>JAVQMG010000084.1:2592500-4057500 GCA_032878915.1 Castanopsis chinensis
TATATTATATGTAAAATTTTTAATTTTCAAGTTTTTTATTTTAAAATTATACATAAAATATCAATTTACATATTACTATATATAATAAATAACATTATATTTATATAAAATTTGGTGTGCATTTCTAGAATAAATAAAATGTGTAACTTTAATCATGGTATGACAAAAAGAAGCTAGCTGAATAAAACAATAGAAATAGAATCTATGAATAGTATTAAAAAGAAGTTAAAAACTCATATAAGTTGAACTTTTCACCTGATTTCAAACAAACTCTAAGTGTACTCTGTTTTATTTCAAAAATTGCCTCATGTTTTTATTTCAATAGTTCTTTTGGGGTTAAATAATACCTACGTTTGTGAATTGAGAGTTTGTCTATTATTTGAAGCAAGAAAGACCGGCTGTATTGGGGGATTAGCTTTGTGAGAGTTTCAAGTTTGTGTAGAGTTAGTTCTAATTTGTGATGAACATTTTGTGAAAACTAATATGTTTCATTTGTTGGTTCAATACTGAAAAGATGAACTTGAAAGTTAGTATATGGTAGAAATATGTTATGTGGATTCTGTAAAAGCAGATTTGAGAAAAGTTGCCATATACATTTTGACTGCATTAATCACTATGTGATTGTAAAATGTTCCTCTCAACAAATATAAGTAATTAGAAGACCAAATCATGATTGGAATGTTGAGCGAAATTAGCAAATTCCAATTTCAAAAGTAAAGAGTAGTCGAAGCATTAGGTTCTAAACATTACTTTGGGATAGAAATGCAAGAACTTATATTGCAGAATCAGATCAATTAAGTAGGGACTAGCTACTTCAAGCTGTTTTGAATGATGTGATATTCAAGCTTTTGAAGTGTCCTCTTTCGTGTTTTTTACCAATTAAAGATGAAGCTTATTTGGACTATATATTTGAATATGATTATTATATTTGGGAATTTTTTCCTTTTACAAAAAAAATTATCTTTTTTAATTAGTAATATATACTCATATGACTCGTTCAATTAAATTTAAACTCACTGTTACCTTACCTTCTACTTATTCTTATTGAAGAAAGAAATATCATTTGAATTAAAGTTGATTGATGATATTCTTCGTCAAAAGAAAAAGTATCTCATAAGATGGTTTTATCTTTGAAAAGTGTTACGTTTACAATATTTTCACAATAAATCATAAGTGGTTAGTTGCTATTGGTTCAAATTTCAACATAACACTAAGATTACTTTTTTGCCCCAACAATAACAACCTGCCACTTAAAATTTGTTGTAAAAATGTTGTGAACATATCATTTCTCTTTATCTTTCATATAACACCTATCTCATATATTTAATGGGCTCTGTGTACCTTTTAAATCCACGTATGAGATATATGTTCCATAAAACCATCTCATGAGATAATTTTTTACAAGAAAGAAAGAGAAATAACTATGTGGGAAAAACGACAAATTCTTCCTATACTATTGATAAATCAGTACTTACTAGGATCAAGCTCTGTACTAACAAGCTCCAAGACGAGTGTTTCACCAAGCAAGTCTTTTATATCATCTAGCCCTCGGCCTATCCCAAGGTTTGAAAGTAACCCACCAGTAGTAGGTTTCACAGTAACAATGGCTTTCACAGAACTGGTCTCTTCATTGTCAGTAGTGCTTGCTACAGCTTTTATGTTACTAGCCATGGATCGAACTCCAACATATTTGGCCTTTTTATGAAATGAGTGGTGCACTGAGATTGTACGTGAAGCATTCCCATTCCCTTTCCCATTGCTATTGCCATCAATGAATGCCTTGTGTGAGTACAACAGCAATGGATTTTGAGTGGAATGTGGCTGGTGAAGTTGTGTTATGAACATTTTTACTTAGGAACTTTGTGTGTGTGTGAGTATTTGTCTATTTGAGTAGCAGTGAAGGAAAGTACACTATTGTTGCACAAGAATTGGGAAGGGCTAAGGACTTATATATAGAGAGAAATGGGATGTTGAAAAATCTCATGGCGATGATAACACGCTATTGTTAACTAGTTTGACTATGAGAACCAAATTTGTTCTCATTTAGTAGGAACTCAAGAGTGCATCATTATCTTGATTGGAGTAGGAAACAAATTCAAAAGACATTTCTCCACATTCAAGAGAGAACGAATATGGAGAAAAATAATGTATGTAAAATGGGACTATTTTGGCATTTGCCTTCCCTATAAAAAACGTCACTATTGTTTTATGGTCCTTTATATTTTGGGGAGGTTTACAAGAACTGTTCCCAATCCACAAGGACCACACTATATCAGGCTTTGATTGCCTTTAATAGGTTCATGATATGGATTTTAATGCAACTTTATAATTTCAGTCATCCATATTTTGTAGCTGTTTCTTCTTCTTTTTTTCATTTCTCTCTTTTGGTCATATACACATTTGTACTCCTAGATCACTTGTCTAAATTTCGTTTTTTGAAGGATTAACTGTATATGTCTTTAATCCCTTTTGGGGACTTTATTACTTAATTTGCAGTTTTCTCTAATAATAATTAAGGGTGTTAAAATGTATGGGAAAAAAAAAGTATAATATCAACTAATTAGTATCAACTGTTATCTTAGTGTGACACATTGCCACCATACAAAGATCAAAGTACAATGGTATAACACATAATCTTTTCTACAAGACGTGTCATGTTATATGAAGTTCAGGAAAGTTATATAAGTTGCCGTGCATTTTTCAAATAAGTATTGAAAATGAATGTGGTCAGTAGAGATTGCAGTATTGCACTAGATTACGTCAAAGTAGCACTAGCTTGCATAGTGATAGCTCTAAGCTCTGTGAAGACGTGAACGACTTGGAAACATTGTTAGCCAACTTATATACATTTATATTGCAAGAATCAATATATAATACGTTAGTCTTAAATTGTGTTTGTCGCATGCCCATCACATGAACAAAAATAAATAAATACGTTTATTGACGGAACCACTCTTAGACAAGGGGCAATGGCCCCCCTAGATTTTTTTTTTTTTTTTTTTAATATTGTTATATATACATGTGTACTAATTTTAGCAATTTTACTTTATAAAATTATAGGAAAAATTACACTTTATCTACCTGTGGTTTGCTCAAAAAACACTTTACCCACCTGTGGTTTAAAAATTGACACTTTGCTTATCTGAGGTTTAATTTGTTAAACAAACGTTACCCACCTCTGTCCTGCCGTTACTCTAACACCATTCCACTAAAGAAAACAATAACAATTGAATCAAAACACCTTCCTTTGAGAAAGAAAAAACCCCATTTACCCGTATACCTCCGTTCAAGATTGTGGTCCTCAACATCAAGATCAACCCATGAAATTCTCAGCATCAAGAGAAGATGGTAGTCCGATCAAAACCCATGCTAAGGATATTGAAGATTTTCTCTCTTCATTGAATCAAAGGGGTTTTTGTCTTTCTCAAAGGAAAGTGTTTTGATTCAATTGCTATTGTTTTTTTGAGTGGAATGGTGTTAGAGTAACGGCAGAACAGAGGTGGGTAACTGTAACACCCCGACCCCAATTTTATAATTAACCTATGTGTTCAAGTGGTTAATTATTATTTGAATTCCTTACTTTCTAAAATTAATATAAGAGTATTTAATAAAGATATTATTTTATAGTGTCATTTAATAAGAATTGTAAAGATTATAATTAATTGAAAGGACTAATTGTATTATAAATAAATACTAAGTATAAGTATGTACAAAACTATATTAAGTTGTTAAGTTATTATATATATAGTTGTTGATGTTTAATTAAGTGTTTAAGGAAAGGGTTAATATGCAAAGTCATTTTATACTTTGGGCCTTTATAGAATATAAGTTATGGAGGTGTGGAAAGTGAAAAAAAAAAAAAAGGGTTGCAAAAGGTGAGTCATCAATGCCCTTTTTCCTTTGCAAATACGTGTCCCATGAAGTTATTTCCCTTGACTTCTTTAGCTGAAGGTTCAGCCCCTATTCTTCTTTTCCTATTCATTTCTCTTTGTTCTTATCTCTTTCTACTTTCCCTTGTTCACACCTCATCCATTCTTTGACTTTCTCAAGCAACTAGTACACTCAAGAAACTCTCTCCCTCTTTCATTCCCACAGATCAATACCAAAAGAAAGAAAAGCTCTCAACTCTCCTATCCCTTTCACACCTATGGTCCAGCAGCAACAAGAGGTTCTCTCCATTCTTCCCAAGCTTTTGTTCCCAAATTTAAAGCTAGAGTGACTCTAGCTCAATCACTCCAAGAACCGTGCTTAGGGTAAAGGAAAAATCTAATTCTTATAGTCTATTGTTCATTTAAACTTGAGTGATGGTTATATAATTTTGTATATGGGTAGTTGATTTAATAATTGAAGTAGGGGTGTGCAAAAAACTGATGAACCGAAAAAACCGACTAAAACCGACCGAACCGAGTTCAATTTTTCGGTTTGGTTTCGGTGTGATTCGGTTTCAGTTTGAATTTTAGAAAACCGAAATATTTCGGTTCGGTGTCGGTGCTGGATTTTTTCACCCAGAAATCAACCGAACCGAACCGAATATATATATATATATATATATGTATATATTTATGTAGCTTTTAAGATGTAACTCAATAGTGGCTTAGTGGTATAGTCTCTGTGTGTTGGCTTAGTGATCCTTGGGTCGAGCCTTCACGTGGGCTTATTTTTTTGCAATGTTTTTTTTTAAAACCCTAATATAAATACCTTTCTAAAGTTCTAATCTCCTATTCCCTTCTCTTTCATTCTTCAGCCGCCCCCCTCTTCTCTTCCAACATCTCTGTCTCTCTTCAACAGTTCATCGCTCCTCTCTCTTCTTTTTTTTTTTTTCTTTCTCTGAATCTCATGGACCTTCAAGCCTAAATACCCCCCTAATCCCCTATTCTCTTCTCTTCCATTCTTCAGCCGTCCCCCTCTTCTCTTCCAACTTCTCTGTCTCTCTTCAGCAGTTCATCACTTCATCGCCACTTTTTTTTTTTTTTTTTTTTTTGAGTCTCATGGACCTTCAAGCCGCCCCCTTCCCCAATTTTTTGTCTCTCTCTAGTCTCTACCCTTCTCGCTTCAATAGTTCAGTGCCTCCTCATTTTTTTTTTCCTTTGATCCTTTCTCTGATTCCCATGGTCGTGCCTCTCTCTTCTCTCTGAGTCACATGCCTCTGCTCCGCCTCCACACGCCGGCGTCGATCTGCCTCTACCGCTGCCTTCAGATGAATCGGTGGAGGGGTTTTTTTTTTTGGGTTTTGTTTAATACTTTTCTGTGAATCTGTGATTGTTATTTTCTTATGTTGAGTTGTTTTTTCTATTTGTGACTCGTGAATCTGTGATGTTACTAAAACCGAACACCGACCGAAAAACTGACCAAAACTGAAACAAACCATAACCGACGGTGTTTCAACTTTTTCGGTCGGTTTCGGTTGACAATTTTGGACACCGAAAATTTCGGTTTCGGTTGGCCAGTTAAAAAAAAAACCGACCGAAACCGAACTGAAACACCCCTAAATTGAAGCTTGTTGAGTGTTAGTTTATGAACTTGTTAAGAATTGCACCACTGTTAACCTTTTTGGTTATTTTAAATTCTGTATTTTTCTAGGACAGCTATGGGTGAAAGGTTTATTGGAGATTATAATATGATATGTCTAGTATGTGTGTATTAAATTTCATAGGAAAATACCATCGTTTGGTAATTGTTTGTGAATTTCCAAGAAAAACGTTTCAGAGCTGTCACTGTGACAGATTCTGTGTTTACACATGGTAAATTATGTATTAAATTCTATATAGTGAATTTGGATACTAGGGAAAATTCATATGAAATCTAAGACACATATAGTTGTAATGGAAGTGGTCTCACAGCATTTGGATTAATATAAAAATAATGGTGTAATTTCTAAGTTGCATGAAATTCTGTCAGGACAGTTTTGAGTATGCTGTATTGTATGAATTTTATTAAATTGTGGTTTTATGGTTTGACTCTGAAATTTATACGATATTTACTAGACATTCAGAGGAGTTTCTCTGTAAAATTTCATGAGGATTGGAGGTGTTTAGATAGCCCATTTGTATTTTACAAATGAGGCATATGCCGCTGGAATAAAACAGTAAACAGTGAAAGACATGCCTAACTTTGAGGATTTAATTCTAAATTTAGGGTGAATGATTTGAGCTATAATTTATTATGCTCATCATTTAGTATGTCTAGATCATAGATAAATTTTGTGTAACTTGGTTCAAGGTTTGATACTCAAAGGGGGGTGGTTCTAAACCATTCTACCACTTTTTCATATTGCCATGTGAGTGTATATGGTTACATAACTATGCTTAAAGGATTTTATGTTTATGCATGCTTTATTGCCCTAATCTCAAAGAACTTTTTGAAATGAAGTTGACTCTTCTAGAGATATGAGATTAATGTGAGAATGTTGGTTTCTCTATGATTTGGTACATTATGTTATTTGATGAATGTATTTTGTGTTTGTGGGAACCTCGTTGAGGTGGGATTAGGATTTCCTTGATTTTAAGATATAGGTTTTGAGATAAGTGCGTAAGTTTATGATAAGGAGTAATTGATAGTAATAAGTTTTGATATTTGGTTTAGGTGTTACCCGTACCCAAGTCTAAGCTCCTTCAATTGTAGACTCTCGGTTCCTCTGTTTTCAGGTAAGGGATAAGTTATATGGATATTTGGTAAGTCATGAAGTTATGTTAAAGTATATGATGCATTAAAAGGTTTTTGATTAGAGATATGACATATAATCATATTTCAGACAAAGATATGTTCGTGAACTTTCGAAACCTTATGTATATGATTTAAGCATATTGATGTCATTACTGATTTCACGAACATGATGTTTAAAGAAAATAATGGAAATACTTTTATTATGAAACGTTATCCAAACTATGAATTTTAGTATGATGTATAAGTATGAAATGTTTTCGGGTTATGTTCTCTGATGATCTGAACTCTGCCAGTAGGGGTTAATTACTAGCTTTCCATGGAAAATGTTATCTGATTGGCCATTAAAGTGGGACTGGCTTTGCTGTACCCGCCCTTGTTGGTTACGGCCAACTTGTGGAGGAAGTCAACCTACCCCCATGATTGAAATATATATATATTATGATGTGATCCCGGGAATACCTAGCATTGTGGGGAATGTTGGATGCCTAGCACAGTGGTGCTAGAAGCCTCCCAAATAAGTACAGACTTATCAGATATGGACTAACCAATATGTTATAAGCAGCTATATTATTTTATTGATCATGAGAGAATGAATTGTTTAAATGCATTATGAAAAGCTAAAAGCTCTCATGAAATGAAGTTTATGATGAAAAGAAAAGCTGATCTTTAAAGATAAAAGTTTCTGAAATTTTGTTATGCTTTAAAGACAAAGAATCTGATGAAAAGGTTTTAGCGTTCTATAAAGATAAAACTTCTGATGAAAGTACAAGTTACGTTAAAAAAATTATCAGATATCTGCTCTTTATGAAACGTTAAGTTTTATAACTATAAAAGTTATAATATTTTACGATAAGAAATTTATAAAGAAAAGTCTTCTTATTTGTTAAAATGTTTCTAGTTTAAGACAAAGTTACCAATTATCTGATTTAATTTAAATGATTATTTTGTAACAAGAACACACACACACACACACACACACACACACACATATACACGTATGTATGTATATGATTTTAAAACAATCAATATTATATTTGGTGACTTTGTAAGAAACAAAAGAAATTCAATTCGAAAGGTTTTGGTAATATTAATCTGATAAGAAAAAGGAGAACAATTATTTTCTTATGAAGAGCGTATAAGCTATTATTAATAGTATAAAATACTATGCATGAAAAGACTTTCTCCTATTTGAATAACCATAAAATGAAATGATTTGATTTATATGCATTCTTATTAAATTCTTATGTATCTTACCTTTACTGAGCTGTGTAACTCACCCCTTCCACCCTTTCAATTACAGGTTTTATTTTGGAGCAGAAAAAACCTTAGTCGAGTTTTGGAAGGAGTTGGTTTTAGTTTTAAAAGTATAGACCCCGAATTAGTAATTTGATGTTTAGTCCTGTAGTATTGTGTATTTTAGAATTTAATGAAAGTTGTGTACCTTAAAGTATTAAGAGATGTATTATGTGAAGTTCAGAATTTGAGTAACTGGTGGATTACGTTATTCTTTGAAGTACAATGTAGATAGTTTGAATGTCCAGTGAAAGGTTATATCTTTTAAGTAAAAAAAAAAAAGAAAAAAAGAATGAAAAGAAAGATGAAAGCTTTTGAAAAAGCTTTTATAAAAGTTAAGTTGGTTCTTGTTAATATCAAGTTTAAACTTGATATTAGCATGCCAGTCATGGTCACAAATCCGGGTATTGGGTTTGGGTCATGACAGTAACGTTTGTTTAACGGATTAAACCACAAGTAGGCAGAGTGCCAATTTTTAAACCACAGATAGGTAAAGTGTTTTTTGAGCAAACCACAGGTGGGTAAAATGTAATTTCCCCAAAATTATATTTTGTTTCCCTTTAACAATATCATTAATTTTTTAAGAGTAATGTTATACTCACAAACTTTTTTATAACATTTTTACAGACTATTTTAGTGACAAATTCTTATTGGTTCGCATATAAGTACACTATTCACATCATTTTTTTACTTACCAGTAACCACTTATCACATTTCTATATAAAAAAATCACTTATCACAACAGTGATTTATAAATAAATAAATAAATAAAACTTGTAACTCTAGCATTTTTCTCATTTTAGTGATCAAAAAAACTTTAAAGATCTAAAATCTAAAACAAAATATACAATCTATTTTAGACGCGTACTGTCTGAACTCTGAAGTTGAAAGAAAACAACAATTTTGGGTGGTCGATGAATTATGTACATATATTATATTGATGCAACTAGAAATGACAAGGGGTAATGAACCCGATCGAGATGAATGGTCCAATATTGGAGTTTTGTTTTATTTTGTTTCTACTTGCAGCTTTTGGACATGTCAAGCAACTAAAAGATTTTGTAATTTTCTTGAAGTCTATATCACAATTAAGGATAGCACCAACAAACATCGACCACGTACATTTAGGACGACAAAAAGATAAGAAAAGAAAAGAAAAACCCATAGTTTCCAAGTGCTGTCATACCTTATTGTCCACATGCAGCCAACCCTAACCATTCATGAATTCTTACAAACATCGTCCAAATTTCATTGTAAGATTTAGGGGTTAATGGCACTTTCCCCTCTTAACTGTGGGGTACTCCCCTCTAAACTTTGAAACCCAGAAATAATCTCTTTGAAATATTGAAAATTAACAAGTTATTTCTTGTGGCTACAAAATTTCGTTAAATTTGATTTTTTTTTTAATGGATATATTTTTCAATTTTTTTTTACGCTATTCATATTAAAATGCCCATTAAACTAAACCTCTCATAAACTCTAAAATAATAATTTTTTAATATCAATAAAAGAGATATACGTTCTCCTAAGTTAACCAAAAAATTAAAATAAAATAAAAAATTCATGCAACATACAAGAAGAATTTTTTTTTTTTTTTTAATTTAGAAAGAGTATATGATATACTGGAAATATATATGTGCATAACAAAAAAAAAAATTAGGCAAAATTTTGCATCAAAATTTTGAACCCATTAATAATAATTTTGCATACGTGGATGCATGAGTTTCAAGGGCAAAGTTTGGGTCCTAGTGCACAAGAATACTATAATCAAACCGTTTCCGGTTAATCAGTCAGGGCTTAGCCAAATCTCTTGTTATCCTACTGGTTGCTAAGTGCTAATTAATGGCTTAATGCCGGCTAATTGTGCGTACCTATCTCCTAGAAATTGTTTGATGAAAAAAAGGACTTTGTGCAATTACAGATATGAATTCACTGCAATGTTATCTTCAAACATGTATTATCTACCGGTGTTGTAACTACTATTCTAGAAAGTCTAATGATTTCATTTTAGTCCAAACCTTGAGGGTCAAAAACAGCAATTTAAATCTTGTGAATTAAATTGTAATATGACAAAATTACAAGGCAGTAAATTGTAATGTTCCATTAAAAATTTAAGGAAAAATTACACTAAATTACCTTGAGATATGAAGAAATGATGGTGACCAAAAGTTTTACAAAAATAATAATCTCTACCATTAGGTTTGTAATAAACATATTAAATACACTAAAATACATATTTTTTTCCATTGAGTTACCCAATTAAACATTCACGATTTTTGGTAAATTGGCCGCAGTGAGAGCTTACTCTTTGCCTAGGAACTCAGCCTCTTCTATCTTTCTCAAGGCTGATTTTGAAGTAGTCATCAAATCGTTGTTAAGTGAGGAGATCTCTTTTGCTTCATATGGTCATCTTGTAGATGAAGATAGACTTCTAGCAAATACCTTTGTTCGGGTAAATTTTCCTATGTTAGGAGACAAGGTAATCATGTTGCTTATAACATTATTAGATATGTTAGTGACTTATTGGTATAGATGGAGAATGTTCTTCCATACCTTAGTACTGTATGTTTAGTCGATTTGGCTGAATTACCTTAATAAAAGCTACAACATTCTTCTTTAAAATTAATAAAATAAAATAAAACTCAATGGCCAAAGTAAGGATTTTCAACAATAAATCTAGGAAAATTAGTAATGTTACCGTTTAACCAAAAGTCAGTCAGTTACTTCATTATTATATTTCTTATATTTATCACAAAATCTTAGAGGAGATTTTCATCTTTTTCAAAACTTTGATTTCTTTTCTCCATGGGTTGGGTTGTATTTAAAAAAAAAATAATGACAAATAAATAAATAAACCCATAACCCAATCCGGCCCAATACACCTCCTACTTATTTTCCACAAATTTAAATTAGTTAAGGAAAAAAAAAAGTGGCACAGAAAGTCAGAAACTGGCGGGAAAATTGGCCAATGATTTTTAGTTTAGAAACGGAATGTTTGACTTTGACCTACAAATCACAACAATCTATCATGGAATCAAACACCGTGAATCAAATGGACCCATCAACATCTGAACAATCCTGGCCGTTTGCTACAGATAAGGAGCTAAAATCAAACATCAACGGCTATGCGGACGAGAGCGCCCTAGTGAAACTTCCCGTTGCTACAATCTTCCTCATTTCGTGATTTCTGAGATCGAAATTCGAAAACCCTAGCTTTCTCTCTCTCTCTCACAGCTGAAAAGTTGTTCTTCGCTGCGTTTTAATGGAAACCGGAAGTAGCAGCGAAGGCTCGCCGGAGCCAAAGAAAGGCAAATCCAAAACCCCCAGAAAACCTAAGGCTAAGGATAGCGTTCTCAAGCAGAGTCAGTCTCTCTCTCTCTCTCTCTTGCATATATAAGCGATTTCTGTATGTAATTTTATCAATAATTTATATGGTTTTTTGTTTGCAGAATCTCCAGCAGAGTTCTTTGCGGAGAACAAGAATATTGCTGGATTTGATAATGTAAGTATTCAGAAATTTGGGCAAATTGGATGTGAGTAGTGAATAGTTTTTGCAATTAAATTCCAATTTTGGTTGTAAAATTTTGTGGATTTCAGCCTGGGAAATGCCTTTACACGACAGTTAGAGAGCTTGTTGAGAACTCACTTGATTCTGCAGAGTCCATTTCCGAGCTTCCGGTTGTAGAAGTTACAATGTAAACCCCCCCTTCGTTTTTGTTTATTTATGAACAATTGATAAGTAGTGTTAGTTTCAATTATGGGTTGGTGATGAGTCTATGTAATGCTGTGTTGCAGCGAAGAGATAGGGAAAACCAAGTTTAATTCTATGATTGGTCTTGTTGATCGCGAACGTGTTGATGAGGCATTATATGATGACCACGAGACAGCTAAGGCTCGAGAGGTGTGTTATGCTTCTAATGTGAATTCGTTTCGATCTTCGCTTTTTGTTAAATGTGGTAGTGGGTTTTTTTGTTTTTAGTTTTTGAAAATTTTATGAAATTTGTTGTATTGTCTTTTTTTTTTTTTTTGGTGGCGTGTAGAGACGATTAGCGAAGGAAGCAAAAGCTCAAGAAATACAAGCTAAGAATGCGGCCCTAGGGAAGAAAGTCAAAGAGACTACGGCTTCAAAGGGTATGAAGGGTCGAGGTGAGGCTTCGTTTTACAGGGTGACATGCAAGGTTTGACCTACATTCCATCTTGAACTTCTTGTATTGCGTTGTCTGGCTTTCTGGTTATATTGGTCTGATCTATGTACTAATTACAAGATTTTCTCTGAAGTTGTAGAATCATGTCTTTTATTGATCTTAAATGTAGGATAATGGAAGAGGAATGCCACATGATGACATCCCAAATATGTTTGGACGAGGTCTCACTACTACATTCTAGCTCAAGTTTACATCTCATACAGATTTGTCTACACATGTATTTGAATATTTTATTAGAATAGATGAGCATATGACACTTCTTTATTCTTACGGAAGCTAGTTGCAACTGTATTTATTCATGCAGTTTTGTCGGGGACAAAATACGGTTTGAAGCAGACACGTGGAAAGTTTGGTCTTGGTGCAAAGATGGTAATATTTTGACATTATCTTGTCCACAATGCATGATTTTGCATCTTTTCTCGCTGGAATTGTTAATACACACACTATGAAGTATTTTAAATGTTCTACTTGCCTGCTTTTCTCTCTAATTAGTCGTCTCAACTTTCCTTTTTGCGCTTGTGAATGACTTAGGGTGCATTAAGTTGTACCATGGAAATTAAATGTCTGCACTATATTTCTCATAGGATTTCAAGTTCTGAATCAATCAACTTGAACGAGACCTTGAATAAAAAAGGTCTCATCAGACCCAAAATGATGCTGCAGGTTCTAGTCTAACATAAAAATTCCACCTTTTATAATTTCTACTGTCAGTTATATTGTTGGCTTGCAGTTATTTAATGTCCCATTAAAGATGAAAATATGTCACAAAGTGATAGGTAAAATGATATTAGGGGCGTTCAATATTTATGGGACATCCAAATGCAACCATACAGAATGTAATGCAAAGGAAGCCTTCTAGTTTACAATGCTGCTGAAGGAAAAGCTAAATTGTATAATTCAGTTGCTGTGTTTCTCTGTATGATAATTAAGATACAAAACACTTAGTAACTTGATTCATATTCATTCATGCAGGCTTTAATTTGGTCTAAGATGAGTACAGGACTTCCTATAGAGATCTCATCATCAATGAGGGACCAAAATTATATGTCATTCTGCAGGCTGGATATAGATATTCATCGGTATGACTTGAATATCTTAAAGGCAGAAAGCTTTAACAATTAATATCTATTAATTTCACATGTATTTAAGCTTGTGTGTGTGTGTGTGTGTGTGGTTTCTGGAAATTATTATAAGGTTTAAAACACTAAAAAAATGTGCTCTTAGATTGAACTCTTGTTCATAATCATGAACATGCTTCATTTAAATTTTCAGGAATATGCCCCACATTCATGTACATGAAAAAAGGGAAAACAAAGATCAGTGGCGTGGAGCTGAAATTCAAATAGTCATTGAGGGAAATTGGACAACTTACCGTGTATGTAATTGGCCTGTGTCATATTATATCATTGCAGCTCCTGAACTGCTGAGCGCTCTCAAGTTGTGCAATGCATTTTCATCATGTTTCACAATGATGATTGAAAACAAAGCCATGAATTTTTTCACTAACTAAAAAGTTTTCTATGGGTATGTGCAGTCCAAGATCTTGCATTACATGCGACAAATGGCAGTCATCACCCCTTATGCCCAATTCCTTTTTAAATTCATCTCTGATGCACCTGAGTATGTCTCTCTCTTTCTCATTGTGTGTGTGTGTGTGTGTGTTAGAACCATCACAAATCTGCATAACCTTCTTCATCTCTCTGTTCTGCATCTTACCTTTTTTTTTTTTTTTTTTTTTTAATTTGGTAGGAAGAATGTCACCATAAAATTTGCTAGGAGAACAGATGTAATGCCTCCGGTTCCTCTTGAGACAAAGCATCACCCCTCATCTGTTGATTTGCTACTAATCAAACGTCTGATCACAGAAACTTCAAAACAGAACCTTTTGCAGTTTCTGCAGCATGAATTTGTGAATATAGGAAAATCCTATGCTGAACGATTAATTGGTAAGAATTGAAACTAAATATTATCAGTGAATTCATTAAACAAGTTTGCATATAATTTTGCTGTTTATGTTATGATAGTGATTTGAATTAGATAATACCTAATCAAGTTATGAAAGATTGCCTTATATTGCTAAAAAGCATTTATAAAAGAGCTTAGTCATGTCCAACTTTGATGATTATTGTGGAGAGGAGCATATTCTGTATTTTTTAACTAGTGAAATGGAAAGTTAGCTCAGTGGCAGGGGAACATGAAATTGTAGTTAATGTAACGATATCAAGCTTGAAAGGAAAAAATAATTGTTGACCCATACTCGTACTGCATACTATGATGTTTCCTCCACATTGCAGAAGATATAGAATAATAACACCTCAATCGAGAGTTTGTCTACCCTGGCATGAAAGGGAAAAAAATCCCCAATTTGGGGGGAGGAAGAAGACATGTTAGATTGGGGGGAGAAGAAAGAAATAAAATTCATCTTATACTTCATGAATGGTGAAAAATGAACAGATGATGCCTCTGATTATACTAATTATAAATGATGGGGTGATTTGCTGGGAAAACAAATAGAAAAGGGATAGTATTAAGGGGTAGCATAGAGATCAACCCTCTCTGCTAAACATGATTGATAATAATTACAGTGGCTCAATATTAGACTCTGAGTGCATCAATGCCAGCTCTTATATCAACATGAAAATTGTATAAACATATTACTCAGGAATATCTTTATCCCAAAGAAATGTATTTATGGTTCTAAGATAAAATTCAGTATAGCGCTTCTTTTTTGTACAAGACAAAAATAATCTTGCCTCAAAATTCTAAACCTATCTGATAAGTTATTTCCCTACCAGTTTAAGTTGTTATTCATTCCAAACAGTTCAAAGAAATAACCTTATAGACCCTTAAGAAGGGAGGCTTCTAGATAAAAAGGAACCACATAGCCAGCTGTCATAAACTGTCATGTGGAAATTACCAAGAAAAACTTCACCTAGTTTGATTTTGGAAGAGTATTTTGCAAACTCCATTACTTTCCTACACTAGATTTCACAAACATAAGGGGAAAAAATAAAAAATAAAAAAAAATAAAAAACAAACAAACAAACAAATGAAGTAAGAATGTGTGTGATATTTCCCTAAAATTGTTGATGGAAGTGAAAATCATTTTAAGTATATAGTGGTGTTATTTATTTATTTATTGATAAGTTGAGTATGTAGTTGTTTTATTTTATTTTATTGATAGGTAAGAAAGATGTATATTCAAAAAATTGCTAAATGCAAAGTAGCACCAGCATATCAAAAGTACAAAAAAAGATGGAAAAGCAAAAACATTAAAAAAAAAAAAAAAAAAAAACACAAATTACAAAGAAGAAGAGAGCTAAGGAACTTTAAACTTTTGTGCCATATGTATCATTAGTTTAATTTTCATTATTTTGAACCAGTATTCAGCTCTCAGTTCAACCTCCCTCACCCCCAAAATATGAGAGCCATATGATTATTAGATGGGGATTCTGGCCTTTTAATACTGCAGCTACTGCTATATTTGATGGTTTAAACTCTTGAAATTTTGCTCAAGTCTGAACAGATCATTCCATACAATTCTAAATAAATTTGTACTATTTCTGGCCTCTGTTATTGTTGTCCTCCTTAGATTCTGACATTGATTCATGGTGTAGTGACGCTCTATTGACTTTTTGTAGGAGAAATGGGCCCAGATTTCAGCCCAAAAATGGCAGTCAAGTCTTTAACATCTCAACAAATAGTTCGCATCAATCAGCTATTTCGTCAAGCTAAGTTTGATGACCCTAGTGGTGATGTAAGTTCTTGATCTGTGGTCCTAAGTATTCTATTGTTTTTCAAATGAGATTAAATTCAATAAGGATGCAAGGTAAAAACCTATATTTACACCTTTCAATCAAATAATACCATGTCAGATTTGTTTAAATACAAGAATAGGGAGCAGTTTGATTTGCTTATTGAATTTTGATACTTGAATTATCTTTTTGTATGCTCATTTCCTTTTACATCGCACCCTTATTGAATTTAATCTCTTTTCAAATAGCTTGCTTTGCTTTTTGCCTCTCTTTCTTCATAATTCTTTGCTATTATTTTCTAGTTTGGCACATTGCTTAGAATCTGTTTTCAGTGTCTTAGCCCTGCAGGTGAATACAATCTTCGTCTTGGAATTATAAAGGAGCTGCATCCAGACATGGTTGCAACTTATTCAGGCAGGTTGTATTTGAATCTCAGTATGCTTGATCTGCTTCTTCTATGAAACTGACTCATACGTAGTATGGGTTTTCCCTTTAATAAGTGTAAAAGACTTAAAGGGTTAGACTCATATGTAGTATGGTAATATAATTGTTTGTATATGAACTAGATTGTATGTTTTTAGAGTTAGATTTTTCTTCTGCTCATTGATGTTTTTTTTTCCCTGTAAATGTGACGTTTCTCTTTTACCATTACATGCAGTGCTCAAGTTTTTGAAGGCCACCCATTCATTGTGGAAGCTGGTGTCAGTGTAGGAGGAAAAGATGTTAAGCAAGTGCGTGAGATACACTCTACACTAATGAGCTAATTAAATAAATAAATTGTGAATGTTATGCAAATAGGTTGTTAGATAAAGATATTATTCTTTAAAAAGGGCTAATTTTCTTTTTTATAATAAAATTATTTTCATATCAAAAACATGTATATATATTCTTCATTGGAATTGGTTTGCTAACAAGATGAAATAAGTTATTTATTATAAAAATTAATTTATAAATAAAGATGAAAAGGAGGCACTGTTCTCTTTCTTGTGACTATAATAATTCCTTAAGTCTTTCTTTTTCAATGAAGGACTAATTGTGTATAGATGTAGAAGTTTTGGCTTCTCTTTGACAAGAAGGTTGGTTCAATTGTTAGTGTGAGCGTAATCCGAGCTTAAACATCTGTGAGAATACTCTACAATATTACTTTGTGCATCTTTTTTTTTTAATAAATAAAAGATCAATTTATTGATATGAGAAGATTACTCCAGTACACAGGGAGTATACTAGAGTAACTCCTAAAAATTTTACAATCTAAAATTTAGGAGATAACCAAATTCTACTAAAGTCAATGGTGGCTAATTTTTAAATCAAACCATACAAAGTTCTCAAGAATAAAGTACGGAATTCACTACAGAGGTCTACTCATTTAAAGGCTCAATTATTCCTCTCTCTCCATTAGACATAACAGAATGGAAAAAGATTTCCTCCAAATCATTTTGGAGAAATATCTTCTAACCTATTCTGTGGCGATTTGATGACCATCCACTCATTTTTTAATCACATGACTCATTAAGTGATTTAAACAAGTCACGTGACTATTTAATGAGTCATATGATTAAAAATATATGTGGGTGATCATTTGATCTCTTACATAGTGGATTGAAGGAATATTCCTTCAAACTAGTTTGGATGAAAATTCTGTCCTAATGGAATTGCCTTTCAGATTTCGCTACTTGTAGCCTGTCCATACTTCCTTTGCCAAAAAGCAAGCAAATCCACAACATCTATGCTCTTATTTTAATTTGATATTGCAATAATTAGCAAGTAGGGCAGGTGCTTATTATACTAATTCAAATGGGTTTCTAGTTCACACACATCCTTTATTATTTTCCTATATGAGAATTAACAATTTGAGAATATCTATTTATCCAAGTAAGAAAATTACATGGAATGTTGTTCTCCCAGCAAGCTTCTTTTCTTTTTTTTTTTTTTTTTCTCTATTTTGGAAGTCCTGGCAAGCTTCTTATGAACTGTGTTATTATTTTAAGATGATCCGCTGTTAGCAGTTGGACAATATAAGCGGCAGGAGTAGCTGTAAAAAGTAGAAGCATTTACTCACACGTGCACATATTGAGTATAACTTAGGGATGTGATTATCTGAAAATTGGGAGTGTTTTTTAACTCTAGCTAATTTATTGAGAGCGTGCTATATTGCTTTACAATTAATGGGTACAAGTGAGAAGTTAGTCAAATGGTGATAATCATTACTTGTTAATCATTTTTCAATCACTCAACATTTTTATGAAGCATATAACATCTGTTTTAATTGGCAGGGTTTGAACATCTTCCGATTTGCAAACCGGATTCCACTTCTTTTTGAGCAAGGTGCTGATGTTGTCACCAGGACTGCCCTTAAGAGAATCAAGTAAGATGTAGCCAGCAGTTGAATATTTCTTTGATCTCTCTCTCTCTCTCTCTCTCTCTCTTTTGTTGGGGGGGGGGGGGGGGGGGGGGGAAGCTACAGAATTTTTTTTACAGAATCTCCCCAAAACATCTTTTTCAGCTGGAATAGTTACAAGATCAACCAGACACAAGATAAGATTGGCGTTTTTGTGAGCGTAGTAAGCACAAAAATCCCCTTCAAAGGTACCGGGAAAGAGTATATTGGAGATGATATAAGTGAGATAGCTACTGCTGTTAAGGTGGGGAGTTTTGAATTTTGATTTATCTCCATCACAAAATAATTAAATAAACTAACAGCATTGTTTCTCCAGTCTGCTATCCAGCAATGCTGCATCCAGCTAAAATCCAAAATAGTGAAGAAGATACAGGCGCGTGAGCAGCAGGAGAGAAAAAGAAATTTAAGCAAGTAAGTCCAATACTTTTTTTCCTCCGCGAATGAGTAAACTACCTGTTTTGAAACCGTTTTTTTTTTTTTTTTTCAGAGTACAGCTTTTCTAAATGTCACTTTTCTAGATACAGCTTTTTCAAACAGTCCATTTTCCAAAAACTGAAGAAAAAAAAATGAGTTACACCTTCAGTTAGTTTGGACTTTTTTATTGTTGAATTGGGAACAAGGCAAAACAGGCATAAATGACATTATTCTTCGTGCTTGCATGAACTGAAATCAGATTATAATCTCTTGGCAGGTATATCCCTGATGCTACGAATGCTGTGTATGATGTTTTGAAAGAAATGGCACAGTTACATGCATCTAAGAAAAAACGTTATGAGGGTGAGGATGCAGAAATATTAAAAAAAGTATCGGCTAAGTTGATTACGAAAGAAACACTGAGGCAAAAGCTGGCTGAGCATGTTGAAAAGGTTAGCACTCAACTTGTATGGTGCCTGAATTTTCTTACGAAGATGTTCAACAATAAAAAAGAATGGCTTTTTGGACACCTATCCAATGTCTTCTGGGTGGATGCTTTGGGTACTGCCTAAGAGGAAATCCAAAATGAACTTTAAAATTTTTACATTTGATACATGAAGGGTCCCTTCAGTGTAAGTGCAGATTACTTTTGCTTAAAACTGATATAGATTGACCACTTGGCACGTGCATCATCATGCCAAATATTAGGGAGGAAACAGAACGTTCTTGTTTTATGGATCAAACCACATGCTAAGAGATGTGCAATGAAATTGCTAAGAGACACAATATCTTCATTGTAAGAATCCAGAATATATCTGGCTCCATACAATGAAGTGATTGTGTCCTTTAAGATAAATTAATATTTTGGGAAGCTGCAAATTTGACCAGCAAGTTTCAACCTCATTGAAATTATCAAATTCAAATACTTGTGTTTCATGACCTAGATGAATTGTTGGCCAAACTGGTTCTTGAATGCTTCCTAGTTCCCTTAGCTTCTATTTTTGGTAAGATCTTTGGCATATGGGGAAGGTAATTGATACCCAGTAATGATTTCTTAGAAGAAAATGGGGAAAATAAGAGAGAGAGAGAGAGAGAGGGGGGGGGGGGGGGGTGATGTTGGGGGTGTTTTTTGTTTCCAATACATATGGTGACCTTTTCACCTATATTTGCAGGTGGACTATGAGATGGCATTGGAGTATGCTACACACGGTGGAGTGAGTGAAGAACCCAAAGAAGCCATATATATACAGTCACTGGAAACTGAACCTAAGTTCATTGATTTACGTAGCCCCATCTTTGTTTTCAGACTCTTCCAATAGTGTAATTTTTTTAGATATTCTTTTAGTTTGTTAAAAGAAAAAAAAAATTCTTTTAAGACTAGTATGGATTTGGATAGAATAGAATAGCAAAAGAAGAGTATGAGATCAACCCCAAAGTTTCTTGAGTATCCACAGTGGATCCCAAAATGTTAGGACCAATGCTTTGTGGCTGAAAGCATAGCAAAGAAAATTCAAATTTGTTTTCATTAGTCACTATCATTACTGGATTTCCTTGTATCAAGTAAGCAAATGAAGGAAAGAACGAATAAAAATTGAATGTTCAAAGCTGAATGTACTCAGTATCACAAATTCAGAAAATGTTTGTATTCTTTCCACGTTAAGCAAAAGCAGATTTTGATTTATGAATTCTGAGATGTTTTAGTACTAAGCTTTTCCTCTGCTAGTGTAAGTTTGGAGCCAAGCTGGCTTCTGATGGACAATATTATGATTGAGGAGGAGAGAAAGGGACAATAGTACTAAGCTTTTTCCTTACTCTCCTTCCTTTTTCCCTCAATCCAATCAAGTCAACGTGGAAAATTCCTTAATAAAATGAAGCCTGCATTAAATTGTTTGAGTGCTAAGGGGCAAGGTCATAGCCTCATAGCTTAAGCCTTCATAAAATTGCAACTGCTTTCTCTGCCCTAGGCTAGTAGCCTAGTACTTAGATAAACAATAAGCCTTAGTGACAAAAAAAGAAATTGCACATTTTG
The DNA here is from genome assembly GCA_032878915.1 of Castanopsis chinensis. Taxonomy (NCBI): domain Eukaryota; kingdom Viridiplantae; phylum Streptophyta; class Magnoliopsida; order Fagales; family Fagaceae; genus Castanopsis; species Castanopsis chinensis. The sequence goes on from JAVQMG010000084.1 coordinate 2,613,258, forward strand.
CATGTTGTGATTGGAATATAAGGAGCATAATTTTGTATGTTCAACTAACACAATCAATTTTTTGATGTGCGGATATTTTTCATTTCAAATTACTAAGAGATTAAATTTTGTGCATTCAATATTCAAACCTTCAAAATAAGTACAAAATTTCATACATTCAATGAACACAATTTTTCAAAAATATATAAATTTTATATATTTAACATACACAATTTTCAAAAAATGTAAATAATTTTGTTTATTCACATTATACAATTTTTTGATGTACATTTAACTTACAAAATTATTAAGAATGTGCATAATTATGTTTATTCAACATACACAATTTTTCAAAGAAAGTACAAAATTTTGTATATTTAAGGTATATAACTTTTTAAAGAATGTACACAATTAGATATATTCAACATGCAAAATATTTAAACATGTACACAATTATATATTTGGTGTACACAATTTTTTCAAACAATGTACATAGTGTCTGTTTGGTTAGCTTATTTTTTGCCAACTTATTTTACTATTTACCTTATTTTTGCTACTATTCATTGGTCTCGCTGCACTTTTTGATATTATTTATGAGCTTCACTATACTATTTCAACTAAAATTTACCTTTGTCTACAATACTTTCAGCAAAAAAATTTTAGTTTCAGCAAAATAAGCTAATCCCAAGTAGACTCATAATTCTGTACAATCAATATACACAATTTTTTATATACAGAAAACACAAATTTTCAAATAAAGTACATAACTTCTGAATATTTAACATGCACATTTTGTTAAAGGAGAAAAATATTATTTTGATCCTTATATATTGGAGTTACTGTCAATTTTATTCTTACATTTTAGTAGCAATTAATTTTGTCACTATTATTTTTATCTTATAGTCGATTTGATCTTTACTATTAACTTCTTAACGAAAAATACTTATATGATACCTGACATATTTGATTGGAGCCATTAAAGGTGATGGATAATAAAATAATAATAAGTTTTTTAAATAAAAACATTAAAAAATCCACGTCACTATTTAAATAAAAAATCAGTTTTTATCAGAAATTTTTTTTAAAAATCCTAATAACATAAAATAAAATAAAAATGCTTATTTTCTTTTCTCTCACTTTCTTAGCAACCAAACACATGGACAAACACAAAGAAAATATGAGTTTGCTTCTTTTACTGGTGCAAAAACGAGGCCAAGAAGAAAGATGAACACGGATGGACAACATTGATTTTGCTCGCTCTCTCTCTCTCTCTCTCTCTCTCTCTCTCTCTCTCTCTCTCTTTTATTTCTGGTTAAAATAAGTGTTCCTCTCCTCTCTCATTGTGTGCCTTTTTGGTCTCCTCCAATCACATACCAAAGCAGAGTAAAGAAGAAAGATGGAGAGGCGGTGACTCTGTCAGGGCTTTCAAAGTAGTGATTTTTCATGGCAAAAGAATTGATCTTTCAAGAAAAAAATAAAATGAAAAGCCATTCACACAGTTTTTGAAAATTCGACCGTTAAAATGAGACGTTGTTACTCCACTTTCAAAAGACAGTCAAATTCAAATCATCACACACCCATCTCTCTTCTTGATTCCTGCAAATCAATCCAACAAACCAAACAAGCCCATGCCCAGCTGATCACCAGTGGCCTTATCCTACACCCTATCCCAGCAAATAAACTCCTCAAAACGCTCAATCTTTCAAGCTCTGCTTCTATCTCTTATGCCCACCAAGTGTTTGATCAAATTCCCTTTCCTGACTGCTTTCTCTATAATACCATGATCAATGCTCATTCACTCTCACCCACTTCTTCTCATAATTCACTTATTTTATTTCGATCAATGATCCGGGGTTTGGGTTTGCCTAATCGGTACACTTTTGTATTTGCGTTTAAAGCTTGTGGTAATGGGTTGGGGATTTTGGAGGGCGAGCAAATACGGGTTCATGCGATAAAGGTTGGGTTGGAGAACAATGTGTTTGTTATGAATGCGTTGATTGGGATGTATGCAAATTGGGGTTTGGTTGAGGAGGCTAGAATGGTGTTTGATTGGAGTGTGAATCGGGATTTGTATTCATGGAATATTATGCTTGGTGGATATGTGGGGACAGGTGATATGGTTCGAGCTATGGATTTGTTTGAGAAAATGTGTGAACGTGATGTTGTATCATGGAGTACTATCATAGCTGGTTATGCCCAGGTTGGTTGTTTCATGGAGGCTTTGGATCTTTTCCACAAGATGCTGCAGACGGGTCCTAAACCAAATGAGTTTACCCTGGTAAGTTCTCTTGCGGCCTGTGCAAATCTTGTGGCATTGGATCAAGGAAGGTGGATCCATGTATATCTTGACAAGGGTGAGATCAAGATGAATGAGCAAGTTCTAGCTAGCCTAATTGACATGTACTCAAAGTGTGGAGAGATAGAATTTGCATCAAGGTTATTCCACTATGAACGTGGTCTGAAGCGGAAGGTTTGGCCTTGGAATGCCATGATTGGTGGATTTGCAATGCATGGCAAATCCAAGGAAGCAATTGATACTTTTGAGCAAATGAAGATTGAAAGAGTTTCTCCTAACAAGGTCACATTTATTGCCTTATTAAATGCTTGCAGCCATGGAAATATGGTTCATGAGGGAAGGGGTTATTTTGAATCAATGGCAAGTTCTTATGGAATTGAGCCAGAGATAGAGCACTATGGGTGTATGGTAGATCTACTAGGCCGCACTGGACTCTTGAAGGAAGCTGAAGAGGTCATATCTAGTATGCCAATGGCTCCAGATGCTGCCATTTGGGGGGCATTACTTGGTGCTTGTAGAATTCATAAAGATATGAAAAGGGGAGAGCGAGTAGGAAAAGTTTTAAAAGATCTGCATTCCAACCATATTGGTTGTCATGTTCTATTGTCTAACATTTATTCTGCATCTGGGAGATGGAATGAAGCAAATATTGTAAGAGAGAAGATCGAAGTAAGTGGCAGAAAGAAAACCCCTGGATGCAGCTCCATTGAATTGAATGGTGTGTTCCATCAATTCCTTGTGGGAGATAGATCCCATCCTCAAACTAAGCAACTGTATTCATTCCTGGGAGAGATGACGGTTAAATTGAAGATTGCAGGATATGTTCCAGAATTTGGAGAAGTTTTACTTGATATTGTTGATGAGGAAGATAAAGAGACAGCTCTGTCAAAGCATAGTGAGAAGTTAGCTATTGCTTTTGGGTTGATGTACACAGCACCTGGAACCCCAATTCGCATTGTAAAGAACTTAAGAGTTTGTGGAGATTGCCACCAAGCAACAAAGTTCATATCCAAGGTTTATGATAGAGAGATTATTGTCAGGGACAGGATTAGGTTTCACCATTTTAAAGATGGAATCTGTTCTTGCAAAGACTATTGGTAGGCATGAAGATTGCTTTGTGATGGATTGAAGCTGATCTCAAATTGCAATTCTTTTCCCTCTATACAGCCAAATCTACAAGAAGTTGGATCCTTTCCTTGTGATACATTCTGCCTGCTTGACAATACAATGGTGCTTTCTTTTAGAGTGTTGATTAAGGGAAGTGTATAAACAAAAGCTACTGAGAGCTTGACAGAGCTACAGAGAACGAGACAACCATTTTGCTTCCAAACATTCAACAGGGACTCGCTAGAAGCAAAATGAGGCATAACAGAGATAAATTGTTATGAAGCTACTGCTTTAGGAGCCAGCAGATAGATGGGATTTGTGGAGCAACTGCAAGGATCACTTTGATTATATACCATCTGCACAAGGGTCAAACGAGGCATAACAGAAGTCAATTAATATGAAGCTAATGCTTTAGGTGCTAGCAGATAGATGGGATTTGTGGAGCAACTGCAAAGATCACTTTGATTATATACTATCTGCACCGGGGTCAATTGTGTGCTTGATTATGTACAAAGTTCCTCAATTCAATTGTATTCTGATGATTTGGTTCTAAGTTCATGAAAAGGGATAAAAGATATTTTCTCAGTACCATATGAAGATCGTTTTCAACGAGTTTAGACATGTGAGGATTTATCAATTTGTGTAACAGTTTTTTTTGGTAAAAAAAGAAAGGGGGTAGCTAGGCTACGCAATCCCCAAGGGCAGGGCGCACAGGTGTGGAAGCCCACCAACAATTGGCTATGGAGGTGATTCAAACCTAAGCATGACAAGCAGTGCCACAAACTCCTTACCACTGAACCAACTGATATGTTGGCTTGGCATCGCTCTAACATTAATTACAACAATTTTGAGAATTATTTTGAACACAATTTGGACTGAGGCATGGAAATTTCCAATCTAGCTTCACCACTAGTCATGAGAGGCTAAGGGCCCATTTGGATGAGGGGTTTTTTGGATCATATCACTCAGTTTTCATAACTAAGTTCTCAAAACACGTGGGTTCTACAAAATTTTTTTTGTTTGGCTTAGTTTTCAACCCTTGTTTCTATTACTCAATTCTTTAATTTTTTAGTGATGAGTTATGAAAACTGAAAACACATTTTAGATATTTTCAGTTTCTAAAACTCAGTTTCTAATAGCATTTTCGTAATTATTAGCCGCAATGTTTGACTTTTGGGTTTTTTTTTTTAAACAAAGTAACGGAAACTGAGTGATGAGTGGGGTTTGAGAAATTAGAGTATTTTAAGTGATGGGTGATGACAATTTACAAACCAAACGGGCCCTAAGTAGTTACTAGTTAGTCATGACTGACTCAATTTGAATATGAAGAGTATGAAATCGCTTTTTTTCTCATATTTACTTACAATAAATCTATACATACATACATACATACATACATATATATATATATATATAGAGAGAGAGAGAGAGAGAGAGAGAGAGAGAGAGGTAGGTTCAAGTAGGTATGACGTAACTTCACAAGAGTTACACTATTTTTTTTTTTATCATAGATTATCATTAGATCTAATCTATACATATCTAGAAACTGAAGCGTAGTATTTATTATTGCTACACTCCAGTTAAGCCATATCAGCAGCCATGTCATTATCATTTTTATCCCAATTTTTTATATGATTTTTCATCATTTAAAGTGAATTAAAAAATCTATTATATTACAATAAAATATTATATTTATATTATTTTTAACTATTCTTATTTATTATTAAATTTCCAATTCCATTTTAACTTTTCATATCTCCACTACTCTATAACTTAATATTATTATTTTTCTATCCCTTTATCTTCCTTTATTTTTTACTCTTCTTATTCCTATCCTCATACTATAAATTTGTCATTCCCTCTCTCATTCCATGCATAATTTTCTATTTTTTCACACACAAAAGGTTCTCTCCTCTCTCTCTCTCTCTCTCTCTCTCTCTCTCTCTCTCTCTCTCTCTCTCTATATATATATATTTTTTTTTTTCTGTTTTTGGTTTCTTTTTTCTTGCATCTCTACCTTGGGTTGATGAACTTTTGTATTCTTTAGAATTCTCCTTTGAGTTGATACAATTCAGTTTTGAGTTTTATGTTGTTATCTTTTTTATTTCATTGATTGTCAAATATTATCCTATTGCATTATAACAATATTATATAAAATAATGTTATTATATTACATAGCATAACTAAAATAATTTGGTGTTTATCGCTATACATTTCATTTTTACTATTTTTTCTTCTCATCCTATTTTATTCAACATTTAAATTTAGCAACATCCTCCATATCATTAAATTATTTATATTTTGTCTCTTTTTCTTTTAAATTAAACATATAATATTTTATTTAAATTCAATAAATAAAAATTGTTCTTATTTGTGTTGAATCCAATACACTGAAACATTGGACCTAAATCCAAACCCAATTTAACAAATAAAAAATGCAACAAATAAGCCTATTTAAACCAACGTTAGATATGCATCTTTGGTTCAATATGTCAAAGAAAATGATAAGATGAGGCACTGACACCCAATGATCCAACCCAATCAAACACCAAATCAGTGTTTATTGTTACAACAAATTGTTGGATAATATATAGTTCTACAAAGGCACTAAAAGAAAGTTTACAACAAATCAACAATTTTAGCTACCATGAACTCTATAATTTAAGATCTAATAAACCATAGGGACTAGGGTGAATACCACGATATTTATATGTTGCAAATAAAAGTGTCAAATTCATGAATTATTATAAATGTATAATTTTTTATTTTGTTTTTCTATAATTTATTGGAGGGCTATTCCAGCCTTCAGGCCCATGAAAGGTATCACTACAATGTAACGGGCCAATGGCAAAATTTGAGGGCCCAAAAGTCATTGCAAAAAAATGTTATTGAACATTTGAACTACTAATTTTATTAACAAAATAAAAGTAATTTAATGTGACATTAAATATAATTTGTGTTACATCAACGATAGGAACAAGGTGAACAGAATTAGAACGAATGGACAGAATAGGAACCAAGTGGACAAAATGGACCAAACGGGATCAAATTGGATCGAATAGGACCGAGGTGGACATACTGGACCGAAGTCGACCGAATAAAAGTAATGTGGGTTGAATAGGACTGTAGTGGACAGAATGGACGGAATAGAACCAAAGTGAAAAAAATAGACCGAATCAGACCAAAGTAGACCAAATGGCCCGAATAGAAGTGGACAAAATAGGACTAATGTGGACCAAATAGAGCCAATGTGAACTGGATGGACTAAAGTAGACTGAATAAGACCAAATAGGCCGAATTGAACTGAATAGAATTTTAGTGCACAGAGTGGACTAAATAGGACTGAATGGGACTAAATTGGACCGAATATGACAGAATGGACCAAATAGAACCAATATGGGCTGAATTAAATGTTTGAATATTTATCATTTTTATTGCATTTTTATGTTCATATTTCTTATTTCTAATTTCTAATGTCCATTTTAGTTTTTTTTTTTAAAATGGTGAATAATATTCTAGGTCTTGTCATTAATATTTTAAATATTGCATTATTCACTTACCAAAAACCTCCATTTTATTTTATTAATTAAATGACTTCTCTATCCAATTTCAAAGCACACATTCTCTCTCTAATCTCATCTCCTTCTCCATGGCTCTACCCTTTCCACCACAAGACACATGATATCTCATAAATTCATCTCTAATAATAAAGAAAAGAAATTAAGCAAGAGCCAAATCACTCTATTTGGATTGTGTTTAAAAGACAAACCAGTCTCTCTCTCTCTCTTTCCCTCCCCCAACTGCTTTTTTCTGCTGGAGCCCCTATGACTGTGGATCTAGCAAATTTTAATCGGGTGTGAATATGAAATCATAACCTTCCACCACTTATGACACTAAGAGTCCATTCAGGAACAACTTATTTAATTGAAATTGAAAATTTTTTTTCTAAAAATGTAGAAAAAAAAAAGTTGAAAAATAAGCTGAATAATACATTAAGACCCATGAATAATATCAAAAAGTGTAGTGAGACCTGTGCGTACCCAAAATATGACTGCTGGGCTCAACTCCTATCTAGGCTCATAATCTATTTATATCGTGAGTTTTGGGTTTCCTACTATGAGTGACCCTGTATTCAATGGCCCAAATGCTCTCTTATTTCTGCAAACCCTTTTCTTACAATGTCACTTTCTTTTCTTAGTCTGATCGTTCCTCTCTACCATTCATCTCTCTCCCCAGAATTGCCAACCCCTATTTCTCTCTCCATTCCCCTATTTATAGCCTCAAATGAGTGGGAGTGCCATGATTACCCCCCCTTGCTAGTGCAATTAAGGGTCCAATTCTATCATCTTTAGGTGGGTTTTGGTGGGAAAGCGGTAGTGGCATCGAAACTGATTCCTACCTCCAAAAGCCTACTCAGCAATGATATCTTCAAGGGCTACTGGGTAGCTGGGCATAGGGCATCTTCTAGAGACGATACTGCCGACTAAGTTACAGATGATTGGGGGGGAATTTTCCTGGGGTATTAAAGCTAGCAAGGTCGCATTTCTGCTTTGGGTACATGTTGGATCTCGGGGCGTCCGGATCGAGGCCGAAGGACCTAAAATGGGGGCAGGATTTAAATAACACGTTATGAGGCTTGGGCCTGGGGCCTTGCCCCGAACAAGACCTATGAATAGTAGCAAAAATAAGCTAAATTGTAAATAATTTGAAAATTTCAACCCATCTCAACCAATCTTTAAAACCACAATCTCTAAAACCTCAATATTTGAATTGGAACATGATTGGTAGTCTGGTACGACTACTAACAAATGCTATGAAATTTTAATGAAAACTTCCATAGTTCCACCACAAGTTTTGGATATCAACAAATATTATCAAATTAAGTGTTTATTTTAAAGGATTTGGAGGTGAGAACATTTAAGAGAAAAGTTGTCAATTTGATGGCTTACAAACTCAAAAATTGCAATAGCCATATCATTAGCACTTTTATTTTTTCTTTTTATCGGAAGTTCTTTGTCATCCCAATGACTGAAGTGCAAAACTTCTAAACATACTGTGCAAACTGCAAAGTATTGCCTCAACATTTAGGCCTGTTTGGTACGAGAGTTTAAACAACAGTTTTTAAGTTTAAAAGACTTTTTGGGAAATATATGTAGGTGAAAAAGTGTGTGAAAATATGTGTAATGTTATTTAAAAACTGAAAATTGTTGTTTGAAAACATGTACCAAACACCCCCTTCTTAGAATTGAATAAACTACTTACTTTTTAAGAAAGCCTATAACAACTATTCGTAGATGGAACATATGAGATATCATGTGTCTGTTGTGGAAAGGGTGAACATGTGAAGCCATGGAAGAAGGAGATGAGTTTAGAGAGAGTAGGTACTTTGTGGTTAGAGAGAGAAGGAAATAATTTTAAAGAAAAAGGAATTAATAAAAGGAAAGTTTTTTTTTTTTTTTTTTTTTTTTTTGTGAGAGATAAAATGAAGGTTTTTGGTAAATTATTAATGCAATATTTAGAATATTAATGATAAGGCATGTACAATTTTTTAACCGTTAGATCTAATGGCAATTCAAGGTCAGAAAAATGTGTAACTCTTGTGAAGTTACACCTAGTGTAACTTGAAACCATTATATATATATAAGCAGAGGTGTGGGAAAGTATAAGATTCTGTCGTGTATTGATTTCAACAAAGAATTTTTTCACATAAATTCTTTACTAAGTGTCACATAAGAGATAAGAACTAATTAAAATTCAAAAGATAAGAACTCTTTATTTTCTTAGATTCATTGTATCATGACATTCCTTAAGTGCTACATTGGAGATAAGGACTAATTAAAATTTAAAAGATAAAAACTCTCTATTTTCATGGTTCATTATTTCAAGACTTTCTTCTCTCTCACAAAGCACAAAACCTTGTGTTTCTTCTATTTTCCATTTTCATCTCTTGCACTTCTATTACTTTATATATTCCTATTCATAGCCTTTCATCTTCATGTCATAGGTTAGGTGCTTTTTTATTTTGTTTTAGCCCTCATAATTTATTGGTTTCTTTGTAATTTTTTACTATTATTTTGCCAAGTATTGGTATGAGCCTCAACCATAAAAGTAAAAAATGATGATTATTTTGGAGTTTTCTATGTTGTATATAAAGATTATCTCAACCTTAGTTGCAACCTCAAGTTTAGTTGCAGCTATTCAAGAATAGTGTATAATAGTGTACAGACTACAGTCATATTGTTAATTTTCTCCATCAAAGCTACAATTAAGTAGTTCTTGACATAATTGATATGCTTTTTCTTGTATATCATTCACATCTAGTACTTATCCACTTATATCTTTTTGACTACTTAGTTGTTAGTGTTGTTAATTATAGTTGTTGCGGTTAGTTAAGATTAGTTTCAAATTATTTAATTTGTTGTTAATTATAGTTTTGATATACGATTATAAGTTAATCAGTGTGCTCTAGCTACTTCTCTATATAAAGACAAACGTCATGCGTAAAATTTATAATACAATATCAGTTCATCAAATTTTAGCTTATACTTTTCTTGAATCTTAGCATTCTCATATATATTTTTTAAAGGATAAGAAGGCTCTATTAGAGGCAATTAAATATTTATAAATGTAAGTATATTAAGTCCATTTTTCTTTGTTTGATTACATTCTCTTTATGTTGGTACACCAATAATTTTTTTTTTTTTTTTTTTAATTTAGATTATGAACAAAGTGTTTGAGTTTGGGGTCTTGGGATTTAGTGGTGAGAATGAAGTGGTTGAGGAAGTGTTCAGTTTTAGAAATAAAGTCTACATTTTATCTAGATGTTATTTTGTTAGTTTAAATATTAAATTTATAATATGGTATAGACCCTTCGAAATGTCTAATATATATATAGTTCCAATCTTATATATATAGATTAGTAAAGAAAACTCACTCAATAGTCGAATACTACTCTAACATAAGGAAAAATTATAAAATATAAATTAAAAACTTTAGGTTTCAAAACATTCAACAATATTATGAGGAGCATCATAAATACTATATAACAAAATGAGTATTATATATGAGCCTTAAAAAAATTGTTTTTTTTTTATTATATAAGATAGAAAATTTACTTTAATCTAATTTAAATGTATATGTGTGTGAAGTATTAGCACACTAGAACATTATCCAGTAATTGATATTTACCTGCTCTTGTGACTGTTGAAGTTGAAAGGGAACAATGTGCCTAAACTCTGTGACTGTTAAGGTTGGGAGGGAACATTCGGGCAAGAGGTATGTGATGTATAGGCCTACGAAAAATGTTATATAAATAATATTTTCAAATCACTTTTTACGACAGATTTTCGGTTGAAGGTTGGTTTTAGCTATTATGAAGGGAAAAAAAAAGAAAATAATTTAACGCTTCGTTTGTTTCAATAGAAAACCTTGTGTAGAGATAGTTTTCCTTATTTTTCAATGTTTGGTAGCATAAAAAAATATAAGTTAAAGGAAAACTATCTTTGGTCAACATAAAAAGTATAGCTTATTTTTAGAAATTGTTTTCCATTAAATTTTTTTGGAAAACAACTCTATCTCACAGCAAGCTAAATAAGGGAAGTTAAGATGGTGTTTTTCAACTCATTTAAAGTTGCTACCAAACATTGGAAAATAAGATAGTTTTATAGAAAATGCTTCTTAAAAAATTACTCATTTTCTAGAAAATATCATTGTTGAAACAAACAGAACGTAAGTTATTAAATTAAAATTAATAATAATTTATTATTTATAGTCTGTTGTGAAAATATTGTGCGTAAACCATTGTCATTTTAAACGTTATTCCCAAACAAATTACAACTATTTAACTGGTTTATTTATTGATTAGGTGGGCCTGGGACATTTATTTAAATAATTAATACTTAATAGCCACTTCTGACAAAGAAATTACATCTATTGCTATTTTTATTATTTTTTTTGGGGAGAAACTACTTCTATTCTTATTAATAAAAGCATTTATAACTGTTTATTCAAACAGAAAACAAAATTGTAGCTGTAGAGGAAGGTCATTGTCGCCTTAATTGATTAAATTAAATAAAGAAAAATATTCATTTATTTATTTACCCCAAAAAATTACCTAATTATTTTCTAAAAATATCCCAAAGCTCCATCAAACTCTCACTCTCTCTGAGACCATTTCAATCTCCATCTACATGTAAAACACATTCAGACAATACCCATTTTTTCAAATTCTACATCTTCATTCTCTTAAAGAGCATTGCTTTTGGTTTTGTTTTTTGAGGCAAAAACAGAAAACCCACTTGCATTAAGACTTGAAGAAGTGCTGCAAGGAGATTGAACATTTGAAGAAGAACCCAAATGGCAGGAACTGCAGGAATGGCAAAGGAGAAACCCCAGTTAGCCATTCTTGGAGCTGGGATTTTTGTGAGGAATCAGTACATTCCAAGACTAGCTGAGATCTCTCACCTCTTCAACCTTAAAGCCATTTGGAGCCGCACTGAGGTACATACATAAAAGTTGCAATCTTTCCTTTTTTGTGCAATGCAATACTTAGTCTTAGTTTAGTTATTACTAAAAGTTTTGGTATTTGTTTAAAGATCTACGCCAAATAAGGAAAGTACTAAATTAATCAAAGTCTTTGAATTAAGTTTATTACTCTTATTTTTGGAATTTTAATGTTTGAATTATGTTGTCTTGTCATTGTAAGAACATTATAAGACAATGCAAGCTTTTATTTTGCCATGTTTCTGTGTTTCTTTATTTAAATCAAGAAAAAAAAAAAGGATTCTGTTTCAACTGTAAGTTGATTTTCAAATTAAGGATCTGGGACTTATTATTTCTTGAAGATCAGAAATTTCCCAGATGGATTCAATTCTGTGAATCTGATTTCAGTGCTTACATAAATAACAATGATTTTGATAATACCAATAATCTTATAGCACTGGGAAAATTTTTTATGCTGGAAAATCTTTTCTTTGAAAAAATAAAGGATTGGGTAGAAGGAAGGTAACATGGGATATCTTTGTTTTGTCTGTGTGTTTCAGAATTGTAGATCCTATTACGACATCCTATATAGTATTGGGATGTCTATTTTTTTCCCGCTTCATTTTTTATTTCCTGGAATTAGTTTCCCTGTAGAAAGGCTCTGGGGAAATGAAAGTTAATAATGGGGTATTCTGTGTTTTCATGTGTGTTACTGTACAGGAATCAGCGAGACGTGCTGTTGAGAATGCTAGTAAATACTTTCCTGGAGTGCTATGTAAGTGGGGGGTTAAGGGTCTTGATGAAATCATCCATGATGATTCAATACCTGGTGTTGCTGTGGTTTTGGCTGGACATACGCAGGTACCTTACTCTATTTCTCTCTTTTAAATCCACAAATTGGCTTGCCCATCAGTTTTTCAAGAAACATATTTGCTCATGGTCATGGTGGACTCTTTGATTTTGATTTTTTCGTTTGGGTTTTATTTTCAGTGCCTGATGGTTTCAAAGCCAACTGTTACTTTCAAGTGGAAGTTGTAGAAATTCAAGCTTGACATTTTTGTTAATGTGTGCATGCAAGAAAAGAAGTAGTACTGAGGAATTGCTTTTATGAGTGTTACAACATTTTTGGTACATGCAACAAATAATAAATTTGTTTTAGGGTCATGTTAATGGGTGCCCTTAGGGCAATTGATAATAAACCCATTTTAGGAAAATTTTGACACTACTTTCATTGGAAAAATATAAAAAGCTGTCAAATTAGTTAATTCTTTTTTTTCCCCCCCCATAAAAGTTTCTAAAAATATTTGCTAAACTATTGCCTTTAGGGCATTGTTAACTTTTTCCTTTGTTTTATTCTTAACTATTGCTTGTATTATCATTCTCCTCTGTCATCTGAATTGCTGAAATAAATCTCAAGCTGATCCTCAATGAATTATATCAAGTAGATAAAATATGGCTTAGCAGAAAAGTAAGAAGCAAAGTTAGTTGACTTGGGAAAAAAATCACTAAGTCAAATATGGATATTGGAGTCCATGCAAGTGTTTAAATGTAATTCCTTTTTTAGAGAAAATTTCAGCACACCCTTTAGAATGCCCCTGCTCAGTTTCTTTATTGTGCAAGATGTGAAAGTCAATGGCTCTAGCATTTATGATTATTAGTTACATGACTCTTACGTGTGAATCAATTCGCTCAGGTTGATATATCACTGAGGCTGCTGAAGGCCGGGAAGCATGTCCTTCAAGGTAATTTATCTTTCAAAATAGCCACAAAGGGATGACCATTCTCTTGAGACAACAAAAAAGAAAAAGAAAATGAAAAAAAGGGGAACTTTTGGGGCCAGTACTTTGTATTTCATTTAACAGAATCCATATATCTTATGATTTACAAAATATATTCTTTTGGACAATGTACTAAATTTCCCTTTTGGACATGCCGTATGTGTTGCTTGGCTAACTTGGTGTATCTGAAGAGAAACCGGCGGCAGCTTGTAAGTATGATGCAGTTTCAATTGAATCAAGCATATTATCATATATTTCTGTGTAACTTATCAATGATATGTACAAATGGATATTGTGGTCATTTCATACTAGTATTTTCTTTTGATTAAAAATGTTTATATGCGACCAATCATACCTAAATCAATTCATGCAATATCTGATATTAATTTCGAATATATTCATTAGTGAGTGTAATGAAACAAATTTCAGCCATAGATGTCGTATAAATACGTGACCCTACTTGCAATTTAAAAAATCTTGATTGTTAGTGGCAGCCTCCAATTCCAAAAGAATGAAAGCATAATACAAAACATTATTGAAAATACATTCTCTATTGATTTTGATAAATTCCTGTAAAACATTGATAAGATTTATAAATGCAACTTTCAGGAATACAATGAAAAGAACATCGAATAACAGAAATAGAAAAGCTTCTCTCTTTTCTCAAACTGCCTCACAATTCTTTATCATGTCCTTTAAATCCACCTGCAGGTTTTTTTTTGATAAGTAATAATAGCTGCAGGTTTCTATTGAGTACGCTTCAAATACTTTTTTTTGTTCTCAGGCTTTTTTGGAACCAACAAGAATTTTAGGTAGACCACCAGAAACTCTTGCTGTTTCTGCAAAAAAAAAAAAAAAAAAAAAACTTTAATCTTTAAAAGATGTGGAGCCCATTGACAAAGGCTATGGAACTTTTTCCTTGTCAGATTACAACTCTAAAAAAGTAACAATCCTTCACATGCACTAATTGTGGTGGGGCCAAATCTATTACCTATTAAGTGCTAAAGTTTACTTCCCACTTCACTTTAAGAATAGTGTCCCCAATGAGCTTACTTTATTGCTAGAAAATCTTCAACCATTGGCCTGCTCTTTGAACCATATTCAGCTCAAATTTGAGCATTTTTTTGGGCATTTTTACCTCCCTCTAAAAGCCCAAAATTATTACTTATAAATCTCTTGTTTTTATTCCAGCCCCTCTTAATTTATTTTAAAAGCCTTGTTTGGATTTTCTAAAGCTTTATAAATGTTTTATCTCAACAATTAAATTTATGCTGCCAACAGAATGCCTCCCATATGGTTTGTCTGTAACCCAAATATTCTTTATAATGTTAAACCTGTCCAGTTGAAAACATTTATACTCACTGAATGAAATATTTAATAAGTAAGAAGAAGCTTAAATTTAGGGAAAGGAGCTGGAGTAAAGGTGTATCAGTGCCATATTGCCCAAGACAATATTACATGTAAAGAATAAGCCCCCTTCTTCTGTAACCTTGCCCAAGTTACATCATCTTCAAGCAAATGTTGTTCATTTCCTTCTGAATGTTCAACAACATATGAAAAATAATAATTCTCCAAACATCCGGCCCTCTTTTGTCCCAAAATTTAATTTGTGCAACTGGCAGAAAACTTGTTGATCATTTTAGGCAGATTTTTAATCTTTATCGATAGTGTCAATGCAATGGAGGTTGAATGGTAATAAAAATGGAGTCATCTTTGTTAGGTAAAGACAAATTTGGTGATGCCCACTACTTGTAATAATTATCATCTTGCATAATCAAGTCAGCTTTCAGCTGGAGGGAACAATTATATCTCTGTATCTGATTGTCCATCCACTCTCAACCTTGTCAGTCAAGAGTCTCGTTTGGGTTTATATCATATAATAATATTGTGTATAACGATAACGATATTATCCTCTTTAACTCTCAAGAATATTCTGGCCCTTGTTTTTAATCTTCTGATGCTTCATCTCCCACGAGTCCAGCCACGTTTATAAATTAGTTTCTTATGTGTAGGTTTTGTTAATTATTGTATTTAAATATTTATTTGGTGTTGATTAAGCTCTCTCGTTATGAACTTGAAAAATCCGGTCTTATATATATATATATATATATATATAGGCTTTAATGTCATGTGGAAACAATTATTTCAGTTTCAATGGAACTTGAAATCTACAATGTAATTATGAAATTTTGATTATGAAGAATTTAATATTGGTTCAATAATGCAGCTGCAAGTGAATTGGAAACTGCACTTGCACGCTACAAAGCTATTTGTGCAAATCTTTCTGACCAACCCATTTGGGCTGTGGCAGAAAACTACCGATTTGAGCCTGCTTTTGTTGAGGTGCTTGTTTCTGCCATATTTGAAATAGTTCCTATTACTCTGGCTTGCCAGATACTCATTGTTGTTTCCACAGAGCAAGAAACTAATTGCTGAGATTGGGCATATGATGAGCGTTCAAGTTATTGTTGAAGGATCAATGAATAGTTCAAACCCATACTTCTCAAGCACTTGGAGGCGCAACTATACTGTATGTGTTTTACCATAAAGCGGAGTAATATACATTAATTTCTCTTGTATGCAAGAGCATATGCCATCAAACATATGCTTTGGATCACTTTTAGTGCAAGCTACTTCTAACTATACCAGTCATCAAAGAAAGAAATTCATCATTATCAACAACAAAAAAAAAAAAGATAGATTCACAACCCTTTAGAGTTTGACATCAAAAGATTCTCAGGCATCTGGTCCATATTGCAATGTGACTACATTATGTTATGTTTGAGAACATTCTCAAGTGACTACAATATGATGCAACATCAAATAGTGCTAATTACCTATTGTCCTAAAAGCTGAAGTTATTGAGAAATGGTGAATTTAAACATTTAACCATAATTCACGTGTGGACCTAAACTCCCCTTTAATAAGTGGAGCCCAACACATGAGATTTTTAACATTTTAAATGGTCGGTAAATTAAAGTCAGGAATTGAACTTAGGATCTCCTGCTTTGATACCATGTTAAATTACCAATTATCCCAAAATATTAAGCTGTTAGGAATGGTGAATTAGATCATTTAACCATAATTTTGGCAAATAGAATGAAGACTTCATTCTGCTCACATGTTTATTGTGGCAACTATGTTGTTCACATTCTCATTCCTTCTTGAAAGTGTAAAGGATGTACTCATTTCATGAATTCTGGATTTTCAGGGATGCCTTGATTGATTGTTCACATAGTCAGATTTCTTCCCATATTATCATACCTGAACTATTTCTTATATGTCTTATTTTTACAAGTTTATTTCTTATTCCAGGGGGGATTCATTCTGGATATGGGGGTACATTTCATTGCAGGATTGAGGATGGTAATCTCAAACCTTTTAATAACAAATGGAAGTTAAGTTATGGCTTTGGTTGCTTTGCTACCATGTCCACTGTTTGTTGTGAAGTATACTATATCAACTCAAAGAATTTGATTATTTGAATGTCATATGTCTAAATCCTCTACCCGTGTGCTTGGACCACAACCCTTTTCTTCCCCCCCACCACCCCCTCCCCCTCCCCCTCCCCCTCCCCCTCCCCACCCTACCCTTTGTTTTCTTCTCTAATAAGTTAGAATAAAACAAAAGGAATTTCATGTTATTTATAGTCATGCTAATTTCAATGTCAGTGACTCTTCATCTTTAGAGTCCCTTTTGAACCTCCTTTTCATCTCTGACAAATACTTTGTTATGTGAAATTTTGGACTATGGACCTACTTCTCAAAGTTCAATTAGATTTTGTTTAGAAAAAATGATGAAGAGGATTAAAATTTTGAAATTTAGATACTTTCACTATATCGTAGCACTTTTGCTAAATCAGCGTCTAGAAGCCAAAATAACCTCAGTAAGTGCCGACTTGGGTACTTTTATATTATGAACCAGGTAGTTCTGAAGACAGAATTTTAGGAGTGATATTATTTATCATATGATCTGGGATTGGATCACAAATAAACCAATTATAATTGTTCCTGCATGTGGACAAAAAGTTTTGGGGGGGGGGGGGGTGTGTATGGGTGAGAATAGACATGAAGAATCTTATGTCAGAACGCAGAACTGTGGAAGCAGCCTAAATGCTCTTTAGTGATCACTGTAACACTGCCCAATTTTGATTCTGAAAGCAGAAATGAATGCATGATTCATCTCAAGTTTTGGTATTCTTTTTGTGTGCATCTTTTTTTGGAACTGTTGTAGGGGTTAATGGCCTGTGTTTTACACAACCTAGATAACTATTTGTTGACATATCTTGAATAAGGAAGTTCAAGAAATTCTTCAAGAATAGTTTTTAATGCAGCTTGCCAAACGTTTTTTCCAGTGATTTTCCATCTGTTATCTAGAAGGGAAAATGTTTTCATTTTTCCGACACTGCAGTCACTAATCTAATAATCTTGCATTAGCAAACTCCTTGTTTTCTTCCTTATGCCATCTGCTGGTATTTCTTTCACAGATTGTTTAAATGCTGTACTTTGAACATCCTAAAAGTTGTTGATGCTTTCAAAAAGTTTCACCTCAGTCCTTTTTCTTAAAGGATAAGGATGAAAATATGATGGTGCTTAACTTGGTTTGAACTGTACAGACTATCTTATGATTGAAGCAGCTGCCTTCTTTTTTCTTTTGTGGGAAACACCCTCAAACAATCAGAACGAGCATTTGTGATAAAAAATTGTAGTTTAACTCAACAAATTCCTTATTAAATGAAATTAGTCATTTCTGGTACAAAAACCGTATTGTAAGTGGAAATTATGATTTTCCTGTTTTCGTGTGAACAGCTTGTAGGATGTGAGGTAGTCTCTGTCTCAGCTATGACAACTCATGTGGATCCAGACTTACCCCCACCAGATAACTTATCCTCTCTCTTGTAAGTTTCAATTGCATGGACTTTACTTCCAAGAATTTGAAATTCCTTTCTTTCTTTTTTTAAACTTTCATTCCTAACAATCGAAAGACTGAAGGTGCGTATTTGGAATTTCCTTGCCTTAGTCAACTGGAGAATGGATGTTCTGGAGTTTTTGTGATGGTTGTTTCATCCAGATCCCCTCAGGTATGTGATAAATGATAGATTTACTGTAGTATTTTGAACTTACAAAGATTCTTTAATCATAGTATTAGCTGTGTTTAGATACTCTGGCGCGTTGTTGGCTTAAAGGGAACAGTGCAAATTGAGCGTGGACATATTGATGGACAACATGGTTACCTGGTATTTGAGAATCAACTTTTATTTAGGAATATGTATAATTTTGAAGTCCATAGTTTCCTATTTTTTTAGATATTTAATTTTAAAGACTTAAAATACTCAATTCTAATCAAGACTTGTGTTTGTCTTTTAGATTAACTTGTAATAAAATTCAGTACTTATGATAACTCATGATGCATCACAGGTATTATTTTTTAGTGCTGATGGGCAGCGGAAAAGCTCCTTCTACCCATTTAGTGGAGTGGATGCGGAATTAAAAACTTTTATACAAGACGTATCACAGGCTACGCGTAAGGTAGTTGAAGATGTTTCTTTTCATGCATTCGTACATGGTTTCAATTTTCTATCATATGCATGGTGATATTTTGCTTTTAGTGTACTAAGTGGGTTTTTCTCCTCTATTTTAGTGGTATTTGATTTCCTACAACATCTTCTAATTTTTAAACTTTTGTTCTTGACTGTGGTGATAGCATCAGACTTCTGCGTTATTCTGGCTTGACAGCATTTTTGTGGATTTCTTTTGCATAATTCTCTCTAATTCTTTCATTTTAAATCATTTACTTCAATTACTTGGATCTTTAACTTTATGTGATAAACGTGTGTTACTAAACAAAATAACAAAATCCATTGCGATTCAGGGAATGGTCCGCTGATCATATTTATTATGTTGCAGAAGGGGAGTGGCTATGAAGTTGAGCATCGCCTATCTTTTCTGGAAGGTGCCAGAGATGTTGCTATTCTAGATGCAATGCTTGAATCTGGATCAAAGCAAGGGGCCCTAGTTCAAGTGAAAAAATTTTAGCTTACTGATGGGATTTATTCACTACCAACATGATTGTAACAGCTTGGTATATATATATATATTTGAGAATTGAGATGCTTTACGATTTTCACATTTTTTTACTTAAAAACAGGTTTTAAGTTCAAATGAAACAGTCAGCAAATATTCAAAGGGATCTAAGGAGCAGTTGGTTCCTTTGCAACTTTGAGATTTATCAATAAAGTTGTGCCAAATTCAAGAAAACTATTCTTCATAATGGTTGGGGGTGGTCTATGGCATCTTATAATTTGGCATTTTAGGTTGTGTTTGAGGTTTGTGTGGTTCACTTATGGTCAGTTTAGTATCATTGTATGCTTTGCTTGATGGAAAGGAGAAAGGAAAGAAATTATGAATTTGCAACCATTTGAAGTTGGATACATGAAGAAAAAACAGAAGGCAATTTCAAGTGAATAATATTAAAAGGGCTCTGAGTTGTGTTCTGCGCTGAATATTGAATTTAAGAACCTCAGTATAGTTTAGCCAAATACTCAATTTGTTCTCTGCTGTGGTCACTGTCTTAACTCTTAAGGCCTTTTGACAAACCACCATCCTATATGGCTAAAAGGGTACAACCACTCTGGAGTGGATATCAAATGAGCATAGCTGTAATCTAAACCACTCTCCTCTTATTATGGACTGCAAGGCCCTCATCAACCAAGTGCCTCAAGTGTGGATGATGCACTGTTTTTGCAAAGCTAATAAGTGTGCGTATACATTAGCCATGCGGATGCGTTAGCCAAAAAAGGCTTGGTCACCCAGCAAGACCTTGTTATTTGTGATAGTTCGCCTGTGGACATTGTTATGCTTTTGTATTATGATCAAATTGGCATGTACTATGAGAGAATTCGTCCTCAAACATTTGGTTTTCTTGCTTAGTTCTTAATTTTATTCTCTTATTTACCAAAAAAAAAAAAAAAGGGAACAACCGGCATTCAACTTACTGGGTATATCCGCATTAGTGTTAGGCTAGAGGCACTGACACTAAGGACCAACTAAGGTGGGAGTGACAGATTTTTTGTTTAAAGTGAAAAAGGCTTACTTCTGTCACATGGGAAAGTGGTTTTACCTCAAGCTCCTCAAATTGTGCACAAGCTCTCGATAAGATAGTCAAACATAACCAAATAGTGTTCTAAAGAGGTTGAACTATAGTCTTGAGGCAACCCATCTTGAACTAACCCTATGTTAAGACGGAGGGAAACGAGGGGAGAGAAAAATAGTATTGAAGAGAATTTACTAAATTTTGGTATATTCCAATGGTCTTTTACTAAAAAGGAGTACCTATAGTAGAGCATCATTTAATCACTCATCACATTTGCATTTATTATGACTCACCTATCGTTATTTTGCATTTAATGTAGCATGATATGGGTTTTCTCTATACAATGTTGGGAAGGTGCCTTAAATAGCTATGATCACATCCCCTCAGCTGATTCCTAGATAGCTATGATCACATCCCTTCGGCCGACTTCTTGGGAAAATGTAGCACACTTTACTATTGCTACTTCACAATTTTCTCATGGTCTCTATTGTTAGTTCTTTCATTGACTTCACATTCAGAGGGCCTCCAACCAATTTCAATTCCCTTAAGTAGTGTGAGACCTTGAAATTCTAAGCTCAATTTCAGTTAAAATCCTTGTTACAGTTCTATTTTATGATCTAATCATCTACCCGCTTAGATTCCTATAGTGTGTAAAGAGCATACTTTGCTCCCAATTTCACTCATTTCATTTTTATAAATTTGACCATTCTTACTTACCTCTTAAAATAAAAATGATAACAAGAAGTAGTAGTAAAAGCATGTGAATCTTAGCTAAACTTGGGGACCCCCACAAATTTTTCTGACAGGACCAATTGCAATGTATGGGCCATTTTAATGACAAGCATTAAATTTAAATTGTTGAATGGTGCCTCATAAAAAGGAAAGTGATGCATCATGCATCATACATCATTCCACTAGTACAATTATTGCAACTCAGAACTTGCTTGCAGGTTGCAGCAATTTCAATCAAACTTTGCTGTCGGTTGCATGAATTTTGTTTGCGCATAGTGACAAAAATCAGTATTCGATTTCCAAACGTCATAACAATTAAATATTATGCATATCCCCCATAGAAAGAAATTTATTATGTAAATCCTTGGAAGATAAATCATTACAATTTACAAATGCTTTTTTTTTTTTTTTTAAAGGAAATCTTTACAAATGCTAAATTAAATTAAATGAATGGTGCATTAAGTGCATGTTCCCAAGAGCAAGAGGTTTTTTTTTTTTTTTTTTTTTGAGAAAGAAGAGAGCTAGAGATTGATAACCCCAAGGGTGGTATTACTGATTCTTTTATGATGTTCATGATACAAGAAATGTTAATGAATGCTCTAAAAATATTGGTTTAGAAATGTTTAATGAAACAAATGATAAAACAAATAATTTTTTTGACAGTTTTTGATAATTTCCCTTGAAAATGATATCGAAATTTTTCTAATATAGTTTATTAACAGTTACCCTAAGAGTACCTGTTAATGTGACCTAATATTAAATTCAAAGCATCTAGTCTACATTATTGAAATTATTCATAAGAATTTGCTTTTAATAATTACCAGATGTGTGGGACGAGAAACTACACATCTAAAGAATAATTAGAATGACAGAGATTGACATAACTAATATTAAAATTCTGCAATAATAATTTAATGATTAAATTCAGTATTTGTTAACCATTTAAAGTTTTGAGAAAATTGGTATTCTATCAAAGTATCAATTAGCCAAAACAAAAGGGTAGGCTAAAGTTTGCCCCGTGTTAATCTTACCGATAACTTGGCTGTAAACAAGTGGTAAGTCGTGCTATGTAGGTAACAAGTCACAACCTTCACCTTGACCTAAATTCTGGTGAATAATTTTGAGATTGGTGAGTTTCAGTTGAACTACCATACAAAATGACAAAGGAGATAAGGGTAGGACGTCACGTGGTTATACAAAACTACTTTTCTGCACATTGATTAATGTGGAATCACATACATTTCTACGCAAAGCTTAGGATTAAGAACAAACACAATCTCCCAAACATTGTATACCATTTTTTTTGGTGCTGATGAATTACATCATCATTTACTATAGTACATGTCATTCTACACCTGTCGTGTAAGCTTTAGACAAGGCTCATTTGGTAAAAAATTTCTAGTAACGTTGTTTAAATTTTATAAAAATAAGTGTAGATAAAAAAATGTGTAAAAATACATGTTATGGTGTTTAAACAAAAATTTTCATTGTTTAAGCACCATTACTAAACGACCTATTATTTTTAAACCAATCTTGTTTATTTTTTATAAAATTGTATTTTTGTTCAGCTAATTTCTACTAATCATCAATCAATCAATCAATATATATATAAGGAGAGACCTCATTTGAAAGAGTGTGAGGTTTTGTCAAGTAGTGCTCTCCTTAAGGATTCTCTTGCAATAAAAGATAAGAACTTTTTGTTTTCTTTGGTTTATTGTTTCAAGATTATTCATCTATTTCTCACCAAGATAATTACTCTTTGTTTACTAAATAAACACCAATTAAAAGATAATGACTCTTTATTTTCTTAGGTACATCGCTTCAAGACAATTTTTTTTGCTCTTTAGGTTTTCACCTCTTGCGATTCTACTCCTTTATATACCCCTACTCATAGTCTTTTACATCATTCTAACTCAAATGCACATATGAGATTCTCCAAACTAGAAAAGATGTAAATGACTTGCAGTTTTGATGAGGAGGTTAGAGGTCATTGTGGGTTTTGTGAGGGTTGTGATTGGATATGGGTCGTTCGTTGTTTGAGATTTTTGGTGTTGGAGCTTTTGTGTTGGGTTTATGATGATGTGTGACTGGATTTTTGCCAACAAGCTGAAGCCACGAAGAACCTTTTGTGGGCTTTAAGACTTTTGATTTGATAGATATATATGTCACTGTATACTATTCTGTCAACTTTCAACTCTTATTTCATTTTTTCTTTTTTTTTTTTTGCTTATTCTCTACGTTAGTCTCTTCGTATTTTTTTACTTTTACTTTGATACTAATGTATTGTATTGCACACGCATAAATGAAATAATTTTTTTCCTTGTTAGTGTGAACTATTAGAATTGTATTTAAAATTATGAATGAGGTTTATAATTTAATGGATTTGAGAAAATTTGTTTATAGTTAACATGAAGTTATTTTATATGAATTTAAAAAATCTTACAAAATCTTTTAGATTTTTTTTTTCTTTTGCAATTTTCCTAATACTATATATATATATATATATATATATATATTTGCTGAATTTCCTTATACTATATTTGAACACTTGGGAGCTTGCTTCACAAATCTGTTAAACAATAAAAATATTTTGAATATGATCATTGAGGATAATTTCACGGATATTCTAACAAAGCTAATTAAAGAAAAGGGCATACCATCAATTTGGAAAGTAAATACTTTCATTATACCTTATTCTGCATACTGTAACTACAATTTAGTTCCAGTTTTATATATATATATATATATATATTATTTTTAATATTAAATTTATAATATTGTATGGTCTCCTAGGAATGCCTAAGAACTATACAATTTCAATCTCATATATCAATATTAGTAAACAAGAGCCAATCAATAGTTTGAAACTACTGCTAGAATAAAGAAAATTATAAATATGAATTAACAAAAGGGAGCTCTAAAGTATTCGACAATAGTTTGGGAAAACATAAATACTATATACAACAAAATGAATATTATAAATGGATCTTAAAATAAAAACATAAAAATTATTTCTAAATAAAATTACAAAGTATCCGCACATCGCGTGGGACATTAACTAATTATATTAATAAAAAAAAGAAGAGCGAATAGCTCTTTTTACCTAGTTTTGGTTTGGTCAACATAACCTTGAGTCGATCCTAATTCTTTTGTTCAGGTAAAATTGTTCTCCATATCAGTAAAGGCTTCTTTTCACAATGTTTTAGTGGGATTTTTTTTTAAGAAGAATTTAGTGGTTTGTTGCTTCATCTAGAACTGAAGAAAGTCACACCCAAAAAGAGAAAAAGAAAAAAGCATATTGTATTCAATGTATTGATAGGGGTTTTCAATAAACTTTACGAGAATAGTTCATAAAAATACGTAGAGCCAGTACCAAATGGACCATAAATGACCCTTCTTCCAGTCAAGATTAATGGGTACATGTACGAAATGAATAGGTGCAATAAGAATTTTCAGTGATGTAATTTAGGACTCATTCACTTCGCATGGATAACATATATGCATGTGCCATGTCTGGTACATTGCTTTCAACCCAATTATTTACATCTCAAGAACTTTCACATCAATATTAGAAGGGTTGGGTACATGCATACATTAAACCATTTAATTTTAGAAATATTTTATAAAAAATTGAAAAACTAATCATTTTTTAAAATGTTTTATAGAAAAAGTTGTAAAATTTTTTCAATTTTTGATAATTTTTTTTTTTAAAATAGTATACTATTGTGTGCTCTTAGAGTAAATGTTAGTAAAATTCACGTTAAAAAGTTGAGATTGAAATGGGAAGCTTTTAATCACATTTTAATTCACCCAAAAAGAAAAAAAAAAAAAAATTTATGCTGCAACAGTCTTTGGTCAAAATGATTGGTCTACCAAAACATACTTAATATCCTGGATTTCGTACTAAATACGGCTAGTTTTATATATTTATTATTTCTTTAGAAATATGTCTTCAAAACAACTTTCTCTCGAAACCCGGCCAACAGTTTCTTTGATGTGACATACTAACTTAATCTAATCTCAATCAAATTTTGGAAAAAAAAAAGAGGATACTGGACTTTTCTCCGTTAATTATGATGCAATTGTAATGTCTTATACATTTCAAAACTAAATAGTGCTACCCTTAACTATTGATAATTAGCATTTTATTTTGTATTAAGATTGTTAGGATTTTCGTTAAATTTATTCCAAAAAATAATTTTTTTAAGCTTGTTTGATATAAATTTGAATTCTTCGTTAAGGGTTCGTTTGGATACAGCTGAAAACTGAAAACTGAAAACACTGTAGCAAAATAATTTTAAAATGTGTGAATAATACTACGGGTCCCATTTTTAATTAAAAATTGGCTGAAAAGTGCATGTATTGTTCATGAACAGTGCATAAACAACACCCGCACAGTGATGAATAGTAATCCTTGTTCCCATGGTTGTCAAAATCCCGATCTGGATCTTACGATTCTACGATTTTAACCTTCCAAAAATCTAAATCTTTCAAGGATCTTAGCGATTAAACGATTCTGATTCCAAACGATCTTGGTTTTTTGTAATCTTCTTTAACTTGACAGAAGACTTAGTTAGACCCAAATAAAAAATAACATCCTAATAAACCAAGTTTTGCAATTCTAATGTAGAGAGATAAAATTTTAGTTGAACCAAACGAAAAATAACATCTTAATAGAGTGTCATATTTTGAGATTTTTGGTCTCTTTAAATGATACTTACAAATGAATGTAATAATATATGGTAATTACATTAAATGGATGCAAATTTTTGGTATGAATGTATAATTTATGTGATTATTTAACATACTAATTTTTTTTCTTAAATAATGTAAATCTTAATTCAAGATCCTACAATCCAGATCCCAAACGAACGTAAGATCCCGATTTTGACAACCTTGCTTGTTCCCTATTGAAACTCGTGCGTAGGAAAAAAAAAGAAAAAAAAGCTGAAAACGCCAAACGCTGGACGCATTCAACTATCCAAACTCAGCCTAAATTTAATAGAGTTGTTAACAGAATGTGACTAAATACTTATTATCAATAGTTAAGGAATGGTATTACATAGTCTTGAAGTTTAGGAGAGATATCAATTCAAGTTCTTATTCACAATTCAATGAAAGAACTTACAAAACCTGAAACTGTCTTTTCCTTTCAGCTAATGGATTCTATCTTTGGGTGAAGGGTGTTTTTTATTATTTTTTAGTACAACTATTTATAGCCAAATTTTTAGGTTTCTTTAAAGCCACTGAATTGCATAAAACCATGTTACTCTAAGACTAAATGATAGTAATATAGTAGGGCTATGACTGGAGGAGAAAAAGAGGATCACTTGGTTCCAAACCAACCATACCTAACACCAATTCTTTCTAATTATATCTGGGCCTAAGTGTTGCTATTTTCCTATCAATGAATGAATGCCATTGATGGTACTTGTATACAAGAAGTTACATGTTGTTTTCGATATTGGCCCCCATGAAACACCCCGGCCCCTTCCATTTCCATATGATAGTGATTTTTGGGTATGGACCAGAAGTACTTAGCTACATAATGAATCAATTGCTTCCTCAACATCATGGAGCTTTAATTTTTCACATCTCCAAACAATAAAAGAGGTTGGGGTGAGAAAAAAAAAAAAAAAAAGCTCTTGGCCAGAAATAATTTTATGTACTTCAACAAAAAAATTTATTCTGAGCTGAAAAAGAAAAATTGGAAGAAGAAGATGAACAGAATCACAATTCACAGATGCAACAATAGATGGATCGGATTAAGCCTACCTGATCATCAACTAATTTGGTGTTTAATTTCAATTTAATTAACACTAGCAGAAGTTTCTGTCAGATAATATTTTCTTAATCTGACATATTCAAAATTAATTATTACATTAGAAGTTTTTTAGTAACAACATTATTGCTATGTAAATTTGAAGAATGCATGACTGGAGAGAAGCAGACCTATTGAACACGATCGCCTCTATACCTCATCTAAATTAAGAAAAAGTATTTTATTTTTCAAGGTAGTTTATTTTTATTTTTTTATAGTAATAATGATATTTTTTAATGGAGTTTAATGTCTTTTTCAATATTTACTTCAAAAAAAAGTGGCTTTGTACTTGATAAATTGTAGTGAGAATAAAAAATTATACTTATATTAAACATGATCTCTAACTTATCTCAAAAAAAATAAAAATTATCTCAAAAGAAACTTCTTTTTTTTTTTTTTTTTTTTTTTTTTTTAAAGATAGGATCAAAAGAAATATTCTTGAAGATAACGATAGTCAAGAATCCAGGTACATAATAAATCAAAACTTTGCCTACCTTCCATGCGGCTGCCACACATATGACTGGACAACTCCGAGCACATATCATTTACGCGAAGAAGGTATATTGATGTTTTTTTTTTTTTTTTTAGCAGTAAATGGGCATTGAGGGAGGGTTAGATTTCTTTTTAGTATATGATAGCTTAATTCCTTAGTTTATTTGACTTAAAAAATTAGTTGGATAAAAATAAGTTATATAATTTGTTAAAAAAAAAAGATTTTGTTTCTAATTTTTTTTAAAAATAATAATAATAAAATTTGATAAAAATCTTATAACTCAACTAATTAGCACAATTTTTTATATTAAAATATCTCAAATTAAAATTCTTTTTTGTTGTAACTATTAAACTGTCAAAAATATATATTATTGCGATAAGTATTATTAGATACTTTCAAAATATGAAAAATATAACGCCTCCTTTTAATTTCTCACATTGAGGATGAATCTTATCTCAAATTTTACTGTATTGACACTGCTGAGTAGTGTTCATGGCATTAGAATACCAAAAAAAAAAAAAAAAACTCTCTAATTGCATTTCGTCTATCCTACGGCACATGACAGCATTGAACTCACGCCATTGACTGTTGACCATTATTAGTGGACAGGCTCCAAACATTTTGAACGTCCAAGCAAAGGTAAAGAAACCTTAAAAATTTGCTCCATTAATCATCACTTATATCCTTTACCTAACCAAAGGTAATTTTTATATGTTTGTCAAATTCTCCTTGACTTTTTATTTTTTAATACCATTAGTTACCTTCGTCTTTATTCTTTTTTTTTTTTTTTTTTGAGAATTTGGTAATATAATATTAAGGAACGAAATCGAACTGGAACACATCAACCAGATCGGGTGGAAGATCTTCTATCCACACATCAAGATCAGCAGCTAGAACTGCTCTTTTTGCCAAGGCGTGGGCTAATTTATTGCCCCCCCTCTTTACATGATTAAAACAACTAAATTGCATACATTGACTAGCCCGTTTTACATCTTGGATAATATGACCAATATGGGACCTGTCTTCATTGGGATTGTTCAGCGCCAGAATAACATTCAGGGAGTCTCCTTCAACTTCCGCTTGGAAAATGCTTATTTCCTGAGCAAAAGAGAGAGCTTTTCTCGCTGCCAAGACTTCTACCATGTCAACTGAGCTAGGCAGGAGAATTTTTTGACTGAGAGCAGCGATAATCCGCCCCTCATCATCCCGAATAACCACTCCCAGACCTGCCCAACCAAGGTTCGCAAACACCGCACCGTCGAAATTTATTTTAAAAATACCTGTAGGTGGAGGTCTCCACTTCGCCGAAGCAGATGAGGCCCCTGACTGAGAGCGCTGCCTACTAGCAGCACGGTATTCCTGCAAAAGTTCCCGAGCCCTCCCCACCGTCTCACCAACGCCCCAAGCAACTTGACCATTCCTGACCATGTTTCTCCTTGTCCAAATACACCATGCAACCATAGAAAACAGGGCAGCAGAGGAAGATGATAAATCAGAAAGAACGAAAGATACTAGGTCACTAAAATTTGAGAACATTTTTGATCTTAGGAAGTTGAAGGCTGGATCAGAAAACCAGATGCACTTGACATGATCACATAACCAAAGACAATGTAAAACATCCTCGGGATGGTCTTCGCAAAAACTACAAACTTTATCAAGAATTACATGACGACGGCAGAGATTTGTACGGGTTGGTAAAGACTCTCTTGCTGCCCTCCAACAGAAATGTCTAACTTTGTTTGGTACCAGTAATTTCCAAATTCCCTTCCATAGGTGATTCAAGCCTTCAGAATTTGATGGACCCGGCTGTGAGTTAAAAGATTCCGAGACAAGTGACCTGTAGGCGCTCTTGACAGAATATATACCATTCGAAGACACAGGCCAGATTAACAAATCCCCAGTGGCATGAAGGCTGACAGGAATACTCTTGATAAACTCCGCCTCAAATTGGTAGAAATTTCTGTCAATAAGCTCTTCATTCCAGCACTTCGTACCCGGCTGAAAGAGATCCTTCACTACTGATAATGCTGGATCACGATGAGGCGAAAGGATTTTACCACCCCCCGCAACATCCAGCCACCTATGCTCCCAAATTTTAATAGACGAACCATCGCCTAACCTCCATCTAGCACCCTTACATATCACATTCCGAGCTTGGAGAATGCTCTTCCAAGCGAAGGAGCATCGAGGTTTAAACTCAGCTTCCAAGATACTACCATGAGGAAAAAATTTAGCTTTAAAAACCTTATAGAGCAAGGTATCTTTCTCATGGAACAACCGCCAAACCTGCTTACCTAGGAGAGCCTCATTAAATTGACGGAAATCACGAAAGCCCATACCACCAAGAGATTTTGGAGAACATAAAGTTGACCATTTGACCCACTGCATCTTCCTTGGAGAATGCTCTTCTATCCACCTTCGTCTTTATTCTATAGCTCTAAATTTAACGGTAATTTGATAGACATTACTCTTTCCCTCAATCATTTTCTTTAAATCAGTAAGGAAATTTGTGTGCACATGTACATGCATGCATGTATTTATAAAAGAATCCAGTTAACGTATGTCTTGAGAATATTTATAAATAAATAATTTTATGAAAGTTTATACATTTTATTATCAATATAAATTTTATGTTATAACACTGCACACTCTTAACATAATGGTCATTTCATAAGTATAAGTTTTTGTAATGTAAGTATAATGATATTAATTCATTTTAAAAATGATGGTTTGTTTAAATGAACAATAAGCAAAACCTAAACAATATTGTTTTAAACAAAACACTAAAGCAACTCGATTTTCCTTCTTTGAGTTGACATTTTCACCATTCTCTCAACCTCTAACGACCTTAAGTCGTCCAATTGGATGATAAACCTTCATCTTAGTCAATTCTTTTTCATTATTAATAAATTGATGATCAAAACTGATAAGATAGCTTAAAAAATAATTAACAACACTTCCATTGGCTTCCCGAGTGACCTCGATTGGCATTAGTTTCCTTCACTGTTTACTTGACATTTTTGGTTCGGTGTTGTCAAAGGGATAACTTTGAGGAAAGTCATACCTATAAACAGACTATTTTTTTGCTTAATTTAAAATTTAATAGTATAATGGGTTTGGTTAATATGTGCCCTAAGGGCACGTATTAATCCATCTAATTTTGAAAAAATTTTATTGAGAATTTTTTCAATTTCTGGTAAAACTTTTTTCATGTCCTTAGGACACATGTTAGTAAAATCCTAATATAATATATGTAAGATTTTGCTAATATGTGCCCTAAGGGTACACAATAATTAATTATTTTTGAAAATATTTTCTCGAGAATTGAAAAAGTATTGACAAGTTTTTCAATTTTTAAGAAAATATTTTCAAAAATAGATAGTTTAATGTGTGCACATTAACCGGCCCAATATATTTATATATAAATATGACTTATGTTATAATGTTTTATTATCTCAAATTGACACATATTCCTTGCAGACTTATATATTTCTTCCACGCGCTGCAAAAAGTGCGTATTTATTTACACAGGTAAACCCCATCCCCTATATATATATATACACACACACACACACACGTGTGTGTGTTTCTCCAAAAAAAAAAAAAAAAACCCATTAATGGTCCCATTCTGCTCTTCCCTCCAACTGCAATCATTGACATGCAATGCAAGTTTGCATGAAATCACAGATATAAAAAGGACCAATAATGACCAAAGGAGTCGTTTCCGTACATTTTGAAGGCACTTGGCTTCTTTAGATTGATGGTTATAGTGGAGCCTGTCACTGCTCTTCTCCTTCAAAGAGAAGTAGGTCCTACAGTGCAGCTGGATCACATTTGATAAAAGCCCTTATTCAGTCAAATTATTGAGTTCACCTGTGTACTTCTTTTTCTTCTTCTCACATGAAAATGTATCACTAAAACACAACTTTCATTAGGTACCGAACGAAACAAGTCATGCCTAAAGTTGTGAAATATATTATAAATTGCTTGCATGATTACCTGAATAGTCCAGATAACACATGATCAGTTGTAACTTTGTAAGTGTTTCAAATCTAGTATTAAAAAATTGGGAAAGGTCTTGCTGAATTTAGGGGTATGTGACAACAAAAAGAAAAAAAAAAAAACGTGTTTAAGGGCCATATGCAGTGCATGCACATGATCATGTGAATTTTAAACATATATATCTTTTTTTTTTCTTTACTATTACGTACTTCTGTATGCAGCAAAACGTCTCCCTAAAAAATTCAAGATTTGTTCATTTAATTGTCATGACAAATAGCCAAAATTTTGTACCATGTATGAAGTTAAAATCTCATAACATAGTTGAAGGCATGCAAAAAGACAAACTAGTGCACCTATTTGCAATCAAGAACTGAAATGTTTGAAATCATAAAAATCTTAATAGATTATCCAGAATTAAACCAGTACTTAATTCAAATATACTTTGATCTTTATCTTTTGGTCTTTGCATCCATATTCCTTGATTGGGAAACAGCACTTGTGAATCCTTAAAGCCCCATCTATGCCCAAAATACGACTTGAGAAAACCAAGAAGATAAAATAATTTTTTATCTCCAAGAAAGACCTGTCTCCAAGCAAACCAACTGTCCCAGCATGTGCCAAAACCGACCATATTCCTCGCACGTACGTGTGCCCAGGTTTTCCTATTAAAAAAACCAAAAAAACAGCAATAAAAAGGTTTAAAAAGTTGGTACCATCAACTGTGCACATAGGCCCTCTTTCTGTTTTCTTTATAGAGATTCAGTCTTTCACAGATCTCAGTCCCCAGATACAGTCACCTACTTTCTATATTAGCTAAAGCTTCAGCTTCCTTAGCTTCACTGAATCACTTTTCATATTTTTTTTTATTGTTCTAGTAAAAACATAGATTTTCATTGCAGCACATTGAAGAAAGCCCTTAATTCTCCCCCACTGTGTCAGGTCAGTCATCAGTGTTTAACTGGAGTTTTTGAGTGTGAGTATGTTTGTGTGTTGTG
Organism: Castanopsis chinensis; assembly: GCA_032878915.1. Taxonomy (NCBI): domain Eukaryota; kingdom Viridiplantae; phylum Streptophyta; class Magnoliopsida; order Fagales; family Fagaceae; genus Castanopsis; species Castanopsis chinensis. The sequence continues at coordinate 2,646,034 of JAVQMG010000084.1, forward strand.
TCTGAGAACTAGAAGTACCTCTCATTTCTTTGACATGTTCAGTTCAAGTTCAGCAATGCTTGTAATAGATATTCTTGAAGTTGGTTTTAGTAGTTGTTGAAAAACTGTGCTTCTTTCAGAGTAAGTAGCGGTTGTTGAGACTAATGTACAAGTTTACTTGTACTCTGAGCTAACTTCTTCTACTTGGTCTTTTCATGGGTTTCTTTGCAGTAGATCTGCTAGTTGTCAAATATCAACTTCTCACCCATTTTCTCAAAGTTCATTGTAACAAATGTAAGATTTCTTTTCTCTTAACTCTCTGTTTTGTTGCCTAGAAAATGCATGAATAGATAGAAAAATGCAAACTTTGACGTTGTGTTTTAGCCGACCTTAATGTTCCTACTAAGCTTTTGTGATTGTTTCTTGATTTCACTTATTGTAAACCCAAAAATTTAACCAAGAAATCATAAAGTTTCAAGCTTTTCTTTCTTTCTTTCCCTCTCTCACAGAATAAAACGGAGGGATGTGTAGTAATAGTAACTTATGCTTTCTTGCTTTGATTTTGCAGGTTGTTGCACTTTCGAGTTCAAATCTTTCAAGGAGATGCGCTAATTGTTACTCAATTACTTTGTTGTGTGCTAGAATTGATTAGCTTCTTTTCTCCTTAAATTCCTTCCTTTCTTGGTTCATAACAATTACAGTAGCCTACTTCCTCTGTCTCTTTGATATCTTTTTTGAAGTCACCCAATGTGTAAAATTGGGAATTTGGGTCATTGATAAAGTTGAGTTTTCATTAATAGTCATATAAGTTCTGTTAACTCCTTATTTTGCTTCAAGATTTGGGTCTGAAAATCCCAATTTTCTGCATCCCCTCTGGTTTATCAGTGTAAAATTGAAAAAAATGCAGAAGCCACAGCAACCTATAGAATTTGCTCTTAAGGAGACCTCGCCCAAAATTGGAGCGGGTGCAGTCACTGGTGATAAGCTCTCTTGTACGTATGACCTTGTTGAGCAAATGCAGTACCTTTATGTTCGTGTTGTCAAAGCCAAGGATTTGCCTGGTAAAGATATTACTGGTACTTGTGATCCCTATGTTGAAGTGAAACTTGGAAATTACAAGGGCGTTACAAAGCATTTTGAGAAGACGTCCAAACCTGAATGGAATCAGGTTTTTGCTTTCTCAAAAGAACGAATCCAAGCTTCGGTTTTGGAAGTGGTGCTGAAGGATCATGATGTTGTGCTAGATGATTTCATGGGCAGGATTATGTTTGAACTCAATGACATCCCGAAACGTGTTCCACCAGATAGCCCATTGGCGCCACAGTGGTATAGAATGGAGGATCGGAAGGGGGATAAGGTTAAAGGAGAGCTGATGCTGGCTGTTTGGATAGGAACTCAAGCGGATGAGGCATTTCCTGATGCATGGCATTCAGATGCTGCCACTGTTGGCCCTGATGGTGTTGCATTAATTCGATCAAAGGTGTATCTTTCCCCCAAGCTTTGGTATGTGAGGGTCAATGTGATTGAAGCTCAAGACTTGGTACCTAGTGATAAAACTAGATACCCTGAAGTTTTTGTGAAGGCTATACTTGGAAATCAGGCATTGAGGACTAGAATATCACAAATTAAGGGTATCAATCCCATGTGGAATGAGGACTTACTGTTTGTTGTTGCTGAACCATTTGAGGAACACTTGATTCTGACTGTGGAAGATAGGGTGGGATCAAACAAAGATGAAATCTTGGGGAAGTGTGTGATTCCTTTGCATAATGTACAGAGGAGGTTAGACCATAAGCCTGTGAACACTAGGTGGTTTAACCTTGAGAAGCATATAATTGTAGAAGGGGAGCAGAAGAAGGAGACTAAATTTGCAAGTAGGATTCATCTGAGGCTATGCTTGGATGGTGGGTACCATGTTTTGGATGAATCTACACACTATAGTAGTGATCTTAGGCCAACAGCAAAGCAATTGTGGAAGTCCAGCATTGGGATTTTGGAGCTGGGGGTTATAAGCGCGCAAGGGTTGATGCCAATGAAGACGAAAGATGGCCGTGGAACAACAGATGCTTACTGTGTAGCTAAATATGGGCAGAAATGGGTCCGGACCAGGACAATTGTGGATAGCTTCATTCCAAAGTGGAATGAACAATACATTTGGGAGGTTTTCGACCCATGTACTGTCCTTACAATAGGAGTGTTTGATAATGGTCATATACATGGAGGGGGGAAGGATTCAAGAATTGGGAAGGTAAGGATTCGGCTATCAACCCTTGAAACTGATAGGGTTTACACGCACTCATATCCACTTCTGGTCCTACATCATCCTTCAGGGGTGAAGAAGATGGGTGAAATTCAATTGGCTGTGAGATTCACATGCTTATCTTTGATTAATATGTTGCATATATATTCACACCCATTGTTGCCAAAAATGCACTACATTCATCCCTTGTCTGTTATTCAGCTTGATAGCTTGAGGCACCAGGCTATGCAAATTGTTTCCATGAGACTGAGCCGTGCTGAACCACCATTGAGGAAAGAGGTGGTGGAATATATGCTCGATGTGGATTCACATATGTGGAGTATGAGGAGGAGCAAAGCTAACTTTTTCAGAATTATGGGTGTTCTAAGTGGGTTGATTGCAGTTGGAAAATGGTTTGATTCAATCTGCCATTGGAAGAACCCTCTTACATCCATTCTAATTCACATCCTTTTTATTATATTAGTCCTTTATCCTGAACTTATACTTCCAACTATATTTCTGTACCTTTTCTTGATTGGAATTTGGAACTACCGATGGAGACCTCGACACCCTCCTCACATGGACACACGGCTGTCACATGCTGATGTTCTTCATCCTGATGAACTCGATGAAGAGTTTGATACATTCCCTACTTCCAAGCCAGCAGATACAGTTAGGATGAGATATGATCGATTGAGAAGTATTGCAGGGAGGGTTCAGACAGTGGTAGGTGACATGGCTACTCAAGGGGAAAGGTTTCAATCTCTGCTCAGCTGGAGAGACCCAAGAGCGACCGCTATATTCGTTACCTTTTGTTTCATTGCTGCCATTGTTCTCTATGTTACTCCATTCCAAGTTATTGCCCTTCTCACAGGATTGTACATCTTAAGGCATCCCAGGTTCCGCCATAAACTTCCTTCCGTGCCACTCAACTTCTTCAGAAGGTTACCTGCAAGATCAGACAGCATGTTATAATATATCATATATGAGTACGAATTGCCTCCAAAGCTCTAGTCTCCCCGCTATCAATGTTGCTCCTAAAATTTGTGAAGATATATATTGCAGCAGGTAGAGCAGCAAATAATGAATCTTTCTTTCGTTAATAGTAGTTGCCTGTGAGTACATGGTCCTGATAGTTTGTAATATTCCTCAGTTTGTTATTTATAATTGTCCGTTGGGATTAATGAATTTTGATTTCTAAGTTTCAATTTGAATATAATCGATGTACAATCATCACCTAATATATGCATGTTGCTTCCCAATAGTTCTCAGTTTTTTGGGACTCTAGAATAAGGTCTGATGTAACTCAGGGCTTCATGAATGAAATTGTTCTTTCTTTTTCCATGACATTCTAATTTCCAACATTGTTTAGAAATGGAATTGGTGTTATATTTACAAATGAAGATGATTTTTCCTGACATCATATGCTAAAATCCCCAATAAGGGTTCTGAAATTTTAAAGACTTAATACACATTGCATATAAATGGGCTTAAATTAAAGAGCTAGGGACGCGGCAAGAGTATCTCAAAAACTTGAGTTCAAGACTATAGATGGGAACACCGAGGTTATTATTTGCAAACCAAGAGCCTTGTGTCTCTGAGAATTGTTTGGTCTCTCTAATTGAATCCTCCCTCCTCACTTGTAAGCCAAATATATATATATATATATAATATCATCTGCAGCAAGGTGCATTAGACACAACACATCCAGCTTCACTGCAAGTCTCCTTTGTAGACTGGAAATCAAGGCTGCCTGTGTCATTTGGGCACTAGTTTATACCTATACACATAACATATACGTAAAAAAAATTAAAAAAAGAAAAAGAAAAGGGGAGCTAGGTAAAAAAAAAAAGGGGAATAAAATTCAAACCCTTTGATAATACTTTTATATTTCTTAGGAAATACATATATAAAAAAAAATACTTTAGGTATCTCAAGACTAATATTTGTAAATTAAAAAAAAAATCCATGCAATACATAGGGTGATAATTAGACTATCTAAAGGTTTGGCTTATCTCAAGTACTTTTTAAACTGAAATCTCTTTTTGTTTTAATGAGAGACTGACACATCACTTACTAATTAAATAAAATATAGAAATTAAAATTCACAACCACTTGCCATAGAATATTTAAAACAAAATAAGATATCCAGTTAAAAAAGTAGAGGTAAGCCAAACCCAATATCTAAAATCTTAACTGTAGCATTTATTCTTACCAAGCTCTTGTTGAGTCATAGCAACCTAGCATTTTGGTCTATTCAACCCATTCGGTCTTATTCAGTCCGCTTCAGTCTTATTCAGTCCTATTCGGTTCACTAAAATTTATTCAGTCATTTTCACTCCACTTTAGTCCTATTCAATCCACTTTGGTCAAATTCAATCCATTCTGTCCACGTTGGTCTTATTTAGTCCTATTCGGTCCATTCTGCCCACTTTGGTTTTATTTTGTCCCATTTGGGTTTATTTAGCTCATTTTGGTCCTATTTGATCCATTTTGTCAACTTTAGTTTCTTTCGGTACATTTTGGTCCAATTAGGTCCTATTCAGTCTTTCTATCTACTTTGGTCTCATTTCGTCCTATTCAGTCCATTCTGTTAGTCCTATTCGGTCTATTATGATCCATTTTGGTTTTATTCAATCCAATTTGGTCCATTTGGTTCATTCGATCCATTTTTGTGTAGTTACATCATGGGAAAAATTGGTTTAGATTGAGAGCATCTATTCTAAATTCAAATTTATTAAAAAAATTTAGATCTCAAACTTGTAATATCTAAAATCTTAAGCATTGTATTTATTGTTACATTCCTGTTGAGCTACATTGACATAGCATTTCGATCTGGCTAAATTTAAGTGAAAGTCTTTCTAAATATAAATGCTATAAATATACAAATATAATCTTTAGAGCAGTTACTCTATTGTTTTAAAGTCACTACTTCAAATGACTTGAATGAAATTGATTATACCTTCAAGCAAAATATATAAATTTTATTTAACTATCCAATGCAACGCACGGGATACTAACTAGCTATAATAAAATATGAGTTTTGTTAACGGGTGCTTTTAGGGTATTTGATAATAAACCAATTAAGAAAAATTTTGATACCATTTTTATTGGAAATATAAAAATGTGTCAAAAAAGTAAATTGCAAATTAAATAAAATAAAATCATGTGACCAACACGTTTTTGAAGAGTGTTTGGGAGAATGTTTGTTTTTTGCTTTTTGTCTTTTTTTTTTTTTTCAAATAATCTTACTTTTAGCATTTTTGAAAATAAATTTTTAGTTTTTTGTCACACATTTAATATAAAAATTACCAAACACTATATTTTTTAATGAACACTATAAGTAAGGTACCAAAAATTATGGATACCCAAATGGAAACTTGGATCGAAAACCAAGGAATCTTATCTCTTAGCCTTGGTTTTGAACCAAGATCATCTTCTTCTTTTTTTAATAATAAGTAAATATTTACTTTAGTTTAACAATGAAATTATAAGGCTAATGTCATTCAAAAAAATTGAAGATAAGTAATTAATCTCATGATATTGCTTACAATTCTATATAGCTCCCTATCAAATAATTTTTTTTTTAAAAATTGAGATGTAAATATTCTCAAACTAACAATCATAAAAATAAATAAATAAATGAAGTCGAAAATAGCTTTGGTTGGATTAGGATGTGATAACCAAGAAGATGTAGCACAAAATACTTGACACACTCACATATAAATTTCATCACACTCCTAAATTTTTCAATGATTAGAAGGCCCAACAACCCAAAATCAATGAATCAATTATCAAACAAATGAGTATACCTCAAATTGGGAAGAATGAAAAATTATGACATTAAATCCACAAAAGAAATAAAAGAACCTCAGATCAGGTATGAAACACATGCAATGAATCTAGTTATTGTTTAAGTTTAATAAATTGCACATCTTATCTCGAAAAATAGTAATTATTACAATAATAAAATGAACTGATTTACACCTATCCTTGACTCCAATTTCTATATCACTGGTTTGACCCGCCTCTTCTTCCTATCCTCCCCAACCAATGGCTATCTCATCATTTGCAAAATAAATAGTGTATCATAATGTTCATGCAGGTATATATGTAACTTGTCCAGTTCATATCTCAATCACCATTATCAAATCCATTTGTCACATTCATCTAGATCTAGTTTGGTATAGTGTCACACATATTGTGACGAAAAAACCAAATATACAAATCAATTAGGATTTAGGAATCCGTTGGTTCCATGCTAGTTAACATGCCAACATTCCATCTCTATTTAATTGGGGGCCGGCAACTTGTCTTGCTAAGTAAAATAATCACTTTTTCTTGGAATAATATGGACAGTATATATTAACAAAATACATTAGCCTTTGAACACGCGCGTGAGGCTCTTCTATTTTATTTTTTATTTTTTTTGTAAAGGTTAATAATTTGTATTTATTATAATTTAGAATTTTTTTAAAACAAATAAAAATGATAAATTTTAGAAATAAACAGTAATTGTAATTTCTTTTTTGAACATGAAGAGAAAAAATCTTAAATTTTAGAAATTCTTTTTTTGAATTCAAGATGAAATTTGTTATTTGACATTTATGACCCTACTTTTAAATGAAGTTACCATTTATTAATGAAAGTATTTTTGAACCACATAAAAGTCTAATTGAAAGAGGGGAATCCTCTAATATATAGTATAGATTATACTATAAATTCTTTTCTTTGGGATAGATATAGATAGACTAACTTATATATTTGGACTTACTTCTTCTTGCAAGCTTGTCGATGAAGATTATGTTTATATATTGATTTAACATTTCTTTTTCTAAGCGGAGATTTAAACTCAGAACATTTTTATTGAAAATATTAAAAAGTTTACGGTAGTTAAGAAACAAGACTTTTGATGATTTAAAATTTCTTTTAAACATAAAGAAAATAAATAGCTATACACCACTTCTTCTTCTTTTTAACTAGTTTAGAAAGATGTACTTAATATACCCCACCCCAATCAACCCCCACCCCCCTTAATACCCTTGGATATTATAATATTAGTTACTAACTTGTGTAATGCATATAACAGTTTATCGAAAATTAATTACTAAATGTTATATATTTAAATATTTATCAATAAATATTATAAAGTTTACAATAGTTAAGAAATAAGACTCTTGACGATTTAAAATTTCTTTTAAACATAAAGATAATAAATAGCTTCATCACTTTTTCTAAAAAACTAGTTTAGTTATATGTACTTAATATACCCCACCCCAATTAACCCTCACCCCCCTCAATACCCCTGGATATTAACTAACTTGTGTAATGCATATAAAAGTTTATCAAAAAGGATTACTAAATGTTATATATTTAAATATTTATCAATAAATAACAACTCAAATAAGAGAACTTAGAGAACTATGTAAAATATGCAACTCGATATACAATAACAATAAAAAAAATTGAGTTATAATTGACTTACTTTTTTTTTTTGGTTGAAAAAACACTATGTTATAATTGGTTTGTAACTAATATGAAAAAAAAAATGTTATATAATATATAAACACACATGCATACATGCCCGATCATGCGACTTTGTGTTAGTCCTCATTTGCACTCGATTCTTGGCCATTAATTCAGTTCTACATCAATTTGAAAACTTTTAGAATGATGTCACACCCCAAAGGGATCAAATTCAAGGAGAAATTACTCACTCCTTCAAGATGAGTGAATAATTTCACAAGTCCGCTAAATGTAGCCTCTCTTTCATATTATTTGGGTCCATTGATGTATGGGATTCACATGCTGTGAAATGAAGACTACATATAGCAGATACTTGGTTTACTTTCTCTGAGCTTTTACTGCTTGATGTCTGAACCACACAGATCATGCAAAAATCATGGTAATTGGTAACTCATTTTTTTCCTAGAAAATTACTATAACATTAATTCTTGCTATAACATTAAACCAAAATCAAAACATACACAAAATAGTTAAAAAATTGAGAATATAAAATATATAAAAAAAAATTAAATCTTACATAAGAGAACCAAAAACTTAAATTTTTTTTTTTTTTTTTTTGGAGAATCAGCCCCAATCGAGTTTATTTATTGAACTGGAAAGTCTTTAACTACAAAGCGGTAAATGTTTGACGGAATATCCTCCATCCAAACTTGCAACGGAAAAGAAAATCTAGCTCCTCTTGCTAAGGCATGAGCAACATTGTTACCCTGCCTTCTAACATGAGAGATCAAATAGGTTCCAAGGGAACTGTTAAAGACTTAAAGTCTTTTACCAAATGACTAGCTACTACATAAGAAGAATCCACTGCTAAGCTTTTTATCACACCTTCAGAGTCACTTTCAAAGCTGACATGTTGGAAGCCCAGCTCAACTGCAAAAATTGCAACTCTTCTCGTTGCCAGCATCTCCAGAACTTCTACAGAGGCAAGTAAAGCCACCTTCTTGGATAGCGCCACCATAACCTCGCCCATCTCGTTTCTAATGACAACCCTAAAGCTTCCTCGGATTCAACAAAAACTACCCCATCAAAATTTGCCTTGTATTCACCAACGGCCGGAGGCTTCCATCTCATTGGACTTGGCTTTTCCTTGATCCCACGTATAAGGATTTTTTGCTAAAACTCAGACAGCATGGCGGTGGTAGACTCAAAGATTTTATGTAGCGGAGTGCATGATTCCTTGCATCTGATCTTGTTTCTTCGGAACCACACAGACTATGCAACCATTGCAAACACATCCAAATTCTTCAGCTCCTTCCTAACAACGCTCACCAAATTAGACACCGTGGACAGCAGAGGATACTTCAGTCTAATTTTTGCAAAAGCTAGTTCCCAAACTGAGACAATGTTTTCACAATACCAAATAGCATGGATAGAGCTCTCAGTTGCTTTCTAACATTGGTCACATATGGAATTCTCCACCACTTTCCTTCTCTGCAGGTTGGCTTTTGTTGGCAATGCATCTGAGCAAGCATGCCACAAAAAGACCTTCATCTTGTTTAGGATTCTAAGCTTCCAAATACTCCTCCAAAAATTTTTAATTTCGTCAGCATTTGAACCTGATGGTTTTGCACTGCTCTCCTCCTTGCAAATCACTTAATAGCCTGTCTTTACAAAGTAGGTACTTGATCTGCATCTTGGCTAGTTGATACAGTCTTCTGAACCAAAAATTTAAATCTGGATGCCCATTGTTTTCTTTTCGTTTTTTTTTTTTTTTAATAGTAAACTTCCTTTAGCATAATATCCTTCACACAAATTCAGAAGCAAAGAACAATAAGTAAAATGAATTTATAAGTAAAATGAATTTATTAGATTAAAACTTAAGCTTAAGTTGTATCTTGGGAAAAAAAAAGTGAAAAAAATACAACAACAAGGGTTGTATTGTGTGAGATTCAATTATAGAAATGACTTTTACAACAACAAAAGTGGACTATGGTGATGAAACCTTTCGTCACAATATATCCTTATTTCGTCACCGAATACATATGGTGATGAAATGGTGACGAAACAACATTCGTCACCTAAGCTCCATCACAGAGTGTATTGTTTTCATCACCAATAAAAAAAATGATAGGTGACGAAATATTTACAGTGATGGAATATTTTTGTCACTAAACCTTATTTACAGTGACAGAATATTTCGTCACCAAATATATATATATTTTTTCCAATTTCAATAGATTAGGTGATGAAGTTTTGCGTCACCAATTTTTTTTTTAATTTCAATAGATTAGGTGACGAATTATTTCGTCACCAATTTCTGCATATAATTAGATATGGCGACGAAAATTATCGTCACCAATTTTATTTTTTCATTAATATTCTTTACATTTACTTGCCATTACATTAACCTGTTCATTTCCAACCAAATCCATAAAAACAAATATCCATTCATTTCTAACCAAATACATAAAAAAGACATCCATACAATCTAAAAATGCAACAAAGATGTTCACAAAGTAATTACAACCATTTATATACAAATGATGTCTTAGCTTCCAAACTTTACAGAAAATTTATTGGTCTCAAGTAGTCCCACAAAAGCTATCTTTTTGCCACCGATCCCATATCTGCACAAGTATAAAGGAAAATACATTAATAACAAACTAGACTCAAACCTATATCCCTGATAAGATGTACTACAACAAAAAAAAGATTATTATTAGTAAGACAATGGAGAAAATGTCCACAGAATACGCAATAATAAACTAGACAAAATAATCATAATGCAACATCATATGAAGCCAAAATATCAAATAAAGAAGACCCACAACATTCTCATCAAATAAAAACCAAACCCATATTACAAACCATGGAGAAATCATAAAGAATGCAAAAAAAAAAAAAAAAAAAAAAAAAAAATCTCAATTTAAAACAAAACGAGTAAAGTGAAATCTAAAATAAAAACCCAGCCACCATCATAAACACAAACCCAGCCACCACAACGAATAAAAAATCTAGCCAACACTATCAAAAAAAAAAAAAAAAAAAAACTAGCCACTACCATTAAACAAAAACCACAGCCACCACCATAAACAAAAAACCCACCACCACCATTAAACAAAAAACACAGCCACCACCATCAACACAAAATGCAGCCACTACTATAAACAAAAAATCCAACCATCACAATAAACAAAAAACTTAATCACCCCCATAAACAAAAAACCCACCACCACTATTAAACAAAAAAACACATCCACCACCATTAACACAAAAACCCAGCCACTACCATAAACAAAAAACCCAACCACCACCATTAAACAAAAAGCACAACCACTACCATTAGCACAAAAACCCAGCCGCTGCCATAAACAAAAAAATTACCACCACCATTCTACAAAAAACACAACCACCACCATTGACACAAAAACTCAGTCAATGCCATAAACAAAAAACTCAACCATCACAATAAACGAAAAGCATAGCCACCACCATTAACACAAAAACCACAGTCACCACCATAAACAAAAAACCTACCACCATCATTAAACAAAAAACACAGCCACCACCATTAACACAAAAACCCAGCCACTACCATAAAAAAAAAACACAGCCATCACAATAAACAAAAAACTCAGCTACCACCATAAATAAAAAAAAATAAATAAATAAATAAAAAAAAAAAAACCACCACCACTATTAAACAAAAAAACACAGCTACCACCATTAACACAAAAACCCAGCCACTACCATAAACAAAAAAACCCAACCCCCACTATTAAACAAAAAGCACAACCATCACCATTAACACAAAAACCCAACCACTACCATGAACAAAAACCCGCCACCACCATTAGATATCTAAAACTTAGACAATAAAGTTTTTATCTAAATTAAATTATTGTTAAATCTTATTCCTTAATCAAGAGTGTTGTAGCTTAATATCCTAACAAAATATTAATTTAATAAGATGCAACTTGATGAAAAAAACAAAAAATAAAAACAAAAAGTGAGCTGTGTGGTATTTAAGTTAGAAATTTTTGATGATAAACTTTAAGTTTTATTTAAATTAAACAATTGTTAAATGTTATCCCTTAATTTGAGAAAATATATCATAACAAATAATATAAATTAATTTACTAATTAGTTGTTCTTAAAATGTTAATAATAGACTTTTAGTTGAGGTAGAAGTCAAAAGTTTTTTTATTTTTTTAAAGAAAGAAAAGATGGGTTGTTGTTTGGGATTTAGTTTAGATTTTTTTATAATGGACTTTTAGTTTGAATAGAATTTAAGACATTTACGGATTACCATTTATGTGGTGAATTACAATTACCATCTATGTGATATGACCTTAAATCTTAGTTTATTTTTTTGACACTTATTTTATAAGACATTTACGGATTTACCTCCTTATTTGTACTTAAATTTTTTTTTTTTTTAAGAAAAAAAAAAAAAAAAAAAAACCTCATTCATGGTCTGTGCAAGTGCTCAGAAAATAAATGCTCAAGCCCACTAAGAATAATGGTGCCTCATCCTTTATACCAAGCCCAAATAATAGAATTTCTAAGAGAGTGAGAAGAAATACTTCAACTGTAACTTTAAATCAAATCCTGGCATATAGCCAACATGGTTAGAGTGATAGAGAAGAGAAATTGAAGTAGTGATTGATAGGAATGATCTCCTCGAGTTGGTCTGAGAATCAGTTTCTTATTTTTTTGTATTACACGTTCTAGACCAAATTACACATTGTTCATTTCCTTTCTTTCTCTTTTTTCCAACCACCCCGCCCCCCCTCCCAAAAAAGTTCCCCATTCTTGGGATGCTCTCTTCCTTTTATATCATTCCTCCTTGCATCCTAACCCTCCACTTGTATGCTTTAAGGCATTTCTCAGGATACTTGTCTCATCAAAACTTTGTCAAAGGTGGTAGAAGGGGCTGCTAGCTCTGAAATTACTATTTAGGTAACCCTCTCAAAAAAAATGTTGAAACCACCAGCAATAGAGACTGTTGAATTATTGGCTGCTCGTCATGCTGTGCTCTTCTCACTTGAAGCTGGTTTCTGTAATTCAATCTTTGAGGGGGACTTCCCTACTATTATTAAGTCCATTCAAGATAGGAATGTGTCAAACCCTCAGGGAGGGCATATTATAAAAGACAAAGTGTCTTATTTAGACTCTTTTCAGAGTTGTTCTTTCTCTCATGTTGGTAAGCAAGGTAATGCAGCTGCACATACCTTAGCCCAGAGAGCTAGATTATCTTTTCCTTTAGAGGTTTGGATAGAGTCTGTTCCTCTTGACATTTCTTCACCTGTACTGTCTGACCTTCGGGTTTTAGTTTAATAAGCATGGCTCAACTTTCTTCTAAAAAAAAAGGTATCATTTCCACGTTAATGCAGCTGAGATGGTTAGTATGAAACATTCAATATGGAGGTGGGGAGTATATCCTTAAGGAAATCTTCTGCCATGTCCTTTATCCCTCCATGGTCCCTTTTTCCTTTCCTAGGCCTCCGTAAGAGATTAACTACCCTACTTCTGCTTTCATCCTAGGACAGGAGGGTTCCTTGGACCTTACTCATCTCCTCGGGCAAGCTTTATACAAGCTTTTGCTTGGTCTGATCCTTTTCGTTCCTCAGGCACCCTACAGTCTGTTTAAGGATGAAATTTCGCAATTTGACCTAAATTGAGTGATAAGACAAGTGGCAGTATCACACACACACATAAAAGAAAGAATTAAAGGAAAAAACCGTTCTACCCTCACATTTCTAGTTCTCTCTCTAAGTTTCTTCTTTAATCCTCATTTGGGTTTGTATATATTTACAAAGCAAAGTTTTAAAATTAATATAAAAATGATTTTTTTTCCCTATGGGTGTTATTTAGTACGTACCAGTACCACACTATCAAAATTCCTTTATTGTTAGTGAAAATGTGTAACAAAACAAAACCATAAGAGAGTTAAAATATCTCATATAGCAAACCATGAATACATGGAGATAAGGGTCACCATTATATAATATAAACCACATCAATAACTCCAAATGTTAAGTGTAAACCACTGGGGTGGAATCTAAATCCCCCCCCCCCCCCTCCAAAAAAAAACACCTTGCTCTTATCAATTTTTTAGTTGCCACTTCAAATCCACAGATCCAATAAATCCGTTTCCTAAAGTATAATCCATTTTTTTTATTCTATTCTCTTTGCACATATGGCCAATGTCCCTATCATCGCAAATGTCATATTCATTTTGACTTGTTAACAATTCATATCAATTTTGAAAGTTCACTTGGTGTGTAAAACACTAGTGAATGTTTAGACCTACAATTTCAAATTAACCAACAAAAGCTTATATTTAAACAATATATGTGCAAAATATGAAACATAAGCAATACCCTAATTGGCAAACTACTTTAACACATAATTAATCACAAACACAGCAGCAATTAATGGTTAAAGAGTAAGGAAAGAGAGATGCAAACACAAGGATAACACCGGCACGTGTTATCGAAGAGAAAACTGAAGAACTCAACGAAAAATCTCTTTGCTGCCCTCCAAGCAGTAAAATGATCAACTAAAGAATAAAGTTGGAGTATACTTAATAACAAAAGACCCTCCAAGTTTAGTCTACCCAATGTACTTGAGCCCTCCAAGCTCCTGCTACTAATGGACTTCTCGGAGTCATGTCTTCTTTAGCTTTTTAGATCCCACAATACACCTGATTGCATCTGTCAAACCTCACTGGCTTCTTTTGGCAAATCCCCAAAACTTCCCAAGCTCCAAAACTCTCTTTACACTCTGAATATGTGTGGGTTGTGTTTAGGTATAAATATCCTCTCAATTGGTATAACAACAGGAGAGGGAAGGAGAAGAGACTATAAAGATTTCTCTCTAAGAATGAGTATCTCTCTCTCTAATGACTAATGAGGTGGGTGTGTTGTAGAAACCTCTCTTAGGGTTTTTCTCCTAATAGCCACACATACATTTCGTGGGTATAAGGGTATTTATCGTAAGGTATAAGATGGAATGTGAAAAGTCATTTTTCTGCATAACAGGGTGTTCTAGCAACTTGACTCGCGACTAGGACTAGTTGCGAGTTTCAGTCATGAGTTTCAGTCGTGAAATAACTGATTGGCCAAACTGTACTTTTTGTCCTGTAGTGCTCCAAATGTCATGACCCTTCAGCTTCTTGCATGCTTTACACGTGTGGCACTTCTGGCGAGTCACTCGCGAGATCCAATCGTGAGAAACACCTTGAATGCACACACACTTGAATTCTTCACACTCTCTCACACACAACCCTTACATGATTCCCACCTATATACAGGGTATCTAATTGTTGAAATACAAACAAATTTGACATGAAATAAAGCCAACAAATGGTTGAATAAATTCAAACTTACAAATTTAGATTGTCATTTTCTCCACCCATAATGTGAAATTGATATAACAAAACATGGCTTCATCAGGAAAAAAAGTAAAGAAATTCTAACAAAATATGGAGAAATATAAAATGTACATGTGTGAATATAATGTAACTTCCTTTGATTAAATTATTTTTCTAACCAGTGGCCGCGCCACGTTAGGGTCAGGGTGTTTTGGGAACACCCTGACTTGAAAAAAAAAATTTATATATAATAATTAATTTTTTTATTTGTTTACCCTTAAAAAAAAAATTAGGAACACCTTCAATCAAAATTAGGAATACCCTCAAATTAAAAAATATATATATATATATATATATATATATTTGTTCTACTTTCAAGCAAAAAAAAAAAAAAAGCCTAAAAAAAATTTTGAACTAAAATCTGAAAATAAAATAAAATAAAATAAAAAATTTAACAAAGCAAGCGGCAAACCTACAGATTCTAAAAAAAAAAAAAAAAAACAACAGACGGCAAGCCCAATAGATTACAGAGGTAGCAAACCCATGGATTCTCCAAAAAAAAAAAAAAAAAAAAAAAAAACCAAACCAAACCCAGCAAATCACTAAATCAGAAACCTCAAATCACTAAATCAAAAATCACTAAAGGCTAAAGCAAACCCTAAGCTCCCAGAATCTCCTTCACAGTCCCACTAAGATCCTTCGCCATAGACCTAGGCTTCATCACCGTAGCGATCTCGATGACATCGTCGAGCGAGATGTTATCGTTGTGCTTGATGTTCTTCGCCTTCTTCCGGTCGCGCTCTGGCTCCTTCAGTGCCTTGATGATCGGCACAGTGGCAAAGGGCCCTACGGACACCTTGGCCTGACGGTTCTAGATCGTTTTTCTTGACCGTTACACAGAGGCCCTTCTAGGCCTTGGCGATTTCCTTGGCTATGTCTTCTCCGATCTTCTTTGGGGAGAGACCCAATGGACCGATCTTCGGAGCGAGTAAACTTGTCGCTTTGACCTCACCTCCGGTGAATCGGACGTACATGTCCACCACCTGTGAGGGATCGAGCCTTTGAGGCATCTTTTGGGTCTCTGGTGGTGGAGCTTAGGGTTTGAGGAGCTTGTATGAAATAGCTATGGGGGAGCTGTGAAAGTGAGACAAAGAAATTGTGAGGTATTTCATTTTACTAACTTCTCTCTCTTTTTCTCTCTGACTCTCTCTCTTTATCTGAAATCACTCAAATGAAATGAATGAGAGTCTTTCTTTCTCTATTCTTTTGAACCATGATTGGCTGAAGCTTTTAAATGTAACAATATTTTGCCTATTTTTTGACTTTTTGAATTTGGCTTTATCTTATTCGTTGGTGTTGGTGTGTGTTGGCATTGGTGTTGGTGAATATTAATTGTCTTTTAATGTAATATTTATTGTGATTTGTGATTGTGAAATTTTCTGATTGGTAGCTGGCTCTTATGATTGGGGGCATAGGCTTGATTGTTGAGTGGGGTGGGGGGTGGATGGGCACATGGGGCGGGTGGGATATTTGAATTAGGGGAAGTAAATGCACATGAGATGTATGCTAGTGCAACTAATAAACAATAATTTAATTAACTAATAATTAATTGGGAAAAGCAACTAATAAATAATAGTTAATAATTTAATTAATCAATACATTATAAAGAGAAACAAATTAAATTATGTTAGGCTAAACAATAATTAATAATTTTAAAATTAATGAAACAACAATATAACTGTAGGAGCACAAATCAAACTAATCCAAGTTTGGACAGTGAACCAGCTCAATGAGCACTCAACAATGAATTTGTAGAGAGTGGGTATTTAATCTAGGTTTTTGAGATGATAGATAATACAAAGGTTTGATTCGGCTTTTTATTCATGCACTACACTAGTATGAGCATGTAACCTGAAGTTGAATAACTTGATACTGAGAACGATAGTTTTTTGTTTTTCTTCCCAATTCTTCCTCCCCCTCTCTTCAATTATCTTCCTTTCCTTTTATAGGCCTCCCCCTTTCTTCCCCGGTGCAATCCAGGTGTTTCCTTTTTAGATACTTGTCCCATCACCCCTTTTGGCTCAGGTCTCTGGTGGTGAAGATAAGGTTGAAACCTAACGTTCAGGCGTCACTTCTTCATTAATGCGGCCAGAGAAGCAGGTGTAGAGCATTAAATGCGGTGATGGCAGCTTTTCCTTTGGCCACAGTTAATTCTTTCCCTTTATTCTTTATTCTCATTTTCTTAACTCCAGCATCAAAAAGAAAAAACCTTCATCATGGGCGTTGTCCAACTATAAGAACATTCACATGGTCCTCGGCGACGCCTTGTCGAGGACTGGTTTGTCCTCGGACGTTATGTCTCTTAGTGTCTGGACATGCATGATACTTCTTTCTCTCTCGTGATCTTGTAGGTCGGACTGATTATGTCCTCGGATCATCTCAAGATGTAGTGTTGGGCTTCTTTTATTGTGAGGGCCTTTGGGCCGGCCAGATACGCGATTTGGGCCCATGGGTACCACAATAGCCCCTCGAAATCCTTATTTCTATTCTATTGGAGAGGGATGAGGGTTTCGATATACGCGCACGCAAGGCGATATGCTTCTGACGCTTCGATCTCCTGGACGCGCTTCAATTAAATATTGGCGGCGCCATGTTCTTTGTTTCCAACCGCATGATGCTCATCTAACGGATAGGCGCCTTTTGATGAGGCAGGCGGGAGACTTCCCGCTTTACGTTTTTCCATGAAATAAATATCGCCACTTTAAAGATCTTCTGTTCATTTCAGACTTCGCGCATTGAACCTAACCTTTTCTGTAACCTGCACGCGTCTTCATACCCCTTATCTCTAAGCCGAGGTGACGTAATTGTTTAAAAGTAAGTTCTTCAACCTTCTGCTTTCATTATTGTTTTTTACTCTTTCGATTGTCCCCTTTCTTTGGTCCTCGGCTGTTTAAATCTTCCCATTTCGTTATAGTGTTTACCCCCTAGTTTTAGGAGATGGGTAGGTTCGCATCCCTGGTGGATACCCCTGAAAAAATAGAAGCCTTTAAAGCCAAATACGAGATCCCATCCGGAGTGTCCGTTAGGTATTGTGGGACGGGGGAGTGGCTCACTAGAGAGAGACCGGCGAGGTGGTGATTCCTATGATAGCGTTTATAGAGGGAGGGATGAGAATCCCTATGATGCCTATTACCATGAACTATCTTAGGACTGCTAGGTTGTCCCCTACACAGTGCGCTCCCAATATGTTTAGGATCTTGGGTGCGGTAGACGTTCTGAACGAAAGGTTAGGGTTAGGTCTCACTCACCATGAAGTGAATTGGGTATATACCCTTCACCATTTGAGAGGGCATACCTACTATTTGAAATCTAGGCACCCAGAAGTCAGATTGATCCAATGCCTTCCTCACTCCAACAAGGGTTTGGACAAGGACTTCCTTATATTGTCCGGGGAGTGGCATGACGGTCTCCACTATCCGACGACGGAAGGGGAGCCTGGTGAGTCCTCGCGTAGCGTCATACTTGATCAATGATAAATGCGGTGTTTCTTTTGTTGATGGTCTTTTTTCTTAATTTGTTTGTACTAACCCGTTTTTTGGACGTATGCGCAGATCGTCGTGCGCTTGCACCCCGTGCCAATCTCGTCAACTTTGATCGTCTCGATAAGATCTTGAAGGCTGAAGTGTTTGTGCACTCAGACGGTCAACTTCGTGCCGCCCACCGCATCCTCGGATACACACCCATATCCTACGCCTTTCAAGAAACCAAGTGTGTCATCAAGGAGAAAGATCCGAGGCTTCCGAGGATAAGTGTAGCAGTCGAGGGCTTTTTGTTACCACCTGGCGCTCCAGTTCCTCAAGGCGTTTTGATTACTGAGCCTGTCAGAGTTGTTCCGAGAGCTTCTGATTTGGCTACGTCCTCGGCCCAGCCTGGATTTGGCGAAGGTTCTACCTCTCAGCTACTCGCCGAGGTAGAAGAGGAAGAAGTAGAAGAAGAAGAAACCGAGAAAGTAGTTGAGCTCTCGGATTCCGAGGAAGAGCTCGAAGCTTTAGATCCGCTTTTTCCGCCCAGGCATCCCTCTCCCGTTGCCAGATCTCCTACTTTTACATCCTCGGACGACGACGACCAACCTTTGGTGAGGATGGGAATCCATCGTAGACCCAAGCCCAACTTGAAGGATGTGCTAGAAGGGCAAACTGGAGCACAAGGTCCTTCAAAAGTGCCTCCGGAGAAGGCCAAGGATAGGGGCGTCGACAAGCTTCCTCCCGTGAGGGTTATTCTACCGCCTTCCCCTAGAACTCAACATCCAGATCCGGCTGACCATAAAAGGAAAAGAGACCAGCAGAAGGGAAAAGAGATAGCCGAGGGGGGAAAGACGTCCCTGGTAGGGAGATGGAGCAAGAGAGGGGAAATAAACATGCTCGTCATGTCCACCCGAGGACGGAGAGACGAAGTGATCCTCCTGTAGCCTTCCATGCGCCTATTTGGGCCCCTCAGATGCAAGTAGATGATCAGGCGATTACCGCCGATGCATCAATCAGGGGATCCGACGAGGGCATGGCTGCCTGCATCGCCGATGCATTGGAGCAGGCACTGCTATTGCCTGAGGACATGGGAGAGCTGCGCAGAATGAGAGATCATAATGTCTTCATGACTCTCAAAAAGGAGCTAGCCATGGTAAGGATTCAAATTGGCCAATCTTTGGCACTTATGTTTTTCTTTATGCTTCTTCTTTCTCTATCCTCTCTTCTTTTTCTTTATGTAGTATGTACTTTACTAACAATGCTTGTACGTAGGCTGTCCAATCTGCCCATAGGGCAGAGGAGATCGCTGCCAGCTCCTACAGAGCACTAAGGGATGAGGTGGTTAAGTTGGACCACACTAAAAAGATAATGGAGCTTAAAGAGAAGAGGCTCCAAGAGGTGACTGCCAGCCTGACCAAGGCGGCAAGTGAGCGGTCAGGTCTGGAGGCCGAGCTGAGGAGTACCACCCGACAGGCCGAGGATCAGAGGCTAGAACTCAAACGAGCTAATGAAGACCTCGCCTCGGCTAGATCACTGGCAGAAGGCCTCGCTAAGGACCTCACAGCATCTGAGGAGGCAAAGGAGGAAGCACTCAAGGCCACGGAAGAGGCTCTCGCCAAGGCACAGGCAGCCGAGGCAATGGTTGACGAGGCTGAGCAGAGCGGGTATGACATGGGCGTGGCCGAAACCACAGAAACGTTCAAAGCCCAAGTGCCGGAGGTCTGTAGGGACTACTGCCTCCAGGTGTGGAAGGAAGCTCTTTCCCAAGCCGGGGTTGATGCTTCCTCCCCTCTATGGAAGGAGGAGAACGCCTACATTCCTCCCGCAATTCGCGTGGCTGCCTCTAGCTCAGCCAAGGATGATTCCCACCCTTCCTCGGCTGGGATTCAAGCAGACGAGGATGCTGTCGAGAATACTGCTCCTACTGCTCCTCCTGCCCCCAAGGAGGCTACCCCCAACCTCGAGATTGGTGGGACTATAGAGCCCAAAGAGAAAGCTGGCGAGTCCTCGGCCCTGGTGGTTTCTCCTGCTGACCCAAAGGACCAGACCCAACCCGAACCATAATCACCCGTGGCTTGGCTGCTTGCTCTTTTTCTCTTTCTCCTTCGTTGCTTTTGGCCTTGTATTTTTATTTCTTAGTCCCAGTTTTTACTTTATTTCCCTTGTACTTTGACAGTTCAGTTATAAATGTATTGACAAATCTTTCAGTTAATGAAAACGGGTTCCCAATTTAAATTGCTGTTTTATATTACGTTTGGTGTTGATATCTTGTTTCCTTGCTATGCATGTACTATTGCTATACTATCGGCTTGTCTCTATAGCATGTACTTATACCTCTTTGCCCTTAAGCAAGGAAATTTTAGCCAACTTACATATGTGCAAATGCTTTAAGTAATGACTGTTACCTTTTGCTTATGCTTAAGGACAAGCGACACACTAAAAAAGGAAATATACTAACGGGGAATCTGTGTGCTTGGAACTCGCTTAAAAGTTACTTCCATGATAACCTATTGAAAAGTGAACTTAACCACATATTTGCATTTGGACTAACAGTACTTTAAGCTTTGGGCTTAGTACTTAACATCAGTTTAAGACCCGTTCGCTTAATGACTCCACTGCTGTTTCCATATCAAGGGGAAAGATCCAAGGTAACCTCATTTCTCTATTCTAAATTAAGATAGAGGATCTGTTGATCCGACATAACCTCAATAAGAATTGAAATAAGGTAGAGGATACGAGGACCTGACCTGACCTCGATTAAACTTGGACTAAGGTAGAGGATCCGAGGACCCGGCGTAACCTTAGTTTTCTTGCTTTTAAATTAAGATAGAGGATCTGATGACCCGGCGTAACCTTAATTAAATTTGGACTAAGGTAGAGGATCCGAGGACCCGGCGTAACCTTAGTTTTCTTGCTTTTAAATTAAGATAGAGGATCTGATGACCCGGCGTAACCTTAATTAAATTTGGACTAAGGTAGAGGATCTGAGGACCCGGCGTAACCTTAGTTTTCTTGCTTTTAAATTAAGATAGAGGATCTGATGACCCGGCGTAACCTTAATTAAATTTGGACTAAGGTAGAGGATCCGAGGACCCGGCGTAACCTTAGGCACGACAGAATTAATGGCGCAAAAATGATAAGAGTAGAATGACAAAAGTACTTTTCCTTAATAATAATATCGTCTCAAATTACTTACATTCCAGGGATGGGGTACAGCTTTTCATCTAAGTCGGTCAAGTAGTAAGCTCCTATACCAGCTATTGCCGTGATGCGATATGGTCCTTCCCAATTAGGTCCAAGCTTTCCCCATGCTGGATTTTTGGTGTTCCCCACTACTTTCCTCAGCACCAAGTCCCCGAGAAGAAGAGGTCTTGACTTTACACTGGAATCATATCCCTGCTTCAGTTTTTGTTGGTAGTAAGCTAAGTGAATCATGGCAACCTCCCTCCTTTCTTCAATTAGGTCGAGGCCTTTTTCTAGCAGTCTGTCATTGCTTTCCGGAGTGAAGGAGCTTGTCCTCATCGTTGGAAAACCAGTCTCCAAAGGAATAACAGCCTCGGCGCCATAAGTCATCGAGAATGGCGTCTCTCCCGTTGATCGGCGGGGGGTGGTCCGGTACGTCCACAGAACGTGGGGCAGCTCCTCCACCCACCTCCCTTTAGCGTCCTCCAACCTCTTCTTCAGTCCATTCACTATAACTTTGTTAATAGCTTCGGCTTGCCCATTCCCTTGCGGATAAGCCGGAGTGGAGTATCTATTGATTATGCCGAGGCCACAACAATATCGTCTGAACGCCTTGCTGTCAAACTGCAAACCATTATCGGAGATGAGGGTATGAGGGATACCGAATCGAGTGACGATATTCTTCCATACAAATTTCTTCACATCAACATCCCTGATATTCGCCAGGGGCTCGGCCTCTACCCACTTAGTAAAATAATCAGTACCGACAACCAAATATCTTCGGTTCCCAGGCGCCTTTGGGAAAGGACCCACAATGTCTAGACCCCATTGTGCAAAAGGCCAGGGACTCGTCAGAGGATTAAGCACACCCCTGGGCTGGTGGATGTTTGGCGCGAATCTTTGACATTGGTCGCACTTCTGCACATAACTTTGAGCTTCTCGCTGCATGTTCGGCCACCAATACCCCTGTGTTAGGGCCCTGTGAGCCAAAGATCTTCCTCCTGTATGGCTTCCACAGATTCCTTCATGTAACTCTTCCAAAAGTAGCTCTGTCGCTTCAGGGTGCACGCATAACAGGTACGGGCCGGAGAAAGATCGTCTATAGAGCTTATGATCCCCGGCCAACCAAAATCGGGAGGCCTTTCTTCGTATCTTGTTCGCTTCGATTTTATCCTCGGGTATGACATCATCTTTTAAGAAGGACATAATGGGGTCCATCCAGCTAGGCCCCACTCTAATCTGGTGCACACGGATAACGCTTCCCATTATTTTCGAGGGTTTAGGTAAGTCTTCAACCAAGACAATCCGAGGTAGTCCCTGTGCTGATGATGTGGCAAGAGTTGCTAGGGAATCAGCATGCGTGTTGCCGCTTCTAAGGACATGGGACAAAGTAAAGGATTCGAACTTGCGTTGTGTAGTTTTGACTTGATTCAAATAATCCTGCATCCTCGGATCTCTGGCCTCTACCTTTCCATCTACTTGACCCACAACTAGCTGAGAGTCCGAGAACATTTGCACGATTTTTCCCCCCAACTTGTGGACCATATCCATTCCTTTCAGCAAGGCTTCATACTCGGCCTCATTGTTAGTAGCCGAGAATCCCAGTCTTAAGGACTTTTCCAGTGTAAGACCTTCTGGGGTCGTAATTACCACCCCCACTCCGGATCCTCTTTGATTAGCAGCCCCATCAACATAGACAGTCCACACCGCGAGACCTTTACATGCAACCACGCCAACTGATTTTTCATCAATGTCCTTGTTGATTACACTATCTTCTATTATGGGTTCAGTAATTCCGCAACGAGATCAGCCAACACCTGACCCTTTATTGCTGTGCGGGGCATGTATTTAATATCAAAAGAGCCCAAGATGGTTCCCCATTTTGCAATCCTGCTGGTATAATCTGCACTCCGGAGTATAGCCCTTAGTGGAAGCTGGGTCAAAATAACCACCGTATGGGACTGGAAGTAATGGGGGAGCTTACGTGTGCCATGCACCACGGCAAGGATTGCCTTCTCTAATGGTGGGTAACGTACCTCGGCCTCATGCAGAGACTTGCTCACATAGTAAACTGGCTTTTGTATGTCCCCGTCAACCCTTATTAGCACCAGACTAACGGCGTGAGTTGCCACCGCGATATATGCGAATAGGACCTCGTCGGCCTCGGGCCGAGACATGATAGGAGGGTGGGCAAGATATTCTTTAAGCTGCTGGAAGGCAACAGCACACTCTTCTGTCCATTCAAACCCCTTCCATTTGTTTAATAGTTGGAAGAACGGTCTACACCGATCAGCAGATCTTGAGATAAATCGGTTGAGAGCAGCCGTCATCCCAGTTAACCTCTGCACTTCCTTCGGATTCCGAGGCGGCTGTAAGTTGTTGATGGCCTTGACCTGAGCGGGGTTGACCTCAATCCCTCTATGCGTCACCATGTAACCCAAGAATTTGCCAGACCCTACACCAAAGGAACATTTGGATGCGTTGAGGCGTAACTTGTGCTTCCTCAGCGTTTGAAAGGTGTCGTCGAGGTCGGGTATGTGAGCCGAGATAGTCTTACTTTTAACTACCATGTCATCTACGTACACCTCAATCGTTTTTCCCAGTTGTGGTTCGAACATTCGCGTCATCATTCTTTGATAGGTAGCCCCAGCATTCTTCAAGCCGAAGGGCATCACCTTATAGTGGTAGTTCCCTATGGGTGTGACAAAGGCTGTCTTTTCCTGGTCTGCTGGAGCTAAGGGTATTTGATGATAACCTTGGAAAGCATCTAGAAAGCTCATCCGAGGATGCCCTACAGTAGCGTCCACCAACTGATCTATGCGGGGCATTGGGAATGAATCTTTTGGGCAAGCCTTATTCAAGTCTGTAAAGTCCACGCATACCCTCCATTTTCCATTCTTCTTTTTACCACTACCGTATGGGCTAACCACTCTGGATAAAACACTTCCTTAATGGCCCCTGCTTTCTTGAGTTTTGCCACCTCTTCTTTAACGGCCTCGGCGTGCTCTTTAGATGAACGCCGAGGTGGTTGCCTTCGTGGCACAGGCCGGGTTAACATTGAGGTGGTGACAAATAAACTCCGGATTGATTCCTGGTGCTTCATAAGCATCCCATGCAAACACATCGATGTTTCGCTTCAAAAATGCGACCAGATCTTCTTTCTCTCGTAGGGGTAATTGACTTCCTACTTGGAAGAATCTCTCTGCATCATCTGCGATAACCACTTTCTCCAAATCTTCACAGCCTGGTCCTTCAGTCTCGGCTTCACTTGGCTCGGCCGAGGACACTAACTGCTACAAATCCTTCTCGGCTGGGGTTTGTGACTCTTGCCTCGCCTGATGTGTAATAGCTGCTGTTATACATTGTCTCGCCATGGACTGGCTGCCCAGTATTTCCTCAACCCCATCCTCATACGGGAATTTCAGCTTGACGTGCAGAGTTGATGACACGGCACCTAGGGCATGCAGCCATGGTCTGGCCATTATGGCTGTGTAAGGGGAATAAGCATCTACTACGATGAAATCCACGTCCACTACCACTGGTCCTGACTGTACAGGTAATCTAATTAGCCCCTTTGGAATAACAGCCTTCCCTTCAAAGCTTATTAATGGGGAGTCATAAGCCATGAGATCTTCGAACCTCAAATTGAGACCTTTAAACAAATCTGGGTACATGATGTCAGCCCCACTCCCTTGGTCAACCATCACTCTCTTCACATCGTAACCCCCTATCCTCAACGTAATGACCAGCGCATCGTCGTGCGGTTGAATAGTGCCAATCTTGTCTTCGTCGGAAAATCCCAGTATAGGCAGAGGATTCCTCTTGATCCTCTTCGACTCGGAATTGAGGTCCTCGGCAGTGGGACGTAGTACTGACATTATTCTGGTAGGGCAAGACCCCGTCCGATCTGGATCCGCAAGGATGACATTGATTGTGCCCAACGGAGGTCTTACATTGTTACTGCCTTGGTTCATGGAGCCAGATTGGGTACCTGGTTCATCAGGTCGATTCACAAATTGTCTTAGTTTCCCTTCTTTGACCAGCTGATCCAAGTAATTCCACAAGTTCCTGCAGTTCTCTGTGGTGTGGCCTTTATCCTGATGGTAATTACAGTAGAGGTTCTGGTTACGCTTTGTAGGGTCTCCGATCATCTTACTGGGCCATCTAAAATAAGGTTCTCGGCAGATCCTTTCCAACACCTGCTGTACCGGCTCACGAAATACGGCATTCACTGTCTGGGGCGGGGCCGACCTAGTCTGGCTAGTAAAATCTCTCCTCGGCCACTTGCTACGGTGTCTCTCCGTCTTGAAATCCCTACTCTCCTGGGGGATACTTTTTATCTTTCCTTTACTCTGCTGTTGATCCTCCTCAACCCTCTTATACTCATCGATACGGTCCATGAGCCGACGAACAGTTTTTACCGGCTTCTTGGTCAAAGACTTCCTTAAATCATGCTCAACTGGGAGACCAACCTTAAAGGTGTTGACCGCCACCTCATCGAAATCACCATCTATTTCGTTAAACGCTTCCCAGTATCTGTCCGAGTAGGTTTTCAACGTCTCGCGCTCTCCCATGGACATGGACAATAACGAGTCTAGAGGCCGAGGTACTCTACTGCACGTAACAAAGCGGGACCCGAATGCCATCGTAAGTTCCATGTATGAATCAATGGAGTTCACCTTTAAGCCGTTGAACCATCTCATTGCAACGGGCCCTAGACTTGAGGGAAAGACTTTACACATCAAGGTCTCGTTCTGAGAATAAACCGCCATGTGTTGATTGAAATGGCTTACGTGCTCCACCGGGTCTGTTTTGCCATTATAAATGGTGAAGTTTGGCTGCGTGAACCGACGGGGTAGTTTTCCCCTTTCAATACGATGTGTGAAGGGTGATTTGGAGAGCTGGAGCAATGCCTTTCCCATGGCATCGCTACCCGAGCCCCTGTGACTCGTCCCTCTACTTCTTCTGTGGCGAACACTTTCTTCTTGGTATGAGAAAGTTTCTGTGGGGGGGGTTCTTGACCTCGGCCTATAGCCACTGTCCTGAGAATCATCTGATGAAGGGCCAGATATGGAGGGAGTCCTTTTCCGCTCTGCTCGACGCAGTTTTCTCTTCAGCTGGTCAATTTCTCTCTGCATGGCCCTGGTGTTATTTTCCCCAGAGCCCCTGTTTCTACCCCGTGAGCGGTTATCAGCTGTTCGCTCCGAGTGTACACTGCCCTCTCGATCTTCCATTTGCTCTACCTGTTGTAGTGGATCTTCGTGCTGAGATCCTAGCGACTCTACATGGGCTGGATTCAAATCTGTCATCACGTTATCTGTCACCTAAACGCAAGATTCCCACAGACGGCGCCAATTGTAGGAGCACAAATCAAACTAATCCAAGTTTGGACAGTGAACCAGCTCAATGAGCACTCAACAATGAATTTGTAGAGAGTGGGTATTTAATCTAGGTTTTTGAGATGATAGATAATACAAAGGTTTGATTCGGCTTTTTATTCATGCACTACACTAGTATGAGCATGTAACCTGAAGTTGAATAACTTGATACTGAGAACGATAGTTTTTTGTTTTTCTTCCCAATTCTTCCTCCCCCTCTCTTCAATTATCTTCCTTTCCTTTTATAGGCCTCCCCCTTTCTTCCCCGGTGCAATCCAGGTGTTTCCTTTTTAGATACTTGTCCCATCACCCCTTTTGGCTCAGGTCTCTGGTGGTGAAGATAAGGTTGAAACCTAACGTTCAGGCGTCACTTCTTCATTAATGCGGCCAGAGAAGCAGGTGTAGAGCATTAAATGCGGTGATGGCAGCTTTTCCTTTGGCCACAGTTAATTCTTTCCCTTTATTCTTTATTCTCATTTTCTTAACTCCAGCATCAAAAAGAAAAAACCTTCATCATGGGCGTTGTCCAACTATAAGAACATTCACATGGTCCTCGGCGACGCCTTGCCGAGGACTGGTTTGTCCTCGGACGTTATGTCTCTTAGTGTCTGGACATGCATGATACTTCTTTCTCTCTCGTGATCTTGTAGGTCGGACTGATTATGTCCTCGGATCATCTCAAGATGTAGTGTTGGGCTTCTTTTATTGTGAGGGCCTTTGGGCCGGCCAGATACGCGATTTGGGCCCATGGGTACCACAATAACAAATTATAATTTATAAAAGACAAGTAAATTAATGAAACAACTAAATAACAATAATTAATAATTTTATTAATATTTCAAATGAACTTATAGTTTATTGTTTATTCTTTCGCTACCCTAGGAAAAATTCCTGAGAACTTATAGGAACACCCTGAGAAAAATTCCTAGAGCTGCCATTGTTGCTAATAAACAAGTCGGATGGAAAAGTACAGTTGTACTTTACAAAAAATTTTAATTGTACCGTAGTTAGCTTAATTTTTTTTTTTTAAATGTGTGACTATAATGTAACTTTCTTTGATTAGATTATTTTGCTACAAACCCAATCAACAAAATTTGATATTTTACGTTGGAATTGTTTCCAAAGTCTCAAATTATTAGGCATATATGAAATTTATTTTCGGTAAAAGAATAACCAAAGACCAAAAGCTCTTATATGGGTTTTAATTAGCTCAACTGGCAAAGTTTTTTATGATTGTATATATAAGAGAGATTTAGGGTTCAATCGGACACCAGAGGTTAAACTCTCCAAAAAAAAAAAAAAAAAAAAAAAAAGACCAAGAGCTCTTGAAGAGGACCATCAATTATGTTTCTGTTCTATTCGTTTATTATAATATATATATATATATATATATATATTTTTTTTTTAATAGGTAAAATTTAGAGAAAATTCAACTAGATTCTACAATTGAAATCTAATTTTGCACCATGTATCCTAAATTATTTATTTTTAGAAGAGTTTTATTTCTTAATTTTTGAGTCAAATGTAAGATCACATCATAAATATCAATCTAAGTGAGTTATTGCATATAAAAGCTAAAGAGTCTAAAATTAATAAATAGAAAAAAAATTTAAAGGTAACAATTTATATTTTCCACCTAATAATATATTTACAAGAATTTTTAAAGAGTTAAAAATATATATAAAAATGACTACCAATAATATTTAAATTATATATGTACAAATTATACTATATATCTTAATGTATATCTTTTAAATATATTCATGCCTATGCATGGAGTTATAAGCTAGTCTATATATATATCTAAAAGCTAAAGCGTAAAATTTATTGTTATTACGCTTCAGTTGAGCCATATCATCAACCATATCACCTTTTTTTTCCTTCATTTTTTAAACAATATTAATATATGCATAAATAGTGCAACTTTACACATTTTATAACTCATTAAATCCAACTCACCATTAGTTATGCCTTCTTCCAATTCTTAACTCTTCATTTTCCCCTTCAAAACCGTTTTGCTCTTTTGAAGTTCAAGCCCCTCAATTGCCACTCCTATGATTAAGTATGCTATTTTTAACACTATAAATTTCCAGTTGCTTTCTCTACCTCCACCTTCGTAAAAGTTGCCAAAGTGGCATCAAATTTGAAAAGTCTCTTTGAGCTGTGTTCTTTCCCTTCTTATTTTTTCTTTTCCCAACTTCGGTTTTTCCATTGGATTTCTAAAGTTTGTGGATGATATGATTTTATGGGTTGCGACAATGTGATCACTTTGGGGCTATGAGTGGCTAGGATTGGTTTGTTGGTTATTAGAAGGGTTTTTAAGAATTAGAAATCTCTATAACAACTTCTTACTTTATATTCATGTTGTACAATTTTTATTTTATATTTTTGTTTTTTACCCGTTCAATTTGTTTATCTTTGACATTTTAGTTTTCTTACATTTGAAATTTGTTTAACTCTATGTCAAAAAAAAAAAAAAAAAAAACCAAAGTTTAATGTATTAACCTCTATTAGTTTTGAAACATTTATAGATTATACACTATAATTACAATCTAATTACTGCTTTCATATTTTTTTAACTCAATGGTTCTTTTTTGGTGTGGGGCCTTTCTCAATTTCTATTTGGTTTCGACCAATATTATGTTTAGCACACTTTTTTTTATTATGTGCAACACATAATAATTTGATCTTGCAGTCCAATAGACAATAAAAAATTTACCTCAAAAATTTGGTCACGAGGAAATAGAAAATCTCAAAACATGATTGGGGTTTAATTTTTATCTAATTTTGATAATGCTAAATGTAGAATATGGTTCTTGCAGGGTTTAGGATCATTAACCTAGATACATGAGAGTTTGACAATGAAAGATTCTTAAGTGGTCAGAGACATTTCTAAGGAACTTTAAGGGAAGAAAGAAAGTTTTTTTTTTTTTTCAATACTTCCATTATTATATATAGTATAGATATGTATAGACATTGTCTTTGGTTTTTGATTTTTCATTGATATCATGATTTAGTTATTAAAAAGAACCCAAAATAATAGAATGGAAATGGATACTACTTTTAAAAATAGTTCAATTTTTAAGGAGAACAAATTATTTTCAATAATTTTTAGAGATTAAATTATATATTATACCATATTACAAAATAATTATATATTCTCGCGCATCGCGTAAATCTGCGACTAGTAATAATAAAGCATGGGAACCAGGAACTCTTTCTCTTTTCTTTTTCTTTTTTATTTTATGGGAACCAAGAACTCACTGAAACTTGGCAAAAAAATTTCTTTTGAGATTGGACACTTGGCAAAACTTGGATATTGAAATAATTTAATTTTCATTATTTTGTCACATTTGACATATACAATTAAATGTTAGTATTATTTAAAAATGTCATTTTCAATTAGGAGTTTTGTAACTCAAGATCTTCACAATGAATTATCAAAAGAATGCCTTGTTTTTGTAAAAAAAAAAAAAATTTATGATTTTGCATTTTCATGATTACTAAAGTGGTGCCATGCACGCGCTAATAATAATAAGCTACCTAATAGTTATTTGTTTTATTAACTAATTTCTAAAAAATAAACTAAAAAAATTAATTTCTATATTAAATAATTATCACTATTTATTGGGAGCATCGCATCAACTATACTCTAAAAATATCTATAATTTTTTCAAAACTTATTTAGGAGAAAATAAGTTGAGCGGTGAAGTTAGCAACATATTGTAATTATTTTAAAAAATAAAATAAAATTTTAACTTAAATTTGGTATGTTAATGAAGCTTGTAGCCTGATTGACAGCTTTTCTATCCCTATTTTACAAGTCCAGCCACCCATCCCTCGCCCAATTCATGCCCTCCCAAATGAAAAAGAAGGCAAAAAAAGAATTGAATATACATTCAAACGTGAACCACGACTAGTCCTAGTCAAATTTTCTCATGTAAGCACACACAAGAAATAACATTCATAATCATGCTTCTTTTTTCTTTTCTTTTTTTGTTAACTAACTTTTATCATTACTTAGGAAACTCATTTTTCATAAACAAGATGTCATTTTTTTTCTTTTAATTATACTATCTTAATGAGATATAATAATCTTATAAATGATGGCCAATATGCCATATCAATAAAAATCCAAAATATTCAGCCAAAAAAAAAAAAACCCTAAAATCCACTGACTACATAATATTCATCTCCCGGTTTTGCTATTTCAGGCTTTCAGCTTTAAAATCCAGCACAAGGATTTATCAGATTTGACTTTTTGCTGCCACTTTAAATCCGATAAATCCTTGTGCTCAAGCCTCAAAGCCTAGTCCATCTTTGTTATCTTAAGCTCTCTCTTCACAAACATTAACAATATTTTATATCAGTTTATAATTTCATTTTTATGAAAGATGTCATTGCCCCCCATTATGTTAAATCAAATTTAACAAAGCATTGAGAAATAAAATAAGGGTTGTGTTAATTGGCACAGTGCCTTTTAACAGCAACTTTTTAACTTTTTTGTATGGTTTTATCTCTTTTTTACAGCTTTATGTCATTTTTTTAAGTGTGGGTCAACTTTATAAAGAGAAAAAATATGTGAAAATAACCTGTAGAATTAGTTTTATGTTATTTTTTTTATTTATCTAATTTTTTTTATTAAATGTGAACCACCTTAGTACAACCTTAACAAGCACTGCACCGGTGCTTGTTTACATTTGCCATAAAATAATACCATATCCTCTTACTATTAAAAACAAAAAAAAAAAACAAAACAAAAAAAACAAAAGAATAATACCTTGACCCCAATTTATTTAAATATTCTCAAAGTAGGCTAACCCAAATTACAACATATTTCGAAAAAAATTATAAAACCCAATCATCACAACATATATTATTTTGTAACATTTGACCAATTTTTAAATTAATTCTCATAATATTCATGGTCTATAAAAGTCATTTTCTTCGAAAAAAAGGTTCCAATCTTTTTTTTCTTTTTTTTTCAAAAGTCAAACTATATATATAATTACTTTTATATTGGCGAAGCTATTTTCTATTTTTTTTTTTTTAATAAATGTAAGGACTTCATTCATAGCCATTACAAAGGGAATGAAGAAGACTCCCGCCAAAATTCTATCTTCTAACAGTTTTTAACTGCTAAAAACAGAAATTAAAAAACAAAACTCATCGTAGGTTTGCTATATATATCCGCTAAAAAAAACCCAAGAACCATTGCTCGCCTCGCCACAGCCAATAATCCACAGGTCCTCAAGATCCTTGTGTGTTGTGCTCAAAATCACAATATCATATAATATATACTATTTATATAATAGAATATTTTTGGACAGGTAATTAACGTTGTGATTATCTGAAATCACAATGGAATTTTTTACCAGTACAAAGTGACCATAAGGAATATCTGAAATCTTGGAATAAAAATTCTCGGAGTCACCAAGAGAATGAGCTAGTGATGAGTGTTTGTGTGAGGGTGATAAGGAACAGAGGGTTTGTCGTTTACTAGGCTACTAAGTGTTTAAATATGATAATGAACTCAGCAGTTCAGTTTGTGGAGGGACGGCCTTTCGTCACACATTTCCACTTGTTTCTTAAACATTGGCATTGAATTTTTAACTAAACCCTTCTGCCCATTTCAATTCTCAGGTCAGTTTCTACATTGGTCATGTTGTATTTGTATAACTAGCTAGCTAGAGAGACATATAGTGAGAGATGTGACACTAGTTGTGTTAGTGGGTGGGTGAAACTCATTTTATATATATATGATCATTATTATATGAGAGACTTGGCTGGTAAGAAAAACAAAAAAATATTGAGGGAGAAAGTAGAATAGAGATTTTAGAGAGATGCTTATGATGATGTACTGCGTTTGTGATAATAATGGGGGTGTACAAATTTTTTCCATTGTTTTGATGTCTGTTTCATGTTTTGTTTATCAAACTTCTGGTGACAATGGCAATACAGGGAGGGGTACAAAGAGCATATTGTATTGGACGAGCTAGCTTTGAAAGAAGTGGTTTTCTACATCTTTCTCATATATCTAAGGTAGTTTTCTTATGCTCTTCCATCAAAGATTGGTTCTTGAAGCTGTAAACAAGCCGAACTTTGTTAACTAGTGCATGTTCAAGTTAGGCTCGTCAGGAAAAATCAAAAGTTCGAACTTGGCTTCAGTTTGTGACAAGCTTAAAAATAGTGTTTGAGCTTGAGCTCATGGGAAAGTAAAAAAATTTAAACTTAGTTTGGCTTGGCTTGATTAATTAGTCAAGCTAAACTCAAACTTAATATCAAGCTTAAACTTGAGCTCAGGTCAAGTTTTTGAGCTTAAGATAAAAAAAAATTACATTATTAAATGCTTAAATCTCTAAAATTAAGAAAAAAGAAAAAGAAAATAGTATACTTATTTTATCATGCATCTAATCTTGCTTATAATTATCTATTATTCAAATTAATAATTTACATAATTAAATTCATTCATTAATCATTCCTTATCTATAGTATAATTAGCAATTGTTCAAAATACAATTTTTACATTCACGTTAAATGGTGAAGGACTACAAAAATACATGTTTGTAACTATTATGAATGAGAAAATACTAACATGTTTCATAACTTTACTTTAGGTAATTGATAAGGAAGGATCATATGTGGCCTACTTAATTATTTATTTATTTTTAAATGTAATTATAGTCTAAAGTGGTTCTTGATCAGTTTAAAGGGAAGGAAAAAATTTAGGTAATATAGATAGTGATCTCATGTTAGCTATGTCATTATTAAGAAATGTGTAAATATTTCTTTGCAATTAAGAAGTTATTAAGAACATATTACTGCTTAGCCACTACTTGCTCCTTGGTAGCGTTGGTCAGCCTTAACACTCGTTGGCAAACCATAGATTCGCGTTGGTCAGCCCGTTTTTTGTTAGTCGATGGATAGGTGTGTGTGTTGGGTGGTCCCGCAATGAAGTTTCCCAAGGAGGTGGTCTTGATAGCAAGGCAACCAGTGGTTTAGTAATAGTTCCGCCAGTAATTATTAAATTGCTTGGAAATAGAATAAATATGTTTATCTTTCATTATCTGGTCACTTGTTCACACTTAGGCTAAGCACATACTAATTTGAAACATAGACTATGATGATATAGATTATGATGAAGCATATAGCATGAGAGATATAGATAATAATTAGTTAAATAATGATATGGATTATGAAATAGATTCTGATTCTGACAGTGATATGGATAATTACAATTATAAATCTAATAATACAAATAATTGGAATGCATTAATTGGAGATAAAATCGACTGACACACTAATAGTTTCTTAGATAGAATTAATAAAAAATTAGAATCTTTAGAACATACTGAAAGATCCACTGTTATAGAGAGAAAAAATGATAGAGATGATAGACAAGATAGTTTTTTGGAACTCTATTAAAGAATTAAGGCTTCAAATTCAGAATTTGAACCCTATCAAAGATCATCTTTAACTAAACTCATGACAGATAACCGATGTAATAGACAATATCACACTAAATCAACAATTACTGACAGATCAATAAATATGATAGATATAAAGCACATTAGAAAAGATAGTTTAATATGTGATGATAGCAATAATTTTCAAAATTCAAAAGTAACTGACAGACCTACACCTATAACATATAAAGACAAAGAAGAAGGTTTGAATAAAGAAGACTTCAAAGTAGATAAAGATGAAAGTAATAAACAAATACTGAAAGAAGAAACAGTCATAAGAAGCCAAAAGACTAATAGTATGAATGATAGTCTAGTTATAGAAAGAGGAACGTGTATGAAAGAAGAAGAAATATTAAAGAAAGGAATAGTAAAAGCAAATAGTAACCTTGAAGAATCTCTACATAGGAGACTATAGGTAGAAAAGATAGAACAAGAAAGACATAATAGTAATAGTCTACCAAGTTTAGAAATAGTCAACAAATGTAGGAAAAACTAATAATAATGAAAAGAAGAATAGTGATAGTGTAGTAAAGGTAAAAGAAGTCAACAAAAGAGGGAAATTTGATAGTTTAAAAGAAAAAATAGATGAAAGACTAAAAGCAATTGAAAGAACTATGATATCTACTCAAAATGATAGCTTGACAGAAATAGCTAAAAAGATAGAATTTTTAAATTTACCTTTATATATAGACAGAAAAAGAAATATAGCAGTTTTAAATACTATTGAGCTATCAGATAGTGAGAATGATGACAGACACACTAAAAATATTATTTGTCATAAATGTAAAGAATATGGACTTGCTAAAAAGCAATGTGACAGACAAAATAAGATTGCTAAACGAATAAGTAAATTAGAACTTGAAAAAGACATTATAAATGAATTAATGGAAATATTTAACGTCACTCAAAGAGATATAGACCAAGTTAAGAAGGAAGAATTAAAATCAACCAACCCAATTAAAATTAATAAAAGAAAAAGGAAACAACAAGACATAATAATGAAACTGATAGATAATTTACCTAATCACCTAAAAGATAGGAAAGATTATCTAATAAATTTCAAAGACTATAGATATATCTATTGTTTGCATTAGGTGTAGAAAATATGGACACCATGTCACGGAATGTAGAAAACTAGAAAAAGACAAGAAAGAAAAAGATAAGAAAGAAAAGACAAAAAGAACCCAAGAGGAAAAAGATGTGAAACCGGTAGCCCTACAAAACCTAATGATAGAAGCAAAAATGATAAAAGAAGAAATTAAAGAAATTAAAAAAGATAATTCGACAGAAATAAGTGAACAAAATGTTACAGAAATAATAAATTTAAAAGAATTCCCTAAACCTATAACTAGCCCTCCTTCATTAGAAAAAGATATTTTAGTAAATGGTATTTCAAATGATAGAAAGAATTTCTTGAGTTTAATTGATAGAGTAATATTTCAAAAATGGTATACAGAAATCACTTTAATAATTAATAAAGAATTCTCCTTGACAGAAACTGCTTTAATAGATTCAGGTGCTGATATTAACTGTATACAAGAAGGACTTGTACCTTTAAAGTATTATGAAAAATCTTCTAAAAAATTATCTCAGGCTAATGGAGAAAAGCTCGTAATTAATTACAAATTACCCAAGGTTCACATATGCAATGATGGAGTATGTTTTGAAACTGTTTTTGTTTTAATTAAAAACCTTTCTTCTAAAATTATTCTAGGCAATCCGTTTATGGCTTTACTTTATCCCTTTTTAACAACAGAAGAAGGAATTAGAACTACTGTACTAAGAAGAGACATACTTTTTAAGTTCATTTTACCACCAATCTCAAAAGAAGTTTATTTACTTGATAATATCTATATAATAAAGGAAATTGACAAAGAAAGGATCTATAGAAAAGATAGACACTTGTTATCTTTAAAGTTAGAAATAATATATGAAAGAATTGTTGAACAACTGACAGACCCCGTATTAAAGCATAAGATACAATTATTTAGACAACAGATAGAGACAAAAATCTATTCTAATCTTTCTACTGCTTTTTGGCATAGACACAGACACATAGTTCAATTACCTTATGAAAAAGATTTTAATTAAATACAGATACCTACTAAAGCTAGACCGATACAAATGAATAATTAATTATTAGAACATTGTAAGAAAGAAATAGAAGATCTTTTAAATAAAGGGTTGATTAGGAGAAGCAAGTCCGAGCTGTGCTGCTTTTTATGTTAATAAACAGGTAGAATTGGAACGAGGAGTTCCAAGATTAGTTATAAACTAGCCGCGAACCTGCGTATTGCGCGTGATAATTATTTTTATGGTGGTTTTATTATTATTATTTTTTTTTACAATTTAAACTAATCTAATAATGAGTAATGTATTTGTAATTATATTTTTATTTATTATAGGAACAATCTTAAATGTAATATAGGAACAATCCAAAACACCAAAAAAACGTAAACTAAAAAAAAATTAATAAAACTTAACAATGATTAATTGAACCAATATTAGGATAAAATTTTGTTTTTGACTATCTATTAAGGTTATTTTCTTTGTAGAAATTATAATTTCGGCCACCCAAAACATATTATCAAATAAACAATTATTAGCAAAATCTAAGAATTAAATTTCTATAAATGCATTGTTATAAAATAATAATAATTAAAATAAAAATGTAAAAGTTAAAATTTTTCACATATCTAATTATTTTCGTTTGACTAACCTTTGCTTTTCTTTAAATGAATGACATTATAAAGTACTTCTAATACAACTATTAAGAGTACTTTGTCCACCACAAAGGATTAGAAAATAAACAAAAATTAGTAAAATCTCATAGTTTAACATCTAAATTGAGCACTATAAAAAATCATGCTATGTAACAGAATAAATACCAAATTATCCAAACCATACTATGTAATAGAATAATATTATATTCTTTAGAACGCAATAGGATAACATTTAACAATCAAAGAGAATAAAAAATAAAAATAAAAATAAAAACAACAACAACAACAACAATAACAATTTAAAACACAACTAAATCGCATTAACCCAAAATAGAGTTTTAAAGAATATAAAAAATTATCAACCTAAAGTAGAGATGCCAGAAAAAAAAAAAAATTTAGAAAGAGAGAGAGAGAGAGAAAGAGAAAGAGAAAGAGAGAGAGAGAACCATTTTTTGTGAGGGAAAGCTATGCATAGAATAAAAGAAATGGTGACAAATTTATAATAAGAGAGTGTGAATAAGAAGAGACAAAAATAAAGGAAGATGAAGGGAAAGAGAAAGAATGATATTAATGTAGAAGGTAGTGAGGAGATGAAAAGGTAAGGGATGGAGAAAGATTGAAGAAGTAATGGGGAGATGAAATAGTAAGGAAGAGAGAAAGGTCAGAGATGTGTAAATATTAAAAAAATATATGTTAAAAACAATTATAGGAAAAAAAAAAAAAAAAACCGTTGAAGCCGCTGAAAAGGCTCATAGAAAACCTTAAAACTGAACTGAAAAGGCTTTGGGTTGGGCTTGATAGTGGAACTAAATAAATAAAAGGTGGGGCTGGATTAATTATACAAATTTATTATAGGGTGATAGTGGATATAAATAAATAAGTAGTGGGCTGAATTTATTATAGGGTGATAGTGGAAGTAAATAAATAAGTAGTGGGCTACATTTATAGTGCTGAAAATTGTAAAAACCATTTTAAAATTGTAGGACAAATTATATATATATTTTTTAAAATGACATGGCAACTGATGTGGCACAATGTAAGAGCAGCAGCATTAAACGGCTACGCTTCAGCTTTTAGTAATATATAGATTATAAATCTTTAAATAAAGCATTACAATGGATAAGATATCCTATTCCGAATAAAAAAGATTTGCTTGACAGACTTCATGAAGCAACTATATTTTCTAAGTTTGATATGAAAAGTGGATTTTGGCAGATACAGATAGATGAGAAAGATATATATAAAACTGCTTTTACAATTCCTTTCGGTCATTATGAATGGAATGTTATGCCTTTCGGTTTAAAGAATGCACCTAGTGAATTTCAAAATATAATGAATGATATATTTACACCCTTTACAGAATTTTCAATTGTCTATATAAATGATGTCCTAATATTCTCTAAATCAATTGATGACCATTGGAAACATTTAGATATATTTGTTAAAATAATTAAACACAAATGGTTAGTTGTTTCAGCCACTAAGATAAATCTATTTCAAAATAAAATCCGATTCCTAAGACATAATATTTATAAGGGAACCCTAAGTCCTATTGACAGAGCCATCCAATTTGCAGATAAATTTCCAGATGAAATAAAAGACAAAAATCAGTTACAAAGTTTTCTTGGCAACCTAAATTAAGTTTCAGATTATTTTCAAGGATTAAGAAAGATATGCAGACCTTTGTATAAAAGGCTTAAAAAGAATCCTCCAGCATGGACAGAAAAACATACTATGATAGTTAGACAGATTAAAAAATATGTTAAACAACTCCCCTGCATTGTCATTCCTTCACCTCATGCTTTTAAAATAGTTGAAACTGATGCTTCTGATATAGGCTATGGTGGAATTCTAAAGCAGACTGTAAATGCTGATAAAGAACAGATTGTGAGATTTCATTCTTGCTCTTGGTCAGCTACCCAACAGAATTACAGTACTATTAAAAAGGAAATTTTATCTATTATACTATGTGTTTCAAAATTCCAAAATGATCTTTTTAATCAGAGTTGATTGTAAAAGTGCTAAAGAAGTTCTACAGAAAGATGTTCAAAATCTTGTTTCCAAACAAAGTTTTGCGAGATGGCAAGCCATTTTAAGTGTTTTTTTTTTTTATTTTTTTTTATTTTGGCATTGAATATATTAAAGGAGAATCTAATTCCATTCCTGATTTTTTAACCTGTGAATTCTTACAGGGAAGATGAGTTCCCCCTCAAAAAAGAGCAACTTCCCAAAACCCAGAACCAGACAGTCTTATGTTGCTCCTCCTATTCCTCCTAACAGATTTCTTCCTACCCTTTCCTTTGCCTTACCCACTACTTCTTCAACCAGACCCCAAGTGTTATCCAGCCCAAACCGTTTTAGCCCACTTTCCTTAACTCCTAGCCCAACATCTAAACAGTCATATGCCATGCCCTCATCCTCAACCTCAACCCCTCCCTTCAAAACACCATTTAATTTAGCAACAACCTCTTTTCCCCCTTTAGCCTCTCCCTTCAGTCAATCAAAATACAAATCCTCATCCTCTACCTGTCAAGAAACCCCAGCACCAAAAGAAAACCACAACATTAAACTCCTGAAAGACTCTTGGAATTTTATTCTATGGATTGAACCAGAACACCAGCACATAACAGATACCCTTTCTCTAGTCAGACAGCTTTTACCCCCAGGATGGGAACATCCTAAGACAGAAACCTTTAAGACCCAAAGATTTTATGAGCATATTTTAGTCGATACAGACTCAATAGTGCTAACACATATGCCCTGCTCTCAAGACCCCAACAGAATTGGCTATTCCAAAATTGTCATAAAACAGATTCTCACCCCCTCTCAGTGGAATGCACAGCCTTGGATCACTAGGAACTTTTTCGTACAGTTTCATCCCCAGTTTTATAATTATTATGACTATATGGAAGCTTGGGATAGGATCCTCCTATTCCAAAATAATATTTACAGACACACTTGGTTTTTTCTTTTTGATGTGTATAGAAAGAAAGATATGATGGTTCCAAGATGGTTTATTGATTGGTGGAATTCCTATGGACCTAAAGCTAGAATCCTTCCTCCTGATCTCCTTCAAGCTTATGTGACCTTTAAGAAAAAACCAGGCATCCCTCATCTAAAGGATTTCCCTCACCTTCTACAGTTCTTTTATAGATTTCCAGACCTCCCATGGATTATCAGATGGGAATATAAAATAGAAAAGCATCCTCATAATCCTTTTCCTATGCTCACCAGAAAGTTCTCTTTAAAATGGTGGAATAAATTTAATTTTGATCATATTTGTCAAGAATTACAAGAAAAATCTTCTACTTCTCATTTTCTTTTGGAAAAAAGTTAAGTTCAATGCCAGCTCGCTTCGGTATCAGACAGAAAACAACTGTTTGTAGCTATTATGAATAAGAAAATACTAACATGTTTCATAACTTTACTTTAAATAATTGATAAGGAAAGATAATATGTGGCCTACTTAATTATTTATTTATTTTTAAATGTAATTATAGTCTAAAGTGGTTCTTGATCAATTTAAAGGGAAGGAAAAAATTTAGGAAATATAGATAGTAATCTCATGTTGGCCATGTCATTATTAAGAAATGTGTAATAAGTATATTTAGCTAACACATATAAACTTATAAATGAGTCTATACTTGAATTGTTGTGTATCAAGCCTAATAGCTCACGAGTTTGTTTGTGAATAAATTTTTTTACTTGGGCTCGGCTTGTTTATTAAACAATCCTAAAATTAAGGCTCAAGCTTGGCTTATTTATAGATAAACAAACATAAACAAGTTTTTTATCAAGCCGAGCCCAAGTTGTTCATGATCGGCTTGGTTCATTTACAAGCCTTTATGTGCTTGACAGTAAAATAAACAAAAAATAAAAAAAGTACACAGTTGGTCTTAAAACTTTCATACATAAGTGATTTTAGTCACTAACAAATTTAAACCGATTATTTTTTAATCCCTAGAAAACTTAAAAGTGATCACTTTTAGTCCATAACAAACATCAAATGATCTCATTTGATCCCATGGAATGATGTTGTGCCAGTTTTTAGTTTGAACATGTAGTCTAAGGCACTAAAAGTGGTCATTTTAAACTTGAGGGAGGAATAGTATATTTAAGCCTAATTTATTTCAAGCTTAGATATCTTCTTTTTGTCTTGTAACCTATTGAGCTGTCTCTTATAAGCCTCTCTGGACATGCTTCATTACAATTTTGCACTCTTTGACACATGGTTTGTGTCAATACAGAGGTGGTTATTTTTTTTTCTATAATTTTAAGCTTGGTTTTGGTTTGGAAATTTGAATTAATCAATGATATAAGAATATGATTATACTCAGTTAAGGCCAAGTATATAGCTCTTTTGGGAAGCAACATTTAACCTTACATTTTTGCGCTTCTTGACAAATAATTTGTTTCATTACTCTTGGTGGTTATTCTTTTCTATAATCTTAAGCTTGGATTTGGTTTGGAATTTGGAATTAATCAATGATATAATACTATGATTATACTCAGTTAAGGCCAAGTATATAGACGAAGAGCTTCTGCATCTTTGACTAGTTTTATTTATGTCTCTGGTACCTTTCTCTTATGTCTACTGCTGCAAAATGATTAGGTAGTTAGATTTTACTTGTGCCGGCTTTTGTCCAATGTCAGTGTCTACCTTTGTCATTCTTCTTGTCCTGACTAAACTTTTCAATTTAAAGAATGCCTTTCTATTCACAATAACATACAGTAAGACGTGGAAGAGTTTGATTTTAAGATTGTATCCCTACAATTTTGTACATGTTGACAGATATAATTTGTTTCTTTATTCTAAGTGTTCTTTTATTCTATGATCTTAAGTTTAGTTTGGTTAGAGGCTTGGATTACTTATAATCACCCTTGACTGAAATTCGCAAAACTCAAATTAGAACCAGATGGAACTTGAACTCGCATTGTTATTTGATCTTAACAGGCATTTGTGATAGGAGTCCTAAACTACAAAGAACATGGACTCCAAAAATCCCATGGAAGGTCAGTTCTCCAAGCTACATCCGTGCTTGCCTGTGAACACAAGAATTGGGATTGTAGGTGGTGGCCCAAGTGGTTTATCAGCTGCTTATGCATTGGCTAAGCTTGGTTACAGTAATGTGACCCTGTTAGAGAAGCACCATACCGTTGGTGGCATGTGTGAATCAGTCGAAATTGAAGGTAAAAATTAAGAACGGTATCTGCTACTGAACTTGGCTTGTTATGTCATGGATAATCACTGCATATACTATTCTTACAGGAAAGATCTATGATCTGGGTGGTCAAGTTCTTGCTGCAAATAGTGCTCCTGTCATCTTTCACTTGGCAAAAGAGACTGAGTCTGAACTAGAAGAAATGGACTCCCACAAGCTTGCCCTCATTGACAGTTCTACAGGGGAGTATGAAGATATTAAAGTTGCTGATGATTACATATCTGTCATCTCACTGACCTT
The DNA here is from genome assembly GCA_032878915.1 of Castanopsis chinensis. Classification (NCBI taxonomy): domain Eukaryota; kingdom Viridiplantae; phylum Streptophyta; class Magnoliopsida; order Fagales; family Fagaceae; genus Castanopsis; species Castanopsis chinensis. The sequence continues at coordinate 2,688,832 of JAVQMG010000084.1, forward strand.
GGAACTCCAGGTTAGTGTCTTTATTCTTTAAATATACATTATTTATTGAGTTTAAAGTTTGGCTGTCATATCCACTTTTTTTTTTTTTTTTTTTTGTTAATAGGATAAAGCAAAGAATTCAGGTCAAATTGGGGTCCATGCTGTAAGTGAATTCGCTTCAGACTTAACCCCTGTGTATCTTGAGGGTCATGGACTCAAATCTGTTCCTAAATCTGTGGCTTATGGATATACTGCATCTGGGTATGGCTTTGTTCAAGACATGCCTTATGCCTACATTCATGAGTTCACTTGTACTTCCATGGCTGGGAAGATTCGACGATTCAAAGGTGGATATACAAGTCTTTGGGAGAAGATCAGTGAATCACTTCCAATAGAACTTCACTGCAATACCGAAGTATTGGAAGTCAGACGCAACACTAATGGTGTCACTGTTAATGTTGATAACTGTGGAGATATCAAAACTATGGAGTTTGATAAGATAATCATCTCTGGTTCATTTCCTCTAAAAATTGGAAGAACATACAAGTCACCAATCTCAAATACTATAGGTTTGTTGATTTTATTTCTCTCTCTCTCTCTCTCTCTCTCTCTCTCTCTTTTTTTGGTGGGTTGATGCCTAACTAAGTTATCTTGTAGCAGAAAGTGAAACAGAAGTAATGGATATGGATGATCTTGAGAAGGAATTGTTCAGCAAAGTACAGATAATTGACTACTACACCACAGTTTTGAAGATAAAAGGGCTAGAACACATGCCTATTGGATTTTATTACTTCAGGGACAATATAGATGATCCTGCAACAATTGGAAATCCGGTTGCAATGCAGAAATTCTATGCTGATAGTGATATTTATTTGTTCTGGTCTTATGGAAACTCAGCTGATATAACGGGGCCAACTGTCACTGAGCTTGCAATCAAAGCAGTTATACCTATGGGTGGAAAAGTAGAGAAGGTGGTTCTACAAAGGCGATTCAAGTACTTTCCTCATGTTTGCAGCCCAGGTATGTCAATTTCTTTTCTACTATTTGCACATGCTAATCAAGGAAGAGTTTCTAAATTAAATATTTAAATGCAGATATGAAGGATGGATTTTATGAGAAACTAGAATCTAGAGTTCAGGGATGGAAAAACACTTACTATGTAGGCGGGCTTATGGCATTTGAGCTTACGGAGAGAAATTCGTCATATGCAATGGCTCTAGTCTGCAAGCACTTTGCAAATAACAATTCTTTGCCAATATATCCTTACGTTAAGGTAATTTGATGTACTTAATATTAACTTTATCAATTAATATTCAAAAAAAAAATCCTATAATTAATTGAAATGTCTTTTTGTAGAGTATGTTCCCCTTGCAAGCAGGTTGCAAGGAAAGGAATCGCAATGAATTAGGTGAACTTCCAGGAGTGGAGTTTCCTGATCTGTCTTCCCTTGATAGCTATCTGAAGCACTGGGGAACTCATGGAGTCACTCAAAACAAAACCCTATATACTTGGATTAATGAGGAAGGTGCAATGGTTTGCCAGAGGACTTATGCAGAACTTAATGCCAATGCTTCTTGCATTGCTCATAAGCTCTTGACAAGTCAAAAACCAGTTATCAAGCCTGGTGACAGGGTTCTCCTAATCCATGTCCCCGGTCTAGACTTCATTGATGCCTTCTTTGGATGCTTACGAGCTAAAGTCTTACCAGTTCCAGTTCTTCCCCCAGATCCTTTGCAAAGAGGTGGGCAAGCACTTTTGAAAATCGAAAACATTGCTAAATCATGTGGTGCAGTGGCAATTCTATCAACCATTGGTTATCACTCAGCTGTTCGGGCAGGTTCAGTGAAGAATTTGATATCATTGACAGAAAAAAATGGGAAATCCTCAGCTCATTGGCCTAAGCTTCCATGGTTGCACACAGATTCTTGGATTAAAAACTCGAAGAACTTGGCTTTGGAAGATATAGCTGATCAATCTGAATCTCAGCCAGGTGATGTATGTTTCCTCCAATTCACTTCAGGTTCTACTGGTGATGCCAAAGGAGTCATGATAACACATGGTGGGCTCATTCATAATGTAAAGTTGATGCGAAGAAGATATAAGAGCACCTCAAAGACTGTACTTGTAAGTTGGCTTCCTCAGTACCATGACATGGGGTTGATTGGAGGGCTATTTACAGCTCTTGTCAGTGGTGGATCTGCAATTCTATTTTCCCCACTAACATTCATCAAGAACCCATTATTATGGCTTCAAATCATGAGCAAATATCAGGCTACTCATAGTGCTGGCCCCAACTTTGCTTTCGAGCTAATGATTCGAAGATTGGAATCTGACAAAGGAAAGGTTCAGAACTATGACCTTTCTTCCATGGTTTTTCTCATGGTTGCTGCTGAACCAGTTAGGCATAAAACTCTGAAAAGATTTGTTGAAATTACTCGTCCTTTTGGCCTCTCTCAAGAGGTGATGGCTCCTGGATATGGCTTGGCAGAAAATTGTGTTTTTGTCAGTTGTGCCTTTGGGGAAGGGAGGCCCATTCTCCTTGACTGGCAAGAAAGAGTTTGTTGTGGCTATGTTGATCCAAATAATGCAGATGTTGACATCAGAATAGTCAATCCAGAGACTAGCGAAGAACTTGACAAAGACGGAAAGGAAGGAGAGATATGGATTAGTAGTCCAAGTGCAGGAATTGGGTACTGGGGTACGGAGGAGCTGAGCTGCAACACTTTCACAAATGAGCTTCAGAATCATCCTGGACGTAAATACACGAGAACTGGAGACTTGGGACGAATAATTGACAGAAATTTGTTCATCACTGGAAGAATCAAGGATCTTATCATTGTAGCTGGAAGAAACATTTACTCAGCAGATGTAGAAAAAACAGTTGAGAGCTCATCTGAACTTTTACGCCCAGGTTGCTGTGCTGTCATTGGAGTTCCCGAGGAAGTCCTGTCAGAGAAAGGGATTTCAGTTCCAGATGGGTCTGACCAGGTTGGTTTGGTTGTAATTGCAGAGGTTAAAGATGGTAAACCTGTTGGTAAGGACGTAATTGATCAAATTCAAGCTCGTGTTGCAGAAGAACATGGTATCAGTGTTGCTTCAGTCAAGCTGATCAAACCCAGAACCATTAGTAAAACAACATCTGGGAAAATAAAGAGATTTGAATGTCTCAAACAGTTTGCTGACGGCACTCTAAATATAGTACCAGAACCAAGATTGCCAAGAAGATCATTGGTCCGATCCTTCACCACAGGAACTCACAGGGAAGGAAAAACACCTAGGCCTGAGCTAGTGAGAAGTTCTCTATCAAGCCCCAAACTGAGTAATAAGGAAATTGTGGAGTTCTTGAAGGGGCTAGTTTCTGACCAAACTGGTATTCCAGTCAATAACATCTCTACCACTGAGAACCTGGTTTCTTATGGAATTGATTCAATTGGTGTGGTCAGAGCGGCTCAAAAGCTTTCAGATTTTCTAGGAGTGCCAGTTGGGGCTGTAGATATCTTCACTGCAACCTGCATTTCAGACTTGGCAAGTTTCTCAGAAGAGGTTCTAAAAAAGTCTCAGCCTCAACTAATGAGCTCTCCATCTTATGCTCTAGAAACTGAGATCGACTCTACTGAGCTGGAGATGGAGATATCCAAATCTTGGCAATTGGTAATCTGGTCGTTTCAACTTCTGGCTCTCATTTATGTTACTAGCATGCTGGTCTTTCCTGCTTATTTATCAATAACTTCTTTCACAAGTTTCACCTCGGCGATCCATATAGCAACAGATGGGATTCCCTGGTTGCATTATTTGTCTTGCCTGACTATAGCTCCTCTTGCTTGGATCCTTTGCATATTCTCCACTTGCATTTGTATTGCATTCTTTGGGAATTCTTTCTTAAGACCAAATTATGCCTTGACCCCTGAAATATCCATCTGGTCAATTGATTTTGTTAAGTGGTGGGCACTTTACAAGGCTGAAGAAGTTTCTTCAAAAGTTTTGGCAGTACATCTAAGAGGAACAGTATTTCTCAAATACTGGTTTGAGATTCTTGGAGCAAGAATTGGATCCTCAGTTTTGCTTGATACTGTTGACATCACAGACCCGTCTTTGGTTTTAATTGGAGATGGAGTTACAATTGCAGAAGGGGCTTTAATTCAAAGCCATGAGGTAAAGAATGAAGTCTTAAGCTTCCTTCCAATTAGAATTGACCGAAATTCTTCGGTTGGTCCTTATGCTGTTATCCAAAAAGGAGGCGTTTTGGGAGAAGAGGCTGAGTTACCACCCTTGCAAAAGATTGAACGAGGCAAGCCTCTACTCAAATCTGCTAAGGCTAATAAGGTAAATCTATTATTCCAATTTTAAAATTATAACCAGGCATGAATAAAGAATATTATGCTTATTATGGATTATTCTAAAAGGTTAAAGACTTGTCAACACATTTTAAATCCCACCAAATGCATATATTTTGAATAATTGTTTATGACCTGCATATATAAATAAATTTCTTAATGCATTTTTCTATTTATTGTCATTTAGTTTGCTGAATGTTTTATTATTTAGACTTCTTTCAAGGTTTGATATAGTTCTGATGAAATTTCTTGTACATAAAAAACATTTTACTAAGCACTGTGATAATTCTCTCTCTCTCTCTCTCCCAATGATAGCATTGAGGGTCAAAAGTTTCTCAAATCGGCATAATCCAGCGCTTTTCTTTTTCAAATGATTCACCTTCGAAAAAGTATGTATCTACTAAAATAAGGCACTAAACAAAACTGGAAATTGTTTTCCATTGCAGATGTGTCTTAAGTGAAGAAATAAAGTGCTAGAGCAACAAAATTTAATTTCTTTTGTTCCTTCTCGTCACGTTTTTCTAGAGAAGTGGTTAATTTATTAGTGCAACATTTTGCTCTATATATATATATATACTTTTTAAATATTTTTCCTTTCGCTCTTGTTACCAATGAAGCTGTTTATGCTCTTGTTACATATTCAAGATAAATATACCATTATCAATTTAAATTCATTTTATGCAACTAGTAATTAATCTTACGACATGTTCTTTCAACATATTTCAGGGTGCTGTGTCCCCAGATTTTGCTAGTAAAACTCAAACTGACGCCATTTACCACTTCATTGGCATCTATGTGGTTGGATTCCTCGGCTCTCTCTCTGCAGCTATTCTCTACTTTCTCTACAACTGGCTATCTCAAACACCTCCCTCCTTTCAACACTTCGCATTTTTTTGCATAGCTGGAAGCTTCCACTGGATGCCATTCACCATCTTTGCATATGCCATGGTCTTTGCTGAAGCCCCCTCAAACTCCATTAACTTTGCTATCTCAATTGCATTGGCTTACTTAGCTCATGGCATAATACTCATCTTCCTCACATGTGCTTCGACTCGTTTACTCGATAGTAAACAAGAAACAAAACAGTCCCACTTGAAAACTTGGCTTCGCCATAGAATTACCATTGCCTGCCACCTTAGATTTGCCAAGCTCTTGTCTGGAACAGAAGCCTTCTGCATGTACTTAAGCCTTTTAGGTGCAAATGTTGGTAAGCATTGTTCTATCAGAGCCATTAACCCAGTGTCAGACCCACAGCTAATTTCATTAGGCAATGGTATCCATCTTGGTGACTTTAGCCGGATCATTGCTGGGTTTTATTCCTCCAGTGGGTTTACTCAAGGGAAAGTTGAGGTGAAGGATAACTCAGTTATTGGGAGTCAAGGCTTAGTCCTCCCTGGTTCAGTTGTTCAAGAAGATGTTATCCTCGGTGCACTGTCAGTGGCTCCTATGAATTCATTACTCCAAAAGGGTGGTGTTTACATTGGCTCTCAAGCTCCCATCATGATTAAGAACACTGCTCATGGTTTGGATGAAAGGATAGAAGAAATGGACATGAAGTACAAGAAAATAATTGGCAATCTGGCTGCAAATTTGGCTGCCACAACTCTGAAGGTTAAAACAAGATATTTCCATCGAATTGGTGTTGGAGGGAAGGGACACTTGAAAATATATGACAACATTAAAGGCTTACCGGACCATAAGATCTTCTCCCCTGGAAAGAGCTACCCTGTCATTATCCGACACAGCAATAGCTTAAGTGCTGATGATGATGCAAGGATAGATTCACGCGGCGCAGCAGTGAAAATACTTTCAGACAAACCCGGTGATGACTCCTCACTCCTTGACTTGACACTAAAATCAGGCAATGCATTTTATGCACGCACTATTGCTGATTTTGCAACATGGCTTGTGTGTGGCCTTGCTGCGAGGGAGGAACATGTCAAGCGAGTACCACATGCACGTGATGCAATGTGGAATTCCCTCCGTCATGCTAACTCGTATGCTGAGCTGCATTACTACTCCAATATCTGCAGGCTGTTCCGGTTTACAGATGGACAGGAAATGTATGTGAAATTCAAGTTGAGGCCTTATGATGAGACCATTGGTGAGGATTCTGGTAAGGTTGAGCCTACTGGAATTCTGCCACCCGAAACAGGTGCAATTCCAAGGGATGAAAATGACACTCGCCCTTTACTTTTCCTGGCTGATGATTTCCATCGCCGTGTGAATTCGCCTACTGGGATTCATTACATTTTCCAACTGCAATTTCGGCCAGTTCCACACGATGAGTCCACCCGCGACATAGCACTTGACTGCACCAAACCATGGGACGAGGCTGATTTCCCATGTATTGATATTGGAGAGATTAGTATTGATCAAAGTCTCTCTAAGGAAGAAGCAGAAGGATTGGAGTTTAATCCTTTTCTTCGGTGCCATGAAGTGGATGTTATCAAGGCTTCTTCATGCTCTCAAAGCGCCTCGATTGATCATGGACGCTCATTGATCTATGAGATTTGCCAGCATTTGAGAAATGGGGAACCTCTTCCAGAGGCATGGAGGATCTTTCTAGAACAATCTGATGTCAAAGTAGACCTTTCTGGTTGCCCAATGGCAGCAGCATTGGAAAAGAAAGAAACAAAAACAATGACCCTTGCTAGGACTTGGTACCAAACCTTGTGGGTTATTTTTGCTCAACCATTACTACAAATAGTACTTCCTTATTTCATGATGGGTTTAGTAATCTTTGCTCCTCTGAGCTTGATTATGAACTTGAAGGATGCCAGGAAACTTTCACTGCATTGGTTACTTCCTTTGTTTTGGGTTTCATCAGGCCTTTTGGCTGGGTTAGCATGTGTGGTGGCAAAGTGGGCTCTTGTGGGAAAGAAGAAAGAAGGTGAAACAGTGATGATTTGGAGTAAAAGGGTGTTTATGGACACTATATGGCAAGCCCTTAGAACTTTAGCTGGTGAATATTTCATGGAAATGACAAGTGGCTCTATCTTGTTTGTACTATGGATGAAGCTCATGGGTTCAGACATTGACATGGACCAAGGGGCTTATGTAGACAGCATGGGAGCTTTGTTGAATCCTGAAATGGTGGAGATTGAGAGAGGTGGATGTGTGGGAAGAGAAGCTTTGCTATTTGGACACATATATGAAGGTGAAGAAGGGAAAGTGAAGTTTGGGAAAATCAAGATTGGAGAAGGTGGGTTTGTTGGAAGTAGAGCTGTGGTCATGCCCCGGGTGAGAGTGGAGAATCGGGGCACTCTTAGTGCCCTTTCCCTTGCCATGAAAGAAGAAATTGTTAAGTCAAGGTGAAGGGTCTCTGTTTCATCTTCAAATGACAAGTAGTAGCCCTTTCATTTTTACAATATGTATATTTGCCAGCATTATAGAGAATAAAAGTTTAGATATAACTCTCTCTCAGCATTGGATTGTTGGAAGAAAATTTGTGATAAACTAGAGTCTCAACCTTCAAATAATAGAAAATTTAGTAGACTGTTTATTAATCTACCAGAAATTTTGCTTCTTTTTTCCCTTTTCTGTTTTCATTTCTTTGAGCGTGAGCATTTTTCCCCTATTGCAAACAAGGATATGATTTTTTAAACAAAAAGAAACAAAAAAATAAAAAATAAAAAGTGTGAAAGGTTATACCAAGGCTCGAAGAGGTTAATAACAGAGGAGAAGGTGGTGGGTAAGATGGAATTGTGAGAGTTTTATAAAAGCACAAATGACAAATGATCTTTGAAAAAAAAAAAATACTTTTTTAATTCCCCCATTTAAAAAGTTGTGGACACACATTAACAAAATCCAAAAAAAAATTCCCCCATAACAAGTTGTGGACTTTTATTATTATTATTATTATTATTATTATTATTATTATTATTTTCTCAGAATCAACAGTTGGTGGACGATGTTGGCTCTCTGTTTTACATGACTGATAACCAGTACACATCATTGGGGTCATATTTATCAGTTGTTGGTTTCAAAAGAGTGAAAGTTACATTTTGCAGATGCCATACAGTGCCTATTAATACCATGTAAAACTCCAGTGATCAAGGTTGCCACATTTGCGAAAGGCAAACTTTTTTTTTTTTTTTTTTCCTGATACTTAATTATGCCACTTTCATAGATGCACATATGAAGCCAGGATGAACAATTTACTAGATCCAATCATCCAATGAACCCAGTCTAGATTTCAATTAACCAAAAAAAAAAAAACTATGGTTTCAGGGGCAACCCCTAGGCAAGTACACTTGATTATAAGTATAGTACACGGCCTCTCTCTCTCTCTCTCTTTAATAGCTTTTCATAGTTCTGACTTTCTGTACATTCGTCAGCAAATTATTTGGCCCCTAAATATGGTTCAAAGGATGGGAAGGATTTAAAAATTAGGACTTGGTATTTCGTACAATAAATTTGGTCAAATAGTGACATATGTTTAAATATTTTTACGTATTTAATACTATTGGATAATAGACGTAAACTTGACCTTAAAAATTATGACTCTTCTAAAGCCTCTTTTAAGTGTACATGAACAATTAAATAATTACGTGAAAAATAATTTCTTTGTGACTACGAAATGAAAGCTTGGATTTAGATAGGAGAATTCTTTTTCCAAAAGCCAATAAAATAGTAAAATAATTGGTTAATGCCAAAATGAGAACGTCAACATATAATTCTTAAAAAAGAGAGGGGGGGGGGGGGGAAACTTGAATGCAATGTATCAAGTCTCAGTCAACCCATATTAAAGACCGGAAGAGACAGCTTCGGATTCGCTTCCCCTCATGACGTATGCGCTATGATCATGCTTTCATTACTTCATTTATGTACCAAAAACAAACACTTTCCTAACCTTATTTTAAAGTTCATACTGGCGGTTTGCGCAGGGGTTTAAGAATCTGTTCTTTTTGGGTATCCTGTGTTTTGCAGTAGCTTGTTGCACAATATAAGGTCGGTTTGGATATAGTTAAAATTAAAAATTAAAAAATATTATAGTAAAATAATTTTTTAATACGTAAAAAATACTATTTATACTTAAAATTACTATTCATTAGCTATGAACTCACTGTTCATTGGCCTAAAATTATTGTTCATGGCCAATGAACAATAGACAAAATGCGTCTAAAAAAATAAAAAATTAAAACCCATTGGTACTGTTTTTTAAAAAAAGTCAACAGTCACGGCTTAAAAAAAAAAAAAACGCTGAAACGCTAGGCACGTAAGTTTTCAGCCGGATCCAAATGCTACCGTAATACAACAAATATGATATTTTTTTTTTTTATGATACAAAATTAAAATTTAATTTATTATAAAAAAATTAAAAATTAATTTATTTTTAAAAAACTAGTTTGTTAGACAAAAAGCCAAAAAAAAAAAAAAAACTTAAAAGCTAAAATTTTTTGTCAAATAGATTAGGATTTGAAAATATGACTTAAGGAGCTAATGGGTCTATTTGTTACTATTATTTAAATAATAGTTTTTTAGTTTTTAAACAACATTATATGTATTTTTATATATTTTTTCACCCACACATATTTTCAAAAAATACAAACAACATTACTAAAAATTTCTTATCAAACAGGCTCAATATTGTCAAGAAAGTGAATTTTGGGACTCATAGCTTTCAATAGTTATCTTATGCATATCGCTCTTTAATAATTATCTTATACATCATCTTATTTATAATATGTTGACTCTACAATTATGTAGGAGTCACACAAGATAGAAGAGAGGATGTAAGGGTGTATTTGTTTGGAAGGAAAATAGGATAGATGAAAAATCTTGGAGAGACAATAGAAAGCAAAACATTTTTTTTTTTAAGTGTCGTGTTGGCTTTTTTTTTTTTTTTTTTTTTTTTTGGGTCTAAACGTGTTGGCTTTTTTTCTTTCTTTTTTTTAGTAAACAGTTTTGGGTTACTTCCTTATGCCCTTTTTTTTTTTTTTTTTTTACTTTAATGAAGTGTTCATTTATACACAATTTTTTTAAAAGTATAATGTATTACTTCTTGTTTTATTTAATAAGGACATAATGATAAATTTATACAAATTTTATTTTTAACAAAACAAAAAAGTTTTTCATCTCTCCACTTTTTCACCCTCCCAATAAAACACAAATAAGAGAAACTAAAATCTTTTTTATTCTCCCACTTTTTCATTGTCTATCTATTTTCTATGCTGCCACTTTTCCATGCTCCCAACCAATCGGACCCTAAATATCATATGCATGAGATCTTTTTTTTTTTTTTTAAATAAGAAAGATGTACATTGAAAAAGAAACTTTGTGCAAAAAGAGAACAAAGCAAACCAAAAAAAAATACAAGGAAAAGATTAGAAGAACAAAGAAGAAAATTAATTACAAATAAGGAGAGAACTAAGGAACAAAGAGAGGGAATTACTAGATGTGAGTCCCCAAGTCTTAGGCCAGTCAAACATAGAGCCACTAAGAGAAGCAAAGCAACTAGTCTCCCGAACTATTTATATTCTCAAATGTCTGCCAATTACGCTCCTTCCATAAACACCACATTAAGCACAAAAAATCTAAATTTCAAATGTTTGACTAGTGCTTCCCTAACCAATTCTACCAACCAAAGAGAACATCTAAAACCATTCTTGGTAAGACTCACGAAACCCCAAAAGATTTAAGAACAAAGCACCACAACCAATGAGCCTTTTCACAATGAAGCAGTAATGATCCACAATCTCCCCACAACAACGAAACATAACACACCAATTAACAAAATCAAAATCCCTACGCCTTAAGTTACCACCAGTAAGATTCTTATCCCAAGCTGTGGTTAAAAAAAAAAAAAAAAAAAAAGAAGAAATGTGCTGGCCTTAACTTTCTAAATACCTTTCCAAGGAAAGACGACATACCTTTCTAAGAAAAGACGACGAAGAAGGAACCTCTCAACTCATTATAAAATGAACGAATGTCAAAATCCTCATTCTTCTTCAACTTCCATCTCATATGATCCCCATTTTCCATTGAAGGTGCGTTGGATTCTAAGATATGAAGGAAATTCACCACTAAATCCAATTCCCAATCATTTAGATCCCGAGTAAAACATTTTATACCATAATAGGAAACTGAAGGGCCAGAAGGATTAAGAATGCAGAGAGAGAGAGAGAGAGAGAGAGAGAGGCCTCTCTTTGGGGGAGAAGGCTAATGTCAACAGAACACATGGACTCATTGCAAAAATGCATCACTCATAAGTTGGGATCAAGGCCACATTATGTCTCTATTTTAGTTAGGTCAGATTTTGTTGAGGTTGAAAGTATCTGGTCTGTTTCATCTTTCTTTAGCACCTTCTTCAGTGAGACAATGGCAGTCATACCACTCACATAGATCTTATATTTTATTATCTCCAAAAAAAAAAAAAACCATAATGAATTATTGGTCCAAAACAGATAATGGAACCTCAACTTGTTCTTAATAGTTAAAGGAGCATACTTCCATTCACTCCAGGCTTGAAAGCTTATATCAAGCTCCCTAACTCAGGCAGAGTTCATGCCTAATACATACACACATTAAAGTAATTAAGATAATATGAAAGGGCATAATTTCCTCCAAATTGGTTTGGAGAAAAATTCTACCAACTTCATTATGTGGCAATTAGATGATCATTCACATGTACTTTCAATAACATGACTTATCAAGTCATGTAATTTGTTTAAATTATTAAATAAGTTATATGATTAATGGTTTAATTGATCACGACATAGTGTATTGAAGGAGATTCCTTCAAACTATTTGAAAAGATATTATTTATTTAAATTATGCCAAAGAGGAAAAATCAATGTGCACACATACTTAGTAAGTACACAAAGAGACACGCAAAGAAGAAAAGGTAGTTAATGCCATACAATGAATTAGACCAATCTTAAAGGCAATACTCTGAACATTTTAAAAACTGACAAATGGGGTAGCTCAGGAAAATGAAGGGAGAATAATAAATCAAATGCGTTAACTATACTTACTGCAGAAAGAACGAAGAACACAATGGCATATCTATTTAAAATCATAACAAACGCAAAATAAAGTAACTTTTTTCATCTGGTCAGTCTAAATAAATTGAATTATTTACATGAGCCCCATGACTGTCATTCCTATGATAGAAAGCCATGCAAACTATTAACACAATACGACATGCTTCTGTTCATTTTGTTTTCAAATGATGAGTTGTTCAAACTTACCATCATCTAATCCACAAATGATAACCCCAAAACTGGAAACATGCAAGTCAGGTGAAAGACCACAAGCTAGGGTCAGCAATCGATACTGCAATTTCGCAGCCCCTGGACACAATAAAGTAAATAACATTAAAACAAGAATAAAAAGGTGGAATCCTTAAAAATTGTAGTAAATTCAGATACACGTTAGAGAAAAACATTACTTACAATCTAAGCTCTGAAGTACCAAATCTAAGAATTTTTATGCACCAAAATACTCGATCAAGTTATCATCATACATCATGTCTTCAAATGAACTTAAGCCCTCAAGATCAAGATTTAAGGGGCTGCCCAATCCTCTGCAATCTAATGACAGGCTATCAATTGCAGACCCAAACTGAGAATCAACAGGCAGATGTTGCTCATTGTTAAATGCGTCTTTCACATAATAATGTAAGTCTCCTCTAGGAATATCAGTTGCACTCCCATGCAGGGCTGGTACATGGACTCCAACTTCCTCTGGTCTAATTTGAGGATCATTCATTACAATCTGAGACTGCTGCCTATCATGTGTTTGCCCATATTCTACAGACGGATTATAAAAGTTGCGGTTATCTCCATGATGCATCTCAGTATTTTGCATCACAGGATAAAGCAAAGGCCTTCCATCCACATACATGCTCTGTGTGGAACTTAGATTGTCAGCAGGTATAGCAGCAAAATAATTAAATTCAATTGCAGGAATCTGGGGTTGGACATCAAAATCTTTCTCCAGCGGCCTCAATGCTGCAATTGTATCAGTTTCCTGTTGATCTCCATGAGTCTGAAATCCAACTTGCATATCTGTGTGGTTTACATCAGGCAAAGTCACTATCGGTTCAACATTGAGAGGCTCATCATGAGATGGTTCAGGTATTTGATCAGCACGGTTTGATCTGACACGAGATCTTTTTCTTCTAGGTTGCTTTTCCTCTGGATCTTTATCCTGGACAGGAGTGTTATCCTGTAGATTGTCTGAAGGTTCTACATCCACTGGTTGATTTCTCCTATCATCTCTAGATGACACAGAACCTGCACCATCATCAACACCATCTACATCATAGTCACTGTCACTACTAACAGCAGCTTGCTTATTTCCACCACGGCCACCTCGTGGCATATCAGTTACACCAGATGTCCCATTATCACTACTAGGCTGCTGAATTAGGGATTCCTCCCTGCTTAAAACCCCCAACCAGATTGCACTTTCCTTTGCTGTCATCTTATCCTGTAAGCACTTTGATTGGCGGACATGCCTCCTTATCTTAGCAATATCAGGTGACATGTGCTTTATAACAGCTGTTAATACTCCAACTTTCCACATCTTCTTCAAATCATGCGGCTTCTTATAAGGAGGTCTTTGACCATGGGGAAGCCCTAATTTTACCCACCAATCTTCATTTCCAGTTGGCCACCACGGTGGCGGAACTCCCTTTTCTAGCGGGTACTTTCTTTGAGGGGGGTCACAGTGTTGCATTAAAGAAGACAAAAGTGACCCAAGAGTAGCATCTTGCAAGTCTTGGAGAATGCTTTGAGAGTTCCCATTCCGATTATTTTCTGCCTCAGTCATGGCAAGGCAGTCCGCTTCATACTTGGCTATTGCTGCTGGCCCATTCTTATCAAACTTCACCTTTTCTTTCCACCAAGCTCTAATGTTGTCAGAAGCACCACTCACTGGCTTACCCTTCTCAGGAATGATACCATAGACAAATCCACGAGCTTTGCAAACTTCCATCAGCTTCAGCATATACTTGAGAATCCCATCCTGTGCTCTAGACATTTTCTTCCTCCGAGCCTGATCAGTGGTCTGCTTGGGCTTCTGCTTCTCTGCAGCTTGTTGGGCTGCAATCTTCTGTCTTTCCTTAAGCCTCTTGAGTTTGATACGATCCTTCCACATTCGCCTTTCCAATTCGTCTGCTTCAATCTCTTCATCACTCACATCTTTATCCGCTATGTTGTCACACCTTAAGTCATCAACTTCTAAATCCGAACTGTCGCCCAATGTGTCATCAATAAGGTGGTCCATTGAATCAAATTACAACAACCCTCTGGTTGATGAGAAAAACGCTTGGAAGAAAACAAAACTAAATCTTGAATCTTACTACTTATTTTGGTTCATCCCCCAAGCTATACAGCCACTCTAGGATTAACATGAAAAGTAGTACCAGGCTCCCTACTAGTGCAAGGTTCTGTTACATCGAACATCAAAATCAATCAACAATCAAAAACCCAGATTAATTTTCTATTCCTACCTTATCTCAGAAACCAAACAAAACAGAATTATTGCTGAATTCTAATGAATTCACAAATATTGAGCCAAACAGCCCCTTTTCTTTATTCAATCAAACCCATCTTCCTGATGACCCCAAACAGCCCTACCTATAAAAATCCCTAAAAAGTCTTAGATTACAAAGATTCAAATATTAACATACAAACCCAACATCCTGTATTAGATTTATAAACAAACCCACATCTCAAAATTTCTTCTTCTTTTATATATATATATATATATATATATATAAAAACAAAACCCCACTTCTCAGAATTTCCAAAAACTGAATCTTTTATACAGATAGAACTGAACCAATTCAAAGGGCCAGATTAAGTTCTACAACACACACAACAAAAATAAATAAATAAATAACAACAACATGAGATTGAGATTTTGGGAATTGAAAAAAATGAAGAATTCTTACCAGAGTTCAATTCCAATCTCTTCAGCTTCAGCCTTCACATATTTTGATGATAAAGCCCAGAAATGAATTTGAAAGACGAAAATCCTCACAGTTGCGTATTTGTTTTTTCCTCTTCTCTATGTAGGAGCTGACAAATATGAGACAGAGAGAGATAGAGAAAACCCAGAAAAGGTATGTGGGTTTTGGGCAGATAAAAATTGCTTAAAATTCAATGCAAAAAAAAAAAAAAAAAAAGATTTACGAAGAGAGTGAAAGAGAGAGGGTTTGTTTTTAGAGAGAGAGACAGAGAGATATGCTCGACGGCCAAAGGAGTCAGCAAAAGGCAACCAGTACGAGGGCTATCAGTCATCCATGAGGTGTCAATCTCCTCTACATTTGTAGCAGTAATTCATTTTTTTTTTTTTAAGGTAAATTAAAATGTGGGACCCATGAGTTTCTCTTGGGTGATGCCTTCTGATTGGTTCAAAAATATAAAAAATGCCAATGGAAAAGTCTTTATATTTTGCTACTCTTCTTTTTGATTTTTTTGAAGGATTTGGTTAATATATGCTATAAAGGCATATATTAATAAATTTGTTTTTAAAAAAATTTTAGTGGAAGTTAAAAAATTTGTCAAAATTTTTTTAATTTTTGATAAATTTTTTTAAAAAATAGTATACTATTGTGTGTCTTTAAAACACATATTAGTAAAATCTTTTTTTGAATTGTACATTGTATATAGACACCATAAATAGAAAATTTTCCTTTTTGGTTTTCTGAATTGTACATTGTACATAGACACCAGAAATAGGAAATTACCAAAATAAGAGTGCTTTTATAAGTATACCTTATTTTTAGCAAATATTGACAAGGTAAGTAATAATAATAACAATAATTTTTTTTTAGCAAATATTAACAGAGTAAGTAGTAATAATAATAATAATAATAATAATAATAATAATAGTAGTAGTAGTAGTAGTAGTAGTAAAATTACTCATAATATAGTAAGGTGGATGATTACTTATTATACAAATGAATATATTTCACATGACTTTAATAGACCTACCCATTAAGAATGATCTGGCTTCTAATTAAAGAAAAATTTTATCTTTAAATTGATTTGGAGGAAACATTTTCCATTTCCAATCCATAGCAATTAATAAAAGAATAAATTTTGCCACGAAATTGGTTGTAGGTAAACATTATTTAATAAAATAAACATTGTTACTGTGGGGGGTAAAAATGTTAGAACACCATGTGGGCCTGAGGCCCGATCCGAGGACGCAGATTTCGCGAAATGGGCTGTGAGTCAAGATTAGGGCCTCCTAAAACGGGGGCCCAACGGCCCGCCGACCAGGCTGTCAGCCGAATTGGTACTGATCCGAGAAGAAGGTCTCCTCAGACTAAGGGACCCTGGTTCGAGGAGCGTAGCACGTCGTCCAAGGAAGGACTCCTAAAGCTCAGCGAGTCGTCCCACGCATCAACGGGACGCCGAGGAGGGGGAACAAGAGGGACGTGCACTGCATAAAGCTGCCGCCACCACATTAAAGGCCTTTCACCGACCCGCCTGGCCGCATTAATTGAGAAATGACTTCTGAGGGGACGGTGGACAGTCTGGCAGGCGTGGGGGAGTGTTTTCAGGGAAAAGACAGAGGGGAGCCAGGGATGGGAAGTATAAATAGAGGAGGGGGAACCATTGGAAAGGGATCCGGATTTTCTCCAAGGGAAGAAGAAGACTCACTCTCTCTCCCTCCTCCTAGAGAACAGGTGTAAGGCCTGGACATAAGCTTCTCGGCCCACGTCCGAGGCGAGGCAAAGATGCACCCTCAACTCTTAGCACGCCAGCAGTGGACTTAACCCTTGCCCATAGCCTTCTAGAGCCCCAAGAAGTCTAGGCTTTAAGCCCATTCTCTACAAATTCTATTGTAAAAGCCACTTGGGCCTGCCCGGTCACGCATTTGGGCCGAGGTCCTACTTTGTGCCCCTACAGTTACATATTTTAACAGTGTAACCATTAAATTCCGTGTTCATTATTTATTATATAATCTATACGCTTATGTTTTATGCATAATTTTAAATTATAAAAACTTACAATTTAAAAAATTTATTGATGACATAACTAATAATTGTTAATTTTCTAGAAATTTTGCAAATATAGAGAATATAATAATAAGATGTAATTCAATAGTAGATTTGTCAAAATTCACCTCTAATATAAATTTATTGAATAAAGTTGTAGTTTAAAATTACAACTAGTTTGTAGCTAAATTTTGTTCTTAATAAAATTATTCAGGTTCATATGACTCATTTAAATAATATGTAAATAGTTTATGAGTGGGTTAGAGATACTCCTCTAAACTAGATTAAAGAAAAATTTTGTTTATCAATTAATTAATGTTTCAAAATTGAGTTATATAAGAGTTAAATCAAAATTTAATGGTTTTATGAGTCATCACAATCACACTGTTTTTTAGAAGGATCAAAATCATATAATTGGTTGGAGGAATCCCACTAATGGCAAGTAAAAAGACCATCATTGTGTATTTTTAATTACATGACATTTTTTTTATGAATCATATGATTTGTTTAAATAATATAAGTAAGTGATATTATGAATCACTAATGTAATGGATTAGAGGAAATTTTTTTAACTAGTTTGAAAGAAAATTTGTCCATTCAAACTCTAGTTTTCCAAACGTGACAATACTACTTAACTATGTTATCTTGACAAGTGTTAAAGAACAATATAAATTAAAGTAATAGAAACCAATTTGACATGTATTTTACATTAAAAGTTCTGTGTCTTAATTGATTAACACATTTTGATATTTTCAATTAAGAGATCCAACGTTCTAATCTCCCGTCTCAAATATCAAAATAATAATAATAATTTGATATGCCTTTCATTTTGAGGTGCCTCTATCAAAAACCCTAAACTAGCCTTATTTGTGGAGAGCAAAAAACCCTTTTTTAGGGCGGCCACGAACTTCCCAAATCCCAATGCATAACTTTGTTCCACTTCCACCTCATTTGGAGTTATTCCTATTTAAAAATAAAATAATGCATCTATTATTTTGTTGATTAATTTATGCAAATATTCAGGAAATGAAACTGGTTGACATAAATGATATGTGGAATTTGTTAAAGAAATTCAAATTTTTTTTTATAGTTTTCTAGCTTTTAATTTTTTTAGTTATGTGATTATATTATGGTGATAAGGGTACTCTTCAAACCAACAGATAGGACCTTCCGCTAATTTAAGACATTGATAAAAACAGAAACTTTTTTTTTCTAAAACACATCATTTTTAGTGTGCTGTCCTATATATTTAGCCATAATTTGGGCTAAGGGCGATGAGATTTACTAGGAAGATGAAATCTTCGCCTAACGGTAAGAATGTGATACTTAAGTCAGCCGTATGTAATATACTGGATATAGTTTAATTATAAAATCTAACTTTTAGATTGCATATTCTTTACATTTTTAATATACACGTCAAATTTTATATCAATCAGATATTATTTACTACATAATCTATAAGATTATATTTTATGCAAAATTATAAAATACAAAAACTTACAATTTAAACAATTTATTGATGACGTAATTATTAATTTTTAATTTTCTAGAAACAAGCATTAAGAATATAAAAAGAAAATATAATCCAATGATGGATTTGTCAAAATTCACCTCAATAAAAAGATATTGGGTTACAAACTTACCTCCAATAAAAAGATACTGAGCAAGGCTATAACAAATTTTATAACTAAACTTTATTTTTATATATTAATATCAGTTGCAGGAATCCTCTTACTTAGCATCATTGAAAACGGTGAAATCAAGCAGGCTGTATCTCCAAAAAATGTCAAAATGAACTAGGTGATTTGATTGTATATAGATCTAGGAGCGTATATATTAGTATCAGTTGCAGGAATCCTCTTTGTATAATTGAAAACTGTGAAATCAAGCAAGCTGTATCTTCAAAAATATGTCAAAATGAACTGGGTGATTTGATTGTATATAGATCTAGGAGCATAAATAGGTTTTTAGTATAGAGGAGGTCAAAATAATACTAATAATGATAAAATAAAAATAAAATAAAAACCATATAAAGAAGTGAATATTTAAAAGGGTAACCTATATATATAATGCAAAATTAAATTGACATATAAAAAATATTAAAAATTTAGTTGAACTCTTAAAAATTTCGTGCATTTCCCTTCCTTACCCAAAAAAAGAAGAAGCATTCCCTATTTCCCTAACTGCTTTCATTAACATTTAAAAATGCCTTGAAACACTTGTCTATATTCGACTAATGTAAGAGCAGCTTGATCAAACACACTTTCTTTTTTATTTTTTAATAATTTGATGATAAGGTGATGGTAAAGCTAAAGGGTGATTTGAATCTTATTTCTCTCTAAGAAAGGAGAGCATATTATGACTTCATTTGTTTTGATGGAAAATCTTGTGTAAAGATAGTTTTTCGTGTTTTTTTGTGTTTGGTAGCATAAAAAAAAAAGATGAGTCAAAGGAAAACTATCTTTAGTCAACATAAAAATTAAAAAGTATGGCTTATTTTTAGAAATTATTTTCGACTAATTTTTTTTTGAAAAACAACTCTATCCCACGACAAACGAAATAAGAGAAGTTAGGAGGTTGTTTTTCAACTCATTTAAAGTTGCTACTAAACATTGAAAAATGAAATAGTTTTATAGAACATATTTCTTAAAAAATAATTCATTTTCTAGAAAAGGTCCTTATTGAAACAAACAGACATTATACCACTTAGTCACACAATTATTAATCATGTACACTTTCTAAAGATATTTTAAACTGTAATTTAATAATCTTAATAAAAAAAGTGGTGGTAAAATATTTTTTTTTTAAATTAATTTCTTTTAGAAATAAGAAATTGAAAGAACAAATTATAATAACTAGATTTTTTTTATTTTTTTATTTTAGCAATTGAGTTCTAACATCTAACCTATGTTTAAAAGAGAGTGACCGGGTGCAGGACCAATAGTCCAATAAGAGTACCTTCTTCTTCCTTTTTTGAGAAAAACCAATAAAAGTACCTAGAACTTATGTTGTACTAGGTTCATTTCTACCACGTGGGTTATAGTTCTTTTAATCCATAAAATCGTTTGTTCTTAAATAATATAGTTGAGGTTTAAATCTCACATACATAAAAAAAAATCAATTAACAGTTTTTTTTTTTTGTGCAGTGGGAATGCTTCATGTCTATTTATTTTTGTGTTTTCTCGATATGGTATTTAAATTTTTTTATAACTATTTTTTTATGAAAAAAACTTTTATATCTAATAATATAAACAAGTGGACTTTCTTAGCAAAAATAAATAAACAACTAAACATAAGTGGACTTTTTAATTTGGTAATCCCACCATCAAGTTTTTTTTTTCCCACTCAAGCCTAGTCAATGTCTTATGAGTGTCTGCATATCATAGAATCAGTGATACGACCAAGGGCTATACCAAGTTTTGAAAGTGGAACCTAGGGGATTTATAATTTATTTCGTAATCCCCAATTACTATTTGCTATTTATGTGATCATGCACTCCATAACCTAAATTCTTATTAGTTTTACTTATCCCTTTGTTTTTTTTAAAGCATATAGTACACATTTAACGATTATAATTAACATCAATTTACAAACAAGTGGACCAAAAAAAAAAAAAAAAAAAACACCAATAAGCTTGGGATTCTTTTGTATTTATTTATTTCTTTCCTTAATTAAGTTGACTCTGAAATTGATAATGACTACTGCATATCATAGAATGTGTGATCTAACTAATGACTACCTTGTTTTTTATGGGTAGAAAAATAATGCAGCAAACACAGAATAAAATAGTATATCTAGAGCTTAACAAGCTGTCTAAATTCTAATGTAGTTATACTTTCTTCAGTTTTCTAATTAAGATAATGTGTATTATCTATTTTCATGAATCTAATCTAGTACGTGGATCATGATTCACACGGTTTTAGATTCATTTTTAGAGGCCTATTACAGTGCATTGGTGTGCACACCCATAAAAAAAACACACACACATATTATTTATCTATTTTAGGGTTAGAACTTAGAATAGAACTTGGCTGATGGCTCCGACTATCGTGGAGGAATTTCTCCAAGTGCATACAATATATATTTTTAGAAATTTTTTATTGCAAATTGTAGTGCAATTGCAATCATTCATTGACCACACATTTAGTGTTAAGTTTTGTTCTTAGATTTTCAGTTGCCTATAGTGGTGGTTTACAGACCGATGATGGTGGGTTTTAGACTTTCTGTTAGCTGCCAAACTAATAAAATCTCATTATCGTTGAGCCGCCTATAAAAAAATAACTAATTGATATATTGACTTGATGGTAAAGATCACTTATCATGAAACAGGTGCCATAAGTTTTAATTTTATCATTTCTATCAAAATAGAAATGACCTATAATACCAAAATATAAGTTTATTATGCATTTATCAAAATTTCACTTCATTTATTTAAGAAAGAATAAAAGGAAAGAATAAAAGATCCCGTGAAGTGATTTATATCTTTTGTAATAATTTGACTCAAATTCTTTAATTAATACTAGCTTCATCATATGCGCTTCGCACGTGCGATGAGGTTTTTTTTTTTTTTTTAGTAGTCCTATTTTGTAAAAAAAAAAAATTGTATGTAATTATTTTATATATATATATATATATAAATTTTATTTTAAAAATCTAATTTATAAGTGAATATATCAATTTAAAATTTAATAAGAGAGTGGTCTTATTTTTTAGACAATATTTTAGTAGGAGTAAGAGTTGCATTTTTACCGGATTATCTTTTAATTTTGTCTCTATTTAAATATAGGGTTGTAGGGGTATTTTTGAACTAAAAATATGAGGAATCCAAATAGAAGAAGCCCCTTAAATAATAATATAGATAAGTATCTCTATATTCTTTCTTTCTTTTTCTTTTTTTTTTGGAGAAAATTCTATAAAATTTAAAATGACAAAAAATATATAGAGTTATGCCTTATGAGGAAGCGGTCTACACCTTTATACTGAAAATAAAAATGCTAAGATTATAACTTTTGCCACAATTCGTCTACATGGCGAGTTGTGAGCAGTAAAGTAAATGTGGTGGGTTTATAACTCCACCGCTCACAACTCGTTATGTGAACAAATTATGATAAAATTGTGACTTTAGTTGTGGTCTTAACATTATTGTATATGAAATGATTGAAAGCCTATTTGTTTATATGTTCAGAGAGTGATGTGAAATTGTGTGTTTTTTTTTTTATGAACTCTTGATTTCTTCCCGACTTGCTTTTTCAAACTTGGCTTGTAATAAAATACTATATAGCTAGAGATGCTGGTATGGAAATCTTTTGTCAACTATCAGAAGATCAACTTTAAGCATTCCATTGTCTCATTTTTAACAAAAAGAAGATGCTATTCGCACCACCACATTATCAAGAACAATTTATTCGGGAATTTATGGTGAATCTCGACTTTGATTGGTACATACTCCATGTTTAGGACAACTAGCCATTGCAAAAGTTAGACACACTTTCAATACTGGTGAAAAAGACAAATTCATAAATCTGTAAAGGAATAGATCATTTGTTGCAGCTTTACAATGACAATTCCATTCTAGATTTCTTTTCGAATACAAAATCAGCTGTAATGGCACAATGATAAATAATTGCTTATTTCGGAAATTTAAACCGTAATATATTCAATCATTTAATTATTATTCTAACATTAATGTCGAAAAGTATATATAGTTATTCTTTTCATCTACTTTCACAAGCACCTAAAATTGAAGGCCAGATCTTAATGTTTGACTACTTTCCTTGACAAATTAACCTTGAATTGGAATAGTGCAAGTGAAAAGCAGAGCATTTCTAGATGGTTGAAGCTAGAGAAGATGAAAGTGATAGAGTGTAGGATTCCGGTTAACTTAAACATTTCTGGCCCACGCCTCCACTTTGTAGGACAGCGTAAAGGGATGGAAGGGATCGAATTTTCTGCACTTGAACTCACCTTTTTTGGATACCTTTATCAAAGGAAATCTACATAAAGACTCTCTCTCTCTCTCTCTCTCCAAAGTTTCCAAGCTAGAAAAATTAGTTATTTTGTGCCCATTTTCATTATATAGCCTTTTTTAAAAAAAATATTTAGAGATGATTTTAAACAATAGTGTCCGCTCTTAATATTAACTTTTTTTTTATCATCAAACCAATACATTAATTAGTTTTTTAATGTAGGTAGGGATCAAACCTTAAATCTCAGATACCAATTAATTTTTTGGTGTAGGCGGGAATCAAACCATATATCTCTTATTCGATGACAAGAGATTTTACCAGTTGAGTAACTAGAACTCTAGAACCCACTTCAAGAAGAAGCTTGAATGATATGTCAACTGTCAAGCGTTTTTTTTTTTTTTTTTTAGAGAGAGAGTTTCAACTTATGGTGTCCGCTCATGATGATAGCTCTTTATCATTAGACTAAGACACCAAACAATTTTTAGTGTAAGAGGGGATTAAACTCCAGATCTCTTATTCAACCATCAGAGACTTTATCAATTAAGTTAGTTGGAACTCACCACTGTCAAGTGTTAACTGATAAATGTTACCTAGCTTGCTACTTTATTTTAGTAACCTTTTTTTCACAAAAAACCTTTGTGATGTTTTTGTCCTTTAAATACACTGATTACAATATTAAGCAAGGTCAAGTAATACTAATTGAATACGTTTACTCATACTCAAGCCGGAGAGAGGGGACATGAATTCCAGCTTGTTTGTTGATTCAGTTATGTGATAATTGCTTTTGTGGAACTACTAAGATTTCGTCACATCACTATTTCACTAGTATCCCTAATGGGACCCCAAAGACTAAAGTAACTCTAATGAAAGAAAGTGATTTGTGTCTTATGTCAACCTAATGACATTTTCGTTCTTTTCCCTTTCCATATCCTTTAGGTTTTGGAAAAATTTTCAAAATTTAATTTAAATCCTAAGACTACTTTATATTATTATTGATGAAAACTGTTAACTTGTGTTTGGATAAAGAATAAGGAAAACTCTTAGAATTTTCAAATAATGGGATTTCAACTAATGGGGTTTCCGATCTTTATTAGTTTGATTTTTCATTGTTTGCATAAGCATAATGAAAAATTAAGAAAGCAGAGTATTGTAGCAATTGCAACAATGATAGTAATGGCTAAAGCTCCTGTTTAGTGTTCTAGTGCATTAGACTAGACACGATGCGAATAAGTGAACAATTTTAAGTACATGTCCATAATTTATTGTGTGCATTGCATGAAAACACCATATGCAAGCCAAACCCTATATTCATATGATTTGGTGAATGAAAAGTTTATAAATAATTACATGTTCATACGTCTATTAATTAACCTACATAATGTGAAAGATAACAAGTCTAAATTTGCAAGTCGTGAAAATTGAGCTTGATGCTAAAGTAGTGATGAAGTCCATATCAGGTTGTTAGTGTAATAATTATGCTCACTCTACCCTCATTTTGGATTGCATGCAACTTATGAGACAAATCCCAATCGTGGAGATTAATTAAGCACTATTTTCGAAAGGCGAATTAGTGTATAGACTAATAAGCTAACAATGGAGCAGCTCAACAACAAAATTTTATGGTTTTGGTTAATCCTCCTATGGATATCAATTTTTTTTTTTTTTTTTGGATGTATTATGATTGAGGGGGCTTGTAGTATGAGAGGTTTTGCCTTAGCTCTTTTCTGTTAAATTAATGCAGTGCAATCCTTTTCCACCCCAAAAAAGAAAAAGAAAAGAAAAGAACAAGTCACCATGGTTGTGCTTGTGCATATCTCATAAGAGATAGTACACTATTTCTGGGCTAATGCCCATTGGACTGATGCCCATCAGGGTTTCAGGGCATCATGATCTGCTCATATGGCCTAGCCATATTGCCCTTGGCATTGGGCACACATTCTTGTCAGTCTTGTGTCTTGTCCTAATATTGTTGCCTTCTTTATAATACCAGGAATGCCTTCACTCAATCCAAAGGATACACTGAAGTAGTAATGGGCAATATTGTAATGGTCTGGCAAGGTGCAGTGGCACGACGCCATTGTGATCTTCTGGGCTCCACTAATAATGATTGGACCAAAGCTGTCCTACCTTCTCTCTCTCTCTCTCTCTCTCTCTCTCTCTCACACGCTAACGTGGCAATTTGCAATGGGTATACGCCACGTGTCCCACGCCGACCGCCGTCACTATCCCCTACGAGGAAGATGTCTGTCCGAACATGTACGAGGACTGTCAAAGCATGTTGTAATATTAACTCGGAATTGTAATAATACTTTCTAAAAGACAATTTTACCCTCGGTAACTTGCTCTGTTTTTTTTTTTTGGGTTGTAATTTTGTTACGTTTATGGCGTCAAAAATGTCTTTATGATGTAATCCGCAGAGAATATTTTACAGGGGGTGAATTTGATATATTAACGAAACATTTTCCAAATTACATCTCACTCATCTCTTTTATCTCTTTTATCTCTTTTTACTTGCTTCTTGTCTTGTCTTCTCTCTCTCACAACAAAGTTTGCTTTTTTTGGGTTTCTGAGCTCAACAAAAATGGCGTTTAGGAAATCACTCACCTGGGTTCCAACCTTTTTGGTCATTCTATTACTTGCTTCAATACCATTTCTTCAATCTTCTCGTACCCGTGAGCTAGTTTCCTCTCTCTCTCTCTCTCTCTCTCTCTCTTGGAGTTTTTTTTACTTTTTGTTAATGCATATATTTACCATTCAATGTGTACAGGTTTCCAAGGTGGAACAACAATGCCAGAAAACACAACCAAACTGATGAGACAGGTATACATATATTTTGATCATAAAAACATGTCAAAGATACCATTTTTATAATCAGAAAGATACCACTTTTGCTTCTTTTCTTTCACTGTCTTATCTTTCCAGTGTGCACCCTTTACATGAAATGGTCTTTCTTTAAAGAAAGTTTTGTTCTTTTTTTTTGGGAAAAGGGATTTCAAATCCAGGCTGAGATATTTGGAAATAGAGGAGCTTCTGTTCTCAACATAGAAGACTCAGCAAGAGAAGTTCCAACTGGACCTGACCCTCTTCACCACAACAACAACCCAATAGAACCCTAGTCCTTCTCTATTTATGGACCTCTCTATTCAGTCAAAGATTGAGATTATTATGGTGGGTTTCTCAGTTTCTCACCAGTTTTGTTCCTTTTATTTAGTCATGGAGTATAATAATGGGGTTATTCAGCGTTCTGGTCTTGTATAGAGCTGTTCATACTTGGCTTTTGGGATTATAAGACTTCTGAATGGACTATTTGATTTTAGGTTTATTTAGCTTAAATTAAAACAGTTTTTATTAACATTTTTTTTCCTCTGTAAACGCAATTATCTAGAATTATTTGCTCGAAATTCTTGTTCGGTTTTGTATTTATTATATAACAACTAAAAGGAAAAATGGTTTGAAATGAAAAAAATTATGCTTCTATTTGTTTACTACTTTGCTTGAGTCTTGAGGTGGCAGTGATATTTTTTTAATTTTTAATTTTTTTGGATTTGGGTTGTATTTTTGTTTTTGAAATTGGGCAATAGGCATGAAAAAGATAATTTCCAATTTTCGACAAAAAAAGGGAATGGGTGAAAGATTAATCCAAAATTTGTGATTCTTTTTCGGCTGTATGGGCTCTCTGTCTCTTTGTGCTCACTGACTCACTGCTAACTTTGGCCCAAAAGACTTCATTATTCATGGTGCTACGCTAGCTGGTCCATATGCAATCCAATAACATTGCTTTCTCCTGAACTTGCTGTTAGTTTTAGGGTCTGTTATTTCGTTTGGTAACGTTGTTTTAGTAATATGTTTGTATTTTTTAAAATTACGTATAAATAAAAAAAATATATAAAAATATATAATATTATTTAAAAACTAAAAATTATTGTTTAATTGCATGTATCCCCTTAACTTTTAAGAAACGAATTGTTTGGAAAAATTACAAAGCGAATTAGAATTGTATAGTTATTCAATAGTGTAGGATATGAGGGAAATGGTAAGTTGAATGGTACTCCAAGAAACAAACAAAAATTTCCAATGATTCTGGCGGTATTACTGTATACGTAGTACTATGTTGTACAACTCTACCTGGAAACTTGTGTCATGGGACAATGCTTTGGGCTTGAGAAGTGCAAGGGCATCTTTTTTGCTATACGTAAAATATTACACAAAATAGTAATTGTTATTTACATAATAAATTTCATAAAGGTTAGCTGTAGTTGTTATGGATATTTATTTAAAAGTTGTGTTAAGGGGCACTGTACGATGCCCATTAAGAACAAAACTCTTTATTTTTTCTAATATAATATTTGTCTTTTTATTAATTTAGGTCAATTTTTCAGCTTTGTAGTATTGTTTGAGATTTTTTTTTGACTTTTTTAGATAAACCTTTTTTGTCTTTTCTGCACTTAACCAGCAGGTCCAGCACCAAGCGATGCTGGTTAATATTTTCCTTTATTTAAATTTACAGACAATCACAGTCCACGTATACTACTTTAATTCTATTATTTGTAACTTGTTACATCAATAATTTGTGAACAAAATTGTGACTATAGACTTATTGTACTCAAAATATATACATAAAAAATTCCTCATGAACTCGAGTGAGCAAGTGAGCTAAGCCAAGGAGAAATCTGAAGGTAGCGGTGAAGGTGTTAGTCCTGGCAAGGAGAGAGAGTCTAATCCTCCCCTAGATTTATCTCGATGAACATTAATTTGCTGTGTGGAATATCAGAGGTCTAACTTACTCCTTTAAATACAAGGAGATTAGGGCTTGGACTATAAAGTAAAGGATATCTATATGTTGTGCCTGGTAGAAACTTGAATGAAGGTAATGCTTCAAAGATTGGTAGAGGTGTTTAAGTATTGTTGATCAAAATTATGTGAAAATTGTCGTTTAAAAAGTGTTTTGAAAACACATATTTCAAGTATTCATAATGCAAAAAATGTTTTTGGTACTATATTTCTAATAACGTCTTTTTAAAAGTGAAAAAATATAATTGTGTGTTTGATATGTGTGTATTTTTAAAAAAGTGATGACATGTAGTCTAATCAGTGAGACTTACCGTAATAAAAAAAATTTACAAAAGTGTCATTAAACAATGTTGTTTGAAATCTAAAAATTGGTAAGAAGAGTTTTTCAAATTCAGCATCTAAACACTCTAAAATGAGCAACGTAATTCAAACATTCTTAAACAAAACACTCTTACCGAATGCATTGTTTTTTTTTAGAATCATAATTTTTAGTGTTTAAATACTGAAAATTGTTGTTTAGAATCACGTACCAAACCAGCCTTAAAAAAGAGCTTCTTTGTGTTGAATGGGGTTTATTAAAGGTGTACTGGCACCTAACTCATGTGGCGGTTAGGTACATTCATAAAATTGGCCAGGTGGTTCATTGTGAGATCATTGCAAGCAAGGGGCAAAGACTCCTGGCCTCCTTTGTGCATGTTTCAAACAGTGGTATAGCAAGCATGGATTTGTGGAAAACTCTAGCTTATTATAAGGCTCAAATATATAGGAGGTTAGTCATGATTATTGGGAGGTGACTCTGATATTATTAGAAGCTTTGATGAGAGATATTGGGAAGGAGAGATTCTTCTTTGTATGAAGAAGAATTTTGTCAGTGTTTGAAAGAAAACGAAGTATTAATTGGACCACCTTTATATTGGGGGTTATATACTTTGACAAATAAGAGAGAGGATCGAGCAGTTTTAGCTAGAAAGTTGGATAGAACTTTAGTCAATCCTTTTTGCATTATTTGAAACTTCCCTCAAAATTTTTTGCAATGAAAAATGTATAAACACAACAAATTCTTATAAAATTTTTACGAAAAAAAAAAATCTTAGTTTGAGTTTCGGACTATGTTGTGGATTTGGGTATAATTTATTTTATTTTGACTTATAGCAAGCTAACATCTTAATTTATTACGAAAATATTATGAGATTTTTATTGTCACCCGAACTAGAAATAAAATTTCTCCCTCTTGGCATTTTGGATCATGCTGCATGTTTTTCAACTCAAGCCCAGATCAGGTCCAAGCCTGTTTTTTTTTTTTTTTTTGGACTGACCATGTCGGCTTTCTTTAGAAAATGCAACTTCATCTTAAAAGCATGTTTGTTGGCCCATCTCTTATTGCAATGTTGTCTACATTTGTATCACCTAAGTTCTTCATAACAGGTTTCTCAAAAAAAAAAAAAAGTTCTTCATAACAAATTGAAAATATATGGTGCTGGACTGTCTAATAATGAATTCTTATCTTTCAACCCTGAAGTGGTCCTATCGAATTTCTCATTGAAATAGAAATAAGAAATGGAAATAAACGTGTAGGAATCTGATATGAGATTGATTTAGATGTGAAGCTTGAAGTCATTTTATACAATAACGTTTCTTTAAATGTCCATCAATATTAGGATGTATACTTGGTCACATGCTTTGAACATTGAAAATATCGTAACCAAATAGTGTGACCCGATGCAGATTAGGTATGTGGTCTACAAAGTCGTTGTAGATATTATTGCTCCTTAGTGGTTAGTAATAATGAAACACTTATTCATAATCCCAAAAAATCCAAAAAAACAAAATCACAAAAGCCAAGAATGATGAAAAGGTTACGTTGTTTCAGACGAATTTGTTCCAAACCGATCAAAATGTTTTTTTTTGATAGATGATTGATGACCCTGAAATCTTTTTCACGCACTGAAAGTTTTGGACAAAAGCCACCGTTTCAACAGTTGTAATCAAATTATAAGTCTCTTGTTTTGTTTGTTTTCAATAATACTAGCCAAAAAGTAGAGACATTTGTTTCTATATGTCCAGAGAATGTACACGTCTCAACCTTCTTTATCACCAACTCCATATTATTGTGCCTCATAGAATTTTTCTTTTTTGGTCTTAAATTTGGTCGTACGGCACACTGCATTTCAAATGAAAAATCTTAGAATTACAAGCAAAAGCGCTCGTGGCCTAATGGATAAGGCATCTGACTTCTAATCAGGCGATTGTGGGTTCGAGTTTCGCCGGCGTGTGCACATTAAATTTTGTAATTAATGTAGTTTCTCTTATTTTGGTTTTGAGCAAAATAGGAGAGTAGTTCCTTATAGTTTCTTTCAATGAATTGTCTTTTAACCAAAAAAAATCTTTCAATGAATTGTCCCTTTATTTTGTGGTAGACCCAAATGAGGTGATACTATATTACTATTACTATATGAGAGGGGATTGTCAACATGAAAGCTCGGGTGCTCTCTAGGGAGGAAGAAGCAGAGTTATCACGCAGCAATAAAAAAGTTAAGGACAGCCACCATTCTAACTATAGTGATGGCTCAGGTGAGGACGCTTCGTCGTTAGGTGCACAGAGTCCCTGGAATGGTTCAAAAGCCTCCTTTAAGGAGAAGCTTGTGGGAGAGATCCCGGGGGCTTTTGCTCAGGCTTTTGACTTCTCAGACTCCATGGAAGCCGAGATTGAATCGGATGACGACGAGACTGAAGGGGTAGCTCGTGATGGTAGAGTTCCAATCAAGCTAAACCAGGAAACCAAGATCCGGATCAGGGAGCCTTGGTCCAAAGCCATTTTTGTCAAGCTAGTGGGCAGAACAGTAGGATTTAACTATATTCAAACAAAACTCAACCAGCTGTGGAAACCTTCAAGTAGAATGGATTGCGTTGATCTTGGATACGGGTTCTTTTTGGTCCGGTTTTATGCAAAGGAAGATTTAGATTCAGTTCTACAAAAGGGTCCTTGGTTCATTGGTGATCATTTCCTCTCGCTAAGACCTTGGGAGCCATTTTTTAAACCCTCCACAGCAAATGTCGCATCGATTGCGGTATGGGTAAGGTTGAATGAGCTGCCCATTGAGCTGTATGAAAAGAATGTGCTCAGACAGATCGGTGAGGCGATCGGAAGGGTGTTGAGGATTGATACACATACAGCCATGGAAGCTCGGGGCAAGTATGCGAGATTGTGTGTCCAAATTGACACAAGCAAGCCACTGACCACCACCATTGTGATTGGACGTTTTGAGCAGCCAGTCATGTATGAGGGCATCCAAAGCTTGTGTTTCTCCTGTGGCCGAGTCGGGCACCGGAAGGATGATTGTCCGTCCATCATCCGGAAAGAAAGGAAGGTTGTTGAGCCGGTAGTTTCGACGGAGGAAGTGCTGGAGAGGAGTTCACGTAGTGTGCATGAGACTGTTACTACTGACACTAATAGCATCGCGACAAAAGATAGTGGCATGGATGAGGAGGGATTGTATGGACCTTGGATGGTAGTGTCCAGGAAAAGAAATGGTCACAAGGCGACAAAAAAAGGTACAATTCCTCCTGAGGCAACTCCAGGTGCTGGCTGGCATTTGAAACACTCCCATTCCATGGAGGGACCCAGCCACGTGACCAAACTAAACTCACGATCTTAAAACAATATACCTGAACCTCAAGAGGCCGCGTTTCCTTCCATGATGGGCCAAGGCTACCCAATTGGGCCTCAGAGCAATCTTGGTGGGTTGAAACTTATGACGCATGATGGCCTAGCCCAAAGGTCGAATTTGGGGGACTCTGTTAAGGGCAAGAAAGCCATTGCCCGAAGCAGATTAGCTTCTCCCAGCCCTAAAAGTGTCTTTGTTCCTCTCTCAGGTACATCTCCTTCCCATCTTGCTCCTAAGCTCAATCATGGAACCAACTCTCTCTCAGATGCTTCCTTTAAATTCACGGCGCATGCTGAAACTGAGGATGAAGATAGAGGCGCTGGTGAGAACTACTCCCATGGCAGTGCCTCCACAGCTCAATTCGGTCCTGCTGATGTGCAATTTGGTCCTAGTCGAGAGATCCACCGATTGGAAGATGCTCGAATCGCATCTAATCTCCACCAAAACCATAGGACTCCTCCTCCGCATCTTGTTGAGCCAAGTGTGCAAACCAACCTTGATATTCAACCCATGCTCTGTAGCTCGGGTAGTAAGGATGAGAGCCCTCTTTGTCCGCCTCAAACTCAACCATGGGTCCGGCGAACTGAAGGAGCTGATGGAGAAGACATTATGGAGTCTGAGGATGGAAGTGGTGCTAATCCACTCTGCTGAGTTCTACTCCTCCCCGATCCATCAAGTTTCCATGAATATAATCGTCTGGAACTGCAGGGGTGCTCTGAAGCCCAATTTTCAGAACCATGTCCGAGATCTCACTCGCAATCATGACCCGGCCATTTTTGTGGTAATGGAAACTAAATTAGGTGGTGAAAGAGCTAGAGCAGTCACAAATACTCTCCCTTTTGATGGTGCTATTCACACTGAGACTATCGGTTTCACGGGTGGACTCTGGTTATTGTGGAACTCTGACAAAGTGGAAATTCAACCTCTTGCCACCACAGAGCAGGAAATTCATGTGGAAGTCAAGGTATGCTCCTCTGATTCTGCTTGGTTATTTTCAGCAATTTATGCTAGTCCTAGAACTGAGGAGAGGTAAATATTATGGAATAATCTGTCAAAAGTAGCTGAATTACACAATAAGCCCTGGATCATGGCAGGGGATTTTAATGAGCCTCTGTTAGAAGGGGATAAATGGGGGGGGAGAGGTGTGAGTCTCAACCGTTCCCTTTTATTTAAAGAGTGCTTGGATAGGTGCAACATGATTGATATGGGGTTCTCGGGTCCAAGATATACTTGGACAAATAAAAGAGATATAAATGACCTCATTCTCGAGAGGATTGATCGTTTCTTCATGAATCCCAGCTGGTGTGTCTTATACCCGGATGCTAAGGTTACTCATTTGCCCAGATGTCATTCTGATCACTGCCCTGTCCTCATGGAAGCCTTCCCTCCTCAAGGAGTCAGACTTAGTCGACCCTTCCGCTTCCAGAGTTTTTGGTTATCTGATCTGTCTTTTCCGAAGGTTGTCTCTAGAGCTTGGAGTGAGAGTAGGAACCTAGTCGATTCCATTGATACTTTTTCCAAAGATGCTGCCTTGTGGAATAAAAATAACTTTGGGAATATTCATGCCAAGAAGAAAAGAGTCCTTGCCAGGCTTTATGGGGCTCAACGAGCTTTGTCAAATAGGCCGAGTGCTTCTCTTGTCGAGTTGGAGAATAGCCTCCATGTAGAGCTGGGGAAAATTCTGGACCAGGAGAGAGATTTGTGGGCTCTAAAATCCATAATTAACTGGATGATTCAAGGTGACCGCAACACCTCCTTTTATCACATATCTGCTCTAGCTCGAAGAAAGAGGAATCACATTGCTTCGGTCAAAAACAGTTGTGGGGATTGGATCATAGATGAGAGGGAAGTTATGGAGTATTTCAGAGATGGGTTTATCTCTCTGTACACAACTTCCCATTCTCAAGTTGAGAGGTGTACTGAGGTAGTTCCAAATTGGCAAGTTCAACTTGCTGAGGAGGATAAATGCAATCTTGCCAAGGTGGTGACTCCTGCGGAGATAAAAGAAGCCCTTTGGGCTATGAAAGCCTATAAAGCCCCAGGTCCGGATGGTTTGCATGTCGGGTTCTTCCAGCGATTCTGGCTTGTGGTAGGGGAGTCAGTAAGGGAGGAAGTGATGAAGGTGTTCAGGGAAAGGAAGGTCCCCGATTATCTAAACCGCACCCTTATAGTTCTTATTCCAAAAATCCAAGGCCCCGAGACTATAGGTAATTATAGGCCAATAAGTCTATGCAACTCGGTTTATAAGATTATCACAAAAGTCATTGTTGCAAGGATAAGACCGCATTTGGATAAGTTGATCTCTCCGTTTCAGTCGGCTTTTATCCCGGGAAGAAGGGGAGTGGACAATACCATCATTGTCCAGGAGCTTATTCACACATTGGGCAAAACTAAAGGGAGGATTGGTTATATGGCAATTAAAATCGACCTAGAGAAGGCTTATGACAAGCTTGAGTGGGGGTTCATCAGAGAGATGCTTTTGCGGTTTAATTTTCCGGAAAATCTCATTGATCTTATCTTGAGCTGCATCTCTTCAGTTTCCACCTCTCTTCTGTTCAATGGTGGCTGTATGGAACCCTTTCGGCCGTCTAGGGGCATCAGACAAGGCGATCCGCTCTCCCCATATCTTTTTATTCTGTGTATGGAATTCCTTGGGCATCTTATTGAAGAAAAATGCAGTGAAAAGCTTTGGACAAAAGTTAAAACTTCAAAAGCGGACCTGCCTTCTCTCACCTCTTCTTTGCTGATGATCTAGTGCTCTTTGCCAGAGCTGATCTTCAAAATTGTAATGCAATCAAAGGTGCCCTTCACGAGTTCTGCACCAGATCCGGTCAAGTGGTTAGTGAAGCTAAGTCTCGGATTTATTTTTCTCCGAATGTAGATTCTGACCAAAGGGACTTTCTAGCAGACACCCTCGGTTTCCAAACTACTCCTAATCTTGGCAAATATCTAGGTTTTCCTTTGAAGCACTCTGGAAACCGGCATGACTTTGATTATGTCCTTGATAGAGTGAAGCAAAAGCTTGCGGGGTGGAAAGCAAATCTTCTCTCAATGGCTGGTCGAACGGTTTTGATCCATGCATCTACCTCCACCATTCCGGCGTACACCATGCAAAATGTCTACCTTCCGAGTAAAATTCTTGAGGGTATTGATAGAGTTAACAGAAATTTCTTATGGGGGTCTTCGGAAACTGAGAGGAAAATGCATTGGGTTAATTGGGGGAAGGTTACTAAGCCAAAGGATCTTGGGGGTCTGGGTCTTCAGTCAGCAAAAGGTAGAAACACAGCCTTATTAGCTAAGCTAAATTGGAGGCTCAATTCAGAATCGGATGCTCTTTGGGTGAGAGTTCTGAAGAAGAAATACTGCACTCAGCGAAGAATTAATTCCAGCAGTGAAGCAAAGCTGCCAGCCTCTCCCATTTGGAAGGGTATTAAAAGGGGAGAGGACACTTTCACTAAGGGGATCAGGTGGAATCCGGGTAGGGATAGCAGCTTGAATTTCTGGACGGATGCATGGATGAATCTTGGTCCCATTAGGAATCTCATTCATGGCCCGCTGTCTCAAACTGATCTGGACCTCAAGGTTAGTGATGTCATTACTCCTTCTGGTTGCTGGGATTGGTCTTTGATTCCTTTTGAGCTGCCCCAGAATATTAAAGCAGAAATTCAAGGCACTCCTACTCCACTCATTTCGAGGGGAGGTGATAAATTGGTTTGGAAATTGTCCTCCAAAGGTGGTTTTGAGATGAGAAGTGCTTACCTTCTAGCTACTAACTCTATGGAGGCCCCCCCTTTCCCTGGTAGCTGGATTTGGAAAGCCCACACTCTACCAAGAATCCAATCTTTTGTGTGGAAATGCATGCATGAAAGTATCGGTGTTAAAAGATGTCTAGTTGGAAGAGGTATGAGCATGGATACTATCTGCCCGTTGTGCCAATCAGAGGAGGAAACAATTATTCATGCCTTGCGGGACTGCAATAAGGTCAAAGCTGTCTGGCATCAGTTGGGAGGCAGAGTCTCCAATAGTACTTTCTTTACTCAAAATCTAATGGACTGGCTAACTACTAACGGTAAATGGGTGCAAAACAAAAATTCCACTAGCTTACCATGGAATGTTGTGTTTCTCTTTGCGGTTTGGGGAATTTGGAGACAACGAAACAACTATGTTTTCAAGCGCAGAAGCAGCAACCCGAATCTGGCAAAAGATATTGTAGCGCAAGCCTCAGAGTTCTTCCTGTGTGCTGATCAAGCTAAGAGTATCAGTTGCAAAAGCATAAAAAAAATCAGATGGGAAAAGCCGGAGGCAGGCTGGATGAAACTTAATACTGATGGAGCCTCAAATCCTTTGTTGGGCACAGCTGGTGGAGGAGGTCTGCTCAGAGATAATGATGGCAAGTGGGTTGCCGGTTTTGCGAGGAAAATTGGGAAGGCTGATGGCTTTCTTGCAGAGCTATGGGCTCTTCGAGATGGTCTCATGCTGTGCCATCAGATGAACGTGGCTGCTGTGGTTATAGAATTAGATGCAAAAGCTCTAGTTGATGCTTTCACCAATCCGAGCTATTCTAATTCTGTTTCTTCTGGGCTGCTTGATGACTGTAAGCTGCTAGTCTCTCATCTTCCCCAATGTAGTATTAAGCATGTGTTCCGTGAGGCTAACATGTGTGCTGATCAACTTGCTAGATTAGGAAGTTTACAAGCTCTAGACTTTACTTTATTTTCCTGTCCGCCTGTGGACATCATGAAATTTTATGTGGTTGATAGCCAGGGCCTTTTTGTGAACAGGCTTTGTACTGATTCCTTTGGCTTCTCTTAGTTTTAATGCAGTATTTCCTTCTTACCAAAAAAAAAAAAAAAAAAAAAAAAAAAAAAAAAAAACTATATGAGAGGGTCTTTTAACCAAAAAAAAAAATCTTAGAATTACTGAAAACATTACCCAAATTTTCACACCCTTCCTCCTTTTATTTTGTGGTGGACCCAAATGAGGTGGTACTATTACTATCTAGGAGGGTGTGTGAAAATTTTGCGGTGTGTAATAACATTATATTTCATATATATATATATATATATATATATATATATATTCTCCTACTCATGCAACAATAACAACACCGTTAACAGAAATAAAAGTTGATTAAGAGTTGCCTTTATGTTAAAGCGGATATAGTATTTACGCTGTTTGTTTCAACAATGATATTTTCTAGAAAATAACTCATTTTCTAAGAAGTATTTTCTATAAAACTATCTTATTTTTTAATGTTTGGAAGCAACTTTAAATGAGTTGAAAAATAACCTTCTAACTTCCCTTATTTAGCTTACTATGAGATATAGTTGTTTTTCAAAAAAATTTAACGAAAAATAATCTCTAAAAATAAGCCATACTTTTTATGTTGACTAAAGATAGTTTTCTTTTGACTAATCTTTTTTTATACTACCAAACGCTAAAAAATATGAAAAACTATCTTTACACAAAGTTTTTTTTTATTGAAATAAACAGAATGATAGGGTTCTTTAAGCACCCAAATTTACATGATTAATGCATATATTTTGTTATTCGCTTTGTTCCTTGCTTATTCTCTCTCCTTACTCAATAGTCCTGATTATTGTAGATATATTTTTTTTTTCTTTTTTTACATTCCATTTTCTTTTCTAGAGCACCAAATATGTGTTGATAGTTGAGACCTACAAACACTTTTGCCCATTCTCTTGTTAGTTAGATGTTTCTCCTCCATTCCACACTCCATTTTACACCCTTATAAAAAGACTTGATTTTATTTTAACACCACCCTTATAAGTGGATAAATAGCTCTCTACTATGAACTTATATTTATAACATTTGCCTTATATCTACATCTTTCTCTTTTGTTCTTTTTTGTTGGATACACAGATGCTACAATTCAGCAGCTCATGCGGCCGTTAGATACGCTATTCAATCTAAGCTGTCTTTCTTTTTCAATAATGGCAATCTTCCACATGTTATATAGAAGCGGTCCGTAAGGAAGATCGCCATCTTTTTCTAAATATCATTACAAATTATAAAAAAAAAAATTACAAAATGCGTGGGTTGGAGCTATAAAATTAGTAGCAAAAATAAATATTCCTAACCATGTTTTAATTAAAAAAAGAAGCACCCAATTACTCAATTTTGGACATCAAATTATATGTTGATATTGACTAGCATTCATCTTCAATTGGATGCTTTAAATTAATACTTGTCAAAATTCTAGAATTTCTAGAGGCACTAGTAAATGTTCTAGAGGCATTAGTAAATACAAACAATGTAATAAAAATATCTTGTGCACTAGTATGATTCGAGAAAGTTCCTTGTAACAGTAAAAGAAAAATATCTCTTGAAAAAGTGCATCCACGCAATAAAGAGAAAAGAAAATATCTTTAAAAAAAAAAAAAATCTTTCTCACTATATATATTTGAGAACTTTGCTTATTTCCATATCTCTCTGTGTCCGTGGCTGTGATTTCCGTTCTCTCACACGACCTGTCACCGGAGCCTTTTTTTTTTTTTTTTCAAATGGCGGACAAGCTGGAGACTCCAACGCTAGACGCGGAGGGCGCCACGCTCCTCCACGCGATCTCGGAGCACGGGGGCTACGCGTTCGTGAGCATGGCGACGCTGGCTGCGGAGGCAGGAGACCCACGCGCGGCGGAGGCGGCGCGTGAGATGGCGTGGGAGCAGCTCCACTCTGGTCCCTGGCATTCTGTGCTGCCGGTGTGGCGTGACGCGTACTCAATGGCGTGCCTCCACGTGGCGAGGCTCCACTTCTCCAATGGTGAGCTCAGTGAGGCACTTAGGGTTTTGGATATGGGCCTCATCATGGGCGGCTCGCTCCTCCGTAAGGACCTTGATTCCGCCGTCGAAAAGGTCTCCGCCGTAGCAAGAGACTCCACTGTTTCCGATCAAAGCTCTGATCGTCGATTGGTTCGCCATGAACTCGATCAAGCGGAGGTGACGTTCGTCTTTCTTGTTTATATATATATATATATATATGTTTTTTTTTCTTTCTGTTTTTGAAAATTTATGGCAAATTTATTGTGCTTGGTTTGCATATACTGTTTTAACTCACTTTTATCTTTATCTGTGTGTACGGTACTTTTAGCGAAACCTTAGTTTCAGCAAAATATTTTCAGTTTTAACTGAAAAATTTTCGAACTTACTCAGCATATTATGATTAATGTACGATAAAAGTGATGTCACTGATGGTACATGCGATACCCGATAATTCTAGAGATGCTAAATATCACAGTATGTTAATGTGGTCGACTCGTAGACACTTTCTGCCCAGTGGCCACTCTAATAATTTACACGGGGGACCCACCACTTTTGGCCGGACACTCATAGTTGAACGTAATCAGCATGTTGTAAAATTAAGTGCGTCTCAAGTATTTAGTGCATTGGTATGTTGCACTTATCATAAAAATTGTGAAATTTGTTGCGTATGTAGCAATGTTGTCGTATGAAATCGATGAAATATTTAGTTTTTACTAATGTAATATATATAAAAAAAAAAGTTATAAATTTTGTCTTGTTGTTTAAATTTATATTTCTAAATTTTAGCTTTTACTAAGTTAAAGAAGTACAAGGCTTTATGTCATTTAAAATTATAATTTTGTGTTGATGTGTGTAACAACATTGAAAATATTCACCATAAAGGAGGGGGAAAAAAATTTTGAACTATGATTAAGTGAATTAGCTATATTTGTGGGGGCAGAGCTCCCATGAGCTCACTAACAATTTCATATTATTTTCAGAAAAATGGTGTTGCTTATTGGGACTTCTCTCTTTATCTGAACACTGTTCAATGAATCAATATGGGTGAGCTGAGATCTTTAAGGTTGGTCATCTAACCAAGAACAATCATTGGCCCAATTGTATCTAGTAGATATATGCATAGATGTTGAAGGGAAACAACCGCCATATCTTTCTCCTGAATTTTGGGACTATCTAATTATAAAAGATGGGGGTGTCATAGCATTAGACAGGATGAGTTTGGTTATAATTTTTTTTTTTTACTATATCTCCCTTGACTAACTTAGTGTTTTTGCAAATTCATGACTTTTTTCTTGTTAGTTGTATAATCCAAGTCCAAGTTAAAGATTTTTTTCCCTTTTTTGGTAAGTCTAAGTTGAAGAAATTGAAAGGAAATAATCTCTTCTTTTAAAATGGATTAAAAAAAATAAAAGATCATAATGTGTAATTTTAGGCCTTATAATAGGTAAAGTCAGTATAAAGTAGTAATTTGCAAATTTCATCTTTAAGGCCTTAGATTTTGCTTTCCCCCTCCTCCCCCAGCAAGTTTTAGATTATTTAAGGAAACTGTGATTCATTTGCTTAATTGTTTTAGTGCAAAAATATTGATCACAAGTTTTATTTCAACTATTTGATTGAAAAATTTGAGATCACTGACAAATACATATTATTGTTGATTGGTAAACTTTGAACCTATGACATTCCCTATGCACCTGGTTACCTCTTTATTTAATATTAAGTAAGATTAAATCCTGGTTGGTTTCTTGTTCTTAATAATGAAAGAAGTGACTTTTGGCCAAGCTTTATTTTTAATTTTTTAGATTCTTTAAAAAGTATTATTGCAGCTTTTTATTTATTTATTTATATTAGTGAGATAATTTTGAGTTGGGTTTCCTTTTGAGAAGCCTTAAACTTAAGTGTAAAGGGTAATGGCTGGTTCCAGAAAACGAATTACAGGGTTAAAAGATTTCATGGGTCATTTATGAATTATTGGAATTAATCTTGTAGTGAACTGAAAACATTTCCAACTTTTCCTGTTCTACTGAACACTTGAACATGTACACAACCTTTTGTTGAGAATGGTTTAACCTGAAACAGATGGAGCCTATATGAGTTTTTTTTGGGTGATAGGCAATGAAGAGGTGGATCAGCCTGAAATAAGGGATAAGATCTTAGTGTATGTTCTGTTTTCTTTTCCTTCCATTGATTTGCTCTTTTGAGTAATCCTTCCTTGTATTAGATGGTTGTATCTGGTTATAATTTGGTTATTAGCATGCTGCATATCACAAGTAAAGAGAGATTCATCAGCTCTTTTAATATTGCAGGTGCTTCGGTCTTTACCCATTAAGTCTCTGTCTTGTAAAATTGTGGCAAAGAGGCCTGCTCTATCTTTGGAGGGATTCCTTCGTGAATATTTTCTATCAGGTTCTCCAGTTATTATAAGTGACTGTATGGCTCATTGGCCAGCCAGGACAAAGTGGAATGACTTGGATTATCTAAAAAGGGTTGCTGGAGACCGCACAGTTCCAGTTGAGGTAATAAATTTTTACTGTTGTTGTGATAAGTTTTGAATATAGTCTACTAAGTCAATATGAAGGCTCTATTTTGGTCCATTCCTTTTCCCATATATAGCAACAATAGCCAAATATATTGTCCACTACAAATGCCTTTGTCTACTCCAGATTATTTTTAAGACTGCTTATGCATTATTCTTGAATGACTTATATTGCTTTTATTTTTACTATCACAAATAAAGTCATCCCAGTCCACTGTGACCATATCATTTGATTTTGATGAAGTTTGATGATTCAGGGGTTGTTTAACGCATAATACACCTATTAGGCAGGGTCAGTGTCTGAGCATCGGATGATCAAATCATTGTCGCAATTTACCTGCCACCTACCATACCTACCACTTTCATTTAATAATTGAAAATTGGTAAAGTTTAAACTTTTTTGCAGGTTGGCAAAAACTATTTATGCTCACGGTGGAAGCAAGAGCTTATCACATTTTCACAGTTTCTTGCAAGGATTGAGGCTAACAACTGTTCTGACAACCCTACATATCTTGCCCAACATCCGTTGTTTGATCAGGTATTTAAGTCTTCTTTGTGGATGCTGTGTTGTGGTACCACGATTCATGATGGTCAAACTACACCTTGCTGCCTTTCAAATAGTGATATCATACTTCAATGGCAGATAAGTGAGCTACGGAAGGACATTTGTGTTCCTGACTATTGTTTTGCTGGGGGTGGGGAGCTGAGGCCTCTTAATGCCTGGTTTGGTCCAGCTGGGACAGTAACACCGTTGCACCATGATCCACATCATAATATACTTGCTCAGGTATTTTAGATATATAATTCATTGATTAATTGTAAAATGAAGGTGTCTTCTGGGGTTTCTTCATCTATATTTATCTTCAAGTGGCTGTTGCTTTTACCTCTTGTTATTTCTTTTTGCTTATGGAATTTAGCTTCAGTCTCCTATTGTTTACCATGATAATTCTGCAATGGTTTCATGCTTCTCCTGTTTTCCTTAGAAGTGATATATTAGTTAAAGCTCCTCACTTCTGGATATTTGCTATATAATTAAATTATGTAAAATAGGTAAACTGCTTTGAATGCATAACTCCATTCTATGGATAACAGAAATTCCAGTCTCTATGGTTTGATTTTAAGTGAGCATTTCATACTCCTTTGTTTGACGTTGTGATTGACTTAAAATATATCAAAGTGGACAGTGCCCAGACATTCATGTATTTCAATGCCAGGCATTTATCATTCACTCTTGAGAAGGTGAAAAAACAAATTGTACACAGCTTCACACGTCATTAAGTTGTGACGAATTATAGAGTCCTGGCAAGACAATTCAATTGGATCTTACCTTTAGACTTGAGGCTTATAGAGCCCAGACTTATACTTTTATTTTGAGGCATTGCATTTTAATGAACTTAATCCCTTGCAAAGTTTTAATGCTGAAATTAAAGTGTTATATTCTGCTTCACTGATGAGCAAAAAATCTGCAATAAAAGTTATGTTGTATTCTAACTTCTAAGCAGTTCCATGTATTAAAAGGAAAAGTGTATGACAGTTGTGGTGCATTAAAGTTGTCTTGGTGTTATTAGGGTCTCAAGTTCACATAAAAAAAAGCTCTTTTAAGGCAAAAGTGCCACGTAAGGCTTGACCATGAGTGTAGTAAAGCTTGTTTTAGAGCCATGAAAGTACATGAAATTGCAAAGAAAATACACTATTGCAGCTGTCCTATATGCAGTGATGCAATCAACTTAAATTTATTTAAGCCATATCTCTGAATAAAATATATTGATTCAGATAGCTAATAATGGTTGAACTAGCTCATTCTTTGGTCTGATTTAAACCTGCAATGTGTGTGTGCATTAGCCTATTGTCTTTTGCATTATCCAAAAAAAAAAAAAAAAAATTATTGAACCATCTCTGCCTCTTTATTTTCAGGTCGTTGGCAAAAAGTATATAAGGCTTTATTCTGCTTCAGTGTCGGAGGAACTTTACCCTTACACTGAAACCATGCTTAAAAATTCAAGCCAGGTAGCTGCATTTTTTAACTCTGCATAAGCTTGCTTTCTCATTTTGATGAAAACACACATTCTCTCTCTCACACACATATGTGGGAGTATGTGTACACTTGCAATGCTAGTGGATAAGTCATTCTGTGCAAGAGTCTCATTAAACTGCAATCAAGCAAATTCCTTGGAACCCTTTTGGGGCTCCTTAACACTCCGCTGGATAATAATACCAGTTTTCTGTTTAGAACTTCGTTAATCCAGCATATATATATCTGGTGGCCACATTTTCTCGTTTGGCCTTCACATTATGTCCTGTCAAACCTCCTAAGCTGTTCTATGTTTGAATCCCATATTGGTTAACTGCCTCCTCTTTTCCCACCTTAGATTTATAACTTGAACACATTATCAGCACTTAATTTAAAATTTGAGTTTCATATTGAATGTAACTTTTGGGCCAAAAAGACAAATTTACACTCTTAAGACTCTTGTGGGCATTTCTTGCTCTTATCTTCCATCCTGGTTTTGTGGTGGTGGTCAGTCTTCAGAGTGCAGCATATTCATGCTCATACTTTCATGTCGTAGATCTGCATTGTATGAAATTAAAATCCCTCTCCAGTTTGATTGATGATAATTTTGAATGAAGGTTGATCTAGACAACATAGACGAGACACAGTTTCCAAAGGTGCATGACTTAGAATTTCAAGACTGCATTTTAGAGGAAGGTGAGATGCTTTATATTCCGCCCAAATGGTGGCACTACGTGCGATCTTTAACAACAAGTTTGTCAGTTAGCTTTTGGTGGAGTGACATTGAAAATTGAAGCATGGCATGAAATGTTATTGTTTCTGTATTTTTTCTTGATATAGAACTGAGCATTTTGGATAATTGTAGCTGTTATGTTTTTTTGATAGACGGGTAGCTGTAACATTGATTG
Source organism: Castanopsis chinensis (assembly GCA_032878915.1). NCBI lineage: Eukaryota > Viridiplantae > Streptophyta > Magnoliopsida > Fagales > Fagaceae > Castanopsis > Castanopsis chinensis. The sequence goes on from JAVQMG010000084.1 coordinate 2,732,765, forward strand.
ATATTATTACTTATTAAAAAAAAAAAAACATTGATTGATATTATTACTAGAAATATATTTATGTGTAAACATTTTGTTCGACTGTAGTATTCCAAATAATAGAATTGTTGACAGTTTTTATTATATGTGAGACATGTAAGACTGACTTTTGATAATTTTTAGCATGGTTACTTAATAATTTTTTTTTTGAGAAGCTAATAAAATTTCTTATTATAGAGATTATTCATTATTCATCTCTTAGCTGCATAGTTGAAATATATGTCCTTTTAACACTTGTGTTCCCTATCCCTTTATTTTACGTAAGACATAGAGCTATAAATGAATCAAGTTGCTTGTGAATTGTTCTGACCTAATTTAAGAAAAAAACTTGTTTATATTTGTTTATTTAGAAGATGAGTCAAAACTCAAGTTCATGTTTAGCTTGACTATTAAATGACCTAAGTTTAGGGATGGTAAAATGTTTTGAACTACTTTGTGAGTATGTGACTCGATTTATAATATTAAATATTATTATGTATACATTTAGGAAAATATACTTATATAGACTTATGATTGAATTCGGAAAATTGTAAATATGTTTATAAGATATCAAATTGTTATTTATAATTTAGTGATAATATAAAAGTCTATTTCTTAATAAAATTTCTACATAACTATAAAATTCTGCATATCTTTTGACTATACATGACATGATTGATAAATCTAATTTTTATTAACTTGTAAATGAAAATCATTTATCTAATTAATTCAAATGATGTAATTTTAGTTATTTAATTACTAACATAGGTTTGTGAATGGATAAATTTTTTTACTCATAATGTTTATTTTATATTAGAAAAGAATAAGTTAAATAAGTAGTTTATGAACATGTTTGAATATGTGCAACAAGATAATAAATTGAATGTAAATATATAATTTAACTTGTTAATGAACTTGAGCTCCAAATTGTGTTTAACTGGTTGTTTTGGTTTTAGTGATTTGGGATTCATGAGGCAAAACCCAAGAGGGGGTTATTAGGTGTCATAAACCTTGGGAATATATGATTCATTTGGTCAAACTTAAGCAGAAAAGAATTGAGACAAGATATGGTAATTTGTGAGTTTGTTGTAACCAAAGGTGGATAAATTAAGGTATCGTGTCAACATGTGAACTGTGAGAGAGAAACGAAGATTTATGCTTAGTGTCAACTTGAAATATGTATCTGAGATTTGCACAAGATATCATTTACATGAATCTAAATTTTAAGTTCCTTGATAACTCTTGGGAGTAAATCACTTGATTTTCTTTACTTTTAGTTAAAGGCGACTCTCTAAAACCATTTTCATAATAACTTATACGTAGCTCATTCGCATATAAAAGCATAATTCTTAAATGAAAAATAAATTTAGCAAAGAATACAATTCAATGGTATTAATATATTTAGAGATGATATTTAACTATTAATCATTCTTAAAAAAGTAAATATAATAGTTATTAATATAAACCACAAAAAATTGCGAGGCTTCGACAAGTACATCTAGATTTGTGACTACAGTAAAGAAAAAGAAAGCTTGGAGTAGTTAGTAGAAAAGAAAATTTTGCCAGGATTTTGGAGTCCCATTGAACTTAAACGTAGTCCTCTCATTTCCCTTTAAACTACTTCTCAGAGTTTGGATTTGACATAAGGTTTATTTCTCCATAATAATATATTTCATTTTTTGGTGTAAACAGGATTTCAATCCAAATCCTTGATTTCTTATTTGACGATAAGAAACTTTACTAGTTGAGTTAATTAAAATTCACTATTTTCATAAATATTGGGTGGTGGTTGAGTGAGATTCCAAACTTGAAATCCCTTTTGTACATGCATGAGTAAGATTAGCGCATACACCAAAAACAGAAAAAAAAAAAAAAAAAAAACAAAACAACAACAAAGCCTCAATAAAATAAACACACACCCGATGTTCATGCATGAAACCATGATGTTGAACCTTGATTTATAACGACAAAGTAAGAGATATTGACAGAAAATCAAGAGATACAGGCTGATATTATTTTATTCCATAACTTTTAGATCAATTATTGCTGATAACCTTAGGCAAAATCAACCTATATAACGTTTTTTTTTAATAGGTAAGAAGTCCCATTCTATTGGAAATGTTGTATATAATCAAATGTTTTCGATATCTCGCCCGGGAATGATTTGTAAAAGGGAAATGAAATTCTTTTTTCTTTGCTTTTCCTTTTTACAGGTAGCCTTTAAAATAGCATCATCTCACAAATGTTTGTCTGCAATATAATATCATCCATATCATGCTTTCCAACACCAAATCTTTTGTTAGAATTTTGAAGTTGGAAATTATTTGTTGGATGGAGCAACAACTTGACTTTTCAAGTGAAAGTGAGCAATAACGACGGCAAATTTGAAACCATGCGGTATAATTATGAATTAAAAATCAACATGACAAACAGGAAATAGCATTATTGATTATTCTGAAATATATTAACACCTGCCCTCTCAACCAAAGGTCAATAAATCTTATATAAATCAGGCTTAAAGTTTTCTCTAAGAACTTAAAGTTTCATCACAACTAGTACTTCGCTTCAAAGAGCATACAACTCTTAGCCATTCCCCTACTCCTCAAGATCAATGGCAAATACCAAAGAGCACATAGTAATGTTCCCATTCATGGCACAGGGCCATATAATACCTTACCTAGCCTTAGCCCTCCAAATAGAACAAAGAAAGAACTACACAATAACCTTTGTCAACACCCCTCTCAACATCAAGAACCTCAGGTCCACACTCCCTGCAAATTCCTCCATTCGCCTCCTTGAAATCCCTTTCTCCAGTTCCGACCAAGGCCTGCCTCTGGACACTGAGAACACCAACATCCTTCCCTACCATCTCTTCATCCACCTCATTGAAGCCTCCACTTCTCTCAAACCATCATTCAAGAAACTCATTGAAAACTTCATTGAACAAGGCAACCCTCCACTTTGCATTATTGCTGACATATTCTTTGGATGGACTGCAAGCGTTGCTAAAGAGCTCAACGTTTTCCATGCAATCTTTACTGTTAGTAGTGCGTATGGATTGGCATGTTATTATTCTCTCTGGATGAACCTGCCTCACAGGAAGGAGAATTCAGATGAGTTTTCTTTGCCTGACTTTGCAGAAGCTTCAAATTTTCATATTACACAGCTACCAACAAATATATTGGAGGCTGATGGTACTGATGATTGGTCGGTTTTTCAAAGCAAGAATCTTCCTGAGTGGGTGAACTCTGATGGGATTTTGGTCAACACTGTGGAGGAGTTTGATCAGGTGGGATTGTTGTATTTTAAACGTAAACTTGGAAGCCCTGCATGGCCGATTGGGCCAATTCTTTTATCCAGGGAAAACAGAGAAGATGGTATGAGTCTAGAGCCTCGCATTGAGTGGCTTAATACTAAACCTTTGAAGTCAGTTCTATATGTATCTTTTGGGTCACAGAATACCATCTCTGCCTCACAAATGATGCAATTGGCTATGGGGTTGGAAGCTAGTAACAAGAATTTTATCTGGGTGATTAGGCCACCAATTGGATTTGAATTGAATACAGAATTCAAAGCAAAAGAATGGCTACCAAAAGGATTTGAAGAAAGAATCAAAGAATCAAGAAGAGGGTTACTAGTGTATAACTGGGCACCCCAGGTTGAAATTTTGTCCCATAAGGCTGTGTGCGCATTTTTAACACAGTGTGGATGGAATTCTGTGCTAGAAGCGCTTAATCATAGTGTGTTGTTGATTGGTTGGCCACTGGCGGCAGAGCAGTCCTTCAATGCAAAGTTGTTGGAGGAAGAGATGGGAGTTTGCGTGGAGGTAGCTAGGGGGAAAAGCAATGAGGTTAGACATGAACATATAGCTGCAAAAATTGAGTTGGTGATGAATGAGACACAACAGAAAGGGAAGGAAATGAGAAGGAAAGCTTTTGAGGCTAGGGAGATGATCAGGAATGCCATTAAAGATGAGGAAGGTTTCAAAGGGTCATCTGTCAAAGCAATGGATGAATTTTTTAGTGCTGCATTATCAATGAGGGAGAAGACTATGAGGGAACAGAATGTTGCTGTTTGATTGAAGGAAAAAGAATTTAGAAGAATAACCAAGTGAATAAAACTTGTCCTAATTTGTGTTTTCTATTTAGTAGATCAAATTGCATCTTTCTCTAAAATGGCAATGCCATTTGCTTTGGCTAACTGCAATTTGAGGTTTAATTTTTATCTAGCTATTGCACAAGTTCAATTCTGTGGGTATATGTTTCAAGGCTTTCAGCCTTTCACTCATTTGACTGCCAAAATGCTACTGCATTTTATATTAGCCAAATTCCACCCAAGTTATTTCAATTAGGCCTAGAATTGAACGGATTTTTTATGTTCTAGAATGTCTTCTAAGACTTACAAAATTCTTCCAACACTTTGGAGCTGATTTCAAATTAAATTCTACATTTTAAAAAAGTTCAATTAAATACTTGAATTTTAAAAAAAAATTTAGTTCGGCTCCTTGGAGAATTAAATAAAAGTACTGAATTCAGATAAACTACATGAACGCCAATGATATTTTAGTGAACAAAAAAAAAAAAAAAAAATCCCACCATAATACTAGAGTAACCTGATCCGATTCACAATATTAATAGTTTGGGTTGCTGTACTTCGAACTTTTTGCTGTAAGTTTAATTTATTTTGGTCTATTGAGGCTTAGATTTGATGAAATTATACCATCGTACCTGATTGCAATGAATGAAAAGCTTAAATAGTTAATCAAAAAAGAAAAGCTTAAATAGTTAAATGAACATCCACTTTTTAAAGCTATCATATGTTCCGTGCAAGTTGAATTGGCCTTTAGAGCTATCATAAAGTTAGGTAGGTGAAAAAACACTATGAACTCAACCCAAATCAACTCAATACACATCTTTATCCATAACCAAGATGTCACAAAATTGGTCTAGAACCACATTTGATTAGTCACAAATACGTTGACCCTTTGTGATTAATTAGCTAAGTTTTTAATTAATCAAGTTAACATACAAATTGTGTGGTAGCACAAATAAATCACCAATAATCTAAAGTATGCAGCGGAAAATAAATAATACAGTGATTTATTTACGAATGGGAAAAACCTAACGACAAAAACCCCACTAGGTGATTTAAGGTCACCACTCCCGAAACTCTACTATTATCACAACTAGCGGTTACAAGTAAAGGAATCCCAGTATCTTACCAACCTACAGTTGAATCCTTACCCCAATATCCAATTGGACTTGTTCTGTAGTGATAGTTTCTCATTTTGATGCACAGCTCCCAGTACGTGACTAACCAATTGTGCGGATCCCAGTACGCAACTTCAATTCACCAACTAGAGAGAGTTGTTGGCTATAAAGTTCTTCAATTCATCCACATAATGAAGATCAAGAAGATGTTTAGTTACAAAACCCTACGTTGCACATTACACAGTAACTTCTTCACAAGAAAGATGAACTAGGGCATGAACTTTGTCTCGGATCACAAATAGCTTGAATAAGGATTTCTCAATGCTTGTGCAACTTGTGTACTTGTGCATCCTTTGACGACCCTTAAAATAATCCTTTTATATGTCTAGGGTTAGGAGAAAAAAAGTCCTAAAGACACATTCACGGATTGGAATCAAAACAGAACTTAGAATCTGTTTTTCATAAATCTCGACAAATAGAGGTGTCGAGGATCTGTTGAGAAGTTATCAACCCTCGGGGCTGAAACAGCTTCTAAAACTCGATAGATGCATGTGTCGAGCTTTAGTAACTTGCACTTTTCAACTTGTTTCTAGGACAGACTTGATGACTTCATCACTTGATCTTGAAACATAGTTTCTTGAAGCGTTAAACACATCCTAATTCTACCCAATTACAAATAAAGTGCGTTTTGTCAAAGGATAAGCCAATTACATAAAATAATGACATATGTTCAAAACAAGATGAACCACATATGTCCTAACAATCTCCCCTTTTGGCAATCCGTGACAAAACCATAACAAACAAATAAACATATGAGAGAAGTCATAAATCACTCAACTCATATTCACTTGTTGAATACAATAAAATTTATCCTAACACAAACTCTAGAAAAACTTTGCAAGAAGAGAGTTTATGGCAAGTAGACTTTGACAACCTGTATTTCTAAAACACTTTTAAATAAAACACATCAACGTATCTTTGTGTGAAGCAGAAATAATAAATTGTATACAAATAAAAGAAACATGTGTATAAAGACATAAAAGAAACAACATATTTAAAGGTAGGTGAAAGAAACATACATCAACATATATATATATATATCAAGAAATAAGCACAATGTATGTCAATAAATGGTCACAAGACTGGGGTACACGAACAATATATCTCTATAAGAAAGAAAAAAAGAAAGAAAAGAAATGCATGTAATCTTCACTACATCCCTCATATCAACACTCCCCCTATAAAAAATGTCCTACACAAGCTCTCCTTCTAAGAATGACTACTTTCATAACCCAAAACTACTTCCCCTTTTTGTCACGAGTGACAAAGGGTAAAATGTCAAGTAGACATCTTATCAAAATAGCTAGCATCTCCATCATCATCATCATCTGAAGCATCATCGTCATCACCATCATTATCCTCAATCTCAGAAGCTACATGAGGAGGTGGAGGAGAAGCCTCAGAAGCAAAGCTATCCAAGGTCGCCTATCGCCTGGCAATGTGACCAACACGAACATTCACCTGATACAACTCTGTAGAGAGCATATCGAAGCGAGCATCTATGTGCTGAAGCTGCGCCATGATATCTTCAAGTGTCACATCGCTTGAGGAAGAGGAGGGAGCAGATGCGGCTCTAGCTAATCTGGAGGGAGCAATTGTGGCTCTGGAGTCAGACGGGAGGAAGGATCTGTAGAATCCATTTGTCGCGACCTGAACTGCGCCTTACTACGTTTTACGGTAGCAGCGTCTATGGCAGACATGACATGGAATGGGTCGGACGAGGGAAAAGGGACGGAAAAGCGGCAAAGAATCCTCTTGATAGCAGAAGGGAAAATGAGCTTATCACGAATAATCGTATCCCTATAGACATCTATGATAAAGAAGATGAAGTGTGAAGGGAAGTCTATAACGAGATACTCTAAGAGAGACAACAAAAATCGAGCATGAGGCTTTGTGATGGAGTTGTAGTGAGAAAGTGGGTGCAAAACAAATGTCATCACCATGTTTAGGAAACGAGGACCTTTAGCAAAAGGCTTACATGGTGTGTACTGATACTCACCCCAATCAAAGGGGTTGTCACAGAATGCAGATATCATCTTATCTTGGACACAATTCATAGACGCTCACAACCGGGGTAACCAGGATGATCAACCCTCGGAACATGAAGAACCTCGGAGACCAACTCTGAAGTGACAACAATGTGCATACCTCGAACGCGAGTATGAAAGAGAGGTACTGAAGAATCAATCCCGTGGATGTTGGAGTAAAACACCTGAATCAACACGGTAGGAAAAGTGACCGGGACGTCACATAGTGACTCCCAAGCCCGACTATGAATGACATTGAGAAGGTCAGTGTCGGCAAAATCTGCCAGAACAACTTGGCGTTCCGAATGAACACCTTCTTTAGAAAAGTTCTTCGAGAAGTCTTGTTGGGCTTTCTCATCACGGAATCGAACAGAAAGAGAAGTAGGATCAGCAGATGAAGAGCCCCTAGAACGAAGAGGGTTTTGGGATAGAATGGATTTACGCTTAGGTGCCATAGACACTACTAACGCAAACAGAAAGAGAGGGAGAAAGAGAGAAACACATAGAAAAATTCCAAAACAGTTCAATATATGACAAATATATTGAAAAGAAAAGAACGTATGCATGGAAAATGCATGAACATGTGACATCCAACAAAATGGCATTATGGGCTCAGCCCAATCCAATCCTACCAGCCCACAACAAAATTGCACATATCTAAATGCATGAAAATATTGTTAGAATGTTAATGTGATGCAATGCATGTAGTTTTAATGATCAAATCTATAAAACCAACCTAAAAATTTTAAGCAAAAATCACATTTTCGTCCCTACATTTTCACCCGATTCCCATTTTGATCCCTATATTTTATTTTCACCACTTTGAGTCCCTGTTTAGAAAAACGCCTTCTATTTAAATCCTTTCCGTCAGTGCCGTTAGGGCACTGGCTTACATGGCAAACAGAATTATTAAAACAATAATAAAAAATTTATTTTGTTATTAAAAAATGCCACGTCAGCAATTAAATTTTAAAAAAATAATTTAAGTAAATTTAACTAAATAAAAAAATCAAAAACAAAAATAAAAATATAAAATCCCATTAATAGAGATTAAAGTGTGTATTGAACAAGAACAAGAACAAGAACAACACAAACCCAGCACAAACCTAGTAATTAAAAAAAAAAAAAAAAACAACAACAACAACAAAATAAACCCAATCAAAGTGTGTATTGAACAAGAACAAGAATAAGAACAACATAAACTCAGCACAAACCCAGTAATTAAAAAAAAAAAAAAAAAACCTAGAGTTAACAGAGTTGACGGCTCTTTGTTTTTGTTGATGTTGATGTTGATATTGTTCTGACTTGGTGGTGGTGGTGGTGACTCGTCTTGCTAGGAAGGCATAATATAGATCGCGCCAGTTCTCGCTACAGGTCGAGTCACGTGCTTAGTAGAGATCGCCGGGTGGCCCGAATTGCTCACATCTGATCCGGACGGACTACTCGGGCTGTAACATAGGCCTGAACCCGGATTTGATTTCTTCCACGGCCGATTGAGTGAGTCGTCGGCAGTGGTCGTTGTAGTAGTGGTGGTGTCGTCGCTCATCGACGAGAACTTCCGCTTTAGCGTGGAGTTCCAGTGGTTCTTGATCACATTGTCCGTACGGCCATTGAGGAGCCTAGCTATGGTGGCCCACTTGTTACCGTACTTGGCGTGAGCCTGAACGATGAGGTTGTCCTCCTCCGCCGAGAAAGCGTGGTGCTCCACCTTTGGCGACAGCTGATTACACCACCGCAACTGGCAAGACTTCCCGAACCAACCAGAAATTGCCTTGCTTATCATCGACCAGTTCGTTTGATTGGGTTTATTTTGTTGTTGTTGTTGTTGTTGTTGTTTTTTTTTTTTTTTTTTTTTTTTTTTTTTTTTTTTAATTACTGGGTTTGTGTTGTTCTTGTTCTTGTTCTTGTTCTTGTTCTTGTTCATGTTCAATACACACTTCGATCTCTATTAATGGGATTTTTTATTTTTATTTCTGTTTTTTATTTTTTTTATTTAGTTAAATTATTTTTTTTTAAATTTAATTGCTGACGTGGCATTTTTTAATAACAAAATAAAATTTTTATTATTATTTTAATAATTCCGTTTGCCACATAAGCTAGTGCCCTAACGGCATTGACGGAAAGGATTTAAATAGAAGGCGTTTTTCTAAACAGAGACTAAAAGTGGTGAAAATAAAATATAGGGACCAAAATGGGAATCGGGTGAAAATGTAGGGACGAAAATGTAGTTTTCGCCAAAATTTTAATAAACACTCATCAATTTTGAAAAACCCCAAAATTTTTCAAAAACCCCAAAACCTAGGTTTTAAAACATGAAATGCATGAAGAATGAGAGGATTAAAGCTTACCAAGAGAAGAAAATCTTGAGGAAAGCTTGAAGAATCCTTAGGAAGAGGTTTGGAGTGAGTGAGAAAAATTTTGGGAGTGAGAAACCAAATTTATTGAGAGAGAGATCGAGAGAAATGAGAGACAAAATCGCGAAGAACCTATATATACTTCTTCAGTAATTCTCGACAGATGTAGGTATCGAGAGGTGTCAAGATAGCTATCGAGGTAGGTATCGAGAATGAAGGATCAAACACCAAAAGAATCTCGATCGATCCATCAGCTGTCGAGAAGCTATCGAGTAGACGGAAAGTTTCTCGATCGATCCATCAAGTGTCGAGATAGCGATAAGAAAAAGCTGAAAAACTCGACAGACAGCCAGGTATCGAGGATGTGTGGAGGAGGTGTCGAGCTTGGCGTTAAAAAGCAGTTTTTCAAGAGAAGAAAAACACAGACATGAATGCAATCACGTATGCAACTCAACCAATGATCCAAGCAACACATTAAGCTCTCAAAATCATCTCTCAACAACAAGTTTAAGCACATGGATCCCAAAACACACGCACACACACACACACACACACACTAAATAAGTCTAACTAATTTTATATTCAAAAATGAGTTAAGACAGTTTAGTGAGCATACATTAACATATGTAAACCTTGTGATGGCCAAATCACATTGTACCTGCACATGTATCAAGAATAGCAAAAAATATTGCGTGTTGTGTGTGAAAAATATCACAAGATTGCATAAGTGTCTCAAAGTTATGACGATTTGAGATATAAGAAAATCACTTTAACTCACACACAATCAAAACTGTTTGATGGGGACTATCACCTTCGAGGTACATCCTATAACTCCCACATCTCCTAGAAAACACGCTTGCAATCATATTTTTAAAGCACTTTGATCTTTTTGCTTTTTATTTCTTTGCATATTTTCTTTTATTAAGCATATCATGCATGGGCATATAAGAAATAAAAGAAATACCCAATTATGTTAAGTTTTGGACATTGCACTTTTGCTATGCCGAAGTATACAGATGTCATTTCATGATTGGCGAGTAATAGTGGTAAGATGGTTACTTATGCATTTCTCTTAGGATTTTCTAGTCATATCCATCAAAAAGAGTGATACGAGTGTTAAGTATAAGAGATCACTTAACCTTACTCATCACAAACAAAGAGCTACAAAGCTCACTTGCTTAGTTGTGCATAAGGATGCTCATATAAGCTACAAGAGATACAAAATTTAGAAAACTCTGTTTCAATGGCCATTTTAAGGTTCACAAGAACCAATGTACACAAACACATACTGTTTTTGTATTTTTTCAATTTTTCAATTTTTTTTTATTTTTATCAGAAAAGCAAAAATAAAACACAAAACTGAAAACATACAAACAAAAACATGTTAAAGAAAGCAAAACAATACATAAAACTAGATTGACTCAAAATAGTAAAGCAACACACAAGTAATGCAAAAACAATAAAAATGGGGAGAGAGAGAAGAAGTGAACAAAATTACTTAGAACTTTTTTCCTTCCACACCTTGGAAGAACTTTTTCTTTTTGCCAACCCTTGAATCGGTGATGAGGGGGAAGAATTGAACCTGTTCAAGTTCGAAAGGAACATGAGGGCTTTGAGAATATCTCCAAGAGGAGCAAGAGAGATCTGAAGTTGATTCTGTTTTCCAAATGCTATCATGCCATTGTTTTGTTGAGTGGCTAACCACTTGTAGTAATTTGGTCGAGTATAACTAGCAACACCACAATGATAACAGAGATGATGCTTCTTCTATTTAGGCTTTTGAGAGATAGCCTTCTTAGTCCTAAGGTTTCTAGTTTCCCTCTTCTCAAGATTAGAGGGTGCTCCTAAGATGGACTTACCCTTGTCTAAATTCTCATTTGCTAATTCAGTTTTAACATCTTTATCCTTAATTTTAATGTTATTAGCAGGAGGAACAAAAACAGTAGTACTAGTAGAAGGAATATTAGAGAGAGAATGCATACCCCAATCCTGTACAATCCGAAGCAGATTTCTGAGCGCTGAGCATCTCATCCAGTTTTGCACTTGACGTCCTCTCCAATTGTGCTCTAACTTGAAACAGCTCCTCTTTAAGCTTCTTGGTCTTCTCAGCCAAGAATTTATTCTCGAACCTCAGTACCCCAATGGTCTGATTTGCTTTATCAACCTTAGTGGAAAGCTCCTCACGGTCAAGTTCCACATCATTGAGCTTCTTGGTGGCCAGCCTATAGAGTTTCTCATGCTTCTTAGAAAGCTTATACAATTTCTCATAGGCGGTATGAATATCATTTTGGTCATCCATAGTTTCAAACTTAGCATTCACCGATTCTTTTTCTTCATCCACTTCTTTAGTAATCCCTTCAGTAGGATTAATAGTGGCAGTGAAGGCATTTAAGATTCTGTCATCTTCATTGTTAGAATCATCCTCGGGCTCAGTATCGCTCAAAGTAATAGCTAGTGCCTTGCTCTTCCCAATGCTCTTGAGGTACGTAGGACACTCTTGTTTCATGTTTCTGAAGCCTTGACACCTGCAGCATTTCAGTCCAGTGGGAATAGTGTACTAACCTCCATCCCTGGTATCCTTCTTCCCTTTATCTAGGCTCTTGAATTGAGAAGAACTGGATTGCCTACAGTCCTTGTTAAAGCCTTTTCCATTGGCATTCTTCATAAATTTCTTGAATTGTCTAGTAATGTAGGACTTCATCTTAGAATCTTCATCGTCTGAAGACTTATTTGTATCACTGTTCTTGGCCTTTAATGCCATGCTTTTGCCTTTGCTTGACTTGCCCATTCTAGTCAACTTTAGCTCGTAGGTTTGCAAATTGCTAACCAGCTCAGTCAGAGGAATCTTGTCAATATCCTTCGATTCCTCTATCGCTGTGATCTTGGCATGGAATCTCTTGGGCAAAGATCTTATCACTTTTCTCATTATCTTGGATTCAGGAATGGTTTCTCCAAGATTAAAAGTTGAGTTTACTATGTTTTTGAGCTTTGCATAAAACTCATCGAATGACTCATCCTCCTCCATCTTAATTTCTTCGAAGCTTGTAGTAAGCCTCCGTAGCTTCGAATCCTTGACAGTCGTAGTTCCCTCATAGGTTATTTAGAGAATGGTCCATGCTTTCTTAGCAGTTTTCGTGAGGAAATCTTCTTGAACTCCTCATTTGTGACCGCATTGAATAGGGCATTCAATACTCTGCTGTTGAAATTTGCCGCCTTAATCTTGGCATCATCCCAATCACCCGGCACTTCTGTAGGCTTGGTCCAGCCTATCTCCACAGCTTGCCACACCTTCTCATCTAGTGACTGCAAGAAAGCTCTCATGCGTACTTTCCAGAATGCATAGTTAGTACCATCAAACAATAAAGGTATAATAAGAGACTGACCTCTATCCATGACAAACAAGGGTCAATGGATCACACACAAGGATTAAACCCTAATCAGAGTGTGCCTGTTCTGATACTACTTGATAGGCCATAAAGGCGTTGACTCCTTGTGATTAATTAAGTTGATTAATTAATCAAGTTTTTAATTAATCAAGTTAACATGCAAATTGCGTGGTAGCACAAACAAATCACCAATAATCTAAAGTATGCAGCGGAAAATAAATAACACGATGATTTGTTTACGAATGGGAAAAACCTAATGGCAAAAACTCCACCGGGTGATTTAAGGTCACCACTCCCAAAACTCTACTATTATCACAACAAGCAATTACAAGTAAAGGAATCCCAATACTTTACCAACTTACAGTTGAACCCTTACCCCAATACCCAATTGGACTTGTTCTGTAGTGACAGTTTCACATTTTGATGCACGGCTCCTAGTACGTGACTAACCAATTGCGTGGATCCCAGTACACGACTTCAATTCACCAACTAGAAAGAGTTGTTGGCTGCAAAGTTCTTCAATTCATCCACACGATGAAGATCAAGAAGATGCTTCGTTATAAAACCCTACGGTGCACATTACACAACAACTTCTTCACAAGAAAGATGAACTAGAGTATGAACTTTGTCTCGGATCACAAATAACTTGAACAAGGATTTCTTAATGCTTGTGCAACTTGTGTACTTGTGCATCCTTCGACGGCCCTTAAAATAATCCTTTTATATGCTAGGGTTAGGAGAAAAGAAGTCCCAAAGACACATTCACGGATTGGAATCAAAACAGAACTTAGAATCTGTTTTCCATAAATCTCGACAGATAGAGGTGTCGAGGATCTGTCGAGAAGCTGTCGAGCCTCGGGGCCGAAACAGCTTCTAAAGCTCGATAGATGCATGTGTCGAGACTAGGTGTCAAGTTTTAGTAATTTACACTTTTCAGCTTGTTTCTTGGACAGACTCGATGACTTCATTACTTGATCTTGAAATACAATTTCTTGAAGCGTTAAACACATCCTAATTCTATCAAATTACAAGTAAAGTGAGTTTTGTCAAAGGATAAGCCAATTACATAAAATAATGACATATGTTCAAAACAAGATGAACCATATATGTCCTATCAACATCAACAAACAAGTCTAAATAAAATCTTACCACAAGAATAGATGACAAATTAAAGTGAATGCCTGTTGAAGTTTGATAGTTGTATATTTGTAAAATTTAACTCCTAAGTGATCATGTCAACCCATCCTCTTTTCTTTAGATTATCTAGAAACCATTTTCACGGCTCATTTTTATGATTAGTTACATTATAACAACAAACACAAAGAAATAAAATAAAGCCTAAAACTTTGGCAAAGAGTTTTGTAACTTAGTAACATTGGTTGCTCCATTTTATTAGAAAAATTAGAGTTCAAATCCTTCTTTCTTTATTTTGTAAATTGTAACTATCGAATTATTAAAATTAAAATAAAAGTTGTCAGACATGCTTTCAGATATAAATATAAATATAAATATATATATATATAGAGAGAGAGAGAGAGAGAGAGAGAGAGAGGACATGAATGCCTCAGATTAGCATTAATTATCTCATATTTCGGCTACATATAGTAGATCTCTCACAATAGATGAACCTCACACATGCAATATTATTCCCTAGATTGGGCAAAGAGATGAAATCGTTAACTTCATTATAGAGGATACCTAGCCTACTAAATAAAATACTCAAAACAACCTGAGACTCGAGAGGCTAAAAGCACATGAAACAATGAAACAGTGATTGCCCACACAACGCATCCCTCACAATCGCAAGTTCACTACCTAAAGTGACCAAAAAGAAGAACTGGGCTTGAGAGCCCAAAAGATGCTGAAAAGATACCATACGGCCACCAAAATAATGAATCAACTCAAACCAGCCCAAATTATATAAAAGCTATAATCAAAGAAGACTCGAAAACAAAGCTCAGTCCAAGATCTTTCCTGGCCCAAAATCCCATGAAAATTGGTCATGGGCCATTAATTGTCACTTTCAATATCAGTATACCATTTAAAAAGTGTTTTTATTTTATTTTTTTCAAGAATTGTCACAAAAATTCTACAGTCTTTAACCTTTGATATTGTAACAAAATAAAAAAAATAAAAATCTAATCGATACCTCAAAGAGAGTAGTGAGGACTTTTTAAATTCAAAGCAAAAGAATGGCTACTAAAAGGATTTGAAGAAAGGGTAAAAGAATCAAGAAGGGGGTTACTAGGGTAAAACTGGGCACCCCAAGTGGAAATTTTGTCTCACAAAGCTGTCTCTGCATTTTTTAACACACTGTGGATGGAATTCTGTGCTGGAAGCGCTTAATCATGGTGTGTTGCTGATTGGTTGGCCAATGGTGGCTGAGCAGTTCTTCAATGCTAAGTTGTTGGAGGAAGAGATGGAAGTTTGAGTGGAGGTGGATAGGGGGAAAAGCTGTGAGGTTAGACATGAGACATAGCTGCAAAAATTGAGTTGGTGATGAATGAAACACAACAGAAAGGGAAGGAAATAAGAAGGCAAGCTTTTGAGGCTAGGGAGATGATCAGGAATACTACGAAAGATGAATTTTTTAGTGCTGCATCAGTGCATTGTCAATGAGGTAGAAGACTATGAGGGAACAGAATGTTGCTGCTTGATTGAAGGAGAAAGTATCTGGAAGAATAACCAAGTGAGTATAAGATGTGCTAATTTGTGATTTCTATTTAGTAGATCAAATTTCAAATTGCATCTTTCTCTAAAAATAGGGGTTTAAAATTTAAAAAAGAAAAAAAAAAGAAAAAAAGAAAAAAGAAGAAGGAGAAGCCATTTGGCAAACTGCAGTTTGAGGTTCAATATGTATCCCAGCTCTTGCAGAAGTTCAATTTTGCGTGTATGTTACTAGTGTCTCAGCATTTCACTCATTTGGCTGCCTATAAGTAAATGTTACTACATTTTATATTAGGGGCAGTGCCACTTCAAGGCTAGGGTGGTCCCAGGACCACCCTGACTAATTTTTTTTTTTTGTATAATAATTTAAAATTTTATATTTGTTTATGGCACCCTTCAAATAAAAATTTGCGAATACTCTCAGTTTTTTTATGCCAATAAAATCAAATTTTCCTTCATAATTCGTTCTACATTCAGTAGATGAATGTTTGCTTAGTTGTGTACATTGAAAGAGACGTAGCTTGTAGTATTGATAATGAAATTATCATACAACGATTTCAAAATATGAAAACTCGTAGAAGACAATTGTAAATTTTATGTATTTGCGTGTTTTTTTATTGTTGATATTGTCAATATATGAATTTCTCTTTTTATTAGATTGTATAATTTATGTTTCTTAAAGAACATCCTGAAAAAAATTCTTAGAGCCGCCACTGTTTTATATATCTTAATTCCACCCAAAGTTATTTCATTTATGTTCCAAAATTTTTTCTAAGACTTATAAAATTCTTCCAACATTTTGGAGGTGATTTCAAATTAAATTCTACATTTTAAAAATGTTCAATTAAATACTTTAAATTTTATAATTGTTTTAGTTAAGCTCCTTAGAGAATTAAATAAAAGTAATGAAAATCAAGTAAATAAAATGTACGTTAAGATATATACTTCCCCAAATATAGTTAACTATTAATAAGACCACACATTATATATGCAAACTTATCATGATTAGTTTTTATGCTGCAAAGAAAGCATGCAAGATAGGAATAATAATTAGATCAATATAAATTCAAAATGTGAAGATGCACCAACAGGGAATGGTTGAATGAAAATTTAAAAAAAAAAAAAAATCAAACCGTCTCTCTTCACTTGAGACAATCATAATCCTAATGCATTTGGAATTCAAGAAAGTATTCAATATTGATCAAAATAACTACAAGTGAAAAAAATAAAATCAAATACAAACCTATTTCAGCTATATAAAGTAGCATCTCCTATAAAATTAAATTTAATGCGATTTACCTATGTTGGGTAACTTTTTCTTTTCTTTCTCAACTAAGAATAATATCAACACAAATTATAAATAAGAAGAACTATGAAGTGAGGCAGCTATGATCGCATGTGTGGGTTTTGTTAATAAGAAAGAGAGTCATAGTTGCTACATTAAAGCAAAATTCCAACTAACAATTATTAACAAATTAATAATTGAACCAAAATTCATACTGTATGTTATAATTGTTGACATCACCTCATAAGATTGATTCATGATCTATGTCCATTGCAGTTTTGGTTATCTCCATTACTCTTTATGCCCAAAAAGGTTATTGAACTTTTATCTTCAAAGGCCCACAATATCAAACCTCCCCCACACTACCAATAAAGCCTTCACTCAGCAAATGAAAATCCATAGTAAAAAAGTCATCGGTGAAATCCATAGAGATTTGTGACAGGCCACAAACGCGTTGACCCCTTGTGATAATTTAGATTAATTAATTAGCCTAGTTTTTAATTAATCAAATTAATCATGCAATATCACGTGGCAGCACAAACAAATCACCGAAACTAAGTTAAGCAGCGGAAAGTAAATAACACGGTGATTTGTTCACGAATGGAGAAAACCTTACGGCAAAAACCCCACCGGGTGATTTAAGGTCACCACTCCCGAAACTCCACTATTATCACAACAAGCAGTTACAAGTAAGGAATCCCAAGTACCTCACCAACCTACAGTTGAACTTTTACCCCAATACCCAATTGGACTTGTTCTGTAGTGACAGTTTCTCCTTTTAATGCACGGCTCCCAAGTAGGTGATTAACCAAATGCGCGGATCCCAGTAAGCGACTTCAATTACTAACTATGGAGAGAGAGAGAGTTGGCTGCAAAGTTCTTCAAATCATCAAGGATGAACTAGGGCACGAACTTTGTCTGTCAGATCACAAATTGCATGAACAACGAGTTCTCAAAGAATGTACAACTTGTTTTCTGTGATCTCTCCTTTTGACGGCCCTTAAAATAATTCTTTTATATGTCTAGGGTTAGGAGAAAAGAAGTCCCAAAGACACACTCACGGATTAGATTTGAAACAGACCTGGAAATCTGTTTTCTTTAATTCTCGACAGATAGAGGTGTCGAGAGGTGTCGAGATAGCTGTCGAGGCTCGGGCAAAACAGCTTCTTTAAAGCTCGATAGATGTATCTGTCGAGGTATGTGTCGAGCTTTAAAATCTTGCACTTCCCAGCTTGTTTCTTGGACAGACTTTGACGGTTTCAACACTTAACCTTGAACTGAAGTGTTAAACTCATCCTAAATCTACCCAATTACAAGTAAAGTGCGTTTTGTCTAAGGATAAGCCAATTACATAAAATAGTGACATATGTTCACAGACTTGAACTACATATGTCCTAACAATTTGTAAAACTGAATCTATAACAAAGGGCACAAATCAATGATTAAAAAATTGAATTATTGCTTTATAATGATAGAAATTTTCATCATGTAACAATATGTTAGGAACCTCACACGTGTTGTACTGAATTGTATAGCTATAGTATATTGTAATGGCATAGCAGCAGTGTACACGTGTAAACAATGGGTGTATTGAAGTGATTAATTGGTTAGTATCGATTAGGAGCTAGTTAAGGTGCAGTAAGGAGTTAGTTACACATTCTGTTAGCACATTCTATTAGTATAGGATATTCTGTTAGTGTGAATATAAAGGGAGAGGGGTTGTATTAGAAAGGCAATAAGAACAATCTTAAGCATTTTTCTCTAAACTTGTCTCTCTTCTCTCTCTCTCTCTCTCTCTCTCTGGAGGTCCGGTCCTCTTGAAGTGACCAATCTTTTCTTTTCTTTTCTTTTCTCATTCCTACAAACAAAATCCTAACATTTTATATCAGAGTAGTGATCCAGGATTTAGGCATCATAACAGGGATAAGATCAAATTCTCAAAATTTTGAAAAAATTGCTGCTTTATCCAAGATTACTGACAGCCATGAACAAACCTTACAAGAAGTCACAAACAATTACAAATCCACACCACATTTATGCAGAAGTGGGCTGATTCTGAGGAGCAACGTCAACATTCATCACCATCCAGAGGGTATTTGATTAATACTACAGTTACTAATGGAGGTCATGAACAATTACTAATTGGAGCAATCAAGAATCTGAGGTTGAGTTTCCACGGTTTCAAGGAGAGGATCCTACTTGCTGGATATACAGAGCCAATCAATTTTTTTCATACAACAACACTCCTGAGCATCAAAAGGTGTTAATGGCTTCATATCATCTTGATGGTGAAGCTTTAATTTAGTTTCAAGAGGCTGAACAAGCAAGGGGGTTTGTAAGCTGGGAAGTGTTTGTTCAAGTTTTGCAAACTCGATTTGGGACCACTACTTATGATGACCCTATGGAAGCATTGATGTGAGAGACCACGGCCCCAGCCCGTTTTATTATGTGTCGGGCCAAACCCATATGAATGGGTGGAGTTATGTTATTGCCTCTCAAAATATAGGTTCGACTAGTTATATTTTCCCCTTTAGATTAAGGGTTTTACAATGGAGTCGCCACTTATTTAATCATTGGAAAAATAAGAAAACCAAAATTGAAAAATTCCTCATTTTATTAATTTTCAATTGAGTTTACATTGGTTATAGGAAAATTACATGGCTTTGGTCCTAGATACAATCTAAGATAAAGTACATAACTTTGTTTCCTAGTTACAATCTAAAAATTGAAAATTACATGGACAAGTATTTGATCTACTAACCCTTGATCTAAGTTCAGAGGCTATGTTATAAGGCGGGAAGGTGTTAGGCACTCACCTTAACCGGTGAAACCGGTCTTCTAGACTATGGTGGCCAACATTCATATCATATCATCCAATATGTCAATCAATTTGCATGTTGAATTTAAGGTGTGTGCACGTGATGAACCCTAATTCAATTTATTAAGTATTGCATTTTGATTGAAAAATGAATTCCAGTGAATGTGTGCGGATGGTGATATCCTAGATTTTAAAGATTTGAAAGAATTATGAAACAAACATGTTTTTCATAATTTTGATGTGAATTTAAGATTAAAACTAATGTTATATATGAACATGTGATGAACAACGAAGAACATGTGATGAACAACCAAGAACATGTGATGAACACATAAGAATATTTAAGAACATTCAAACATATTCAAAGGAATTTAAATAGTTACTATCATGCTTTAATCCTAAATTCTCATTATGACAACACAAAAAACAAATTAGGGAAATGGATTATACCTTCATGCAAGATCCATATAGTGGATGAGGAGACTCTTGAGGGAGGTCTTGGGGTGGAAAAAAAGAAGAGTTATGAGAGGAAGAGTGAGTCTCACTCAATACTTTGAGTCTTAAGAAGACTAAGATATGACAAGACTACTCAACTTCCTAAAACTCAAGAGGGGAGAAGAGAGGGGGTTTTTTGTTGTCCCTTCAAATGAAGGAAAGGGGGGAGGTTTATATAGTAGCGGTAGAGGAAATATGAATGGAAGGCCATTAATGAGGGTTGACAAAGAATCATGAACCTAGACCTCATTTTAGCCTTTAGGGAAATCTAGTGCATTAAATGGAGATATTGGTGGGAGTGAGGAGCAAGTCAAAATTCGGTTTTTCCGTAGCTGCTGTAACAGTCTGTAGAGCAAACTTCGAAAAATCATATCTAACTCAATTCTGATTGGAATTGTCTCGTTCTTGTGCTCAAATTGAAGCCCCAAATGTCTAGTTTCTGGGAAAATTAATTTCATTCACAGATTCAAAATATTTTGAGAGATATCAATGAAATAGTGAGCAGAGGTCATTTGTTAGAAAAATGGTTTAAGCACAATTAACATTAATAAGTCCCAAATTAGTTTTCAATTAACATTAATATGCTCCAATCACTCTCATTTCAGACCTAATTAATTCCAAATTTACCCTAATTAAAAGATAATTGCATAAATTACTCATTGAATAATTAATGTTTAACTATCTAATTAATTAGGTGTATGCAACCTTACCATAAAATGTAGTCCTAACCAATCAAATTATGACACATCATTAATTTCAAATTGATTATAATTATAACCAATTGGAATCAATTGCTCATAATTACATAAGGTCGGACTCAATTTGTGATTTTGCATCTCGGCCATTAAAACTTAATTTGATGATAACTTTCAATCTGATGGTCCGATTAAGGCTTATAACCAGTCGATTTGATCGTTACAGTATCGAGATTATTTTGGTGAAATGAGATTAAGGATCTAATGACCAAAATCAAGATGCATATTTCCAAGGTGAAATTACCCTTTTACCCTCTAAGTGAGGTTAAACGCGGGTTGCAAAATGAGGTGTCAACAATTGACAAAGCTCAAGCAGGTAACAAAGGTAATTTTGAAATTTTGTCTAATAGAATCATGGGGTTATTAGAGTCTCACAAACTAAGTTGCTTCTTAAGTGGGTTAAAAGATGAGATAAGATTGCCAGTTAAAATGTTAGTTCCTAAAACCCTTAATGAAGCTTTTGGGTTAGCTTAGATTCAAGAAGAATATGTAAACAGTAGTAGGAAAGGATTTAGGGGTGTAGCTGATAATGGGAAGGCTTCAATTTTGGGTACCCCTAAATTGGAAGCTAGGGTAGAGCCAAGAACTAAGGTTTCATTGCAAAGATTGACCAGTGCACAAATGGAGGAAAGGAGGAAGCAAGGGCTGTGTTACAATTGTGATGAGAAGTGGCAAATGGGCCACAAGTGTAAGGGAGCTAAACTGTTTTTGTTGGAGGGAATATCCATGGAAGTAGAACCTTTAGCTTCTGGTGTGCAGTTGGTTGAGATTTCTAATGATGAGGTGTTGTTAGAGCCTCAAGGTGCAATTCAAAGGAGTGGGGTTGACAAGTGTGTACTTGACCCTGCTGAAATTACTTTATATGGATTAGTAGGGTGCCTTGCTTCAAATACCGTAAGGGTGAAGGGAAGAATTAAGAAACAAAAAGTGGTGTCTCTTATTGATTCTAGGAGCATCCACAATTTCTTGGATGCTTCTGTGATACCAAAATTGTAGCTGCAACTTGATACCTCTAGGATTTTGAGGTTAAAGTAGCTAATGGCACAATCATCAAGACTTTAGGTAGCTATCAAGGAGTCAATATCATTATCCAGGGGTATCAGTTTGTCATAGATTTTAATGTCTTACATTTGGGAGGTTGTGAGGTGGTTCTTGGTACTCAATGGTTGAGTACTTTGGGCGAGATTAGCTAGGACTTCCAGCTATCGACCATGAAGTTTGTGCATTTGGGTAAAAAGGTATTTTTACAAGTATTACAACCTGCCCTTTCAACTATTTCAGAAGTTACAGAAGCTGAGAGGTTTATTAGTGGTTCAGAAAGGAAAGGCATAGTGCTGCATCTCCTGCAGCTGTTGCCACCCCTGCTCAGTCTCAATTGCCTGATGTGCTTGCTAATTTGTTGGCGGAATTTTCAAAGGTTTTTGCTGTTCCCACTGGTTTACCACCTGTCAGGGGTCATAAGCATGGCATTTCAAGGAAGGCTCCTAACCTGTCTGTGAAAGACCTTACAGGTATCCTTACTTTCAAAAATTTGAAATTGAGAAAATTGTGAATGAATTGGTAGAAGTGGGTTATATTCAGCCTAGTCAAAGTCCATTTTCTTCACTTGTTTTGCTTGTAAGGAAGGTTGATGGTAGTTGGAGGATGTGCATTGACTATAGGGCTTTGAATAAGGCAACCATTAAAGACAAGTTTCTAATTCCAGTGGTAGATGAATTGCTGGATGAACTAGCAGGTGCCTCCATTTTCTCTAAACTTGATTTAAGGTCAGGTTATCATCAAATTAGAATGAAGAGTGAGGATGTGCTCAAGACTGCCTTTAGAACTCATGAAGGACATTATGAGTTCCTAGTTATGCCCTTTGGGCTGATTAATGCCACATCCACCTTTCAAGCATTGATGAATTCTATTTTCAAACCTTACTTGAGAAAATTTGTTCTAGTATTCTTTGATGACATTCTTGTTTTCAGTCATTGTTTGGATGATCATATTTCTCATTTAAGGATTGTTTTAAGAGTTTTGTTGTCTCATCAACTTTATGCTAAGCAGTCTAAATGTGTTGTTGGAGCAAAGAATTGCCACTCCATCTCAGCAAAAATAGCTAGCTAAACTTTTGGGTTATGCTTTTGTTGTGGAATACAAAAAAGGTAGTGACAATAGGGTGGCTAATGCTCTTTCAAGACACCCTGCCTTCAGTTCTGAGTTGTCACAGTCTGATTCTAATTGCAAGACTAGTTGCTTGTTTTTGCTCTCAGTACCTGACCCAACTTGGCCATCCTTATTAAAGGATAGTTACTTACATGATGACACTATTCAGCTCATAATTGTTTCTATCTAAGCTGGGAATCCACCTAAGGGTTTTACATAAATGGGTTGTTGTTTTACAAGGGCAGGTTCTATGTTAGTCCACATTGCCCACTCAAATCTCAGTTCTTACACCATTTCCACTACATTCCCTTGGCTGGTCACTCAGGGTTCTTGAAGTCTTATCATAGAGCTAAGAAAGATTTTTTTTTGGCCTGGAATGAAGTCTGATCTCAAGAAATTTGTAAGGGATTGTGATGTGTGTCAGAGGATTAAATCTGATACTACATCCCCAGCTGGCCTGCTTCAACCATTGCCCAATTCTACTACCTGTTGGACAGATGTGAGTTTGGACTTTGTGGAAGGCCTTCCTAAGTCTATGGGGTACGAAGTGATTTTGGTAGTTGTTGACAAATTACCAAATATGCTCACTTTGTTCTTGTTTCTCATCCTTACAATGCTGCCAAGATTGCCTCTCTTTATATGCAACATGTTTTCAAGCTCCATGGCATGCCCACATCCTTGGTTAGTGACAGGGATGCTACCTTTACTTCCCTTTTTTGGCTTGAATTGTTTAGACTCCAGGGAATTGATTTGGCTATGTCATCAGCATATCCTTCTCAGTCAAATGGGCAAACGGAGATTGTCAACAAGATCTTAGAACAGTATTTGAGAGCCTTCACTATTGACAGACCTCACCAATGGGTAACCTGGCTTTCCTTGGTTGAATTTTGGAACAACACTTCTTTTCACACTAGTTTGAAGTTGTCTCCTTTTAAAGCCTTATATGGTTATCCAACTCCAAAGCTTCTCACTTATATTCCAGGCACTACTAGGGTGGATGCCTTGGATGCATTGTTATGTCAGAGACAAGCTGTTTTGGACACTTTGAAGATTCATTTGTCTGCTGCCCAAGCTAGGATGAAATTTCAAGTAGATAAACATAGGTAAGACAAGTCTTTTGAAGTGGGAGATTGGGTTTTCCTGAGATTACAGCCTTACAGACAGCAAACTTTAGCTTATAAGGGGAAGTGGAAGCTTTCTCCAAGATATTTTGGTCCCTTCCAAATTATACGAAAGATTGGTTCTGTCTCATATAAATTGGATCTTCCTCCTGAGGCAAAAATTCATCTTGTGTTTCATGTGTCTTACTTAAAGATGAAGCTGGGTCAACATGTCACACCTATACCTATCCTTCCACCTCTTGATGAATCAAGCCAAGTATTTTCAGAGCCTGTTGTAGTGTTATAAACTAGAACCAAGTTCTTGTGGTCTTGGGTCATCACTGAGGTTTTGGTTCAGTGGTTGGGATCTTCACCTGCAGATGCTACCTGGGAATCCTTGCATCAACTGCAGCTCACCTTCCCTCACCTTGTAGGAAAGGTGCTTTGATGGAAGGGGTAATGTAAGGAACCTCACACGTGTTGTACTGAATTGTATAGTTATAGTATATTGTAATGGCATAGCAGCAGTGTATACATGTAAACAATGGGTGTATTGAAGTGATTAATTTGTTAGTATCAATTAGGAGCTAGTTAAGATGTAGTAAGGAGTTAGTTACACATTCTATTAGCACATTCTTTGTATAGGATATTCTGTTAGTGTGAATTTAAAGGGAGAGGGGCTATATCAGAAAGGCAATAAGAACACGCTTAAGCATTTTTCTCTAAACTTGTCTCTCTTCTCTCTCTCTTTCTCTCTCTCTGGAGGTCCGGTCCCCTTGAAGTGACCAATCTTTTCTTTTCTTTTCTTATTCATACTAACAAAATCCTAACACAATATTAATACAATCAGGTCATGGTAAACAAATATCTAAACTTGATTTCAAGATTTAGAACTGTACACTGTCATTGAAGGTTGAAAAATCACCAATCAAGCATTATTCAACACTTGCACCACTTACAAATTTGCATTTTGCCAGATGCACCGATTTGTAAAAATCATCATTCAAGTATTATTCAACATTTGCACCACTTATAAATATATATTAGAGTTGGATTGGGTTTTGGAGTCTCAACGAGAATTAATGTGTCTTTTGTTTTCATTTCAGTGTGATCATGTTGTGGATTGATGGTAAATAATGTAGTGAGGAATGAACACGTTTGTTTTAAAAAAAAAAACGATAATGATGAATTTGAGTTTAAGTTGGATTGGTTAAAGAGATAGAGTTTCACTCCTTGTTAAGTTTGGACTAAACAAAAATAGTTTTATTTAAATATTGTGCTGGCGTGGAAAATTGTGAAAGTTTCAAAAGTTTCGGTTATATATATATATATATATATAGACTAGATGAAGCGAATGATATTTTGGTAAAAAAAAAAAAAATCCCACCATAATACTAGGGTAACTTGATTTGATTAACGCTAATACTAATTTGGGTTGTTCTCTCAAAAAAAAAAAAAAAAAAAGGTAAATTACAAAATTACTCTCTATCTTTTACGCTATAGCTTAATTTGATTTTTTACTTTTTAATTGTGTCAAATTAGTTCATAACCTTTTGATATTGTATCAAAATGGTCTCAGCTATTAAGTGATGGATAGAAAATGCCAACATAGCTAACAATAAAAATAAAATATTAATTTCATTCCATGTGTACTACCATGTCAACGTTAAAAAGAATTTTTTTTTTTTTTTTTAATCCTCAATGGCCTCTGTGTTCATAGTGACCCCATCACCCACACCTCTGAATTCCATGAGATCAAACGCCATAAGTCTCAGCCTAGCATAGGCTTTCCTTGATTAACCCCATGACTGAACACAAAAAACCCATCAAAGATATTCCTTCACCAAATGAAAATCAAAGTGCATGCAATGATTCACAGCACAATGAACAATGTTCTGTGCGATGAAAACAATGCTACCAGTACCTCTGGTGATGTAATAGGTTTGATAATTTTCTTTGATTTTAATTTTATGATCAAGGCTATTGCCCAGTGCCTTGTGTAATGGCAGGTTAGTTTGGTTTTAAGGGAAACAGTGAGAATGAGAGAGTTAGAGAGAGACAATACTTTTATACGAACTTTCTAATGAAAATGTATGAAAGCATTTGGAGCATCACCTTATAGCTCTGGTTAGTCTAACAATTTCTCTCATTTTTTTTCTTTGTACAATCATTCCAATTTTTAAAGATTTGTGTTTGTACTTGTATATTTTGGATTTTAGTCTTGTTTACATTGTTTGTTAGTAAGGGTCTAGTTTTACAATATTGATTTTTTTTTTAGAATCTTTTACAATATTGATCTCAAATGGATATTTGATTCTAAGGTGATTGTATTTGTTTTCTTAACTTATTTCCTTCGTAAAAGAATCTTACAAAAAACTTTTATTTTACTCCAATTTGTATTCAATTGATTGGCCTAACAAAAGGAGCTCGAAAAGTTTTTGTCAGGGAGTCTGAGGATAGAGACAAATTGAGAGAGAGAGAGAGAGAGAGAGAGAGAGAGAGAGAGAGAGAAATGGACAAAGAGCATTATAGTAAATTAGAAAATGTTGATATTTATAATTAATGACACGTGGTAGCTTATGTGGAAGTCATGAAGCAAAAATAATAATATTTTATTTTGATTGTTAGCCATGTCAATATTTTCTATCTATCACTTAATGGTCAGGACCATTTTGCCATAATACCAAAAGGTTAGAGACCAAATTGAGATATGACATAAAGGATGGGGACCAATTTTGTAATTTAACAAAAAAAAAAAAAAATAGTTTGGGCTGTTGGTTTCATTTATTTTGGTATTTTGAGGCTTAGATTTGATGAAATTAAACTATTAGGCCCGATTGTATTAATTGCATTGATTAAATTCAACTTAGTCCAATCTTTGTAGGTTGGATTGGTCTTTCAAGCTGTTGTAGGTTGGGTAGGTTGAAAAACACTACAAATACAACCCAAACCGACTCATGCGCATCCCTAGGACCATAACCAAGATGTCATAAAATTGTTCTATAATCATGTTCTAGGGCATGTTATCCCTAATCCCTAAAAGTACAGATTATCAAAAAAAAAAAAATCCCTAAAACACATTAACAAATAATATAGAACTTGCTCATGGCTAGCAATAATTATCTTTTGTTTTTGCTACATATAGTGGGCATATTTATCAGTATCGTACAATATGCGATACGTATCGTATCATGTGTAAAAAGTTTCGTATCGTATCGGCGTATCGTACAAGCTCATAAATCGTACGAAACAGTGTACGTATCATATAAATCGTATCATATCATAAAATCATATGTATCGTATTATACATAGACTAATGCTTTAAAATGAGATTTTTTGTTAAAATTTGTACTTTTGTTTGAATCTAAAACAAGTTGTTAGACTTGTTAAAAATTATTAGTTTACTTAATTTATCCTACTAAAATAACATATTCATAAATTTTCCCCCCTTTCGTACAATTGGACTACACAGTACACATTACCTTTCACTTTAAAATTTAAAAATTTATTTTATTTTTATTGTTATTGTTGTAAGTCCAAGAAGTTAGAATGCCAAAAGAATTATAAAAAATTATTAAAATAAAAAGAACAAGAAGAGATAGTAAATGTTAATGATGAATGAAGATGAAGAAAATTTTAATGAAGAAATAAATTTTGTAAAATTACAAACTTGATGATAGCGTTGACCTAAATGGGGTTGATTAGGCAACTTAATGAATATGATGAAAATAAATTATTATTTTTGGGTCATTTGTAATATATTATTACTTTTGAATTTAAGTAATTTGAATTTGTATGTTATGAATACATGCTAGTTTGATTTTTCTAGTTAGCTTGTTAAATATTATTACATAAGTGATGAATAAATTAGTTATTAGTTGAATATATTCATAATTTATAATAAATATACCCTTTTTATATGTATATCTATAATTTTTTATACATAAATTTTATTAAATATTTGTGTATTTATGATACACAATACGATACGATATACGATACAGAAAAATTAAAATTCAATTTACAATACAATTTATGTTTTGACAACTATGACAGTGGGTCTCTCACAACAGATAATTCTCACATGCTCAGCAGAAACAAGGGATACTGTCCCCTAGACTGGACAAAGAAACTAGACTGGACAAAGAAATTAATAATTCATTAAATCCATTATTGAGGACACCTAACCTACTAAATAAAGTACTCAATGCAACTCGAGACTCGAGAGGCTAAAAGCACAGGAACAATGAAACAGTGATTGCCCACACACCCCATCCCACACAAGTTCACAACCTAAAGTGACCAACAAGAAGAACTTGGGTTGGAAGCCCAAAAGAAGCCAGAAAGATACCATACGGCCACCAAAATCTTGGATCAGCTCAAACAAGCCCAAATTATATTAAAGCTTTAATCGAAATAGATTTCATAATAAAGCTTACTCCAAGATATTTCCTGGCCCAAAAGCGCAAGAAAATTGATCATGGGCCATGAATTGTCACTTTCAAGTTTCAATATCAATATACCATTTAAAATGTTTTTTTTTTTCCCCAAGAATTGTCACAAAAATTCTAGAGTCTTTAACCTTTGATATTGTACAACAAAATTAATAATCTAATGGATACCTCAAAGAGAGTAGCAAGGACAAGAAAACAGAAAAAGATGTGTTATGCTACAATATCTTCAAGGGACATGACATTACCGAATTAGTTCTAAAATTATTAATTTTTTATAATTAGAAAAGGCATTAATTACATTTACACAATACCTCAAAAGAAATATATCAATCCAGTAATATACTAATATGATTATCAATACATGTGTGTTAAAGACATCCTCACTATACAAATTCACACTTTGTGTGCGTTTGGCAAAAATTATTTGTTAATTTATTTTACTATTCAGCTTATTTTTGCTACTCTTTATAGGTTACACTATACTTTTTAGTACTATTCATGAGTCTCACTGTACTATTTTAGTTAATTTTTACTTTTATCTATAATACTTTTAACATAAATTTTTTAATTTTAAAAAAATAAGCAAATTTCAAACCTATCTTAAGCTGTGATAAATCAACCAACCCACTTCTCCACTTTAGTTTTTTTGCTTTCTTTATTTGCAACCGCCCCACCTATTCTCTTTCATCTTTTTTGCTTTCTTTTTTTGCAACCACCGACTTATTCACCTTTCTCATGCTCTTCAACTTTTTGCTTTTGTTGAATATGAGGATAGGAAAAGAAAAATAACAGACCACACAGCTTCTGCCACAATTATTTCACGATACTTTTATATTTTTGCAGGGTGTGGAATATGAATTATGATCAAAATAGTTTATTTTAAATGTTTTAATCTTAAACTTTGCAAGCCTCAGCTACCTCAATTGGTAAAAATAATTGTTCTTGAATAAGGTACCTGACACCGAATCCCACTTAATCTACACCAAAAAGAAATTTATTAATATATATATATATATATATTTTTTTTTTTGAGAAAGAATTCATTGGTGTCTTAACTCTTAACATAATAATAAAGAATCATTATTATGAAGTAAATATTATAAATTCAAACTATACCATATTTATAAAAGATTGTTACCTTTTATATGATTTTTTTTTTTTTTTTATATAAGATAAAATTTCTACTCTAGTCTAATGTAAGTGCATATGTGTGTGAAACTCCCACTTAAAAACTTGAACCCCAACCATTGCCCCTCACACCTCACAAGCATTTATACTTATAGACTGACCACCGCACCAAAAGTGTGTAGTAGTACCTTTTATATGATTAAACTCACATTTTCTTTGTAAGCATAGTTAATTAACAAGGAGTTTTAAACATATGTGCACCATCAAAGAACTTGTTATGGACACAATTTTTTAACAACTTTGTCCACAATCTATTGAAATGGTAGATTGTGAATGGTAGATAATCACTTTATATGGACTTACCACTAACAACACATTTATTTTTCATTGTTCACACCTTACACTTTAGTAAGTTGTGAAAAAAATAGTGTCATTTTAACAAATTTAATCTCATTCACAAATTAATTAAAAACTATTCTATTATTAATAGGGAGAAGGGATTTGGTGGATTCAAACCCCAATGCACATGCATCATAAGCGATGCCATAGCCATTTAGGTATTTCTCGAACCCCTATTTCATAATAGAACAAAAAGGAAATTTTGTATAAGAGAAATGATATGTCCACAACATTTTTACAACAAATCCTATGTGGCAGGTTGTTACTGGTTGTTATTATTGGGGCAAAAAAGTAATTTTATTGTTAGGTTCAAATTTGAACTAATAACAACTAACCATCTATGATTTGTTGTGAAAATGTTGTAAAAATGTTGTAGACGTAAAATCTCTCTTTGTATAATATAAGAGCAGCATAAAGATTAAACAAATAGAGTGAAATTTTCGAAATTTTATCGACACATTTTTTTTTTTCCTTTTAGTAAGTTGCGTACATATTTAATGAGTTGTTAGTCCAATATCTCACCCTCCACTTTAATCTTGTACACCATTTGAACTACAACTTAGTGGTGGCCTTCACATGAATTTATAGGTACTTTTAGTTGGACTTGATATTGTTTATGTTTTGATTGGGATTGGGGCACCATATACATTCTTCTATGTATACTTTTTTTATTTCTCTATAATTCCATAGTTGGGGAGAAAGAATTTGATTTTTTTTTTTTTGAAACACTAGAAAGCGCTAACCAAGTAAGTTACATGGTTTTTGGCTTATAAACACAATTTTTAACATAACTTTTTAAAGTAATAAACTGTGAGAGTTGGACGATCATTTTTACATGAACTCAATTGATACATTGCACTCTTTCCTTTTCTTTTTTTTTTTTGGTTTTTTCAATCATTTTAACAAGTTGAGGTAGAAGTTGTAATCTTTTACTTTTTTACTTTTAAATGTGCTACAATTTCTCTAAAAATTAAACTCATATTCAATACATCTTGATGTGTATGCATCTTAACATGTTCAATATGCATCTTAACATGTTCAGTAAAATAATACACTGGATAGAAACCTTGTCAAAACTGTAGATGGTGGGCTACAGTTCTTCAACTTTTCTATAGGTCAAGCTACTCTCTCACAATTTCTGTTTCTTCGACTTTTCAACCTTAATAAATGGGTGGGACTTTCTTGGTCTCCCCAAGGAGGCCGAGTCTTACATGGTAGGTGACTAATTGACAATTGCAAAATAAATAAACACTCCTTTCAATGCAGCTGTTACCCACGATATAAACTCGTTTATAATATGTTGTTTTCAACATTAAAATATACAGTAGTTCGGATACGCCTTTCATGAGGAAAATAGGTTTAGCTTTTGAAGATATTTGAGTTTTAGGTTCTAATTACCGATAAGAAGATGATATGTATTTTATTATGTTTAATGTACATTATTCACTTAATTAATTAGTTGAATTAAGTGAGTTATATGTACTGTACATTATAAGAACTAATTTAATCATCTTAGCCTTTGTTTGGAAAGCGCGTTTTGCATTTTTCACTAATGCATTTTTTTAATAGGTTTTGTGTACTGTTTATAGAATCCGCAAACTACTTTTTTTAAAAAAAATAACTTTAAAACTAGATTTCATAATACTATTCACACAACTAAAAATTATTAAGGACATATTTGGTAATTGTTTTTATTTTTTATTTTCGTTTTCTTGTTTTCAAGGGAAAAAGAAAAAAAAAACAATTTTTTTCTATTTTCAAAATGAAAAATACGTTTGGTTAGTTGTTTTGAAAAACACATTTTGCAAAAATAAAATTTAAGAAATTTGTTTGGTAGTTGTTTTTAAAAAAGTTGAATTTTGTTTTCTTTGGTCAATTTTTTTAAAATTATATTTATTCTAATTCAAAAACATGTTTGCTCCAAAGTATTTAAGATCCTTACGCCCAAAGAAATTATAAATCATAATACTAATTAGTTTCTAGTGTAGATTGATTTTGGGAAATTTAAATAATGGATTTTAAAAAAAAAAATTATTAATTAAAAAAGAAGAAGAAGAACTGGGCTCAGACTTCAGACATTCACATTGTGTGGAAAAAAAAGTCAAGAGCTAGTACTCTGTCATTCTTTAATGGCCGATAGCTTTCATGGGTCAAAATCAAAGTTGTTTTTTGGATACTGGTGGAGTAATAAAGGATTGGGTATGGGTATGGGTATGGGTATGGGTTTTGGGTTTTGCTTTGAAGTTTGAGAACTGATGAGAGGACTGAGCGTGTATATACATGAATAAGTCCACAGTACAGCTTTCACTGCTACTATTATTACGCTGCTGCTATGCTATGCTGGCTCGCTGAGCCAATCTGCATGCGCGAAGCTCTTTGTCAGTTATGTGAGTCGAACCAGTGCGCTAGTTCATTCTGTGTTTCAGCGTGTTTTCTGAGGTGAGAAAAACTGAAAAATAGATGCAGTTCAAGACCAGTTTTTAATTTCCTTCACAATATAAAAATTAAAAATAAATTTTGATTTTTGCCTAAAATAAGTTTTTTTTTTGGTTAAACAGGTACATATATAAACAAAACAAAACATAGAACTACACACTGGCCACAGAGGCCAAAGTATAGGCAGATTGCTTATAATAGCACAAACTATTCATGTCAGCATCTAATAACACATTTAGCTCAGTTGATGGAAAAATATCAAAAACAACAAAATTTTCCATCATAGAACAGCCCATTTTTGCCAAAAAATCAGCGCACTTGTTTGCTTCTCTAAAAACATGCCCCACCCGAACTTGGCCATGAGAGATCTGCAATCACACAGCAAAGGAACAAAACTTCTGTTAGGACATTCAGTACATGAAGCATCTCCACAATCATCTTGACATCAAACTCCACCTCTAGGTGATTTATTCCCAAGTGATGGCCAAAGTCAGAAAACAGAAAATTGTTGGAATTTAATGCTCCAAATATATTCCTATCCCTTTGTTTTTATAGTCATTAAAGCTTATTTAGTTATTCTTTAAAAAAAAAAAAAACTATTTATTTATGTACCATTTCACACTATTGTCAATTTCAGTAAATAATTAAACAAATAAACCTTTTAGTAAAGGTTAATCTTATTATTTTTTATTTTTTACTGCAGGTTAATCTAAAGATTCTAAATGCACATAAGTGCTGTATATATAATCAAAGAATATATGCCTTCAGAATAAGATTCCCTTCCTCTTTTTATTTTTTTGATGGAATGCTTGACATCCCCAAAAAAAAAGAAAATTTAGTTATCTTTTAGACATATATTGACAATACTATCGCTTGGAAATTTGCTTGGTACCGTACATATGCATGTGCTTCAACCTTATCTTGTCCAAACAAGCCTAGTTTTAAAACTACAAGATAGTTTTAAAAACTACAAGATATCCATTAAAAAAAACCTGCAACATGAAGGAAATAGGCAGAGGAACACGATTTTATCCGCCATTGATCTCAAAAATGACCTTATCCGTGGGGAATCAAAATAAGCCCACAATAATTTGAATATTGGATATCATAGACACACTAGTCAATATTCAGACTTATTTTAATACTTATTCCTTCAAAGAAAACAAGAAAAAAAAAAGCACTAGGATATTGACCTGACAACAAGGACATTAAGCCTAGATCAAAGGAGAGGGAGAACCCAGATCATGGTAGTCTTATAGTTGCGGTGTTGCCGGACGTGATCTCACAACTCCAGGTTGAGGGTGACAGTCTAGCAGTTATGAAAAAAGTAGTCTCTTTTTATTTCAAAAATGCAATTGAAAACGGAAAATGAAAAATGTGTGTTAATTTAAAAAAAAAAAAAAAAACTATTTTGCACTATAAATTTTTAGAAGATTTTTTAAAACCTGTTTTTTTGTTTTTGTTTTTGTTTTTGAACAACATGAAGAATTTTCTAAAAACTGTTTTGTAAAAACAGGTGACAAACATTAGTGGGACTCACTATTTTTCATAGCTAAAATGATGTTTTAAATTTCACAATATATTTGAAATCATGTTTTCTAAAACATGATTTTAGCTGTGTCCCATACACACGGTTTGTAATTATTACTGTGGCTAAAATGGAGATAAAAAGTCACTAAAATCTAGACAAAGATTGAAATAACATGGAAAAAAGTTTCAATGTTTACCCAAAAGCCATTCTTCTAAAATTCTTTTCCCATCAATCAAGCCACAATATTCCGTTCCTTCACGGTCTTCTTCCTCATTGACAATGCAGCACTGAAAAAGTCATCCAAGGCTTCGACAGAAGACCCTTTGAAACCTTTCTCCTCTTTCTTGGCATTCTTAATCATCTCCATCACTTCACAAGCCCTCCTTCTCATTTCATTGCCTTTCTTCGTCTCATTCATCACCAACTCAATTTTCTCAACTATATCTTCATGTCTAATCTCACAGCTCTTCCCTCTAGCTAACTCCACACAAACTCCCAACTCTTCCTCCAGCAACTTCACATTGAAAAATTGCTCTGCTGCCATAGGCCACCCAATAATGAGCACGCCTTGACTAAGCGCTTCAAGGACTGAATTCCACCCACAATGACTCAAAAATGTAGAAACAGACTTGTGAGACAAAATATCCACCTGGGGTGCCCAATTATGCACTAGTAACCCTCTCTTTGATCCCTTTATTCTCTCTTCAAATCCTTCTGGCAACCATTCGTTTGCTTTGAATTCTGAGTTCAAGTCAAACCCAATTGGTGGCCTAACAACCCAAATGAAATTCTTGCCACTAGCCTCCAACCCCATAGCCAATTGCATCATCTGTGAGGCAGAGATGGTGTTCATTGAGCCAAAAGACACATAAAGAACAGAATTCAAAGGCTTTGTGTTAAGCCATTCAAGACAAAGCTCAGAACTAATACCACCTTCTTTGCCAGCACGAGCTTGCCTTTTTGTGGATAAAAGAACCGGCCCAATAGGCCAAACAGGCCGACCAAGTTTGCGCCTAAAGTACAACAATCCAACATGGTCAAACTCTTCCACAGTGTTGAACAAAATCCCATCAGATTTCACCCACTCTGGAAGATTCTTCTTTTGGTGAAAGATTGACCAAGGATCAGTACCATCAGCCTCTTTTATAGTTATCGCTAACTGTGAAACATGAATGCTTGAAGCTTCAGCAAAATCAGGCAAATAAAACTCATCAGAATCCACATACCTGTGAGGCAGGTTCATCCAGAGAGAATGGTAACAAGCCAAGCCGAACCCACCTGCACCACTAAATATTGCATGAAACACATTGAGCTCTTTAGCAACACTTGCAGTCCATCCAAAGAAAATGTCTGCAATGATACAAAGTGGAGGGTTGCCTTGTTGTTCGGTGAGATTTTCAATGAGCTTCTTGAATGATGGCTTGAGAGAAACGCCGGCTTCCACGAGTTGGATGACTTGGTAGTAAGGAAGAGTGTCCGTGTTCTCAGTGTTGGGAGGGAGGCCATAGTCAGAGCTTGTGAAGGGGATTTCAAGGAGGTTAATGGAGGAATTTGGGGGGAGAGAGGACCTTAGCTTCTTGACGTTTAAGGGGGTATTGACCAAAGTTACAGTGTAGTTTTTGCTTTGTTCTATGTGGAGGGCTAAGGCTAGGAAAGGTATAATATGGCCTTGTGCCATGAATGGGAATAGCAATATGTTTTCCTCTCTCTCTGCCATTGATCTAACGGTGTATTTGGTTCGGAGTTGTGTGCTTTTGAACCAAATTATGGGGGTTGTTGTAGAGGTCCTAAAGGTTTTTTGACATCAATAGTGAAAGGAAAGTAGTTTGTCTGCTATAGTGATTTGTGGGACTAGTTGAAATTGAATAGTATGTTAGAAACTTCTTATGGGGAGTATTTTTTTTTTGCTAAACTTACGGGGAGTAATGTTAGTACAATGGACATGGACTCTTTCACATTTTTTGCAATTTGGTATTTAAGGTAATAATGTTTTGGATGACTCACAATGTCCTGGTCCAAATGTGTAGAAAAAAAATTATAAAAGATTTTGTACCACTATTTATAAATTTATATTGTTGTATTTGTGACACCATTATTATTACATATGCTTTACATATGTATGTTCCTGCCTTCTTCGTATGGCGTTCTGCCGAGTCAAAAAAAGGAAAAAGGGTCGATGGAAAAGAAGGAACCCAGTCTAGTAAGTCTTGGACTTTTGTGCTCATGTGTCCTGACCTCATCACTGCTCTCAAATTGTAAAATATTGACCATTTTATTTGGTCGGTACATCTCAACATTTTCAAATTGAGACAAGTCCACTTAT
The DNA here is from genome assembly GCA_032878915.1 of Castanopsis chinensis. Lineage (NCBI taxonomy): Eukaryota > Viridiplantae > Streptophyta > Magnoliopsida > Fagales > Fagaceae > Castanopsis > Castanopsis chinensis. The sequence goes on from JAVQMG010000084.1 coordinate 2,769,359, forward strand.
ATTTTTTTAAAAAAAATTTTAGGTATTTTCGGAATAAAAATAGATAGATTTCACAATAATTTTTTCTTTTTTGGGTATTTTTAGAGTACAGATAAATAGATTTTAACTTGAATATGAAAGGAAAAAAGACTATCTTCATGCTCGAGAATTCTTAAAAATTACTCTATTTTATTTTGATAAAATTATATATATATATTTTATTATTTTTCATGAAAAGTTTCCATGTTTTGGGGATGTAATGTGCTACGAACGTAAACAATTAATTAGTTGATGATACCAAGGGTCAAGGCTTGCCATTAAAATTTTGGGAGAATGTGGACACTTAATTTGGTTAAAAACTCTTACCGATTGAATTACAAATATGAATATTAAATCTATATATCAATAAGAAAATTGATAGGGTAGATTGGAAATTTTTGAAGGCCATGCTTACTTCCTTGAATTTTAGCCAAAATTGGATAAAGTGGATCTTACAATGTGTCACCACTGTCCAATATACTCTTCTTGTGGATGGCCGCTTATCTCAAACTTTCAAGCCAAAGAAAGGTCTAAGGTTGTGTTTGTTTGAAGGTAAAACAAAGAGGATGAAAAACTTTGGAAAGAAAATAGGAGAGAAAACTTTTTTCGAGTGTGTTTGGTTGGGTGGAGAGGAAGGAAAATAAATGGTGGGGCCCAGGTATTTTCTCCCTTAGCCCACCAAAATGTTTTCTCTCCAAAATGGAGAGAAAGCTGATTGAGGATAAATTTTTTTTTGATGACAAAAATGGCCAGTACATATACACACATTTATTCAAGTTGCCTTTATTTTATTTTCTTCTCAGTAATGTTGCTTTGCCTTTGTTTTTTTTTTTTTTTTTTGGGCAGCTACGTTGCCTTCCTTCTTTTTATTTTTTATTTTTTTTTCTATTTTTCCAAGCCTGGGCTATGTTCCATTTTCTTTTCTTTTCTTTTTTTTCCTATTCTTTTTTTCTTCTTTTGATTTTCTAGGCCTGGGGGCGTGATAGTTTTTTTTTTAACTAGTTGTGATTTTATTTTGACAAGATTTTTATTTTTTTTAATAAATTTGGGTGATTTTTTTTTTTTTGTGGTTATTTGTCACTTTTTTGTTTTAATTGGGTATCATTCTTATATAAGGGTATATGAGTAAATTTATTCAAACCCATTTTTTCCATCCCTCCACTTTTTCACCCCCAACCAAACAAATAGGAGAGAAAATAAAATATTTTCTATCCTCCCACTTTTCCTCTCCTCCAACCAAACGGACCCTAAGGGAAGGAGATCCCTTATCACCATTTCTGTTCCTTTTGTGTGCAAATGTCCTATCTGTTGCCCTTATTCAGGCTGAGCAACAAAATAAGATGCAAGGTACAAGAATTGGAAGAAATGGATGCACCTTCACTCGCTATTTGCTGATGACTGCCTTTTGTTCTTTAGGAGAGATGATAAATCCATAGTCAATATTCAAGGTATTTTACGGTAGTACTACTCTATTTCTGGTCAGAGCATTAATGTTGCCAAATTTGATTTATATTGCTCTCTAAATATGCCAAGAGTAGAGCAAGAACACCTAGCCTCGGCCTTAAAGGTTAACATGGTGATTGAACCTAGTAAGTATTTAGGTCTAAACTTCAAACTTAAGGGCAAGAGAGTTGCTGATTTTCACTACTTGGTGGATAAACTCAGCCCTAAACTTCAAGGATGGAAAGCTAAACTTCTCTCACAAGCTGGTAGAACCACTTGTCCATTTAGTTCTTCAATCAATGCCCTTATATACCTTTTCTTGCTTTAGGGTGCCTGAGAGTATCTGTAATAAACTTGATGCCATTACAAGAGATTTCTGGTGGGGGCATGATCAAGGGGTTAGGAAATTGCACCTTCTTAATTGGAATAAAGTTTGTCTACTTAGGAAGTTGGGTGGTTTAGGCCTTAAAAAGTTTAGTTTGATGAACCACGCCATGCTTGCTAAGCAATTCTAGAGAATTCACCAAACTCCTCAATCCCTTTTAGCTGGAACTTTTAAAGCCAAATACTTCCCTAGGAGCTCAATTCATGATTATCAACCCAAGCCGCATCAATCTTGGTTTTGGAGAAACATTGTGAAACAGGATGACCAAAAGTTGAAAGAGGGGAAATGGTGGGTTGGTAACGGTGTAAATATTCCTTTAGACCATCCTGCTTGGTTCCAAACTCCTAATCTACATAATCCAAACCTTATCACAGTTACTGTGGCTGACTTAAATGACCAAACCACTCACTCTTGGAAGCCTGATCTAGTCAGATCCTTATACTCCCCCCCTGTTAGTTCTGAAATTCTAAACACCCCAATCTCAAAGACAGGTGCTGTGATAGATTCTCCAATGTGGAAGTTCTCAAATTCAGGGGATTGTAAAGTTAAAAAGCTTATGAGATTCCGTTGAAAGATGCAAATGAGTCAACCAATGCAAACCTTGGACCCCATAATATCCCTGAAATGGTGTGGAACACTCTATGGAAGGTTAGACTACCCTTGAATATTTGCAATTTGGCTTGGAAGGTAATTCATGATAGTTTGCCAACTTTTCAAGCTTTAAAGGGAAAGGGAATTCCAACTATTGCCCTCTGCCCTTTTTGTGACTGTGTTGAGGAGTCCACTAGCCATCTTTTCCGTCATTGACATTTTGCTAGACCTTGTTGGTATGGATCAGCTCTAGCCTTGCAAACTTCCTCCCTTGGTCTGATATCAGCTCTAGCCTTGCATACATTCTTCTAGCCTTACTGGTTTGGATACTTGTCCCATCATTCCATCTCTGAAGTCTTTGGAGATAGCTGTAAGGTTGAACCCTGATGCTCAGGCATCACTTTCCCATTAATGCGGCCAGAGGTTTAGTTGTAGAGTATTTAATGTGGTGATAGCAGCTTTACCTTGGATGCTTCATATCCCTTATTCTTATCCAGTATACCCTCCAAGCTTATCCTTACTTACAGGATTTTCTAGAACATCGCCATTGGACATCAGACAACCCTTCCCTATCTTGGCTTTAAATAGCTGAGGTAGGACTCACCCTCGGACAACCTTCAGGGATGACCTTGATCGGCCTACGTCTCTTTATCCATCAACACGACTTTCTGAGTCCATATTCCCACATCCTCAGACCATTTAGTGTCCTCGGATTGGGCCTTTGGCCCAATATATACTCGTGGGCCCATTGACCCTACAATAGTCCCTCGAGATTCTCATTTCTGCCATCTCTGGAGGAAAAGAGGATCTCGATATCTGTCACTCTAATCTTGTGTTCGTCACACATCATCCTTAACAGCGGAGGTGTCCTTTGAACTACCCACTGCACGTTCTTGACATTTTGGCATACGAGGAGCTTCTTCATTAAATTCCTACGGCTTTTTGCTTCCTATGTTCTACGATGCGATGCACATCCAACGGCTGAGGATTGTATAAGAACATAAGTGGGAGTTTTCTCGCTTACAAATCCTCTTTGGTATAAATATCATCAAATTAAATCATCTTTCTCACTTCAACAATCGTACAACAAGCTTGTAAACTCTCTCAATCTACACGTGCCCTTACAATTACCAAGAATTAACCCGAGGTGATTATTCTTCTTAGTGTAAGTCTTCATAACCTTTTCTCTCATTATTTCTTCACATACTTTTCTCTTTTCTGTATCCTTTTCTTATCAGCTTACTCTGCCCTTTCTTTATTTTTCCATATCTTCAATCTTCTTGTAAAAATAGGAAGATTCACCTCCTTAATAGATTCCAAGAAAAAAATAGAATAGTTCAAAGCCTTGTATAGTATTCCACCCAGGGTATCCCTTGGGTACTGTAAGGAAGGAGAGTGGCATGAAAGAAGGTGAGAGGGAGAAGTAGTAATTCCAATGATTGCCTTTATAGAGAGGGGAATGAGAATCCCAATGGGCAGAATCACTAGGCACTACCTCAGGGCTCACCGATTAACTCCCACTCAATGTGTCCCAAACGTATTTTGAATATTAGGCTGTATAGATGCACTTAATGGATGGGTTTAAAACTTACCTATCACGATGTTAATTGGATCTACAACCTTTACCATCTAAAAGGGCAAGGGTACTACCTAAAGTCTAGATATCTCGAGGTCAGACTTATCCAATGCCTCCCCAATTCCAACAAAGGTCTGAACAATGATTTTCTGGTCGTGTCTGGGGAGTGGCATGATGGCCTTCCTTGTCTGACGAGGGAAGGGAAACCAGGTGGGGTTTTAGGTTTGAGTCAATCATTCTATAGTCACCCTTTATTCTTTATTTCCTTCTTATGTTTATACTCACAACACCCCTTTAATTAACATTGTCTTTTGTCAATGACTTACAGATAGACACACCGTCGTTCCGAATTTCGATCTTGTCAATGAAGCAAGCTTGAACAAGATCTTGAAAGTCAAAATATATGTACATAGCGACGGTCAACTCAGAGTGGCGCATTTGATCCTTGGATATACTCCTATATCCAATACCTTTCAAGCACCGAAGTGTGTGATTAGAGCAAAAGACCATTGTCTACATTGGATAAGTGTCATTGCTGAAGGCTTCTTTCTTCCTGAAGGCACTCCTATTCCTCAAGGCACCCTCGTCACACAACCTATACTTGACGATATCCCCATAATACCCCTTCCATCTCAACACCCAACCAGTGAAGCGACCTCCTCTCAACCCAACATAAAGAAAGGGGGAAGAAATTGTCAAAGTTTCATGTTCCAAGGATGAATTTGAAGTTTTCAACCAACCTACTTCTCTAGAGAGCCAAGCTGTTGACCTCAGCACTTCATCTTCGACACCAACAAGACATCCACAAGAGGAAACTATCAGCTCTAATACAATGGGAATTCAACGCAAGCCTAAGCAAAGCCTCAGAGAAATAATAGAGTCCTAGGTGGGGAGTCAGGAGCCCGAAAAGACTGCTCAGACCAAACTCCCCCAAACCAAAAATAAAGAGCCATAGAAGTCTTCTCAGCCTAATTTTGGCTCCACTAATGATCATGGATGATCACAAGGTTACTACTGACACCTCCATTAGTAGTTCTGATGCAAATAGCTGCTTGTGTGGCAGACATAATAGAACAAGCTCTTCTACTGCTTGAGGACATGGCTGAACTGAGACAGATGAGGAAGCAAGATGTCTTTATGACATTAAAGAAGGAACTTGCTATGGTAAGATTCCCATTTAACTGTTACTCATTTCATTTTCTTTTGTACTTAGATTTTCTAATTTGACTATATCCCTTTGTTCCACTTTGTTATTGCAAATAGGCCGTCCAATCTACTTATAGGGCTAAAGAGATTGTTATCAGCTCTCACAGAGCACTTAAGGATGGGGAAGCCAGGCGCTACAACGCCCAAAAGACCTTTGAACTGGTTGAAAAAACGTTTCAGGAGGCCACTGCCTAGTTGAAAAAGGTAGAGAGCAATAAAATGAGCACCGAGGCAGCTTTGAAAGTGGCTGAGAGACAAGCCAAAACCCAACGGCTATAGCTTCGCCAGGCTGATGAGGATTACATTGTGGCGAAGAAGCTGATAGGAGACCTTTAGAAGAGTTTGAAGGAGTCTGAAAAGGCAAAGGAGGAGGCTAACAAAGCCAAAAAGAAAACTAAAAAAGCCAAAGAAGAAGCCGAGAAAGCAAGGGACCGAGCTGAGCAAGATGGATACGAGGTTAGGGTGACTGAGACCCAGGAAAACCTTAGATTGTAGATCTTGGAGGTATGTAGACATTATTGCCTCCAAGTGTGGAATGAAACACTTACCCAGGCTGGGGCTGATGCTTCTTCTGCCCTTTAGAGGACAGACAATGTTTACTACCCCCAACCATCCTAGCTTCTGCTCCATCTGTCCTCAAGGTTGATGTTGCTTCCCAGGGAGCAGATGCTGGCAAGGACGGCTCAGCTGAAGCTCTTCCTTCGACTGGACCTCAGTCCAAGGAGATTAAACAAGCTGAGGCCACTAGACAACCAACTGAAATAACTGAAGGGGTGGCCCATGATGCTGCTCAAATCCCCCTGCCTTTAAAGATTCTACCAAGGAGAAGGAAGCTACCAAGACAATGGAAATTGTCCTGGTGTCCCTTCCAATTATTCCTAAGGAGGATCCAAAGGGCAAAGGGTTGGCTTCTGACCACACAGCTCCTATCCAGCCTCCAAAGAATCCTAAGGGCAATCTTGTAATAAAAATGAAGCCATGAAGCCAAGATTGTCCTTTGTCTCTTCTTCCTGCTATCTTTAACAATTTTTATTTTTTTTTTAATGATGTAATTGAATATTCTGTAAGTGAATCGTCTTTTCAAAAGACTTCAGATTAATGAAAATGCCAAGTTTTTTCTTCTATGTGTATGGCGCTTGTATCTTTTTTTCTTATTAACTTCTACTTTACTTACTGCCTAATTAATAAGACAATGATATATGCCTGGCTTCGTCACTTGTATAAGTGATAATTCTTTTCTAACGAATCAAAAGTTAAGTAGTCCACCCAACCTAGCAAAACACCTTTATAATTGCAAAGTCTATATATCACAATAGAACAATTATTTACATCATTTCCAATACAACTTAATGACCTTAAGGAAATACTTAGACATCGACCAAGCAACAAATATGTTTAACATACTTACAAATGCTTTAAGTGATGCTCATGAACTCTCATCTGTTCATCACTATTTTGAGAGTCCTCAAGATATGCGATCAGAATGGCAAAACATTGCTAGCATTAACCTTGGATATCAATTGACTAAAAAATGGTTGGTCCGAGGAACCAGAGGGTTTTGTCCAATACTTAATAAAATATCAATTTATCCAAGGTATGTGGTTCAAGGAGTCAGGCATGACCAAAATTCAGTTTGATATTTAGAAAATGAACTGAAGTGTTAATTTACCCAAAATAGGTGATCCGAGGACTAAACATAACTAAGGTTCTATTTAACACTTAGTAAAATATCAGTTTATCCAAGGTATATGGTCCGAGGAGCCAGACATGACCAAGGTTCAGTTTGATATTTAGAAAAATGAACTGAAGTATTAATTTACCCAAAGTAGGTGATCCAAGGACCAGACATAACTAAGGTTTTGTTTAACATTTAGTAAAATATCAATTTATCCAAGGCGTGTGGTCCGGAGAGCCGGGAATGACCAAGGTTTAGTTTGATATTTAGAAAAATGAACTAAAGTGTTAATTTACCCAAAGTAGATGATCCGAGGATTAGACATAACTAATGCTCTATTTAACACTTAGTAAAATATCAATTTATCCAAGGCATGTGGTCCGAGGAGCCAGACATGACCAAGGTTCAATTTGATATTTACAAAAATGAACTGAAGTGTTAATTTACCCAAAGTGGGTGATCCGAGGACCAAACATAAATAAGGTTCTGTTTAACACTAAGTAAAATATCAATTTATCTAAGGCATGTGGTCCGAGGAGCCAAGCAAAACCAAAATTCAGTTTGATAATTAGAAAAATGAACTGAAATGTTAATTTACTCAAAGTAGGTGATCCGAAGATCAGACATAACTAAGGTTCTATTTAACACTTAGTAAAATATCAATTTATCCAAGGTATGTGGTCCGAGGAGCCAAGCATGACCAAGGTTCAGTTTGATGTTTAGAAAAATAAACTAAAGTGTTAATTTACCCAAAGTAGGTGATTCGAGGACCAGACAAAACTAAGGTTCTGTTTAACACTTAGTAAAATATCAATTTATCCAAGGTACGTGGTCCGATGAACCAAGCATGACCAAGGTTCAGTTTGGTATTTAGAAAAATGATAATCAACTTAACATAGAATATCATTAACACTAATATGGCAGAAACACCTTTCATTAATAATAATACCTTCGTAGGTTAATTACATTCCAGGGAAATGGTACAACCTTTTCATCTAAGTCTTCAAGACAATATGCCCTTATCCCAGCCACCGAGGTGATGCGATAGGGTCCTTTCCAGTTAGGTCCCAATTTTCCTCGGATTGGAATTTTCACAGTGCTCAAAACCTTTCTCAATACCAAATCTCTAGGTGTGAGTGGCCTTAACTTTACATTGGAATCATACTCCTATTTAAGCTTGTGCTAATAATAAGCTAGCTAAACCATGGAATTTCTCGCCATTCTTCAACTAAGTCTAAGTTTTTTTCTAATAAACCTTCATTACTTCTGGGATTGAAAGAGCTCATCCTCAATGTTGGAAACCTTGTTTTCAGAGGGATTACAATCTCGGCTCCATAAGTCATAGAGAATGATGTTTCTCTAGTAGACTTCCGAGGCGTAGTTCGATACTTCCACAAAACATGCAACAATTCTTCCACTCACCTTTCTTTTGCATTATCCAGACTTTTCTTGAGCCCATTAACTATAACCTTGTTGACAGCCTCAGCCTATCCATTCCTTTGTGGATAAGCTGGGATGGAATATCTATTCGTGATGCCTAGATCACAACAGTATCTTCTGAAGGCCTTACTGTCAAATTGCAGACCGTTATCTGAAATAAGAGTGTAAGGAATCTTGAACCTAGTGATAATGTTTTTCCAGATGAATCTTTTCACATCCAAATCCCTGATATTTGACATTGGCTCAGCTTCAACCCATTTAGTGAAATAATCTGTGCCAACGAGCAACGATCTTATATTCCCTGCTACCTTTGGAAAGGTCCTACAATATCTAAGCCCTATTGAGCAAAAGGCCAAGAGTTGGATAGAGGGTTAAGGACACCCCTTGGTTGATGGATGTTGGGAGCAAACCTCTAACACTAATCACACTTTTTCGCATAATCTTGTGCTTCTCTTTGCATATTTGGCCATTAATACCCTTGTGTAAGAACTCTATGAGATAAAGACCTTCCTCCCATGTGACTTCCACAAATCCTTTCATGCAACTTCTCTAGAAGTAGTTCTGTTGGTTCAAGATGTATACATATCATATATGGTTCAGAAAAAGAGCATTGGTACAACTTTTGGTCCTCGGACAGTCAGAACCGAGGTACTTTTCTGCGTACTTTATCCGTCTCGAACTTCTCTTCTAGTAAAATATCATCCTTAAGGAACAATACTATAAGGTCCATCCAGCTAGATCCTACCTTGATTTGATGAATTCAGATGGTGTCACTGTTCGTCCTAATAGGTTTAAACGGATCTTCAATAAGGATGACCCGAGGACGGCCTTGTACCGAGGACGTCGCAATGGTGGCCAAAGAGTTTGCATGGGTATTCCTACTCCTAGGGATCTGTACCAAAGCAAAGGATTCAAATTTTGAATATAAATATCTCGCCTGGGTCAAATACCCTTGCATCCTTGGATCTCTAGCTTCTAACTCTCCTTTCACCTAGCCTACCACTAATCGTGAGTCTGAGAACATCTGCACTGTTTTTCCACCCATCTTTTGAACCATAGTCATTCCCACCAGTAAAGCTTCATACTCAGCCTCATTGTTAGTGGTCGAGAACCCCAATCTTAAGAACTTCTCAAAAGTAATTCCCTCAGGAGATACCAAAACTAGCCCCATTCTAGATCCTCTTTGGTTCGCTGCCCTGTCAATGTATACCTTCCATAACAAAGGTTCCTTGAGTGAAATCATGCCAACTGATTTTTCATCCATGTCCAGCCTTTTAACATTCTCTTCTAGCGAGGGCTCAGTAAATTCAGCCACCAAATCAACAAGAACCTAGCCCTTTACAGAGGTGCGAGGCATATATTTGATGTCGTGAGCTCCCAAGATGGTACCTCATTTGGCAATTCTGCCCGTGTAATCGGCACTTCGAAGCATTGAACTAAGAGGGAGTTAAGTCAAAACAACAACTATATGGGATTAGAAATAATAGGGAAGCTTACGCATAGCATGCACCACTGCTAGGATAGCTTTCTCCAACGGTAAGTTGTTAGGACATATGTAGTTCAAGTGGTTGTTATCATATGTCGCTATTTTATGTAATTGGCTTATCCTTAGACAAAACACACTTTACTTGTAATTGGGTAGATCTAGGATGTGTTTAACACCTCAAGAAATAGTGTTTCAAGATCCAGTGTTGAAGCCATCAAAGTCTGTCTAAGAAACAAGCAAGGAAGTGCAAGTTACTAAAGCTCGACACCTACCTCGACACATGCATCTATTGAGCTTTAAGAAGCTGTTTTGCCCCGAGCCTCGACAGCTTCTCGATAGATCCTCGACACCTCTGTCTGTCGAGAATTAAAGAAAACAGATTTTCAGTTCTGTTTCAAGTCCAATCCGTGAATGTGTCTTTGGGACTTCTTTTCTCCTAACCTTAGACATATATAAGGATTGTTTTAAGGGTCGTCAATATGATGCAAGTTGCACATTCATTCAGAACTTCTTGTTCATGCAATTTGTGATCTGAAAGACAAAATTCGTGCCCTAGTTCATCTCTGATGATTTGAAGAACTTTACAGCCAAAAACTCTCTCTCTCTAGTTGGTGTTTGAAGTCGCGTACTGGGATCCGCGCATCTAGTTAGTCACGTACTTGGGAGCCGTTCATTGAAAGGAGAAACTGTCACTACAGAACAAGTCCAATTGGGTATTGGGGTAAGAGTTCAACTGTAGGTTGGTAAGGTACTGGGGATTCCTTGCTTGTAACTGCTTGTTGTGATAATAGTGGAGTTTCGGAAGTGGTGACCTTAAATCACCCGGTGGGATTTTTGCCATAAGGTTTTCCCCATTTGTAAACAAATTACCGTGTCATTTAATTTCCACTGCATTACTTAGTTTGGTGATTTTTTTGTGCTACCACGTGATATTGCATGTTAATTTGATTAATTAATAACTGGGCTAATTAATTAATCTAAGTTATCATAAGAAGTCAACGCGTTTGTGGCCTGTCAAGTGGTATCAGAGCAAGCACACTCTGATTAGGGTTCAATCTATTGTGTGTGATCCATTTGACCCCTGCTGTCATGGATAGAGGACAATCTCTTATTATACCTCCTTTATTTGATGGCACTAACTATGCATATTGGAAAGTACGCATGAGAGCTTTCTTGCAATCTTTAGATGAGAAAGTATGGCAAGCTGTGGAGATAAGCTGGACTAAGCCTACAGAAGCGCCGGCCGACTGGGATGATGCCAAGATCAAGGCGGCAAACTCCAACAGCAGAGCATTGAATGCCCTATTTAGTGCAGTCACCAATGAGGAGTTCAAGAAAATTTCCTCAACTGAAACTGCTAAGGAAGCATGGACCATTCTCCAGACAACCTATGAGGGCACCAAGGCTGTCAAAGATTCAAAGCTATAGAGGCTTACCACACGCTTTGAAGAAATTAAGATGGAGAAGGATGAGTTGTTTGATGAGTTCTATGCCAAGCTCAAGGACATAGTGAACTTAGCCTTCAATCTTGGGAAAACCATCCCTGAACCCAAGATAGTGAGGAATGTGCTTAGATCGCTGCCTGAGAGATTCCATGCTAAGATCACGGCGATCGAGGAATCAAAGGATATTGACAGAATTCCTCTGACTGAGCTGGTTGGAAACTTGCAAACCTGTGAGTTAGGGCTGACTAGGTTAGGCAAGTCAAGTAAGGGCAAGAGCTTGGCATTAAAGGCCAAGAGCAGTGATACGGATGATTCTTCAGATGATGAAGATTCCAAGATGAAGTCCTACATCACAAGGCAATTCAAGAAATTCATGAAGAATGCAAATGGAAAGGGCTTCAACAAAGACCGTAAACAATCCAATTCTTCACAATTCAAGAATTCTGATAAAGGGAAGAAGGATGTCAAGGATGGCGGTCAATACACTGTTCCTGCAGGGCCAAAATGTTTTGGGTGCCAAGGCTTCAGACACATGAAACAAGAGTATCCTACGTACCTTAAGAGCATAGGGAAGAGCAAGGCACTTGCTGTTACCTTAAGCGACACTGAGCCCGAGGACGATTCCGAAGATGAAGATGACGGAATCTTGAATGCCTTCACTGCCACTGTTAATCCTACTGATGGGGTTACTGAAGAAGTGGATGAAGAGAAGGAATTGGTGGATTCCAAGTGTGAGATTATGGATGATCAAGATGATATCCACACCGCCTATGAGAAACTATACAAGCTTTCTGAGAAGCATGAGAAACTCTATAGGTTGGCCACCAAGAAGCTTAGTGATGTGGAACTCAACCGTGAGGAGCTGTCCACAAAGGTTGATGAAGCGAATCAAACCATTGGAGCACTGAGGTTTGAAAACAATTTCTTGGTTGAGAGGACCAAGAAGCTTGAAGCGGAGCTATTTCAAGTCAGAGCACAATTGGAGAGGACATCAAGTGCAAAGCTGGACGAGATGCTAAGTGCTCAGAGATCTTCGTCAGACTGTACTGGATTGGGGTATGAATTCTCTCTCTCTAATATTCCTAATGCTAGTACTACTGTGTTTGTTCCACCTGCTAATAACATTGAAAATGAAGATAAGGATGTTAAAACTAAATTAGCTAGTGAGAACGTAGACAAGGGCAAGTCCATCCTAGGAGCACCCCCTAAAATTGAGAAAAGGGAATCTAGAAACCCTAGGAATAAGAAGGCTAACTCTCAAAAGCCCAAACAGAAGAAGCCACATCTCTGTTATCATTGTGGTGTTGCCGGTCACACTCGACCAAATTGCTATAAGTGGCGTTCCACTCAACAGAGCAATGGCATAATAACATCTGGGAGCTAGAATCAGCTTCAGTCTTCTCTCGCTCCTCTTGGAGACATTCTTAAAGCCATCATGTTCCTTTCGAACTTGAACGGTTCATATTCTTCTCCCTCTTCACCGGTTCAAGAGTTGACCAAAAGGAAAGGTTCTTCCAAGGTGTGGAAGGCAAAGGGATCTAAGTGATTTCAGTTTCTCTTTCTTCTCTCTTCTGTTTTTGTGTGTTGCATTATTTGTGTGGTTCTTTACTGTTTTGAGTCAGTCTAGTTTTATGCATTGTTTTGCTTTACATGTTTTTGTTTGTGTGTTTTCAGTTTTGTGTTTTATTTTTGCTTTTCTGATAAAAATAAAAAAAAAATTAAAAAATTGAAAAATACAAAAATAGTGTGTGTTTGTGTACATTGGTTCATGTGAACTTTTAAAATGGCCATTGAAACAGAGTTTTCTAAACTTTGTATCATCTGTAGCTTAGATGAACATTCTTCTGCACAACTAAGCAAGTGAGCTTTGTAACTCTTTATTTGTGATGAGTAAGGTTAAGTGATATCTTCTTCTTAACACTCGTATCACTCTTTTTGACGGGTTGAACTAGAAAATCCTAAGAGAAAGGCATAAATAATCATCTCACCACTGTTACTCGCCAATCATAATATGACATCTGTATGCTTCGGCATAGCAAAAGTGCAATGTCAAAAGCTTAACATAATTGGGTATTTCTTTTCTTTCTCTTGTATGCCCATGCATGATATGCTTGTTAAAAGAAAATATGCAAAGATATAAAAAGCAAAAAGATAAAAAATGCTTTAAATATGGTTGCAAGCATGTTTTCTAGGAGATGTGGGAGTTATAGGATGTACCTCAAAGGTGATAGTTCCCATCAAACAGTTATGATTGTGTGTGAGTTAAAGTGATTTTCTCATATCTCAAATCATCATAACATTGAGACACTTATGCAATCTTGCGATGTTTTCACACACAACATGCAATATTCTTTGCTATTCTTGATACATGTGCAGGTACAATGTGATTTGGCCATCACAAGGTTTACATGCGTTAATGTATGCTCACTAAACTGTCGTAACTTATTTTTAAAATATAAAATTGGTTAGACTTGTTTAGTGTGTGTGTGCGTTTTGAGAGACATGTGCATCAAAATTCCTGTTGAGAGATGTTTTTGAAAGCTTAATGTGTTGCTTGGATCTTTGGTTGAGTTGCATGCATGATTGCATTCATGTTTGTGTTTTTCTTCTTTTGAAAAACTGTTTTTAAAGGCATCTCGACACATTCTCGACACCTCTCGATACCTGGCTTATCTGTCGAGATCTTCAGTTGCATGTTATCGCAATCTTGACACCTCTCGATAGCTAGGTGGATCGATCGAGAAAGTTTCTGTCTCCTCGATAGCTTCCCAATAGCTGTTCGATTCATCGAGGTCTGCTTGATAGCTCCTCGATACCTCTCGATCGATCAAGATTCTCTGCATGCATTGTTTTTCACATGTTTTGCATGTTTCTCTTATTTTATCATCCATAGCATCTTGTTTCATTACATTCATGCATCTTTTATGGATTCTTTGTGCCCCCTTGATCATCTTTATATTTCTCAGGTAAATCTTTATAGCTTCCTATACCCTCTGTCAATCGTGACAAAAAGGGGGAGAAATTGGAGAATTTGTGGTTTCTTTCTTTAAGATTCTACAAGTTAGGGGAAGAAATACATGCCCTTGTAAGGGGGAGTTGTGTTTCATCTTGTTAGAGGGAGTGTTTATCTCCTTGTTCATGTACCTAGGTCTTGTGACCATTTTTACATACAGCATGGTATTTATCAAGTGGTATATATATGATGATGTATGTTTTCTTCACCTATCTCTACATGTGTTGTTTCTTTTCTATCTTTATACACATGTTTCTTTATTTGTATGCAATCTATTATTTCTGCTTCACACAAAGATGCCTTCATGTGTTTTGTTTAAAGTGTTTCAGAAATACAGGTTGTCAAAGTCTACTTGCCATAAACTCTCTTCTTGCAAAGTTTTTCAAGAGTTTGTGTTAGGATAGATTTTACTGTATGTAACAAGTGAGTATGAGTTGAGTGATTTATGACTTCTCTCATATTTTCATTTGTCTGTTGTGGTTTTGTCACGGATTGCCAAAGGGGGAGATTGTTGGGACATATGTAGTTCAAGTGGTTGTTATCATATGTCGCTATTTTATGTAATTGGCTTATCCTTAGACAAAACGCACTTTACTTGTAATTGGGTAGATCTAGGATGTGTTTAACACCTCAAGAAACAGTGTTTCAAGATCCAGTGTTGAAGCCATCAAAGTCTGTCCAAGAAACAAGCAAGGAAGTGCAAGTTACTAAAGCTCGACACCTATCTCGACATCTACCTCGACACATGCATCTATCGAGCTTTAAGAAGCTGTTTTGCCCCGAGCCTCGACAGCTTCTCGACAGATTCTCGACACCTCTATCTGTCGAGAATTAAAGAAAACAGATTTTCAGTTCTGTTTCAAGTCCAATCCGTGAATGTGTCTTTGGGATTTCTTTTCTCCTAACCCTAGACATATATAAGGATTGTTTTAAGGGCCGTCAATATGACGCAAGTTTCACATTCATTCAGAACTTCTTGTTCATGCAATTTGTGATCTGAAAGACAAAGTTCGTGCCCTAGTTCATCTCTGATGATTTGAAGAACTTTGCAGCCAACAACTCTCTCTCTCTAGTTGGTGTTTGAAGTCGCGTACTGGGATCTGCGCATCTGGTTAGTCACGTACTTGGGAGCCGTGCATTGAAAGGAGAAACTGTCACTACAGAATAAGTCCAATTGGGTATTGGGGTAAGAGTTCAACTGTAGGTTGGTAAGGTACTTGGGATTCCTTACTTGTAACTGCTTGTTGTGATAATAGTGGAGTTTCGGGAGTGGTGACCTTAAATCACCCGGTGGGGTTTTTGCCGTAAGGTTTTCCCCATTCGTAAACAAATCACCGTATCATTTAATTTTCGCTGCATTACTTAGTTTGGTGATTTGTTTGTGCTACCACATGATATTGCATGTTAATTTGATTAATTAATAACTGGGCTAATTACTTAATCTAAGTTATCACAATGGGTTAACGCGTTTGTGGCCTGTCATAAGTAATGCACCTCAGCCTCATGTAAAGACTTACTTATATAATAAACTGGCCTCTGTACACCATCATCAACCCGTATCAGAACCAAACTAAAGACATTATTAGCCACTGCAATGTAGGCGAATAGGACTTTATCCACCTCTGGCCGAGACATAATAGGTGGTCGTGAAAGATATTCTTTAAGTTGCTGAAAGACCAAAGCACACTCCTTGATTCTTTCAAATCCTTTCCACTCATTCAACAAAGGCCTACATCTGTCTGCGGACCGAGAAATAAACCAGTTGAGGGCAGCAGTCATCCTTGTCAACTTTTGAACCTCTTTGGGATTCCGAGGTGGCTGCAAGCTGTTAATTACCTTGACCTGTGCAGGATTAGCTTCAATTCCACGATGAGTTACCATGTAACCTAGAAATTTACCTGATCCCACACCAAAAGAACACTTAGAAGTATTAAGGCGTAACTTATATTTTCTCAGCATTTGAAAGGTGTCATTTAGGTCTTCCACATGCACGGACGCCATTTTACTTTTCACCACCATGTCATCCACATACACTTTTATAGTCTTTCCCAATTGTGGTTCAAACATCCTGGTCATTATCCTCTGATAAGTAGCCCCTGCATTCTTCAAACCAAAAGACATAACCTTGTAATGATAATTCCCTGTTAGAGTGATAAAGGTTGTCTTTTCTTGATCATCTAAAGCCAAAGGTATCTAATGATAACCTTAAAAAGCATCCCAAAAACTCATCCGAGGATGCCCAATAGTGGCATCCACTAGTTGATTTATACGAGGCATTGGGAAAGAATCTTTAGGACAATCCGTGTTTAAATTTGTTAAGTCTACACATACTCTTCACTTGCCATTCTTTTTCTTCACTATCACTACATGAGCCAATTATTCAGGATAAAAAACTTCCTTGATAGTGCTAGCCTTTTTGAGCTTGATTACCTCTTCTTTGACAACCTCAGAATGCTCATTGGATGAACGCCGGGGTGGTTGTTTCCTTGGCACCACAGTTAGATTGACGTTTAGATGATGACAAATGAAACTCAGATCTACCCTAAGGGCTTCATAAGCATTCCATGCGAATACATCAACATTTTTCTTCAAGAACATAATTAGCTCTTCCCTTTCCTGAGGAGGCAACTAAGCTCCCACCTGAAAGAATTTTTCAGGGCCATCATCTATAATAACTTCCTCTAACTCCTCACACGCGGGTTCTTCTACCACTGCCACTATGGGCGTGGCCAGAGTCATTGATTGCTATGAGTCCCCCTCAGCAGAGGCCGAGGATTCCACCTCAGACTGATGCAAAATTGCAGCCGCCATACACTGTCTAGCCACAGATTGACTCCCAACCAGTTCCTCGATCTAGTCTCTAGATGAAAATTTCACCTTCAAATGTAGAGTTGAGGAAACAACACCTAGGGCATGAAGCCAAGGTCTTCCTCTAACTCCTCACACGCGGGTTCTTCTATTGCTGGCACCATAGGCGTGGCCAAAGTCATTGATTGCTATGAGCACCCCTCAGCAGAGGCCGAGGATTCCACCTTAGGCTGATGCAAAATTGCAGCCGCCATACACTGTTTAGCCACGAATTGACTCCCAACCAGTTCCTCGATCTAGCCTGTAGATGAAAATTTCACCTTTAAATGTAGAGTTGAAGAAATATCACCTACGGCATGAAGCCAAGGTCTTGCTACAATGGCTGTGTAGGGAGAATAAGCATCTACCATAATGAAATCCATTTTTATCACCTCAGAGCCTGATTGCACAGACAATCTAATTTGGCCCTTTGATATGACAGCCTTCCCCTCAATGCTTATCAATGGTGAATCATAAGCCGTCAAATTCTTAAACTTTAATTTCAGCCCTTTGTACAAGTCAGGGTACATAATATCTACACCGCTACCCTGGTCTATCATCACTCTCTTCACTTCGTACCCCCTTATCCTCAGCATAACCACCAAAGTATCATTATGTGGTTGTATAGTCCCAATCTTGTCCTTTTTTGAGAAACTCAATGCTAGTTGGATATTCGCCCTAGCCCTCTTCGGCTTATAATTAGAGTCCTTGGCGAGGGTTTGTGCTACGGACATCACTCTGGAAGGACGAGAACTAGTCCTCCCAAGAGCAACAAAAATGACATTGATCGTACTCAAAAGAGACTTTGAAGAAGTGTTTCCTTGATGTAACAAGCCTAAATGGTCTCTTTGCCCATTGGGTCGATACAAAAACTGCTTTAACCTCCCCTCCTTAACTAACTGCTCTAAATGATTCCATAGGATCTTACAATCCTCAGTGGTATGGCCCCTATCTCGATGATACTGACAGTGAAGATTTTGATTACGCCTTATGGGGTCTCCTGCCATCTTGTTTGGCCATTTGAAGTATGACACATTTTGGATTTTCTCTAAAAGCTAATGTACCGGTTCCCAAAATACAGTGTTAACCACCTGAGAAGCGGTAGGATCAGATTGCCCGGCAAAATCTCTTTAGGTTCTGTTGCTATTGTACTTATCTGACCTGAAATCCCTCATCTCCTGAGGGATAACCTTTGCCTTTCCCTTACCTTGCAGCTGATCTTCCTCGACCTATTTATACTCGTTAATAAGGTCCATGAGCCAGCGTATACTCCTTCTAGGCTTTTTGGTCAAAGACTTCCTTAAGTCATACTCGACAGGTAGGCCAACTTAGAAAGTCCATATCGCGACATCATCAAAATCTCCGTCGATCTTATTGAACATCACCCAGTATCTGCCAGAGTACGTTTTCAGGGTTTCCCTTCTTACATGGCCATGGATAGTAACAAATCCAAGGGTCGAGGAACTCTACATCATGTAATAAAGTGAGACCCAAACGTCCATGTGAGCTCCATAAAGGAGTCAATAGAACTTACCCTTAAGCCATTAAACCACCTTATCGCTATAGGTCCTAGGCTAGATGGGAAGGCCTTGTACATTAAAGTCTCATTCTTGGAGTGCAATTACATCCTCTTATTGAAATAGCTCACATGCTCCACAAGGTCTATTCGGCCATTATATATGGTGAATGTTGGCTAGGTAAACCGCCGAGGAAGCTTCCTTTATTATACCTTGCGTGTGAAGAGTGACTTGGAAATTTGGTTCAACGCTTTACTCATTGCATCATTTCCTAAGCCTCTATAGGATGAATTCCTACCTCCACAACCATGAAGGTTGTCCTCTTCATAGGAGAAAGACTCACTACGGGGAGTCCTTGACTTGGCCCTGTAACTGCTATCCCTAGTGTCCTCAGAAGAAGGGTCAGAAAAGGAAGGAGTTACCCTTCGTCTTTCGTGGCGCAACTTCCTCTTCAAACGGTCAATCTCTAGTTGCATGGCACTCGCATTTTCCTCATGGGAAACTCTACTTCCACCTCGCGAATGACTCTTACAAGTGTGGGTCGTGTGCACACTGCCCTATCGATCTCTTTCCCTTTCAAGATGCAGGAAGTGATCTTGACGTTGAGACACCACAGACTCTACATGGTGTGGACCTGCGCCTACCATAATGTTAAATTGTAAGGTCACAATCACCCAAATCCAAAATTAAGATTGGGATAGGCTCAAAAAGCTCAATACAATGAATTTGTAGAGAGTGAGCTTGAAATCTAGGTTCTAGTGATTTTAAATAACAAAGATGATCAGCTAGACTACAACATCATACAAATGAGATAGTTTGTACAACAAAAATTGTCCTCAGACTCAAGCCGAGGAGGCTGGATCCCATATTTCTCTCTTTTCTCTTTCTTTAAGATAGCTAATAGATATTGATCTTAATGTCTACAGTGTTTTTTGTTTTCTCTCTTCCATCCCCCCTTCTTAAATGTCTTCTCTTCCTTTTATATCATCTTTCTTCCGCACTCCATCCTCCACGTAAGGATCAAGTTACTGGTTTGGATACTTGCCTCATCAATCCATCCTTGAAGTCTTTGGAAATAGCTGTAAGGCTGAACCCTGATGCTCAGGCATCACTTTCCCATTAATAAGGCTAGAGGTTTAGTTGCAGAGTATTTAATGCGGTGGTAGCAGCTTTACTTTGGATACTTCATAGCCCTTATTCTTATCCTATATACCCTCCATGCTTATCCTTACTTACAGGATTTCCTAAAACATCGCTTTTGAACATCGGACAACCCTTCCCTATCTTGGCTTTAAATAGCCGATGTAGGACTCATCCTCAGACAACCTTCAGGGATGACCTTGATCGGCCTCCATCTCTTTATCCATCAACACTGCTTTCTAAGTCCATATTCCCACATCATCGGACCATTTAGTGTCCTTGGATTGGGCATTTGGCCCAATACATACTCGTAGGCCCATTGACCCTACACTATTGTTTTCCAACTTATTACCTAATTAATACTAGCACTCTCTCTCTCCTTACTTATTGCTTTCCACCAAATAATATTTTCTTCAACACAATCTAACAAAAAAAATTGAAAAATAATCTCATTTTCATTGATTTCACAAAACTACTCAAAACAAGAGCCAGCAAATGACTTTCAACTTGCTCCTTAAAATAAATAAATGAACTTAAAAAAATAAAAAATAAAAACTTCAAATAGCCTATCATACACTAAACAATCAAACGTCCCATTTCATCAAAAAGAAAATTTTCAAATAGGCTAGGATGAGAGATCAATGAATACCTATTGATATTGTTGTCAGTTTAACTGCTGTTGATAAGATGTCTTGCATGATGACACAGGAGATAATAGTGATGTTTATGCTGATATGTTGTTGGTAGGGAGTTATGTCCTCTCTAAGGGTTAGTTTTTGAGGCATACTCTAAGAAGGAATTAATTAATGTTGTTAATGACATAATTCAACATCTAGGGTTTATCTTGTGATTTTTGCAATCTTTCTTTTGTAAATTCCTAAATCACTAGCTATAGCAATACAAGGTGAATAATAATACATTTATAATTTTCTAGCAGTAACTTTGGTCTTCAGGAAAAAAAAAAAAAAGAGACAAAATTAAATAAAAACCTTGAAGATTCTCCTGGAGAAGTCAATTAAGTGAAGGAAGCAGGAACACGACACCCCCTCCTTCCATGCCAACAAATACAACTAGTTCATTAGTGCTGAATTTTGACACATTTCATGATGCAATACATTTGTTATTTTTGGGGAAATCCTTTATATTATTTCTGTATTATGGGGTTTCTATTTTCTAATAAAATATTCATATTACTTATTAAAAAAAGGAAGAATAATTAAATATAGCGTTCTCCAATACTGTGTTGTATTTGTGTCTTTGGATTATTGTGCTAGAGCTGTCACTTATTCAAAGATTGTTACTAAGAGCATCCACAATGGGCTTGCAATATGCCAAATGCAAGCCCCATTTGGCATTCAAGCCCAAGAAACAGCCAACAACGGGACGTGTAAAAACTGAGATTGCCAAATTTTTTTGGCATAGTGCTACAGTGCCATCTCAAAGGTGAGATGGCACTGTAGCGCTATGCCAAATCACAATAACATATTTTAATCTGTTGGAAGCCTCTCTCTCTCTTTCTCTCAATCCGGGTTTTTGCTCTCTCCATCGTCTCTCTCTCTCTCTGTTGCCATTGTTCACCAAGCTCTGCCTCTGCTCTGTCGATTCATCCTTACCCTCACCCATACCGATTCATCCTCATCGGAGTTGCTTGGGCCGTTTTGCATGGAGTTCATCGTGGGGCATGTGGGTTGTGGCTAGTCGTGCGTGGAGATCGGTGTGGCGAGGTGGGTTTTGATTTTGGGTGGGTTCAGATGGGGTTTTGATCGACAGAAGGAGATCAGGTGGGTTCTGAATCTTCTAATGGAGTTTTGATCGGCGTGGGTTCTGTGGAGATCGGAGTTTTGATCAGCGCATATGGAGATTGGGTTTTGATTGCGTGGGTTTCGTTCCGATGGGGTTTTGATAGAGTGGATTTTTCCAGTGGGCGTGTGGCGTGGTGGTGGTGATTGGTGGTTTGTTGGGTTTCGACGACAGTGGCAAGTTCGATCACTTTAAAGATCGGATGGATTGTTGATGGTGGGTTTTTCTTTAAATTTTTGTTTTGGGATTAGTGTTGTGATTTGCTGGGGTGGTTAGTGGTGATTTTTTGTTGTGATTTTGGTATGGATTTTTAGATTTGTTGTGATTTTTTGTTGTGATTTTGCTGGGTATGGGTTTGCTAGAGGTTGAGGCCGGTGCTAGAGGTTGAGGGAGAAAGAGAGGAAAGGAAGAGAAAAAGAAAAATAGTAAAAAAAAGATTAAAAAATAATATTTTAATAAAAAAAAGAAAAATAGTAAAAAAAAGATTAAAAAATAATATTTTAATAAAAAGGTGAAATAATAGAATTGTGGGATGTTGGGTGTATTATAAAATGGTATAGTATAAGTAATAAAGTAGGTTTTTAGGATGGTAAAATAGGATAGGATTTACAATCCAGCTGTAGATGCTCTAATAATATTAATGCTTACTTTTTGCGTCTTATAATGCATATATCAGATAAAGGGCTTTGAGAGGATCGAGAGAAAATGACCCTTATTGAGGTTTGCAGAAATTTCCTTCTTAAATTATGTGCTTTATAAGATACTTGTGATGGTAGTTTTAGCACTGAATACACTTGTGTATAGGTTGGTCCACAATTTTGCTTGAACCCTATCAAGATATTTGGTGGCAGCTTTGGAGGCCCTACCCTGTATGAGAATCCGTTTTTCATATCACCAAATCAGGTATTCATTAATTAGGGATGACAATTTATGCTCGACTTGCAGTTGTCTGGCTCGGCCCGGCTCGACCCTAATGGTTCGAGTTTTACCCGGTTCGATAAAAAATAGGGTAGGGTTTGGGTTAAAAAAACCCGAAACGGGTCTAGGACGGGCTTAGGTTTTGGGAAAAACCCGGCTCGAACCCAGACCCGACCCGGCTAGCCTAAATATAAAATTACAAAAAACCTACCTATATATATCACAACCCTAACCTTAAACTCATTTCTCTCTCAACTCAGCCACCTCCCTTACTGACTCTCACTCTCACTTGCATCTCATCCGGCCCTCACAGACTCTCACTCTTACTCAGACACTCACATCTCATCCTCATCCTCACCCTCACTCTCATTCACTCACCAACCCACCTTCACCCTCATGGAGGAGCACGGATCTCATCATCTCATGGAGAAGCACGGACCTCACCCTCGGTGGTTGCCGTTTTTGTCACAGAGGAGCACAAATCTCATCATCTCGTGGAGGAGCACAGACCTCACCCTCGGTGGTTACCGTTTTTGTCACAGAGGAGCAGGTGGTCTGAGTTCTTCATTTTTTTTTTTGGTTCATTTTTTTTTTGGGTTCATTTCCTCTTTCAATAGTTTTTGATTTTGGGTATTTGTTTGAGGATTCAATATGTAAAAATCGGAGTGAATGTTGTGTTAATGTAAAAATCTGTCCATAAATGTTAAAATCGAAGTTTTGTTTCTTCCATAAATCATAAATGGAGTTTAAGGATTTAATTTCATCAAGACTGATAACAATGTTGTTTGTGTTTGTGTTTGGGTTATTTTATTTTAATAAGATTGGGTTGGATGGGGCCATGGATTAGGCCTAGAAGTGGCTGTACGAGGCCCACGAAGACCCGACAGGCTGGGTTTGGGGCTAAAAAAAGACCCATTTATTAAACCGGCCAGGTTCGGGTAACAGGGGATGACTTGTGGGTTGAGTCCGGGTATCAAAAAACCTAGCCCGAACCTAACCCATTGTCATTCCTATCATTGATCTCCCATTTCATCAAGAAGCAAATGTGAAATCAATGAAAATGAGATTATTTTTCAAATTTTTTTGATAGATTGTGTTGAAGAAAATATTATTTGGTGGAAAGCAATAAATAAGGAGAGAGAGAATGCTAGTATTAATTAGGTAATAAGTTGGAAAACAATAGTATTTAATGGTGTTTTTTTAAGTGTTAGATCTCTTAGAAATCTATGCTGTAAAAATTGTGTAAGTTTATAAGAGTTATATATATAGATGGGTTCAAGTTACATTTGGTGTAACTTTACAAAAGTTACCAATTTTTTACACGGTAGATTTTTAGAAGATCTAACGGTTGGAAAAAAAATCATTAAATGCTATTCCTTTTTCCCTTGTTACCTAATTAATACTATAATTTTTTTTCTCTCTCACCTTATTAAATTCTTTCCATACCTTTTTTTTTTCCTTTTTCTTTCTATCCGTAGGGCATATTATCATTTGTTTTTTTTTCCTTTCCAACCATTAAAGAGCACTATATAATTTTGGTGTGGGCAGAAACTTCAGTACAAAATAGTTAGGAATTCAGATACTAAATAGTTAACGTTAGATAGCAAATTAATTGATAGCAAGTTAACGTTAGATCTTGATTTTTTTAGCGTCTTGGTTAGTTGTTAATTGAGTGCATGTTCGTTTGGATAAAGCAAATTAATGAAAAGAACAAAATAAAATTTTAAATGAGCAAGTACTATTTAGTATCTGAATTCCTAACAATTTCTCAAAAAAATAAAAGAATCAAGTTCAAGGATAGCCATGATTAGATCATTTGAATTTCTTGCAGATAGATTTGTAATTATTATGTCTCTTAACTTATCTAGTACCATTTGAATTTCTTGCAAATAGATTTGTACTAAAGTTTCTTCCCACACCAAAATTATATAGTGCTCTTTAACGGTTGGAAAGCAAAAAAAATGATATTATGCTCTACAGATAGAAAGAAAAAGGAAAAAAAATGTATGGAAAGAATTTAATAAGAAATAAAGTTACACATTTTTTACATCGTAGATTTTTAAAAAATTTAACAGTTGAAAAAAAATCATTAAATGCTATTCCTTTTCTCCCCATTACCTAATTAATACTACAATATTTTTCTCTCTCTCCTTATTAAATTCTTTCCATACATTTTTTTTCCCTTTTTCTTTCTATCTGTGGAGCATAATATCATTTTTTTTTGCTTTCCAACCGGTAAAAGAGCACTATATAATTTTGGCGCGGGTAGAAACTTCAGTACAAATCTATTTGCAAGAAATTCAAATGGTACTATATATATATATATATATATATATATATGAGTGTAAGTAACACTCTTAAGAGTTATACATTTTTTGTACTGTAAATTTTTAATAGATTTAACAATTGAAAAAATAGCATTAAATAATTAAGGATTTTTACCTTATTTACCTAATTAATAACTGATTTTCTCTATCCTCAATTATTACTTTTCATGGACCTCATTGGATGTTGTTTAACTGCTTCAAATTCTTCCTTTAAAAAAGAAAAAAAAAACCTTTTGCAAGCTTAGTGACGAAAATTATTTTTATTATAGAACATGGTTTTGACACTCTGCCACGTTCTCTCATTGACTGACACTCCATAAAATCTGATGCTTTCTTTACATAAACGCACTTCTTGTCCTGCTCCCTTCTTTATTTTATTTTTTCCGCCGTCTTCAATAGATTTGAGTTTTGTCATGTGTTTTTGCAATAATGTGTTGAAACTGGAAACCACAAGGCTCTTGCTTATTTTGTGAATTGTTTAGGGGCAGTTCTGGCAGACACGGTGTACATATAAAATCACAAATTATATATCTTTAAATCTTTCTCAAGGGATACACTTTTCAAGTAACAAGCCTCTCTGAGTTGCCTATACCACCATGTACCGGTCAGTAATTAGTCACATTAGTGTTTTGGGCTCCTCAATAAAACCACACTCTTTCTTTGTGAATTGCAGGGGAAGAGGAGTCCATTCTTCACTGAAATCAAAAGTGGAATTCATACCCACCTGGAAATCCTCCACCATATCCACCACCACCAAGGAAGCTGCTTCCCCTAAATCCACCACCACTAGGGAAGCCTCCCTCAAAACTAAATGTAAATGGTTGTCCCCCACCAAAGTTGAAACCACCCCCACCCTGTTCCCCCATGTCTTCAATGTCTTCTCCTCTTATCATATTTCGTTCGTTTTTCTTCATTGCTGAGAACCTCATATGCAGCAGTCCACCCCAGGGTTTTGAGAGAAGAAAAATTTGAACTTTTTTAGTCTTTGCTTTTTGCCTAGATTCATATATATCCAGCAATTTTAGGAAGAAAGGGACACAGTTAAATATCCAATGAGGTCTATGGAAAATAATAAATGAGGATAGAGAAAAATTATTATTAATTAGGAAAATAAATTGGAGAGCAATAATTATTTAATGCTATTTTTTCAACAGTTGGATTTATTAGCAATAATATATATATATATATATATATATGAGTCATGCTAATAAGTGTCTTTAGGACATTAGTTAACAATTATTTTTAGAAAAGTTTTGACATCACTTTTATGAAAAAAAAAAAAAAGTTGTCAAAATATTAATTGTTTTTTTTTTCTTTTTTTATAAATTTTTTTTTTGAATTATTAACCAATAACTTAAGAGTATTCGTTATCATTTTCTATATATATATATATATATATATGATAAACGTGAAATAAGTAAATAATTCCAACCAATGTCTACATGCACTTTGTGAATGGTCTGTGAACATTGGGAGTATATAACGATCACGCTCCTTAATTTATTTAATTTATTTTCCCAACATGATCATGCATTAGAATCAACGCAATGTAATATTTTATATGATACTATATTTTCCTCGACTTGACGATCAATTGGAATCTAACCCTTTCTTATATTCTCTATATGATATATTTTTATATGTGTCTAGTTTAATTAGTCTACATGCACTTTGTGAATGGTCTGTGAACATTGGGAGTATATAACGATCACGCTCCTTTTTATTTAATTTATTTTCCCTATATGATCATGCATTAGAATCAACGCAGTGTAATATTTAATATATTTTATATAATACTATGTTTTTCTCAACTTGATGATCAATTGGAATCTAACCCTTTCTTATATTCTCTGTATGGGATATTTTTATATGTGTCTAGTTTAATTAGTCACTTTTTTTAGTTGACCAAACCATCTTCTCAAAAAAATAAAAAATAAAAAGTTCACCAAACCAATTTCCAAAATTTGTTAACCTCCGTACCTTCTCTTACCTAATATCTTTTGTAAGGGTACAAAGTTGGCCTTGAGCCCAAAGGCGTAGCCGGGCCGGCCCAAGTGGCCTTTACAATAGAATTTGTAGAGAATGGGCTTAAAGCTTGGACTTCTTGGGGCTTCAGGAGGCTATAGGATAAGGACTAAGTCCACTTCATGCATGGGTTGGACCGATGGGTGGTCTTTTTTCTCTCCTCGAACGTGAGCCGAGGAGCTTATACACTTGCTGCCTTTCTGTTCATTGGGAGGAGAGAATGAGTGAGCCTTTCTCTTTCTTGGGAGAAAATCCGGATCCCTTTTCTTTGGTTCTCCTTTCTCTATTTATACTTCCCATGTCTGGTTCCCATCTGTCTTTTCCCTAAAAACGCTCCCCAATGCCCATAAGGCTGGCCACCGTCCCCTCAAAAGTCATTTCTCCATTAATACGGCCAGGTGAGTAGGTGTAAGGCCTTTAATGCGGTGGCAGCAGCTTTATGCAATACATGTCTCCCTTGTCTCCCTCCTCGGCGTCTCATTACGGCTTGGGATGACTCGCCGATCTTGAGGAGCTCTTCCTTGGACGTCGGGCTACCCTCTTTTGTCTACGACCCTTATGTCCGAGGAGCCCTTCTACTCAGATCCTCACCCAACAGGATGGTGGTCTGGTCGGTAGGCCTTTGGGCCCTACCTTTAGGAGGCCCTGTTCGCGACTCACGACCCCTTTAGCGGTGTCCACGTCCTCGGACCAGGCCACAGGCCCATATGGTGCTTTGACGCTTTTACCCCCCACAATAGCCCCTCAAAAAGTCGTTTGACTCCAATCTGAGAAGGCATATGGGTTTTTGACCCACGAATCTTTCTCCACGTGTCATTTAAACTGTCACACGAGCGGAGCCTGCCCGCGCCTTCTGGGCAAATCTTTGGTGCTTCGTTGTACGCAACACTTGCATTAATTGCACTGAGTAACTCCCTGTCGCGCACGTTCAACGGCGAGATGGGGATCCAACGACCTGGATTCGTTCCCGAAATTTTGAGCGGGATGTTTCCCACGAACCGTCGCTCCCCAATCGCCTACAACTCTTCGATAGCCGTGACACTCGCCATTTCATCCAAAAAGCCAACTTTGCTGTAGAGCCATCTAATCTCCTCTCTCTCCCAAAAAGTTCCCAAAGAAGGTACGTTCTTCTTCCGTAAGTTTCTCCTTTTCTCTAACTCTTTTCTCCCCGATTATTAGCTTTCCCTTCCCTTCTTCACGAATCTTCGTCTCCCACCTATATTTCATGGGTAAGTTTAAGTGTCTAGTCGATACGCCTTCTGGCATGGAGGGATTTAGGGCCAAGTACCGCATTCCTCCAAATGTGGGCCTGAAGTACTACCTCTTAGAAGCCGTGGCTGATTCCAGGCAGGAGGGGCAGGTAGTCATCCCCATCATCGCCTTCCTAGAGGGTGGGATGACGTTACCTATGAAGGGCGTGACCAGCAAATATCTTCGCAACCATAGGCTGTGTCCAGACCAGTGTACCCCCAATACGTTTAGAATATTAGGCTGCGTCGACGCCCTGAACAAGCAGATGGGCTTGCGCCTCACGTGGCACGACGTGGTTTACATGTACGAGTGCCATAGGTTGAGAGACGTTGATTATTACCTCAAGTCGAGGTCTAATACCGTTAGGCTAATTTCCTGCTTGCCCAAGTCCAATAAGGGTATGAAAGACGATTACCTCATCGCCACCGAGCGGTGGCATGACGGTCCCATTGTCCAGTAAGCGAGGGGCAGCTAGGTGTGACTATTCACCACTTAGGAGTTTTTGGTTCTTCCCCTCTCCCTCTTTTCCTTACGTCGTATTTCCCTTAGTAGATTCATTGTTATTTGCTGTTCCTCCTCGTTGGGTCTACCATTTGCGTCTAACCATGTCTACCTTCTCTGTTGTCTTTCCTACAGATAAACGACATACTGCTCCTCGCTTGGGCGACGTGAACATCTTGGACCTTAACAGGATGCTGAGATCCGAGATCTTCGTGACAGAAGATCTGCAAGTGAGGGCCGCCTACCTTATACTAGGGTACGACCCCATTTCGAAGGTATTTGGCGAGGTCGAGAACTCAATTCTCGTGGGCGATCGTAGGCGTGCCAGGATAGACGTTCGCTACCCGGAGTTTCTCGCTCCACGAGCCATCTCGGACGCGCTGTCTACCATACTTTACGGCCAAGCCGTCACAGCCACTCCTTTGGTAGTGCAGCCGCAGGGCGAGGTCGTCCGAGAAGTGTCTGAGGCTTCCCCTTCCTCCCTTGGCGAGGAAATTGACCGGTTCCATTTAGAGGAGGCCGAGAGACCTTTGGGGGATTAAGTGGTCGAAATCTCGGAAGAGGAAGAGGACCACTCGGACAGGAACTCCGGCATCAAAGGCCTAATTGTTGCCCGACCGGAAGATTCCTCCAAAGAGGACGACGACATGTCCTTGAGAGAACTTTTTGCCAGAAGGAGGGGGGTCCAGGCTCCCAAGACAGACGCCTCTAGGTCCCAGCCCAAGCTACCCCCGCCTCCCCCTTCCCCTCCATCCGACCTGCCCCCGTTATCCCAAAGAAGAGGAGGAATGAGGGCGAGGAAGCAGACAAGGAGAGGGAAAAGAAGCAGAAGCACCAGTGGCAGCTGCAGCAGCAACAACAGCAAATTGCCAAGGGTGGGGGACGGGCCTCATCTATTGAAAATGGGGAAATCCGCGGACAAGCCGAGGTCCGCTGAGGGGAGTCCAGCTGGTTTTCCCCTCTGGAAGTGGACGGAGCTCCAATACCAGACCAGACGAGCATCCGAGACTTCTAGAGAGGTCACGCCCTCTACCTTGCCAACTCGCTGGAGCAGCCCCTACTTCTGCCTAAGGACATAGAGGAGCTGGGAAGGACGGGCCGTACGCGCCTCTTTCTCTCCCTTAAGAGAAACTTAGGTCTGGTAAGCCCCGAATATTTAGTTTTCTGTTGTTGTCTCAGCCCTCATGCGTGCTAACTTGCATCTAACACGCTTTCGTTGGTACCCTCTTCATAGGCCATCCAGGAGGCCTTTGTTGTCGATGCCCTGGTGGAGCATTACCAGACCCAGGTCGGCTCTGAGTAGTCAGCAAGGGCCGAGATCGAGAAGGAGCTGAGCTGCGTTAAGGCGGAGAAGGTCGATCTGGGTGCCAAGCTGGCCTCGGAGCAGATGGAGAGGAGGAGCCTGGACGCGAGCCTCAAGACGGTGATGGCGCAGGTGGAGGCCTAGCGCAAGCTCCTGCATTAGAAGGACGAGGCCCTGGCTAAAGCGGGGTAGGAGGCCTCGGATTTGAAAAGAGAGCTTGCGCAGGCAGAGGAAGTGGCCCGCGTCGTCAGGGAGACCGTGGACGCCGCCACCAAGGCCGCCTACCATGAGGGGGTCGTGGCGACAGAGAATCGCCTGACCGAGGAGTTGGGCGAGCTGTGCAGGGAGTACTGCCAGCAAGTTTGGGCGGAAGCCTTAAACGCTGCGGGAGTCCCTGCTAGCTCCGAGTTAAGGTCTGTGGAGAAGGTCTGGTATCCAGAAGATATCAGATTCATCGAAGATGCTCCCGCTACTCTGCCTCCCTCCTCCTTGGATCAGGCTCCGCCCTTTCAAGAGGTCGTTGCTCCGGCGGAGGGGTTGGGCGAGCCGGCCGGCCGGCCAGGTCTTGCCTCCACCTAAACCAAAGGACAAAGGAAAGCAAGTCCAGGATCCGTTCGAGGTTGCACCAGAGCGAACCGAGGTGGACGGCAAGACCAAAGAGCCTCCGTCCAAGCCAGTGAAGAAGCCCCCATTGAAGATCAAGGGATAGGCAGCTTCGGGCCCCCATTCTCCGTTTTGTGCAGACTTTTCCCTTTTATGGATTGCCATTATGTAGACTTTAAGTATTTTTATTTGTAATTCGCTTTATTTTCGCTTTGTCTTGAACAGCTTATTATTTATGAATTTCATTATTTTACCTTTATAGCGTAACTTCTTAATGCATTACGTTTATTGCGGTGTTGTTTGTATTATTGCGCCATGTGTTGTATGTGAATGCTAAGTGACTCAACATCCAAGGCGGTAGCTCAGTGCCCATGGGTGTGTTCGAAATTAGGATAGGCGCGGCCTTACTATGAAGGTGTTTCAACCTTTGGTTAGACTGCGCGTAAGTCTCTTAGTTTAAAATGGGTAGTCTGTTAAATCCTCCCAAGTCAGGAGGTCCGAGGACTCTGCTTAGTCCCAATTGACATTAATACTTAATAGAAACGAAGTGTGTTAAATCTTCCCAAGGCAAAAGGTCCGAGGACCTGGTTTAGCCAAGGTTGACATTAACACTTAATAAAGAAATTAAATTGAACCGTGTTAAATTTTCCCAAGACATAAGGTCCGAGGACTTGGCTTAGCCAAGGTTGACATTAACACTTAATAAAGAAATTAAGTTGAACCGTGTTAAATTTTCCCAAGGCAGAAGGTCCGAGGACCTGGCTTAGCCAAGGTTGACATTAACACTTAATAAATAAATGAAATTGAACCGTGTTAAATTTTCCCAAGGTAGAAGGTCCGAGGACCTGCTTAGCCAAGGTTGACATTAACACTTAACAAAGAAATTAAATTGAACCGTGTTAAATTTTCCCAAGGCAGAAGGTCCGAGGACCTGGCTTAGCCAAGGTTGATATTAACACTTAATAAAGAAATTAAATTGAACCGTGTTAAATTTTTCCAAGGCAAAAGGTCCGAAGACCTGGCTTAGCCAAGGTCGACATTAACACTTAATAAATAAATGAAATTGAACCGTGTTAAATTTTTCCAAGGCAGGAGGTCGCTTAGCCAAGGTTGACATTAACACTTAATAAATAAATGAAATTGAACCGTGTTAAATTTTCTCAAGGCAGAAGGTCCGAAGATCTGGCTTAGCCAAGGTTGACATTAACACTTAATAAAGAAATTAAATTGAACCGTGTTAAATTTTTCCAAGGCAGAAGGTCCGAGGACCTGGCTTAGCCAAGTTTGATGTTAACACTTAATAAATAAATGAAATTGAACCGTGTTAAATTTTCCCAAGGCAGAAGGTCCGAGGACCTGGCTTAGCCAAGGTTGACATTAACACTTAATAAAGAAATTAAATTAAACTGTGTTAAATTTTCCCAAGGCAAAAGGTCCGAGGACCTGGCTAGCCAAGGTTGACATTAACACTTAATAACTAAATAAGAGCGACAAAGACCAACATAGTGACAATTATCGTGGTGCAATAAAATCCCAGTATGGGGCGCTCATGATTTACATTAGTAATAATACCTTCGGAGGTTATTTACATTCCATGGCCGTTTTACAAGTTTGTTTTCCAAGTCGGCGAGATAGTACGACCCTATGCCGGCCACTGAGGTGATGCGATAGGGCCCCTCCCAGTTTGGTCCCAATTTTCCCCACGATGAGTCCCTAGCAGTTCCGACGACTTTTTTCAAAACTAGGTCTCTCGGAGCGAGAGGCCTGGATCATACGCGGGAGTCGTACCCCCGCTTGAGCTTCTGCTGGTAGTAAGCTAGCCTCACCATAACGCTTTTCCGCCTCTCTTCCACCAAGTCCAGCCCCTTCAGCAGCATGTCGTCGTTGGCGTCTGAGGTGAAAGACTGCGCCCTCATCGTCGGGAACCCCATCTCCACCGGGATCACGGCCTCGGCGCCATATGTCATCGCAAAAGGAGTCTCCCCCGTGGACCTTTCCGGCATGGTTCGGTAAGTCCACAGCACGTGTGGTACCTCATCCACCCATCTGCCCTTCGCGTCATCCAGTCTTTTCTTGAGTCCATTGACTATCGACTTGTTGACGGCTTCGGCCTGCCCGTTTCCCTGCCGGTAGGCTGGCGTGGAGTACCTGTTTGTGATGCCAAAGTCCCCACAGTACTCCCTGAAGGCTTTGCTGTCGAACTGCAGTCCGTTGTCGGAGACCAGAGTGCGTGGGATCCCAAATCTGGTGATGATGTTCTTCTAGACGAATCTCTTTGCGTCCACGTCCCGGATATTCTAGAGCGGCTCGGCCTCCACCCACTTAGTGAAATAGTCTGTCCCGACGAGCAGCCACCGCTTGTTGCCCACCACCCTCGGAAACGATCCCACTATGTCCAAGCCCCACTGCGCAAACGGCCAAGGGCTAACCAACGGGTTGAGAACGCCTCCCAATTGGTGGATGTTGGGCGCAAACCTCTGACATTGGTCGCATTTTCTCGCATATTCCTGCGTCTCTCTCTGCATGTTCGGCCACCAGTACCCCTGCGTGAGGACCCTGTGAGCTAGCGACCTCCCGCCCGTATGGCTACCACAAATCCCCTCATGCAATTCCTCCAAGAGTTGCTCCGTTCCTTTCGGGTGCACACACAGTAAGTATGGCCTCGAAAACGAGCGTTTATAGAGCTTCTCGTCCCCAGATAACCAGAACCGCGGAGCCTTCCTGCGAATCTTGTCGGCCTCAGCCTTCTCCTCCGGCAGTATGTCATGTTTAAGGAAAGATACTACGGGGTCCATCCAACTGGGTTCTGTTCCGACTTGCTGGACCCAGATGGCCTGACAGCCCAGACTAGTTGGCCTAAGCAGGTCCTCTACGAGAATGATCCGCGGAAGGCCTTGTGCTGAGGAGGTTGCGAGTGTGGCCAGCGAATCTGCGTGGGTGTTTCTGCTTCTGGAGATATGCGATAGTGTGAAGGATTTGAGCTTGGCTTGCAAGTGCTTGGCGTGGGCTAAATACTCTCGCATTCTGGGTTCCTTTGCCTCCAACTTTTCTTCTACCTGGCCGACCACCAACTGCGAGTTCGAAAATGCCCGCACCACCTTTCCCCCCATTTTTCGAACCATGTCCATTCCCACCAGCAAGGCTTCGTACTCGGCCTCATTATTGGTAGCTGAAAACGCTATCCTTAGGGACTTTTCAATGACAACTCCATCCGGCGATATCAAGACTATCCCAGCACCTGAACCTCTCTAGTTGGAGGCTCCGTCTACATAAACTTCCCAGACCAAAGGCTTCTCGCACAAGACTATGTCGACTTACTTTTCCTTCAAGCTACATCCCCCTAAGCCTTCTTCCAGGGAAGGCTCAGTGAACTCTGCCATAAGGTCGGCCAGGACTTGCCCCGTGACGGATGTACGAGGCAGGTACTTGATGTCAAAGGCCCCCAAAAAGGTTCCCCATTTGGCGATTCTGCTAGAATAGTCGGCACTCCGCAGCACGGACTTCAGCGGGAGTTGGGTCAACACGAAGACCGTATGAGATTGAAAATAGTGCGGGAGCTGGCGCGTTGCATGCACTATGGCCAGAACTGCCTTTTCCAACGGTAAATACCAGATCTCGGCCTCTTGCAGGGACTTACTCACGTAATAGACTGGTCTTTGTATACCGTCGTCATCCCGTATCAAACTAGGCTAATGGCGTGGGCGGCCACCGCTAGGTATGCAAACAGCACTTCGTCTGGATCAGGGCGGGACATGACGGGTGGCCGAGAGAGGTATTCCTTCAGCTGCTGGAATGCCGAGGAGCACTCCTCTGTCCATTCGAATCCCTTCCACTTGTTCAGCAGCTAAAAGAAGGGTTGGCACCGGTCCGCAGACCGAGAGATGAACCTACTAAGGGCAGCCGTCATTCCGGCCAGCCTTTGGACCTCCTTCGGGTTTCGAGGTGGTTGGAGGTTACAGATTGCAGAGATTTGTTCGGGGTTAGCCTCAATACCCCTGTGAGTAAGCATGTAGCCTAGGAATTTGCCAGACCTTACTCCAAAGGAGCATTTGGAGGCATTCAGTCGCAACTTATGCTTCCGCAAAGTCTGGAACGTGCTATCCAGGTCGGCCACATGGTCCGATATGGCCTTGCTCTTCACAACCATGTCGTCTACGTATACCTCGACAGTTTTTTCCAATTGTTCCTCAAACATCCGGGTCATCATCCTCTGATAGGTAGCCCCTGCATTTTTCAGACCGAAAGGCATCACCTTGTAATGGTAGTTGCCGGTGGGGGTCACGAAAGCGGTTTTCTCCTGGTCCCCTAGAGCCAAAGGTATCTGGTGGTACCCCTGAAAAGCGTCCAGGAAACTCATACGAGGGTGACCGACCGTCGCATCCACCAGTTGATCTATGCGAGGCATCGGGAAAGGGTCCTTGGGACAGGCTTTGTTGAGGTCCGTGAAATCTACGCACACTCTCCACTTCCCACTTTTCTTCTTCACCACGACTATGTGCGCCAACCATTCGGGATAGAACACTTCCTTGATAGCCCCAGCCCTCTTGAGCTTGATGACTTCCTTCTTCACGGCCTCGGAGTACTCCGCGGAAGAGCGCCGAGAAGGTTGCTTCTTTGGTACTGCCGCCGGGTTGACATTTAGGTGGTGGCATATGAAGCTTGGGTCAATTCCAGGCATCTCATGCTCATCCCATGCAAACACGTCGAAGTTCCCTCTCAAGAACGCGACCAACTCTTCCCTTTCTTCGGTCGGCAGCTGAGCCCCAATCTGGAAGAACCTCTCTGGGTTGTTGTCTACAAGGACCCTGTCTAACCCCTCACACGCAGGCTCCTCTGCCACTGTTCCCCCAGTAGTGGCAGGAGAGGCTAATTGCTATGAGGTCGGAGCAGCCGGAGTAGAGGGTTCGAGGTCTGGCCTGTGTAGAATTGCGGCGGTCATGCACTGTCTTGCTGCGGACTGACTCCCAATAATTTCCTCGACTTGGCCACCGAAAGGGAACTTCACCTTAGCGTGGAGGGTGGAGGAGACAGCCCCCAGGGCGTGCAGCCAAAGTCTCCCCACAATGGCCGTGTAAGGGGAGTAGGCATCCACCACGATGAAATCTACTTCTACCACTACCGGGCCTGACTGCACAGGCAATCTGATCTACCCCTTGGGGATCACTACCTTTCCTTCGAAGCTTATCAGTGGCGAGTCGTAGCCGAGAGGTCCTCTTCCCTCAGGTTCAGCCCCTTGTACAGGTCAGGGTACATGATGTCCGTGCCACTTCCTTGATCCATCATTACCCTCTTTACGTCGTAACCCCCGATCCTCAGCATTATGACTAGGGCATCATCGTGGGGTTGGATGGTCCCTTCCTTGTCTGCGTCCGAGAAGGCCAGTGTGGGCGGCTCATTGCCCTTAATCTTCTTCGGCTCGGAGCCAGAGCCCCCAGCGTGGACTCGTGCCATAGTCATCACCCTGGAAGGGCGCGAGCCAATCCTTCCAAGAGCAGCGAGAATGACGTTGATGGTTCCCAAAGGAGGCTTCGGGGCACGGACTATCTGCCCCTCATGCTCGTTCACGAACTATCTTAACTTTCCTTCCTTCGTCAACTGTTCTAGGTAGTACCGTAAGCTCTTGCAGTTCTCAGTCATATGGCCGTGCTCTTGGTGGTACTGGTGGTGGAGGTTCTGGTTACGCTTTGCGGGATCTCCTATCATTTTGCTGGGCCACCTGAAATAGGACTCGTGACGAATTTTCTCAAACACCTGCTGTATTGGTTTACGAAACACAACGCCGACCACCTGCGTTTGCATCCGATGAGGTTGCCCGACGAACTCTTTCCTCGGCCTACTGTTGTTGTATCTGTCCGACCTGAAATCCCTCCTTTCTTGGGGGATAACCTTCGCCCTGGCCTTCACTTGTAATTGATCCTCCTCCACCCGCGTGTACTCGTCAATGCAGTCCATGAGGCGACGCACGCTCTTGACAGGCCTCCTGGTCAATGACTTCCTCAGGTCATGCTCGTTTGGAAGGCCGACCTTGAAGGTGCTTATGGCAACTTCGTCGAAGTCCCCATCGATCTCGTTGTACATCTCCCAATATCTGTCGGTATATGCCCTGAGGGTCTCTCCCTCTCTTATGGCCACGGACAACAGCGAATCTAGAGGCCGAGGGATCTTGCTGCACGTGATGAACCACGAGCCGAATGCCCTAGTAAGCTTCGCGAAGGAGTTGACAGAGCCCGCCTTTAAGCCGTTGAAC
Organism: Castanopsis chinensis; assembly: GCA_032878915.1. Taxonomy (NCBI): domain Eukaryota; kingdom Viridiplantae; phylum Streptophyta; class Magnoliopsida; order Fagales; family Fagaceae; genus Castanopsis; species Castanopsis chinensis. The sequence continues at coordinate 2,806,116 of JAVQMG010000084.1, forward strand.
CATCTCATTGCGACGGGTCCCAGGCTGGAAGGGAAAATCTTGCACATCAGGATCTCATTCTTCGAGTGCACCGCCATCCTCTGGCTGAAGTGGCTCACATGTTCCACTAGGTCCGTTCTCCCGTTGTAAATCGTGAAGGTTGGCTGAGTGAACCGCCTTGGAAGTTTTCCCTTCTCAATTCTCCGAGTGAAGGGTGACTTGGAAATCTGGTGGAGCGCCTTGCTCAGTGCATTATTGGCCAGGCCTTTGGAGGACGTCCTCTTATCCTTAGGCTGGCGATGGCGTTCGTCCTCCTAGGAAGAGGACTCGCAAGGGGGGGTCTTCGACTTGGTGCTGTCGGAGCTGCTGTTAGCATCTGCTGAGGATTGGTCTGAAGGGGATGGTGTGCGCCTTCGTTTCTCCCGGCGCAGCTTCTTTCTCAGATGGTCGACCTCCCTTTGCAGGGTCTCAACGCTTTTTTCGTGGGAGGCTTTACTTCCATCGCGTGCATGGCTTCTCCTACACGTATGTTCAGTGTGCACGCTGGCTTCACGCTCTCCCTCCCGCTCTAATCGTGCAAATTGGTCCTCGCGCTGGGACCCCCTAGACTCCGCATGGCGTAAACCTGAACCTTCCATGATACTTCCAGTCCCTTTTGTCAAGGCTTTCCCACAGACGGCGCCAATTGTAAGGACACAAAGTTGGCCTTGAGCCCAAAGGCGTAGCCGGGCCGGCCCAAATGGCTTTTACAATAGAATTTGTAGAGAATGAGCTTAAAACCTGGACTTCTTGGGGCTTCAGGAGGCTCTGGGATAAGGACTAAGTCCACTTCATGCATGGGTTGGACCGATGGGTGGTCTTTTTCTCTCCTCGAACGTGAGCCGAGGAGCTTATACACTTGCTGCCTTTCTGTTCATTGGGAGGAAAGAGTGAGTGAGCCTTCCTCTTTCCTGGGAGAAAATCTGGATCCCTTTTCTTTGGTTCCCCCTTCTCTATTTATACTTCCCATGTCTGGTTCCCATCTGTCTTTTAACTGAAAACGCTCCCTAATGCCCATAAGGCTGTCCACCGTCCCCTCAGAAGTCATTTCTCCATTAATGCGGCCAGACGGGTAGGTGTAAGGCCTTTAATGCGGTGGCAACAGCTTTATGCAGTGCATGTCTCCCTTGTCTCCCTCCTCGGCGTCTCATTACGGCTTGGGATGACTCGCCGATCTTGAGGAGCTCTTCCCTGGTCATCGGGCTACCCTCCTTTGTCTTCGACCCTTATGTCCGAGGAGCCCTTCTCCTCGAATCCTCACACAACAGGATGGTGGTCTGGTCGGTGGGCCTTTGGGCCCCACCTTTAGGAGGCCCTGTTCGCGACTCACGGCCCCGTTAGCGGTGTCCACGTCCTCGGACCAGGTCACAGGCCCATATGGTGTTTTGACGCTTTTACCCCCCACATCTTTATTTGATTATCTTATTCTTTTAAATGTTTCGTTGGATATTTTATAGTTTCTAATAGTTTATTTGCATAGTATTATTTAAAAGAAATAGTTTTTTTTTTTTTATATAAAATTTATATGAAATGTGTATTAAAAAATTAAAAGCCAACTTATTTTCAAATGGCTAATTTTGCTTTTTAAAAAATAAAAATAAAAAGGCCAAAACAATGACTAAAAAACTTATTTTCGATTCTCATTCAAAGCCATGCAAACCCTTCCAAAAAAAAAAAACAAAAAAGTCATGTGGGCCTATTGATAATTGATATACCACAATTTGGATAGACCAATATTTATTTGATAAAAAGGAAATTCATTAAACAAGCAGAACTAAGAAGGAAGGGAAGCAACAGAGATGGTCCAGTTAACAAACAAGCCATTTCTGTCCGAGCTTAACAGCTCCAAAAGATCCACAGGCGGATCTTGGTACACAATAATAGTTCTCTCTTGAGCAGTCCCTATTCTAGCTAAGCAATCAGCACACGAATTTGCTTCCCAGTAACAATGCATGATTCGGACATGAGGAATTTGGGAGAGCAAATGTCTACAGTCATCAATAAGAGGCACATCAGAGAGGTTTGTGTTCGTTGAACTGGAGAGGAGTTGAACAATAGCCATGGCATCAATTTGCAAGCTTACTGCATTTAGTTGCATGTTTTTACATAACATAAGACCTTCTCAAGGCCCCATAACTCTGCTACAAAGCTATTCAAGCACCCAAGCCTCTTAGAGAAACCCCCAAGCCACTCCCTTTGCTTTATTTTTGACATTATGGAGTTCAGGATTTGAGATGGACATTTGGGCCTGAGGAAGTTTAAGCAGAGGTAGGTCCTACATAGGAGGGTTTCAAGCGAGTTACATCTAGAGCCCACAAAACAACGAATTCTTTGAGACCAGCAAATTTTGGGCCATAACAACCTTCCAGCAATATTGAATTTTATCCTTCTAATAAACTCTTAAGATTTTTGGGTTTTATCAGTGTGGCTAAAATAGAGATAAAAGTCACTAAAAATCTAGACAAAGATTAAAATAACATGGAAAAAAGGTTTCAACGTTCACCCAAAATCCATTCTTCCGAAATTCTTTCTCCATGAATCAGGCCACAATATTCTGTTCCTTCTTAGTCTTCTTACTCATTGACAATGCAGCACTGAAAAAGTCATCCAAGGCTTTGACAGAAGCCCCTTTGAAACCTTCCTCATCTTTTATGGCATTCTTAATCATCTCCATCGCTTCACAAGCTCTCCTTCTCATTTCATTCCCTTTCTTTGTCTCATTCATCACCAACTCAATTTTCTCAACTATATCTTCATGTCTAATCTCACAGCTCTTCCCTCTAGCTAGCTCCACACAAACTCCCAACTCTTCCTCCAGCAACTTCACATTGAAAAATTGCTCTGCTGCCATAGGCCACCCAATAATAGGCACACCATGACTAAGCGATTCAAGCACTGAATTCCACCCACCATGACTCAAAAATGTAGAAACAGACTTGTGAGACAAAATATCCACCTGGGGTGCCCAATTATGCACTAGCAACCCTCTTTTTGATCCCCTTATTCTCTCTTCGAATCCTTCTGGCAACCATTCATTTGATTTGAATTCTGAGTTTAGGTCAAACCCAATTGGTGGCCTAACTACCCAAATAAAATTCTTGCCACTAGCCTCCAACCCCATAGCCAATTGCATCATCTGTGAGGCAGAGATGGTGTTCATTGAGCCAAAAGACACATAAAGAACAGAATTCAAAGGCTTTGTGTTAAGCCATTCAAGACAAAGCTCAGAACTAATACCACCTTCTTTGCCAGCACGAGCTTGCCTTTTTGTGGATAAAAGAACCGGCCCAATTGGCCGAACAGGCAGACCAAGTTTGCGCCTAAAGTACAACAATCCAATATGGTCAAACTCTTCTACAGTGTTAAACAAAATCCCATCAGATTTCACCCACTCTGGAAGATTCTTCTTTTGGTGAAAGATAGACCAAGGATCAGTACCATCAGCCTCTTTTATAGTTAATGCTAACTGTGAAACATGAATGCTTGAAGCTTCAGCAAAATCAGGCAAAGAAAACTCATCAGAATCCACATACCTGTGAGGCAGGTGTATCCAGAGAGAATAGTAACAAGCCAAGCCGAACCCACTATTTCCACTAAAGATTGCATGAAACACATTGAGCTCTTTAGCAATACTTGCAGTCCATCCAAAGAAAATGTCAGCAATGATACAAAGTGGAGGGTTGCGTTGTTGTTCGGTGAGGTTTTCAATGAGCTTCTTGAATGATGGCTTCAGAGAAATGCCGGCTTCCACGAGTTGGATGACTTGGTGGTAAGGAAGAGTGTCTGTGTTCTCAGAATTGGGAGGGAGGCCATAGTCAGAGCTTGAGAAAGGGATTTCAACGAGGTTAATGGAGGAGTTTGGAGGGAGAGAGGGCCTTAGCTTCTTGATGTTTAAGGGGGTATTGACTAAAGTTACAGTGTAGTTTTTTCTTTGTTCTATGTGGAGGGCTAAGGCTAAGAAAGGTATAATATGGCCTTGTGCCATGAATGGGAATAGCACTACGTTTTCCTCTCCCTCTGCCATTGCTCTAACAGTGTATTTGGTTCGGAGTTGTTTGCTTTTGAACCAAATGATGGGGGTTGTTGAAGAGGTCCTAAAGGTTTTTCGACATCAAAAGTGAAAAGAAAATAGTTTGTCTGATTTAGTGATATGTGGGACTAGGTTGAAACTGAATAGTATGTTGTTAGACACTTTTTATGGAGAAATTATTATTTACTAGGATGGCTGACGTAGTTCTCTTCGATCAATGAGATGATGTTATTTATATAAATATACTTATGAGTATTTTAATCTGTACAAAGAATAAAAAATAAAAATTATCAGAAAATTGAGTAATTTTTAAGTATTTTTGGAGCATGGAGAATGATACTTTCTCTTCTTATATTTATAGTGGAGTCTACTCCTTAAATTCATAGTGAGATCCGTCATGAATGTGAGAGAAGTAAACACTATTTTTTCGTACTCCGAGAATACCTAAGAATTTTTTCAAATGATGTTATATTTATATAAATAACAGTATTTTATTAGTTGAAAGATTAAAAAAGACCTAGTCAACTGTCCTCTAAATGGACCTAATAATTTCTTTAGAGAGTAAAAGTTATAAAAAGTAATGTTAGTACAATGGACATAGACTCTTTCACAGTTTTTGCAATTTGGTAATTAAGGTAATAATGATTTGGATGACTCACAAAATTCCGGTGCAAATGTGTAAAAAAAATATATATAAAAGATTGTGTACCTCTATTTATAATTTTATGTTGCTGTATTTGTGACACCATTATTATTACAAATGCTTTACATTACATATGCTTGTTCCTGGAATGGCGTTCTAGAAGTCAAAAACAGAAAAAGAAAAAGAAAAAAAAGGGTTAATGGAAAGAAAGGAACACAGTCTAAGGGCCTGTTTGGTAGAATAGTTTAAACTTATATTTTTAATTTTTTAAAAATTTTATACATATTTTTACATATTTTTTCATCTACACGTATTTTAAAAAATTGTAAATAACATTATTCAAACTCTTCTACCCAACGGACTCTAATTAGTCTGGACTTTTGTGCTCACGAGTCCTAACCTCATCACTACTCTCAAACTGTCAAATATTGACCATTTTCTTTGGTCTGTATGTAAACAGGTTCTAATTAAGGAGAAAGAATACCCTGTTACGGGCTTATGTTTTCTCCCTCTCAACTGTGAGAGGAGAGAAACATATGCCCATAACAGGGTGTATTTTCTCCTAATTGAGACAAGTCTAGTTATGTTTTATTGAAAAATTCTTAGGCTATTTCAGAATAGGGATATATAAATTTTATTAAGAAATATTCTTAATTATTTTTGGAGTATGAATGAATAGATTTTACGTTACTCTGAATGTGGAAGAATGACGCACTTTTTTTTGTGCTTCAAAAATACTTAAGAGTTATTCTGTTTTATTTTACTAAAATTTTATATACATTTTATTATTTTTCATGAAAAGTTTCCTGTTTGGGAGGATGTAATGTACTACTGACATAGACAATTTATTAGTTGATGACAAGGGTCAAGGCCTGCCATTAAAATTTTGGGAGAATGTGGACAATTAATTTGGTTTTTGGGAGAATGCACAATTATGAATATTAAGGTGATAATGAAAGTAGGTTTGTTTAGATTTTGCTTATTTAGTTGAAATTGAAAAATTTTATTTAAAATATTGTAAATAAAGGTAAAAGTTAGTTGAAATAATACAATGAGATTTATGAATAGTATTAAAAAGTGCAATAGGACCTACAAATAGTAGCAAAAATAAGTTAAGTAGTAAAATAAATTGGCAAAAATTATCTATGTCAAATGCATACAGACTATAAATAAATGTAAAAGTTAACTAAAATAGCAAAAACTCATATATAGCATCAAAAGTACGGTGAAACTCATAAATAGTAACAAAAATAAGTTAAATAGTAAAATAGACTGACTTTTTAATTTAAAGCCAAATACAAACTAAAATCTATAAAACTATAAGAAAATTGAATTGTTTTGGTTAGCATGCGTCTGCATACATTTTGTAATAAACACTGTCCTAAAAGTAGTTGGATTATTTTTATAATATTATTAATATCTATTTTAATTATTGATCAAATAGTTATTTAAATGAAATCTTTAATTCTATATTTGCAAATATCTTAAATGCATATATGCATAATATCTCAAAGATATATGAGGTACAAATCATGAGCTGGCTAAATCAATGCTAATTAATTAGGAGTAGTTTTACAAACGTTGGTGGCACCTAATAATTTCTCCACCTGAGATCTTTCCTTATTAAATATTTTCTTTTCATAAACTCAAACGTTTTCGAGGCTTTGAAGTGAGTAACGTTGCTAATCTGCTTGGCTTCTTTCTTACAAGTTGCATTAGATTTGATGAGTCAAAGCAATTATAAAGAGAATTTACATCTTATCTTTATCTTATTAATTTATTAAAGTTGGCTTGGATTATTTACTTTATATAGGCTTGTATTGTATGGCGTTTTTTAAAATAGTTTTTAATGAAAAAAATGTGCTATGGTATATATTCTTGAGTTTAAAACAAAAGTCGGGTTAATGTATACCTTTTTATAATTTATTTTAGAAATTTTTTTATAAAAAATTGAAAAAATTATAAAAAAATAGTAATTTAAAAAAAAATTTTAATAATTTTTTTTAAAATGGTTTATTAATGCCTAAGGACATACATCGATAAAACCATTTAAAAAAGAGGCAAATTGCAACTTATACATGTGTAGTTTGACCGAAATTTAAGTTGTTCTTATGGTTTAAAATTTGACACTTTACCCACCTAAGATTTGACCAAAATTTAAGTTACCTATCTATGATTTGAAATTCAATGACGCAAGTATTTTATTAGATTCTTTTTTATTTTATTTGAATTTGTATTTTATGTATTTTTTGTGTTTTTGGATGAGAGAAACATAAAAATGAAGTAAAATTACATATTTAACTATATTTTTAATATAGGTAGGTTAAGAAAATCTAATTGAACTACTTTCCAGTGAGTAAAGTAATTATAGATAAATCACTTAAATTTCGGTCAAATCATTAAGTTGTAATTTGCTTTGATGAGTCAAAGCAATTATAAAGAGAATTTACATCTTATCTTTATCTTATTAATTTATTAAAGTTGGCTTGGATTATTTACTTCATATAGGCTTGTATTGTATGGCGTTTTTTAAAATAGTTTTTAATGAAAAATATGTGCTATGGTGTATATTCTTGAGTTTAAAACAAAAGTCGGGTTAATGTATACCTTTTTATAATTTATTTTAGAAATTTTTTTATAAAAAATTGAAAAAATTATAAAAAAATAGTAATTTTTTTTAAAAAAATTTAATAATTTTTTTTAAAAATGGTTTATTAATGCCTAAGGACATACATCAATAAAACCATTTAAAAAAAAGGCAAGTTACAACTTATGCATGTATAGTTTGACCGAAATTTAAGTTGTTCCTATGATTTAAAATTTGATACTTTACCCATCTAAGGTTTGACCGAAATTTAAGTTACCTACTTATGATTTGAAATTCAATGACGCAAGTATTTTATTGGATTCTTTTTTATTTTATTTGAATTGGTATTTTTATGTATTTTTTGTGTTTTTGGATGAGAGAAATATAAAAATAAAGTAAAATTACATATTTAACTATGTTTTTAATATAGGTAGGTTAAGAAAATCTAATTGAACTACTATCCAATGAGTAAAGTAATTATAGATAAGTCAATTAAATTTCGGTCAAATCATTAAGTTGTAATTTGCAAAAAAAAAAAAAAAAAAAAAAAAAGGAAGATAATTCCAATTAGAGAGCTACTGCTAAGACATAAAGAGCGTAAATATACATAAAATTCCTCTAACTCTTTCATTTTCAGGCCTTGCTGATGGGACATACTAGTTTTGGTAGGTGGCTACTCTAATGTTTGGGTCGTCGGAAAGTCTTTGACTCTTTGGGACTTGGTTGGGTTGTAGCTGGTTTCAAATTGAGATGAATAAAAGTACGAAACAAAATGGCTTGGATCCGAAGGACGATAAGGGAGCATCTCAAAGGAGTATTATAATAATAATAATAATATTTTTGACGCAAGATAAAATTTTTATTTTAACTTAATCTAATTGTATATATGTGTGAAGTTTCCTCCTGGAGCTTTAAACTCCGGCCATTACCCTTTACACCTCACAAACATTTATACTTATAAAGTGACCACTGCACTAAAGGCGTGGTGGCATAATAATAGTCCTGACTACATGTGAAATTTATATATAATTCCCACTAACGTCTACACTTTGTGAATGGTCTATGAACATTGGGAGTATATAGTGATCACGCTCCTTAGTTTATTTAATTTATTTTCCCAAATGATCATGCATTAGAATCTACGCAATGTAATATTTAATGAATAGAGTTTCTCTCCAAACTAGTTTGGAGGGAAATCCTACAGACTCATTATATATCTTTATATTGAGTGTAAATTTTGAAAATTTAACTGTTAGATTGCATGTTATTATTACATCCTTAATACTTACAAAATTTCAAGAAGATCAAAGATCAATTGCTATGTCATCAAATATATGTTATAATTTTAAGTTTTTGTGATTTAAAGTTGTATATAAAAAATAAGTTGATTGATCAAATAGTAAATAACATCCGATTTGAACAAAATTTGATACACATGTTAAGAACATAATAAACATAAAATTAAACGGTTAAATTTTCAAAATTCACACAAATATATATATATATATATATATATATGATAAGTTTAAAGAGCTTCTCTCCAAATTAGTTTTGATTAATCCCTTTCATTTCAGTTGACCAAACCATCTTCTCAAAAAAAGTTTATCAAACCAATTTCCAAAATTTATTAACCTGCGCACCTTATCTTATCTAATATCTTTGTTTAATTATCATATTTTATTATTTTTTAGGAAACAATAACACTTATTAGAACACACGAACATGAAAGTAATATATCGAATTTTTTAAACAGACTTAATTATAATATTACATAACCAAAGTACCACTATAAAAAGGCTTAACTTTTGTAGTAGTAGCTTGTGATTATAAGGACTAAAACTCTAACATTAAGTGTCTATTTTGGTATTTTATAGTTTCCAGTAGTTTATTTACGTAGTATTTATTAAAAGATATAGTTTTTTTTTATAGCATTTATATTAAATGTGTGATAAAAAATTAAAAGCCAGCTTATTTTCAAAAGGTTAATTTTTTTTAATCAAAAAGGCTAAAATAAAAACCAAAAAATTATTTTTGATTCTTATTCGAAGCCATGCAAACCCTTTAAAAAAAAGTCATGCGGGTCTATTGATAATTTTTTCTTTTTGAGATAGTTTCAACCTATAGTGTTCACTCATAATGATAGTTCTTTATTATTAGATCAAAACACCAATAAGTTTTTGGTGTAGGCAGAGATTAAATCTTAGATCTCTTATTTATCAGAGACTTTTTCAGTTAAACTAATGGGAACCGATTATTGTTAATTGACATATCATCACTTGGATTGACCAAGATTTATTTATTAATTTATTTTTGAGTTAGGGAGTTCAAGATTTGAGACGAACATTTGGGCCTGAGGAAGTTTAAGCTGAGGTAGGTCCTACATAAGAGGGTCTCAAAGTGAGTTATATCTGGAGCCCACAAAATTAGCAATGAATGCTTTGAGACCAGCAAATTTGGGACATAGCAACCCTTCCAGCGATATTGGATTTTATCCTTCCAATAACTAAATATTTTTGGGTTTTATGAGTTTCTCCGGGAGTGGCCTTGGAAAGAAATCTATCTCCTCCCTGGGTTTTATGAGACTTGAATTTGTATTTGCTTTTGGGAAATTAGGCAGTGTGAATTTTCATCAGACAAATCGAGAAGTAACATGCGTAGCCAAAAGGTCCAACTACAGAAAACAAGGCATGAAATATAATACCAAACTTGATCATGAGCAATATCAGAACACCATGGATAAAGTACTAAGTCAGTAGTAAGGCAAGGTGGTGTAGCAGATGAGTTTTCTGAAATGGGGTTAATTTGAGGGAAAAAGAACCATAAGAGATTGAGGATAAGGTGGAAGGGAAGATAGTTTGTGCTCTCAGCATCAGCTGGGATTATGCATGTGTTTTTTTCGAGATTCGAAACTGGGTCCTCATTAAGTGACATAAGACCTTTTTTTAGTGAAGAGAAATATCGTGCCCAATGTAAAAGATATCTAAATACTCTTTTTTTATATATATAATTATTTTCTTCATTTTTCTTTTCAAAGGGAAATTAATACTTCCAAAGTAATGGAATATTTATTAATGTGGAATAGCTAATCAATCAAATTTGTGTAGCCCGGCCCAGAAACCCAATGGCGCACCGGGACTAGTTACGTTGTTATTAAGGCTCATGGGCAGCCCACTAATAAGGCCGTGGGCTAGTTTTTATGCTTAAACCTGAGGGCTAGCCCAGTAGCCCAACCCGTTGCCCAGCCCATTGGCCCAGCCCAATAACTTATAATTCATAACAAAAATATATAAGAAGTGTATGAAGGATTGATCTTGAGATATTATAGAGCAATTTCTTAAGCCCTTAACCACTAAGATACTCAAAGTAATTATGCAAAACTTAATTTATTAAATATATATTTTTCTAGTCGTCTAGCAAATTTGAATTAACCATTTGACATTTTTTTTTATTAAAGATAAAATAAAAAACTATTTAAAGCCTTAATAAAAAAAAAATTAAATAGGTTTCCATCAACAAAACAAAAAATTAAATAGATTTGAATGTAAAAAAATTTGTAATTAAGTATTAAATTCTTTAATTCTTTCCTTTAAAAAAATAGATTGATTATTCCCTTATAAAAAATTGATTCTTTCCTTATAAAAATAATAAAATAATATACTAACACAAGCCCATGAGTAGCCCATTAGGCCCAACCTGATAACCCAGCTCGCTAAAGACAAAATGGGCATTGCCCATGGGCAGGGTCATGGGCTGAGGTTTACTCTTTCGGCCCAGCCCGACCCGGCCCATTAATTAGTTAATAACCCATTATGCCCAGCCTATTGTGCCTATGGGCCAAGTGAAAATGGGTCGGGCCGGCCCGACCCGGCCCATTAACGACCCTTAGGAATAGCTAATCAATTGTTTGTGTGGATTTTTAGTTTGAAGACTAGTTACGTATTATTAAGAATATCAGAATAATTATTTTTTAAACTGAGGAATAGTTATTTATCTCTAAAAAAAATGTAATAATAAATTTTTTTACTAGTAAAAGCTAGAAAAAATTCTATGAATACAACCATTTACACACTAATTTTTGCAGTTATATAAGAGCAATCATACCAGATGGCGTAAACCCTTCTAAAATAAAAGTTAGTACAATTTTTACACATTTTATGCCAAAAAACACCCACAACAGTGGGTGTATAAATATGCAAACATGTGAAAACCCATACACGAGCTACAGTACCCGTGTAAATATACACGGGTACTGTAGCTCGTCTATCCTTTATTTTATTCATAACCCGTTCGCTCCTTTTTTTTTTTTTTTTTTTTTTTCTCTCTCCTCCATGCTCAACAACCACAATTCACATGCTCAACAAACCCAGTTTACAGAGATACACTTGCTCAAAAAAAAAAAAAAAACAAAAATACACAAACACAGAGCTCGTGGATCGGAGCTCGAATTGGAGCTCGTGGATCGGAGCGAATCGGAGCTTGGGAGAGTTGCTCGAGAGGGAGATCAGAGCGGATTGGAGCTCAGAGCTTGGGAGAGTTGATCGAGAGGAGAACGGAGCGGATCGGAGCGGACGGAGGGTTGATCGAGAGGAGATTAGAGCGGATCGGAGCAGACGGAGAGTTGATCAAGAGGAGATCGGAGCGGATCGGAGCGGACGGAGGGTTGATCGAGAGGAGATCGGAGCGGACAGAGAGTTGATCAAGAGGAGATTGGAGCGGATCGGAGCGGCCGGAGAGGTGATCGAGAGGAGATCGGAGCGGATCGGAGCGGCCGGAGAGTTGATCGAAAGGAGATCGGAGTGGATCGAGGCGGATCGGAGCGGATGGAGAGTAGATCGAGAGGGAGAGTGGACCGGAGCGGCGGGGAGTGGATCGGAGCCGCGAGGAGTGGACTGGAGCGGCGGGGAGTGGTCGGAGCTGCGGGGAGTTGATAGCAGAGGGAGAGTTGGGCGAGAGGGAGGGATGGGAGTAGAGAGAGAGAGAGAGAGAGAGAGAGAGAGAGAGCAACAAATCAGATGCGTGAGGGCGCGCGCGTATTATATGTAGGCGGTTAAAGAAAATAATAAAAAATTTGAAGATATTGATTATTTAATTAGAAGATGTGTAAAATAGATGAACTGATGTGGGTGTATTGTTAAAGTGAGTGTGTAAATTAGAAAACGTAGGTTTTTTCGTGTAAAATTGATGGGAATTTTACACAAGCTGATGTGAATGCTCTAATGTGGCTACTTGTGAGCAGTGAAAAAAGTGTGAATCTATGTGAAAGAAACATGCACACTTTTTAACCCACATTTTAAATTTAATTAGAAATTATCATAATAAAAATACAGATTTTTGGTTTTGTAACCAAGTTTATTGATGAAAATATTTATTCCATTATCAGTAATAGAGACTACCATTCTGCTAGGCCGTTGTCTTTTTCTCTCTACATAATACAGCAGCACTGAAGAATTCATCAATGGCTTTGACAAAAGTTCCCGTGAAACCATCCTCATCTTTCTTTGCATTCTTGATAATGTCCATCACCTCACCAACTTTCCTTTCTCAGTCTCATTCATCATCAACTCAATCTTGGCCACTATATGTTTATATCCTTTGGTGTTTTTGCAGGGTGTAATACGAATTATAATCAAAATTGTTTATTTTAAATATTTTAATCTTAAACTTTGCAAGGTTTAACTAGCTCAATTGATAAAATTTATTGCTATTGAACAAGGTATCTAAGATCAAATCCCACTCAATCTACAAAAAAGAAGAAGAAGAAGAAGAAGAAGAAGAAGAAGATGTTCATTAGTGTCTTAACATTTTTTTTTTTTGAGCTGAAACGATAGTAGACTTTATTCAATTAATATCACCATGTACAATGGAAAAGAGAAAGGAGGGGCATTCTTCTAATTAAACAATAACCTTCTCATTCTCTTTTGCAGCACTAACTAAAGCTAGAGCAGCACGGTTACATTTTAAAGGAACAGAAACAAAGGATATACTAACAAATTGTTCTCATGGAGAATTCAAATAGAATCTGCACTCTAGAAGCCAGATGCTATTCCAAAAAGAATGCCTGCGACTTGAATGTGAAGAAGATGCCAATTTGTCATAGGAAGCATTCTCCAACTCCCTTTGAAGAAAATAAGCACTACGAACTGTGAAGTTTCCAGCCTTATTTTTTGTCCAAATCAGTGAGTCTGGAGGCAGTCTGAAATTTAAGGGGATAGATTTAATGATGCTAGCTTCAAAGGGATAGAAAACAGAATTAATCAAGGTCCCTTTCCATCTCGGCTGAAAGGAAGATGTGTAAATTAGATCTGCAACTCTAGCTTCTACAGGAAGAATAGTTCGAGGTGAAATGACTTTCTGATTGGAGGCCATATGTAGCCACTTATCTTGCCATATATTGATCTTAGTACCATTCCCCACCCTCCATCAACTTCCTTGAATCGAAAGAGTCTGACTCTAAGCAATACTCCTCCAAGCATAAGAAGAATGAGATGGGATTGATGCATCCAAGAATGAACCATATATCTGAGAAGTACTTAGACTTAAACATTTTGTAAAACAAAGAATCTTGACAATGTAGAAGTTTCCACCCTTGTTTAGCGAGTAAGGCCAAATTAAAAGTTCACAGATCATGAAAATCCAATTCACCATCCTTCTTAGAGAAACAAAGTTGTCTCCAACTAAGCCAATGGAGCTTCTTTTCCTCTTGCTTTTGGCCCCACCAGAATTTCTCAATCATAGAGTTGATTTCATTGCAAAATCCTATAGGTAACATAAAGCAATTCATAGCATATACTGGGATTGCTTGAGCAACGGACTTGATTAGAACTTCTCTCCCTCCTTGAGAAAGCATTTTGCCTTTCCAGCCACTAAGTTTGGATTGAATCTTGAGTTTGATATCAGCAAAAGCCTGTTTCTTACCCCTACCAATAATAGGAGGAAGCCCAAGATATTTCTCAAAAGGTACTGAGGAAGTAGCATTTAAAAACACTTTTATTTCCTCCCTCCTCTACATAGAAGTATTCTTGCTAAAGAAAATGCCAATTTTTTCACAATTCACCTTCTGTCCAGAGGCCATCTCATATATATAAAGGATCTCCTTGATAGTCTAACATTCTTCAATGAAAGCATCGCAAAATAAAAGGCTATCATTAGCGAATAGCAAATGAGTAATCGTAGGAGCACCCCTAGAGAATCTGACTCCGTAAAACGGTTAGCTTGAGCAACTTTTCGAATCAACGTAGTAAAACCCTCAGAGCATAAGAGGAAGAGATAAGGAGATAATGGATCTCCTTAGTGAAGACCCCTAGAGGGCAAGATATGACCAAATGCCACTCCATTCAATAAAACATAATAAAATAATGAGGTGATTCCCACCATTACTAGATCCACCCAAAGGGGATGAAACCCCAGCTGCAACATCAGAGCTTTAAGATAATCTCGTTCCACTTTATCATATACCTTGCTCATATCAAGCTTGATGGCCATATGTGACATATTACCCCTCCTTTTAGTCTTCATGTAGTGTAAAATTTCAAAGGAGATTAGAATATTATCTGTGATAACTCTCTCAGGCACAAACGCGCTCTGACAATCAGAGATAATTGTCCCCATATTTTTCTTCATTCTGTTAGCCAGAACTTTAGAAATGATCTTGAAAATTACATTACATAAGCTTATAGGCCGAAAATGAGACATAGAATCAGGATTTTTCCTTTTAGGTACAAGAGTGATATGAGTAAGATTAGTGCTTCTTAACATAGTCCTTGAATTAAGACAATCAATAACAGCTTTAGAAACATCAAATCCTACAATGTGCCAATAATGTTGAAAGAAGAGAGGGTTCATACCATCAGGCCTAGGTGCTTTGGTGGGATGCATCTGAAATAGTGCTGTCTTAACCTCCTTATCTGTGAATTCTTCAAGGAGGGAGTTGTTCATCTCAGAGGTAGCTACCTTTCAACATGTTGGATAACTTGCTGGAACGAATTAGAAGAGGCTGATGTAAAAATATCCTGGAAATATTGGGCTGCAACAGCTTCTAGATCAGATTGTTGAGAAACAATAGTACCATCAATATCTTTAAGCTTAGAAATCACATTGCCACGTCTTCTTTGAGAAACCACCCCATGGAAAAACTTGGTATTACGATCACCAAACTGTAACCTTTATACTTTAGCCCGTTGATGCCAATACGCCTCTTCTTGGCAAATTAGTTCATTAAGTTCAGCTCTTGTAGCATTCCTTAGCTGAATTCTAGAGAAATCCGAGGGGTTACCAATGCCAATCCCTCTCAAGACTCAAAAGGAGATTTCTTTTGGCAGCAATAGACTTGAATAGACTTCTAACATTCCTACCTCCCTAATGAAGTAAAGCAACCCGGGCAGCTTTAATTTTCTATGAAATACAATACATAGGAGTGCCCTGCTAAGGAGTATCCCTACTACTTCTGATAACCTCTTCGCATTCAGGCATCCTAGTCCATAGAGCTTCAAACAAGAAAAACCTGTGTTTATTTCCTCTAGCAATAACAAGTTCAACTCCTTTAATGTCAGTCAAAAGAGCTAAATGATCATAAAAACCAAAAGGAAGATGAAAGAGTTTAGAGTTGGGAAAAAGATCCAACCACTCCTAATTGTACAGCCCTCTATCCAACCTCACATAAACTAGATTACCCCAGAATCTATTATTACACCAAGTGAATTTGGTACCTTCAAAGCCTAAGTCTAAGAGAGAACAATCATTAACAACATGTTAGAATTCATCATTCTGAGACAAAAGCTGTGAACCATTCCCCTAATATTCACCAGGATGTAAAATTCCGTTAAAATCACCTATAATTAGCCAAGGAAAATCCCTACTACATGTAAGTGATGAAGAATGTCCCAAGATTCACCCCTTTTCACTGTCTCTGGGTGACCATAAAAACAAGTAAAACGCCATTGAACACCATCCTTGGTAAAAAATAGATCAATATGACGAGGTGAAAAGGTTTGCACAACAAGATCAATATTCTCATGTCACAACAGAGTAAGTCCACCCCCCAAACCATAACGAGGAACCTCCAATCCTTGTGTAAAGTCCAGCTTTCTCTTCAGATAGGCCAAACCACCTTTGTCAAGCTTTGTTTAACAAAGAAATAAAACTTGGGGACCTTCTTCAACTGTTAAACAATGAAGTTCTAGAACAGCCTCAGGGATCCCCAGCCAACAGTTGAGACTAAGAATTTTCGTAGAGTATGAAGGGGAGGCAGGGAGCCATCCCCAGAAATGAGTAGAGGAGAAGAAATAGTTGAAGATTCAATGACTTGTTTTTTCTTATGAGGATGTAAGTCAGTGCAAGTATTAGGGTCACGGGTTATAGCCAGTCTTTTGGATGAAAGTAGATTGGGGTGATCAACATCCCCAGAATTTGAAATTTTCTTGTTACGGATTACTCGTTTCCAAGTACGTAATGTGGATTTTTCCAAGTCTATCTTCTCCACTAATTTATCCGAAGGTAACTCCATCTCTTTATCCTCGCAAATTTCAAATTGTTGTTCAAAATATTCCCAAATAACTTTAGAAGAAATTGAGTTAGAGTTGGAGTCCAAGTACATTACCATATCAGGATAAGCTTCAACTTCAGGTTCTAGCTCCTTGTAAAAACTATCCTTATAACTTCGTTTGAAATTCAAATCTGGAATATCATCTATCCCATCGATCTTTACATTGGAGGGAAACATTTTGGTGACCTGATCGTGAATACCCATTGAGAAGTTTGAACGGATTATGGGACCAAGCAAGGCAATAGCCTTATCTTTCAGGGAAATTAAAATAGGATTAGTAGAAAGAACTAATTCCTTTTCCCGCACCAGGACATGTAAATCTCTCTTTTTCTCCATAACTGACTAGATTGGATTAGCCATTGCTGCACATGATGGTTTCGTGAATTCCGTCGATTCCTTTGCCAAAGATTGGACTTCATCAACATCATCCTCATCTTTTACATCCTTCTGAGGTTTCCCTTGCTCTTTTTTGTGAACCACCCTTGTAGCCACTGAATGCAGCCAAGGTCCAAATTGAAGATCAATCTCATTAGATGAAAAACATCCATTTTTTAAGAGATGACATTCCCGATCCCGATGACCTAAATTACCATACCGATAACAAAATATAGGAAGTCGTTCATATTTAAAATACACAACCTTCTTCCAAGCCTTCAATCTGGATCATCTTGCCACGCATAAGGGGTTTTGTGATGTCAATATTCACTCTAATCCGAAGAAAAGGGCCCCAAGCAAGGCCACTCTTTGGATCATCAACTACAATAAGTTCACTCAGTTCATTAGCTATACGATCCCCAACTTCTTTAGTCATGCTCTTAATAGGAATATTAAAAACACGAATCCAAAAAGGGGATGAGTGAAAAGTGACCAACATTGGACAAATATCCTTAGAAAATCTTTTCATCAATATCAGTTTTTTTTTCAAAAGTCTAAGGACTCCTACTCAAAATCATTTCCAGCCGTTCCTTTGTTCCAAAAATAGCCATCAATAAGTTCTGCCCAACTTCTTTGATGGTTACCCCCTGAGAACCACACCAAAGATTTCCACGTGTAGCTTTAAACGCCTCCTTGTTGAAATCTTTGCTTGTTTGCAACTCGAACAAGATGCTAAACTGAGCCTGTTGTTTTGACGTTACAACCACTTGAGAATCCACTTTCATTACCCCTTTCTACTCATCAAATAGTTTAAAATGCTTCTACAATTTCTCGAAAGAGGCATCCACAATAAAAGGGAAAGTAGGAAAGAGACAAAAGTGAGAAAAAGGAAATATGGTAAAGTGAAAAAGGAGGAAATAGACGGAATTGAGGAAGAGGAATTGTGAAGAAAGTGAAGATAGAAAGGACAAAATAAGAATAAGGGGGAAAAAAAAAAAAAAGAGAGCCTCTACTAAATTCTGAAGGGAAATCAGAAAAAGAGAGGTTAAAATCCCATAGAAACAGTGAGTTAAAGGCTTCTATTGTCAAAGACCCCAAGGAGTCAGAGAGAGAGAGAAGTTTTATCTAGCTTTGTGGGAGTCACTTTTTAAGATTAATATGGTTCCCTATTTGACTAAAAGTGTCTTAACATAATAATAAAGAACAATTATTTTGAAGTGGATACTATGTGTGCGCTTGGATACTGCTTATTTTGCTGAAAACTGAAATATGAAAACTGAAAACAATAAAAAATCACTTTCCGGTTACTGTTCACTTTTAAGATTACTGTTCAAAAACCTAAATACACTGTTTATGTCTCATGAACAATGCATCAAGCGCTGGAATTAAAAAAAAAAAAAAAAAGCCAAACACGCGCTTGTGTGAAAACGTAGACGCAATCCAAACAAAGCTTATAATTATTATTAGTGTCTTAAACTCACATTTTCTTCGTAAGCATAATTAGTTAAATGGGAGTTTCAAACATATGTGCACCATCAAACAACTTTGTTATGAACACAATTTTTTTACAACTTAGTTCACAAATTACTGAAATGGTAGGTTATGAGTGGTAGGCAATCACTTTACATAGACCTACCACAAACATGTTTATTTTTCATTGCTCACACCTTACACTTTAGCAAGTTGTGAAAAAAATAGTGTCACTTTAACAAATTCAATCTCACTTTACAAAATAATTAAAAACTATTCTATTTTGAATTTTGGGATTTTATACTTCTTTTTTGTTAGGTGAATAGGGGTAGAGGACTTGGTGGATTCAAACCCCAATGACCATGCATCAAAAGTGATGCTAAAGCCATTTAGGTATTTCTCGAACCCATTTTATAATAGAACAAAAAAGGAAATTTAGCATACTATGGACATACTTTTTTTAATTTTTTTTGATAATTTAATAACTAGGGAGGTAGAATTTAAACTTTGAATGTTTTAATTTAATTTTATTTATTTTATATAAACACCAAGAAGCGTCAACCAAGTAAGTTACAAGGTTTTTGACCTATGGACACAATTTTTGACATAATTTTTTAAAATGGTAGACTGTGAATCTTGGATGATCATTTTTACATGGACACAGTTGACACACTATTTTTTTTTTCAATCATTTTAGCAAGTTGAGGTAAATGTTGTGTTATTTTACTTTTTCTCTTTTAAATGCGCTACAATTATTTCTTTAGGAATTAAACTTCTGTCCAATGCATCTTAATGTATATGCTATTAACATGTCCAGTAGAATAATAAGGTGGATAGAACCCTTGTCCTTTCTCTAGATGGTGGACTACAGTTCTCCAAATTTTCAAAGTGAAGCTACCACTTTGAAAAATTAGAAAGAGCTAATAGAAATTAGAAAGAGCAACAACTTAAACAAATACTATAATGGGAAATAAATATCACCTCTCACAATTTCTCTGTTTCTTTGATTTAACCTTAATAAATGGACGAGGGCTAAAGTCACTAACTTTCATTGGTCAACCTACCAAAGGCTGTGACAAATTGACAATGCATAATAAATAAGCACTCCTTTCGATGAGCTGTTACACAAGATATAAACTCATTTCTGCTATGTTGCTTTCAAGATTAAAATATATAGTTCGGATTAGCTTTTGATTTGGAAAAAAAGGTATTGATCTAAATATATTTGGAGTCTTTTTTTTTTTTTATTTATTTATTTGAGATATATATTTGGAGTCTTAGTTTCTAATTACCAATAAGATGACATGTATCTGATTATCTACAATAAATATTATTCACTTAATTATTTGAGTTAAGTGAACTATATGCATTGTACATGGCAAGAAGTAATTATCCTATTGACAGGACCAGCCTTAGGCCTAGGCCATGGCCTAAGGCCCCTACCATAGAAAGGCCTAAATTAATATGGAGCAATTAGTTATTTTATTTTTCTAATTAAAAAAAGAGGGAGTTACTTGCACTTTATTTTTTAAAAATTTCATATATCTTATAAACTGATATGTTAACAATCACAATAAGTAATTCACTACTTATATATTCTTTTATTGAAATGTCACATCAATTTGTAATTTTTTATAATAAAATTTGTAGCAACTTTAGCATCTTTTCTACAAAAAAGAAAAAAAAAATTATGAATTAACAGAAATACAACATAATCACCAATTCATCATTAAGTGAAAGTAAAATGTTAAAACTAATATAAATTTTATGACAAAAAATTTACAACTGATGTGGCAAGAATATGATTAGTGCCACTCAAACAATATAATAAAGAAATGTTTTGAATAACTTTTTTTGTTTGGTAACACGTCAGTTTGTAAAACATATATAGTAAGTATTACTAGCTCACTCAAGGTGAATTAATCTTATTAATCAGTAAGAATTAATAATAGATTTGAAATAAAAATATTATAATAAAAAATAAATTAAATATTATTTAAGTAATATTTGGATATAAAAAGGCCCATTTAAAGTTTTCTCCCTAAGTACTAGTCCTGCCTATTGGTTGTTGGAGTTTAATGCTCCATTTATAGTTATTATAGCTTATTTAGTAATTTAAAAAAAATTATTTAATTATTTTTTTAGTAAGACTTAAGTATAGTACTTAAGTACTGTTCCTTAAGTAAGTAGCCACATGTCTGAATTTTAATAAATGAATTTAAGGAATAACACTTAAGATAATATACTACTATACCTAAGTTTTGTTCATACCACTCTACACTAGTGTCAATTTCATTAACAAATTATTAAACAAATAAACCTTTTAGTAAAGGTTAATTTAAACGTACATAATTGCTGTATATATAATAAAAGAATATATGCCTTCAAAATAAGATTTCCTTCCTCTCTTTTTCTTTGCTCAATATCCAACCAAAAATAAAATGAAATTGGTTACTTCTTAGACTAAAGTTTTTATGTGGTGTAGCATAGGACGGGACAGGGAGTGACATATATTTACAATACTTTCGCTTGGAAATTTGCATGGTACATTTGCATGTGCTTCAATCTTATATTGTCCAAACAAGCCTAGTTTTAAAACCACAAGATAAACCTGCAACACGAAGGAAATAGGCAAAGCCTTCATACCACTCTACACTAGTGTCAATTTCATTAACAAATTATTAAACAAATAAACCTTTTAGTAAAGGTTAATTTAAACGTACATAATTGCTGTATATATAATAAAAGAATATATGCCTTCAAAGTAAGATTTCCTTCCTCTCTTTTTCTTTGCTCAATATCCAACCAAAAATAAAATGAAATTGGTTACTTCTTAGACTAAAGTTTTTATGTGGTGTAGCATAGGACGGGACAGGGAGTGACATATATTTACAATACTTCCGCTTGGAAATTTGCATGGTACATTTGCATGTGCTTCAATCTTATATTGTCCAAACAAGCCTAGTTTTAAAACCACAAGATAAACCTGCAACACGAAGGAAATAGGCAAAGCCTTGGGAAGAGGAATTTGGTTTCGTTCGTCATTAATCTCATAAACGACTTTATTTATGGGGAATCAAGATAAGTGCGCGATAATTTGAATCTTAGATATTATGGACATGTTGGAAAAAATAAAATAAATAAAGCACTAGAATATTGACCTAATAGCAAGAACATTAAACTTAGATCTGAAAAAAGGGAGAATCCAAATCATGGAAGTCTTGGTTGTGGTGTTGCGGGTCGTGATCTCACAACTCCAGTTGAGGGTGATGGTCTTGCAGTAGTCTTTGTTAAGAGAGAGAGATCTTATAATTATATATATATATATATATATATATATATATATAGCGCTTTCTTTTTATTACAAAAATGCAGTTGAAAACAGAAGCAGAAAATGCGTGTTAATTGAAAAAAAAAACTATTTTGCACAATAATTTTTTAGAACAGTTTTCTAAAACCTGTTTTATGAAAACAGGTGCCAAGCAACATAACCATTAGTAGGACCAACTATTTTCAATTGCTCTAAAATGGAGATAAAAAGTCACTAAATCTAGACAAAGATTGAAATAACATGGAAAAATGTTTCCTTGTTTACCCAAAATCCATTCTTCCAAAGAATTTTCTCCATCAATCAGGCCACAATATCTTGTTCCTTCTTAGTCTTCTTCCTCACTGACAATGCAGCACTGAAAAAGTCATCCAAGGCTTTGACAGAACACCCTTTGAAACCTTCCTTATCTTTCTTGGCATTCTTAATCATCTCCATCACTTCACAAGCTCTACTTCTCATTTCATTGCCTTTCTTTGTCTCATTCATCACCGACTCAATTTTCTCAACTATATCTTCATGTCTAATCTCACAGCTCTTCCCTCTAGCTGACTCCACACAAACTCCCAACTCTTCCTCCAGTAACTTCACATTGAAAAATTGCTCTGCTGCCATAGGCCACCCAATAATAGGCACACCATGACTAAGCGATTCAAGCACTGAATTCCACCCACAATGACTCAAAAATGTAGAAACAGACTTGTGAGACAAAATGTCCACCTGGGGTGCCCAATTATGCACTAGTAACCCTCTTTTTGATCCCTTTATTCTCTCTTCAAATCCTTCTGGCAACCATTCGTTTGATTTGAATTCTGAGTTCAAGTCAAACCCAATTGGTGGCCTAACAACCCAAATGAAATTCTTGCCACTAGCCTCCAGCCCCATAGCCAATTGCATCATCTGTGAGGCAGAGATGGTGTTCATTGAGCCAAAAGACACATAAAGAACAGAATTCAAAGGCTTTGTATTAAGCCATTCAAGACAAAGCTCAGAACTAATACCACCTTCTTTGCCAGCACGAGCTTGCCTTTTAGTGGATAAA
The DNA here is from genome assembly GCA_032878915.1 of Castanopsis chinensis. Classification (NCBI taxonomy): domain Eukaryota; kingdom Viridiplantae; phylum Streptophyta; class Magnoliopsida; order Fagales; family Fagaceae; genus Castanopsis; species Castanopsis chinensis. Next base: position 2,829,150 of record JAVQMG010000084.1, read on the forward strand.
AGAACCGGCCCAATAGGCCAAACAGGCCGACCAAGTTTGCGCCTAAAGTACAACAATCCAAGATGGTCAAACTCTTCCACAGTGTTAAACAAAATCCCATCAGATTTCACCCACTCTGGAAGATTCATCTTTTGGTGAAAGATAGACCAAGGATCAGTACCATCAGCCTCTTTTATAGTTTTTGCCAACTGTGAAACATGAATGCTTGAAGCTTCAGCAAAATCAGGCAAAGAAAACTCATCAGAATCCACATACCTGTGAGGCAGGTGTATCCAGAGAGAATAGTAACAAGCCAAGCCGAACCCACTATTTCCACTAAAGATTGCATGGAACACATTGAGCTCTTTAGCAATACTTGCAGTCCATCCAAAGAAAATGTCAGCAATGATACAAAGTGGAGGGTTGCCTTGTTGTTCGGTGAGGTTTTCAATGAGCTTCTTGAATGATGGCTTGAGAGAAATGCCGGCTTCCACGAGTTGGATGACTTGGTGGTAAGGAAGAGTGTCTGTGTTCTCAGTGTTGGGAGGGAGGCCATAGTCAGAGCTTAAGAAAGGGATTTCAACGAGGTTAATGGAGGAGTTTGAAGGGAGAGAGGGCCTTAGCTTCTTGATGTTTAAGGGGGTATTGACCAAAGTTACTGTGTAGTTTTTGCTTTGTTCTATGTGGAGGGCTAAGGCTAGGAAAGGTATAATATGGCCTTGTGCCATGAATGGAAAAAGGACTATGTTTTCCTCTCTCTCTGCCATTGCTCTAACAGTGTATTTGGCTTGGAGTTGTGTGCTTTTAAACCAAATTATGGGACTTGTTGCAAAGGGTCTAAAGGTTTTTTGACATCAAAGGTGAAAGGAAAATGGTTTTGTCTGATTTGTGGGACTAGGGTTGAAATTGAATAGTATGTGGTTAGACACCTTTTATAGGGTGTAATGTTAGTACAATGGAGATGACTCTTTCACATTTTTTGCAATTTGGTAAGGTAAGAGCATTCAGCAGATATATAGGATTCAAATTCCAAAAAAAAAAAAAAAAAAAAAAAAAAAAAAATTCACGCATTAGTCTCACCAATCGACCAAAAATATTTAACATTCAACGTTACCTTGCCAGAACCCCGCATTGCAGCTTTTTTTTTTTTTTTCCTATACTACTATTTAAGGGTTTTCCTTATTTGAAAAGATTTTTTAGTAGTTCAAAAATACCACTACACCTTAAGTTTAAACAAAGACAAAACTTGAGGATAATACTGTAACACTACATCTCTAACTCACCTTAAATATTTCCTACAAAATAGGATTATTCTTCCACTAACCAACTTATTCAAAACAACTGTATAGTTATTGTTTTTTTTTTTTAATAAAAAAAATAGAAAAACAAGTTTTTTCTTTTTTTTTTTAGAAGAAGTGGAAAAACAAGATTTTTTTTTTTTTGAGATGTCGAAAAACAAGTTAAATAAACCCACATTGTTGTTGTTTTTTTCCCCCCTATACTACTATTTAAGGGGCTTTTCTTATTTGGAATGTACTTTTCAGGCGTTCAAAAATACTTTTACACCTTAAGTTTAAGTAAAAACAAAACTTCATAATAATACTGTAAAAATAAATTTCTAACTCTCACCTAAAATATTTCTTACAAAATAGGATTACTCTTCTACTAATGCACTTATTTAAAGCAACTATACGTTTATTGTTTTTTCTTTTAAAATAGAAAAATAAGTTAAAAAAAGAAAAGAAAATTTAAACAACCTCAAGTAGTTGTTGTTGTCCCCCCCTCCTATATTAATATTTAAGGGGCTTCCTCTGTTTGAAAATAGTTAAAAAGCATCCCTATACCTTAAGTTTATGCAAAAACAAAACATGAGTATAATACTATAAAAATATCTATCTTTCACCTAAAACATTTCCTACAAAATTGTTTCACTCTTTCACTAACCCATTCAAAACCACTATAAGTTTATTGTTTTTTTTTTTTTTTTTTCTAAATAGAAAAAAATTAAACAAAAAAAAATTAAACAAAAAAAGAAGTTAAACAACCCCACATTGCTGTTTTTTCCCCCCTATACTACTATTTAGGGACCTTTCCTTATTTGGAATTGACTTTTTAGTAGTTCGAAATTACCCCTATACCTTAGGTTAAGCAAAGACAAAACTTGAAGATAATACTGTAAAAATATATCTTTAACTATCACCTAAAATATTTCCTATTAAATAGTATCACTCTCTCACTAATCCACTTATTCAAAACAACTATATGTTTATTTTATTTAAAAAAATAGAAAAAAATGTTAAAAAATAAAAAAAAGATTAAACAACCCTACGTTGCTGTTGTTTTTTTTCCTATACTATTTAAGGGACTTCTCCTGTTTAGAATGGACTTTTTAGTAGTCCAAAAATAACCATACACCTTAAGTTTAAGCAAAGACAAAAATTAAAAATAATACTGTTTAAATACATCTCTAACTTTCATCTAAAACACTTTTCAAAGCAATAAGTTTAAGCAAAGACAAAAATTAAGGATAATATTGTATAAATACATCTCTAACTTTCATCTAAAACATTTTCTACAAAATATGATCACTCTTCCACTAACCCACTTGTTCAAAGCAACTACACGTTTATTTATTATTATTTTTTAAACAGAAAAACAAGTTTTAAAAAAAAGGGTAAACAACCCCACGTTGCAATTGTTTTTTTTTCCTATAAAAAAAGTTTCAAAAAATTACTCACGTTTAAAAAAAAAAAACTAAATAGATATACACACGTTATATTACAATTTAAATTGCTTTTAACTTCTTTTTAAAAAAATATAATTGCTCTTAAATTCTTATACTTATCCTTATTTATTCACACACACTCAATAAAAATTAACAATACCAAATCCTTCATTGTTCATAATTCTATCTTTATAGGTTGGAAGCCTTGAATCCAAGAGGTTTAATGTAATTTTTATGTGTTTAATCATTAATGTTGTTTTGAAAGTCGTATTCCTGATTTTAGGTTCATTGTAATGCATTGTGTTGTTATTTACTTATTTTTATTCTCTTGTGTAGATGAATTTTTTGGTTAGAATTTTTGCCTTACAGATTGTGTTGGGATCTCAACTATCAGATCTCTTTAAAGTTTCAGGTTTATTGTTTCAAATTAAAAACAAGGTCAAAATTTAATCTAGCTTTAGATGAGTCTTCACGACTGTTATGTTCTATCTTGCTTTGGTTTTTGGTCTCTCACAATGTCTTTTATTTTTTTCACCTGTGAGTTAATATTGAAGATTTGTTTCAGCCTAGCAATAATGATGCGGCAAAAGGGATGAAATGAGGACTTCAGCGAAAAGCGAGGAGAGAGAGAGAGAGAGAGAGAAAAGGAGCAAAGACTATGGAGGAACCACAACTAAAGTATATGCTTTGATGTTTTGTGACAATGCAATATTAGCAATAATAGAGTAGTTGTGTTTGAGTCTATTAATAGTGTTAGAGTTGTCATCCACCACATTTTGAGCTGATCTACAACACTACAAGCTCTTTTTTTTTTTTTTTTTTTTTTTCCCTGGTGGTTTTGTTGAAAACTTGGATTTGGGTGGTAATTCACGGTTGCAGGATAAGGCTTCACGTGTAGAGAGTTAGGAAGTTAATCAGGAAATGTCTAATAGTTAAAAAAAAAAAAAATTATAGTGCCTATTTGGGAATTACTTATTTTTGGTACTATGGGCGCAAGTGTCTATGATGAATGTTTTCTTCATGGGAAGTACGCTTCGACCTAGGGTGGACCAAACAGAGGGTGTAAATGGAGTCTTCACGTAGATTAGGCCTAGGAACCATATGTATGGTACCCTTGCGAGAGGACTGATATTTACCAGAGCATGTGTTCGGAGTTTAGGTATGGGGATGGGAAGGTGTTAGACACCCAACCCCACTTGACTCATATCATTCATCTAACACACACACACCTAAGGGCAACAAGTATATCCAAGGTAGTAGCATCAGCAAGGCATTTAATCAAGCATATTCAATCATTCAAGCATAGCGTCATAGCATTCTATTAGGACATATGTGTTTCACTTATTAGGAACATATGTCATTATTTTATATAATTGGCTAATCCTTTGACAAAACGCACTTTACTTGTATTTGGGTAGATTTAGGATGTTTTTAATACTTCAAGAAATAAGGTTTCAAGATCAAGTGTTAAAACCATGCAAATCAGTCCAAGAAACACGCTGAAGAAGTGCCTGTCATTAAAGCTCGATAACTAGTATCTATCAAGCTTAAGAAGCTGTTTTGGCCCTGTGGCTCGATAACTGCTCGACAGCATCTCAACAGATGCTATTTGTCGAGGTCTAAGAAAAACAGAATTTCAGATCTGTTTTGATTCAAATCTGTGGATATGTCTTTGGGCATTCTTTTCTTGTAACCCTAGACATATAAAATGATTATTTTAAGGGCTATCAAAGAGAACACAAGTTGCACAAGCATTGAGCAAAGTCTGTTCAAGCAATTTGTGACAGGAGATAAAGTTTGTCCTAGTTCATCTCTATTGTGAAGAAACTGTTGTGTTTGTGCACCATAAGGTTTTGTAATCGAGCATCTTCTTGATCTTCATCGTATGGATGAAGTAAAAAATTTTGCAGCTAACATTTTTCTCAAGTTGGTGATTGAAGTCGCGTTCTAGGATCTACGCAATTGGTTAGTCACATACTGAGAGTCGTGCAACAAAAGAAGAGATTGTCACTAAAGAACAAGTCCAATTGGGTATTAGAGTAAGGGTTCAACTGTAGGTTGGTAGAAGATATTGTGATTCCTTTACTTGTAACCGCTTGTTTTGATAATAGTGGATTCTCAGGAGTAGTGACCTTAAAATCACCTGATGGGGTTTTTGCTTTGGAGGTTTTCCCCATTCATAAACAAATCATTATGTCAATTTATTTTCCGCTGCACTTTAGTTTATTGGTGATTTGTTTGTGCTACCACGCATTTGCATGTTAAATTGATTAATTAATTAAACTTGGCCAATTAATTAACTTAATCCATCACAAGGGGTCAATACGTTTTTGGCCTATCACATTCATCAATCAAAGAGGCCAATCATCATGTTCAAAGAAGCATGTTCATGTTCATGTTCATATTCATATGCATGACTTACCATGACTTACCTCATTGCACTATAACACTTCAACACCTATGCATCAATGCATGTTCAAGTTTTCCTGAATTTTCATGTGGTTCATCAAAGCTTAAACCCTAATCATTAATCTATCAATCCAAGCATGTGAAACATATTATTCTACTAACCCTAGACCTTAACATGTGAAAACTATACTTAACAAGACCTAAACAGAGTAATAAAACAAAGCAAAACAAATAAAATCAAGAAAAACCCTAAATCTGTGTTTCTAGGCACGAGTATGTGTACACTTGCCTCAAGTATACATACGCATGCATAAAAAAATGCGCATGCATACATGCCTAGAAACATAGTTTTAAAGCAAGCAACAATACAACAATCAACAAAACCTAGCATACTTCTATTATATTAATTCAACTCTTCATTCAAAACATAGTGAGACACAACAAATCAAATAAAACAAAACAAATCATATTTCTAAGTATGCACAACATATAAATTAAATTAAAAATAACAAGAACACAAGTTATAAAATTCCAAATTAAGGAGGAGCCAAGGAGAAAGACTCATTGTGCCTATAGAATACAACTTGGTAGATATTTAACTAGCCCCTCAGTACCCTTAATATCTACATAACAAGATTGAATGATAATCAAGGGAATCAAATATATCATAGTCCGTTAGTAATCACAACTCAGAGTAGAAAATGTTCTTGAAAGGCTTTAGAAAGAATTATGAAAAAGGTTTCTTTGGAATGAGATAGATAGTTTCTACCTTAATGAATAATAGAGAGAGATTTTGAAGAACCAAAAACGTGCATAGTGTCTGTGCATGCAGAAGATTTCAAGATGAGAGTGTTCTTGGATGAGTTTTAGTGAAAAAAGGGTCTTTCTCTAGCTAGGGTTTGAGTTTGGAGGCATATGATTGTATTTATATGCTTAAACTAGGGTTTTCAGACTCATTTAGAGGGTTTTAGATGTTCCCAAAGGTCTAGAGCCGGCCCACATCAAAGGATGATATTTTGGGGAGCCAAAATTGAAGTTTTGAATCCCAAAAAATCAATGTGCATATGGATCTTTTGAGGGTGTGTACGCACACTTGATTCATATATACGCATACTTTCAAAACCTTAATTCTTGATAGTTTTAATGGCCTAACTTCAAACGGCCATAACTCACTTAATATAAATCTAAATTAGGCAAAATTTATGTCAAAATTAAAGTCTAGGATGCCTACTTTTCAATGAAATAAACCTAACACAAAATGTGTTTGTGGATCAAAAGTTATGATCAAAATAGTGAGTAAATGTCATTTTTTAGCATTGTTTTCAAACTGATTTGAGCACTTTTGAGTTGTGATTACTTTCAAACTATCAAAGTAACATCACTTACCCTTTGTAGAAATTTCAAGCTCATCTTGGGACTGGGGAGGCAGGGACTAAAATAAGTGAAAAGCCTATCCATACATATTATTTAAACAAATCACACGATTCATTAAAATAGTTATATAACAAAAATTATACATGGATTCTTTATCCACTTTATAAATACCCTCATTATCTACGAATTGTAAGGAGTGATTTTTAGAGAAAAAACCCTAGCAAATACATTTGAGAGTTAGAGATTGTTATATCCACAATCATCTACACATTTCTTCGTGGTTTTCCTTTACTCTTACCTCTCAATTTCCACATCCTTGAGAGGTTCTTAGTCCAAACAATTACTACACCCAAACTGAGTGTTAAGTGAGGCTTTGGTTCTGTTGGGAAGCATTAGAAGGAGCCATTTAGTGGCGGATGCAATCGGGTTGAATTGTGGGAATCGTAAAGCTAGAGAAGACAAGACTTCGAGAAGTCCGTTGGTAGCAGGAGTTTAAAAGGTTTTTTTAATTATTCGTATACTCTAACTTTATTCTCTAGTGGATCGATTTCGACTCGGAGGGTTGGGGAGAGGTTTTTTGCCGAATTCTTCAATTTCCTCTTCGATAACATATCTTAGTGTTATCTTGTGTTTGCATCTCTCTTCCCTACTCTTTAAGCTTTCATTTTATTTTTCATTGTGGATGAATATGACTTAGAGTAGTATTATTGGTTTATTGAGTAAAAGTCATTTAACACTAACTTTTAATTTGGAGTCTAAACAAGCTCGTGTATTTTCACACTAATTTGAGCTTTTATATTCAATGAGAGAGAAAAAATATTATGAAAATAAAAAAGAGAAACAAATATTGAAGCTAATGTAAGTATGTGTTTATTAAAATAATAAAATTGAATTTTTTGGATTTATTTATCTAAAATTTTAAATACTCTAATAACATTTTGAATAAGTTTTGGCATACTCACATTATATATTATAACCATTTTGTACTACTATTTATATTGTTGTATTTGTGACAGCATTAACATTACAAATGCTTTACATATATTTGTTCCTTAGATGACGATCTGCCGAGTAGAAAAAAATAAAGGAAAAAGGATCGATGGAAAAGAAGGAACCCAGTCTTGGACTTTTTGTGCGGATGAGCCCTGACCTCATCATCACTCCTAAATTGTCAAACAGTGACCATTTTCTTTGGTCGGTACGTGTAAATAGGTTCAAATAGAGACAGGTCTCGCTATATTTTATTGGAAAATTTATAGGTATTTTTAGTGTACTAATGAATAGATTCTACTATGTGAGAGGAAAGAACATAATTTTTCGTGCTCCGTGAATATTTAAAAATTATTCTATTTTATTTTGCTAAAATTTTATGTACATATTATTATTTTTCATGAAAAGTTTTCATGTTTGGGAGGGAGACGGTATTTCATGGGGTCTATGTGTTAGTGAGACACATGTCTCCCCAGCGCATATAATTAATTAGTTAGTTAACGATACCAAGGGTTGAGAGGATGTACTTTTGATATAGACAATTAATTAGTTAATGATACCAATGGTCAAGATTCAAGGGTTGCACCACGTGCACCTTTGGTGCGGTGGTCACTCTACAAGTATAAATGCTTATGGGGTGTGGAGGGTAAGGGTTGGGATTCAAGTTTCCAGGAGAGAGTTTCACATATATATATACTTAAATTAGGCTAGAGTAGAAATTCTATCTTGTAAAAAAAAAAAAAAAAAAAAATTCAAGGGTTGCCATTAAATTTTAGGAGAATGTGGACATTTAATTTGGATAAAAACTCTAATAGATTGAATTGCAAATATCAATAAAAATCTATAAATCAATAAGAAAATGGCGTAAATGCACTTTTAGTCTCTATATTTTGCATCTTTTTCATTTTGGTCCCTACAATTCCATTTCACTACTTTTAGTTCTTAAACCAATTAACGCATTCTATTTTGTTCCTTACTATTACTTACTTAATAGAAATTGCTGAAGTGGCAAACTGAGTGCACTGTTGGCACATTAAATGTTGATGTAGCCAATAAAATAATATTAAAAAATGTCACGTTAGCATAAAATAATTATTAAAAAAGACACATAAGCATCTACATCAACTTTTGATTTTGAAAATTAATTTATCTATTTTAACAAAAAAATATGAAAAAAACAAAATTGTTTGTTGCAATTAACAAATCTGATAGCCTAACTTTGACAATTGGTTTGAAACAAAGAGACTTGAATTAGCTTATTAGACCTGAGTAGCTCAACCCAACTACTATCACCTTTAAAACCACCACCATTACCAAAACCATAGCTTTTGCCTTTTCCACTACTAGACCTAATGAATAACCACCACCAAATCACAAACCCTATAAACAAAGATGCGGCAGCGCCAACAACATCGGTGGCGGCTATAATGGCGAGGCCCTTGCTACTCAGACCACCTCAGTTCGAACCCAAAGGCTTGCCGCAGAGTTTATCATTGTGGTCAAAGTCCGAACTGTCGAAGATCGCCAAATCGGCTGGTACCGAATCAAAGAGATTGTTGTTTGCAACTGAGAATATCTTCAACCAATCGAGACCGTATGGAATCGAATCGGAGAGGCATTTATTACTCAAAATCAAGCTGTTCAAGAACTTACAGTTTGCGATCTTCGGTAGGATCGGTCCAATGAGAGTGTTGTTGGATAGATCTAGGAAACTGAGATAAGGAAACCAGTTATAGATTTGAGATGAGAAATTTATGTTTTTGTCAATAAATTTATTTTTCCTGGGTTTGTGTTCTTTCTTGTTTAAGATGAGACCAGATCTGATTCATGTGTATTTTAGGTTCTAATTTTGTTTTTTTTTTTTCATTTTTTTATTGTGTTAAAATAGATAAATTTATTTTCAAAATCAAAAGTTGATGTGGATGCTTATATGTCTTTTTTAATCATTATTTTATGCTGACGTGACATTTTTTAATATTATTTTATTAGTCACGTTAGCATTTAATGTGCCAACAGTACACTCCGTTTGCCACATTAATATTTTCTGTTAAGTGAGTATCGGTAAGGACTAAAATGAAACGCGTTAATTGGTTTAGGAACTAAAAGCGGTGAAATAAAAATATAGGGACCAAAATGAAAAAGATGCAAAATGTAGGGACTAAAAGTGCATTTATGCCTAAGAAAATTGAATTGTTTTGGGTAGTATTTGTTTGCATACCTTGTGTAATAAACACTACTCTAAAAGTGGTTGCCTTGATGCAGTGATCACTCTACAAGTATAAATATTTGTGGGGTGTGAGGGGTAAGGGTTGGAGTTCAAATCTCCAGGACGGAGTTTCACACACATATATACTTAAATTAAGTTAGGTTAGAGTAGAAATTTTATTTTGCAAAAAAAAAAGAAAAAGTTGTTAGATTATTTTTATAAAATTATTATCTATTTTAATTATTGATCTAATAATTATTTAAATGAAAATTTTTAACTCTTTATTTGCAAATATCTTAAATGCATATATGCATACTATCCCAAAGATACATGAGATACATCTCATGAGCTGGCTAAATTAATGCTAATTAATTAGTTTTTCAAACGTTGGTGGCACCTGATATCTTTCCTTATTAAATATTTTCTTTTATACTCAAACGTTTTCTACGCTTTTTGAAGTAACGTTGCTAATCTTACACAAGTTACAATAGATTTGACGAGTCAAAGCAGTTACAAATTTACATATTATCTTTATCTTATTAATTTATTAAACTGGGCTTGGATTATTTAATTTATTCATCTTATCTTTATCTTTTTTAAAATATATTTTTATGAAATATATGTGCGCATGGTATATATTCTTGGGTTAAAAAAAATGTTCGGTTAATGTATGCCTTTTAATTATTTATTTTAGGGTTTCAAAAAAAAATTATTTATTTTAGGAAATTTTTTTAAAAAAAATTGTAAAAAAGTTAGTCACTTTTTCCTTTTTTTTTTTAAATATAAAATTGTTTTTTAACATATGCCTAAGAATATAGGTTAATAAAAACCTTTTAAAAAAATTACAGTTTGAGAACTACTCCTGAGACCTAAGAAAGTTAACATACATAAAATTCATCAACTCTTCCTTTATGGTCTGTTTGGATTGAGGAGGAAGGGGGGAGAATAGAGTAAAGTTGGCCCAAAATTAGCCTATTTGTAGCCAACTCTACTCTACTCCCTCTCCTTTCCCCCTCCATCCAAATGTGCCCTTAATTTTCAGGTCTTGCTCATGGGACATACTAGTGGCGGTAGGTGGCTACTCTAATATTGTTTGGGTTGTTGGAAAGTCTTTTGACTCTTTGGGACTTGGTTAGGTTGTAGTTGGTTTCAAATTGAGATGAATAAAATTACGAAACAAAATGGCAAGGATCCGGAGGATGATGAGAGAGCATCTCAAAAAAGTGCGCGTGTGTGTATATATAATAATAATAATAATAATAATAATAATAATAATAATAATAATAATAATAATAATAATAATAATAATAATAATAATTGTCTTGAATACATGTGGAATATAAAAAAAAAAAAAAAATTCCAACTAATGTCTACGCTTTGTCAATGGTATGTGAATATTAGGAGTACATAACGATCATGCTCCTTAATTTATTTAATTTTTTCCCAACATGATCATGCATTAGGATCAACGTAATGTAATATTTAATATTGTGGGAGGGGGAAGCGTAAAGAAGAAAGATCGTAAAATGGGCTCAACCCGAGAAATAGTCGGGCCCAACTATTCATCAAGTTAGGCCCAGCACAATTAGGATAGTCCAGTTAGTGAAACTAAAGAAGGCAGCCCACCTGAGGAGCTCGAGGAACAAATACTCCTCGAGAAATTGGAGATAAACCACCAATGCCATAAGGTTGAAGGCTAAGGAAGAAAGTAGTGGTGTGCAAATAAGGGAAGGAGGAAGCTTCTAGATAAAGCACCTATCACCTCTCAATTTGATACACTATACTAACTCAGCTTGTTGCATTAATGGCATAATGACCCTTGAACAGTGCCTCCACAGCCTACAACCTACTTTATCACCATCGGTAAAGTAGCGATGAGACAAGTATCCAAGGAGGGATTAGCGACCATCCAAGTGGAGGGCTTGAATGCAATTCAAGCAGCTATATATAGGAAGGAAGATACTCCTAGAAAGGAGATCAAGAAAATCAAAGGTGGAAGAAATAGAAAAAGAGAGAGAAATTGAGAACTGTGTAACTGAGAAGTGTATATTCTGAGAATTGTTGCTCCTCGACCAACCCGAGGAACAACTTGAATAAGAGTATCTATTTTTCTTGCTATTATTCTTTACTAGGACTATTATCTTCACCATTTTTCTTTCTTTAAATTACCAAATGAAGCTACTAAGGCTTGAAAGGTTGACCTTGACAATCTGCCTCTACAAATTAATTGTATTGGGCCTCTGATCTAGCTCATTCTCATACAGCTCGGGCCAGATTGTTCATTTTGCCCCCTACAAATAATTTTATATAATACTATATTTTTCTCAACCTGATGAATTGGAATCCAACCTTCTTGTATTCTATATCATATATTTTTGTATGTGACTAGTTTTTTTTTTTTTCGAAAAACAGTATGTGTCTAGTTTTAATTAGTTGTTTTCATTTCTTTTTTCTTTTTCTTTTTGGTTAAAGGGATAATATATTATAAAAACACTAACCAACAACAGAAATTAGTCTGTTACAAGAAGTTGCTGCCCTATCAAGAGCGAGCAAATTCACCACCACATCCGGTGGGAGATCAAAATAAATAAACATAGCAGAAAACTTGGCTCCTAATTTCATTTCAGTTTACCAAACCAATTTCCAAATTTTGTTAACCTACGCACCTTATCTTATCTAATATCTTTGTTTGATTGTCTTATTCTTTTTAGTGTCTTATTTTTTAATGAAATTTAGTATCTATTTGGCTATCTTATAGTTTCCCGTGGTTTATTTTCATAGTATTTATCAAAAGATATAGTTTTTTTTTTTAATTTTTTTTATGACATTTATATTAAAAGTGTGATAAAAAATTAAAAGCAAACTTATTCTCAAAAGGCTAATTTTGACATTTTTAAAAAATTAAAAGCAAACTTATTCTCAAAAGACTAATTTTTTTTTAATCAAAAAGGCTGAAGCTAAAACCGAAAATGTATTTTGGATTCTCATTCAAAGTCATGCAAACCCTTGAAAAAAAAAATCGCCTGGGGCATAATGCATTAGTTGGAGTCTCGAACTGGGTCACACCTGCTTATTTAGGAGTTGTCTAGTTCAAGTCATGTGTTTTGTAAAAAATGATGTGTCATGACATGGATAGCCCTAACGCATCCAAGGGTGCCCTATGCCATGAGATTTGCAGGTTCAAGTGGGTTGGGTCAATGATCACAATGTGAGACCCTTTTTTGTTCATTTAAAAAAAAAAAAAAAAAAAAAGTCAGTGCAGGCGTATTTGATAATTTATATATCATCACTTGGGTACAAAGATTTATTTATGGCAAGACAGAGTTCAAGATTTGAGATGGATATTTGGGCCTGAGGAAGTTTAAGCTGAGGTAGGTCCTACATAAGAGAGTTTCAATTTTCAAGTGTGTTACATGTACAGCCCACAAAAATAACGAATGCTTTAAGACCAGCAAATTTGGGCCTATAGCAACCCTTCCAGCGATATTGGAATTTATCCTTCCAATAAACTCAATATTTTTGGGTTTATGAGTTATCCGGGAGTGGCCTTGGAAAGAAGCACGCGCAGCCGAAAGCTCCAACTACAGAAATCAAGACATGAAATATCGTAGCAAACTTGACAAGAATGGGGTCTAGCACAAGAGCGAGTAGGGTGCAACTATAATCACGTTTAGGTAGAGAAGTCATATTGGTCATTATTTGCCTCACAAAAAAAAAAAAAAAAAAAAAAAAACCTTGGTCATGAGCAAATATCAGAACACCAAGGATAAAGTACTATGTCAGTAATAAGGAAAAGTGATGGAGTTGAGCCATTTACTTGGTGGACAAGATGGTGGATGAGTTTTCTGAAATGGAAGGTGATAAGGGTAATTTTGATAATCCTAAAGCTGACGAGCCCGAGGCTGACGACCCTAAAGCTGACGGCCCCAAGGCTGGGGAATTACGAAGCTGACGACCTCGGCCTACAAGCCAACGACCTTAGAAATATGTGGAGTCAGGTTGACGGGAAAAGGCTGAAGAAGTCAGTTTTGGTCCTGTCCACAACCTTACTTAAGCACCACGTATATGTATGTAAGAAGGATTCTTACGCTACACGTCTAACCCAAATTAAGAAGATTCCTATAAGGGCAAGGATTCAAAGGGATATGTAAAATCCAAGAGTTACTCTCCTAAAAGGAAAGAACTTCTTGACCAAGGCATGAATTTCGGCCCTACGCTACTATAAATACCCCAAAGCCCTCTTATGGCAAGGTACGTATAATTCACCCCAGTTTTAGCATTTTAGAGTTGTGAATAAGAGATTTCTCTAACTTGACCGTCGGAGGGTATTTGGCCGGTACCACATCGGTACCCTACTTAAGGTCTTCAGCTTTTGTATTGTGCAGGTACGTCATCAGGAGCACGTGAGGACCGTGTGGCTTACTGACGATTTTGAGCATCATCAGTTGGCCCCATCTATGGGAACGAGTAATCAGCCATTACCTTATTCTTGAGACAAAAAGTTGAATGCTACTCACTAGATCGATGGCAACAACCAATAATTTGGGCGACGAACCGCATGCCACGGCGCTGGAAAGACAAGTCTGAATGCTCGCAGCGGCGGTTGAATGCCTAACCAAACAAAATCATGACTTGGAGGAACAGTTACATCAGAGGAACGCATATCCTGGCACGCAAGAAGAAGACCAGGAAGGAACGAGCGCCGAAAGGAGGAACTATGAAGGACCCAAGGGTAGCAACGCTCCAAGCAGACCGGAGCGGCAGGACACCAGTCGGCCAACTATCTCTGGCGCACTACCACATCACATCGGGGAGATGCGGGACATGCGGGAGCGAATGGACGTAATGATGAATGCCCTCAGAGGAAGGGTATCCAGTGACCTTGACGACCTAGTTCAACAAACTGATTCACCTTTCATGGCACACGTCACTTCATGTCCTCTTCCCCCCAAATTTTGCATGCCTCAAGTAGAAAGCTATGACGGGTCTAAGAACCCCTTGGACTACTTGGAATCCTTTAAGACTATAATGCACCTTCAAGGAGTGCCAGATGAGATCATGTGTAGGGCTTTCCCTACTACGCTGAAAGGATCTGCGAGTGCTTGGTATAGCAGGTTGACACCTAACTCGATTAGTACCTTTAAGGAGTTGGGTGCTCAATTCGTTTCACATTTCATCGGGGGTCACCGATACAAGAAGTCCATAGTGTGTTTAATAAGCATAAAACAACGGGAGGACAAAACACTTAGGTCATATATAACGCGGATCAACAAGGAGGCTCTCTCGATCAATGAGGCGGACGACAAAATACTTGTGGCAGCATTCACCAATGGGATACGAAAGGGTAAGTTCTTATTTTCCTTTTACAAGAACGACCCGAAAACCATGTCAGATGTGCTTTATAGGGCGACCAAGTATATGAATGCGGAAGACGCTTTGATGGCCCGAGAAGAGAAGCCTAAGAAAAGGGAAAGGCAGGAAGACACACAGACGGATAGGGGGCAAAAGAAGGCTAGGACCGAAGAGCAACAGGACGATCGTCGCTCCAGGCCACTCGTGAAGAGATTCAAGAGCTTCACGCTGCTGACCACCCCTATCGACCAGGTCCTAATGCAGATCAAGGACGAAGGAGCCCTGACCTTTCCCGGCAAGATGAAGGGAGATCTCAACAAGAGGCCAAGGGATAAATATTGCTGCTTCCATCGAGACCATGGCAACGGTACGGCTGATTGCTATGACTTGAAGCAGCAAATAGAAGCTCTAATTAGGCAAGGAAGGCTGCAAAGGTTTGTTAGCAAAGAGAGGACAGATCCACTGCAAGACCAAGCTCCCCGACGGGAGAACGAATGCCCCAAACAGCCCCTAGGTGATATAAGGATGATTGTGGGGGGCACCGCGGCCGCTGGGTCATCGAAGAAAGCTCGAAAGACTTATCTCAGGATGATTCAGAACATCCAGCTGAGGGGGTCCGTACCCAAAATGTTGCGAACTGATAACCCCCTTATTGGATTCTCAAATGAAGATGTACGACGTATCCACCATCCCCATGACGATGCGTTTGTCGTCACCATACAAACAGGAGGCTACAACATGCATCGAGTCCTCGTCGACATTGGAAGCTCGGCGGACATCCTCTACTACCCCGTATTCCAACAGATGGGAATTGATAGGGAGCACCTAGTCTCAACTAATGCCCCGCTGGTCGGCTTCGGAGGAAAAAGGGTATTTCCCCTTGGCGTCATCACTTTGGCAGTAACCATTGGGGACTACCCTTAACAAGTCACCAAGAATGTAGTATTCCTTGTAGTCGACTGTTCATCAGCTTACAATGCAATCATAGGACGTCCCACCCTTAACTCGTGGAAAGCTGTGACCTCAACCTACCATTTGATGATAAAATTCCTGACTGACTACGGAGTGGGAGAATTAAGAGGAGATTAAGTGGCCGCACGTGAATGTTATGTAAACATGATGGAAATAGATAGCCACCGCCAATCCATGAGCATAGAAGAACACCGTACAGCGATGGAGCCCGTAGAAAAACTCGAGGACATACCCCTTGACGACTCCCAACCAGAGCGGACAACCAAGATCGGCACCCTGGCAGACCCGACGGTACGACGGGCACTCGCAACCTTCCTTAAAGAAAACCGGGACGTGTTCGCATGGAGTCACGAAGACATGCCAGGAATTGACTCGTCGGTCATGGTAGACAGGTTGAATGTATCGCCATCCTTTCCGCTTGTTCGCCAAAAGAAAAGAGTCTTCGCCCAAGAGAGAGATCGGGCAGTGGCAGAAGAAGTCCGCAAGCTACAAGAAGCAGGCCTCATTAAGGAGGTTTACTACCCTGACTAGTTGGCAAACGTCGTGATGGTAAAGAAAAATAACGAAAAATGGAGGATGTGCGTAGATTTCAGAGACCTAAACAAAACATGCCCCAAGGATAGCTATCCTCTACCAAGGGTCGACCTCCTGGTAGATTCTACGACCCAACACCAGCTTTTAAGCTCCATGGACGCGTTTTCAGGATACAACCAGATCCAAATGGATGAAGCTGATCGGGAAAAGACTTCGTTTGTAACAAGTCAAGGCCTTTTTTACTACAAGGTCATGCCATTCGGCTTGAAGAACGCAGGTGCGACATACCAAAGGCTCATGAACAAATTGTTCGCACAGCAAATTGGGAGAAATGTCTAGGTATACGTCGACGACATGCTAGTGAAAAGCTGAAAAGAAGAAAATCACCTAAGGGACCTAAAGGAAACCTTCGATACTCTTCGCTCCTACAACATGAAGCTTAATCCAGCCAAGTGTGCCTTCGGGGTGACAGCTGGAAAGTTTTTAGGATGCATGGTGTCCCAAAGAGGTATTGAAGCCAACCCGGACAATATTCGGGCTATAATATAGATGACACCTCCTAAAAACATGAAGGAAGTACAGAGCCTTAATGGCAAGGTCGCCGCGCTTAGCAGATTTGTATCTAGGGCGACGAATAAATGTCTACTATTCTTCCGCACACTGAAGAAGTCCTTTGAATGGACAGACGAATGCCAGCAAGATTCGAAGACCTAAAGGCCTACCTATCTTCACCACCATTATTAACCCCCTCCTAACCAGGTGAAGAGCTGTCCCTCTATTTGGTTGTTTCTCCGGCAGCCATCAGGGAAGACGACAGGGTGCAAAGGCCAGTGTACTATGTTAGCTAGGCACTTCACAACGCAGAAGGAAGATACTTACCGATAGAAAAACTTGTCTTAGCTTTAGTAAGGGCAGCCCGCAAGCTTAAGCCGTACTTCCAAGCCCATACAGTGGTTGTATTAACTGACAAGCCCTTACGACGAGCAATGAGTAGCCCAGAAGCTGTAGGACGCATGGCCTTATGGGCAATAGAGTTAAGCGAGTTTGACATAAAGTATCGCCCACGTACCACCATCAAGGGACAAGTGCTCGCTGACTTTATTACGGAGTTCACGAATGGAGAGGGCCAGGGTGTAGAAAATCCTTAAGGGAGTGTGTTCACCGACGGGTCGTCAAACAAAAAAGCTGATGAGGCAGGCGTCGTACTTCGGTCTCCAGAGGGTGACGAGATCAAATGCATGATTCGACTTGATTTTCCTACAACTAACAACGAAGTAGAGTATGAAGCCCTCATAGCAGGCTTGGATCATTTAGCCAAGGCTGTAGAAGACGTAGACACAGTGATCCATTGCGACTCCCAGGTCATCACTAACCAGATAAACGGTGACTATGAATGCAAGGGAGAAATGATGAAAATGTACTTGGAACCAGCAAGAAGGAGGGTAAACGAGTTGTAGGCAAGAGTCGTTCAAATTCCAAGGGAAGATAATGAGCAAGCCGACCGCCTTGCTAAAGCCGCATCCGCGGAACACGTGATCACCCCCAGCAAGGTACTATCTTTTACTCAAATCACACCACTAATAGATGTCATTAGTGTGCAAGAGGTAAGATCCGAGAGTAATTGAACCACCCCTCTGATTGCTTATCTCAAAGACGACATCCTGCCTAAAGAAAAGGAAGCCGCAAGGAAGTGAAGATCCAAGCGGCCCGATTTGTCTTGATAAGGGAGGTCTTATACAAAAGACGTTTCTCCCGACCGTACCTAAGATGTTTAGGACCCGAAGAAGCGGATTATGTGATGAGTGAAGTGCATGAAGGGATCTATGGCAATCATTCAATATCACGGTCATTGGTCCATAAATTACTTCAGGCTGGATATTACTGGTCGACCATGCAGAAAGACTCCCACACGTATGTCAAAACCTGTGACAAGTGCCAAAGGTTCAGTAACATTATCAGGCAGCCAGCTGAAGATATAACCCCAATAACCGCTCTGTGGCCATTCACTCAATAGGGGCTGGACATTATGGGGCCATTCCCAACAGCAGCAAGGCAGCTGAAGTTCCTAATAGTTGGCATTGACTACTTCACCAAATGGGTAGAAGCTGAAGCCTTGGCCACAATCATCGGGAAAAATGTATGAAACTTTGTTTAGAAGAACATCATTTGCAGGTTCGGAATTCCAAGAGTCTTGATCTCAGAAAATGATAAGCAATTCAACAATAACTCCTTCCGGGACTTCTGTTCACAATTAGGAATCAAGAACCACTACTCCTCCCCTGCCCATCCCCAAGCCAATGGACAAGTTGAAGTCACAAATCGATCCTTGCTTTGAATAATCAAAACTCGGCTCGAGGGAGCAAAAGGCATATGGCCGGAGGAGCTACCCAGCGTACTATGGGCCTACAGGACAACCGTCAGGACTCCTACAGGAGAAACTCCATTCCGGTTAACGTACGAGAGCGAAGCAGTCATACCAACTGAGGTCGGACTCACGAGTTACAGGGTGGATAATCACGACGAAGGAAAGAATGACGAAGCCATGCGTCTAGAACTTAACCTAGTTGACGAAGTTAAGACGATAGCTGAACAAAGGCTCGCACGATACCAGAACCTCATGGCCAAACACTACAACTTCCGAGTCAAGCACCGAGACTTCGAAATTGGAGACCTCATTTTGAGAAAAGTAATAGGCACCACCAAAGACCCTACACAAGGAAAGCTCGGTCCAAATTGGGAAGGGCCCTACAAAATAACATCATGGCTAAGGAAGGACACCTACCACTTAAAGACGCTGGACGGACAGAAACTACGCCATCCATGGAACGCCGAGCACCTCAGAAAGTACTACCAGTAGAAGATAGCAGAAAGAACATTGCTCCTCATCTCCAGTTTACTTCCTTTAAATCGTTTGTCTTCATTAATTTTGTGCCTGCAAAACATTTTAAAGCCCGAAGGGCTGAGTTTTATTCTTTTTAAGCAATTTACTACTTATGCATATGTTCATGATAATAAGAGGAGTTTATTCAAAAAACAACTAGAAAGTTTGATTATGTAGATGGATCTATCAAAAAGTGGACGACCTTAATACTAAGTCCACAAAGTGGACAGAGTTAGTACCAAGTCCACAAAGTGGACGGAGCTACTACTAAGTCCACAAAGTAGACAACCTTAAGTCCACAAAGTGGACGGATTTAATACCAGGTTCACAAAGTGGACGGAGCTACTACTAAGTCCACAAAGTGAACGACCTTAATACTAAGTCCACAAAGTGGACGAAGTTATTACCAAGTCCACAAAGTGGACGGAGCTTCTACTAAGTCCACAAAGTGGACAACCTTAAGTCAACAAAGTAGACGGAACTACTACCAAGTCCACGAAGTAGATGACTTTATGTCCACAAAGTGGATGGAGCTAATACTAAGTCCACAAAGTGGACGACCTTAATACTAAGTCCACAAAGTGGACGGACCAATTACTATCTACAAAGTAGACGACCTCGTCAAAATGAACGAGTCTACTATTAAAATACGTTATAAGGACGAAGCTTTTACAAAAATCAAGCTGACGCCATAAAAACATCAAGTATAAAGCAACACGATTGGGAGTAATAAATATTAAATACTACAAAATAAAAAACTCTTTACAAAAGCCCAAAACAACGGGCGTCAAGTATTAAAGTTCATTACAACTTAAAAATGGAAGCACCTTTTGCATAAAATTCATTATAACACAAGATTCATAAAGCTGAAGGAGTGTCTGACGGAGACAAAGTAATGATTGGGGTAGAAGCATCTTCAGCGTTAGATTTTTCTGCATGATGGTCTCCTGACGGAGCTAAGGTGACGGACTTATCTATAGCAGGTTGAGCGAGGACGAAGCTACCATCCCTTGAGTCCACCTTGAGCTGGGTAGTCTCGTCGGTCTCCTCAAAATAGAACCACCTGCCGGAGTTGACTATAGTGGTTCATCCATGCTGACCCTGGACAGATCCAGGTCAGGATAAGCAAACTTCACCTGCTTCAGGTAGTCCTCAAATTCGTCAGCATAGTAGACGGCGCAGGCATCTATGAAGGACTGAGAGTCCTTAAACTCTGTCACAGCGTCAGCCCTAATCGTCTCCACCTGACTTAAAAGTCCCTTTAGCTCTTTCTCTGTCGTCAATTTTGCTTCTTCCTCCAATTTTCGCTGATAAGTCTCCTCCTCCAATTTTTCTGTCAGCTCTTTCACCTCTCTACCAAGAAGCTTGTTGGCCTCCTTGTATTGCTGATGCGCATCTACCAAGATCTTGATGCGAGCGTGAAGACGGGTGACCACCCCTTCCTTCGCAGCACACCTATTTCGCAAGGTCTTCATTCGAACCATGGCTTGCAGGGCACAAAAACGGCATCAGTCCCCTATAAGTTCGTCCAAATGTTAAAACATGAGAAAGGAAAGTATACTCAAGTAAGGTCAAATAGCCCTAACGACCCTACCTCATCCGTCGTCTGCTCATCGCATAGCTCAATCTCCTCTTCCTTTAGAATGGACTCTGCCACCTCCACAGCATGATCCTTGTGGGTAAGAAGGTGACGAATTGGATCAAGACTGATGGTCCCTGACGCCGTCATTAGGCCTTTGCCTGCCCCATGAGAAGCTTTTTGAGGCGACAGCTTCTTAGGGGGTTTGTCCCCAGAGGTAGGGACCACCTTCTTCCCCAAACGTTCATACTTCCCATCAGCCTTCCTTTTAGCGCCCACCTTCCTGACGGGCTGGGAATTGACGATGGTGTGGCCTTTCCTTTGGCCTTCTCCTCTTCTTTCTTTTTGGCAGTAACGGTGGTACGAATCCTTTGCTTGGCCGTTTCCATTTCTGTTAAGGATAAAAAGTGAGGGGAGGAAAACAATGTAAGAAAAATGACGGAAGTAATTGAGAGATACTCACGCTGACGAGAGAATTCGTTCAGCCTGCGAGCCTCCTCCGTCGGCTCTGGACCACCACAATACAAATGTAGGGCGTCGAGAGTGATCAGGTCCCGACACTTTCTCTCGTCCAAAGGGATGGACGTCACCCGACGGATAAAATCCTCTTACTCCACAGTCATGCGTGGACAAACGTTAGCTGAAGAGATAGAGACGGGGTTAGGAGTCAGATAAATAAGCTAAGTAGAGAAACTGACGGGGTCAACCTGAATCCCTGACGTATGCCTAAGTGTTGTCAAAAAAGCCATGAGGCATTGACTCCCACTCTTCCTGACGGCATACCCAGTTAGTCCCTTTTACAAAAAAGTATCTGCCTTTCCATTTTCTATTAGAGTCGGGCATGTCCGACACCAATTTCAGTTCTTTCTTACTGAAAAGTGATAAATCCCCTTTAACGAGGAGATGTGCTGAGGACGGTAGCATCAAAAGAACTCGTCCAGAGTTAGTTGACGGTGCCCACCACTCAGACGACCCCACAAGATCTCAGCACCAATAAACGTCCGCCAAGCGTTAGGGGCAATTTGATTGACGGAGATACCCAAAAAGTTGGCTAGCTGACGATGCAATGCCGTCAACGGTAATCTTAACCCCGCAGCAAACATGGCATCGTACATGCCAACTCTACGGTTCACCCTGAATAGCACCTCTCACCCTCCTCAGGGAGACGGATTGAGATATCGTCCGGAATATGGTAACGGGCCCGTAAGTTATTAAAAACATTCTTTGACATCGTCGGCAAGAAGCCATTGATGGACCATTCTAAGGGTAGGATGAAAGGACGGTCATCACCAGGGGCTTTCGAGGTGCTCTCTAAGGTCTCCTCGTCACTTTCATCCTTATCCCCTTCACCTGTTCTCTCTTTTTCCTCTCTACTGTCCCCGTCCTCGCTCACCTCACCTTCTCTACAACTTCCTTCCTCTTCGTCAGAAGAATGGGCTGACGTGTCCCTTTCTGACGACCAGGATAAGCCCTCCTCGAGCTCACGACCTGATGGAAAGACCTCGTCGTAACCCACTCCCTCACGAACCGACGACTGTTCACTCGACATCTGACTACCTACAAATGACGGTTTTATTCTAAGAACCTAGGTCGACGACCTCACTAAAGGGTACTGGGTAGAAAAATAAAAAGAGAATAAAAGAAGAGAACTTACAAGTAACAGGTTCTGTGAAGTGAGGTGACGGTCCCAAAAGGTTGACGGCTGCAAAGTGGACGAAGCTAGTAAGTAGACGGATAAGAGTTGTGGACGTGACGCTTTGTCTCTCAAAATACAGCAAATGTTGGAAAAGTTTGAAATGAGGGGAGTGGGATGTATATATAGGGAAAAAGGGCACGGAAGACGAAACAACATGCTCATCCAAGATCAAGGCAAATAAGTTCAAGCCACGTTTCCTAGCATTTAATAGGGGCCATCTGTAAACGTCATATCCTCTTTAAAATATGTACTTTATAACCCCTCAGGAAAGACTAACGAGTCTATGGAGTAGGGGGTAGTTGATAAGGGTAATTTTGATAATCCTAAAGCTGACGAGCCCAAGGCTGACGACCCTAAAATTGACGACCCTAAGGCTGGAGAATTATGAAGCTGACGACCTCGACCTACAAGCCAACGACCTTAGAAATATGTGGAGTCAGGCTGATGGGAAAAGGCTGAAGAAGTCAGTTTTGGTCCCGTCCATAACTTTACTTAAGCACCACGTATATGTATGTAAGAAAGATTCTTGCGCTACACGTCTAACCCAAATTAAGAAGATTCCTATAAGGACAAGGATTTAAAGGGATATGTAAAATCCAAGAGTTACTCTCCTAGAAGGAAAGAACTTCTTGACCAAGGTATGAATTTCGGCCCTACGCTACTATAAATACCCCAAAACCCTCTCAAGGCAAGGTACGCATAATTCACCTCAGCTCTAGGACTTTAGAGTTGTAAACAAGAGATTTCTCTAACTTGATCGTTGAAGGGTATTTGGCCGGTACCACACCGGTACCCTTCTTAAGGTCTTCAGTTTTTGTACTGTGGAAGTATGTTATCGGGAGCACATGAGGACCGTGTGGCTTACTGACGATTTTGAGCATCATCAGAAGGGAAGAGAGTTTGGGCTCTCAGCATCAGCTGGGATTATGCATGTGATTTTGTCAAGATTCAAAACCAGGTCCCTTATTAAGTGACAAAAGACTTTTTTAGTGCAAAGAATAATCATGCCTGATGAAAAATATATCTTTTATATATATATATATATATATATATAACTAGGATAGTTATAGTAAAAATGTGGAGATCCAATTCCTCTATTAGCTCCAGGACTGGTTGTCCTCCTGATATTGTGAATGAAGAAGATCACACTGTAGAGAAAAGTGAGTACCCTGATTTTAGAAAATGGAACATACCCAAAGTTTCTACTAAATCTGTTTACAAACTTGGTTGGTCTGAAAATACTGTTTTCTCTGAATATAGAGTTAGAACTGTTGAACAAACTTTTTCTATTTCTAAGCTTCATGAAAAATGCTGTTTATTTTCCAAGAAAGATATTAACAGTTTTATGACTAAAAAAGTTAAATATTTACACATTGGACTTGTTCAAGTGGCTGTTAAACCGTTAACAAGAAAAGGTATCAATGCTTCTGTGCTTATGTGTTTACGTGATGCTAGATTTAGACAATTTAATGATAGCATTCTTGGCATGATTACTGCTTTTTTGTATAATGGTCCTGTTTACTTTGATTGTTATCCTGATCTTGCTATTGCACTTGATGATCCTAATATTGTTAAAGCTTTAACTCTGAACGTATTGACATCTGGCTATGATATGGATGATGGTAGTAGACCTTTTGCTCTTATTTATCGTATTTACTATCGTTTGCTTGGTTCTCAATTGACTCCTTGTTCTAAGGATAGAGACCCTGCCGGTAATACTATGTTAATTCAATGTTCCACACCTGATGCTCGAATTCGTGTTCCTAAAATGATTAAATGGGAAGACATTACTCTTCCTAAAGAATGGACTTTAGAAAAAGAAACACCTCCTGTTAAACTTTTTAAACCTGTTTTTGATGAACTTGATCTCAGTCATATTCAACAATTTGCTGATGGTACTGTTAAAATACATTTTGATGATGATACTTGTTTACCTCAAAACAAGCCTTTGAGAATCAAAGAAGGAAGACATTCCTTTGCCGGATCTGAAAGTCTTGCTAAAAGAGATCATGAAATTGATGAGTTTTTGAAAAAGAATTTTTGAAAACAAGATTTAAAGCTAAAAGGAGTTGCTAGCAACAATTCCCAAGTTAGCAATGCTTTTTATTCGACCAAAACTGATTTTCCTCTTGATGATACTCAAAATACTAATGATGATGATGATGCAAAATCTGATGCTCCTTCTGCTACTGATTTTCCTCTTATTGAAACCCCTATTTTTCATAATTCATTACGAGTTGTTAATAGACTCGAACCTTTTGAATATGATATGATTTTTCTATATAACGAATTCATGTTGTTGAAAAACCGTCCAAAAAGGAAATATTATCAAGATAATTTTGATCAGTCTGAAAAGGACAGAGTCAAAAGAAAATGGAAAGAAAAAATGGTTGAAGAAGGAAAACATATTTTGTTTTTTGATTATTTTGAAAATTATTATGTTTCAAAAAATGATGTTCATACTAATTATTTAAATGTCATTAGAAAATCCAATTTTGTTGAACCTGACAAAACCGTTGTACGGTCTAGTCATCCTCCTCTTAAAACTGTTTTGATTACTTGCCAAAGTGGCTCTGAAAGTGTTGAGGTCAAAGCCTCCCCTTTCAAAATTGCTGATGATAAAACCCCAGTTTCTGCTATTATTGAACAAAACAATTTTGCTAATGAATCTTTGCATATCATTGGTCAACAGCTTGACCGTATTGAAGAAAAAATTGTTCAAAAAACTATTGTTCCAAAATCTGAGATTCCTTTGATTGATTTGAGCGATCAAAGAGAAAAAATTAATTTCAAAACTTCTCAGAGTAAAACTGTTGATCTAGTTGCTTCCCAAAATTCAACTCTTGACAAAGCTGAAAAAATGCTTTCTGATTTAAAGGTTAAAACCGAGCAGGCTTCTGCATCCAAAAGTGCTGCTTGTGCTATTTCAAGAAATGAAAAAGAAAATTCTGTGTTCAACAATAAGGGACAACCCCCCTTAAATAGGCAAATAAAGTAGTGAATAGTAAAAGTGAATAGTGACATTTTTACTATTCATATCAGGACCCGTGAGGGGCATAAAAAACAGTAGGAAGTATCAGGAGCGCCTTTTCAGGAGCCAAAAGTATCTTGGCATGGAGTGCCAAAAGTAGTCAAAAGGAGAATCATCATCAATAGTGAAAGTAGAATTATTGGCCTTTTTGTGCAGGCTAGGCAAATAGGGAATCAATTTGCTCCTAGATCAGGAGTATCTTCTTCTTCGTCATATTCTCCATCATGACTGAACCACTCTTTGGGAAATGGCTGATGAGGGAAATAAGGGCTTGCAGAAATAGAACCCTCATCTGAGCTTTTAGAGGCAGCAGCTTCTTCTTTAATTTTTCTTTCAAGGAGAATACAAAGAGCTTCCTTACTTAAATCATCAAAAGGAGAGCCGCTTTTTATAGGTTTGCTGGAAGAAGAAGGAGAATCAGTTTTTCTATCCTGAAGAGCAGGGGAAAGTCTCCTGGGTAATGGTCTGGAAACATTGTCAATAATATGTTGAACATATCCAAACTTATCCCACCATTTAACATACCAGCACCTGGTAAGAACATCATCATTTTTCTCATATTGCCATTTTAAAATCCAAGGAACTCTGAACTGTTTAACAAAATGGAGGAGAGTAGGGAATTTGGCATTATGAGCATCAGTCTTGAAATTGCTTTCAAAAGATCTGAAAGCAGTTAATAATGGTTCAGGGAAAATATCAGTGACAGGACCAAACTGAGTCCACCATCTGTTGAACCAGAGAGGTAAAGTAGTGCCAGCATCAAACTCTTTGTCAAAGTTAACAAACCATGAATGAGTCATTGTTTCATTCTGGTGAAGCATGAATCGGAACCAAGCAGTAATATAATCATAATAGGAGTATGGAACAGAGGATCTTGTCAACCTTCTTAAAAAGGCAGGGGAGGGGCCCCATTCTCTTTCAGAAATGAAGTTCTTGATGTAAACACTGTGGTAAATAATTTTGGATTTATCGGTGAGATCATAAATTGTATTGATCACTACAGCATCTTCCTGATGCAAAATCTCTGAATAATATTCTAGCTTTTTATCAAAATGTTCCGGAATCCAATGGAACAATGGAGGGAAATAAGATCTGGCAATTTGGAGGGGGTTCCTAATTGTAGACCTATTTGGTTCAATAAAAAACAGATTTTGGAAATATTGTTTTTTAACATACTGGGCAGTATTGGCTTTCTTGGGGTAAATAGTCTTGACTGGTTGGTGAACAGGGGTCAAAGCATAAGGATCATAGGCTGAGGCCAAAACAGAAGAGTAGTTTGGCTTAGGAATTGTTCCTAAGGGAGTAAAACGGTTAACAATTTCGGAGGAAGAGATTGGTTCTTTTTTGACTAACTGAGGTTCAACAGGGTTTTTATCCTTAGATCTTCTACCCGCCATTGGAATTCTGCAGGAATTCACGAGCAAGAAAATCAGGGATGCTATTTTGCGATCCTTTAATATAATCAATAGTGAAGTCAAAAACACTTAAAATAGCTTGCCATCTGGCAAAAATATGTTTTGAGGCAATATTTTCAACATCCTTTTCAATAACATATTTAGCACTTTTGCAATCTATTCGTAATAGAAACTTTTGGTTTAATAAATCACTTTGAAATTTTGAAATACAGAGAACAATAGCTAAAATCTCTTTTTTTATAGTACTATAATTTAGTTGTGCAGCATTCCAGACTCCGGAGTAGAAACGGACTATTTGTTCTGGAGATTCTGGGGTGACTCTTTGTTTCAGAATGCCTCCATAGCCAACATCAGAGGCATCAGTTTCAACAATCTTGAAGGCATTAACAGTAGGAATACCAAGACAAGGCAAAGTCTTGACATGAGATTTGATTTGTTTAACAATAGAAGTATGGACATCAGTCCAAGGAGGAGGATTATTTTGCCACCGATCAAAGAGTGGTTTGCAAAATATGACTGATATCTGCTAATGGCACATAAATGAAAATTAAATATGAATTGGGCAATGCCCATGTTTGCCACTCTGATGTTTGTTTTAAGATACCTTCTGTGCTTGTTAAAAATATGACTGATAAAGTGATACTTGGATTGCCTTTCATTGCTTCTTTGTATCCCTTTCTTGTTGAACATGATGGAATTACTACAGATCCCCTTGGACAAAAGGTGAAGTTCAAATTTTGTTCAAAACACGCTGACTTGATGATCCTAATATTGTTAAAGCTTTAACTCTGAACGTATTGACATCTGGCTATGATATGGATGATGGTAGTAGACCTTTTGCTCTTATTTATCGTATTTACTATCGTTTGCTTAGTTCTCAATTGTCAGCGTGTTTTGAACAAAATTTGAACTTCACCTTTTGTCCAAGGGGATCTGTAGTAATTCCATCATGTTCAACAAGAAAGGGATACAAAGAAGCAATGAAAGGCAATCCAAGTATCACTTTATCAGTCATATTTTTAACAAGCACAGAAGGTATCTTAAAACAAACATCAGAGTGGCAAACATGGGCATTGCCCAATTCATATTTAATTTTCATTTGTGTGCCATTAGCAGATACCAATCTTTCAGTTGATTTTTCAAAATATTCGGAAGGGATCAAACCTTCTTGAATGCAATTAACATCAGCACCAGAATCAATCATGGCAATAGTATCAAAAGCATAATCATGTGAAACAACAATCCTAACTTTAGTAAACCATTTCGGAGGCATCATATGTTTAACAAGAGCAAGTTGATTATCATTCCAAGTAATAAGATTATCAGGAATCAAATTATCAGAAACATTACCAGAATGAGGAGTTTGTTGAGAAGATCCTTCTCCATCTTGGTGCTCATCATTATCAGACAGATTTTTATCCAAATTTTTATCAATTTTAAGAATTAACAGTTCTTGTTTAAGATCAACATTGTCCTTTTTAATATTTTTAACATCATTTTTCAATTGAATTATTTCTTGTTTAGCAGTGTTAATTTCCTTTTGGAGATCGTTAACAGTTATTTCTTTGGATTTATTTTTATTAAATCTTTCCAGAGTTTCTTCAAAGTTAATAGGAGCTTTGGGTTTTTTAGCAGTTTTGTCTCTTGTTAAGTTTTGTTTAAACTTATCAAGGAGTTCTTTTTGAAGTATAGAGTTTTCAATTTTAGCAATAGTGGTTAATAGCAAATGTTCTTGTTCTTCTTCTTTAGTTAAAACATTAACAGATTTCATAGCATTACAGCAAGATCCTTTACATCCAAATCTAATATTAGGAGTGTCAGAAGAATCACAAGATTGATAAGACAAATCTGATGAGGAGAAGAAATCCTCTTCAAAAGACTCACTTGAAACAGCAGATTCAAGAATCTGAAACAGTTCATTTTGATCATTATTATTAATGTTTAACATTTTTAATTTGTTTTTTAGTTTACCAGGCTTTTGGGTACAGTCCTTACTGAAATGGCCAAATTTGCCACAGTTAAAGCACTTACCTTTACCTGACCTCTGTTTAACATGTTTTCTAAAAGCAGGTTTCTTTTCAGAAGAATAATAATCATTGGGTTTAACAAAATGAGATCTGTATCTTTTATGCTTTTTATGGGAATAACTTTTGTAAACCTTATCATGTTTACTTTTTCCTTTTTGCCTGGAAGGGGCAATAGGAGGTAAACCATACTGTTCACAGAAATTACCCATTTCATATTTAGCTTTCTTTTTATTTTTTAATTGTTGCCGTAAATATTTTTCATCATTACACATGTTAATACCAAGTTTTTTAATAGTACTGAAAATATCACCATAAGTTAAATTATCGTAATCAATAGAATCACTTTTACCCATTAGTTCTTGTTTTACCTTATGAGCAAAGATAGGAGGAAGGCCATCAATAAACTTCTCTTTCCAGTAAGCTTTTTGGGAATCATTCCGAAGCATAACCCTGGAGAGAAAGACATCTTGATACCATCTATAATCAGACATAGTAGGACATTTCAAATTATTCAAATAATCAGAAATGCGGGATGAAATATTAGATGGAGTACCAACAAAATGTTTGAGAATAGTATAGACCAAGGTATTGACACCATCAGGAATACCTCGACCAATATCTTCATCAAAAATAGGCATGCCATCATCATCTTTTTTAACAGAATGTTTAATAAGTTCTCTGGATTCTTCTGTGAGATGTTTATCCCACCAACCACGAAGAGTTCCAGAAAATCCAGTGACAAGCAAGTTAACAACATCAGGATGATCAAGATCACTATGATTGTTCATGTATGCAAAACCAACCATAGACATGTGAGCCATTTTGTTAATAATTTCTTGTTCAGACAAACCATCAATATTCCATTCATACATTTTATTAGCAGAAACAGCAAACTGAGTTTGAAAAGATCTTTCTTCAAACTGCATATCAGGAGGAGTAGGTTTTGGATACCAGTTTTTTGTAAAAGACATGGAATTGGGTTTTCCAATAAATCTTTTAATTTCTGGCTGTAAATCATCAAAAACATTTTCATAAGAAACATGAGAAGATGATTCAGAATCTGTTGTTTCTTCAAAAACAGGTTCTTTTTCATTTCTTGAAATAGCACAAGCAGCACTTTTGGATGCAGAAGCCTGCTCGGTTTTAACCTTTAAATCAGAAAGCATTTTTTCAACTTTGTCAAGAGTTGAATTTTGGGAAGCAACTAGATCAACAGTTTTACTCTGAGAAGTTTTGAAATTAATTTTTTCTCTTTGATCGCTCAAATCAATCAAAGGAATCTCAGATTTTGGAACAATAGTTTTTTGAACAATTTTTTCTTCAATACGGTCAAGCTGTTGACCAATGATATGCAAAGATTCATTAGCAAAATTGTTTTGTTCAATAATAGCAGAAACTGGGGTTTTATCATCAGCAATTTTGAAAGGGGAGGCTTTGACCTCAACACTTTCAGAGCCACTTTGGCAAGTAATCAAAACAGTTTCAAGAGGAGGATGACTAGACCGTACAACGGTTTTGTCAGGTTTAACAAAATTGGATTTTCTAATGACATTTAAATAATTAGTATGAACATCATTTTTTGAAACATAATAATTTTCAAGATAATCAAAAAACAAAATATGTTTTCCTTCTTCAACCATTTTTTCTTTCCATTTTCTTTTGACTCTGTCCTTTTCAGACTGATCAAAATTATCTTGATAATATTTCCTTTTTGGACGGTTTTTCAACAACATGAATTCGTTATATAGAAAAACCATATCATATTCAAAAGGTTCGAGTCTATTAACAACTCGTAATGAATTATGAAAAATAGGGGTTTCAATAGGAGGAAAATCAGTAGCAGAAGGAGCATCAGATTTTGCATGATCATCATCATTAGTATTTTGAGTATCATCAAGAGGAAAATCAGTTTTGGTCGAATAAAAAGCATTGCTAACTTGGGAATTGTTGTTAGCAACTCCTTTTAGCTTTAAATCTTGTTTTCGAAAATTCTTTTTCAAAAACTCATCAATTTCATGATCTCTTTTAGCAAGACTTTCAGATCCGGCAAAGGAATGTCTTCCTTCTTTGATTCTCAAAGGCTTGTTTTGAGGTAAACAAGTATCATCATCAAAATGTATTTTAACAGTACCATCAGCAAATTGTTGAATATGACTGAGATCAAGTTCATCAAAAACAGGTTTAAAAAGTTTAACAGGAGGTGTTTCTTTTTCCAAAGTCCATTCTTTAGGAAGAGTAATGTCTTCCCATTTAATCATTTTAGGAACACGAATTCGAGCATCAGGTGTGGAACATTGAATTAACATAGTATTACCAGCAGGGTCTCTATCCTTAGAACAAGGAGTCAATTGAGAACCAAGCAAACGATAGTAAATACGATAAATAAGAGCAAAAGGTCTACTACCATCATCCATATCATAGCCAGATGTCAATACGTTCAGAGTTAAAGCTTTAACAATATTAGGATCATCAAGTGCAATAGCAAGATCAGGATAACAATCAAAGTAAACAGGACCATCATACAAAGAAGCAGTAATCATGCCAAGAATGCTATCATTAAATTGTCTAAATCTAGCATCACGTAAACACATAAGCACAGAAGCATTGATACCTTTTCTTGTTAACGGTTTAACAGCCACTTGAACAAGTCCAATGTGTAAATATTTAACTTTTTTAGTCATAAAACTGTTAATATCTTTCTTGGAAAATAAACAGCATTTTTCATGAAGCTTAGAAATAGAAAAAGTTTGTTCAACAGTTCTAACTCTATATTCAGATAAAACAGTATTTTCAGACCAACCAAGTTCGTAAACAGATTTAGTAGAAACTTTGGGTATGTTCCATTTTCTAAAATCAGGGTACTCACTTTTCTCTACAGTGTGATCTTCTTCATTCACAATATCAGGAGGACAACCAGTCCTGGAGCTAATAGAGGAATTGGATCTCCCCATTTTTACTATAACTATCCTAGTTATAACACTCAGTTATCATGTTTTTCTCGCAACCGTTGCATTTCGTAACACATACCGCAATCAACCCTTTTTCCTCTCACGCCCTCAACGCCTCACTCTCGGCTTACACGGGCCTTACTGTTCGGACTCGGGAATTCACTTTATGACTACGGTGGCGCCAACGACGGCAAGATCGACACAACAACGAAGGGTCACAAGGTCAGACAGGTACAGGAAAAACAGGGAAACACAACAACTCTACCGGCGGCCAAGGAAAGAATGGCTCTGATACCACAAAGGGAGGGGGACCACGCAGCAGATAGTAAAGTGAGGCGGCAGAGCCAGCCAAGCAGTTTATAGCAAAATAATTGAAAATACTGAAAGCAATATAATTGAAAGTAAGGCGGTAGAACCGGCCAAGCAGTTATATCAAAATACTTGAAAATAAAAGCAGTTATATATATATATATATATATATAGGTTTGGGTTCAAGATATATCTGATGTAACTTTAAGTAATGTTACACCACCCAATAACTTGTTATAAAATTCATATTTTGTGCATTATTTTTAACTACAAAAATTTGAATGTAAATAATTGATTGATGACATGACTATTAATTTTTGATCACTTTAAAATTTTGCAAGCATAGTAAATATACAAATATAATGTAATCTAATAGTAAATTTGTCAAAATTCGCATATTCTTAAAAGATATTGAGTGGTGTAATATTGCTTATCTAATGTGGCTAATTATAAGTGGTGAAAAAAGTGATGAGTCTATGTGAAATTAACATGCACATTCTTTAACACACATGATAAATTTAATTAGAAATCATTATATATTAAAAAAATTCAAACTATCTCTTTGTGCATAATAATTATAAAATTATTGTGTTTCTAAAAATAGAGATTTGTGGTTCGATTTCTATTTTACAACCAAGTGTATTAATGAAAATTTCGGCCAAAAAAAAAAAAATGTATTAATGAAAATATTTATTCCATTATACTATGTGTAGGTTTGGGAAGGGCTGAAACGCCCAGCGTCTACGTTTCAGCCCCTTCCCTTTCTTCTTCTTCTTCTTTTTTTTTTTTTTTCCTATTGGACGCGCATTATTCACTATTCATTGGCCATGAACAGTAATTTTAGGTCAATGAACAGTAATTTTAGGCGTGAACAGTGTTTTTTACACATTAAAAAATTATTTTGCTACAGTATTTTTCAATTTTCAATTTCAGCTGTATCCAAACGGACCCTACATTGGAAAGTTTAGGACAACAAAACTTTTCACAATTTCTTACTACAATTTCTGCTGGGCGGTTTTCTTCATTTCTCTCCATATTAATGTAGCATTGAAGAATTCATCAATGGCTTTGACAGAAGTTCCCGTGAAACCATCTTCATCTTTCTTAGCATTCTTGATAATGTCCATCACCTCACCAGCTTTCCTTTTCATATCCTTTCCTTTCTCAGTCTCATTCATCACCAACTCAATCTTGGCCACTATATCTTCATGACTAACCTCTCTGCTTGCCCCGTTAGCCACCTCAACACAAATTCCCATCTCTTCCTCCAACTTCTTTGCATTGAAATGCTGCTCAGCCATAATAGGCCAAGCCAAAATGGGAACTCCATGACTAAGAGAATCAAGCACAGAGTTCCATCCACAGTGACTCAAAAAAGCACCCACGGATTTGTGTGACAAAATTTCCACCTGGGGTGCCCAATTGTGCACCAAAAGTCCCTTATTTTCAACTCCTACACGTTGTTCAAATCCTTTTGGTAACCATTCTTCAGCATTGAACTCCGAGTTAATGTCAAACTCTAAAGGTGGCCTAATAACCCAGATGAAATCCTTGCCACTAGCCTCTAATGCCTTTGCCAACTCAATCATTTGAGACAATGAAATAGTGCTTTGTGACCCGAATGAAACATATAGAACTGAACCATAAGGTTTTGAGTCTAGCCAATTCTTACATAGTTCCCATGTAATACCCGAGTCTGTTCCAGAACCAGCTTTGCTTCCCAAGGTGAGCTTCACAGGCCCAATAGGCCAAACCGGGCGATTCATTTGCTGCCTGAAATATGTCAATCCAATTTGATCAATCTCTTCCACTGTATTGAACAAAAACGCATCAGATTCCAACCATTCATCAAACACTCTATGCATAAACTTTATCCATGAATCATCAAGTTTAGAAAATCTAAGATGCTCCGGCATTTGATTTATGCGTATTCGACAAGAATCAGGAAAGCCCGGAAGTGGGAATTCATTGGAATCTGTTTTCAAGTGAGGGAGGTTTAACCAGAGATTGTGAAATACCCCCATGCCATAGCCACCACCAGCGTTGAAGATTGCGTTAAAAACCCCAAATTCGTGAGCAACCTCTGCAGTCCAAGAGAAGAACATATCGGCTATGATGCAAAGTGGTCTTTGGCCATTTTGCTCTTCTATAAGATTGGAAATGAGAGTTTTAAAAGAAGGTTTGAAAGAATGAGAAGCTTCTATGAGTTGGCCCATGAATTGGGGAAAAGCATCAGTGTTCTCAGCATCTGGAGGAAGGCCATGATCAGAGCTGAAGAAAGGGATTTCAAGGAGGCGAATGGAGGAGTTTGATGGGAGAGATGGTTGGAGTTTTTTGATGTTGAGAGAGGTGTTGATAAAGGTAAGAGTGTAATTCTTACTTTGTACTATTTGGAAGGCTAATGCTAAGAAAGGCCTTATATGACCCTGTGCCATGAATGGGAACAACACTACGTTTTCTTTTCTCTGCTCCATTATTGTTTCTTTGAGGGACAGTGTGGTGATTGAGGAAGAGGAGACAGTGAGTGAGGGATTGCCACAAAACCTACTTTTTAAACCCGATGGGCACATTTGATATATCTGTATATCACTGAGCGTAGAAGATGATATATAAGGAAATTCTATATTTTTGAAAAAATTTTAATTTGAAAACTTATAAGAAACTGGTAAAAGATGATGTATAAGGAAAATTTATGTTTTTGAATATATAAATTTTAAAACATGCACCAAGAAATAGAGTCTAAATTTGGACTCCAAGAAATAGCTATTACTCCTCTTTTAAAAAAGGAATAGTTATTCATCAATTTAAACAATAGTTATTCCTATGTAATAAATAATTCAAGTAATAAAGATGTAACCAAATGACTAAATCGCTATTACAGATTACTATTTCATTACTGAATTTATTACAACATATATGCCAAACAAAGAGCGGTGTCTAGTGGCCAAATACGTGTTTGATGGAGATAAACATTCCCTTGCACCTACAAAAGATCGTTTTATGGAAAGATAGATAGAGCATGATTGCCTGATAATGATGAATGGCAATGTGCCATTTATAAGATTTTAAGAACTGTACATGGAATTATCTTATCTTAATTTGTAGAGTTATCTTAAGAGTTCTAAAGAATTCTCATCCACTTTGATGCTATATTTTGTAATCTAAAAATAAAAAAAAAAATAAAACCCTACCATTTTTTTGTTAAAAAGAAGAAAAAAAAGAAAAAAAAAAAGAAAAAAACCTACTTGAAAGGAGGGAGTTAACCAATAAAATATCGAATAATAGCATTGGGCATATAAGGAAAGGAATACATCAAGTATGTCTAACTTAAAAAAAATTATATATGGGAACAAATCAAAAGAAATTAGATAATATTGTAGTGACAATATTTAGGGCACGTTTAGTAGACTGTAATGGCAATTAGTAATTACATAAGAATAGGAATAGGTATTACAATAAATACAGGATGTTGTACTGTAACACTTATTACTATTCATTTAATTGGTGATAACACAATAATAGAACCTTAAAGGCAATGAAATGAAAAAATTTTAAATTAAACATAAGATATATTTTAGGAAATAATCTTACTCATATAATTATATACCCTAAAAAATAATTTTTTTTTTTAAATTGGAAAGAGAGATTAGTTATTTTTTTATGATTTTTTATTTTCATAATTATTATGCGCATATGAAAAGTTTGTTTATTTAGAAATATATTAATTTTAGAAATTAATGCACCTATTAAAAAATAGCTATTACAATCCTTTAAGATATGAATAAATATTCATCTCTAAAAGGGCTGTAATAGCTATTCCTCATTTTAAAAAATAACTATTCATAAGAAATGACTATTTCCTTTAATAAAAACATAACCAAACTATTGAATAACTAAACTATAAAAATAACTATTATATTGCAGTGCACCCAATATTAATTTTAGAAATTTACCAGCTATTCAACCAAATATTATCTCTCTGTAAAATTTTTTTAAACAAATCAATAGAGACTATTATATTTAGTTACTAAATTTGGACAGTGAATTAACCTAGTCTAGGAGTTGGGTCACTTATCAAACATCAAGGTATATTACAAAATAAAAAATTAATAAAAATGATTTAAGTTTGAGAAATCATAAAATAATTATGTAAATTGAAAACTTGAAGCTTTATCTTTATTGAAAAATCTAGCATCAACCTTATTATAAAATCATTTGTTTTCTTTATGCTCCAAATTTAGAGATGGTAAAATGAACCTATAAATATAATTTTGTTCAAAATTATAAACCGGTTGTGTGAAAACAACCTATTCGGGTTGCACGAGTCGCAAAAGACCTACTGGGTTTTACCAGCTCAATTGCATAAGTAGTCCAATTAACCAACCGGACTGACATATGTATCAGTTCAATGGGTTAATAGCTTGATCATGTCAAGCCGAGTTAAGGGTTTTTTTTTTTTTTTGATAAGAGCTGAGTTAAGTTAGGTTTAACAATGGAAAAGATTTTTTGAAAACAAAATTCTTACATAAAGAATCTATAAAATATTTTTATTAATTTCATATATTTTTTAATGTGAAAATAATATATTTTTAAGGAAAATTTTTTAACAAAATTGAAAAGAATGTTTGAATTGAATAAATTTAAAAATTAGAGAACTTAATTGAACAAAAGTAATGTTAAATGACAAAAATGAATTTCAACCCAAACTTAGAAAGTGCAATTTGTATTTTAGCCTATAATTTTTATTTTCACTGAAGTGTGAGTATCATTGATAAATTCCTGCATTTGGGTTTGAGAGTTAACTGATAAATATTTTTTCTTTATTGGTGAAGTAGTCAACTATTATTCTTAATTATTTAAAAATAATTTAATTATGAATAAAGTTTAGCTACAAAATTGGTTGTAACTTAAGGTTACAACCTTACTCAATATAATAAACATTACTATATATTTTGAAAATCTAACTGTTGAATTGTATCTATACTATTATTTAAGAAGATTCACCTATTTGGATACTTCATTTTTTAGTTTAAAAATGCCCCTATACGCCTATATTTAAGTAAAGATAAAACTGCAGGGCAATATGGTAAAAATACAACTCTAACTCCCACTAAAACATTACCTAAAAAATAGGACCACTCTCTTGTTAATTTTCAAATTACTTTATTCATTTATAAATGGATTCACAAAATAAAAATTATATATAAAATAGAAACATAGAGTTTTTTTTTTTTTTTTTTTTTGCGCTAAAGAAAAACACTCTTCTATTAATTTTCAAATTACTTTATCCACTTATAAATTAGATTCACCAAAGAAAAA
The DNA here is from genome assembly GCA_032878915.1 of Castanopsis chinensis. Classification (NCBI taxonomy): domain Eukaryota; kingdom Viridiplantae; phylum Streptophyta; class Magnoliopsida; order Fagales; family Fagaceae; genus Castanopsis; species Castanopsis chinensis. The sequence continues at coordinate 2,866,896 of JAVQMG010000084.1, forward strand.
TTATATATATATATATATATATAATAATAAAAACACAAATTTTTTCTCTTTTTTTTTTGCTAAAAAAATCTTCATCGTACACACGCTTGGCGCGTGTAATGAGGTTAGTGCTATTTACAATCTTAATAAACATGTCAAATTTTGTATCTTTTAATTATTAGCATTCTATAAAAATACACACTAGTTTTAAAAAAATAATATTATAAATACAAATTATTTTATAAAAGATTTTACAAACTGCTGATATGATGATTGGTTATTAGTAAATAAAAAAAAAAAACACTTTTACCCAAAAAAAAAAAAGGGAAAAAAAAAACTGAATTTCGGAAATAACTCTAAAAGCAATCTTGACTGTTTATTGAAATATATAAACGGTTTGGATTATCCCAACCTCAGTTGCTCAGTTTGCAAACAACAAGGACACAACACCGACACGTACAAGGCAAATCCCTAGAGTTAGATAGCGTTCCGGTTTCTCTTCTGAACTCATATCTGCTTCTTCTGCTATTGCCATGGCGGCGGAGTCAAGTGCAGACCTTTCTTTGGTTCCCAATAGCCGCAAAAGAAGAATAGAAGGGTCAGAACCAGACCCATCATCTTCGTATGAATTCATGAGCATCAACAAACTCTCTGATCCTTTGTTGTTCGAGATCCTTTATCGACTCCCATGTCGATGGGTTCTCCAATGCAAATCCGTCTCAAAGCGCTGGCTTTCTCTTATTTCCCATCCTTACTTTATTCATCGCTACATTCACCACCGCCACTCAGACTCACAACAACAACAACCCTTTACTCTTCTGTTACAGTATGCACACAACTCTGAAAAAACCATCCTGGTTCTTCCATCCCATAATTCTGAGTTCTTCACCGACTGTACCAATGTCGGTCTCGATTTTCTCAACTTTCTTCCTTTGAAAGCAAGAAAAAACGACCCATTTTGCATCGAAGTCGAAGCATCGTTCAACGATTTATTGCTGGTACGCAACGAAGTTTCTTCACGGTTTTCGGAGCCTATAAAGTTTTTCGAGTATTTCATCTGCAATCCATTCACCAAACAATGGCTGACCCTCCCTCCGAGAACGACCAGTTTCGTTATGGTTGGCTTTATATGCAAACCCTATTGCCTTGACAAAGAACAAGGATGCGTCACCAATGTGCATTATAGATATAAGGTGGTACGAATTCATTCTCCGGCTGAAACCAATACTACTCAGTTACGAATAGAGATATTTTCTTCCGAAACTGGTGAATGGCGAGACTCGGTTGTGTCGTCGCCGCGGGGATTGAATCCCTTCAGAGTAGGGTCTCTGCATGCTGGTGTTGTTGCCTGCAATGGGATGCTGCATTGGGTGAACACAGATGAAAAGGATAAATTCATCAAAGGTTTTGTGGTGTTCGATCCATTCAACGACGCAGAACGATGCCATTATCTCGATCCACCTATAGACATTTCACCTAAACGCTTTGCTGTTTCCTTTGGCGAATTCCAAGGGCGTATCAGGATGTTCCAAGGAGGACAGGGACGCAATGATGCTTACAATTCTTACTATTTTTCCGTTTGGGATCTCGAGGATTACAGTGGTGCAGGTACATGGTGCGTGAAATACAAAGTTCACTTCAAGGACATGGTTTCAGAACATTCCGAGATTGTTCAGATCTTTAAATTAATGGAGGAGTACGAGGTCCAGCCGCCAGTGTTGTTTCTAGCTTTCCACCCAATTGATGATGAAATTGTCTTCTTACAACTCCGCCATCACGTTGTCTTGTTTAACGTGAGGACAGGGGTATTGAAAATGGCTGGCGAATCACTACGAGATAAGAGGAATTCCTTATCTGAAGTTTCTGGTTTCCTTTGGTCAGTTCCTACAAAATATGCACTTTTAATTGGGCAGCCATCGTGGCCAACACCAGTTCCTCCCCTCCCATTGAAGTTTGATGAATGCGCTTCCAGTTGTTAGTTACTGAAGTACATTTCAGCTGAAAGTTGTTAACTGTATGCTACTCTTTGTTATTTATTTAGTATTTTGATCTTAGTTTCCTTCTTTTTCTGTAGTGCTTACATGACACATTTGGATTGGAAATTAGATCTTTATTCTGGTCCCTGAAAACTCTTGTTATATCTATAAGGTTGAGCACCTAAACTCAAAATCATTGTTGAAATTTTGGATAGTAGTGCGTTTTTTTTTCAGTATGCAAGAACATTTGTAGATAGCCATCGAAGGCCAAAACTTCAAATGCTTTTCTTTCGAAATTATGTTTTGGCTTAATTAGATACCAATATGAATTTTGTAGCAATTGAGTATACCTTGTGTTTCTCTGATTCAAACGTGTTGTGATCATATTTTCCTTCCAATTGTCTAGTGGACGAGTTTCTAATGGAATAGAAGTTTTTTTCTTTTGTGAAGCAGGATTCTGCATTATTTTTGCTTTCTAATCAAGTATTGGGCAGTGTCTTTTTGGATGTCTTTTTATTTGATTGTGAATGAAATTGAACTTGAAGCAACAAAATGCCTCAAACTTTCTGATCAAATTATGCAGATTTTTTTCCCCTTTTGCTATGCAAAGGGTTAAATTTCATAAATTTCGAAGTAGTTTTGGTGCTACTTAGAAGCAGATTTTGCGTATGATTTGGGGACTAGAGGATTACAGTTATGCAGGTACATGGTGCATGGTGCATGATACACAGTTTATTTTTAAGGACATGGTTTTAGAATATTCTAGGCTTGTTAAAATAGTGAGCTCCAGCCACCTGTGGATTTGCTAGCCATCCAACCAAGTGATGGTGGAGTTGTCTTCTAGCTTGTGCAACATGCGGCATTCCAACCAAATGATGGTGAAGTTGTCTTCTAGCTTGTGCAACATGCGGAAGAGAGGGTATTGAAAATGGCTTACCAACGACAAAATATGGGAAAATCTTATCTGGTAACTCCAGCTACATTGTTTTTGTACCTATGAAATTTGTATCCCTATTGTAAATCATCATGGCCAACACCAATTCCTCCACTCCCTTTGAAAATTTGAATGCATTGTGTTTGAAAACTTACTCATAATGATACATTTTACTGTGATTTTATTGTTTCTCTATAATCCTGTAGAGTGGTTTTTTTTGAAAAAAATCGATGGATTTTTTCAACTTGTTTAAATTGTATAATATTCTGTGAACAAAGTTGATTGCTTTGTGTAGGTTTTGGTAGAGAGTTTTTTTTCTAGAGACTTTAAGAGGTGATTTGGTCGTTTTCAATGTTGGGCTATGCATGTTTCAACAATAACAGCCTCATTCTTTTCTGCCCTTATTTACCTTTGGATCCACCATTTATAAAATAAAAATAATATAAAAATAAATAAATTTAAAAAAAAAAAAAAAGTAAAAGGAAAAGAAACTCCCTATGTGTTTTTATTTGGCAAAGATAACAGAAGGTAGCTTGAATCTCTAGTGGCAAAATAAGAAAAGGTGCAGCAAAGTTTTGGCATCAGACAACAAAAACAACCCAAAAAGTCAAATAAGATGGATAAGATTCATCAGTTAACCTTTGAAACTTCACCTAATACTTGACTAAGTAGAAAACCAATGTTGATAAACAATGGAAGAAACCCACTTTTACATTTATTAACACATCAATTTGATAATTACAAACTTCTCTAGGTGAGAATACCTTGGAAAAAAAAAATTAGAACCAAATTCTAAACAATTAAGCTACAGATTTATACCTACAAAGAACCTTACACCTCAATACCCTGTCCTGAACATAAAACCCTGGCATCACCATGATCTTAACTCGGCTAGGACCATGTGACTTCTGCCTTTCCATGAACATGTCCTCCATGTAATGAGGATCAAACATCCTACTCTCTTCAACCCTTAAAATTCCCAATGGTGGATTGAATGAAAAGGCAAGCAAATGAAGCAACCATATACATTTGGCAGCAACAAAGAATGCTTGCAGAAGCTGTTCAGGCCATGGTCTTGTCCAATTCAGCGACGTGATAATGCAACTCATTTTCTGGTCACAAAATTTACTGAATTCTTCACTGTAATACTTAGTTCCTTTCCTTAATACCTCATTCCAGCTTAAGTTCCTCAGCGCCACAAATGAAGAGAATTGCGCTTGGCGATCTTGTTGGGGGTCTAACAGCTTTGGGGAGCCATTTTTCTGAAATACTGAGTTCTCAAAGTCCTGGTAGAGTGATTGATTTATGAAAGCTTCCAAATGGTATAACACTGCCTTTGAGTATTTGGAATTCAAAGAGAGTTTATATGGTTGAAGAAGCGTATTTAAGTTGTCCACTAGAGTATTATCAGTTTCTTCAATCTGGCCTACAAGGGTCTTGCAGAATTGCTTTACTGACAATCTTGCTTCTGACACTATCTGCAAGAAACCTTCCACCATTACTTCTGTGCTTACGGGCATCGAATTTTCTCCATTTACATCTAACGATTTCCCTCTCTTAGGAAAATTTCCAAGAGTTTCAGGAACTTGGGAATTCTTTGCCTGCATTGCTTGTTTTAATGCTTTCTTCAGCTCTTCACAGTAAGTCTCCAAGTGCTCCAGCTTGTGTTTAAGCTCTCCCAATGAAGATTTCATCTCAGAAACTTCCATCAAGGCTGCATCTCTATTCTCATTTGCTTCCATCAGCTCTTTCTTTAATGTTTCAATTGACATTATCCCAAAGTCTTTATAAATTTGAGAAACATCTTCTGATTCTGCTCGATTAGGAGAATTTTCATTCTTATTTTTTTTCTTTAACCGAGGAAACAACCACGAAATCACTCCCCGATTCTTTGGTTGTGATTGAATAGACGAGTGAGAATCCGTTAATGGAACAACAATATTAGAGTTCCTGCTGTTTCTTATTGCAGTTTCAGATTCAGTAGTTATAACTGCAGGCTTGCATCTATTGCAGGATGATACTGATTTGAACTCCCCCAAACTGTTTCTTCTGCTTGACTTGAAGTAGTCATTTCCAGGTGATGTTTGAAGCACAGTGATCTGGTTTGCACAAGAACCAGTGACAGATTTTTGATCCTCAGCTGGACAAATATGGGAGTCTATGCTGGCCAAACCACAAGGCAATCCCTTTCTTGAGGATGAATTCTCCTTATAATCTGATAGGGAAGTTTCATTACCATTTCCTCCTAGTCCATACTCATCCCAACTTTCTGATATTGTGAGGTCTTTAAGTGGAATTTGTGGATACCCAGGTGTTGGTTCATCTTCATAGCTCTGTCAATGTTTCTCAAATTCAGAAAGCTCCCTCATTTTTGAAAAATATATATTCACTCATTAAAAATAGAGAATTTTTATTTGGGTCTGTAGTCTTAGGTATGAATGATACAAAGCTTCACTTACTAAAGAATGAAGTACCAAATTCAAAATAAACAAATACACACACAAACACAGATTGGAAAGCAATGCAAAAGTTAAAAAAAAAAAAGAATAGTCATCAGAATATTCTGCAGATACGTTAACAATATAACAACTACTATAATAGAACTGAATTTCTGAGTTCAGCTAAATGCAACCTAACTAAATTTCTGGGTTTAGTTTAGTTAAGCGTTTAAACTGTAAATATGGGGTTACAGTCATAATAAGAGACTTTACCGGATGAATTAAGTAAAACCCACATAAATATAGATAGTATCATCTTTATAACCATGAGGTGCATTCACTTTCCAATCAATTAATGTATGAAAACTGAATAAATAAATGAAGAATATAGATAATCACTGCAACACATGATAGTGACATTCTTGAGTTTGATATAATTAGAATCATCAACCTAAATAAATGCTTATATTGCAGGAAAAATCTAGGAGTATAAATTCCCAATACATAAACACAAGGAATATAATGTATCAAGCAAGCATTACTGGAAAAGAAGTAAGAAATTCATACTCACAGGTGTAAAAACAGGGTAATCTTGAGCAGAGAACTGAGAAACAGGGCGTGAAGCAGGGGAAGGTGATGGAAATCTAAGATTGGAGGGGCTGCTTCCTTGCATCAAAGCAGCATGAAGAGTCCTCAACTCCACTGCTTTGGCAATGGCAGCTTTGATATCTTGCCTGCTAATCTCACGGTTGGTATTGCTGCTGTTGTTGCTATGCTTTTCAAAGATTTGAGAGGCAGTAGTAGCAGCAGCCATGAACAGAGGACAGAACAAAGCAGAACATATGAACTCAGAAGTAACTGAATGCGATATCTAAGTTTAGATAAAGTTCAGAAATTTTTTTCAATGAGAGAAAATCACAAAGTGGGTTAACATGAGGGTATCTAGCAATTGGATTTGATTTGCACTGAGCAAAACCATATCCAGTGCAAAATCTTGGAGAACCAGAAATTCTAAGAGAGAGAGAGAGAGAGAGAGAGGGATGTAGAGGTATCTCAAACCAATGAGCTTTTGTCTTTGTTCTCAAAGGATTATGAGGAGAATGAGAGCATGTGAGTTGTGAAGTAGGAAGAGAGAGAGAGAGAGTCAAGAGTAGTTTTTACTCTATGTAGGCATGCCTCTAAATGTGAAATCAGTTTACCAAAATGCCCATTGTTTCCAAAAATAACCATAACACACCAAAATCATTTGGTGGTACGATTGTCAACATGATTACTTTAATACTATCATAATAAGTAGTTCCACTATATTCCACTACAATGCCAACAGTGTCAAGAGGTGGTATCCTTTACATTATTGCTTTGATAATCTTTTAGAAAATACTTTTTTGTGTTATCACTTATCATCACAGGCAATGATATAGGTTGGCTTGGTTTCCCTGCAATTTGAGTGTGTTCTTAGACAAATATTGATTAGACTTTTCATCATTTTGGATCCCATTATGTATGGCTCTGGCAATCTGGCTACCTTCCTTTCAATGTGTCCCTGGCCGGCTATGAAGTTTGATTTTTGTAGTGTTTCTTTTGGTGCAATATGAATCTGTTCTTAGCCCAAAAATAAATAAATAAAAGGATATGTTAAGGTGCTTGTTAAGTACAAAAATTTGTCAGAAAAAGTTAAAAAAGAAACCAAATAGTACCTACAAAATTGAAAAAAATGACATAAATTGTAAAAAAAAAAAAAAAAATTGTCAGAAAAAAGTAAAAAATATTGTGGTTAATGGGCACCTTGCCCGTTAACACAACCCATAAATAAATTATAAGGTCCCAGCATAAGAAAACAAAAGGAGATCCAATAATGCAATGAATTATTTTTTTCTCCTTTGTTTTTTGAATGTATGGTGATGAAATTATAATCATATTTTTTTTTGCAATTGATATGTGGCTGTGGATAGAATTATGGCATACTATATTTTGTTATGATGTGTATGCATAATTCACGAATATTTTAAATTTTTGTTAGTACAAATTTGATTTATCGTAACAAAAAAGAAAGAAATAGATGCAAATATGAAAATAATAAGAAATGAAGACCACCTTATTAATGGACTGGACCTGAAGCTCTGGTCTTTTTTTCTTTCACTTTTCTCAGCTACGCTAGTATTCGATAGATGATAGATCGCTTTTCATGTGAGTTTACATTTGCAGCTTTCACTGAAGAAAAGCTGAGGAGAACTTTTGTTGCAGTGGAAATTGCTTTTTTTTTTTTTTTTTTTTTTTGCTGAATAAGTGAATAGTGGAAATTGCTTCTAAAGAGGGGAATTCCTCTCTCTCTCTCTCTCTCAATGAGCCAGAATTTTTTTCCCCCCAAAGAGAACAGAAAAGAAATGCCCACGTTCTAGTTGAACATATGCAAGAAAAAAAAAATACTAAAATTACACTCCATTTTATTATAAAATATTTACAAATTAACTTCATCATAATAAATAAAATTCTTGCCTTTTCTTTTTCTTCTTAATCTTTTGTTTAAAAGTTGACATATGGGTTTGTAATATGGATGACAATGAAGTAATAGATGATTAGATCAAGGATGCCGTGTCTCACCATGTGCCCTTTTTTTAGGGCACAACCTATGTGGGGCATGTTAGTGTTGAGGCGATTTAGAGGTGTTTCAATATTCCTAATGAGGTAGTTGTAACACTAATGAGAGAGAGAGAGAGAGAGAGAGAGAGAGAGAGAGAGAGAGAGAGAGAGAGAGAGAGAGAGAGAGAGAGAGAGAGAGAGAGAGAGAGAGAGTTTTGGGGATGGAAATAGAAAAAAAGTATTAAAAAAATATATTATAAATAGTATATGTATAAAAAAAATGTTAAATTATATATGTAAAGGGCAAATTACAATTTACTCACCTGTAGTTTAATCGAAATTTAAGTTGCTTACTTGTGGTTTAAAATTTGACACTTTATCCACTTGAGATTTGATTGAAATTTAAGTTGCCTACCTGTGGCTTGAAATCCTATGATGCAAGTGTTCCGCTAAATCGTTTTTTATCTTATTTGATTTTGTATTTTTATATTTTATGTTTTTTGCGTTTTTAGAGGGGAGGGAGACATAAAATGAAGCAAAATTATATATTTAACCTGTTTTTTTAATAGAAGTGGGTTACAGAACTGTAATTAAGCTAACATCAAGTGGATAAAGTGTCAAATTTCAAACTACAAATAATAAACTTAAATTTTGATCAAATCACAACTTAAATTTCAACTAAACCCGTACAGGTAAGTTGTAATAGTGCAGCATAGAATAAAATAGAGAAGAAATTTCAATTTCTTGATTGATGTAATATAGGAGCATTATGCCCATGGCCTGCCAATTGTCCACCATGCAAACGAGATTAAAAAAAAGGGTAAATCGTGACCTTTACAATTCAAAGAATTATAAGATTTTATTCTTATACCATCCTAAACTATTGCAAAGAGTCAGCTAAAAACTTGCAATATTGACTAATACACCAACATGTTCTGTATTTTATTGAATAGCTTTTGTATATATTCTTTATGAGTAATTAAAAAAAAAAAAATTCCTGCACATCACTATTGATGAGAGTTGACCTTTAAGTGGACAAATAAAAGCAAAAAACAAAAAAATATTCCAAAAAGTGATTAGGTAATGGAAAATTACCAATTTTCTTTCCAACTCCTGTCACATTGAAAACTAATGTTGTGATATCTCACATTGATTGGATAAAGTTTGACTATATATTCTGTGGTATGTCTTGAGTATCACATTAAGCAGTACAATATTGAGCTAGTCTTTATTAACGACTACAAAGAATTTCAGTCGTGACTAAACTAGTTTCTTTGGTCGGTATAAATGTAGTGTACTATTATTTGTGTTGAGGGGCAAATTCGTCCATGAAAAAATATTGAGCTGTCCAAGTGCTGTTTCAGCCGAAAGGGATTTGAGGTGTGGGGGACAGAAGTATCCAAAACCTTCCAAACACTGTTATTGCTCAGTTGTCTTTCTCCTTTTTTTTTTCTCTCTCTCTCTTTTCTCCAAAAGATTGAATCTAGTTAAGGCGTGGTGGCTGCACCCTTCAGAATTAGTGGGGACCAAACGGAAATGGAAATTCCCTCCACACCCTAAAATTACATAAATGCCCATAAGACACCACTAAATGTGCGTCTCAATAATGAGGGCTACATGGAATATTCCAAGGAAGTAAGGGTGGAGTGTTTTTGAAACAAAAGGAAATATGTTTTTTATTTGGAAATGGAATTCCATGTAGGATTGTGGAATTGTTTGGATATGGAGTTCGTTGTTTCCTATAACTACTTTGTGTTAGAAAAAAAAAAAATTCATTATTTTATTAAAAATAACTTTCTGAACCAACAACCCCAAGGAAGTTAGTAAGATTTGTCAACCTAACGCATGGGAAAAAGTTTTCCTTCTCCTTTGATCAAAAGCATCAAAAAGTTCATGAAATTAGTGGTTAGGTTCCAATTAAACTTTAGAACCAATAATTTTTTAATTAGCAATTAAAATAAAGCCAATACGTTCTCTAGCTTTATGACCTAGGACAGTTTTCTTTTTATAATTTATAAATAAAAAGTATTGTAGGTAACATCTGTTAAAGTACTTTGGAAAATAATAAAAAAGTACTACTATTACTTTGGTTTTACTCTTAAGTAACTAATATTTTTCTTCAAAACTAATCAATCTAGTCTTTAAACTCAACTTGGTCTTTGAACTATTACTCATTTTTCTCTTCTTTATTATAGTGATTAAGAACTAAATTAGTCAATTTTGAAATGTTTTTTATCAATATTTTACCCTTTTTCTTTTGAAATGAAAAAAAAAAAAAAAAAAAAACTTTTGTAAGGCATTAATGCATTAGCCAAACGTTGCCCAATAGTACAAGTAATTTCACTTCGAAAAGTAACTCAATTAGGTAGCTAGCTATGATCTACAAGGGAAGGTTTAGAACCTAACAATTAGGTTTTGTCTGCTTTGACTATAAGCATAATTAGAAAAATGTACTTACACAGTTACACGGAAACATTCACATATATATCCAACAAGAAAATATTTTAAGCTAGGTTTATTATTCTGAGCAAAAAGTAATTATCATTTAATTTTTATTTTTAGATGAATCATTCAACTTTTTATCTGCTTGTCTTGGTCCTAGGCAGTACACCAGCCAATAATTTTTATTAGTTCGTAGCATAAAAGTTTCCTGAACGACATCAACATGTTTGATTCTTGCCTTTAACCCAAAATATTCGTACATAATATTTGCAGTACAATAATACAATTTCTTTGGCCTTTTCGTATTCAATAAATTTAGTGATACACAAATTTCTTTGGCTTTTTCGTATTCGATAAGATTAGTGATAGAAAATTTATTATAATTTTTGAGATGATATATTATGATTTGTGCACATTATAAAGTGAGATGCTGATAATGGGCAATGTAAATGTAATTTTACTCAAATTTTAACTTATCATATTTACAATTGTAAGAAAAAAATTGTAAAATATTTGTGTCCATATAAATTACAAGGCATGAAAAAAAAGGGGAGTGAAGTCTTGCATTAGTGTAATAAAGACCAATAACTTGAGTCAGGTCCCTACCTAGTACCTGGTACACGATTTGATATAATTATAAGCAGCTGGTATGTTTCGCACCAGTGATTCCTAGCTAGTAGCCTAGTATTGGCTAGCTCATAAAAAATTTTGTAGCTCAAAAATATATATCCTGTTAGGAACACACACTTAAATATATGTTTTTAATTTTTAAATAATATTATACATATTTTTACATATTTTTTCATCCACGCGTATTTTTACAGACTTTTTCACTTATACTTATTTCCACACATATTTTCAAATACATGTTTTTAATTTTTAAATACATATACCAAACAGTCACATAAGTCCTGATATCAAACTATTCAGGTTTTTTTTCCCCCAATAATATTCATGGTTTATATACACAGATAAAAGTGGGTTTCTGGTCCCCAAAAGGACAGGAATGAAAGGTTTAATTGGGACCTCAACTTTATGGAAGGTGAATCCCAACAATTGTAGTACTGCCTTTGATGTTAGACATTGGTCAAAGGATTCCAAGTTTTTCTTCTACCTAAACAACTGAAGCAAAACTAATATTTTGTTTGAGAATAATTTATTTAATTGAAAATGAAAAAAATTTATTGAAAATGTAAGAAAAAAAAAAAAGGGTCAAAGTTAGTTGAATGGTACAATGAGACTTATGAATAATACCAAAAAATATAATAGGATTTATGATTAGTATTAAAAAGAGATTTAACACTAAAATAAACTGAATCTTTCATCACATTTCAAACAAACTCTAAGGGTCTTTATAATTCAACTTGCATCTTTTGATATTTTCAATAGAAATATTTAAGATTCAAATTCTCTCTCAATAATAATCAAATTTAATTATATAACAGATGGAGCAAAGAGGTGATTATAAATTGAAAAGAAAGAAAGTAATATAGTGTTCATCATCATATCACCTCCACAAGCCTCCCATGTTATGTTACATAGTGCGGGCATGCATGACCTCCAGCACAAGGGTGCCTATCATGATCTGGGGTGTACTTCCACTACAAGGGATGGGGTGTACTTAATCACCCATAATTGCTTGTAATTACTTAATGACCCAAAGCCAAAGATAGGCCTATGTATTTAAGATAATCAGTTTATATTTGGGGCATATGGGGATCATTACTTGTACCATGCATGTTGTAAGGTTTACTCTAATATGTTCTTTTCCTTCTTGAAAGAATGACTTCTTTACTTAAAAAATTTCTTGAATCATGAGTGCTTTAAGCAAACCCTTAAATTAATATATACTGTATAATATTAGTCTTATACAATATGATAATTTTTAAGTACATCATCATTTAAAATCTCACTGTTAAATTATATTCTCTCTTAATGCGTAAATATACTAAATTTCAAATCAATTAAATGTTATTTACTATGCAATTCATAAATTCATTCCTTCTACAATTAATTATAAAATATAATAAAACTTAAATACCAACATGATATACTAATTATTAAGTTATTATTCGTCAAGAACAAAACTAGATACTTATCATTATTATTTTATAATCTTATTGCTTGTAAGTATAGAAAGTGTTATATAGCAAATATTATTATATGACACAAGCTTTAGTATTTTTTAATATAATAAGATTTGAATCTATGATGTCATTTCTACGATGATTGTTTTTTATTATATTAGATTAAAATACTAATAAGCTAGCTTTTCGGTTTTACGAGTGTTTTTTTTTTTAGTACAGATGAGATTCTCAAATCTCATACTCAATAACAAAAGTCTTTATTAGTCGACCCATAGTCGAGATTAGGTATTGGTTTATCATTCTTTTAAAAGGATTTTCTTCGGTTCATCTCTACTCTCACTTTGGAAACACCGAAACAGAATAAGAATTATGTATGCTTGCATCGCATAATTAATGTATCTTTATATGTTTGTTAAGAAGTAAATGTAGTGCCACTTTCATTTTCAAAAGAGAGGTGGCTTTTGGTGTCTCTTTCTCTACCCCATAAGGAATCAAACAGGAATTGGTAAAGGATACCAGCAAGTCCATGCAATAATGTGGCCGTAAATATATATATATATATATATATATTTATATATGTTTTCTCTGACCCAGGAAAAAGGTAAATAGGTTCCTCTCTTTTCTTCAGTCAAATGGCCACAAAAACTCTGGCTCAGTCACTTTTGTGGTACAAATATATATAATAAGTATTCTTGTCAATGTTAAAGTATATAGAAAGATAAAGAGTATTTTACTATTTTTACTGGCTTTCTCGTGTAACGTTTAGATTTTGTCCTGTTTTTGTTGTTTCGATCCCAGAAAAGAGGATTCGAATGTTAGCCTCACAACATGCATATAGCCAGTACAATTTTTTTTAATCATGTTTTTAATGGTGAAATTAAATAAGGTTTTTTTTAATGTAGTGCACTAATCCTAATTCTTAAGACTTTTAATTTTTCAATGTCTTACCAAAATTTTCTGCTAGACCCTATCGTCTTGGAATCCAAATCTTCTTGTCCATGTAGTAAATTTGTTTAGTTAGAATTACGGCTTGAGTGCGTACTCTAATTAAATTATAGATGTTTACGTTGGAAATGCTAAGAAAAACTAAAATAAATGAGCCAATGAAGCGATCATGGAGCACTTGATTTCATCCTGAAAAGGTTTTTACCTTTTATGGGGTTTTCTAGTAAAAAAAAAAAAAATTGATATTTTTTGCTGGTTTGGGGTGGTTTAGGAAGATTACAATTGCTGCACTAGTTTTGCTCTGGCCAAAACTAGGAGTACTAATGTAGAAATTGAAAAGGTAATTCAAAGTTGATCCTGAATTCCCTCTACCATTGCAATCAAGATTGGGAAGACCCTTCAGCAAAAAGATTTGGAAGACCCTTGCATTAGTTTTGCTTTGGCTAAATCTTTGCAGCAAGAATTTCCTCTACCATTGCAATAAATATATTGCAATTTATTGGTGTGCTTTTAGGACATCAATATATTATAACCCATAAGCAAAGTTATAATTTCATAGTTATCTGTTTCTCACAAAAGAAAAAGAAAAAGATATCATACATAAGATATAAACTATAACAAACAAAGCTTGAATTTGGTAACGACGGGTTGTAAAATTCATGTTTTACACCATCTAATAAGAGATTGTCATATCAGTATTTTACTTAAAATTCAATACATCCTATCACACTTAATAACATTTTTTTTTTTGTTGAGAAATTAATAACATCTTAATAAGCTCTCAATTTAATTGGATTTATATATGGGTATTAGAATTGATTGAGTGTGATTGTGCTTATTATTAGATTTGTGATAAGGTTTTTCTCAAAAAAAAAAAAAAAAAAAAAATTTGTGATAAGGTGATATGACATGTTGGGAATGGAAGAGTAAAATATGAATTTTACACCGCATTTTTACAGAATTTAATCTGTAACAACAAATTTAAAATCCAAAATTTATTGACAGTATCTGAACTAAAAAGGCAACTAATTAACTAGTAAATATACTCTCTTTGTAATTGCATGTTTGGAAACAAAGAAAAGATGAAAATTTATTAACTGGCTAAAATATTTTAAGCATTATCTCCTAAGAAAGGAGATTCTTTAGGACCTTCACTTCCACATGGGTTGGGTATGCAACTATGCATAGAGCATAGGTGAGGCAAAACCTTTAAAAATAGTCATATGAAAGCACTGATGGTACAATGTGGAGTTCATGTCTTTACAGGGTGGAAATAGATTATAGATATGCAAGATTAAAGCCTGTACAATATGAAACATCAATTCCCAATGAACACCTTATTTAAGGATTTAGGCACCATGTTCTTGATTCTTGAACCGTGAATTTGGGCTTTTCTTCTTCGTTAGGTAGGCTTTACCCCGTTTTCTTTTGATCACCACATACTTCTTGCATTATACGAACCAAATGTGAAGAACCCAATGGTACAGTTTTTTTAGTAGTCATGTCAAGTGGTTGGAAGAAACTTTGGAATTACTTTATTATTCACAAAAAAATAAAAATGTTATTTATTTTATATGAGTAAGTTGCGGTACAAAATGTTTTGTAATTATTTACGGTGATAAATTGTGATTAGAATACTATCTTTGTATGAACTCACTATTGAACTCACTATTGACCTCACTTTTATTAGCACCTATCATAATATATAGATAATTTTTTTTAGTAGTCATGTCAACTAGTTGGAAAGACGCATGAAATTAGTTTAGTTGTAAAAAAAAAAAAGTGTTTATCTTTTTTCATTTGTAAAGTTTATAGGTACAATAATTTTTATAGTCATTAATGACGTAGAAAGTTGTGAGAACATCATCTTCACATGAACTCACTAGTGACAATAATTTTATTGGCACTTATTGTAATATTCCACCCCAATATGTAATTATGAAAAATTTTGTACCCTCAAACTTATTGTTTTTGCTTTTATTGAGGGATCATCAAGGTTTTGTTGACTTTTTATACATTGACGCTCTTAGACGTCTATATTGAAATCACATAATAATAATAATAATAATAATAATAACCATTTAACATAAAGGTCATTGGCCAACTTTTGTTGATTTGTTATCAAGGAGACATGACGTAAATTTGAAGGTTCCATATTACATTTCTCGAACACTTTCACTCATTTTGACATCAATTGATGTAGGCAGTATATGAATCACTTGATACATGGCCCGCAATTCATTTTGGAATGGATCCAAACCACAAGGCCCAACTTCACTTGCAATATGAAAACCCAAACTATGAGTTCCACACCGTACATCTTGTTTTATCTTGCGTTTGGAACTGGGAATTCAACCGACCAGTTCATAAAGTTTATCTGGTGTTTAGAGCTACGCTTTTTTTTTTTTCTTTTTTGAGAAGGTTTAGAGATATGAATTAAAACATGCATTTTCTTCTAAAAATTAAATTAAAACCAGAATTTAAGAAAAATAATGCTCTTGCCAAGCTTAGTAATGTGAGCTTATAACTAAAAGAAGTATTAAAGTGGTTAAAAATATAGTGAAAATGGCTTAAATGGGACTGCATGGTCTGTCCTTGGGTTAATGAATCAATACTTATTCAAAAATATAATAAAAAAAAAAAAAATAATGCTCTTTGCCTACATGTACAACCAATGTCGATCAACGTACAATATCAATGATATGAATTACCGTCACAATCAACCAAAACTCATTAACTATACTTAAAAAAACCTCAATATTAACTTAGAAACTTACAAATAAGACATTCACAATTCTAAAGTTCTAATACACCCTGTGGTAGTACTTTCTCACTTAAACAATAGAAAAACACTCGACTCGCATATACTAGCATCTTTCAACCCAAGGAAATTACCAAACTATTCACCCCATATTCTTCTAAAAGAGTCTTCTCCTCTACCCATACAAGAGTACCACTTGAGATAAAGTCCCAAACTCTATCTAGATTAATTAATTTATTATAGTTTCAAATCTTATTCCTAAGTAAACAAAATATGGGACAAGAATTGAGTCTAGTGCACCTAAGCCTGTTCCCAAGAAATGTAACATTACTCCTTTTACAAGCAATACTAATGATTTTTTTTTTCAATGACAAGAAAACTCAAATAGATAACCAAGTAAAAAATAATAATTTTAGGCAATTTTATAGTTAAATGCTTGCCAACGAACACCAAATTCACTCACCCTCTACGAATCTGAAATCAAATTGGTTTTTTGGTTTTCATTTTCTATGCCGTTTTAATGTTTAATTTCATTTTTGTAAATTTATGTGTTTGATTCAAATCTTGCACTTCCAGTTTAATATGTCTGTTTTTCTAATGTTTCAAATATCTATATGTTATTCTCTCATACAATCTATACTTCTACATAGTGTTTCAGTAAGTCCACATGCTATCTATGCCTCTCACACAACCGCATGAAGATTTTGTTATATTAATTAAGGCTACAAGAGTTGTAGGTTGAATTTTGGAGGAACTCATTTATATAATGAATTGATGACATCATTATTACATTAAGAATGAGAAATTAATAGCCATTGAATGAAATTAAAATAATTAATAGTGACTCTGGTCTGAACCAACTTCTAAATTATAGAACAGTCATCAAGAAAATTTCACACAAAATGTATTGATAAAATAAGAGTACAAGCTCCCTTAAGAGTCAATACAATAAAATAAGAATACAAGCTTCCTTAGGAATCAATACAGAGTTCTTAATAGTGCAGTGAGACTCCTCGATAAACACTTGTAACAATACACACACTATTAAATGACCAGAGTTCAGCAATATATAGTACACAATATACAATATAAAATGCATAAATTTTGGAAATTATTTTTCTTCCCTATCGTTAGCGTTACTCTTAGTAACTATTATTAAAAGGGACAACGGGCAGTAGACAATGTAGCGAAATTTGTGATGGGCTAAGAAAGTTGGTAAACAAAGTGGCAAAAATAGTATCGTGAGGATGAGGATGAAGAATGATCCAATGATTAAGACGAGATAAGCAAGCCAGTTGAGGTCTCTTACTAACAAATAACTACCAGTCATGAACGATAAGGAGACCATAGTAAGAGCTAGTCCCAATGTTGGCACGGCAATCCTAAGGGAAGCAATAACCAAGTTAATATCATCTAATTGTGCCCAGATGAGTGCAACAACAACAGTAACAGAACTATACATTGCTATGGTGTTGCTGATAATGAATGCTTGGAACAAGTGGTGTTGTAGAAATTTTGCCATGCCTTTGTGTGGTTCAGAGTCATCGTTGCCGCCTGGCACAGTGAAACCTGCAGCAAAGGTTACAGTGGCCACAAGTGTTGCAACCAACAATAGAGTGTTGACCCTATCCTTGTAATTGTCCATGTTGGGTGCTTCCCTTGGCCTTGGCTTTGAGCTTTGTGAGTTCTCAGTGATGGTTTCCTTATCCCTGTCCATGCTAGATTGCGCCCCTGGCTTTGAACTTGGCAAATGGTTCTTGGTAGTGCTTGGACTAGGAGCATGTGAGACGCCGGCGTATCTCAAGGCTAAATACGTCAATCGTTGCATCATAAATGACAAACATTTTGTCATGACTATATTGGTCAAACATAACATAATCTCCCCCCCACTAGATACTTCTTGCAGAATTGAAGTTGAGCTTTAATACAATATTAATTAGAATTTATATATGCTAAGAGAGAGAGAGAGAGAGAGAGAGACCCCTCACCCGAATGGAAAGGCCACAAGCAATTTCTAAGGATGTGCCGATGGCAATCCAAGCTATTTTTAAGAAGAAAAAGTTTGACAACACGCTTGATTGTAACTTTAAGCTATAATGTCATTTTAAGATTATTTTATTTTATTTTATTTTATAGAATGTAAATTTTGACAAAAATATCAATGAATTACATTTTTTTTATTATATCCTCTGTGCATACAAATTTTTCAGAAGATTAAATATTAATAAATATGTCATTAATCAAATGTTTAAATTTCAAATTTTTGTAATTTAAAATTTTGCATAAGAAATAATTTTATAAATTGAATAATAAATAACATCCGATTGGCATAAAATTTGACATGTTTGTTAAAAACATAAAGAACGTATAATTCAATAGTTATATTTTCAAAATATGTAATAATGTTATTTTTTTTAGTGAAAATTATAATCTTGAATTACAACCAAATTTTTTCCTTCTAAAAAATAGGTTTTGAGTTAGATGTTGAGAAATATCTCACCCCACTAAGGATTGTGTGTGTGTGTGTGTGTGTGTTTTGTTAGACATTTCAGAATTTGTAAAAGTCATTTACCTAGAATGTATTTTTCAAATTCTATTTTCTAGAGCTAGTCCCGTAGCAAGAGCTCTTTCTTCTCTTTCTTCTAATTAATTAATTCTGTTTTTTCTCTATGCACCCTTCACAGAAAGCCCTTTCCCCATCTTCGTTTGTTCTCACAGAAAATTATTTCTCTTTCAATCAATCTCTATCTTATTCAACCCAAAATCATAACGATCTCTCTTTTTCAACCCAAAATCATAACAGAACAAAAATGAAATCCCAAAATGACATCAACAATCTCTCTCTCTCTCTCTCTCTCTCTCTCTCTCTCTCTCTCTCTCTCTCTCTCTCAGATTCCTTTTTCTGTTATTTTTTATTTTATTTTTTGAAAATTTCAAGTACTCAAATGAGTAAAATCAGAGAAATAAAAATCCCAAATTTCGTGCTTCCTCTACATTAATCTGTTTTCCAAATTGATCCTTCTTTTTTCTTTCCTCCAAAAAAAAAAAAAAAAAAAAAATTGCCAAGGAATCAATGCAATGCTATTTCACTAGGTTTACATCTACCATCCGAATATATGTGATTGCTTTTCCATTATTTTTTTAGTCAGTAGGATTTTTTTTTTTTTTTTGAAACAGTTGGTAGGATTTGAATGACATTTATTCATTTTTAATTTTTATGGCATGATGTTTCTTTACTCAATTTTTAATTTAACTTTAGCCAATGCCACATCCAGCTTCTTCTTCTTCTTCTTCTTCTTCTTCTTCTTTTTTTTTTTTTTGAATAAATACTTTATTTACTGCAAAACATAAAAAGCAGTTGCAAGACCGTTAATACAGAAGCAAGCCTATTAATTTGGGCTATCAGTTCATTTTAAGTTATGTCCCAAAACTCTCTTGGCCCAAATTAGTGACCAGATTGGGATGAATCTGCCCACTTGATGTCCACTTGCGGACGGTTTGGATTGCTGTTACGGTTGATAGTCCGCGGTACATATGTAACCTAATTAGTTGGGGTGGGCAGATAGCAAATCCATACCAAACTTAACATAACCGACATGTGACCACCCCTAACAAAATTGTATATAATTTGGCCTGACAACCTACATGCATAACAAAATAGCATTGATTGCCTATATTTTTATTGTAAGCCCATTGGGATATATATAATATATATAGATCCTAACTCTAGACCAATAATAGACTAATCCTAGAGTAACTTTACTTATACTCCTACACCTACTGTCCTACAACAAGTAAGTTTAATATAGGATTGATTAAATTTACTTACTCTAAAGTAGATCTTAATAAATAAATGGTTTGTTTGGATTGAAGGAGAGCAAAAAGAAGTAGAGTAGAGTTGACTAGATATTAGGCTAATATCCAGGCAACTCTAGTCTACTCTTTTTAGCTCCTCCTCCTTCCCCTTTCAATCCAAACAAGCCATAAATTTAAACAAGTTAATCAGTTTCAAGGATCACATACCTCTTGAAACGAGGGCACCTTCCCGCAATACTCTAATGCAATGTCGAGTGCTGTCTTGCCTTCATCGTTCAACAACTTTAAGTCAACTCTTTTGTCCCGTGTCAGAATGATCACGACCTTAGGATGCCCACCCTTGGAGGCCAAATGTAAAGATGTGTTTCCATCTTTATCTTTTTCATTGATAAGCATTTCAAGTTCAGGCATTTTGAGCATATAATTTATCACTTTGGCTTTCCCACTCATAGCAGCTACATGCAAAATGTTTCGACCTTGATGGTTGAGCAACTCAACCGAATCTGGACATCTTTGGATAAACTCTTGAACTATCTTGATATGTCCTCTGCTGGATGCTGTGTGAATTGGAAAGAAGCCATTCCGGTCACTTTCATATATGTAATCTGCATATTTGTTTAATAAGTAGTGAACCCCTTCAAGGTATCCTATGGATGCTGCATAGGAAAGAGGAGTCATCCCCTTGCTGTCTCTATTTGCGGTGTGGATTTTCACTCATAACACTATCCAACACATCTGGTACATAAAAATGAACTATCATTCGCCCATAATTAAAAACCTTGATGATAATAAGAAATAAGAAATAAGAAACATCTTGATCCAATCAACTTTGTTAGATTCCTCCATAAAGCGATCGGATTCAACACAAAAATAAAATAAAAATTTAAACTTATATTCCCTTAATTTCTCGTTGAGTATAAAAAGTTCATAAAAAATAAATAAATCAAATTTTGATTTCATTGAGTTTTAAATTTTGATCCCAATATGTAATTTGTCTTTTAACTGTTCACATAAATTTGGTTAAATTATTTATATATATATATATATATATATATATATATACTCATCATTCTAACTGAATTTTGGTACACTTAGTATTTAATAACCGAAACTTGCCAGAGAATAAAATTACGATTTTTGATTTACTAATTCATAATGTTGGTACCATGTGCTAAATACTAAATTTCGTGTTATTTATGTTTTTAATAGTCATACCAATCAGATATTATTTATTACATTCAATACCAATTAGATGCAATTTATAATTGTAAGGTTACAATTTGCACCTAAGCCCAATAGTAGAAAAGGTATAGGTCCAAAGAGCCCAATACAATAAATTTGTGGAGAGTGGATTCTAAATCTAGTTGTTTATGGTCTAATTTAACAACAATAATGGTTTCAGATCATAAAATAATATTGATGGACAAGTTTATACGATGAAAAATTGTCCTCGGACTCAAACCAAGGAGTTAGTCCTTGTATTTCTCTCTTCTTAAAGGAAAATTACAAAAATTTAGGCAGTACCTTAGGTTCCCTATTTAAAATTTTGACACCTATTCAATTTAACAAACCAAATAAACGGCGTTAAAACTAAAATATCTTTTATTTCTTTATTTTTTTTCCTTCTTCTTTCTTTGTACCTACAAACACTTCCCTTCTAAACCCAAAACCCATATTTCCTTCTACCTTCTTTTTCCTTGTACCTACAAAAGGCTTCTCCTCTAACCCCAAAACCTTTCTCTTCCAAACCACCACGGACCCTCCTCTTCCAAACCCAAAACCCAGAAAAGAAAAAAAAAAAAAAATCTCATATCTCTCTCTCGATGTGTTCCTTTTCTAATCTATCGTTCTTTCTTTTCTGATCTATGATTTTGTCTTTTTTTTTCTGAACTATGATTCTTTCACCGTTTCTGATCTATCGTTCTTTCTTTTCTGATCTATGGTTCTCTTTTCTGATCTATGATTCTTTTCTATCTTCTTTTCTGATCTATGATTCTTTCTCTCTTTTCTGATCTTTTCTGATCTATCATTCTTTCTCTCTCTCGGTGGAGATTTCTTAAAGGAAAATTACAAAAATATTCAGTCTACAATATTTTTTTTATTTCTCTCCGATCCCCCCTCCTGAATGTCTATCCTTCGTTTTATATCATCTTTCTTCCTTTCTACCTCCTTCACGTATGGATCAGATTACTATTTTTTATACTTGTCCCATCAGCCCTTCCTTAAAATCTTTGGAGGTAGCTGTAAGGCTAAATCCTGATACTCAGCCATTATCTCCTCATTAATACGGCTAAAGAGTTACTTGCAGAGCATTCAATGCGATGACAGCAGCTTTTTCCTTAGATATTTCATGGCCCTTCCTTATCCTATACTCTTACCATGTACATCCTTATCTGCAGGACCTCCTAAAATGTTGCTTCCAGTAGACAGACCATCCCTCTCAACCTCAACTTTACTATGCCTAGGAAGTATTCCACCTTTGACAGCCATCTTGGACGGCCTTAACCAGGCTTTATCCTTTTGGTTTCCAAGCCGGAACCTAGAGGAGATATTTTCCCGTTTTCAGATTTCCTAATGTCCTCGGATTGGACCACTAGACCAGTACACATATAAATACATACTCCCGGGCCCATTGACCCTACAATAATCAAATCTAATAAAATGTGTCATTAGATTTATTTTTATTCTAATAAATATATTTAATTGAGACTAAATTATTTTTGTTCTATATTTAAACCTTTTGTTTATCAATATACTCTGGGGCCCATTGACCCTACATAAATATGTTTATCATTTTGTATTTTCTTTAACTCGTAAATAGATAATAAACTATTGTAATTATCAAATTCCATATTTGTACAAAAAAAATGAAAGAGAAAAAAAACTATTTTTGTTAAATTCTCTGCTTGAGAAGAAACTGTGAATTCTTTTCATCTAGCTTTCTATCTAACTAGCTTGTTCCTCAAAAAAAAAAAAAAAAAAAAAAAAAAAAAAAACACTATACATCTCATCAAAATTTTGAATCTATGTTAATGTATTAATTAATTGACATTTGCTAATAGGGAAGTGCATTTATTTTCATATATTAATTATGTATTTTTAGAAAACACACTTATTATTGATATAAAAGGAATTTATATGATTATTTTTATAAATTTTATTCAAGAAAAAATTTATATAGAATACTTATTATGGAAAAGAAAAAATGGTTTAGAATAAGAATTTTTATGCAACTTGAGGATTTTTTATGCAATTCACTACGTGGCGGTTAAAAAAATCATCTACATATAGACATTCTTCCTTAGGTTTTATTGCTTTGGAAAAAAATGATATAAAAAAATCAAAATAAAGAAAGAAAAATTAATAATACATACAATAAAGAATATAAAAAAATAGTTGTGCACTTAAATTATTTGAAATAATAAAATATTTCAGAATTCACAAAAGTAATATGTTCATATTTTTAATTATACTAACCTCAATAATTTATATTTCATAATTTCCTTTTTCTTTTCTTTTTTTGAGAGAGTTTCATAACTTCCTCTTTCTAATGACATTTACATAGTGTGTTTATTAATTAATTATTTATAGGTAGTGCACCAATTCTTTATATAAAATTTAATTTTTGAAATAGATCTATATAAGAAACCACTTATTGGGTATGATATCATTAAAACAAAGTCCAATAAAGATAAAAGAAAATTTAAAATAGCGTGCGGTTTAAATAAGATAATAAAACCCTTTTGTATTAGAATTCATTTCTCTCTCTCTTGTATGTGTGTTTATTTCTAAAAAAGAAAAAGATAATAAAAATTTGTATGCTTAATATAGTAGAAATAATTAAACAACTGTTCCACAAAAAATAAATTAAATATCTGTTGATTTACTCAAGTAATAGGTTCATAGTGAGCATATAAAGTTCATAGTCTTAATTAAATTATTTCTAACAATTTGCATTTTGTCTTCTCTAATTACATGTAATATAATCGAAGTTGATTCTCCAAATAAAAAGATAATAAAAAATTGTATGCTTAATTTAGTAAAAATAATTAAACATCTGTTCAATAAAAATAAAATAAAAAATTTAAACATCCGTCGATTTACTCAACTAATAGGTTCATATAGCATGTATATAAAGTTCATAGTCTTAATTATATTATTTTTTAACGATTTACATTTTCTCCAAATATTATAAAACATAAAAGATAACACATGTTTCACATTTTGTTGAGGTAGTAGGTAGTAGCTTGTGATTAGTGCAACGCAATGTTTTAAAAACTTGATTGAACTGGCATAAAATCCCTTAAAAACCGGTTTTTAAAACCATGGTGCAACTTCACTTTCGTTAAGAACCATTGTTAGTTAAGAACTCATTGGTAGAATTCACTAACTTGTAAGTAGAGGGTGCCTAAGAGTTTATAAACATATAGTTAAATATATACTTAATCCATGTGGAACGTCAAAATCATAACAACCATCAATTATATCATTGTATTATACAATAATCATAATCTACAATCTCAACAATTGTTAAAAACTTTGTAAAATTTATTGTGTCACTAAATTTATTTGTGTTAGATTAAATAATTAAATTCATCATTTTCTAATAATCCAAAAGTTTTGTAACAATCAGTAAATTATCGAATGGGATGGCTGAGAAAAACATGGAAACAGCTGGAAAATGAAATATAGTGAAGTTGCTAGTAAACTTACCTATGTTCTTTCCAGTAATGGCAGTGTGAGCAATAGATTTGATTACCATAAATTGATTTAGAACTATACGTTCTCCAACTACCGTTCGCACATTAATTCCATCAGCTTTTTCTATCATGAGCTTCACCATTTCCGCATCCCCTGCTTCGGCTGCCATTTGTAGAGGAGATTTGTACTCCTTACTCGGAAAATATGACAATATTGGATTTGTTGTTTTGACCAAATAATCAGCGATCTCACTGTACTTGGTTTTCAAAACCAAATCCACTTCTCTGTATTTGTTTATCAAGGCTAGGTGAAGGGGAGTATTCCCGTCATTAATTACCATAAATTGATTCAGAACTATACGTTCTCCATCTACTGTGCCCATATTAATTCCATCTGCTTTTTCTATCATGAGCTTCTCCATTTCCGCATCCCCTGCTTCGGCTGCCTTATGTAGAGGAGATTTGTGCTTCTTATTCGGAAAATATGACACTATTGGATTTGTTTCAACCAAATAATCAGCGATCTCACTGTACTTGGTTTTCAAAACCAAATCCACTTCTCTGTATTTGTTTATCAAGGCCAGGTGAAGGGGAGTATTCCCGTCATTATTATGCCTCCTCAGAAATTCACTACCAGAGACACAGACCAATTTTTTTTAACGTGGACAAATGCCCACAACTTGTCGCTCCATGGAAAGCAAGTTCACCAGCTGAGTTTTTCTTCTTGCAAAGTTCACGGTCGTATTTAAGAATCGCTTCCACAAATTGATAGTGACCTAAGCTTGCGGCAATATGAAGGGCTGAATTCAATTTGGGAGTTCGTTGGGAAAACACAGGATTTTGTTCTATATCCTTGGCTTTAAGCTGCTTGATGAAATCAGTGTTCCCACGCTTTGCAGCCATGTACAAGTCTGGATCCATGTTTGTAGCCCTTGCAGAAACAACAGTTGGTATTTCTCCTTCTGGGTCCATCAGACATGGGTCACTTTCCATTCCTATTTGTTTTTCTATCATTTTGATATCAACTGTAACACATTTATCAATTTCCATGGCTTTAAGCTGCTTGACGAAATCAGTGTCCTCACGCTCTGCAGCCATGTACGAGTCAGGATCCATGTTTGTAGCCCTTGCAGAAACAACAGTTGGTATTTCTCCTTCTGAGTCCATCAGACGTGGCTCACATTCTCTTTTGAATTTTTTTTTGTCTCATTTTGATATCAGCTATACTAGATTTATAAACATTCTTGCCTATAAGCTTCTTGACGAAATCAGTGTCCCTACGCTTTGCAGCCATGGACAAGTCAGGATCCATGTTTGTAGCCCTTGCAGAAACATCAGTTGGTATTTCTCCTTCTGGTTCAGCTGGTACCTCTGTCCCTGACTTCTCTGTTTCATCTTCTTCTTTGGTCCATCAGACGTGGGCCCCTTTCCATTTCGATTTTTTTTTTTGACATCCTCCATTTCAACTCTAGCACTACATTCATAAATTCCATGCGGTTGGGATGCAGAGGAGCCTGAACTCGACATTGAGGTTTTCACAAGTGAAAAAACACTTTCAGGTGATTGCTGTTCACTGTTCACTGACGTCAATCAAAATGCCATTGGGTTCGTTAGAGCATTTCCGCTCTCTACCAATTATAGAGAATAAACACACACACACACCCAAAAAAAAAAACTCTCCGAGAGCCTCTCCAACCCCCTTTTTTTTTTTTTAATGAGTTGCTAAAGTAGCTCTCTTGACATAGAGAGTACCGTAGCGACTCCAAATCAATATTCTTCCTTAAAAAAATAACCCAGCTCAATAAAAAATTATTCTTTCTCTCGCACTTTTTTTCTCTCAAATGTCTCTAAACAAAGACAAATAATCAAAACACAAAACACAATCTAGTTCTCATAAAACAAATAGTAACAACAAAGTAAATCAGAACAAGAAAAGAAGGAAAAAAATTAAAAAAAAAAAGACAAAAAGACAGAAGCTGATCTGACCCAACCACGTTTGCATCCACTTGGTGGTGAGGAGGAGGACCAGCGGCAGTGAGTGGATGATCTTCACCGGCCTTCGTAGCAGCAACCTCTCTCTCTCTCTCTCTCTCTCTCTTTCTCTCTCTCTCTCTCTCGGCGATTTCTGTGGGCAATTTCTCTAATTTTTTTTCTCTCTGTTTGATGATAAAAAAGGAATGGGGTGGAAAAAAAGAAAAAGAAAATGTGTGGTGTGTGCCTATGTGGTGGAATTGTTTTTAATGATAATATAAGTCTGTTTTGGATTCGTTTATTTTACAGAAAATTTTTTGCTGAAATTACTGTAAATAAAGGTAAAAGTTAATTGAATAGTACAGTAGAACCCATTAATAGTACCAAAAAGTATAGTGGGGCCCATAAACAGTAGTAAAAATAAACTGAATAATAAAATAAGTTGGCAAAAATTATTTTTATCAAACACAATGTTAAGTTATATTAAGGAAATTAATAATAATTTAATGAATAATAAAAAATAAAGGAATTGGTCTAATCCATGTGGTGTGTGGTGCACTTTTTTTTATTGAAAAGTATGGTAAGTTTTTTTAATAAAATTAATCGATTCGGCAAAATAAGTATTGAATTTATACCTCCCCTGCCGTGCCCAACTGAATCTTCCCACCTTTCCCGGGTAAGAGATTCCACTTCCAAATAAAATATCAACTTATGGCATAATGAAGTAGTACATGCATTTTATGTTGCGTTGATTTTTCTCTCTTCGTTTCAATTATTTCTTTGACTTTAAAATAGGTAATAAACTATAACCAAGTCATGATTATACATTTCTAAGTTACACAACTACGAATAGCAATGGGTCGCGTTTGGGGCGGGTTTCTTTTTGCCCAAACCCGCCCCTGTTACCTGAACCTATCTTGTTTAATAAAGATTTTTTTAAAACCCCCAAACCCATCCCGTTGGGCCCTGCAGGCCCTGCCTGGCCCAAAATCACAAACACAAAAATTACAAACACAATCATAACACAAACACAAACTCACATTTAACAATGAAATAAATTGTAAATCATTGGTGAAATTAAAAAAAAAAAAAGGTAAAATCTTGAGATTCATAGCTTTAGCAATGAGAGACAAAATGAACCCAATAAATAAATAAAATAAAATAAAAAGATGGAGAATGAGGTGGAGACACATGGAGGAGGGAGCAGCTAAGCGAGGTCGTGAGGCCTTGAGGTTGAGCAATGCCGTGGGGCTGTGAGAGGGTAACTGAGCAAGGCTGTGAGGTGGGGCATCTAAGTGGGGCCATGAGAGGGTGGTTAACTGGCAGGGTATCAATGCAAGATGGGTGAGGAATATGGCCATATGGGTTGTGCAAGATGTGCGAGGGAGATGAGAGGATTGTGCGAGATGGGTGAGGGAGAATCGGAGATGAGAGAGTCAGAGAGTTGTGGTTATGGCTTTGTGAGTCAGAGAGTTGAGAGATGAAGAGGGAGAGGGCCGCTATGTTAGGGTTAGGAAAAATGAAAATGGAGAGCAAGTTTAGATATTTATACTTAGGGAGTTAGGGTTTTTAAATTTTTTTAATATTATATATGTATACAGGTCGGATTCAGGGCAGGTATGCATAATACTAGTACTTGACCTGAACCCGCCCTATTTGCTTCACGGGTCAAGTAAAAACCGCCCCATTAGGGTCGGGTCGGTTCGCTTACCTGCGAGTTGAGTAAATTTTTCCATTCCTATACACAACCAAATTCTCCTTACACAACTATTTGCTTATTTAGATTCAGCTCATTGGAGCAAAATCCATTATAGATGGACCTAAATCTAACTAATGCCATTGCCAGAGGTTCCTCCAATTGGAGATAGATCGAGAACTTGATCTAATTCTCACTTGTGAACAAAATTGATGTAGTTAGAAAATCACAAGAAACAAAACATGTTTGCTTATGAAAGATAACCTTAAATCTACAAGAAGAGAGACTAGAATCCACCAAAATAATATTAGAGAAAACTTTGAAATTTTATTAATTGAAAACTAAATTTTCTTGGAGGCTAAAAAATGTTTAAATAGAAATGCAATCCTAAGGCTACTAGGAATGCTTAGAAAAACCTAAAGTGCTCCTAGAGCAACTAAGAAAATGTTAGGACATATGTAGTTGTTCAAGCTTGTGAACATATGTCGCTATTTTATGTAATTGGCTTATCCTTAGACAAAACGCACTTTACTTGTAATTGGGTAGATCTAGGATGTGTTAAACACTTCAAGAAACAGTGGTTTAAGATTAAGTGTTGAAGCCGTCAAAGTCTGTCCAAGATACAAGCAAGGAAGTGCAAGATTTTAAAGCTCGATAGATACCTCGACAGATACATCTATCGAGATTTAAAGAAGCTGTTAAGCCCAACCCTCGACAGCTGTCTCGACACCTCTCGACACCTCTATCTGTCGAGAATTAAAGAAAACAGATTTCCAGGTCTGTTTCAAGTCCAATCCGTGTGTGTCTTTGGGATTTCTTTTCTCCTAACCCTAGACATATAAAAGGATTATTTTAAGGGCCGTCAAAGCAAGCAACAAGCAGAATTCACAAGATACAAGTTGCTTTTTCTCTTTCATGCAAATTGTGATCTGTGAGACAAAGTTCGTGCCCTAGTTCATCTCTGATGATTTGAAGAACTTTGCAGCCAACATTCTTTCTTCCTCAAGTTGGTGAGTGAGTCACGTACTGGGATTCGTGCAAAGGAGTAAGCCGCGTACTGGGATCCGCGCATCACATTGGTTAGTCACGTACTGGGAGCCGTGCATTAAACTGGAGAAATTGTCACTACAGAACAAGTCCAATTGGGTATTGGGGTAAGAGTTCAACTGTAGGTTGGTGAGGTACTGGGATTCCTTACTTGTAACTGCTTGTTGTGATAATAGTGGAGTTTCGGGAGTGGTGACCTTAAATCACCCGGTGGGGTTTTTGCCTTAGGGTTTTCCCCATTCGTGAACAAATCACCGTGTTATTTATTTTCCGCTGCATATCTTAGTTTGGTGATTTGTTTGTGCTGCCACGTGATATTATCTGTTAATTTGATTAATTAATAACTGGGCTAATTTAATTAATCTAAGTTATCACAAGGGGTCAACGCATTTGTGGCCTGTCAAGTGGTATCAGAGCAAGCACACTCTGATTAGGGTTTAATCTATTGTGTGTGATCCATTGACCCCCGCTGTCATGGATAGAGGACAATCTTTAATTATACCTCCTTTATTTGATGGCACTAACTATGCATACTGGAAAGTACGCATGAGAGCTTTCTTGCAGTCTTTAGATGAGAAAGTGTGGCAAGCTGTGGAGATAGGCTGGACCAAGCCTACAGAGGCGCCGGCTGACTGGGATGAAGCTAAGATCAAAGTGGCAAACTTCAACAGCAGAGCATTGAATGCCCTATTCAGTGCAGTCACCAATGAGGAGTTCAAGAAAATTTCCTCAACTGAAACTACCAAGGAAGCATGGACCATCCTCCAGACAACCTATGAGGGCACCAAGGCTGTCAAAGATTCAAAGCTGCAAAGGCTCACCACACGCTTTGAAGAAATAAAGATGGAGGAGGATGAGTCGTTTGATGAGTTCTATGCCAAGCTGAAGGACATAGTGAACTCAGCCTTCAATCTTGGGGAGACCATCCCAGAACCCAAGATAGTAAGGAAGGTGCTCAGATTGCTGCCAGAAAGATTCCATGCTAAGATCACGGCGATCGAAGAGTCGAAGAATATTGACAGAATTCCTTTGACTGAGCTGGTTGGAAACTTGCAAACCTATGAGTTAGGGCTGACTAGGTTAGGCAAGTCGAACAAGGGCAAGAGTTTGGCACTGAAGGCCAAAAGCAGTGATACGGATGACTCGTCAGATGATGAAGATTCCAAGATGAAATCCTACATCACAAGGCAATTCAAGAAGTTTATGAAGAATGCAAATGGAAAGGTTTCAACAAAGACCGTAGACAGTCCAGTTCTTCACAATTCAGGAATCCGGAGAAAATGAAGAAGGATGTCAAGGATGGCGGTCAGTACACTGTTCCCACAGGACCAAAGTGCTTTGGGTGTCAAGGCTTTGGACACATGAAACAAGAGTGTCCCACGTACTTAAAGAGCATAGGGAAGAGCAAAGCACTTGCTGTTACTTTAAGCGACACAGAGCCCGAGGACGATTCCGAGGATGAGGACGACGGAATCTTGAGTGCCTTCACTGCCACTGTTAATCCTACTGATGGGGTTACAGAAGATGTGGATGAAGAGAAGGAATTGGTGGAGTCCAAGATTGAGATTATGGATGATCAAGATGACATCCATACCGCCTATGAGAAGCTATACAAGCTTTCTGAGAAACATGAGAAGCTCTATAGGCTAGCCACCAAGAAGCTCAGTGATGTGGAACTTGACCGTGAGGAGCTGTCCACAAAGGTTGATCAAGCGAATCAAACCATTGGAGCACTGAGGTTCAAGAACAATTTCTTGGCTGAGAGGACCAAGAAGCTTGAAGCAGAGCTGTTTCAAGTCAGAGCACAACTGGAGAGGACGTCAAGCGCCAAGCTGGACAAGATGCTAGATGCTCAGAGATCTTCTTCGGATCGTACTGGATTGGGGTATGAATTCTCTATCTCTAATACTCCTTCTGCTAGTACTACTGTTTTTGTTCCACCGGCTAATAACATTAAAACTGAGGAAAATAATGTTAAAACTGATTTAGCTAGTGAGAACGTAGACAAGGAAAAGTCCATCCTAGGAGCACCCCCTAAAATTGAGAAAAGGGAATCTAGAAACCCTAGGAATAAGAGGGCTAACTCTCAAAAGGCCAAACAGAAGAAGCCACATCTCTGTTATCATTGTGGTCTCGCTGGTCACACTCGACAAAATTGCTACAAGTGGCTTGCCACTCAACAGAGCAATGGCGAAATAGCATCTGGGAGCCAGAATCAGCTTCAGTCTTCTCTCGCTCCTCTTGGAGACATTCTAAAAGCTCTTATGTTCCTTTCGAACTTGAACGGTTCATATTCTTCTCCCTTTTTACCGGTTCAAGAGTCGACCAATAGGAAAGGATCTTCCAAGGTGTGGAAGCCAAAGGGATCTAAGTGATTTCAGTCACTTCTTCTTCTTTCTCTGTTTTCGTGTGTTGCATTACTTGTGTGTTTCTTTACTGTTTTGAGTCAGTCTAGTTTTATGCATTGTTTTTGCTTTCTTTAACATGTTTTTGTTTGTGTGTTTTCAGTTTTGTGTTTTATTTTTTGCTCCCTTGATAAAAATAAAAAAAAAATTGAAAAATGAAAAATATAAAAACAGTGTGTGTTTGTGTGCATTAGTTCATGCGAACTTTTGGAATGGCCATTGAAACAGAGTTTTCCAAACTTTGTATCATCTATAGCTTAGATGAGCACTGTTTTTGCACAACTAAGCGAGTGAGCTTTGTAGCTCTTTGTTTGTGATGAGTAAGGTTAAGTAATCTCTTCTTCTTAACACTCGTATCACTCTTTTGACGGGTTGAACTAGAAAATCCTAAGAGAAAGGCATAAATAACCATCTCACCACTGTTACTCGCCAATCATAATATGACATCTGTATGCTTCGGCATAGCAAAAGTGCAATGTCATAAGACACCTGTATGCTTCGGCATAGCAAAAGTGCAGTGTCAAAAGCTTAACATCATTGGGTATTTCTTTTCTTTCTCTTGTATGCCCATGCATGATATGCTTGTTAAAAGAAAATATGCAAAGAAATAAAAAGCAAAAAGATTAAAAATGCTTTAAAATATGGTTGCAAGCGTGTTTTCTAGGAGATGTGGGAGTTATAGGATGTACCTCAAAGGTGATAGTCCCCATCAAACAGTTATGATTATGTGTGAGTTAAAGTGATTTTCTCATATCTCAAATCGTCATGACATTGAGACACTTATGCAATCTTGCGATGTTTTCACATACAACACGCAATACTCTTTGCAATTCTTGATACATGTGCAGGTACAATGTGATTTGGCCATCACAAGGTTTACATGCGTTAATGTATTATAACTAAACTGTCATAACTTGTTTTTGAAACATAAAATTGGTTAGACTTGTTTAGTGTGTATGTGCGTGTTTTGAGATACATGTGCATCATATTTCTTGTTGAGAGATGATTTTGAGAGCTTAATGTGTTGATTGTATCTTTGGTTGAGCTGTATGCATGATTGCATTCATGTCTGTGTTTTTCTTCTTTTGAAAAACTGCTTTGAAAGGCATCTCGACACCTCCTCGATACCTCTCGATACATAGCTATCTGTCGAGATCCTCAGACTCTTTCTTATCGCAGTCTCGACAGATACCTCGACAGCAGCTGGATCGATCGAGAAACTTTCTGTTTGCTCGATAGCTCCTCGATAGCTTCTGGATCGATCGAGGTTCCCACTTGCTTGTTTCTTCTCCCTCGATAGCTGACCTCGATAGCTGCATCTGTCCACGTGCTTTTCTCGATAGCTTCCCTCGACAGCTACCACGACAGCTCTCAACACCTACAGCTGTCGAGAATTACTGATGCTCTATAAAAGGGTCCTTCGCGATTTTTCAGGACATTCTCTCGATCTCTCTCGCTCGAAAACTCTCTGATCTCTCTCAAAATCTTTTCCCTTTCCCTCCAAACCTCTCTCAAGGCTTTCTCAAGTGATTCTTCGTGTTCTTCATCATTTGGTAAGCATTTTATCCCTCATTTTCATGCATTGCATTGTTTTTAAAACCCTAGGTTTGTGTTTTTGAAAAATTTTTGGGAGTTTTCAAAATTGTTGGGGTTTTCATGAAATTTTTGGGTTGGTTTTCTAGTTTTAATCTTCAAAACCACATGCATTGCATCACATTAGCATTCTAATTGTATTTTCATGCATTTAGATGTGTGCAAATCTATTGTGTGCTGTTAGGTTTGGATTGGGCTGAGCCCATGATGTTTTTGAGTTGCATTTCACATGCTCATGCATTTTCATGCATACGTTCTTTTCATTTCAATATTTCATTCTATCAATATTGATTTGCTTGGGACTTTTCTGTTTGTCTCTTCTTTCCCCCTCTTCTATGGTTGCGTTAGTAGCGTCTATGGCTCCTAAACGTAAGTCCATTCCGTCCCAGAACCCTCTGCGTTCTAAGGGACAGTCTTCTTCTGACTCTACCCCTATCTCTATCCGGTTCCGTGATGAGAAAGCCCATAAGGACTTCTCGGAGAACTTTTCTAAACGCGGTGTTCATTCGGAACGCCACGTCGTCCTGGCAGACTTTGCCGACACTGACCTACCCGATGTCATTCACACTCGGGGATGGGAGTCACTGTGTGACGTCCCGGTCACATCTCCTCTCGTGTTGATTCAGGAGTTTTACTCCAACATCCACGGGATAGATTCTTCAGTACCTTCTTTCTATTCTTGCGTTAGAGGTACGCGCTTCTGTGTCACCCCAGAGCTAGTCTCTGAGGTTCTCCATGTACCTAGGGTGGATCATCCCGATTACCCTAGCTGTGAGCGTCTCTGGACTGTGTCCAAAGACGAGATGATCTCGGCGTTCTGTGAACGTCCTACCTCTTGGGGAGATCACATGTATACACCATGTAGACCTTTTGCTAAAGGTCCTAGATTCCTTAACATGGTGATGACTTTTGTTTTGCACCCACTCTCTCACTACAACTCGATCACAGAGCCTCGAGCTCGGTTCTTGTTGTCCCTCCTTGAGGATCTCTCTATAGACTTTCCTTCTCACTTCATCTTTTCTATCATAGATGTCTATAGAGATACGGCCACCCGTGATAAGCTCATTTTCCCTTCCGCTATCACGAGGATCATGAGTCGTTTTTCCATTCCCTTCCCCTCGTCCGATCACTACCATGTCATGTCTGCCATAGACGCCGCTACCGTAAAACGTAGCGAGGCACAGTTCCGATCGCGACAGCCGGATGCTGCCACTCCTTCCACCCGTCCGACCACCTCCAGATCAGCTCGTGCGTCTGCTTCTTCCTCCTCTAGCGACGTCACGTTAGGAGACATCATGGCGCAGCTACAGCGCATGGATGCTCGCCTCGATACTCTCTCCACAGAGTTGTATCAGGTGAATGTCCGTGTTGGTCGCATCGCCAGGCGACAGGCGACCATGGGCGGCTTTGCCTCAGAGGTTTCTCCTCCGCCACCTCATGTGTCGACTGAGACCGAGGGTGATGATGATGGCGATGATGATGATGCTTCCGACGATGATGATGATGGAGATGCTAGCTCATCGGATGAGATGTCTACTTGACACTCTACCCTTTGTCACCCGTGACAAAAAAGGGGAGTAGTTTTGTATAAGAGTAGTCATACTTAGGGGGAGTGTTAGCATAGGACATTTTTGTTAGGGGGAGTGTGGATTGAGGGATGTAGTGAGGTGATCTATGTATTTTTTTTTCTTTTCTTATCTTTTAGAGATACATTGATCATGTACTTACATACATTGTACTTATTCTCTTTCTCTATATGATGATGTATGTTTTCTTTTTCACCTACCTCTACATGTGTTGTTTCTTTTCTGTCTTTATACACATGTCTCTTTACTTGTATGCAATCTATTATTTCTGTTTTACACAAAGATGCCTTGATGTGTTTTGTTTACAAGTGTTTCAGAAATACAGGTTGTCAAAGTCTTCTTGCCATAAACTCTCTTCTTGCAAAGTTTTTCAAGAGTTTGTGTTAGGATAGATTTTATTGTATGTATCAAGTGAATATGAGTTGAGTGATTTATGACTTCTCTCATATCTTCATTTGTGTGTTGTGGTTTTGTCACGGATTGCCAAAGGGGGAGATTGTTAGGACATATGTAGTTGTTCAAGCTTGTGAACATATGTCGCTATTTTATGTAATTGGCTTATCCTTAGACAAAACGCACTTTACTTGTAATTGGGTAGATCTAGGATGTGTTAAACACTTCAAGAAACAGTGGTTTAAGATTAAGTGTTGAAGCCGTCAAAGTCTGTCCAAGATACAAGCAAGGAAGTGCAAGATTTTAAAGCTCGATAGATACCTCGACAGATACATCTATCGAGATTTAAAGAAGCTGTTAAGCCCGACCCTCGACAGCTGTCTCGACACCTCTATCTGTCGAGAATTAAAGAAAACAGATTTCCAGGTCTGTTTCAAGTCCAATCCGTGTGTGTGTCTTTGGGACTTCTTTTCTCCTAACCCTAGACATATAAAAGGATTATTTTAAGGGCCGTCAAAGCAAGCAACAAGCAGAATTCACAAGATACAAGTTGCTTCTTCTCTTTCATGCAAATTGTGACCTGTGAGACAAAGTTCGTGCCCTAGTTCATCTCTGATGATTTGAAGAACTTTGCAGCCAACATTCTTTCTTCCTCAAGTTGGTGAGTGAGTCACGTACTGGGATTCGTGCAAAGGAGTAAGCCGCGTACTGGGATCCGCGCATCACATTGGTTAGTCACGTACTGGGAGCCGTGCATTAAACTGGAGAAATTGTCACTACAGAACAAGTCCAATTGGGTATTGGGGTAAGAGTTCAACTGTAGGTTGGTGAGGTACTGGGATTCCTTACTTGTAACTGCTTGTTGTGATAATAGTGGAGTTTCGGGAGTGGTGACCTTAAATCACCCGGTGGGGTTTTTGCCTTAGGGTTTTCCCCATTCGTGAACAAATCACCGTGTTATTTATTTTCCGCTGCATATCTTAGTTTGGTGATTTGTTTGTGCTGCTACGTGATATTATCTGTTAATTTGATTAATTAATAACTGGGCTAATTTAATTAATCTAAGTTATCACAAGGGGTCAACGCATTTGTGGCCTGTCAGAAAACATCTTAAAACCCTAATTCATGATAAGCACGAAATTAAGTGGCAAAATTAAAAAATTATCAAAAATGGAAAACTTGAGATGATTACAAAATAAAATCCGATTATCTCTAGGAGACGTCTCAAATCGGGATATTATTGTTTCTTTTAAATTAAAAGTTACAGTAGAAATAAAAATGACTAAAAACGGAAAAAACAAAGATTTCCAGGCCTAAATAAATGAATTTTTCCAATAAGTGGATTGGATTGTGGCCATGGGTGACGAGTTTTGCTCCTAGCTTTCTTGTCACCAATTTTCATGCAATTATGTCATTGCTACCAATAATTTTTACTAGCATTATTTTACTTCCTAGATTTCTTACACGCTAACTTTTGGCAGTTTCTCTGCTTGAGGAAAGACTATGATATCTGTTCTGCATCCAAAATCTACAGAGCTCGTATAACTCTCAATGACCATGATGAAGCCAGTGCCTACTCTTTGGGACTTCCTTTTCGCGCCATCGATTAACGTAGGAAATTCAGTATAATAAAAATCAATTGAGAATGGGCCTTAATCCATTTGGATTCCCAACTTTACTCGCCATCTGAGAACCCAAACTCTATAAGTTCCACCCTACTTTTTTTTTTATCTTGTGTTTGAAACTTGGAATTCAACCGCCTGTTCATAAAGTTAATCTTGGTTTTTAGAGCAACCAATTAAAACTGGTTTGATGCCTTGTCTAAAGAGGAATAACCAACTTACTGAGTAGTATATTTTTACTGTTATTTATAATACTTTTGATTTAAGTTTGTCTTTTGTTGACGTGAGTTTTGTTGAGTTAGGAGATCTCCAAACTCAGCAGCTCATTGCTAAACTTTATTGCTACTGTTAAAGTTGGTTTCTCTTATAAAAATCGTAATCTACTTTATGTTGACGGAACCGGGATTTGAACATGAGGGGGCCAAGCATAGCCAAAAAAAAGTTTCGCGAGTGTTGATTTTAGCCGACCAAAAAATGCATACATATCATAATATTAATTTGTGGATGTATTCTAATATTAATTTTTAGGAATTTATCCTATGTAATGATTCAAAATAGTTCTTGACTTGCAAAGTCAAGAATCTTTAACCTATATAAAAATTAATATATATTTTTTTATTTTTCTTTCCAATATTTATTTATTTAGTTTAAAATTTTAAATTAAAAAAAAAAAACCCACAAGCCACAACAATATGATTATTAGTAATTTCTTTACACAATAAAGTTACAACAAAATTAATGGATATAAGATAGTATACTACTACATTCATTTTTAGATAACTTTATGAATATAAGGTAGTATATACCATATGATTAGACCCAAAAAAAAAAAAAAAAAAAACAACAATTAGGTGCACATGGCTTTATGTTGGCCACAAGAACCACAATGAGTTGTAGCCATCTTTGCCACAATCTCCAAGAGCCTTTGTCAATCATCATTTTGCAAAATAGAGAGAAGGCATGCACTGAAGTCTAAGGTTGTGAAGTTAGAAAGAAAAAAAAAAAAAAAATAGAAGAAGAAGAAAGCAACAGAAATGCAGCTGTCCAAAGAAGAAGATGATGGTGGTGGTGCTTCACTAAAGGATTGTTTTGCTAAGGATTTGTCATTTGTACTTATCTTGTTTTTTTTTTTTTTTTTTTTTTTTTTTTTTTATTTGTACTGGATTTGTGATTGTCTAAAGGTTTTTCTAATTATGCAATTTTATGAATTGTTTTGTTGGTTTGTCTAATGGATTTTCTTTATATTTTTGGGGCAACACAGCAAAGGGATGGTTTGATTAAAACAATTTGGGAAATTTCATGGGTCAATTTGTAAAAATATTTGGGGAGGGGGGCAAGTATATACAATTTAGGGTCAAAAGTTAGAATTTCTGTATAGCCTATGCATACTACTAGTTAATATTTCAAAATCTAAGGGGGGTCATGGCCTATACATACTAATAGGGGTGTTCACAAAACCGTACAAACCGCACCAAAACCGCCCGCAAAATGGCATAATCGCATTGCACCGCAAATAATAGTGCATTGCACTGCACCACACCACATGGTGTAGTGCGGTTTGCGGTTTTATAATAAGAAAACCGCACAAACCGCACTGCATCACACATTCTCTATATATTAATATATTTAATTATTTTTAATATTAAATATATTACTAATAGTTTAATAACCTAGTTTTTTTTAAAAAAAAAGTTTGATAACCCTAATAAGTGTTGATTAAGAAAGCTTGCTCAAAATAAAGAAAAACTAACTCAATAGTTTAAAACTTGGTTCAAAATAAAGGGAAAAATTAGCTTTCAGTTAGGTAGAAAAAGCCCAAAATTTGAAAAATATATCAATTTCAAATCATTCAAACCGCATCTTATACACCACACAGCATATAAGATCGTAAAAATAAGATATGGTGCAGTTATGGTTTTGGCTAACCTTTAAACCACACCGTACATATGACCGAAAAAATAAGATGCGGTACAGTTATAATTTTAAAATGACCCAAAATCACACCGCACCGTAAACAACACTACATACTAATGATATTTGCTATGATATTTTTTTTATTTTTAAAATGTACCTTTGTGAGTAACTACTATTTCAGCCGTATGATCTTGACTTGATCCAAGGGTCAGAATTTGAAAACAGAAGTCGACCATTGGAGCCATTGCTTCAAAAGCCCTTTTCCCCTAGGCTTCCCCTCAGAAAAGAAACA
This sequence comes from Castanopsis chinensis, assembly GCA_032878915.1. Lineage (NCBI taxonomy): Eukaryota > Viridiplantae > Streptophyta > Magnoliopsida > Fagales > Fagaceae > Castanopsis > Castanopsis chinensis. The sequence continues at coordinate 2,906,073 of JAVQMG010000084.1, forward strand.
GAGCACAAACAGAGAGAGAAGCAAAACCCAGATAAATTTCTCAGAGATAATAAAAAAGAATTAGCAATGGAAACCCGAGCAGTTGTTCCTGCACAACCAAGAGGTCCGTCACTGCTTCTAATCTCATATTCTTTTCCCTTTTTTTCTTTTTGAAGAGTTATTATTGATTTTTTTTTCTTTGATATCTCATGTGGATTGTGGTTGATCGTGTATGAATTCATGTAGATGCGTTTACTTTTGGATTCTTTGGTATAAGATTTTGGGTTTAGAAAAACTTGGTTTAGTTCTGATTGATGTGTTCATTGGCAATTCTTTCAAATATTGGGTATTGATTTCTCAGTTTCTCTGTTTTGGAGATTCTTTGTATAAACAAATCAGCTATGATACACCGATTCGGATACGGGTATATCACAGAGTCACAGACACACAACGAGCCACAAGTACAACAAAACAAACATGAGCCAAAAAAAAAAAAAAACAGAGAGAGGCGAACGCAGGCTAAAGAGAAAAGAAAAAAAAAAATTCCTCTCGGTGGTTCTGATTCAGAACAGAGGCGAACAAGAGGCGAGGGAGAGAGTGACAGTTTGAGGGACTTACCGGCGGCAAGATGGAGGAGGAGCAGCTCTTACGATCTGGTTGGATCAGTTCAGCCTTCGGCCATCAGAGCAGAGCCCAAGAGTGAGAGTGAGAGTGAGTGAGAGTGAGAATGAGAGACAGATCAATACATCGTAGAAACTAGAAAGGAGAGACTGCAAAGGTAATCATGTGAAAGGATTAGTCCTTTAACCCAGCTGTGCTGATCGAAGGGTCGGAAATCATCCAGGCGTCAAATTCTTATCTTTTTTTTCTTTTTTTTTTTTTTTTTTTTTTTGTATCAGATTGGTAAGGGGCGTATCCCCGGACGTATCGGAATAAAAAGTTGATTTTTTTTCGACCGATACTCTCCGGGTACGTTCGTATCGGTATCCCACCCTCATCCGCATCGGATACGTGTCTATCATAAAATTGTTACTGGGACTTCCTTTTCCCAGTTGTCATATCTCATATTAGTAATCTCTTCAAAGATTCTGTTATGGTCAAATGAAAGGCTAGGGACTGAATCTTCGGCTGCATTTTCAGTGTAAAATATTTTTATGTATAAAATAATTTCATGTAAAAATATTTTTGAGAAAGAAAAATATATTTTAGTATTTGATTGCATTTTAAAAGTTATATTAGAAAATAATTTCAAGTGTTTGGTAACATTTTGAAAATGTAAATTTTCTATTAATTTCTCATATTTTCTCAGCTTCTAAACAAATTTTATAATAGAAAATTGACATATATAAACTTTTAAAGAAAGAGAAATCAAAACAAAATCACTTTCAAAACAAAACCATTCGGTCAAACTGAGAGAGAGAGGAGGAAGAGAGAGTGGTCACAAATTGAGGGAAAGATAGAGGTAGATCGAGAAAGAGAGAGATCGATCATGGGTGGGTCATGGGTGACGAGATCAGTCCAGTGACGGCAGGCTTCAGGTGGAGCCAAGCTGAGACGAAGAGAGTTTGATCTAGAGGGAGGTAGCAGCTCGATCTTGGCGATGCAATTTAGGGGTGCAATCTTACGCCGCGATCTCGATGGGACGATTTCGCTAGAGCGATCTCGACAACGCGAGCTCATCGGCGCGTCTAGGGTTGGGGCACTGACTTGCTCTTGCTCTCTCTCTCTCTCTCTCTCTCTCTCTCTCTCTCTCTCTCTCTCTCTCTCTCTCTCTCTCTCTCTCTCTCTCTCTCTCTCTCTCTCTCTCTCTACGGGTGTCTGAGTCCGAAAATCATTTGAAGGTAAAATAGAAGTGTAAAATATTTTTCGGGTCCAAGGGCCTATTTCATGGTCAAAGTTTATGGTTTTCCATTTAACTTTATTTTATAGGCCTTACCAAACACGCTGCTGGGTGTAAAATATTTTTCAAATTTCATTTACACCCAAAAGAAATGCAGCCTAAATATGGGTTTTCCACATCTTTAAATCTTTTTACTTTTAGAGGTTTTAGGCTTTTTTTTTTTTTTTTTTTTTGGGGTGTGTGTTTATTTGTATTCTTTTTCCCTCATTCTTATATAATACTAAGGTTGCGTTTGGTTCAATGTAAAATGATTTTAAAGTATAAGATATTTTCAAGTGAAAATATTTTTCGGAAATGAAAATGATTTCAGGTGTTAGGTCACATCACAAAAAATGGGTTAGACAATATTTTAAGATGTTTGTTTGTATTTTTGAAAATCCTCTAAAAACACATTCTCTCACATTTTCTCAGCTTCCAAACAAATATTATAATAGAAAATATGAATATATAAACCAAATCAACGATAAAACATAACAAAAATAAAATCATTCTTTCTAAAAAATAAGCACCGATTGTGAGAGAGGGAGAGGGAGAGGGAGAGATAGATTGAGAGAAAGAGAGAGGTAAAAGACCATAGATCGGTGGGTGGGCCTGAAGGGGGCGAGATTAGGGGTGTGCGCGGTTCGGTCGGCTCGTTTTTTTTTCAAATTTGTTACCGAATCGATAAGGGTCGGTTTTGTAATAATTAAAACCGATGCATACCGATTAGGGTCGGTTTTCTGACCTATGGCGGTGCAGTTTGATCGGCTCGGTTTAATCGGTTTGATCGGTTTGATTTGAATCATTAACAATCTGTTTTTGTTTTTTTTTTTTTTTTCAGTAAAAAAAAATCTGTTCAACCCGCATAGTAATGATCCAGAACTATCAAATTTACCGTAAGTAAATAAAATAGGTGTAATATTTCTTAATAAAAAATTTCTCTGTGTATATATTTAAACTGGATAACACACAACCTGAAATATCTATAGGATTTATCACATATAGACATTAAAAACTTACGCAGTAATGCGAAAGTTGTAACACATAACATATATCATATATGGCATTTGTAATGAAATTCTCATATTATGCAAGATAAATATTGTGTAATCCAGTCAATACACAATCATAAACTTCATAGTTACATAAATTCCAGAATAAACAAGCATTACACAATCATGATTCATGACCAAATATTCTTGCTTACTAAACCCACACCATCCTTTTCTATTCAAATATTCAACTTGGCTCTTTTGCAAATCTTTCACAATATTCCTTAAACTAATCCAACAATGACAAAAACCCATATCTCAAATTTGCAGCTTTTTACATAAACATGTCACATTTCACATTATAATCAAAATATTAACCATTTAATGTACATTTACCCTTGATTTGCCAAGACCGGTGAGCTAGCGCCTGCTGTTGGCTGCTGCAGAGGCCAACCAAGCCGAGCGGCGACGACGAGAGCTCAGAGGCAAGGCGAGGCGTCACAGACAGGCGAGAGCGAGAGAGACAGATGAAAGGGTTATGAGAGACAAAAGACTGAATTTATAGTAGGGTAGAATCTGAAAACCTAGACTAAAACGGCACCGTTTTCGTTTTTTAATAACACCCATACGAGTACGACGACGTTTTATTAAACAAAAAAAAACTTCAAATGAGATTCTGAGAAGAGAACCTATACAACGAGAACGAGCCAACGACGCCGTATCTAAACAGAACTGAGGACTGGAGATGCAGGTATCGGTTCGGTTCGGCGACTTCTCGGTTTCGGATTTCCAGATCCGATGACTGCACTGCACCGGCATTGGAACTCGCTTAGCACTCCGATCACCGGCATCGGCTTCGTCGGTCGGTTGCAATGGCGGTGCGGGACGATCAGTGCCGGTCGGTTGGATCGGTGCCGGTGACTTTCTGCTCACCCCTAGGCGAGATGGGTAGGTGGGTCTGATAGCTTCTCGACTTTGGTTGGTCAGAGGGAAAGAGAGAGGAAGAAAGAAGAGAAAGCTTCCTTGACAGGCGGTGTAGATCTGTGGTGAAGACGATGATGGACTGATGAGGCTAAGGCGTGAACTTGCGGTGTGATCAGACCAGCGAAAGTTGGGTTGTCTTCTTCACTTTCCCTTCTAGCTCTCTCTTGTCTTCGGGTGTGTGAGTCCATGTGGAGTGGACGAGGACGGCGATATGATCGGAGAGGATGTGCTTGGGAATCACTTCAGGTGAAGTGTGCTTGAGCTCTCTCTCACTCTCTCTCTTTGTGTGAGAACTTTCGAGAGAGTGTGTGAGAAGTGGAAATCAATTGAAGGTAAAATAAGAACTAAAATGGTTTTACAGGTGAGAAGGGTTATTTTACAATCAACAGGTAAAATAATTTCCGTTTGACCTAATTTTTGGTAGGTACCAAACACACAACCTGGTGTAAAATAATTTCGAAACAAACGCAGCCTTTTGGTATTTGATTGATGGGGGTGCGGTCTTTCTTGAAAGGATTAGTGCCTTTAACCCAACTGTGCCGATTGAAGGGTCAGAGATCATCCAGGTGTCAAAAGTGTCAAATTCTTATCGTTTTCTCTTTTCCTTCTCTCGTATCAGACGAGTAAGTATACGCTGTTATGAGTGTATGCTTCAGGGTATTCTTATCCTCACTGCTTCATCCTTAGGTGCATGCACCCGAGGGTCTTCCTTTCACGCCCACAAAACACGCATTTGTGGGCTTTTGTCTCTTTTGCAAGAAGACAAAATAGTTGCTGGGTAGTTGGTGAAACATCCAACTCATTGTTTTTGAATCTTGACTCGAAGCTGATGATCTTCTCCGCATCTTCTCTGTCAATTTCCTTGTGCTGAAGCTAGTCATAATGATCCGGCTAGTGAAGTAGTTAATCTTGACTTCACTGTTCTCATTGATCTTTCTTAACTCTCTGTAGTTATTGTTGAGAGTATAAGCTCTTTCTAGGTGTAGAAAGCGCTAGCAATAGCCAATCAAGAATTTATAGAAAGCAAAAAGAGGCAGAAACGTGGTGAGATTAGCAAATTAAAACCACCAACAATAGAAAATATTTATATGAACTCACAGCCTGAAATTAATGCAAGGATGAGATCAATTCTGATAGACTGGTTAACCGAAGTTCATTGCAAATTTGAATTGATGCCTGAAACCCTCTACCTTACCATAAATATAGTTGATAGATATCTTTCCCGGACATTTGTTTCAAGAAGAGAACTTCAGTTAGTTGGCATTGCCTCAATGCCTATAGCCTGGAAGTACGAAAAAATATGGCCTCCACAGGTAGTGTTCTCTCTCGTTTGTAATCACTAAGTTGAAAAATTGTTTATATTATGGAATATGCAGGTTGATGACATTGATTTAAATCTGATTTTGGACCCGATGTGGGGTATGAAATGTGCAGGTTAATGACTTTATCTGCCTGTCAGACTATGCTTATACAAGAGAGCAGATACTTGTCACGGAGAAAGCAATTTTGGGGAAGTTGGAGTGGTACTTAACAGTTCCTACGGCATATGTTTTTCTCGTTCGATTTATCAAAGCTTCTGTTTCACTAGATAAAGAGGTACTATGTTTATTGTATTTTACAAACAGAACCACTTTCCACTTCTTTTGAAAAGAGTAAGCATAAACTAATTGCCTTCTTTTCTGTTTTTTTTTTTTTTTTTTTTTTTTTTTTTCAACTTGGCCTGGTTATTTAGATGGTATTCTTTCTAGTCTGAGATTGGTCTTATGCATTATCCAACAATAATTTTGTATTGCCCGTCTATGATTGCGGCTGCAGCTGTCTATGCTACATGATGTACCCTTGACAAAAGCCCCTTTTGGAGTGAAACCCTAAAGCATCATACAGGCTACTCTGAAGAACAGTTAATGTAATCTCTTTTTGTTCTACAATACTCTCATTTCTTGTTTGATGAGCTTACTTGATGTACTAATTTGTTCTGCCTAAAAAAGGTATTAAGATTTCTTTGTCATAGGAATTGTGCTAAGCTACTGATTGACTGTCACATGGCTGCTGCTGCACAAAGCAAGGTGACGGTGATTTGCAGTAAATTTTCAAATCCCGACATAGGTTCTGGGCCCCAGCGAAATGATTTCAGGCCACATGATCAGGAATAAATGATTAAAATTTTATTCTTTACCCCATTCATATAATAGTGCTGAATAGGATATCAGAATCTCCTAATTTGGTTGTTATTTTTGAAAACTAGCTATTTTGCCACTTCATATGTATTATAATGTGTAATATTGTATGCAAAAGATTTTTAAAAAATTTGGGAGGACCATGGCCCTAATGGCGCTACACCATTGAAGTTTAAAAGAAAAGTATGATTTCTTTACCATCTTAATAATGGAGTCATAAGAAAACCAAACCAAGATAATCTTGTTTTTTTTTTCTTTTTCTCAAAAAAAAATTTTAATCTTGTGTTTATTTTATTTTTATATTTTAATTGATTGAAAATCTAGGAATTAAGATAAAAATGTGAGTCATATATATATATATATATATATATATATATCCAAAGTTAAGAGAAATTCTAATTAAACTCTAAATTGGATTTCAATTGAGGTCTAATTTTGCTCCACATGTCTAATTTAAGATTTAAATTTTTGTGCCAAACTAATCAATTATTGAAAAAAATGAAGATTCCAACATTAAATGAAATATATATAGAAAAAACCAATCATAGACCCACTCTAATTATTATATTGTATAAATAAATACCTACGATCTAAACCACCTTTTGGTCCATTTGGATTGAAACTGTATTATGGAATACTTTTTAAAAAGTGCTAACAAAAAATTACATGAAATTACTATGGTTTAAATTAAAATAAAAAATACAATCTAAAATATTAAATTAAAATAGCTAAGTATATGATCTACAATATTTTTTTTTAAAGTAAAAAATACACAAATCTTAGTATATGTAGAATTGTAGCCACACATAATGCAAGTTACATGAAAGAAAAATGAAAGCTTGGAAGAAAAGCTCAAATCTCAACAGAGAGAGAGAGAGAGATGAAAACTCAGAGAACTCTATTGAATAGAATTCTCTAGAATTATTTGCATTCCAAGCATAATGATAAATTGTACATTAAGACTCTTTTTATAGAGTTCTACAATTGATCATGTGGGTCTAATCCCAATAACAATCTGTATAACTAACTTTCCTAACAGATTACATAAATATCAAGTTTGTTACAAAATCTATCTGGATTAGTTTGAAGTTATAATCTGGATTGGTTCAACACGTCAGCAACACAACCATGTAGATTTGGTAGGTTTGGTAGTCTGGAAGGGAGCTTGGAACGACGTCGTGTTGGTCTTAGCTGAAAACATAAAACTCGTCTAAAATAGAGCAACGTCGTGCTACTTAACCAAACGATGTCTTATGTCTATAAATTGAAAGGGCACCGTTTGATATATTACCGTTAAGCAGCCGTTTTGCTCATTTTTTGAACCAGGATTAGAATCTAACTAAGAACTGGACAGATGGCTTTGGCTTTTTCCTCTTTCACCCCCCTCAAAATCATGGGGGGTATAGGCAGCATGATTTTGGCTCGCAGAAATAGGAAACGAGAAGTGGGAAGGCTTTTAGTGAATACAGCTGCCAGTTGATCATCAATGGCAATGTATTTAACTTGAAGATCCTTGCGAAGAACTTGATCTTGAATGAAATGGTAATCGACTTCAATGTGCTTCGTTCTGGCGTGAAAACAGGTTTGGAAGCAATTGCTAATGCAAAAACATTATCACACCACAGTTTGGGTGGATTGGAAAGAAAAATGCACAAATCTTTCAACAATTGACGAAGCCAACAGAGTTTTGCAACATTGGTGGCAACAACTTGATATTCAGATTATGTGGAAGATCGAGAGACAGTCAGCTGCTTTTTGGCACTCTAGGTAATAGGACTATACCTCAAATAAACTAAATAGCCTGTTGTGGATTGTCTATCATATGGATCACCAGCCCAATCTAAGTTAGAAAATGCTAAAAGTAATAGAGGACCTAGTGCAGATTAGGTGACTTATTATGCAGATTAGGTGCGGGAAGTCTATTAATAATGTGAGTTGTAGTTGCAACTGCATAAGACTAGTAAGAGAGGGGAAGTTTGGAGAGAGATAACATTGTAAGTGAGCACTTAATGATATGCCTGTGTTTCCTCTCAGCAACACCATTTTGCATTTTACTGAGGTGTGTGTGGGCAAGAAAATTGATGAATGATGGCTTGTGAGGAACAAAACTCAGCAAAGGCTTTAGAAGAAAACTCCCCACCACCATCTGACCTAAATGTCTTGATTTTTAGATTGAGTTGATTTTCTACTGTGGCTTTGAAAATTTTGAAGATATTAAAGACATCTGACTTGAGCTTAAGTAAATAAATCCATACAAATCTAGTATAGTCATCAACAAAGAGAAGATATTATTTGTAGTCATTAATAGAAATAACAGGAGCGGGATCCCACACATCACAATGAATGAGTTCAAGAGGTGATTTAGATTGAATATTTGATTTTACTGAGGGAAGTTGATGCCTCTTGCCACTAAGGCAATGCTTACAATCTGAAGTAACAGAAGGAGTACACTTGAATACATTAGAATGTTCAGGAACTGAGATTGCTGAATGTAAACTATTATCACTAGGATAACCTAGTCTATGGTGCCATAGCAACCATTTATTTGACCTATTAATGTTGAAAGATGAATGTGGAGCATACTATGCAAAGATGGACTAAGAGCTAGATTATGCAAAAGTGATTGGAGGATGAGTGAATAAAGGAAGCTTGGATTGAAGTTTTGAGTAGAAAGGATAGACACCATTCTCACTCAAGCCCCTGTAGAGGAGTCTCCCCGTAAGAATATCCTGAATTTTGCGCTCATTAGCATCAAAGTGACCAGAACAATTGTTGTATAAGCAAAATTTGTGCACAGACAAAAAATTCATAGCAATCCTAAGGGCATATAAGACATTACTAAGAATAAACTTGTGGTATTTGGTGTGGATAGAGGAGTTACCTATATTATTGATTGGAAGTGCTTAACCATTCCCCACAGTGACTTGTTCAGCACCCTTATACTAAGATGGAATGGAAAGACTGTTCAAGTTGGTTGTAAGATGGTCTGAAGTACCTAAATCAACTAACCATGGATCTTGTTTGCTGGTGATAGCAGCATTAGATGCAGTAGTCATAGCTGCAAGTTTAGTTGGAGGATTTTTTCCTTGATAAGCAAAATCCTTCTTGTGATAACAATCTAGTGCAAGGTGACCAGTTTTCCCGCAAATCTAGCACAAATGACGATTATAATCAGTTCTTAAGGACTGATTTCTGAACTAAGAGTTAGTTTGATTTTGATGTGGAGAGTAATTCTAATGAGAAGAACCACCACTGTTATTGTTATCTGCCACTACCTCTTCCTCTTTCAGAACCTTGATTCTAAGTATTACTGCCATTTGGCCTTGAGTTAGCAGCAAACATAGCTAAAGATTGAGGAATAGTCACAAAATTCTCAGTCATTGCTGGTTCTTCACTTTGCAACATAATGGAGAGTTGCTCATAAGTGATTGGATCACTTCTTGTACGTACAGCTGAGTAGAAGTGTGCGAACTCCTTGGGCAAGCCTCAAAGAACAATGCAGAGAAGTTATTCATTATCAACTACAACTCCTACTGCAAGAAGGTTGTCTCTTGCAATCATGATCTTCTGCAAGAACACATTCACAGTGTCATTTCCTTTCTTCATGCTTTGCAATTCCAACTGCAGATTGAGAATATTGGCTCTTAAAGTCAAGGTGAATCTTTGTTCTCAAGTATTCCAAACCTCTCGAGAGCTTGTGATTCCAACTACCACACAGTAGAAAGTCCTTGATTGTCAAGGAGAAATTGACATGGTTGAGACACAGTGCCATCGATATGATCAAATAGTGGATAAGCTTCAAGAATGGTGACAAGTTAATGCCTCCATGGAATGTAATTTGTGTAATCAAGCTTGATTGACATCAGGTTTGACATGTTTGAAAGGAGAAGTAATGGAGATTGTAAAGATTGAGTGTGAAATATGGAAGGTGAGCTAGTGCTTAATGAGGAAGTTGTGGTAGAGGCAGTGGAAGCCATGGAAATTGGCTCTGATACCATGAAAGAAAAATGAAAGCTTGGAAGAAAAGCTCAAATCTTAACATATAGAAAGAGAGAGAGAGATATGAAAACTCAGAGAACTGTATTGAATAGAATTCTCTAAAATTATTTGCATTCCAAGAATAATGATAACATGTACATTAAGACTCTTTTTATAGAGTTCTACAATTGATCACGTGGGTCTAATCCCAATAACAATGTGTAAGTAACTTTCCTAACAGATTATATAAATATCAAGTTTGTTACAAAACCTATCTAGATCAGTTTGAAGTTTTCTGGAGTGGTTCAACACGTCAGCAGCACAACCATGGAGGCTTGGTAGTCTTGATAAACAGAAAACGGAGTTGATGAAGGAAGCTCGGAACGACGTCGTGTTGGTCTCAGCAGAATACATAAAACTCATCTAAAACAGACGACGTCGTGCTACTTAACCAAACGATGCCGTTTATCTTTAAATGAGAATACAACACCATTTGGCATATTACCGTGAAGTAGCCGTTATGCTCATTCTTTGAACCAGGATCAGAATCTAACTAAGAACTGAATAGATGGCTTTGGCTTTTTCCTCTTTCATTACATGGTAGTGGGTAATTATAGATGAAGGTCTAAGGCTCCTCAGAAATATTTTCAACTTTGGGGGGCCATGGTGATGGAACTCTAATCCTTGAGTAATTTCACCATTAAGATCTGAAATACAAAATATATAGGAGATTTTTGAAAATCTTTGGGAGGGCATGGCCCCCTTTGCCCCTTGTAAGGACACAAAGTTAGCCTTAAGTCCGAATGCGTGACTGGGTCAGCCTAAGTAGCCTTCATAATAGAATTTGTAGAGAATGGGCTTAAAGTCTAGACTTCTTGGGGCTCTAGAAGGCTATGGGGGAAGGGTTAAGTCTGCTGCAGGCGTGCTAGGAGTTGGAGGAGCGTCTTTGCCTCTCCTCGGACGTGAGTCGAGAAGCTTATGTCTAGGCTTTCCTTCTATTATCTGGGAGAAGAGAGAGAGTCTTCTTTCCTTAGAAAAAATCCCGATCCCCTTCCTTTGGTCCACCCTCCTCTATTTATACTTCCCATCTGTCTTTTCCCTGAAAACGCTCCCCAATGCCTATAAGGCTGTCCACCGTCCTCTCAGAAGTCATTTCTCCATTAATGCGACCAGGCGGGTAGGTGAAAGGCCTTTAATGCGGTGGCAGAAGCTTTATGCAGTGCACGTCTCCCTTGTCTCCCTCCTCGGCGTCTCATTAAGGCTTGGGATGACTCGCCGAGCTTCAGGAGCTCTTCCCTGGACGTCGTGCTACCCTCTCCTATCCCTGACCCTTATGTCCGAGGAGACCTTCTCCTCAGATCCTCGTCCAACAGGTTGGCGGTTTGGTCAGCGGGCCTTTGGGCCCCAGTTTTAAGATGCACTATTCCTGTCTCACAGCCCCTTTAGCGGAGTCCACGTCCTCGGACCAGGCCCTAGGCCCATATGTTGTCTTAACGCTTTTACCCCCCACAATAGCCCCTCAAAAAGTCGTTTGACTCCGGTCCAAGGAGGCAGATGGGTTTTTGACCCACGAATCTTTCCTCCACGTGACATTTAAATTATCACACGTGCAGAGCCCACCCGCGCCTTCTGGGCAAATCTTTGACGCTTCGTTATACGCAACGCTTGCATTAATTACACTGAGTAACTCCATATCGCGCACGTTCAACGGCGAGATAGGGATCCAACGGCTTGGATTTGTTCTCGAAATTTTGAGCGGGATGTTTCCCACAAACCGCTGCTCCCCAATCATCTAAAACACTTCCGTAGTCGCGACACTCACCATTTCCTCCAAAAAGCAAACTTACTGCAGAGCTATCTAATCTCCTTCTCTCTCTCAAGAAGTTCCCAAAGAACGCACGTTTTTCTTCTGTAAGTTTCTCCTCTTCCCAAATTCTTTTCTCCTCGATTATTAGCTTTTCCTTCCCTTCTTCGCGAATCTTCGTCTCGAGCCTATATTCTATGGGTAGGTTTAAGTGTCTAGTGGATACGCCTTCTGGTATGGAGGGATTCAGGGCCAAGTACCACATTCCTCCAGATGTGGGCCTGAAGTACTGCCCCTTAGAAGCCGTGGCTGATTCTAGGAAGGAGGGGCAGGTAGTCATCCCCATAATTGCCTTCCTAGAGGGTGGGATGACGTTACCCATGAAGGGCGTGACCAACGAATATCTTCGCAACCATAGGCTGTGTCTAGACCAGTGTACCCCCAACACATTTAGGATATTAGGCTGCGTCGACGCCCTGAAGGAGCAGATGGGCCTGCGCCTCACGTGGCACGACGCGGTTTACATGTACAAGTGCCACAGGCTGAGAGACACCAGTTATTACCTCAAGTCGAGGTCTAATATCGTTAGGCTAATTTCCTGTCTACCCAAGTCCAATAAGGGCATGAAAGATGATTACTTCATCGCCACCGGGCGGTGGCATGACGGTCCCCATTACCCAGTGAGCGAGGGGCAGCCAGGTGTGACTTTCCACCACTTAGGAGTTTTTGGTTTTCCCTTCTCCCTTTTTTCCCTCCTTTGTGCTTCTCTTACTAGATTCGTTGTTATTTGCTGCTTCTTCTTGTTGGGTCTGCCGTTTGCATCTAACCATGTCTAGCTTTTCTGTTGTCTTCCCTGCAGATAAACGGCATACTGCTCCTCGTTTGGGCGACGTGAACATCTCGGACCTTAACAGGGTGTTGAGATCCGAGATCTTTGTGACTAAAGATCTGCAAGTAAGGGCCGCCCACCTCATATTGGAGTACGACCCCATTTCAAAGGTCTTTGGCAAGGTCGAGGACTCCATTCTAGTGGGTGATCGCAGGCATGCTAGGATAGACGTTCGCTACCCGGAGTTTCTCGCCCCACAAGCCATTCTGGACGCGCCCTCTACCATACTGTATGGCCAAGCAGTTGCAGCCGTTCTTTTGGCAGCGCAGCAGTTGGGTCAGGTTGTCCGAGAAGAGTCTGTGACCTCCACCTCTTCCCTTGGCGAAGAAATTGACTGATTCCATTTAGAGGAGGCCGAGAGATCTTTGGGGGTTCACGTGGTCGATATCTCGGACGAGGAAGAGGGCCTCTCAGACAGGAATTCCGGCATCAAAGGTCTGATCGTCGCCCAACCGGAAGATTCCTCCGAAGAGGACGACGACATGTCTTTAAGAGAATTTTTTGCCAGAAGGAAGGGGACCCAAGCTCCCAAAACAGAAGCCTCTGGGTCCCAGCCCAAGCTGCCCCTGCCTCTCCCTCCCCCTCCATCCGACCTGCCCCCTCTTGCCCCTGTCGTGCCTAAGAAGAGGAGGAATGAGAGCAACGAGGCGGACAGGGAGAGAGAGAAAAAGCAGAAGCACCAGCGGCAGATGCAGCAGCAACAGCAGCAAACTGGTAAGGGTAAAGGACGAGCCTCATCTGTTGAGAGCGGGGAGATCTGCAAGCTGGCCGAGGTTTACCGAGGAGAGTCCAGTTGGTCCCCCGTCTTGGAGGTTGATGGGGCTCCGGTGCCCATGCAGGCGAGCATCCGGGACTTCCAGAGGGGTCACGCCTCCCACCTGGCCAATGCTCTAGAGCAGCCCCTCCTCCTGCCCAGGGACATAGAGGACCTAGGAAGGATGGGTCGAACACGCCTCTTCCTCTCCCTCAAGAGGAACCTGGGCCTGGTACGTGTTACACTTTGATCTTATTGCTGTCATTTTGGTCATCGCGCATGCTAACTTATAGTTTGCTGTTCTCCCTTCGGGACTTCCCTTCGCAGGCCATCTAGGAGGCTTTTGCTACTGATGCGCTAATGGAGCACTACCAGAACCAAGTCAAAGCCGAGCAATCAACCAAGGCCGAGGTCGAGAAGGAGCTATGTCGTGCCGAGGCTGAGAAAATCGAACTGGGTATCAGGCTGGCCTCGGAGCAGAATGAGAGGAAGAGCCTTGATGCGGGGCTCAAGACGGCGACGGCGCAAGCGGAGGCCCAACACAAGCTCCTGCAGCAAAGGGACGAGGCCCTAGCCAAATTGGGGCAGGAGGTCTCGAACTTGAGGAAAGAGCTTGCGCAGGCCTAAGAAGCGGCTCGCACCATCCGGGAGACGGTGGAGGCTGCTACCAAGGCTGCCTACAACAAGGGGGTCGAGGCGACAGAGAATTGCCTGACGGAGGAGTTAGGCGAGCCGTGCAGGGAGTATTGCCATCAAGTTTGGGTGGAAGCCCTAACTGCTGCGGGAATCCCTGCCGGCTCCGAGTTAAGGGCAACTGAGAGGGTCTAGTATCCCAAGGATATCAGGTTCATTGAAGATGCTCCTCCAACTCCGATCACCTCCGAGATTGGGGCCCTGACGTTGCCTCCCACCTCCCAAGAGCAAGTCCCTCCCTCTGAGGGGGCTATTGCTTCCAAGGACGAGGCCGTGAAGGGTTTGGGCAAGCCGGCCGGCTGGCCAGGCCTTGCCTCCGCCTAAGCCGATAGACAAGGGGAAGCAAGTCCAGGATCCGTCCGAGGTCGTTCCAGAGTAGAGCGAACCGAGGCGGAGGGCCAGACTAAAGAGACCTCGTCCAAGCCACTGAAGGAACCCCCATTGAAGATCAAGGGATAGGCAACCTTGGGTTCCCCTCACCGTTCTCGCACAGACCCTTCCTTTCATTGCCTGTTGTTTCTTTCTTTTTTTTTTTTTTTTTTGGGTGTGTGTAGATCTTAAGTAGTTTCCTTTGTAATCTCCTTCCTTTAGTTCCATTTCGAACAATATTTAAATGAACCTCATTATCTTGCTTTGATAGCATAATTAAATTTTTGGTGGATTGTGTTTACTGTTATGTGATTCAATTTCTTGCTCTTGATTTCTGACACAAATGGGTTGATGCACAAAAGCTTATTCACGCAGCCTCGCAATTGCTCAAAAGACCCATTAGCGCTTAATGAAAACTGAACAGGGTGATAAATTTTCCCAAGGCAGAAGGTCCGAGGACCTGGCTTAGCCCCAGTTAACGTTAACACTTAAATAGAATAAAAAATGTATGTTAAATTTTCCCAAGGTAGAAGGTTCGCGGACCTGGCTTAGCCCCAGTTGACCTTGACACTTAAATAAAATTGATCCGTGTTAAGGCTTAACCAAGGTTAAATAAAATTGACATTAACACTTAATGAATAAATTGCATGTTAAATTTTCCCAAGGTTGACATTAACACTTAATAAAAATTGAACCGTGTTAAATTTTCCCAAGGCAGAAGGTCTGAGGACTTGGCTTAGCCAAGGTTGACATTAACACTTAATAAAAATTGAACCGTATTAAATTTTCCCAAGGCAGAAGGTCCGAGGATCTGGCTTAGCCAAGGTTGACATTAACACTTAATAAAAATTGAACAGTGTTAAATTTTCCCAAGGCAGAAGGTCCGCGGACCTGGCTTAGCCAAGGTTGACATTAACACTTAATAAAAATTGAACCGTATTAAATTTTCCCAAGGTAGAAGGTCCGAGAACCTGGCTTAGCCAAAGTTGACATTAACACTTAATAAAAATTGAACCATGTTAAATTTTTCCAAGGCAGAAGGTCCGAGGACCTGGCTTAGCCAAGGTTGACATTAATACTTAATAAAAATTGAACCGTGTTAAATTTTCCCAAGGCAGAAGGTCTGAGGACCTGGCTTAGCCAAGGTTCACATTAACACTTAATAAAAATTGAACCGTGTTAAATTTTTCCAAGGCAGAAGGTCCGAGGACTTGGCTTAGCCAAGGTTGACATTAACACTTAATGAATAAATAGCGACAGAGACTAATATAGTGACAATTACCATGATACAATAAAATCTGAATACAGGGCGCTCACGCTTTTCATTTGTAATAATACCTTCGGAGGTTATTTACATTCCAAGGTCGTTTTACAAGTTTGTTTTCCAAGTCGGTGAGATAATACGACCCTATATCGCCACTGAGGTGATACGATATGGCCCCTCCTAGTTTGGTCCCAATTTTCCCCACGATGGGTCCCTAGCAGTTCTGACGACTTTTTTCAAAACTAGGTCTCCCGGAGCGAGAGGCCTGGATCATACGCGGGAGTTGTACCCCCGCTTGAGCTTCTGCTGGTAGCAAGCTAGCCTAACCATAACGCTTTTCCGCCTTTCTTCCACCAAGTCCAGCCCTTTCAGCAGCAGGTCGTCATTAGCGTCTGAGGCGAAAGACTGGGCCCTCATCGTTGGGAACCCTATCTCCATTAGGATCATGGCCTCGACGCCATACGTCATCGCGAAAGGGTCTCCCCCGTGGACCTTCGCAGCGTGGTTCGGTAAGTCTACAGCACGTGTGGTACCTCATCCACCCATCTGCCCTTCGCATCATCTAGTCTTTTCTTGAGTTCATTGACTATCGACTTGTTGACCGCTTCGACTTGCCCATTCCCCTGCGGGTAGACTGGGGTGGAGTACTTGTTTGTGATGCCGAAGTCCCCACAATACTCCCTGAAGGCTTTGCTGTGGAACTGCAGTCCATTGTCCGAGACTAGAGTACGTGGGATCCCAAATCTGGTGATGATGTTCTTCCAGACGAATCTTTTTGAGTCCACGTTCTGGATATTCGTGAGTGGCTCAGCCTCCACCCACTTAGTGAAATAGTCTGTCCCGACGAGCAGCCACAGCTTGTTGCCTGCCGCCCTCGGAAACGGTCCCACTATGTTCAAGCCCCACTGCGCAAATGGCCAAGGGCTGACCAACGGATTGAGAACCACACTAGGCTGGTGAATGTTAGGGGCAAACCTCTGACATTGATTGCATTTCCTTGCGTACTCCTGCGCCTCCCTTTGCATATTCGGCCACTAGTACCCCTGTGTGAGGGTCCTGTGAGCCAGTGACCTTCCGCTCGTATGACTACCGCAAATGCCTTCATGCAACTCCTCCAAGAGCTGCTCCGTCTCTTTCGGGTGCACACACAGTAGGTAGGGCCCCGAAAACGAGCATTTATAGAGTTTCTCGTCCTCGGATAGCCAGAACTGAGGAGCCTTCCTACGGATCTTGTCGGCCTCGGACTTCTCCTCTGGCAGTGTGTCGTGTTTAAGGAAAGACACTATGGGGTCCATCAAACTGGGTTCTGTTCTGACCTGTTGGACCCGGACAGCCTAACATCCCGGACCAGTTGGCCTAAGTAGGTCCTCAACGAGAATGACTCGCGGAAGGCCCTGTGCCGAGGAGGTTGCGAGGGTGGCCAGCGAATCTGCGTGGGTGTTTTCGCTTCTAGAGATATGCGATAGGGCGAAGGATTCGAACTTGGCCTGCAAGTGCTTGGCACGGGCTAAATACTCTCGCATTCTCAGTTCCTTGGCCTCTAACTTCCCTTCCACTTGGTCGACCACCAGCTGCGAGTCTGAGAACGCTCGCACTGCCTTTCCCCCCATTTTCCGAACCATGTCCATTTCCACTAGCAAGGCTTCGTACTCGGCCTCATTATTGGTAGCTGGGAACGCTATCCTCAGAGACTTTTCAATGACGACCCCATCCGGAGATATCAAGACTATCCTAGCCCTTGAACCTCTCTGGCTGGAGGCTCCGTCTACATAAACTTCCCATACCGGAGGCTTCTCGCACGAGACTATGCCAACTTGTTTTCCCCCCAAGCTACATCCCCCTAGGCCTCCATCCAGGGAAGGCTCACTGAACTCCGCCACCACGTTGTCTAGGACTTGCCCCTTCATAGATGTACGAGGTAGGTACTTGATGTCAAAGGCCCCCAAAAAGGTTCCCCATTTGGCGATTCTGCTAGAATAGTCGGCGCTCCGTAGCACGGACTTAAGTGGGAGTTGGGTCAGGACGACGACCGTATGAGATTGAAAATAGTGCGGGAGCCGGCGCGTCGCGTGCACCACGGCCAGAACCGCCTTCTCCAACGGTAAATACTGGATCTCAGCCTCCTGCAGGGACTTACTCACGTAATAGACCAGTCTTTGTATACCGTTGTCGTCTCGTATCAAAACCAGGCTAGCAGCGTGGGCGGCCACAACTAGGTATGCAAACAGCACTTCGTCCGGATCCGGGCGAGACATAACGGGTGGCCGAGAGAGGTATTCCTTCAGCTGCTGGAAGGTCGAGGAGCACTCCTCGGTCCATTCGAATCCCTTCCATTTGTTCAGCAGCTGGAAGAAGGGTTGGCATCTGTCCGTAGATCAGGAGATGAACCTACTGAGGTCAGCCGTCATTCCGGCCAGCCTCTAGACCTCCTTCGGGTTCCGAGGGGGTTGCAGGTTACAGATTGCGGAGATCTGTTCGAGGTTGGCCTCAATACCCTTGTGAGTAAGCATGTAGCCTAGGAATTTGCCAGACCCTACGCCGAATGAGCATTTGGAGGCGTTCAGTCGCAACTTATGCTCCCGCAAAGTCTAGAACGTGCTGCCCAGGTCTGCCACATGCTCCGATATGGCCCTGCTCTTCACAACCATATCATCTACGTATACCTCGACGGTTTTTCCCAATTGTGCCTCGAATATCCGGGTTATCATCCTCTGATAGGTAGCCCCTGCATTTTTTAGGGCGAAGGGCATCACTTTGTAATGGTAGTTGCCGGTGGGGGTCACAAAAGCAGTTTTCTCCTAGTCTTCTAAAGCCAAAGGTATCTAGTGGAACCATTGAAAGGTGTCTAGGAAACTCATACGTGGGTGGCCGACTGTCGCATCTACCAGCTGATCTATGAGAGGCATCGAGAAAGGGTCCTTGGGACAGGCTTTGTTGAGGTCCGTGAAGTCTACGCACACTCTCCACTTCCCACTTTTCTTCTTCACCACTACTGTGTGCACCAATCATTATGGATAGAACACTTCCTTGATAGCCCCAGCTCTCTTGAGTTTAAAGACTTCCTCCTTAATGGCCTCGGCATGCTCCGCGGAAGAGTGCTGAGAGGGTTGCTTCTTCGGTACTACGGCAGTCAGGTATTGTCTCGCTGTGGACTGAATCCCAATAATTTCCTCGACTTGGCCGCCGAAAAGGAACTTCACCTTAGCATGGAGAGTGGAGGAGACAGCCCCTAGGGCGTGCAGCCAAGGTTTCCCCACAATGGCCGTGTAAGGGGAGTAGGCGTCCACCACGATGAAATCCACTTCTACCACTGCTGGACCTGACTGTACAGGCAATCTGATCTGCCCCTTGGGGATCACTACCTTTCCCTCGAAGCTTATCAGTAGCGAGTCGTAAACCGAGAGGTCCTCTTCCCTCAAGTTTAGCCCCTTGTACAAGTCGGGGTACGTGATGTCTACGCCACTTCCTTGGTCCACCATTACCCTCTTTACATCGTAACCCCCAATCCTCAGCATTATGACTAGGGCATCATCGTGGGGTTGGATGGTCCCTTCCTTGTCCGCATCCGAGAAGGCCAGTGTGGGCGGCTCATTGCCCTTAATCTTCTTCAGCTCAGAACTAGAGCCCTCAGTATGGGCTCGTGCCACAGTCATCACCCTGGAAGGGCGCGAGTCGGTCCTTCCAGAAGCGGCGAGAATGACATTGATGGTTCCTAGAGGGGGCCTCGGGGCATGATGGCCCTGGCTTGCCAGCCCAGGGTGTTCTCTCTGCCCCTCATGCTAGTGCACGAATTGTCTCAACTTTCCCTCCTTCATCAACTGTTCTAGGTAGAACCGTAAGCTCTTGCAGTTCTCAGTCGTGTGGCCGTTCTCTTGATGGTACTAGTAGTAGAGGTTTTGGTTACGCTTTGCGGGATCACCTATCATTTTGCTGGGCCATCTGAAGTAGGGCTCGTGACGGATATTCTCAAACACCCGCTGTATGGGTTCGCGAAATACAACGCCGACCACCTGCGTTGTCGTCTGACGATGTTGCCCGACAAATTCTCTCCTCGGCCTACTGTTGCCGTACCTGTCTGACCTGAAATCCCTTCTCTCCTGAAGGATAACCTTCGCCTTTGCCTTCACTTGTAATTGATCCTCCTCTACCCGCGTGTACTCATCGATGCGGTCTATGAGCCGACGCACGCTCTTGACGGGCCTCCTGGTCAGTTACTTCCTCAGGTCATGTTCGTTTAGAAGGCCGACCTTGAAGGTGCTTATGGACATTTCGTCGAAGTCCTCATCGATCTCGTTGTACATCTCCCAATATCTGTCGGTATATGCCCTAAGGATCTCTTCTTCTCTCATGGCCATGGACAACAGTAAATCTAGAGGCCGAGGGACCTTGCTGCATGTGATGAACCGCGAGCCGAACGCCCTGGTGAGCTTCGTGAAGGAATCGATAGAACCCGCCTTCAGGCCATTGAACCACCTCATCGCGACGGGCCCCAGATTGGAAGGGAAGACCTTGCACATCAGGGTCTCATTCTTCGAGTGCACCGCCATCCTTTGGCTAAAGTGGCTCACATGTTCTACTGGGTCTGTCCTTCTGTTGTAAATTGTGAAGGCTGGCTAGGTGAACCGCCTTGAAAGTTTCCCCTTCTCAATCCTCCGAGTGAAGGGTGACTTGGAGATCTGGTGGAGCACCTTGCTCAGTGCATTGTTGGCCAGGCCTCTAGAGGACATCCTCTTATCCTTAGGTTGGCGATGGTGTTCGTCCTCCTGGGAAGAGAACTCGCCAAGGGGGGTCCTTGACCTGGAACTGTCGGAGGTACTGCTAGCGTCCGCTGAGGACTGGTCTGAAGGGGAGGGCGTGCGCCTTCGTTTCTCCCGGCGCAGCTTCCTTCTCAGATGGTCAATCTCCCTTTGCAGGGTCTCAACACTTTTTTCGCGGGAGGCTCCACTTCCATCGAATGCATGGCTCCTCTCGCGTATACGTTCCGTGCGCACACTGGCCTCGTACTCTCTCTCCCGCTCTAACCGCACAAATTGGTGCTCACGTTGGGACCCCCTGGACTCCGCATGACGTGAACCTGTACCTTCCATGATATTTCCAGTCCCTTTTGTCAAGGTTTTCCCACAGACGGCGCCAATTGTAAGGACACAAAGTTAGCCTTAAGTCCGAATGCGTGACCGGGCCGGCCCAAGTGGCCTTCATAATAGAATTTGTAGAGAATGGGCTTAAAGCCTAGACTTCTTGGGGCTCTAGAAGGTTATGGGGGAAGGGTTAAGTCCGCTGCAGGCGTGCTAGGAGTTGGGGGAGCGTCTCTACCTCTCCTCGGACGTGAGCCGAGAAGCTTATGTCCAGACTTTCCTTCTATTATCTGGGAGGACAGAGAGAGTCTTTTTTCCTTAGAAAAAATCTCGATCCCCTTCCTTTGGTCCACCCTTCTCTATTTATACTTCCCATTCCTGGTTCCCATCTGTCTTTTCCCTGAAAACGCTCCCCAATGCCTATAAGGCTGTCCACCGTCCTCTCAGAAGTCATTTCTCCATTAATGTGGCCAGGCGGGTAGGTGAAAGGTCTTTAATGCGGTGGCAGTAACTTTATGTAGTGCACGTCTCCCTTGTCTCCCTCCTCGACATCTCATTAAGGCCTAGGATGACTCGTCGAGCTTCAAGAGCTCTTCCCTGGACGTCGTGCTACCCTCTCCTATCCCTGACCTTTATGTCCGAGGAGACCTTCTCCTCGGATCCTCGTCCAACAGGTTGGCGGTCTGGTCGGCGGGCCTTTGGGCCCCAGTTTTAGGAGGCCCTATTCCCGTCTCACGGCCCCTTTGGCGGAGTCCACGTCCTCAAACCAGGCCCTAGGCCCATATGGTGTCTTGATGCTTTTACCCCCCACACCCCTTAATGCAAGAAATATAATATTGCTCTTTTGACAAGCAATATCAATTATTTCTTTGGCAATGAATAAACTTTTCTTCTACAACAACAAAAAAAAACTTAAATTGACAACCAAGTAAAATAATAATTTGAGGCAATTTCTCTTAGCTAAATTTTCATTGATGGACACCCAAATTCATTCACCCTCTATGAAAATGAAAAATCAAATTAGTTTTTTGGTTCTCATTGTCTAAGCCGTTTTTATGTTTGAGTTCATTTTTGTACATTTATGTGTGTCTGATTCAAGTCTTGCACTTGCAGCTTAATTTGTCTGTTTTTCTAATGTTTCGAATATTTATATTATATTCTCTCATGCAATTTTTAATTCTACCTAATGTTTCAATTCAATAGGTCTACCTGCAAAATCCTGTTATTCGCAATTGTTTGAAGATTTTGTTTTGCTGAGGCTACACAAATTATAGGTTGAATTTTGGAGAGACTCAAGGATTTATATGATGAATTTTTTTTTTTTTTTTTTGAGAAAGTTATATGATGAATTGATGATAAATTTAAATATGGCACATATGGATCATAATACTGTCCCATTGTAATAAGGATCCTTATTGCATTAAGAATGAGAAATTAATAGCAACTGAAAGAAATATAATAATTAATAGTGACTTTGATCCAAACCAACTTCTAAATTCAAAAACAGTCCGAACAAGAAAATTTCACTGGTCAGATATTAATAGAATAGAAGCTTTCATAAGAATCAATACAGAGTTATTAGTAATACAGTGGGAGTCCTTTATAAAACACTAGTAACGATACACACCCAATTAAATGACCAGAGTTCAGCAATATATAGCACGCAATATACAATACAACATGCATAAAATAAAGGAGATTATTTTTCTTCCCCATCATTTGTGTTACTCCTAGTAACCATTACCAAAAGGCAAAACGGGTAGTAGACAATGTAGCGAAAAATAGGATGTGGTAAGGAACTTGGCAAACATAGTGGAAAAAATAGTAACGTGAGGATAAGGAGGCAGAATGATCCAATGATCAAAACGATAGAAGCAAGCCAGTGGAGGCCTCTCACCATTAAATAACTACCAGTCATGAATGCTGAGGAGACCATAATAAGAGCTAGTCCCAATATTGGCACGGCAAACTTAAGGGAAGCAATAACCAAGTTAAGATCACCTAATTGTGCCCAGATGAGTGCAACAACAACGGTAACAGAACTATACATAGCTATGGTGTTGCTGATAATGAATACTTGGAACAAGTGGTGTCTTAGGAATTTTGCCATGCCTTTGTGTGGATCAGAGTCATCGTTGCCGCCTGGCACAGTGAAACCTGCAGCAAAGGTTACAGTGGCCACAAGTGTTGCAACCAACAATAGAGTGTTGCCCCTATCCTTGTAATTGTCCATGTTGGGTGCTTCCCTTGGCTTTGAACTTGGCAAATTGTCCTTGGTAGTGCTTGGACTAGGAGCATGTGAGACGCCGGCGTATCTCAAGGCTAACCACGTCAATCGCTGCATCATAAATGACAAACATTTCGTCATGACCATATTTGTCAAACATAACATGATCTCCCCCCACTAGATATATAGTTTTTGCAGAATTGAAGTTGAGCTTTTAATACAATATTAGAATTTATATATGTTGAGAGAGAGAGAGAGAGAGAGAGGCCCCACCCGAATGGAAAGGCCACAAACAATTTCTAATATTTTTAAGAGGAAAAAGTTTGACAACAAACTTGTAACCTTAAGCAAAAAGTCCATTTAATATATATATATATATATATATTTTTTTTTTATCGGATGTGAATTTTGACAAATATAACATTGAAATACATTTTTTTATTATATCCTCTGTGCTTACAACTTTTTCAGAAAATTAAATATCAATAACAATGTTATCAATCAAATGTTTACATTTCAAGTGTTTTTAATTTAAAATTATGCATAAGAAATAATTTTATAGATCAAATAGTAAATAACATTCAATTGACACGAAATTTGAGTGTTTATTAATAGCATAAAGAACATATAATTTAATAGTTATATTTTCAAAATATATAATAATGTTATTGATTTTTTAGTGAGAATTATAACCTTAAATTACAACCGAGTTTGTAATCAACTTTTTTCTTTTTAAAGATCAAGTTTTGAGTCACATGTCAGGTAAGGAAATTTCTTACCCCACTAAAGCTATGTTTGGAACCTCTATTGAGTATGCATAAAATCATTTACAAAGGCGAAAAAAATGGTGTTTTGTTAGAAATTTCAGAATTTGTAAAAGTCATTTACCTAGAATGTATTTTTCAAATTCTATTTTCTAGAGCAGAAATCAAAAGTCAAATTCTATTTTCTAGAGCTAGTCCCATAGCAAGATATCTTTCTTCTCTTTCTTTTAATTAATTAATTCTGTTTCTTCTCTATGCACCCTTCACAGAAAGCCCTTTCCCCATCTTTGTTTGTTCTCACAGAAACTTATTTCTCTTTCAATCAATCTCTCTTTTTTCAATCCAAAATCACAACAAAACAAAAATGAAATCCCAAAATTACATCAACAGTCTCTCTCTCTCTCTCTGAGATTCCTTTCTAAGTTATTTTTTTTTTATTTTTGAAAATTTCAATCACTCAAATGAGTAAAATCAGAGAAATAAAAATCCCAAATTTTGTGCTTCCTCGACATTAATCTGTTTTCCAAATTGATCCTTCTTTTTTCTTTTCTCCAAAAAGGAAAAAAAATTGCCAAGGACTCAACTTGATGCTATTTCAGTACTAAGTTTACATCTACCATCTGAATATATGCAATTACTTTTCCATTATTTTTTTTAGTTAGTAGGATTTTCTTTTCTTTTTTTAGAAATAGTCGGTAGGATTTGAATGACATTTAGTATTTATTTTCAATTTTTTTTATACAAGATAGAATTTCTACTTTAGCCTAATTTAAATGTATATGTGTGTGAAGCTCCCTCTTGGAGACTTAAAGCCTGGCCCTTGTCCTCCACACCCCACAAGTACTTATATTTGTGGAGTGACCATCGCACTAAGGATATTTATTTACTCAATATTTAATTTAACTTTAGCCAATGCCAACTAGTAAAGTTTTTGATGGTTGTATAAGAGATGGATAATTTAATTAAGTATAACATAATTGTGTTAAGTTGTTTTAAAAAAAAAAAAAAAAAAAAAATGAACTGGGGTTGAACCGCACAATTCATTCCACTGGTTCTGCATGAACCGTGCGGTCTAACCCCGGTTTAAGGGGTTCATGGAATTAAAAATAATTCTGGTTCTCTATGCTTAAAATACCGGTTTTCATCCCGGTTTGCGGTTTTCCCAGTCGAACCTCCAAGTTCAGTCTGGGTTTCAAAAGAATGACGCAAGGGAGAGGGAAATGATTTTCTAACAATATGCTAACTTGATATCCACTTGCAGACGGTTTCAACCTCTATTAAAATTGATAGTCAGTGGTACTTATGTAACCTAATTAGTTGAGGCCAGATAGCGAATCCATATCAAACTCGACCCAACTAACTTGTGACCATACCTAACAAAAAATTTATTTAATTCGGCCTAACAACCTACTTGCATAGCAAAATACCCTGGTTGGCTATATTTTTATTGTAAGACTATCGGGATATATATAGATCCTAACTCTAGACCAAAGATAGACTAATTTTGGAATGACTTTACTTATACTCCTACATCTACAATCCTACTACAAGTAAGTCTAATATATGTTGGATTAAATTACCTTACTTATTCTAAAAGTAGATCTTAATACATTAATGATTCATTTGAATTGGGTGAGAGGGGGGGAGAGTAGAGAAGAGTTGGCCAAAAATTAGTTTAATACAGTCAACTCTACTCTACTCGCTCTTGTTCCCCATCCCTCCCCTTAATCCAAATAGGTCATAAATCTAAACAAATTATAACAGTTTCACAGATGACATACCTCTCGAAACGAGGGCACCTTCCCACTAAACTTTCCCGCAATGTCAAGAGCTGTCTTGCCTTCTTCATTCAACAACTTTAAGTCAACTCTTTTGTCCCATGTCAGAATGCTCACGACCTTAGGATGCCGACCCTTGGAGGCCAAATGTAAAGATGTGTTTCCATCTTCATCTTTTTCATTGATAAGCATTTCAAGTTCAGGCATTTTGAGCATATAATCTACCACTTTGGCTTTCCCACTCACAGCAGCTACATGCAAAATGTTTCGATCTTGATGATTGAACAACTCAACCGAATCTGGACATCTTTGGATAAACACTTGAACTATCTTGATATGTCCTCGACTGGATGCTGTGTGAATTGGAAAGAAGCCATTCCGGTCACTTTCATATATGTAATCTGCAAATTTGTTTAAAAAGTAGCGAACCCCTTCAAGGTATCCTATGTATGCTGCATAGGAAAGAGGTGTCATCCCCTTGCTGTCTCTATCTTTAATGCGATGTGGATTTTCACTCATAACACTATCCAAAACATCTGGTACACAAAAGTGAACTATCATTCACCCATAATTAAAAACCTTGATGATAATAAGAAATAAGAAACATCTTGATCCAATCAACTTTGTTAGATTACTCCATAAAGCGATCAGATTTAACAGAAAAAAAATAAAATAAAATAAGCTCATCATCCCTTAATTTATCGTTGAGTATACAAAGTTAATAGAAAATAAATAAATCAAAATTGATTTCAATGAGTTTTAAAATTTGATCTCAACATGTAATTTGTCTTTTAACTATTCACATTGGGGCTGTCCAAATTAACTGCCCACCCGCTTAACCCCCCCCCCCCCCCCCCCCCCCACCTACTCGGACCTGACTCGAAACCACCCGATCCGACGGCTCTTGCAATCGGACTTAGGTCTTGACTCCAAAAACCCGACACTGGTGGGTCGGGTTTCGAATCTCTTCCTCTAAAACCGGTGAAACCCGACCTGCCCAAAGTCCATTAAAATCCGGCCATTTTTTCCAGATTCCGACCACTTTTTCACTTAATCTGTCGATTTCTGGCATAATAAAAATTGGGTTTGGCCGAACTAGTGATTTCTCATCATGATTTGGTAGAAATCTCGCGCAGATCAGACGAGATCTCACCAGATCTTGGATGGATCTGGCAAAATCTCGCCAGATCTAGTAAGATCTCGCCACATTTTGGCAGATTACGGTGGATATTGGGTTCACCCAAACCAACGACCACTCGCTGGAAACCCAAACTGATGAATCCGTTACTGTAATGAGTCGGTTGCAGGTTGAAAAAGAACCCACCTGATCTTTTACTAGTAGGTTGCGGGTTGGGCAAAAACCCAACCTACCCGATCCATGGACAACCCTAATTCACATAAATTTGGTTAAATTATATATATATATATATATATATATGTACAAAGTTTAGCTACAAAATTGGTTGTAGTCTCATGCTACAACCTTACTCAATAACATTAACATTACAACATATTTCAAAATTTTTACTGTTGGATTGCATGTTCTTTACGCTTTTAATACACATGTCAAATTTTGTGCCAATCAAATATTACTTACTATATGATTTATAAGATTATATTTTATGCATAATTATAAACTATAAAAACTTGCAATTTAAACAATTTATTGATGACATAACTATTGGTCTTTAATTTTCTAGAAATTTTGCAAGTATGGAGAATATAAGAAGATAATATAATGCAACGGTGGATTTGTCAAAATTCATTTCCCATAAAAAATATTGAATATGGTTGTAGCTAAACTTTGTCATATATATATATATATATATATATATTAGACTCATCATTCTAACTGAATTTTGATACACTTAGTATTTAATAACCGAAACTTGCAAGTGAATAAAATTAGGCATTTGATTTACTTATTGATAATGCTGGTACCATGTGCCAAATATTGTTAAATTGCATGTTCTTTATATTCTTAATAGTCATACCAAATTTCGTATCAATCAAATGCTATTTATTACATTCAATACCAATTAGATGCAATTTATAATCAAATCTAATTAGAATAACTTGTGTCGCTAGATTTATTTTTATTCTAATAAATATTTTTAATTGAGTTTAAATTCTTTTTGTTCTATATTTAAACCTTTTATAAGAGCTTCATCATTTCATATTTTCTTTAACCAATAAATAGATAATATACTATCATAATTATCAAATTTCATATTTAAATAAAAAATAAAAGAGAAAAAAAAAAAAACTATATTTTGTTAAACTCTTTGCTTGAGAAGAAAATGTGAATTCCTTTCATTTAACTTTCCATCTCATCAAAAATTTGCATCTATGTTAATATATTAATTAATTGACATTTGCTAATAGAGAAATGCATTTATTTTCTTATATTAATTATTTATTTTTAGACAACGCACTTATTATTGATATAAAAGAAATTTATATGATTATTTTTATAAAATTTATTCAAGAAAAATTTTATATAGAATACTTATTATGAAAAAAAAATGATTTATAATAGGAATTTTTATGCAATTTGTAGGATTTTTTATGCAATCCACTACGTGACGGTTAAAAAAACTATCTATATATAGGCATTCTTCCTCAGGTTTAATTGCTTTGAAAAAAAATGAAATAAAAACCATCAAATAAAGAAAGAAAAATTAATAATACATGAAATAAAGAATATAAAAAATAACTGTGCACTTAAATTATTTGAAATAATTAAATATTTTAGAATTCACAAAAGTAATATGTTCATATTTTTAATTATACTAATCTTAATAAGTTATATTTCATAACTTCTTTTTTCTAATGACATGTAACATAGTGTGTTTAATTAATTCATTATTTATAGGTAGTGCAACAATTATCTATATAAAATTAATTTCTACAATAAATTTATATAAGAAACCATTTATTGAGTATGATATCATTAAAACAAAGTCCAATAAAGACAAAAGAAAATTTAACATAGCGTGCGGTTCAAATAAGATAACAAAACGCTTTTTAATACGCACTATTTTAAAAACTAAACTAGACCGACTAGTTTAACCAGGAACTGGGCACCAGTTCGGTTTGGTAAAATCCCCTTAAAAACCGGTTTTTAAAACCATGGTGCAACTTCACTCTCATTAGAACCATTGTTAGAAACTCATGACTAGAATTCACTAGCTTGTAAATGGAGGTTGCCCAAGAGTTTATAAACACATAGTTAAACTTATACTTAATCCATATGGAACTCAAAGATCATAACAACAATCAATAATATCATTGTATTATACACTAATCATGAACTACCATCTCAACAATTGTGAAAAACTTTGTAAAATTTATTGTGCCACTAAACTTATTGGTGTTATGTTAAATAATTAAATTCATCATTTTCTAATAACCCAAAACTTTTGTAACAACCAGTAATTTATCAATTGGGATGGCTGAGGTGAACATGGAAACGGCTGGAAAATGAAATATAGTGAAGTAGCTAGTAAACTTACCTATGTTCCTTCCAGTAATGGCAGCGTGAGCAATTAATTTGACTTCCCCAAAATCCTCCAGAACTCTACCTCCTCCTTCTACCATGGCCATATTAATTCCATCTGCTTTTTCTATCATGAACTTCACCATTTCCGCATCCCCTGCTTCGGCTGCCATATATAGAGGAGATTTGTGCTCCTCATTCGGACAATATGACACTTTCGGATTTGTTTCAACCAAGAAACCAGCGATCTTACTGAACTTTGTTTTCGAAACCAAATCCACTTCTCTGTATTTGTTTATCAAGGCCAGGTGAAGGGCAGTATTCCCTTCGTTATTCTGAATCTCCAGAAATACACTACCAGAGATAGAGGCCAATTTTTTTAACGTGGACAATTGCCCACAACTTGCAGCTACATGGAAAGCAAGTTCACCAGCAGAGTTTTTCTCCATCCAAAACCCATGGTCGTTTTCAAGCATCGCTTCCACAAGCTGAGAGTGACCTAAGCTTGCAGCAATATGAAGGACTGCATTCAATTGGGGAGTTTTTTGGGACAAAACAGGACCTTCCAAATCCTCGGCTTTAAGATTTTTGATAAAGTCAGTGTCCCTACTCTTTGCAGCCATGTGCAAGTCAGGTTGCATGCTTGCAGCCCTTCTAGAAACATTAGTACTAATCTCTTCCTCCTCTGTTCCAGTTTCAAAATTCTCATCTCTTTCTAGGTCACTCGGTAGCTCTCTGTTCATTTCAGCATCAGTATTAAGTAGATGTCGTGGAGCCCGTCGATGAGTTTGTTGGGATGAGTAGGAGCGTTTTCTCGGCATTGAGGACTTCCAGGTAATTGCTGTTCACTAATGTCAATCAAAATATGATTAGGTTCGCTAGACCTGTAAAGACTTTCAGAACTAAAAACTGGTACACTGAGTTTTTTTGGAAAAATATTGGTTACAGTTAACAGGAATCCGAATTGCTTGTTAATTGGATAAAGGAATTGCTGAAATAAAGAGCAAAAGGTTGAGTCCTTCGGTAACATAAGTATCTAAAAGAACAAAGATAATATACGAGGTAAATCTTATGCTCCCACTCACTCAACGTTGGGAGTAGCTTT
The DNA here is from genome assembly GCA_032878915.1 of Castanopsis chinensis. Taxonomy (NCBI): domain Eukaryota; kingdom Viridiplantae; phylum Streptophyta; class Magnoliopsida; order Fagales; family Fagaceae; genus Castanopsis; species Castanopsis chinensis. Next base: position 2,936,283 of record JAVQMG010000084.1, read on the forward strand.
CATATATATAATGAGATCAGTTACATAGGATAAGAATACATTTGAAATACAAACTGCAGATGTGATAGACATTTAGATGAGATATGAAACTGTGCTGGTTTATCTTGAACTATTCTTATCTCTTGCAATATTTGAATTTGAATTAATTTGATCTGCTGTAGTGTTTGAATCCTTATCAGATTGGTTTGAATCCTTATCAGATTGTTGTGCTTCAATATCACCCCGCAAGCTCAACGGGGAAGGACACACATGGAGCTTGGAAATAAGCCAGTGGAAACGAGATGAAACAAGCGGTTTGGTGAAGACATCCGCTAATTGATCCTTGCCAGAAATGAACCGGACATCCAAGGCCTTAGTAGCAACATTATCTCGAACAAAATGGAAATCAATTTCCACATGCTTGGTTCTTGCATGAAAGATTGGATTAGCAGCGAGATACGTTGCACCAATATTGTCACACCACAGCCGAGGAGGATGGGATTGATGGAGACCAAGATCACGCAACAGAAACTGGAGCCATAGCAATTCAGCAGTGATATTAGCAATAGCCTTGTATTCAGTCTCTGTACTCGAGCGAGCCACAGTAGGCTGCTTCTTAGAGCTCCAAGAAATCAAGTTGTCACCAAGAAAAACACAAAAGCCACTAGTGGACCGCCTATCATCTGGGCATCCAGCCCAATCGGCATCAGAAAAGGCACCAAGGCGAGTGGATGAAGAGCGTTTTAGTAAGAGACCATGAGAGATAGTATGCTTAAGATATCTCAAAATTCTCTTTACTGCTTGCCAGTAAGTGGTAGTCGGTCTGTGCATAAATTGACAAACACGATTAACTGCAAAGGACAAATCGGGTCGAGTGATTGACAGATATTGTAGTGAGCCAATAGTGCTGCAAAACAGAGTAAGATCAGGAAAGATAGCACCATCAAACGCAGAAAGTGGCTTAGCATTTGACATTGGAGAGGAAATTGGCTTGGAATGCAACATATTGGTGCGTGTAAGAAGATCAATAATATAACGGCGTTGAGATAACAAAACACCATCTGGATGCTGAAGAACTTCAATGCCGAGAAAAAAATTTAACTCACCAAGATCTTTAACAGCAAAATCTCGCCGAAGTAGATTGAGAAGAGCATCAACTGCCAAAGTATTTGAGCTGGTGATAATGATATCATCCACGTATATGAGCACATACATAGTGAGTGAATTAGAGAGGAAAGTAAAGAGAGATGAGTCAGCTCTAGAGGCAGTAAAGCCAAGCTCCAACAATTTGCCACTCAAGCGTGAAAACCATGCACGAGGCGCTTGTTTGAGACCATAGATGGCCTTGTTCAATTTGCATATGTGGTTAGGCAAGGATGGATGATGAAAACCGGGAGGTTGGAGCATGTATACATCTTCAGATAAGTTGCCATGAAGAAAGGCATTTTGTATGTCAATTTGGCGCATAGACCAACCAGCTGAGATAGCAAGTGAGAGAACAACCCGAATAGTTGTGGGTTTAACAACGGGACTAAAAGTTTCACTAAAATCAATTCCAGCTTGTTGGTGAAATCCTTTGGCTACAAGGTGAGCTTTATAACGTGCTATTGTGCCATCAGCTTTCCTTTTGATTCGGAAAACCCATTTACAACCCACTATATTATGAGCTCTTGAAGGATGAACAAGACTCCAAGTGTTATTTTTTAACAAGGCATTAAACTTAGTTTCCATAGCAGTGCGCCACTCAGGAAATTTTGCTGCTGTAGAGTAACAAGTGGGCTCAGATGGAGACAGCAAAGACATTAGAGCTCGAGGAACCGGGTACTGGATAATCCCATCATGAAATTCCTTCGGTTTGGTGATCAAATTCTGTGACCGAGTCACCATTGGATGAGTACGAAGTGGAGCTGAAACAGAGGACTGAATTGATGGAGGTGCAGTGTGATTTGATGAGCTGTTGGTGGGAGAAGCATCACTGATTCTGGCACGATCAGAACATAACGGACTGGTATTGTTGGTTTGAGAGTTGAGGTGTGAAGTAGAAGATGTAGGAAGAGCCTGCAAAGATGTTAGTGGGACAGTAATAGAAAGTGGAGCAATATTAGAAGTATTGGGCTGTAGAGAAGTAGATGAAAGTGTTTTATTGGCAAAGGGAAAAGTAAATTCATCAAAGAGCACATCACGTGATATATAAATGTGACTAGTGGGTATATGTAGACATTTATAACCTTTATGATGTGAACTATAGCCAAAAAAAATGCATTGAAGAGAGCGAAATTGAAGTTTGTTAGTGTTGTAGGGACGAAGATGAGGGTAACATGCACACCCAAAAACCTTTAAAAATTTGTAGTCAGGTTCTTGATGAAACAATTTGTGAAAAGGGGTTTGATGGTCCAGATTAGGAGTGGGCATGCGATTAATGAGATAACAAGCTATAAGACAAGCATCATCCCAAAATGAGGTAGGAAGAGAACTGTGTGCAAGCAAAGCAAGGGCAGTTTCAATAATATGACGGTGTTTTCTTTCAACATAACCATTTTGTTGATGAGTATGTGGGCATGAAACACGGTGAGTGATGCCAATTTGTTTAAACAAAGTGTTTAAAGATCTAAATTCACCTCCCCAATTAGTTTGAACACTAAGAATTTTAGCATTAAAGCGACGTTCAACTTGACTTTGAAATTGCTTAAAAACAAGAAAGACATTAGATTTTGCTTGAATGGGATACAACCAAGTGAATCGACTATAGGCATCAACAAAAGAGACATAATATTTATTGCCTGAAAAGGAAACAGTTGGGGATGGACCCCATACATCTGAAAATAGCAATTCTAAAGGACTAGATGCAACAAAGGTAGAAGAATTAAAAGGTAACTGATGACTTTTGGCTTGAGAGCATGCTGGACACAATGCCAAAGTTTTATTTGCAGAAACTGGAGGTTGAAACTTGGATAACACTTGACGAACAATACGAAAGTTGGGATGTCCTAAACGAAGATGCCAATTTGCAGCAGAAGTTCTTTCTCCAAGCATAGCATGTGGTGGAGTGGTTGGAGATGAATGTGAAAATAGAGGATAGAGCCCTTGTCTAAGAGGTCTGCGGTGGAGGATTTTCCCGGTTGTGAGATCCTTAATAAAAAAGAAGTTAGCATAGAACTCAAAAAATACAGAATTGTCTTTGGCAAATTTACTGACAGAGAGAAGATTTTTGCAAGCATTGGGAACATAGAGCACATGTTTTAAAGAAAATGAGTGATTAGGTGTAGAAAGAGATGCATTTCCAATATGTGAAATAGGCAAACCTTGACCATTGCCGATCGTGATCTGATCAGTGCTAGAATATGCTTCAGAGCTCACATTGAGATTAGAGAAGTCTGGTGTAAGGTGGTGTGAGGCACCAGTATCAGGATACCAGTTGTCATCCGGAATAGCAGATGGTGAGAAGTAAAAAGCTTGGGCAGTTGCAGGTGGATCAGCTTGATAAGAATGATCAAATCTGTGATAGCAACTTATAGCAGCGTGACCAGGTTTGTTGCAAACTTGGCAAACAACACGTGAGTCCCAGAGGAAAAAGGATTGCTGGGTGACTTTGAGGAACCATGACCGCATCCCCTTGTACCTCGACCATTCTGATTTAAAGAGGATCCACGTCCATAGGAACCACGACCACCTCGACCACGATTTATGGTATTTCGAGTTGCCATATTGGCAGTTGAGAATGCTAACTCAGCAGCTGAATGCTGCTATTCCAAGCGCTGCTCATGAGCAAGGAGATGCCCATATAATTCATCAAGAGAAAGAGGGTCCACCCGAGTGGTGACAGGATTAACAAATGGGTCATATTCAGTTCCTAAGCCAGCAAGAATATAGGAGCTCATTTCAGTATTTGAGAGAGCTTGTCCAACTGCAGCGAGTGTGTCTCCAAGACTACACATTCTCTGAAAATAATCAGTCACATTTGAGTTACCTTTCTTTGAGGTAGCTAATTGATATTGAATTTGCATCACATGAGCCTGAGATTGGGAGATAAACATACATTCAAGAGCCACCCATAGAGTGCGAGAAGTGTTGCAGCCAAGAACCTGAGATAGAATGGACTCTGAGAGGGATGCAATCAATGTGCTGAGAATAAGTTGATCTTGTTGTTGCCAAGCAACATATTCAGGATTTGGATTAAGAATAGGCTGATTTGATCCAGTGTCAGGATTAGAAATAGTAGAAGAAGGTGCTGTTTTGGATCCATCAATATAGCCAATAAGTTTTGAGCATTGATATGAGTAACAACTTGGTATTTCCAAAGAAGATAGTTGTCTTTGGTGAGGGTAAGTTGAATTGGATGATTGGATAGTGTTTGAACAGGGAGAGATTGAGTGGTGACAGTGGAGAAGCTAGTTTGGTTTGTGGAGGAGCTGGAATTAGAGGAACTCATGACGTTAGTCGTAAATGCTCTGATACCATAAAAGAACAAAGATAATATATGAGGTCAATCTTATGCTCCCACTCACTCAACGTTGGGAGTAGCTTTCATATATATAATGAGATCAGTTACATAGGATAAGAATACATTTGAAATACAAACTGCAGATGTGATAGACATTTAGATGAGATATGAAACTGTGCTGGCTTATCTTGAACTATTCTTATCTCTTGTAATATTTGAATTTGAATTAATTTGATCTGCTGTAGTGTTTGAATCCTTATCAGATTGGTTTGAATCCTTATCAGATTGTTGTGCTTCAATAGTATCGAATTAGAATCAAAGCTGCTCCTTCCCGTGTAAGAGATTCCACTTACAAATAAATTTCATATCAATTTATGTTGTGCTGATTTTTCTCTCTTCGTTTCAATTATTTGTTTGACAATAAAATAGCCTAATTAAATAGGTAATAAACTATAACCAGAGTCATGAATCATGCTTATACAGTTATACATTTCTAAGTTACACAAACAAATTGTCCATAAACAACTGTTTGCTTATTTATTAGATTCAGCTATCCATCATGGACGTACCTGAATCTGACTAATGCCATTGCCAGAGGCTCCTCCAATCGGAGATAGATCGAGAACTTGATCTAATTCTCACTTGTGAGCAAATTGATGCAATTAGAAAATTACAAGAAACAGAACATATTTGCTTATGAAAGATAACCTTAAATCCACAAGAGGAGAGACTATAATCCACCAAAATGATGTTCGAGAAAACTTTGAAATTTTATTGATTGAAAACAAAATTATCTTGGAGGCCACAAAGTGTTTAAATAGAAAAGCAATCTGACTCCAACCTCCTCCAACTCCTCAATCCAAAGCCACATCAGCAGCCATGGAAACCGACCAAAGTACCACCACGAGCACCAGCACAAGCACAAGCAGCAGCGGCTCTTGCCCACCCATGAATCTCTTGTTCATGGAAATAGGTGTGGGCTATGATCAACATGGGTACGTACTCCAAAATGCAAGTGCAACTGGTTTTGGGCAACTGGGTTAGAAAAAAAGAGAGAATTTTCTTGAAGGAAGTGCTTCTTCTCTCTGACTTTGAGTTTTGAGTTCTTGTACGAGAGGTTAAACTTAGGAGTTTGCTTTTTCTGTTTTCACTTTTTTTTTTTTTTCATTATTTTTAGAGTCCAAAAAAAGAAAGAAAGTGAAATAAAACGGGAAAGTTGCACTGGCATTTTGCAGAGGCAGAGGGAACCAGTTGTTCGTGGAAATGGGTGTTGGGCTACGATCAACATGGGGTTTTCTTCACTCCCTCCCCTTCTCTCTTGTGGCTGTCAATCTCTCTCTTCTCCTTTTCTCTCTCCGTCGTGCCTTTGTTAAACAAATATCAGATTTGTTTATAATCGGGTCAATATGATTTCAATTTCATCTAACAGGAAAACTTTTTTTTTTTTTTCATTAAAAACATGTCACATCAGTAAAAAAATGCTAAGTCGTTGTTCCGTTAGCCACATAAGTAACACCATTAACAGAAGTTTATAAAAGAACCAATATAACTCAGTTTTAAAACTTAAAGGACTAATTGTGCTCACTTCAAACTTAAATGACCAATTGCGCACACAAGGCAAACTTCAGGGACCAATAGTATAATTTTACCTTAAAAATATAGTGAAAATAGCTTAGTTGGAACTGCATGGCCTGTGCTTGGGTTAATGATCAATACTTATTAAAAAAATAAAGAAAAAGAAAAAGACAATAATGCTCTTTGCCTACATTTACAACCAATGTCGGTCAAAGTACAATATCAATTATATGAATTAGCGTCACAATCAACCAAAACTCATTAACTATACTCAAAAGATTCTCAAAATTAACATTAACTAATAACTATACCTCACAAACACATACACTCCAAATACAAATTAACTGAAATCCCATTATACACACGAAAATAAAATAGCAAATATAATATTGAAATAAACCTTAATATTAACTTAGAAACTTACAAATAAGACGTTCACAAGTCTAAAATTCTAATACACCCTATGGTACTTTCTCACTGAAACAAAAGAAAAACACTTGATCAACTCGCATATACTAGTATCTTTCAACCCAAGGAAATTACCAAACTATTCACCCCATATTCTCCTAAAAGAGTCTTCTCCTCTACCCATACAAGAGTACCACTTGAGATAAAGTCTCAAACTCTATCTAGATTAATTAATTTATTGAGCATCAACAGCGGATAGCTTAAATGCCAAATGTAATGGTTTTTTAGCAATCTAGCCCAAAGTGCTCACTCCAGCTCGGCTTGCAAAATATGCCAATTGTAAAAAAATTTGGGATTGTGCTACACTGCGATTCTACATTTAGAATCTCACTATAGCTCAATTGTAAAACATATATTAATATTTTATGCGTAAATATCAGGCCTTTCTCTCTTCACAGTCTCTCATCTCTCTCTCTCCACCGCTCTTTCACACAGCCATTGCTAAAGCTCACCCATCACTGAAGCCCTCGCTGAAGCTTTTTCAGACCAAGCCTTTCTCTTCTCTCTCATCCCCTTTCTCTATCACTCTCTCTACAAACCAAGATTCTCAAGCGTTTTTGGGTTTGGGTTAAGATCAAAATCAACCAAACCCACAACAAAAAATGGATAGCCAGAACCATCAACACAGAACACAAAACTATTACTTTTGCCAACAACGATGGTTTTCTTCAAACCATCAACATAGAACACATAACCCATTTTCTTCAAACCCATTTTCAAAGAACCCAAAACCCATGCACATGAACACCATCACCAGAGCCATCCATGGCCGGACCCACTAAGTAGTGTTTATGTTTGGATTGATGGAAGTGTTAGTGATTATTTTTGGGTGATTTGGTGGATTTGCTGCTTTGTTCTTGACTGGTTCTTTTCCTTCTTTTTTTTTTTTTTTTATTTTCTTTTGAGAAAAATCTTGGTTGGGTTGTTGGTGGTTAAATAATGGGTTTTGGTGTGGTGGTGCCTATTGTTGGTGGTGGTGTGGCTGAGAGAGAGAGAGAGAGAGAGAGAGAGAGGCAGTGAGGAAAAGTGACCGAAATTAGAAATAAAGGAAAGAGAAAGATAATTTTATATTATTTTTTATTGTATAATTTATATTATTTTAATGTATTGTATTGTAAAATAAAAGTTGGGTTGCTAGAGTATTGTAAAATGGTATTGTATAAATTGATAAAGTAGCTTTTTGGGATGGTAAAATAGATTAGGATGAGATTTTGGGCTATGGGATGGAATATTAGTTTCAAATCTTATTCCTAAGTAAACAAAATATGGGACAAGAATTGAGTCTAGTGCACTTAAGCCTGTTCCCAAGAAATGTAACATTACTCCTTTTACAAGCAATACCAATGATTTTTTTTTTTTTTTTTGGCAATGAATAATTTTTTTTTTCAATGACAAGAAAACTCAAATAGATAACCAAGTTAAAAATAATAATTTTAGGCAATTTTATAGGTAAATGCTTGCCAACGAACACCAAATTCACTCACCCTCTATAAATCTGAAAAATCAAATTGGTTTTTTGGTTTTCATTTTCTTTGCCGTTTTAATGTTTGATTTCATTTTGCAAATTTATGTGTTTGATTCAAATCTTGCAGACTTGCACTTCTAGTTTAATGTCTGTTTTTCTAATGTTTCAAATATCTATATGTTATTCTCTCATACAATCTATACTTCTACATTGTGTTTCAGTAAGTCCACATACAATCTATACCTCTCATACAACCGCATGAAGATTTTGTTATATTAAGGCTACAAGAGTTGTAGGTTGAATTTTGGAGGAACTCATTTATATAATGAATTGATGACATCATTATTGCATTAAGAATGAGAAATTAATAGCCATTGAATGAAATTAAAATAATTAATAGTGACTTTGGTCTGAACCAACTTCTAAATTATAGAACAGTCCGATCAAGAAAATTTCACACAAAATGCGTTGATAAAATAAAAGTACAAGCTCCCTTAAGAGTCAATACAATAAAATAAGAATACAAGCTTCGTTAGGAATCAATACAGTGTTCTTAATAGTACAGTGAGACTCCTTAATAAAACACTTGTAACAAAACACACACTATTAAATGACCAGAGTTCAGCAATATATAGCACACAATATACAATATAAAATGCATAAATTTTGGAAATTATTTTTCTTCCCCATCATTAGCGTTACTCTTAGTAACTATTATTAAAAGGGAAAATGGGCAGTAGACAATGTGGCGAAAAATGGGATGGGGTAAGGAACTTGGTAAACAAAGTGGCAAAAATAGTATCGTGAGGATGAGGATGGAGAATGATCCAATGATTAAAACGAGATAAGCAAGCCAGTTGAGGTCTCTCACTAACAAATAACTACCAGTCATGAATGCTAAGGAGACCATAGTAAGAGCTAGTCCCAATGTTGGCACGGCGAACTTAAGGGAAGCAATAACCAAGTTAAGATCACCTAATTGTGCCCAGATGAGTGCAACAGCAGCAGTAACAGAACTATACATAGCTATGGTGTTGCTGATAATGAATGCTTGGAACAAGTGGTGTCGTAGGAATTTTGCCATGCCTTTGTGTGGTTCGGAGTCATTGTTGCCGCCTGGCACAGTGAAACCTGCAGCAAAGGTTACAGTGGCCACAAGTGTTGCAACCAACGCTAGTGTGTTGACCCTATCCTTGTAATTGTCCGTGTTGGGTTCTTCCCTTGGCTTTGGAGTTTGTGAGTTCTCAGTGATGGTCTCCTTATTCTTGTCCATGCTAGATTGTCCCCCTGGCTTTGAACTTGGTGGGTTCTCCCTGGTAGTGCTTGGGCAAGTAGCATGTGGGACGCCGGCATATTTCAAGGCTAACCATGTCAATAGCTGCATCATAAATGAGAAATATTTTTTCATGACCATATTGTTGGTCAAACATAAAAGCCTCCCCCTAGATAGTTTTTGTAGAATTGAAGTTGAGCTTTTACACAACATTAGAATTTATATATGTTAATTAAGGGTTGAGATAAAGAGAGAAGTAAGAAAAAGAGAAAGCAGAAGCAAGTAGAAATTAAGATTGCTGATAGACTCGAGAGAGACACGACCCACCCGAATGAAAAGGCCACAAACAATTTCTAAGGATGGGTCAGGCGATGGCAGCCCAAGCTATTTTATAGTTCTTTCTTACTATCTATTGTATTGGATCTATATACCGCTGATTCCATCCAGTCCACTCATTTCATTTAAGACTTGGAATTGGAATCCCTTTTCATTTCTTCAATCATTGATAAGAACTAATAAATAACTCAAGTTTCATTCAAATGAATCATTTTTACTTAAGGTTTATACTATACTTATATTTGAAGTATAAAAAAGCAGTAGAAACTAGAAGAAACAGTGCAGTAGCAAAAAAGACTCGGTACTTCCATAATCTCATCATCTTGTTTTTTTTTTCATTCTATATCCCCCCCAGTCTCGAATCACAAGAAGTTGGAGCGGATCTTTGATCTTTTATTAGCATTCCCCTTCCTTGGATTGGGACGCATACATCGAGAATCCAGTGTGTGCAATTCATTTTGAAAAAGTGTTTGGTTGGACATTTCAGAATATGGGAAAGTCACTTACCTAGGACCTAAAATATATTTTTCAAAATTCTATTTTCTAGAGCAGATGTCAAAAGTGAAATCGATTTTCTAGAGCTAGTCCCAATCCAAGAGCTCTTTCTTCTTTTTCTTTTAATTAATTAAGGGTATGTTTGGTAGACTATAATATGCACTATAATGCAATAGTTACTCCTATAATTTAGCTATTTAGTAGTTTAATTATGTTTTTATTACATGTAACAGCTATTCTTAAGGTTCTCAACCAAAAAAAAAAACTATTCTTTAAAATGATAAATAACTCTTAGAGATGTAATAGCTATTCTTTAATAGGTGTATTAATTTTTACAATTAACATATTTCTAAATAAAAAACTTTCCATATGCATTTAATAATTATGAAAATAAAAAATCATAAAAAATACCTAATCTCTCATTCAAATTTAATAAAAAAAATATTATTATTTAAGAAAATTTTTTTTTTTGAGAAAGTATTTTTTAAGAAACATAATTATATAAGTAAGACATTTCTTAAAATATATCTTAAGTTTAATTTAAAATACTTTCATTACATTGTCTTCAGGGTTGTATTATTATATTGTCACCAAACAAATGAATAGTAATAAGTATTATATTACAGCATTTTCTATTCCTTATAATATCTATTTCTATTCTTATGCAATTATTATTACAGTCTACCAAATTTGCCCTAAATAATTTATTTATTATGTTCCTTCTCTATGTGACTATGCACCCTTCAAAGAAGTCCTTTCCCCATCTCCGTTTGTTCTCACAAAAAATTATTTCTCTTTCAATCATTCTCTTTCTTTTTCAACCCAAAATCGTAACAAAAAAAGTCTCAAGATCACAGCAACAAAAATACCCCAAAATCACAATAACATAATGCACAACAAAATAGAACTCCCAAAATCACATCAACAATCTCTCTCTCTCTCTCTCTCTCTCTCTCTCTCATTTGTTTTCGTGTTACTTTTTTTTAATTTTTGACAATCTCAAGCACTCATATCAGAAATAAAAATTCCAAATTTGGTGCTTCCTCGACATTAATCTACTTTCCAAATTAATTCATCTTTTTTCTTTCGTCAAAAAGAAAAAACAAATCAAAACAGAAATTGCCAAGGAATCATTGTGATTTTATTTCACTAGGTTTACATCTACCATCCGAAAATGTGATTGCTTTTCCATGATTTTTTTTTTGAGTCGGTAGCATTTGAATAACATTTATTTATATTATTTCTCTCTCCAGGAGAGCTTCACCCCTGTTTTAGGGTTTTCTTGCTGGTGTTTACTTTCCTGGCCTTTCAACTACTCGCTCCTTTTTCCTATCCAATCACGGTGAAGTCTTAATTAGTAGCCTTCTTGTCCCTTAAGTACCAACCACCTTCTTTATTTGTTCTCGTCCTTTGATTACCAGTGCATGTTGAAGGCGTAGCCCATCCTTAGGACTGATGTCAATCATCAACATTTCATATCTCAACCACTTTGTTTTCTTTTCTTTCTCTAGTTGACTAGTAGTCTTACCTTTTTTCCTCTAGTTCCATTTGTTCCTTTTGTCTTCCTCTGTGGTCCCTCATCTTTTAAACTTTTTTGAGTCTTCCTTTCTTGCATGCAATTACTATGGTTACCTAGTGTTTCTTATGGACGATTTTTTCGCTGCTAGGGAATATGGTTGGACTAAAAGTAGTGATTCTGATGAAATTGATTCTGATTATCGGACTAGTGACGATGAAGATGTTCCTTTCGCATGACATGGACCCATTATTGAAGCTGACCCCTCCGATGTTTCCGCCCAAAGGGATTTCTGGAGTAGCTGTGTGATTGGGTTCATTTTGGACTATAGGAAGTTCTTTATTGGGCATCTTCAACACATAATCAATGCTACCTAGCGCATTAGGGGCTCGGTGTCTATTGTGGGTAGACCGGTAGAGACTCCTACTTTTACTTACTCCACTTTGACTTCTTGGATGATCTCAACCACGTTTGTAATGAAGGTCCCTAGTTTGTAGATGGGGCTCTCTTTGTCTTGGAAAAATGGAGACCGAATCTAGTTCTTAGTAGACTATAGCTTAACTATGTCTCTCTTTGGGTCCAATTGCATGGTCTTCCTTTGGAGTATTAGTATCCAGAACTCACTGAGAAGATGGGACAACTGATGTGAATTTTTGAAAGAGTGGATTGGGAAGATCGCATGCCTCAAAACATCCGTTTCATGCATATATAAGGGTCTGTGTGGATCCCTGGACTCCTGTAGTTACAGGCTTCATGCTGAGGCTTGATGATGGTTCCAAAGTTTGGATCCAATGTAGATATGAAAGACTGAATAAACTGCGTAACAGATGTGGTCTAATTGGGCACACTAGAAGTCAATGTATTTATAGCATGGACAACATTGAGATGATGCTCTTTCGATAAAGGTACCATATTTAGAATTTGCACCAGGTACACTTTAGTTTTAATGCCTTAGAACCTCAGTTTGCTAGTGTACTTAGAGCATTTTACAATTGAGGGAGACTTTGGACCTCCCAAATTCGGTTTGGTAATACATCCTCACCACAACCATCCTCCACATCATCACCCCACATATCACCCTATTACAAACAACAATCCCTCAGCTTCACATGCATCTCTAGCCATCCACAATACCCTGACCCTGAAACACCTCAACTACATTTACCTCCCAGCTCAAATGATTGTCCAAACCAACAGGAGACTAACCAAGTTGGAAACGAACATGCAACCCTTAACTCTGCTATCAATTCATTGCACCTTGGTAACCACTCCATCCCTCTTACACCTTTTAACTCCCTTGTTGCATCACCTGAAACACCTCAACCACCTTTACATCCCAACTCAAATGATTGTCCAAACCAACAGGAGACTAACCAAGTTGGAAACGAACATGCAACCCTTAACTCCCCTGTTTTGTCACCTGAACAAAACCCCCCCAAATGTGGCCAACCCAATTGCTTTCCGTCTCCCACATAATAACCCATAGTCTTTACCTCCTACCAATCATTGAGGTACGTTCACTATGTGACCTTCTTGGTTCCCTCCAAAAGCATTGGGTTTGAGGTGGATTTGGTTTGATGGTTCTGGTCCTTTTATCACTAATGGAGAGGTAAGGGAATCCCAATACTCATCCTCGGAAATGAATAGTGACTCAGTAACTGCGATAATGTTCAACCTGGATAGGCTATTCGAAGTTAGACCTGAGGTTATGCCAGGATCAACATGGGATAAAGAACTAATCCCTGAATCTCCGGATTCCTTCATTGAGTCACTGGTGCAACGTGTGAATAAAGGTAGATTTAGATTCGAATTGGGCGATTATTACACTAGACCTCGTCTATCTCAAGTCCAAACCCGAAATTATGAATTGGACCGCTTTAGGGATAATAGGAAGCAAGCGGCCAATGAGCAAATCCAATCAATTCAAGGTACAACCCCTAACACAAGTGCTAGCCCAATTGACACGGTTGAAACAAGAGTGGCCTCTGTATATAACCCAGAATGTTCACTTGGACCAAGTCCTCCTTCCCCAAACTCAATACACTTTAATACCAGTCCTATCTCTAATATCATTTGTGAGGAAACCTATTGGGAGCAAAATTCAGACACTAACACACAACTTCTGGGCTCCAGGAAAAGATTTCAGAAGGAGATGGAGAAGTTAGAAGGAATATTCGCTAAAGGCTTTTCTGTGATCTGTTTAGAAGAGAGATTATCAATGAGGAGCAGCTAGATGAAGGTAGTTCTATGGTTCTCAGTCAAGGTCAATCCTCTAATCCTTTTATGAATCTTTACTTCTCTCATCCTGACAGTCCAAATGGGCGTAGGAAAACTAGCCCTCATCAGGTTCCCCAACAACCATGAGGATACTCACTGGAACTGTAGAGGTTTGGGCAAACCCTCAGCAGTTCTACAGTGTCAAAAGAAGGCCCTCGAGTCCAAGCCTGATCTGATTTTTCTTATGGAGACTCGATTAGTTAAGGAAAAAGGTAAACCAATTTGGGAGAAATGTGGTTTTTCTGAAGGCTGGGAGTTACCAAGAGAAGATCTCAGTGGTGGTCTATTATTGGCATAGATGCCTAGGTAGCAAGTTCACCTCATCTACGAATCAAAGAATTTGGTGCATATTGAGTTGTTGGACAACAAAGGTAACCCTCTGACCATTACTTTCGTTCATGGACATCCAGATCATTCAAAAAGAGAGGAAGTTTGCGCTAAACTTCGAGAGCTTAAATATTTGGCACATCCCAAATGGCTCTGTATAGGTGATTTTAATCAAATTCTCACTAGTGATGACAAATTCTCTTTCAATTAGGGAAAATTACAGCGGCAATTTGTTTCAACAATTGATATTAGACATAGAATTGTGTGAACTAGCTGCCTCGGGGCAGAGATACACTTGGATGAATAATAGAGAGAATGGTGAGTTTGTAATGGAGAAATTAGATAGGGCTTTTGCTAGTGTGGAGTGGATCAATACTTACCCCTCCTATGCCCTTCAAAATCTCCCAATTTTACACTCTTATCATGGCCCAATTATCCTCGACTTTGAATTTCAACGTCCTTTTCAGAACAAACCATTTTAGTTTAAACATGTGTGGCTTACCCACCCTTCTTGCTGTTAGGACATATGTGATTGGTTGTTAGGAACATATGTCAACATTTTATGTAATTGGCTAATCCTTTGACAAAACGCACTTTACTTGTAATTGGATAGATCTATAATGTGTTTAATACTTCAAAGAATAAGAGTTCAAGTTCAAGCATTAAAGCCATGCAAGTTTGTCCAAGATTCAAGTGGGAAAAGTGTTGTTCATTAAAACTCGACAGCTGGCATCTATCAGATTCAAAGAGTTGTTCTAGCCCGTGGCTCGACAGTAGCTCGACAGTTAGGGTATTTGTCGAGGTTTATGAAACTCAATTATTCTAGACTGTTTTCTAGACAGTTTTTCATTCAATCCGTAATTATGTGTTTGGGCTTTCTTTTTTCACAACCCTAAACATATAAAAAGCTTATTTTAAAGGCCGTTATATAAGAGAATATAAGGAGAACACATGCAAAAAGTGACCGGAACCTTATTCTCTTTAAAAGAAGCTACTACATCTTTGTGCCTTAAGGTTTTGTAACCAAGTGCTTCTTGATCTTCATTGTTGATGAAGTGAAAAACTTTGCAGCTAACATTCTTCTTCCTCAAGTTGGTGAGTGAGTCATGTACTGGGATTCATGCAAAGGAGTTAGTCACGTACTCGGATCCGTGCATCAAAAGGGCGGCGTTTATATATTGAAGAGTTTAGAGGTTCTAAAGCGGTAGAAGGTTTTTACTGTAAGTTCATCTACGAGAATTGTAGAGTCCAGGGACAAAGGTTTTGTACTAGATCTGAAACTTCTCTTTACTATAGTGAATTTCTTTTTGGGAAGGTTTCCCCCTAGGTTTTTACCTGTGAAACTAATTTATTTTATTGGTTTTCCTATGTCATCATATCTTGTCTTATTTACTTTTTCGTTGCACTTATTTTTGACATGATATTGATATTTGTTTGTTTTAATAAGTTTTATTCATAATAAATCTAATTAATAATTTGGGTTTAAAACTTGTTAATTCTATCAACTGGAGTTTAAATTTCCTAACACTTGCAAAGATGTTATACAAAGTGCTTGGGATATTCGCGCAGCTGGCTTTAGAGCCTTCCAACTCAAAAGCAAAATTTCCAGGATTAGAGCTGATATGGTTACATGGAACAAATAAATTTTTGGTAGGGTTGAGCATGAAATTCATCAAAAGTGAGTTCAACTCTATGATTTTCAAAACTCCATTTTCTCGGTGGAGGATGTTAGGAAAGAAAGTTTACTCATGGAGGAGTTAGAAACACTGATGAATAGAGAAGAACTAATGTGGGCGCAAAAGGCACGAAGTAAATGGGTAGTTTTGGGGGATAGGAATATGAGATATTTCCAAACAATAGTTAAGAAGAGAAAGGCTAGGAATAGGATCTTGCAGCTTAAAACTGAAAATGGAAATGTCTCTGATAATCCGAGTGATATTGAAAACACTTTGGTTACCCAGTTTAGGCAGTCCTTTGAAGGCTCTATACCAGGAGATCTAGAATCCATTCTTGAGGAATTGAATCCGCTTCCTATCCCTAAACTCTCTGAGCAACAACTTGCTCTTCTTAACATACCCATCACCAATGAAGAAATTGAACATACTGTTTACCAACTTGGACCACACAAAGCTCCTGGGCCAGACGGCATCCGTGCCTTTATATACCAGGAATACTGGAGTATTGTCAGGCTTAATATCCTCAACACTATACATGCTTTCTTTCATTCAAGTTCTATCCTTAAAACTATAAATCACAAGTGCATTACTCTTATCCCTAAGGTCTCTTTTCTTGATGAGGTTTCTCATTTTCGGCCAATAAGTCTATGTAATGTTGTTTACAAAGTTTTTTCCAAACTCTTGGTCAATAGACTTAAACCCCTTATGGACAACCTAATTACCCCCTTTTCAAAATGCCTTCATTCAAGGAAGAAACAATTCTAATAATATCTTGATTGCACTTGAAATTTTTGACTTTCTAGGCAAAAGAAAGGTAGAAAAAAATTGCTTTGGGGCCCTTAAAATAGATAGAGGATTGGAAGTTCCTAAAAGCTATTCTTCTTGCTATGAATTTAAGTGTCAGATGGGTGTTCCACTGTTCAATATATCCTTCTTATAAATGGTAACATTACACAATCCTTCTCACCTTCAAAGGGTCTCAGACAAGGGGACCCTCTATCCCCTTATCTTTTTCTAATGTGTGCCAATATCCTTTCTAAAGTGAAAAGAAGATCAAAGGGATAAAATTAGGACACAATGATTGCTCTTTTACCCATCTTTTCTTTGCTGATGACTCTTTCCTTTTTTACAAGGATAGTCATTCCCTAACAAATATACAAGACATCTTATCTTGGTACTACCCTATATCAAGTCAAAGCATCAATCTTACCAAATTTGACCTCTACTGCTCTCCCAATATGCCTAGAGAGGATCAAGAGGCTTTAACCCTATCTCTATAGGTTAACTTAGTCCAAACCCCAAGCAAATACCTTGGTCTAACTTTCAAGTTGAAGGGAAAAAGAGTTGCAGATTTTCAATTCCTGGTAGATAGACTTCAATCTAAGTTACAAGGTTGGAAGGTTATACTCCTCTCTCAGGTTGGTAAAACTACCATGATCTCATCTATTCTCCTTTCCATGCCTTTATACACTTTTTCCTGTTTCAAAGTTCCCTAGACCATTTGTAATAGATTGGATGCCATATCTAGAGCTTTTTGGTGGGGGCATGATCAAGGTGTGAAAAGATTGCATCTAGTCAAAAGGGATGGGGGCATTGGCTGAAAAAGTATAGTCTCATGAACCAAGCCATGTTAGCAAAACATTACTGGAGAATCAGGCAGAATCCCCATTCTCTCATTTCCAAAACTTTTAAAGCCAGATATATCCCTAGATGCTCGATTCATGACTGCACACCCAAACCTCATCAGTCTTGGTTTTGGAGAAATATCATTGACCACAAAAACAGCAAGTTAAAAGAGGGTAGATGGCTTATTGGGATAGGTTTTGGGATTTCTCTAGATCATCTTGCTTGGTTTCCATGCCACGCTCAACACCAAAATAACCCCAATATAAGGTCTGGTACAGTGGCTGATTTGATTGATAGTACTTCACCCCCTTGGAAACCAAGCTTAGTTCAATCTCTTTATCCTTACCCCTTGAGTTATGAGATTCTGAGGACCCATATATCCAAGACTGGTACAGGCCCTGATAAACTGGTTTGGATACACTCTTTCTTTGGTGATTATAATGTTAAGTGTGCCTATAACTTGCTTCATAGTGATACCATAACTTCTGCTACAAACCCCAATAGGCATTTTAACATAACCTTGTTTGGAAAGTGAGAGTTCCTCTGAAAAGTCTTCCAACAAATCTTACTTTAAAAAGAAGGGGGAACCATATAGATAGTACTTGCCCACTTTGCAATGATGAGCATGAATCTACTTCCCATCTATTCCTTTGGTGCCCTTTTGTTAGAGCTACTTGCCACGGGTCCACTTTGGCAATTCATACTTCTGATCTTCACAATACATCCATTCAACAATGGATTGGATCTATTTTATTCAAGCATAGAGGAATGGACCATGACTCGATGTACTACCTGCAAGCAATCTTTACTACTCTTTGGGCCACTAGACTCATACAAAGCTGGTGACTCACGAAGGGAGACATCCTAATCCTTTGGAAGTTATTTTAACTATTCAATCCCTCACCTGCAGGTACCAGGAAGCTTTCAGCAGTTGCTCTATTCCTCCACATAAAACTGCAGACCAGAACCGGGCTCATCAGAGATTTGGAGGGCCTTGGTAGTCGATCATCAAAGTTGCTGGAGCTGGGAAGAAGAAAGTTAGAAGATGTGGATTTGCCTACGAAGCCAAAAACATGCAAGGTGACATCCTTTTCCAGGGTGTCTCAAGCTGTACAGCATGCACAACTCCTAGTGCCATTTAGGAAGTAATGGTGGTAGCAGTTATGAAAGTTAGAAGTCATGGATTTAATCAAATTTTGTTTATCAGTGATAATAAGAGATCAGTCAAAACTCAAAATTACCAACAAAGAAGTAGCTCCCAGTTGGCAGGAAGGGATTTTGATGTCAGACTTGTCTCAACTACATCAGTCTGATCTAAATTATCACTGTTTTTCTGTCCAAGATTGTCCTATGTAATGTTTGTAGCCTAGCTAACTTGGCATCTAGAATGCCAATTCACTGCAGTTGGGTTAACCCGACCATTTTGTTAGACTCTTGTTTCCTTGGAATGGTATCAAAAAAGCATTTATTTATTTTTAATTTTTAGAACATGATGTTTCTTTACTCAATTTAAGTGGTCCATGCTCCATTCACCTGCCTACTTTGTTGATTTGGTTTATTTAATTTAGGGTAAAATGCAAATTACACTCTAAAGTTTGAGTCTGCTTGGATTTTACACTCTAATTTATTAAAATTTTAATTTTACCTCCTAAAATTATATTCCATTTGCATCAACAACTTCTCATTCCATATTTTTTGTTAAGTACCACATAAACTTGCCACACATGTTTAATTTGACCAATAAAATGAGGCCACATCATTTTTATAGTAGGAAAAACTTTTTAAATAATTAAAAATGATGTGAGATAATAAAATTTCATGACATCATTTTATTGGATGAACTAAGCACATGTGGCAAGCTTATGTGACACTTAACGTAAACTACGAACAGATGGACTGCTGATGCAAACAAAATATAATTTCAAGAGGTAAAATTTAAATTCTAAAATTTCGGGGATTAAAATTCAAACAACTCAAATTTTAGGAGTGTAATTTCATTTAAACATTCAATTTAACTTTTGACAATGCTAGTTATGGCTTGAACTTTTTTATTTTATTTTATTTGGTTGGAAATGACTAGATATGACAAAATAAGTCAGAATTTAATGATTGGACCCAAACCCGAATTTTTTACCGAACCAGAAAACCCGATTGTTTTTGTCCGAATAAAAAACAGGTCAACCCATGACCCAATCCTTTTTTTGCAGCTCAACCCAACTTGACCAGGCTAACCTACGACCCGACCCATTTTTAAAACTTTTATTATTTATTTTTTTTTTTGTAAAAAGTAAAATAAAATAAAGACATAGTTGGTTTCACCTATCCAAAAAAAAGATAAACAAAAACATAATTGATTTACATGTTTGTTATGGGCTTTGTGCTGCACAACACAAATTCAATTGACAAATATAATGCACGTGATTTTTTTTTTCCTAAAAAAAATTAGTTTTTTAAAACATTTTTTGGATGACATTATTAAAAAAAAGGTATTTATATTGAACACCATTCAAATTCAATGGCTTCAAGAAAATAATTGAGACCTTTATCTAGTTGCATACAAATGAATTGATAATTGCATGCAATAAGTAAAGATTAAGGAATTTTTCTTGCTTAAATTGTTGAACAATGCAATAAGTGCATATTTTTAGATATTAAATGACAAAGTACATACTAGGATAATTTGGTTGCAATAGACTTAAAAACATATAATTGGAATTATAAACGTGTATGAGAAGTATTCATAAATGTGAAAAGAGTAAAGCAGAAGTATATCTATGAAATTTGTATAAATTATGGATGCTTATTCCTATATTTTAACAGTTCATAGCCAAAATAAAAGGCTTTTGAAAATAAAATATGATGTTTTCTGGAGTGTATATTACTTAATAATAATATGATATTTTTAAAAGAGACTATATATAAATAAGTAAATAATCAAATTTTTATGTATATTCCCAATATAGAAATAGAGTGCCAATCATAGTGTATCTAAAATTAAACACAATTATTATGTTATTTTTTAAAATATTAGACTATGAAATTAGTTTTCAAGATTTTTAAAATTCTTTATATGTTTTTATTCTTTATCAAACTAGCTATCCAATTGCAATTAGGCATTTGAAATTTTGTTTTATATTTTGAAATATTGATATTGTGTAGTGTTGAAATTTGTGTGTTTGTTTTAAGTATATTTTCAAATGGTAGATTAGACTCCCCTGTGTTTGTGCTATTTATTTTGATTAGCAATATTGAGATTTGTATAATTTTATAATTATTGAACAAGTATCAAATTGTAGAATTGAGCTCTTTCTTGATATAGGTGGTGAATTCAAAGTAATACATTTCACACATAGTAATTTTCTATATGACTTACTAAGTGGTATATACATGTTTTTTAAAAAATAAAAATAAAAATAAAAAATTCATATGAAAAATACAGAACGACTTAACCCAACCCGAATCAACTCACAATCCAATTAACCTAACTTGTTTTTAACTCGCTTAAAATGACCTGCTTTTAACCTAAACTCAATTGACCCAACCCGA
Source organism: Castanopsis chinensis (assembly GCA_032878915.1). Lineage (NCBI taxonomy): Eukaryota > Viridiplantae > Streptophyta > Magnoliopsida > Fagales > Fagaceae > Castanopsis > Castanopsis chinensis. The sequence goes on from JAVQMG010000084.1 coordinate 2,957,283, forward strand.
CTACCTATTTTGCCATGTCTAGAAATGACCAAGGCGCAAAACTTAAAAGCAGTTTTAAGACCATTAATACAGAAGCAAGCCCATTAATTTGGACCTAAGTTGCACCAACATCGACACAGGTACGAATATAACATGGGTACAAATACGAGAATACGACAATTTTTGAAAAATAAGGGTATGACACGGCGGGGGTATGAAAATTAAATAATTAATTAAATTTTATATTTAGGCATATTTTTTTAATATTTTTAGACATAAAATACGTTTATGTCTAAAATTTAAATTATATAAAAACTACAAATAAGTAAATTAACACCCAAAGTAGTACACAACGACTATCTAAGAATTGAGTTATTCACGATATAATCTTAACCTGAAATTCTAATCAAAACCTAATAAAGAGTAATAGATACATTTATTAAAAAATAATAACAACCAAATTAATATTATATTTTATTAAAAATAAGAACCAATCTCCCATCACATGGGTCTATTAAAATGTCAACTTATTTGGTAAAATAAAAGTCAAAACTTGCCGGCTGTAAAGTAACAAGTATTAGTAAATATCAGTTTGAAAGGATTTTAAAACTTGCTAGCTGTAAAGTCTATTTCTTCGGCGTGTCAAATATCATTTGAAAGGTTTGAGACAGAGAAAGTTAGACGGGGAGAAAGAGAGAGAGACAGAGAGAGAGAGGAGGAGAAGATGAAGATGGAGATGAAGTAGCAGCAGCCAAAATCAGTCCACGACACCGACTTGAGGTCGAGAATTTAGAGATTGTCGCCGGTGAAAGGTGAGAGTGAGAACGAAACACTTTTTTTGTTTCAGTCCGGGATGCATTTACCGGCCGAAATCCGATATCTTCTTCAGTATGGCCGAAATGACCCGGTACGAATCTGACTTCCCTGGTCCATGCCATGTCGGCGCTGCGTCAGAGAAGCTTAAAAAAAAAAAAAAAGGACACTGCTCGGCGACGGGAGTCCTGCGAGTCTTACCGGTATCGGTGTCTGACATGCGTCGGACACCGGAACTTTGCCAAAAATGGCGTGTCGGTGCAACCTAGATTTTGGACTGTCAGTTCATTTTAAGTTTTGTCCCAAAACTCGTGGCCTAAACCAGTTCTCCGATTGGGATGAATCTAGCCACTTGATGTCCACTTGCGGACGGTTTCGACCGCTGTTACAGTTGATAGCGGGTGGTGCTTATGCAATCAAATTAGTTATAGTGCACAGACTAAGCACCGGCACAGAAAATTCTTGTCATTCATTTCGGGCTGCAACGGAATGAAATCGAAAGAGAATGATAAAAGCTTTCTTATTACCCAAGAGCAAGAAAGATTAAAGATTTTTACACACTGTTCCGTAAGTAAATCACAATTTTCCCTCCGGTAGACACATCCAGATTCAAGGCTTGTGAATCCTAGAGGTAGACGGTATGGATTTTTGGTCATAGGCTAATAGTTAAGCTATTAGATATTGGGGTTTAGTTCAAGTGAAACAGAATCAACAATCGTATCAAAACTTTCAAGGATCACATACCTCTCGAAACGAGGGCTCTTTCTCAATATACTTTCCCGCTATGTCCAGAGCTGTCTTGCCTTCTTTGTTCAACAACTTTGAGTCAACTCTTTTGTCCCATGTCAGAATGCTCACGACCTTAGGATGCCGACCCTTGGCGGCCAAATGTAAAGATGTGTTTCCATCTCCATCTTTTTCATTGATAAGCATTTCAAGTTTAGAATTATTGAGCATATAATTAACCACTTTGGCTTTCCCTCCCATAGCAGCTACATGCAAAATGTTTTGACCTTGATGGTTGAGCAACTCAATCGAATCTGGACATTGTTGGATTAACTCTTTAATTACCTCGATATGTCCTCTGCTGGATGCCATGTGAATTGGAAAGAAGCCATTTCGGTCACTTTCATATGCGTAATCTGCACATTTTTCTAATAAGTAGCGAACCCCTTCAAGGTATCCTAGGGATGCTGCATAGGAAAGAGGTGCCATCCCCTCACTGTCTCTATCTTCAATGCGATGCGGATTTGCGCTCAAAACACTCTTTAACGCATCTGGTACACAAAAATAACTATCATTCTACATAAAGGGAAACCCATAATAAAATTACTTGATGATAATAAAAAATGGAAAAGAATTTGGGATAATTATTAGGTACTTCTGGAGTACAATAAATGAACTCTCTTCTCTCAGATGACTATGGGTCTCACTAATTAAATTTATAGTAGGATCCACAATTCATATGAGAGGAGGAAATACACATTTATGGTACTCTTGAAGTATTCAATAATTTTCCAAGAATTTGCTACAACAATGCACATGGCCAGCTTAACCCATAATTTGCTGTCACTTTTCTTTAACTACCACCTTATTCTTTATTTAGCAATTGTTGCATATAAGGGTTCAGCAAATACTCTCCCATATAAAAAAATAAGAATGGAAAGGCATACCATTGCTGCATAATGAGTTATAAAATAGTAAAAAGAAAGTGACAAGTGTCTAAGGGTCCATTTGATCATGTGCATTGTACATGACCTTTAGATACATATTGCTTTATTTTTGCCGTCACATAACTCAATATGCAGTAATTGCTACATACAAGTATGCAGCAAAACTTCTCCCAAATGAAAAACATGTTAATCCAATCAACTTTGTTAGCTTCCTCCATTAAGTGATCAGATTTAACAGTAAAATAAATTTATAAACTCCTTATCCCTTTAATGTCTTGTTGAGCATACAAAGTTTATTAAAAATAAATCAATCAAATTGATTTCAATGAGTGTTAAAATTTGATCCCAATATGTAATTTGCCTTTTAACTGTTCACGTAAATTTGTTTAAATTATTATATATTAGACTCATTATTCTAAACTGAATTTCGGTTCACCTAGTATTTAATAAGAAAATAAAACTAGGCTTTTGATTTACTTATTGATAATGTTGGAACCTCCCAAGCACATAAGTGCTTTAGGTACATTGAGGGGGAGGGATTCGTGTAGTAGCATTAAAATTTCTAACCAATATCCAAAAAAATTCATTATTATTGTTTTCATATAAATCAACCAACTATGTGCTAAACTGCAAGCTACATATAGGTTATGTTTATTCCCCACCCCCCCCCCCCCTCCACACACACACACATATACGGGGTTAGATTAAGTTACACTTTATACAATTCTAAGCAATAATATTTCATCTAATAACTTTTTAATAGATTAAAATTTTGAAAATCTTACTATTAGATTACATGTTCTCTCTACTTTTAACAATCATACCAAATTTTGTATCAATTGGATGCTATTTAGATTACATGCTATATATATATATATATATATATATATATATATATAATCCAATCCAAATAGAATAATTGTTTCATTAGATTTATTTAAATTTAGAATATAACTTGAACTCAATTAATTAATAGGTTGAAATACATTATTAGTATTTGAAGTTTGCCTACTAAGCATTTTGGTCTCTCAACTTTCAAAAATAAAAGTAATTGGCCAATACTGTATTTTGGCCTAATAAATATTTTAAATTGAGTTTAAATTTTAGCAAGTTTTAGGAAAGTTGTGTCATTAGATTTATTCTTATTATAATAAATATTTTTAATCGAATTTAAATTTTTTTATTCTATATTTAAAACCTTTATCAGAATTTTGTCATGTTGTATTTTCTTTAAATGGTAAATAGATAATATACTACATAAATATCAAATTTTATATTTATACAAAAAATATAAGAGGAAAAAAAATTATATTTTGTTAAATTTATCATTTAGCTTTCCATCTCATCAAAACTTTGCATCTATGTTATTGTATTAAGTAATTGACATTTGCTAATAGGGAAATGCATTTATTTTCATATATTAATTATTTATCTATAGATGATGCACTTATTATTGATATAAAAGGAATTTATGTGATTATTTTTATAAAATTTATACCAAAAATAATTTATTTAGAATACTTATTATGTAAAAGAAAAGAAAAAGATTTAGAATAGGAATTTTTATGCAACTTGGATTGTTGGAATTTTTATACAACTCACTACGTGGCGGTTAAAAAAAACCACCCACATGTAGGCATTCTTTCACAGGTGCAGTTGCTTTGGAAAAAAAGAAAAAAAGAAAAAATAATAATAATTTTACAGGTAATACTATAGACACAAATTATTTTACAACATTTTTATAAACTGTTATTGTGACTTTATAATTTTTCAAATAATTATTGGTATATAAAAATGTGATATTAACGTATGATGGACCCAAATTAGAACTAGTAAAAAATTTTCACATTAATAGTTTGTAAAAATGTAATAAAATAGTTTGTGACTGTAACATTCTTCTTGATTTATACACTAATCATAATCTACTATCTATCAATTGTGAAAACTTTATGAAATTTATTGCATCACTAAACTTATTGGCGTTAAATTATTATTAAATTATTAAATTCATTATTTTTTAACAATTCAAAAAATTTTGAAACAATTAGTATTTTATCATTCCGGATGGCTGAGAAAAGCATGGAAACAGCTGAAAATTGAAATATGGTGAAGTTGCTAGTAAACTTACTTATGTTCTTTCCAGTAATGGCAGCGTGAGCAATTAATTTGACTTCCTCAAATGGCTGCAGAATTCTACCTCCTCCTTCTACCATTGGCATGTTAATTCCATCTGCTTTTTCTATCATGAGCTTCACCATTTCCGCATCCCCTGCTTCGGCCGCCATATATAGAGGAGATTTGTGCTCCTCATTCGGACAGTATGACGCTTCTGGGCATGTTGCAACCAAGAACTTAGCGATCTCACTGAACTCAGTTTTCAAAACCGAATCCACTTCTTTGTATTTGTTCATCAAGGCCAGGTGAAGGGGAGTATTCCCTTCATTATTCTGAATAGTCAGAGATCTACTACCAGAGATAGAGGCCAATTTTTTTAACGTAGACAAACGCCCACAACTTGTAGCTACATGGAGAGCAAGCTCACCGGCAGAGTTTTTGAACATCCAATATTCATGGTGGTTGTGAAGCAACGCATCCACAAGCAGAGAGCAATCTAAGCTTGCGGCAATATGAAGGACTGTATTCAGTCTGGGAGTTTTTTGAGAAGACACAGGACGTTCTATATCCTCGGCTTTAAGGTTTTTGAAGAAATCAGTGTTCCCATCTTTTGCAGCCTTGTACAAGGCAGGATGCATGTTTGGAGCCGTTCTAGAAACATGAGTAGATTCAGTACCGACCTTCCAAGACTTGTCATCAACTATTTCTCGCTCCACCATCAGTTGCTCGAGTTGCATTTGAAGACCTGCATGTGCACTACCTACTGGTTGCGAGTGGGATGAGAAGGAGTCTCTACTCGCCATTGAGGGTTTCACAGGAAAATTCCAGGTGATTGCTGTTCACTCGTCTTATATGGGTTCCTTCGCTAGACCTAGCAAAACGTGACAAAAATCCTGATTGGAATTGGGAAGAGATGAAAAGGGAAGAAAAAAGAGATTGATAAAGCATGAAACTTAATTGGTTGGAGAAAGATTCTCATAAAAAATAACTGGTTGGAGAAAATATGGGTGGGTGAGCTACCACCTGCCTATTAATGGAATTGACTTTCTTGGAATGGTTTGTGGGTTATTATACCCACACAAATTATAGCGGTGTTCACCCGGGGTGCGTATTGTGCTACAATGCTTATGTCCAGAAGCTATACTGGTTGTCCCTCATTTTTTTTTTTCCCCTACCAAAAAAAAAAAAAAAAAATATAGCTGGTGTAGTTACACATTTTTTTTAGTTTTTTTTTTTAAAAAGAAAATAAAGTTTCGATTTATGTTGTCCGTTTCTATGATTTTTGTTCTTTATCATCAGACTAAGATACCAATTGATTTTTGGTAAAAGTGATGATTAAATTTCAGATTTCTTATTCAATTATTAAAAACTCTACCACTGGAGCTAACTGAAACTCATTTTTTAAATTTATAAATAAGTTTTACTCTTTCTTTTTTAACTAGAACTCACTTTTTAAATTTATAAATAAGTTTTATTCTTTCTTTTTTAATTTTAGTTTTAGTTTTTTTTAAAAAAATATACAAGAGTTTTTTTTGCTTGTTGTTTATTGGGTTTTTGATGGTTTATCTATAGGGGAAATTATACTTTATCGATATAAGAGTTTTTTTTTTTTTTTTAATTGGGTTTTTGATGGTTTATTTATAGGAAAAATTACACTTTACCACCATAAACTATGTCCCAAATTATACTTTGCACTTTAAACTATTTGGATGCACAGTTTCCAACTTAAACTATGACCCTTATTATACTTTGCACCCCGACGTTAATTTTATCTTTAAGTTAGATAGAAATATGAAGCATATGACTTGCTTAAGTGAGACAAACATAAATGACCAAAAACCCCTCTTCCCAATCAATTAAAAAACAATTTTTTTTCATCTAATAAGTAACATTATTGTATTATGAATAATGTTACAGACACAAACTACTTTACAACATTTTTTACAAACTGCTGATATAGTTTAGTATTTTTCAAATAATTATTGATAAGTAAAAATGTGATATTAATCATGAGCTCAAATTAAAACTAGTAAAAATTTGTCAATCGATAATTTGTAAAAATATTATAAAATAATATGTGACAGTAACATATTTTTATTTTATTTTTCAAAAACATCTGTATTAGATTGGGATTCGCTAAACCGGTCTGCAAACGTGAGAGTCTTCACATTTTCTCCTTCTGGCAATTGGGTTCGCTAGACCTGTCTGTCAACAGACTCAAAACTTGACCAAAAGCCTAAAAACTGGTCCACTGGCTGCTCTCTTTTTTTTTTTCTTCCGACGGGGTTGCAGTTGTCCAAACAGGCAATTAATTTCAGCTGGTGCAGATGATATTATGAACTGGCCCAATAAGGATCTGGCCTATTTGGGAAACTCAGGCCAGCCACAATATATATATATATATATATATATATAGACCAAAGTCTTTGACTTTTTGTTGATTTCTCTGAAATTTGTTACATCATTATCAGCTTTGCAATATTAGAGAAACTTATGTTAAAATTAAGATTAAAATTAATAATTTTTTTTTCATTAGACCTCACGTTAGAATTAGAAGAAAAAAAATGACTCACTTTAGGTTTCAAAAAAACAAAAAAAAAAAGACTGACAAAAAAAAAAAAACTTTAGGATTAACAAAAAAAGAGAGAGAGAGACTTGTTAAGACTCTCTCTTCCCTTCTCAAAATCTTAGCAATTACCACCTCACACCCTAAACTTAACTTCACTTTAGGATTAAAAAAGAAGAAGAAGAGAGACTCACATAAATAAATAAAAAATAAAAATGTTAGGATTGAGAAAAAAAGAGAAAGACTCCATATGTGCCTGAGATTTTCTTTTTATCTTATTCTTTTATTATGTTTAAAACTGATTTTCTTTTGAGTATTTGGGTTAATCTCCATATTTATATTGAAATTGTTTGTGTGGGTTTGGTTTTTGGATTGAAATTTCTAATAATTTTTTATATTGTAAATGGCAGATGAAGCATCTCCATTTTTTGGAGAAAAATTAAAGCTGCAACCTATGTCTTCCAATAAGGAATGATAAATTTTTATTTAGTATATTATATATAAAGTTTTTGAATTTGAAGGGTTTTGTTTGGTTTTGAAATAGAATTTGGGGATTCTATAAAATTTGGGGATTCTATAAAATTTGGAAGTTTTAAGTCTTGGAGTTTTTGGTATTTGTGTCTTGGTAGGTTGATCTTAATTCTTCACTTTATATGTTTTTGTTTTATTAAGAATTTTTATTTGGGTTCATGTGATTTTTTTTTCTTAATTAAAGCTATGATTTTTGGTTGATTAATCATTTGTTTTGATTAATTTCAATTAATTATTTGTTTGGATTCAACATAAAAGATAACGAAATTAGGTTTTATAATTTTGATGTTGTTCCATATTTTGAATTGTTTATATTGTTATTACTATGACTAAGTAAGATTGAGAAAGTCATATTACTGCTCATATTTGAAGCTTGGTGTATCATCCTCACATCATTGTCTTAGTTTAAATTTTTGTAGATTATATTAGTTTTGAGTATGTGTGTGTGTGTGTGTGTGTGTGTGTGTGTGTGTGTGTGTGTGTGTGTGTGTATGTATTATATGGGGCTGGGCCCCAGGCCCCATGAGCATCAAGCACAAGCCTCGGTACAGAGATGGACCCTAAGCCCATGGGGCTTAGGGCCCAAACCTCGCGATGCGTTGTTTGGTCCTACCCTCATTTTCAATCCATCGGCCTTGGTTCGGACACCCCGAGGCCCAATTTGTACACCAAAACCAAAATGAGACCTCGCTAACTTAAATGCCACTGGCAAATTCCACCCTCCCCCCCCCCCCCCCAATCGTCTCTAACTTGGTTGGGGATATCGTTGCTCAAAGAACCCTCATTCCTGGATGTTTGGTAGTGCCTTTGAGAATATCGTTGTTGGGCATGTTCATGATGGTGTGAATCAGTTCCAATGCCACTACCATTTTCCTACTGGAAACCCACCTAAAGATGATAGAATTGGAACCTCATTTTCACTAGGAAGGAAAGTCATCATGGCACCTCCACTTATCTAGGGCTACAAATAGAGGAAGGGAAGGAGGAAATGTGGTTGGCAATTTGAGAAAGAAACACGGTGAGAAGAGGGAGACTACCACGAGAAGAGAAAGAAAGACTTAGAGAAACAGAGGACCTTGCAGAGTCCTAAGTGATTGTATGGGTCTCAAAACGAAGGATTACCTATAATAGGAAACTCAAAACCCACGAAACAAATAGATTGTGAGCCCAAAAACCTAAACAACATATTTTTGGCCTGCCCATATATATATATATATATATATATATATATGTATAACTTTTGGGAGTTTTGTTTTATTAATTTAAGAATTTTAAATTACTTTGTAGGTTTCAGTAACTATATACCTGCAGTGAGATGTTGACAACATAAGCATATATGTATGGGTTTAACATTTTATAAAAATCTCTCTTACAATCCAATAATGGTCTATGTTAAACAACACTTCTAGACTATAGAAAAGCATAGAAGTTAAATATTTCTTCCCACTATATTTTATTTAACTATGACAATTCATTAAAAAAAATGCTAACTAGCAAAATGCCTATAATATGCATATTATTTACCCAATTTTCTATTTCTAAATTTTTTAGGTTTTATTATATGAATAACTTTTTTGTGCATCGCACGGACTAGCGACTAGTATATATATATATATATATATATATATATATATATATATATATAGGGTGCTGTTAACAGGTGTTGTACAACACCCGTTAATGTGATAAAAAATTCAAATAAAAAATTCATGTTTTTTTAGGGATATGGAAAAAGCTGAATATGTATTAGGCGTGTGTCAGTTTAGATGGAGAAAGTCAAATCATTTTGCAACCAAACCAAAATTCCCTTGAACCCAAAATTGAGAAAACGTGTTTTTTATCTCCAAATTACCCTCAATCTTATTATGAACTCCCAAATTTATCCCCACTCTATAACCATGAAATACACACAAAAAAGGCATATAAAGAAAATCATAGCAACATTTGGATATGGACAAGAACCTCCATTGGACCATCACTGATCTCACTCTAACATCATATTTGAATTTTTTAACACTGTTGGGTCAAGATGATGAGAGTAGTTCCGATGCATCCATGTAACTTCAATTCCAATTTGGTTTTGGGGCTATAGAGCAAGAGAGGAATTGGTCTTGGGTGAAATTGAGAAAAAATAACTCTTAATGCTTTTCAATTGGCAGGTAAGAGAATGGATGAGAAATTTGAGAGAGTGGGTTCTTTGAAGATGTGTGTGTGTGAAGAAAATTGGAGAAATGTAGAAGAAGAAAGAAGATAAAGGTGTGGAGGAAAGAATATAAGGGAGATGAAGAAAGTGGGTATTTGTGAAGAAATGGGTGGATGAGAAAAAAAAAATTTTTTAAAAAAAAAAAAACAAAACAAAACAAAGGGTCATACGTGGGTGGGGAGTCTTTTGGCTGAATATTGCAGAAAATTGAGTTTATTTGTAATATGGGTACTGTTCAAAGTTATTTGAAAAATTGAGCAGAGAAGCAAATTTCGGCAACCTCGTTGCCAAAATTCTAACAAAAAAGGATGAAAGAGGCGAGAGAAATGATGAGAAAAGAATTGAATTTCGGTAATGAGATTACCGAAATTCCTTCTACCTGATTTCTATTGCCCAGATCAATGTCCATGAAGTGCCCAAAGGAGGAAGGCCCAAAGGAGAAGTGCTCAGGAAAAAACCAATTGTGGCAACAAAGTTGCCAAAATTCAATGGAGAGAGAGAGAGAGAGAGAGAGAGAGAGAGAGAGAGAGAGAATTGTGGCAACCAAGTTGCCAAAAATGAGAGGAAAAAAAAAACAAAAAGAGTGGTACTTTACTCTTATACACTCTCACTTTGGTGGACCCCTGCACCGCATTTCTAAAAAAGCTAACAAGGTTGCTAACAACTTTTTTTTTTCGGCAATTTGTTATTTTTTATTTATTTATTATTATTTGATTGTGTGGCCACAATTTTTTTCCCTCTCATTTTTGGCAACTTGGATGCCATAATTCTTTTTTTTTTTTCCTCTCATTTTCGGCAACTTGGTTGCCATAATTCCTATTTTTCTCCCCTACAATTTCGGTAACTTGGTTTCCATAAACCTTTTTTCTCTCTCCTCACTCCCCCTTGAATTTCGGCAACTTGGTTGTCACAATTGTTTTTTTTTTTTTTTTTTTTCCTTTTGAGCACTTCTCCTTTGGGCACTTCATCAACTTGGGCAGTTGAATTTGGGGCAAAGGAATTTCGGTAACCTCATTACCAAAATTCAATTCGTTTCTCACTCCACTATCACATCATTTCTCTCTCCTCTCTCATCCTTTTTTTGTTAGAATTTCAGCATCGAGGTTGTCGAAATTTGCTTCTCTCCTCAATTTTCCAAATAATTTTGAACAGTACCCATATCACAAATAAACTCAATTTTCTACAATATTCAACCAAAAGACTTCGTGGGTGGGTGTTAGGTAAGGGTATAAAAAAAACCTTTTATTTAATAAAAAAATATGATTGAATATAATGATTGATGGGACTATGAAAGATATACATTTCATGGTGTTACCAATGCAAAGACATAATTAAGTATAAAAGGCCTGATATTAAAAAAATAAAGGAAAAAAATTAGGAAAGAAACTATAATCTCTTATATCATATTATATATAATAAAAGTTGCGCTTAAACACTGTGGTTATGCTAAGTAACTTCACCAAATTGTAAATTTTTAAAATTTTTAGATTTTAAGAAAAATTCTTCTCCTATAATTTCTAAATGGATAAAAATCTTAAAGAACTAAATAAAAGTTGCTTCACATGATACAAATCTTAATTTGATTATAGTTGAATTACACTTGCTGTGCTTAATATGTCTCCGTGCAGTTTCCTTTAAGGATTATGTATTCAAATTGAAATAAAATTATAATAACCTTAGACTTTTTGTTAAAGGTTGCAACGTACCAAACATTTGCATCTATGGATTGAGCTTTGAGATTTTTTTTTCCCAGAAAAACAATGCATATGGTTTCAATTTGCAATTAATACTTTTCAAATAAATTGCAATTAATACGGTGATAGATCGTAATGTGGTGATATGGGGTACTGCAACGGGGTGGCAATTCATGTTCGTGGGTCGGGTTCATGTCGTGTTGAGCCATGAATATTCGGCTATATAGGTTAACCCGAATTTGACCTGTTTAGTAAACGTGTCAGGAATTCTCAACTCGAACATAACCTATTTATTAAACAGGTTAACCCAACCCGACACGTTCAATTCGTTAACAAGCCATGTGCAGGTCAATACAAATGACCCCTAATCTATTTGATTAATAGGTTAGACCTAATATATATAATTTTTATCGATTCTCATATATCTAAAATTAAAATACAATTATAACTACAAATATAATAATAAGCATATAAAAACAAACCATTAATGAAGCAATAATATCAAAATAAATAATAACTTTATAAGCTAAACGGGTCAAACAGGTTCGCATGTTGAACACAAACACGACCCGTTTATTAAATGGGTTAGCCGTGTCAATCCAAATATGATCTAAACACGTTTAACCTCAACCCATGACCTGTTTATAAACAGATTAATTGTGTCAGGTTTGCGAGACATGTCAGATTTTGCCACCGCTACTGCTTAGTGCTTATATGCTCAGATGTAACAAGTTCTGTAACAATCAAATTTACTTGACGTCTGTGTATTATAAAAAAAAAAAAAAAAAGTCTGTTATAAAATTCCATTAGACTAATATTATATTAATATTAGACATATATATATATATATATATATATCATATAATTCATAATTTGATTACAATCCAAATTCTTCTCTTATAATTTCTAAGTTAATACAAATCTTAATTTAATTACAATCCAAATTCTTTATCTAATCCATCTAATCTTTAATTTTTAAGTGTAGTGTATTATAATCCAAATTCTTCATCTGATCCATCTAACCCTTATTTTTACATGTAGTGATTTCAAAAAGAGATTAAATTTAGTTGGTTTTCATCTTTGAGAAGTAAATTTATTTGGCTGGTGTCATACAACTACAACCTACAATTGTACTATCTAAATATTATCAACAAAGCCTAAAATAATAGGTAACATTAAAATGGCTATGGCTGGTAATTTATAGGTAAACTTTTACATTTACATTACAGTCTAGATACTTATATTTTTGTAATTTATAGAATTTGTTTTGGTTGTATACACAAGAAAGTTATATATGGTTAACACTTCTACTATTCTACATGTTAGCAAAGTATAATGAAAAGATTTTTTGTTTTGCTACTCATTATTCAAGAATATTTAACCATAATTAGTATAATTTAAAATATCATGATCACAACTGGTCAAAATCAATAAGATTACTTAGCTAACCAAAAAATTTAAGTATAATGTCATAATATTCTCAAAATGAAAATATAACACTTGAAAAAGAAAAAGATAAAGAAAAAGAAAAAACACAAGAGAAGCATCAATTAACAATGGATAAGATTGTCAAAAATAACAAAATATTAGATTCAATCCCAATTCAAAAATACAAGTTCAAGAGCTTCTACCTAACATTTCAAACAAATTATTGGATTTAATCCCATTTCACTTGAAGTAGATGTTTTCCTTTTTTTTTGCACCATTTAAGGAAGTACAAGTCTTTTTCTCCCAACACGTACAGATGTTATGACCAACATGTTTGCAAAGCTCACAAGTCCTCTTTTGCTTTCCTAATTCTCTTCTACTTTTCATTCGTTTTTTCTTTGGACAACCTTTTGTCTTTGATAGCGGAGGACAATTAATGAAACAATCTCCATCAATCACACTACTAACATTGGCATCAACCTCGTTTTCCTTGCCTACTAAATTTTCATCATTCAACACTAGCAATTCTTTTTCACTTAATGAGACTTCACAACACCAACGTGATGGTAAATACAATGGTGGAATATGGTAACAATCTTTATGAAGGAATACACTAAGAATGTGATGACAAAGTATACCCTAAAATTCAAAATGTTTGCAACTACAATTAGTCACTTCACCATACCATAAGACCTTGTACTTTTGACTAGTTTCATCTTTATAATATTGTAGCACAAATTCAATAAGGTTTTCTTGATGAAATGAATATTGTGTTGCTCTCTCAAACTCCTTTTGAAAAATTTTGAAAGCATAAGGTGTCAAAACATTGTGTGCTTAGTCTTCTAATGGTGACAATGTTCTTAAAGAAGAACCTCTAAATGTCTCTAACATTGTATCATGTGATTGTGTTTACTCAATATTTTCAATAAAAAGATCAACCTAAGATTATAAATAATAAAATAAATTAAAAAATTTTATATGACATATAAAGACTAAAAATATTAACAAATAAAAAAATAAAACAAATTATACAACAAAAGAAATCAATGATAAGTATTGACTTACTTGTTTAATGAGTTGAATCAAGTTTATGTGAGAACTAACAAACTATTTAATAAAGGCATTTATACTTTCCGATCTTCTGGTTGTTGTTGTTCCACCAAAAAAATGTCCACAAAGGTAACATGGTACTCAAAAGTGCTTGATTTGATATAAACCAATTGCATGCTTGTTAGTAAGCACATCATACTTTTCCATAACTTGAGTCCATTGACTCTCAAATTCTTCTCATGAGTCTAACTTGTATAACTTGTAGAACTCTATGCACCAATTTGAATATTGATTACAAAGAATAGATGTAAACCAACCACTAAACTTAGCTGTAATATGCCATTTACAAAAGGCATGTTTTGTGAGTGGTAATTTTTTTGATATTTTCTCCGTAATCCATGGATCTTGATCTGTTGAAAATGTCGTGGTTTGTTTCTTCATTAAACATGCAAAATTCTGCTAATAGAAATTCTTTTATTAGAATATGTAAACATTTCAAATGATATGTATTAAAATTAGTCCACTAATTAATTATATAAAATGGAAAAACGGTTGTACAAAATTATAAGATAAATAGAGTACCTTCATTAGCCATCGAAAGACACTAGTTGTTTCATTTCAAAGAAGTGCACAACCAAAAAGAATCGTCTTTCCATGATTATTGACACCAACAAAAATACCAAAAGGCATATTATAAGCATTTACCTTGTAAGTAGTATAAAAAACAACCACATCTGCATATTTTTGGTACCAACCAAAACTATGAGGGTGCGACCAAAAAATTTGTTGTAACCTTTTCTCTTCATCAGTTGTGAATGCATATTGAAACTTAGAATTCCTTTCTTTAACAACTTTACAAAATTGTAAGAGATCCATAGCATCATTCACAGCATGCATCTTTCTCATTTTCACATAAAGATTACGAATGTCCCGTTGAAAAAATGGAAGATGTCCATGTTTCACATTTTTCTTAAGTTCCATAACAGATATTATTTCTTTAACTAAAAGTCCAGCTTCTTTGTATAAGAGAATGCAATTTTTTTTGTCAGTTTTAGTGATAACTCGATTGGCTGAAAGAAATCGTACACTTGAAGGGGACAACAATTCATGATTGTGATCTACAACAAAAATAGTAACATGCCATTCTTTCGGAAAATTGTATATTGACTTTCGCAATATAGTAGTTAGACAAGCTTTGCATCCACATTTTAAAAACATTCTATTTCGTTGCTCCTTAGATGGATCCACCATTTTTAGTGGTTGCCTACCTTCCCGATGACAAAAGAAATTACATCTTCCTATTTCTCCATTTTTTTCTTCCGAACGACCTTTTTGAATTGTAAAACCATTTCGATTTGCATAATTTTTATAGAAAATGAAAGCTTCTTCTTCACTAAGAAAACATTGATCAATAAAAGGCTCAAATCCATTTTCTATTGAATGTATATCCTCATATTCTTCAATAACTCCCATCTCATCTATTGGACATTCATTCCAATCAACCATTTCCCCTCCACATGTGTTATTATTTTTTCCATCGTTCGGAAACTCATTTAACTCAACACAATTCCTTGAAACACTTCCATGAATTTCACTTGCAATTAAATCATCATCAATTTGTGCTATATTAAAACAAGAATTAAAAAAAAAAATCAATATCATATTATATGTTAAATGAAATATGGATTACAAATAAAATAAAAAATAACAGTACCCTCTTGAGATAGTTCATTTTAAGTCAAAGTAATTCAATGGAACAAATTGATGAGTCTCACTTGCAACTAAATTGTCATCCATTTGTGCTACATTAAAACAAGATTAAAACAATCAATATTCAATATCATATTTTAGGATAAATGAACAAAAATGATACAAATAAAATAATATAATAGTTCATTCTTGAAGTAATTCATTTAAGTTAAAACAATTCCTTTTAACAACTTGATGAGTCTCACTTATAACTAAATTCTCATCCATTGGTGCTATATTAAAACAAGGTTAAAACAATCCACATCATATTTTAGGATAAATGAAAAAAAAAAAAAAAAACATGATACAAATAAAAAAAGATTAACCTCATATTCAAATATATTTAAAAATAAATATGAATTTAATAAAATAAAATTATTGTACCTTGCACAATAATTGCTTAATCCTTCATTGAACATTTGAACTTTTCATCATCTTTTTTTTTTTTTTTTTGGAAGTGGGTTTGATAATGGTAAAGTGAATGAAAGTGAGTTTGATATTGGTAAAGTGAAAGAAGATGAAGAGTAAAATATTGATAAAGTGAAATGGAGGGAAATGTGTTAAAGGTGTGTTAAAGGGGCATTTTTGTTCTATAATTACTGAAGAAACCAAGATACACGTCTTACACAAACCAAAGCTAAAAAGTAATTTTTTGCTCATTTCCTATGTAGGTGGGACCCAGGGGCTAGTTCATTAACAGGTGCTGGCCAAAACCTGTTAACAAAATTGATATATATATATATATATATAATAAAAACTGAGTTTAGAAGTCGTGGTTATGCTAAATGGCTTAACCAAATTGCAAAAATATTTTTAGATTTTTTTAAAAATAGATATAATTTGGCTGTTCTTATATTTTTCTCCTATAGTTTCTAAGTTGATAAAAATCTTAATTTAATTACAATCTGAATGCTTCATCTAATTATTTTATCATTAAATTTATCAATAATTTCTAAGTTGCTAGAAATCTTAATTTGTTTACAATCCAAATTCTTTATCTAATCCTTTTTGGCTTGACCAAATTTATCAACTACTTTTAGCATAATAAAACGTGAATTAAAGTCAAATTTTTTTTTCATTGATTTCCTAGATCTAGATTTCAGCTTCACACTTCCACAAATTAGACGGATGTTAGACTTAAATTGATAACCACAAATTAGACGGATGTTAGACTTAAATTGATAACCAAGTAAAATAATAATTTGAGGCAATTTCTCCTAGCTAAATTTTCATTGATGGACACCCAAATTCATTCTCCCTCTATGAAAATGAAAAATCAAATTAGTGTTTCGGTTCTCATTGTCTAAGCTGTTTTCATGTTTGAGTTCATTTTGCACATTTATGCATGTTTGATTCAAGTCTTGCACTTGCAGCTTAATTTGTCTACTTTTCAAATGTTTCAAATATTTATATTTTATTGGCTCATGCAATCTTTACTTCTACCTAGTGTTTCAATTCAATAAGTCCATAGGCAAAATCCTTTTATTCACAACTGTTATTTGAAGAATTTGTTTTGCTAAGGCTACACGAGTTGTAGGTTGAATTTTGGAGAGACTCAAGGATTTATATGATGAATTGATGACATGTTTAAATATGGTCCATATGGATCATAACACTATCCCATTCCGTTAACGATCCTTATCGCATTAAGAATGAAAAATTAATAGCAAATAGCAATTGAATGGCGTATAAGAATTAATAGTGACTTTGATCCAAGCCAACCTCTAAATTCAAAAACAGTCCAATCAAGAAAATTTCACTCGACTGATATTGATAGAATAAAGGTTTTCATAAGAATCAATACAGAGTTTTTAATAGTACAGTGAGAGTTCTTGATAAAACACTAGTAACAATACACACACTATTAAATGACCAGAGCTCAGCAATATATAGCACACAATATAGAATACAAATTAAAATGCATAAATTAAGGAAATTATTTTTCTTACCTATCATTAGTGTTACTCTTAGTAACTATTATTAAAAGGGAAAATGGGTAGTAGACAATGTAGCGAAAAATGCGATGGGGTAAGGAAGTTGGTAAACAAAGTGGCAAAAATAGTATCGTGAGTGATATGCCACAAATGCGTTGACTTCTTGTGATTAATTAGCCAAGTTTTTAATTAATCAAGTTAACATGCAAATTGCGTGGTAGCACAAACAAATCACCAATAAACTAGAGTATGCAGTGGAAATAAAATTGAAACGGTGATTTATTTACAAATGGGGAAAACCTAACGGCAAAAACCCCACCGGGTGATTTAAGGTCACCACTCTTGAAACTCCACTATTATCAGTACCTTACCAACCTACAGTTGAACCCTTACCCCAATCCCCAATTGGACTTGTTCTGTAGTGACAGTTTCTCCTTTTGATGCACGGCTCCCAGTACGTGACTAACCAATTGCACGGATCCCAATACGCGACTTCAATTTACCAACTAAAGAGAGAGTTGTTGGTTGCAAAATTCTTCAATTCATCCACACGATGAAGATCAAGAAGATGATTACTTACAAAACCCTACGGTGTACATTACACAGCAACTTCTTCACAAGAGAGATGAACTAGAGCATGAACTTTGTCTTGGATCACAAATAGCTTGAACAAGAATTTTTCAATACTTGTGCAGCTTGTGTACTTGTGCATCCTGTGATGGCCCTTAAAATAATCCTTTTATATGTCTAAGGTTAGGAGAAAAGAAGTCCCAAAGACACATTCACAGATTGGAATCAAAACAGAACTTAGAATCTATTTTCCTTAAATCTTGACAGATAGAGGTGTCGAGGATCTATTGAGTAGCTGTCGAGTCTCGGGACTAAAACAGCTTCTAAAGCTCGATAGATGCATGTATCGAGACTAGGTGTCGAGTTTTAGTAACTTACACTTTCCAGCTTGTTTCTTGGACAGACTTGATGACTTCAACACTTGATCTTGAAACACAGTTTCTTGAAGCGTTAAACACATCCTAAATCTACCCAATTACAAGTAAAGTGCGTTTTGTCAAAGGATAAGCCAATTACATAAAATAATAACATATGTTCAAAACACTTTGAACCACATATGTCCTAACAGTGAGGAAGAGGATGAAGAATGATCCAATTATTAAAACGAGATAAGCAAGCCAATTGAGGTCTCTCACTAACAAATAACTACCAGTCATGAATGATAAGGAGACCATAGTAAGAGCTATTCCCAATGTTGGCATGGCAAACTTAAGGGAAGCAATAACCAAGTTAAGATAACCTAATTGTGCCCAGATGAGTGCAACAACAGTAACAGAACTATTCATAGCTATGGTGTTGCTGATAATGAATGCTTAGCTTGGAACAAGTGGTGTTGTAGAAATTTTGACATGCCTTTGTGTGGATCAGAGTCATCGTTGCTGTCTGGCACAGTGAAACCTGCAGCAAAGGTTACAGTGGCCACAAGTGTTGCAACCAACAATAAAGTGTTGACCCTATCCTTGTAATTATCCATGTTGGGTGCTTCCCTTGGCTTTAAGCTTTGTGAGTTCTCCTTCACGGCGTCCTTATTCTTGTCATGCTAGATGGCGCCCCTGGATTTGAACTTGGAGGGTTCTCCCTGGTAGTGCTAGGATGAGCAGCACGTGGGGCACCGGCGTATCTCAAGGCTAGCCATGTCAATCGCTGGATGGTAAATAAATAACATTTTTCCATAACCATATTGTTGATCACACCGAACAATTATCCCCAGTAGATAACTTTTGTGGTCACCACTTGAATTAGTAACTTAACATCAATGGTATCATTCTACATTATATTTGTTAGAATTGAATTCAATATGTTGGGTTGAGAGAGAGAGAGAGGAAAGAAAAAGAGAGCCGAAACACACTGAAATCAGGATTGCTCATAGAAGGACCCGGTCCAAACAGAAGGACCACGGACAATTTCATAAGATGGGTCGAGCGGATGATGGGCCCAAGCTGTTTTAAAGATTAGGCTTTGAGTTAGGTGTCGGGTGGGGAAACTTCTCACCCCACTAACCCGACTTGAATTGATTGACTATTATGATGACATGTCATATTATGCTAAGGTGGTCATAAAGAAAGTCTATAGAGAAGAGAATAGGCACACAACATTTTACAACTTGATATGGCAGGTTATTAGTAGTAAATACATAAATAATATGTGGGCTTAAATGAAAATTAGTAAAAACTTTTTAACTCAACTGTTGTGAAATTAAAAAAATAAATAAATAAAGTTTTAATTTTTTATGTATGTAACATTACTCTTTTAATTTATTGAAAATTCAACCTTATCTACCACATAAATCACCCACTCTTCCTTAAAAAAAAAAAATTAAATCCAAGGAATCAATTAACGTGACATTTATCATTTGAATATTCAATTGCTTTTCCTTTTATATCCCCCCACCAAATTTGAAGAACACAACATTGCACCACCAAAATCCCTAGCCTAACTTGATAAGTGAAGACTGAGAGGGAGAAAGAGAGACAAAGAAATTAATATGGTTCAGCCTAACGATGATTTTTTTTTTTTTTTAGTAAACGTTGGACCTATAACAATTTACATACATAGCTAAAAGCCCTTGATTGGCTATATTTTAACTTTAAGGCCATTGGGATATATATACATACTAACACCCTTTAGACCAATCATAGACTAGTCTTGGAGTAACTTTACTCGTACTCCTATAAGTAAGTTTACTATAAGTAACATTAAGATTACTTTACCTATATCTTAATACACTAAATGTTAGACTATTTATAATAGGCTAGGGACTTGGGCTTATATCTCTAAGGTTCTCTAAAACAGAGTTTGCTATTAGGTATTAGGGATTTAACTCAAGTGTCAAGTGGCGCCACAAGATCTGCACGCAATTTTATCAAACTTTCAAGAATCACATACCTCTCGAAATGAGGGCACCTTCCCGCTGTACTTTCCTACAACGTCGAGAGCTGTCTTGCCTTCGTTGTTCGACAACTTTAAGTCAACCCTTTTGTCCCATGTCAAAATGCTCAGGACCTTAGGATGCTTAGAGTTCGTTTGGTTGGAGGAGTGAAAAAGTGGGAGGATGAAAAATTAGTAAGAGAATGAAAAAGTGAGAGGATAGAAAAGATTTAGTTTTTACTCATGTATGTTTGGTTAGAGGGGTGAAAAGGTGGGAGGATGTAAAATATTTTTGTTTGGTTGAAGAGAAAAATGGGAGGATGAAAAATGTAGCTTATATAAATTGACTATTATATTCTTGTTATATAATATATAAGAAATAGAGTGAGGGGTAGGTGAGTGCAATAAATCATGAATGCAAATGGATTGGGATGAGTAACCAATGGTATATATTCATCTCACACATTTTTTTTTCTTTCCTTTGATTCTATTAAAGTTCAACATTATTGCCATTCATTATCCACTTCAAGAAAATCAATGAAAATGAAATTTAAAGTTTTGTATAATACAAAACATGTACTTTTGGAACTATATTAAAAAATAAGCTCTCATAAAGGAAGATAAATAGATACATTATTGCAATATAGTATGTGATGATGCGAAGAAAATCAGTAGGCTAGATGCTTCGAATTTGAAATGACTATTGGCTGTCTTGATAGCCTGAAAAAAAAAAGAACAGCGATCAAAGGTGACCGGTGTCACCGGCCAATAACCCTCCGATGGCAAAGTTAGTTTTTCTCTCTTCAAATTTTGGAGTTCCAATTTTTTAGGAAATGTTCATATGTACCTTTATCTAGTCTGAATGAGCGTTTATATAGTGTCCTAGAAACAATTATTAGACCTGTAACCTCCCCTGGATTTAAGGAGGTGTAAGGGTTTAGGAATAACTTCCACAACTGTTTAGGAGTTACATATTTCTCATATAACGATCACTAGAAGTTAGGCATTTGATAAGGAGTTGTAGTACACACTCAAGAAATTTCCTAAGTGTCAAGGGCTCGTCTAGGGGTCCTCCTGTTGAGTGTACCTTGCTTCCAAAGGAGGTCGTTCTTCTATGGATGACCTTCTTACGGACGAGGTTAATCGCTCCCTTGGACGAGATAGTGCGGTTTTGTCTAACTTGGCCATGCGAGGCTCGTCCAGGCATCTTCCTACGTGGATGAGCTTTTCATGGACGAGGTTCTTACAACTTTTGCTTTCCTGGTCTTGTCCTGGACGACCTTCATGGACGATATTGGAGTTGTATTTTATCATCCCCCCATCAGTTGCCCCCTTGTCCATGGGTTGTCTAGGGAATGTATAAGCTAACGTCATTCTTTCGAAGTGTGCCTTTATGTTAGTGGTTAGGTGTGCCACGTGTCATGATTTAATTGGCGACTGGTCACGTCGACTCATTTTTCAAGGAACATGCCATATGTCACCTTCTGGGTGGTTGCATCGCTTCGGGTATTGGAGTTCGCTACCTATAAATAGTGGAATTCCTCCGCTACCCTTCCTATTTCTGAAATTTTCTTCTTTGACATCCCTCGTCTTAGCGCCTCGTCTAGAAGTTTCCTACGTCCATAGCTTCCCTTTGTCTAGATCCAGGTATTTTCTCCACCCTCGTCCTCAAGTTTTAAGCTTTCTCAAAGAATGTCTAAAATAGTCATTTCTTCATCTAGCAATAGTGTTGACAAAAGCCATAGACGAGTATCATAACCCTAGTAGTTTTAGTGGGTCTAGTGATAGTACTAGTAATAGCAGTAGTGGGGGAAATACTACGGACGAGTATACGTCTGGCGTCCCTAAAATTCCCTTAGAGATACTTCAGGAAAGCCTTAGGACAAGGGCCTAGGGCTGGTACAAGTGCCCCCTCGTCTTTTGCTCAAGACGAGGAAGAGGTAGTTTATAGCTGCGCTGTTGGGATTGCCTCTAAAACAGACGAGAGAAAATTAGACCTCCTTCAGACTTGGTATCAACTTCCTGAGGACTTAAATCCCTGGGTACCTGTGCCCAGGGAGTGGTGTTGTCAACCCCGTTTTGGCGTTGGCATTTATAAGGCTTACCTTTTGGGGGGTTTGAGGTTGCCTCTTAATGCCTTCGCTAGGGAGTTGCTTACTAGGTTAGGTTTAGTTATATGTGAGTTCAACCGTAATGCATGGAGGCTAATTGTCTTTATGCAAGTTTTATGGAGGGAGGTGTTTGAGGGGGATCGTCCTTTTACTGTGGACGAGTTCCTCTTCTGCTATAAGCCCTCCGAGATTAACCAATCTCTTGGTTTTTATCAGTTCACAGCTAGAGGAAGAGATTATAGGCTAATTAAGTCTTTAGTCACCTCAAATAGGAGATGGAAGAGTTCTTCTTCATTTCTGGCTTTTGGGTTGAATGCCCTATTGAGGTTGATAGGGACCCATTCCCTCCCTACACTGGAGAGTTAGGGAATCTTCGTCCTGAAGGTACGTTTGTGGCTAGCACTTCACTTTTTGTTATTCACTTTTGATTGTAGTCGACTAATCACCCTCTTTTCCTTTTTTTTTTTTTTAAAGTGTTAGGCTGCCACATTTGAGCAGGTTTTATCTAAAACGAGTTCAGAAGTCATGTCTATATACTGACAAGAGTTTCCATTCCTTGGTGAGCCTTCAACGTCTTGCCACTTGGGGGTTAGGTCCAGAGTCATCCGCTGAAGCTATCGCTCACGAGGTCACTATTCGCAGACGTAAGTTCTTTCTCTTTTTTTTTTTTTTTTGGGAACTGACATCTTTCTTTTTAGGAATGGCGACGATGAAGGAGAACAAAGGTAAAGAAGTGGTAGACGAGGCAATTGGTCAGGGAGTGCAATCCCAGCCTCATCTGTCTACTGGTGATAAAAGAAAAAGCTTGTCAATTGGGGGTTGATTTGGGGAACCTCCCAAGTAGGCGCAAGGAGAAAAAGGCCAGGCATAGGTCATCCAAGCCTCAGGACGCCTAACTCAGGACGCCCAAACTCAGGACAACCAACCCAATCCTTTCCTTGTCCCTCAGGTTCATTAGATTCTGGACATTGATTCAAAACCCAAGGATCCTCCATCTATGCAAATCCCGTCTAGGGTCGATGCTCCAGCCTCGTCTAGGGTCGATGCTAAGAAGAGTAATGCTCAAAAGTCTAAAGAGAAGAAGCAGCATCTCTGTCATCATTGTGGAGCAGCTAGACATACTCGATCTAATTGCTATAAGTGGCTAGCCACTCAACAGAGCAATAGCATAGTCTCATCGAGAAACCTAAGTCAGTTTCCATCCTCCTTTGCCCCTCTTAGAGATCTCCTCAAAGCCCTCATGTTCATTTTTGAACTTGAACGGTTGTAATTCTTCCCCCTCACTACCGGTTCAAGGATTTGCTAAAAGAAAAGGTTCTTCTAAGGTGTGGAAAGAAAAAGACTCTAAGTAATTTGGTCACTTTTCTCTCTTTTTCCTTTTTTGTGTTTGCATGACTTAGGTGTTTTGCTATATTATTTGAGTCAGTCTAGTTTTTATGCATTGCTTTGTTTAACTTGTTTTTGTTTGTTAGTTTTCAATTTTTTTTAAATAAAAAAAATTGAAAATTCAGAAAAATACAAAAACTGTGTGTGTTTGTGTACATTGGTACTTGTATACCTTGATTGACCAATGAAACAAAGTTTTCCAAACTTTGTATCTTGTTAGGATACGTGTGAATCATATTAGGAACATATGTCAATATTTTATGTAATTGGCTAATCCTTTGACAAAATGCACTTTACATGTAATTAAGTAGGTCTAAAATGTGTTTAATACTTCAAGAAATAAGGTTTCCAGTTCAAGTGTTAAAGTCATGCAAGTCTATCCAAGAAACAAGTGAATAAGTGTTGTTCATTAAAGCTCGACAGCTAGCTCGATAGCTAGCTCGACAACTAGTATCTATCGAGGCTTAAAAAGTTGTTTCAGCTCGAAGATTAATAGCTGCTCGATAGATAGGGTATCTGTTAAGATTTATGTAAAACAGATTTTCAGCTCTGATTTTTATTCAATCCATGAATACATGTTTAGACTTTCTTTTCTCACAACCTAAACATATATAAGGATTATTTTGAGGACCGTCACAGCGAGCACAATTGCACAAGTGTGTAGCAAAGTGTTGCTCATGCAAATTGTAACCAGAAACCTAGTTTGTCCTAGTTCATCTTGACAAAGTTGCTGTGTTTGTACACCTTAAGGTTTTGTAATCGAGGAATTTCGTGATCTTCATCATGTGATGAATTAAAGAACTTTGCAACTAATATCCTTCTTAAGTTGGTGATCAAGTCACTTACTAGGATCTGCGCATCTATTAGTCAGTCACGTACTGGGAGCCGTGTATTAAAAGGAGAGATTGTCACTACTGCACAAGTCCAATTGCGTATTGGAGTAAGGGTTCAACTGTAGGTTGATATAAAGTACTGAGATTCCTTTACTTGTAACCGCTTATTATGATAATAGTGAATTCTCGGGAATGGTGACCTTAAAATCACCCAGTGGGAGTTTTGCCTTTGAGGTTTTCCTCATTCGTAAACAAATCTCCGCGTCAACTTTATTTTCTACTGCATTATATTTTAGTTGGTGATTTATTTGTGCTACCGTGTACATTGCATGCTAACTTGATTAATTACTAAACTTGAGTAATTAATCAATTAATTCATCATAAGGGGTCAATACATTTTTGGCCTATCAAGTGGTATCAGAGCAGGCACACTCTGATTAGGTTTTAATCTTTGTTGTGTGATCCACTGACCCTTGTTGTCATGGATAAAGAACAGTCTCTTATTATACCTCCTTTATTTGATGGTACTATATATGCATACTGGAAAGTACGCATGAGAACTTTTTTGTAGTCTATAATTAAGAAAGTGTGGCAAGTTGTGGAGACAGGTTGGACCAAGCCAAAGGAAGTGCCAACCGACTAGGATGATGCTAAGATCAAGGCGACAAACTTCAGCCGCAGGGCATTAAATGCTTTATTTAGTGCGGTCACAAATGAAGAGTTCAAGAAGATATCCTCTATTGAAACTACAAAGGAAGCATGGACCATCCTCTAGACAACCTATGAGGGAACCAAGACTGTCCAGGATTTGAAGCCATAGAGGCTCACTACAAGATTTGAAGAGATCAAGATGGAGGACGATGAGTCATTTGATGAGTTCAATGCCAAGCTCAAGGATATAGTGAACTCAGCTTTTAGTCTTGGGGAACCTATTCTCAAACCCAAGATTGTGAGAAATATGCTTAGATCTCTACCTGAGAGATTTCATGCCAAGATCACCATTATTGAGGAATCAAAGGCATCAACAAAATTCCTTTGACAGAGCTGGTTAGCAATTTGCAGACCTACGAGTTAGGTTTGACAAGTATTGGGAAATTAAGTAAGGGTAAGAGCATGACACTGAAGGCCAAGAGCAGTGACGTGGATGAGTCTTTTGACGATGAAGATTCTAAAATGAAGTCCTACATCACTAGGCAATTCAAGAAATTCATGAAGAATGCCAATGCAAAGGGCTTCCACAAGGATCGTAGGCAATCAAGTTCTTCTCAGTCTAAGAGCCAAGACAAAGGGAAGAAGGATGCTAGGGATGGTAGTCAGTACACTGTTCCCTCAAGACCCAAGTGTTTCGAGTGTCAAGGCTTCGGTCATATGAAACAAGAGTGCCTTACTTATCTCAAGTCCATTGGGAAAAGTAAGGCACTTGCTACAACTTTGAGTGATACCGAACCTGAGGATGATTCTAAAAATGAGGATGACGAAATCCTAAATGCCTTCACCGCCATTGTAAATTCTACTGAGGGGATTGTAGAAGATGTGGATGAAGAAGAAAACTTAGTGGAGTCAAAATTTGAGAAGATGGATGAACAATATGACATCCACACTGCCTATGCAAAGTTATACAAGGTCTCGAAAAAGTATGAGAAGTTGTATAGGTTTGCTACCGAGAAGTTGTATAGGTTTGCTACCGAGAAGTTCAGTGATGTGGAGCTCAAACTAGAAGAAATCTCCACAGAGTTTGATGAAGCTAATCAGACTATTAGAGCGCTGAGGTTTAAGAACAATTTCTTGGCTGAAAAGACAAAGAAGCTTGAAGCGAAGCTATTTCAAGTCAGAGCTCAGTCGGAGAAGACTTCAAGTGTAAAGCTTGATGAGATGCTTAGTATGTAGAAATCTGCCTCTGGTCGAACCAGTTTAGGGTGTGATTTCTCTTCTCAAAATATTACTTCTTCTAGTACTACTGTTTTTGTTTCTCCTGCTAATAATGTTGAATTTGAGAATAATGATGTTAAAATTGTGATAGCTAGTGAGAACATAAACAATAGCAAATCTATCTTAAGAGCCCCCACTATGCCTACGAAGAAAGAAACTAAAAACCCTAGGGCTAATAAAAGAAATGCTCAAAAAGTCTAAAGAGAAGAACCAGCATCTCTGTCATCACTGTGGAGCAGCTGGACATACTCGACCTAATTGCTACTAGTGGCAAGCCACCCAACAGAGAAACAGTATGGTCTCATCAGGAAACCTGAGTCAATTTCCATCCTCTCTTGTTCCTCTTGGAGATCTCTTCAAGGCCTTCATGTTCCTTTCGAACTTGAATGGTTGCAATTCTTCCCCGTCTCCGCCAGTTCAAGGATTCTCCAAAAGGATAGGTGCTTTTTAAGGTGTGGAAGGAAAAAAGCTCTAAGTGATTTAGTCACTTTTTCTCTCTCTCCCTTTTTTTTTTTTTGCATTACTTGCATGTTTTGCTTTCTTATTTTAAGTCAGTTTAGTTTTTATGCATTGCTTTACTTAACATGTTTTTGTTTGTTTATTTTCATTTATGTTTCATTTTGTTTTCCTCCATAAAAATTAAAAAAAAAAAATTGAAAAATTAGAAAAATTCAAAAACAGTGTGTGTTTTTGTACATTGGTACTTGTGTACCTTGAATGGCCAATGAAACAAAGTTTTCTAAATTTTGTATCTCTTGTAACTTAGATGAGCATCTCTATGTACAACTAAGCAAGTGAACTTTGTGGCTCTTGTTTGTGATGAGTAAGATTAAGTTATCTCTTGCACTTAACATTCGTATCACTCTATTTGACGGGAATGACTAAAAAGTCCTAAGAGAAAGACATAAATAGCCATCTCATTACTGTTTCTCGCTAATCATAGAATGACATTGGTATGCTTCAGCATAGCAAAAGTACAATGTTGAAAAACTTAACATAAATGGGCATTTCTTTCTATCTCTCATATGCCCATGCATGGTTTTCTAAAAAGAAAAATATGCAAAGAAAAATAAAAAGCAAAATGAATCAAAATGCTTTAAAATATTATTGCAAGCGTGTATTTTAGGAGATGTGGGAGTTATAAGATGTAACTTGAAAGTGATAGTCTCCATCAAGCAGTTATGATGATGTGTGAGTTAAATTGATTTACTCATATCTCAAATCATCATAACATATAGGTTCTTATGCAATCTTGCGATGTTTTTCACACACAACACACAATATTCTTTGCTACTTGTGATACATGTGCAGGTACAATGTGATTTGCCCATCACAAGGAATACATGTGTTAATGTATGCTCACTAAATTGTCTTGACTTATTTTTGAAATATAAAATGGGTTAGACTTGTTTAGTGTGTGTGTATGTTTCAGATCTAAATACAGGTTGTCAAAGTCTTTCTTGCCACGAACTCTCTTCTTGCAAAGTTTTTCAAGAATTTGTATTAGGATAAATTTTATTGTATTCAACAAGTAAATATGAGTTGAGTGGTTTATGACTTCTCTTATATGTTCATTTGTTTGATGTGATTTTATCATGGATTGCCAAAGTAGGAGATTGTTAAGACGTATATGAATCATATTAGAAACATATGTCAATATTTTATGTAATTGACTAATCCTTTCACAAAATGCACTTTACTTGTAATTGGGTAGATCTACGATGTGTTTAATACTTCAAAAAACAAGGTTTGAAGTTTAAGTGTTAAAGCTATGCAAGTCTGTCCAAGAAATAAGTGAAGAAGTGTTGTTCATTAAAGCTCGACAGGTAGTATCTATTGAGGCTTAAAAATCTGTTTCAGCTTGAATCTCGACAATTGCTCGATAGATAGGGTATCTGTCGAGATTTATGAAAAAAAAAAATTTCATTCTGATTTTCATCCAATTCGTGAATGCATGTTTGGGCTTTCTTTTTTCACAACCCTAAACACATATAAGGATTATTTTAAGAGCTGTCACAGAGAGCACAATTGCATAAGTGTGAAGCAAAGTATTGTTCATGCAAATTGTGACCGAAAACCTAGTTTGACCTAGTTCATCTTGACGAAACTCCTGTGTTTGTACATCGTAGAGTTTTGTAACCAATGCAAATTGTGACCGAAAACCTAGTTTGCCTTAGTTCATCTTGATGAAGCTGTTGTGTTTATACATTGTAGGGTTTTGTAACTAAGAAGTTTCATGATCATCATCGTGTGATGAACTGAAGAACTTTGCAGCCAACATCCTTCTCAAGTTAGTGATTAAGTCGCGTACTAGGATTTGCGTGCCTATTGGTCAGTCACGTATTGAGAGTCCTGTATTAAAAGGAGAGATTGTCACTACAGAACAAGTACAATTGGGTATTGGAGTAAGGATTCAATTGTAGGTTGACATAAGGTACTGAGATTTCTTTACTTGTAACTGCTTGTTGTGATAATAGTGAATTCTTGGGAATGGTGACCTTAAAATCATCCGGTGGGGTTTTTGCCTTGGAGGTTTTTTCCATTCGTAAATAAATCACAGTGTCAACTTTTTTTTCTGTTGCATTATATTTTAGTTGGTGATATTTTTATGCTGCCACGTATATTGCATGCTAACTTGGTTAATTAATAAATTTGGGTAATTAATCAATTAATTCATCATAAGGGGTCAATACAATTTTGGCCTATCATATCTCTTGTAGCTTGGATGAGCATCTCTATGCACAACTAAGCAAGTGAGCCTTGTTGCTTGTGTTTGTGATGAGTAAGATTAAGTAATCTCTTTTACTTAACACTTGTACCACTCTTTTTGACGAGAAGTACTAGAAAATCCTAAGAGAAAGGCATAAATAACCATTTCACCACTATTGTCCGCTAATTATGAAATGATATCGGTAAGCTTCGGCATAGAAAAAGTGCAACGTCAAAAGCTTAACATAACTGGGTATTTCTTTTCTCTTTCTTATATGCCCATGCATGATATGCTTAAAAGAAAATATGCAAAAAAAAAAAAAAAAGCAAAAAGAATAACATGTAGACACTTATGATTTACTCATCAAGCAGTTATGATCATGAAATTATGATCATGTGTGAGTTAAATTGATTTACTCATATCTCAAATCGTCATAACATATAGACACTTATGCAATCTTGCGATATTTTTCACATACAACATGCAATATTCTTTGTTACTTTTGATACATGTGCAGGTACAATGTGATTTGACCATCACAAAGAATACATATGTTAATGTATGCTCACTAAACTATCTTAACTTGTTTTTGAAATATAAAATTAATTAGACTTGTTTAGTGTGTTTATGTGTGTTTTGAATCTAAATCCTTGAACTTTTTTTTTTCTTTTTGTGTTGAGAGATGATTTTGAGAGATTAGAATGCTGGTTGGATCTTTGGTTAAGTAGCATGTTTGATTGTATTCATGTCTGTGTTTTTCTCTTCTTAAAAAAACTACTTTTAAGTAATCTCGATAGCTAGTCTACCTATTAAGCCATTTGAGCTTCTTTTTATCGCATTCTCGATAACTTCTCGATAACTACTCTATCCATCGAGAAATTTTCTACCTCCTCGATGGATGCTCGATAGCTTCTTGATCCATCGAGCCCCTTTTACTGTAGACACCTCTCGACAGATCCTCAATAGCTGCTCGATAGATACTTCTCGAGTTTTAATTCTCGACAAATCTCGATACCTCTTGATCCATCGAGAAACTTATGTTCTTATAAATAAGGTTTGCGTGGTGTTTTCTTCATTTCTCCCCAATCTATCTCGACAATAATCGTCTTCTCACCTTCCTAAACACCTCTCTCTCAATCCAACTCCATTCCCAAGGGTTTTTTGGCCTTGATTGATCTTTCTTCTTCTAGTAAGATATTATTTCTTTCACTTTCTCATGCATTTTATGTTTCTGACCTATCTTTGGGATTCTTTGATAAACTTTGGGGTTTTTTAAAAATTTTGGAGTTTTTGTGAAATTTTGGGATAGGTTTTGTATATTTGATCCTAAATGATCATGCATTGCATCACATTTGCATTATAACAATGTTTCATACATTTTAGATGTGTGTTTACCTTGTTGAAAACTTGTGTACTGGTAAGTTTGGATTGGGCTGAGCTCATGATGGTTTTAAGTTTTCATGTCACATATTCATGCATTTTTCATGCATACATACCTTTATTTCAGTACATTCATATATTGAATCATTTTGGTGTTATTTTGCTTGTCTCCCTCTGTCTCTCTCTCCTTCTTTAGTCTGCATCATGGCACCTAAGTTGAAATCCACTCCGTCTCAGAACCCTCTTCGTTTCGGGGCATCTTCATCTGATCCTCCTCCTTTCCATCTTTGGTTCCATGATGAGAGAGCCTGCAAGGACTTCTCAGAGTACTTTTCCCGACGAGGTATTCATTCGGGGCGCCAAGTCGTTCTATCAGACTTTTTCGACACTGACCTACCCACTATCATCCACAGTAAGGGTTAGGAGTCATTATGTGGCATCCCGGTCACTTGTCCTTCCATGATTATACATGAGTTTTACTCTAATATGCATGGTTTCGATTATTCAATACCTCATTTTCTACTCGCGTTCGAGGTACGCGCATTGTGGTCACTCCGGATATTGTATCCAAGGTACTTCATGTCCCAAGGGTGGCCCATCCTGATTACCTCGGTTGTAAGCATCTTAAGACTGTGTCTAAAGACGAGCTTAGGTTTTTCTTCAGTGAGACTCCTTCTTCTTAAGGTGACAGTCAAGACACTCATTGCTCGGCCTTAGCTAAAGGTTCAAGATTTCTTAACATAGTGATGACTTTTGTTCTACATTCATTGTCTCACTATAATTCTATCACAGAGCCTCATGCTTGATTTTTGCTATCCCTCTTAGAGCATTTTACTATAGACTTTCCTTCTCACTTCATCCTCTCCCCCATAGATTTCT
The DNA here is from genome assembly GCA_032878915.1 of Castanopsis chinensis. Classification (NCBI taxonomy): domain Eukaryota; kingdom Viridiplantae; phylum Streptophyta; class Magnoliopsida; order Fagales; family Fagaceae; genus Castanopsis; species Castanopsis chinensis. The sequence continues at coordinate 2,989,183 of JAVQMG010000084.1, forward strand.
ATAGGGATAAGTCGACTTGTGATAAACTCATCTTTCCTTAAGCTATCACGAAGATTCTTTGCCATTTTTCTATCTTCTCTCCCGTTTTCAATCATTTTGCAGTCATATGTGCCATTGATGTGGTGACTGTTAGAAGGAGTGAGGCCCAGCTTCGTCTGAAGCGGCCACGGACTGAGACAGTGATGCCTCCAGCTTCTTTAGCTCCATCCACATCTGCTCCTTCCTCTTCTACGAGCGGTGTTACTCTTGATGCGATCATGACGCAGCTTCAACGCATGTATGCTCGCCTTGACACTCTCAGCGATAAGTTGTGTTAGGTGAACACTTGTCGGTTGTATTGCATGACGACAGGCTCGCCTTGGTGGCTTCATTGAGTCTCCTACTCCTTCTCCAAAGACTTCTAAGGATGAGGACGATGATTGTGGCTCTGATGGTGGTGGTGATGAGGATGACGGTGCTAGCTCCTCCAGCGACTATGAGATGACTGCTTGAGTTACTTGCCCTTTGGCATTCGTGACAAAAAGGGGGAGTAGTTTTGGATATGGGAGTAGTCATGTATTAAGGGGGAGAGTTAGTACCTAGGTGATTTTTATTAAGGGGAGTGTCTATATTTTAAGGGATGTAGTGAGAACTTATGTATCTTTTCTTTTCTTTATCTTTTAGATACTTAGTTCTTGTACCTTTGGTCTTGTGACCACTTTGTGATAGTAAACCTTGTACTTATTGATGATATATATAATTGAAATTGTTATTACAGTTCTTTTACCTATCTCTTCATGTGTTGTTTCTTTTCTCTCTTTATGCACATGCTTCTTATACATTTGTATGCAATCTTTTATTTTTGTTTCACACTAAGATGCCTTGATGAGTTTTGTTTAAAATGTTTCAGAAATACAGGTTGTCAAAGTCTTTCATGTCATGAACTCTCTTCTTGCAAAATTTTTCAAGAGTTTAAGTTAGGATAGATTTTATTGTATTCAACAAGTGAGTATGAGTTGAGTGATTTATGACTTCTCTCATATGTTCATTTGTTTTTTGTGGTTTTGTCACGGATTGCCAAAGGGAGAGATTGTTAGGACATATGTGATTCATGTTAGGAACATATGTAATCATGTATTGACTAATTTTTTGACAAAACACACTTTTCTTGTAATTAGGTAGATATAGGATGTGTTTAATGCTTCAAGGAACAAGGTTTCAAGTTCAAGTGTTAAAACCATGCAAGTTTGTCCAAGAATCAAGTGATGAAGTGCTGGTTTTTAAAACTCAACAGTTAGTATCTATCGAGATTTAAAAAGCTGTCTAAGCCCGAAGCTCAACAGCTGCTCCACAGGTAAGGTATCTATCGAGAATTATGAAAATCAGATTTTTAGTTCTGATTTCATTCCAATCTGCGAGTAAGTGTTTAGGCATTCTTTTCTTACAACCCTAAACATATATAAGGATTATTTTAAGGGCCATCATAGCGAGCACAGTTGCACGAGTGTGAAACAAAGAGTTGTTCATGCAAATTGTGACCGGAAACCTAATTTGCCGTAGTTCTTTTTTAAGAAGCTACTGTGTTTGTATATCGTAGGGTTTTGTGACCAAGTAGCTTTGTGATCTTCATTGTGTGATGAATTGAAGAACTTTTCAGCCAACATCCTTTTCAAGTTGGTGATTAAATCGCGTACTAGAATCCGTGCATCTATTGGTTAGTCATGTACTGGGAGCCGTGCATTAAAAGGAGAGATTGTCACTAAAGAACAAGTACAATTAGGTATTGAGGTAAGAGTTCAACTGTAGATTGGTATAAGGTACTAAGATTCTTTTACTTGTAACTGCTTGTTGTGACAATAGTGAATTCTCGAAAATTGTGACCTTAAAATCACCCGGTGGAGTTTTTGCCTTGGAGGTTTTCTCTGTTCGAAAACAAATCACCTTGTCAAATTTATTTTCCATTGCATTTTATTTTAGTTGGCGATTTGTTTGTACTGTCACGTACATTGTATGTTAATTTGATTAATTAATAAACTTGGCTAATTAATCAATTAATTCATCATAAGGGGTCAATACATTTTTGGCCTATCAAGGAGTTAGTGAAAATATTTAATCCTATATTGAAAAGGAGAGAGACTATTTTATTTCTTTTATTTGTGGTGATTAACGGACTAATATGAATTGAATTCGATATTGAGCTAGATACATGCGTAAGAGGGAGGTGAAGGGTGAAGACTAGTCAGAGAAGGTCTGCATTGGTTACAAAATTTAGCTAACTAAGGGTTTGAATCTCCTTAAAGAGAGCGAGTCTAAATAGTGTTGCATAATTATTTAGTTTCTCGTTGTGTTATTTTCATTATTATTGTGTTTACACCAACTTGTGATTGTAACATTATTTTTGTATTATACACTAATCATAATTTATCTATTGGTTGTGAAAACTTTGAAATTTACTGTATCACTAAATTCATTGGTGTTAAATTATTATTAAATAATTAAATTCATTATTTTTTAATAATCTAAAAGTTTATTTATCGATTGAGATGTCTCAGTAAAGCATGGAAACAGCTGGAAATTGAAATATAGTGAAGTAGCTAGTAAACTTACCTATGTTCTTTCCAGTAATGGCAACGTGAGCAAATAATTTGACTTCCTCAAATGGCAGCAGAATTCTATCTTCTTCTACTGTTGGCATGTTAATTCCTTTGGCTTTTACTATCATGAGCTTCACCATTTCCGCATCCCCTGCTTCGGCCGCTATATATAGAGGAGATTTGTGCTCCTTATTCGGACAGTATGACGCTACTGGCCATGTTTCAACCAAGAAATTAGCGATCTCACTGTACTCAGTTTTCAAAACCAAATCCACTTCTTTGTATTTGTTCATCAACGCCAGGTGAAGGGGACTATTCCCTTCATTATTCTGATTAGTCAGAGATCTACTACCAGAGATAGAGGCCAACTTTTTAACGTAGACGAACGCCCACAACTTGTAGCTATATGAAGAGCAAGTTCACCAGCAGAGTTTTCCGTCCTCCAATATCCAGGGTGATTCTCGAGAATCACTTCCACAAGCTTAGAGCTTTCTAAGCTTGCGGCAATATGAAGGACTGTATTCTTTTTGGGAGATTTTTGAGAAATCACAGGATTTTCTACATCCTTGACTTTAAAATTTTTGATGAAATCAATGTCCCCACGTTTTGCAGCCCTGCACAAGTCAAGATGCATGTTTGGAGCCGCTCTAGAAACATGAGTAAATTTAGTCCTGATCTTTGAATGCCGTTCATTCTTCTCTTGCTCCTCCATTTGAGCGTCGACGACATCAACTATATTTTGGCCCCCTATCCGTTCCTCGTTTTCCATTTCACGATATGCAAATGAAGTTCCAGGCTTCAGTTCATACGGTATGCTTGAGCAGCCTCTACACGCCATTGAGGGTTTCACAAGTAAATTCCAGGTGATTGCTGTTCACTAACGTCAATCAAGCTGTGACATGGGTTCCTTCGCTAGACCTGGCAAAACGTGGGAATTGGGAAGAGATGAAAAGGAAAGAAATAAAGAGATTGATAAACCATGAAACTTAAGTGGTTGGAGAAAATATGGTTGGGTGAGCTGGCACCTGCCTATTGATGGAGTTGATTTTTCTTGATAAGGATTGTGGGTTTATTCTTTACTAGCATATGACCCCGATTAAAAATAATAATTACAATTAAACACACACACACACACACACACATATATATATATATATGAGATGGATTCAAGTTACAGTTGGTGTAACTTCACAAGAGTTACACCTTTTGTGAATCATTAATTACTATTAGATCTAAGGGTCAAAAAGCACTCTTAGTTGTATCATTATTGCTGCATAGAAATTAGTGATTTAAGCATTAACTCATCTTATTAAAGGATAAAAAAAAATCACAGCATTAACTTTGTTTTGTCATCCACATCATCATCTTCTTCCCATTTTCTTTTTTTTTTTGCACTATACTTTCAGGCCTCCACCATTCATAAAATTCTCATAGTTGGGCCAGAAAGCCGCCACAGAGCTTCTCTTTTGTTTATTCGTCTGGTATTACTAAGTAATTTCATAGTTGACGTCTTGGAGACCACATGTGCTCTAAAACTATTGCAGTGAAAAAATATTTCTTAAATTTGGATTTCCATTACCACCATTAATAATAGTCTTGTATCTATAAAGGAGTTTTTAAGCGGATGACGCGTTTTCTGTTGAAGAAATTTCTTTGTGGAGGAACCATGAGAAGGACTTTCACATAACTTTAAGAGAGAATCTTGGCTAAAATATTTTGTTTATATATAGAGACGTTATATTCAAAATTCTTTCAACAACGTGCCTAGTAAGAAGAAAAGGACTTGAGAGTTATTTTCAGAATTTTTTCCAACAACGAGTCTAAGAAGAAACAAAGACTTGAGATGATATTTTCAGAATTTTTTCCAAAATTTTTTCCAACAATGAGTCTAAGAAGAAGAAAAGACTTGAGATGTTATTTTTAGAATTATTCCAACCACCATTCATGATGGAGGCTTGAAAGTATAGTGCAAAAAGAAAGACAAGAGGAAGAAGATGATGATATGGATCAAAAAAAAGAGTTAATGCTATGTTTTTTTTTTTTTTTTTTTTTTTTTTCCTTTAATAAGAATAGTTAATGTCTAAATCACTAATTTCTAGGAAGTAATAATAATACTACTATGAGTGTTTTTTGACCCTTAGATCTAATAGTAATCAATGGTTCAAAAAAGGTGTAACTCTTGTGAAGTTACACTAGGTGTAGCTTGAACCCATATATATATATATATATATTCAAATTATAGTGGGTGTAAGAGTTACACATTTTTTAAGTTTTTTTTTTAATAAAGTTTCAGCCTATGTCGTTTGTTTCTATGCGTTTTCTGATTTTTGTTTTTTATCATTAGACTAAGAGACCAATCATTTTTTGGTGTAGGCAGAGATTGAATCCTATATCTCTTATTCAACCATTAGAAACTTTACCAATAAAGCTAACTAAAACTCACTTTTTTAAGTTATAGATAAGTTTTATCTCTTTCTTTTTTAATTTTAGTTTTTTTTTTTGGATATACAAGAGTTTTTTTTATTGGGTTTTTGATGGTTTATTTACATTAGACTTTTCAACATTAATTCACCTAGAACAATTTTTTTTTTTTATAAAAAGATATGACACGTGGCGTAAAATTAGAAAACAATTGAAATCCAATTGGATTTTCTTTCAATTTTGACTTAAATTTTATATATAGGCATAGATGAGTTTTTCTCTCTCTCTCTCTCTCTCTCCCTTTTTTTAATTTTGAATTTTAGTTTTTTTTTTTTATATATATATACATGAGTTTACTTTTCTATTGGGTTTTCTTTTTGTAGTTTATTTATATTAGACTTTTCATCTTTTGTACAACGTTAGTTCACCTAGATCAAAAAATTTAAAATAAAAAAATTAGATAAGACATGTGGCATAAAATTAAACAATTAGAATCCAATTTAGAATCTAAATGGATTTTTTCTCAGTTTTGACTTTAATTGTAGTGATGTTATTGATGTTAAGCTTGGGCTGTTAAACAATTTTCATGATATTGTTTTTGTCAAGATTTTCATCATTATACATATTTCCCTCTGTTACCATATTATTTTTCTTATTTTATCACATGGAATGGACAAACCATGTTACCGGTCACATATGTAGTTGGTCAATATTGTGTTTGTTACAAATTAATAAATTTGATATAGTATTATTTTAGCAATTCAAATATTTTTTTGACACATATACATTATAAAGTTTTTTTGTCAATAATTTATTGGATTGCACCTAAAATTCATAGTGACTATGTGTGTTTTTCTTAATATTTGGGGGTGATTGATTTTTTTTTTCAAATAATATTAAAAACTGAATTATTAAATACATCTTAACTTATACCTTTTTAGTTTTTAACTCGTGCTAACAAAAAAACATAATTTAAAATATGCTAGTGTAGAAATTCAACTTATTTAAACTCACCATAATACCATTGTTAAGAGGTTAAACATAGATTTTCTTAGGTTCTAAGGAATTAGGAACTAATGTATTAGAACTTCAATATGTATACGGCAAATCATGATCAAAACGTCTAGTCTAGATTTAGGCTGCTCAAAATATGTGTTTATGTAAAGTTGAAATCGAGTAATTGCAGGAAATTACTATTCAATTTTTGCAAGGCTCAATCGATCGAAAGTTAGACTTGGTCGATCGAAGCTCGTGCAGAATATTTTTCTGCAGAATTTTCCAACTCAGCCCAAGCTCGTTTGACGTGTAGGGTTTTATGTTTTATGTCTCATATAAATAGAAAAACCCTAGCCACGTTTTATCATTGTTGTTTATGCTGTATGTGTGAATCTCATGTGAGATCTAGAGGTGTTTGCCTTCATACATACTTTAGATTATCAAGATCGAGATTGATGTCAAGAGCTTGGTGATCGTTTCAGTTGCTGCATAAAGAGCTTAAAGAAAAACAAGTGGTATACTTGTGGATGCTGTGAATCTGAGAAAGAAGTAGTTTGTGGACTCGGAGCTATCACGTGGTCATGGTAGTAAGTTTTCTACTCAAGGTAGCAATAGAATGTTAGTGGTCTAAGTCGCTATTGTAAAACTTCAATTCTTTCATGGTGGATCTTTTTTACCTTGAGGATAGCTAAGTTAAATCCTCCCTAGGTTTTTTACTGGTTTGATTTTCCTAGGTTATCATATCGTTGTGTTATTTATTTTCTGCATTATTTACATGATATGATTTACTTGTGTTAACCTAGCTGTTTCTATGGAGGAATTCAAGAGGATCTTAAATGTTGAGGTTGCCCATACTGCTTGAAATATTCTCCAAATTGTACATGAATACTACTTGGAATATTCTCTAAACTGTGCATGAAGGCACAGAGGCAGTTAAGATCAATAAGTTGCGACAACTAAGAACTAGATATGAAAGCATTAGGATGTCTGATGATGAAAATGAATTCTATGCTAAGCTTAATGACATCGTTAATTATGCTTATAATTTGGGTGAAACCTATGATCAACCTAAGATTGTTAGGAAGATACTTAGATCCTTGGCTAAGGACTTTAAATCTAAAGTGACTACCGTTACTGAAAGCAAGGATGTGGACTCCATCCCTGTTGATGAACTTATAGGATTTCTCCAGTCCTATGAGTTAGACCTACCCAAGACAAACAAATCCAAATTAATGACTCTTAAGCCAGTTGATAATGTTGATGGAAATGGATTTGATGATGAACTCTCTACTACAAAGATTGCATATCTTGCCAAAAACTTTAGAAATTTTCTTAGGAACAACAACATGAGAGCAAGAGGTAAAAACAATGCTGAACTTAGAAATTTTAGGAGGAATGATCCCACTAAAGTGAACAATACTGAAAAACCTAAAGAGAAAGTTTGTAAAACCTCTAATAATTCTATGGGTCAATAATGTTTTGGTTGTCAAGGGTATGGTCATGTGAAATTAGAATGTCCTATATTCTTGAGATCAAAGGGTAAAGTAACGGCTGTAACTCTTAGTGATGATGAAGTTTCTGATCATGAGTCTGGCAGTGACGAGGATGGAAGCTTCATTGCTTTCGCAGCTACTGCTGTAATTGATGAAAGTGTTGTGGTTGATGAGGATCCTTTTGATGGGGAACTCTCTAAGAATGTTGATTTGCAAGAAGCCTATAATAAGTTTTGTAAGGTTGTTGCAAAGGATGCTGTAAATGTTGATTTATGTTTAAAGAAAATTACTTCTCTTGAAGTTGATAAGAAAAATTTGTTGTTGAAACTGTTTAATGCTAATGAATTGCTCGATAAGGTGAAGACTGAGAACGTTTTGTTGCTTGATAAAGTTAAGAACTTGGAACTTGAATTATCTGTTGCTAGAGAACAAACTAATAAGTCTACTATTTCTAAACTGGTCTAGGTTTTGTAGAAAACATCTCTTTGTCTGAAACTCATTTCACAAATTTTGTTCCTTCTTCTGAATCTCCCGTGAGTGAGATTGTCAAACTAGTAGAAGTTAAACCTCTTAGCAAGATTAGGGTTGATCTTAAAGAGTCTAAGCCTAAGACTCCTAACCCTCCTAAGGATAAGTTGCATGACAGACCGATTTAGGTTTGTCATTTTTGTGAAAAGTCTAAGCACATCCATCCAAACTGTTTCAAGTTGCAAGTTGCTAAGCATGCAAATAAGCTAAAAGTACCTGTGCCTCAAGCACAAGATCCTATGGTACTTATTGGTGAGTTGGTAAAGACATTAAACCTTTATTCCAATCCTAGAGTTGCTCATCATTCTAATTAGAATAATAACTCCAATGATAGAGTTGCATCTAAGAGGTTTTGGATACAAAAGACTCAATCTAATTGAGTTTTTCTGACATGGTTCTTGTGCTTCATCTCTTAATTCTTTGGGACCATTCTTCTTTTTTTGTTTTAGTTTCTTTTTGTTTTTAGGATTTGCATTGCATAACATTCATGCATTTTAAGATAGGTTGTTTTTTTGTTTTTTTGTTTTTTTTTTAAAAGAAGGAAAAATGTGTTTTGCATTATTGTTTTTGGGCTAGAGATCATGGCTGGCCATATTATTTTTACATAACATGTTTATGTCCCTTGTTTAGCTTGGATAAGTTTATTTTATTGCACTTTACTAGTTTTGGCTATGTGGTGTATGTTGTGTGAGAGTTGTTTATAGTTTTTGATCACATGATCTTAATTTTGAAGTCACATGCTTTTGGTTGTAAGGACTAAAAAAATCTTAAGAGAAAGGCATAAATAACCATCTCACCACTGTTTACTAGCCAATCATGAACACTTTAGTACATATCATATGATTTTGTGCTCGAGAAAGTGTAGCACATGCACAAAAAGAGCATAAGGTGTAGCCTCGGTTATTACGAATACAAATATAATAAAATTGATGTATACATTATTGTACTATAATAAATTCAAATTGAATTAAAAATTGGTGTGTATATTATGAGGCAAATCAAGAAACTTACATGATTGCAAGCTTGTTTTCTAAAGGATGTGGGGGTTATATGAAGTAACTCTTTAGGTGATAGTCACTTTCAAATTCATGTGATGAATTCTGTAGAAAGTGCAATTGACTTCTATTTACTTATCACCTCACATGTAACTCATGTTTTTACTAGTTACACACATGCACTACACAAGTTACTCTTTGCCAAGCTTAGTAAATAATATTATGTATGATCTTGTTATGGCCATCCTAGATTTAATATGTCTGGATTCTAATGCAAAATATGTTTTTAATGCTTGTGTTTTGAAGTCAAATTGATTGAAAATCTTGTTTTGGAAGATCTGGATTGAATTCAAGAGTTTTTGAAAAACTTTTCATCTCATACTCATGAATTTCATTCATAAAGCAGTGTGGTTTGAGGAGTTTTTGCATTAAAACGCTCTGTTTTTCAAAAAATTGATTTTTTCTAGAGTTTTGATCGATCGAACTTGTTGCTTGACCGATCAAAATTGCGATTAAAAATTTGGTTTGAATTTGCCTAGCTCGATCATTGCTCGATTGATGCTGGATCGATCGAATGTGATTTTCGATTGATCAACTCTAGTTTTCGACCAATTGAAAATCGTTCAGAGAGTTTTTAAAAACAAGCTTTTCCACGTATTCTTTACTTTTTCAAACTTTTCAAAAATTTTCTCTCTCTCTCTCTCTCTCTTCGATTGATCCAGATTGAAGTCAAATTTTTTTCATTTTCCTTCCAAATTTTTCTCAAGGTTTTTGTCTTCTAGTGCCGGTAAGACCATTCTACCCTTTCTTTTTTAGTTTAATCTCATTTTTCATGCACATGAGGGAAATTTTTGGACTTAATAATTTTTGGGGTTTTTGATGTTTGAAATGATTTCTTTCACAATTGATTAATGGGTTTTTGTTATTGGATGATGTAAACATGATCCTTATAGTTTATTTTGATCAATTTGGTGGTTTGGGAAGAATTGGAAATTCTAGGGCTTGAAATTCACGGATTTGGGGATTTTGTTCAATTGGGCTTCATTTGATGAAATTGGCTTATGCAATTGATTCAGTATGTCATTATATACTGTTATCTACCTTGTGTAATGATATATTGATCAATTTCTTGGGATTTATGAAATTGGGGTTTTCAAAATTTGGTTTTTTTTTTGGTTATAAACACTATAGTCAAGTCAATTATGAGTTTTTAAAGTTTAATTGGACTGTTCTCAATGCATTAGAGTATGCATCATGTGTTTATTCTGTTCATGCATCATTTAGATTTTTCTTTTCTTTCTTTTGTGCTCTAGCCATGTCTGATGCAGCCTGTCCTTGGGTTTTCTTTGTTTTTTGTTTTCTTTCTTTCTTTGGTTCTCTTCTACCTATCCTTGCTAACCCTTAGCATCATGGTTAAAAAGAATAGAGCTAATAAGAAAACCACCTCCTCCTCTACCCTTGATTTCCAGAGTGATAGGTTCCTTAGCCCAAAAAATCAAGAAACCTTTAAGAAGTAGAATGTATATAGGAAGGTGTGGGTTGAGAGGAAAGTGATTTTCGGTGAGGTTGATCCTGAGATTCGTAGGAGTTTTGATTGTAAGGGTTGGTTGCCTCTTTTAGATGTAGATCATCCTCTTTCGGCTGTACTGATCAAAGAGTTCTACTCGAACCTCTCTGTTCACTCCACTTCATCCAACATTCAGTTTATGAAGAGTTGGATAAGGGGAGAAGAGTATGCCATTACTCCTCAGGTAGTGGCCTCTGCTCTTGATGTACCTTTGGTACAATAGTCTGTTTATCCTTATGATAAGTCACATCTCCTGGACGACATCATGTCCCTCATCATTGGTACTACCATTCAGTGGGGTTTTGATCCTTATATCACCTCACATAAGCTTATTAAGATTCATTACTTGTTTGTCCGGATCTCTTGTCACTCTATCTGGCCTATATCTCACTTGCACACCATTCCTCTTGAACGTTGTGTACTTTTGTATGCCTTTGTGACTGATGCTCTTTTGTGTTTTCCGTCTCTTTTTATTCGATCCTTGGTTGAGGTTCATAGGAGTAGTTCTAGATCTCATGCTCTTTTCTTTCCTGTTTTCATTCATAGGATTTTGTTAGATTTTGGTTTAGAGGATTTTCCTACCTTTGAGCCTGCTCATATCATCGCCCCCATAAGTGCCACCTTTCTTAGGCGAAGAGTGGCTCAGATGAAAGCTAGCTCTAAAAGCTCTCGTGTAGAGTCTTTTACAGGTGATGCATCCTGGCCTCCTCCATCAAGTGATCCATCTACTGAGGAGTTTGTTAATCCCACCGCCGTAGTTGATCCTCCACCTACTGCTTCGGATGATTCATCCATTCGAAGTGTGTTGGATACTGTCGTGACCGTTCAGGCGGCGCATGGACAACTTTTGGTGGACGTGCTTACAAAGCTTCAAGCTTTGCGTGCAGATTTGGCGAGTCTTCGGTGATCTCCTCCACTACCTCCTTTTGATGATGATGGGCCTTGATTGTCCTTTGGTAATTCGTCATAAAAATAGGGAGTACATATTGATGGAGGTAGGGGAGACTTTGTTGTTTTGATGGTTTTGAGCTTTGGAGCTTTAGATTGTATTTAGGAGATTCTTAATGTATTTTTTTTTTGTTTTTGGCTCAAGATATGGGATGTATATGTTAGGGGAGGAATTCATCTCTTTTATTGTTTCTTGTTTCACATATGCTACATTAATTATTGATTTATGTTACGAGGTTATTTATGATATATGTCTATTTTTTTTTTTTTGGTGAAATCAAGAATTTATTTGTTTTTTACTTGTATTTTCCGTACATGCGTTTATGCGTTTGTTAAGTGTTATAGGAATATATAGGTTGATTTAGTCGTGCTGCCGTCTACATTGGCAACTAATAGATAGTAGTTAGGTTGAATTGTTTTTGGGCATTTTGTTGTAATGGGCTGTGTTTTGTAACTTTGAGCATTTTTGTTTTTGGTATGTTTTTTTGTCACGAATTGCCAAAGAGGGAGTTTGTTAGGTTCTAAGAAATTAGGAACTAATGTATTAGAACTTCAATATGTATATGTTGGCAAACTATGATCAAAACATTTAGTCTAGATTTAAGCTACTCAAAGTATGTGTTTATGTAAAGTTGGAATCGAGTAATTGAAGAAAATTACTATTCAATTTCCACAAGGCTCGATCGATCGAAGCTAGTGCAGAATGTTTTTCTATAGAATTTTTTAACTCAGCCTAAGCCCATTTGACGTGTAGGATTTTATATTTTATGTCTCATATAAATAGAAAAACCCTAACCACGTTTTATCGTTGTTGTTTATGTTGTATGAGTGAATCTCTTGTGAAATCTAAAGGTGTTTTCCTTCATACATACTTAGGATTATCAAGATCGAGATTGATGTCGAGAGCTTGGTGATCATTTCAGTTGCTGCATAAAGAGATTAAAGAAAAACAAGCGATATGTTTGTGGATGCTGTGAATCTGAGAAAGAAGTAGATCGTGGACTCAGAGCTGTCACGTGTTCGTGGAATTATTCATGTCAAGTGCAAAGCATGCAACCCATAAACAATTTAATGAAATGAAAAAAAAAAAAAAAAAAAAGAATAAAGAATAAAGATTTTTTTTTTTTTTTGGTGAAATAAAGAATTTGAATGTTCAAAAAGTGTGTAAAACAATTATGAACGTTTAGACCCCCAATTTACAAACTACCAACACAAGCTTATTATCAAACAATGTATGTTCAGAATATGAAAATAAGCTAAATCAGAATTGGTAAAATAATCTAAACTAAAATTAATCACAACCATAGTAGCAATTAAAAGGTAAAGATTAAGGGAAGAGAGATGCAAACACAAAGACAACACAACGATATGTTATCAAAGAGGAAAACGAAGTCCTTGACGAAAAACCTCTCCGCCACCCTCCAAGCGGTCAATAATCTACTAAAGAATAAAGTTGGGATACATGAATAGCAGAAGACCCTCCAACCCTAACCTATCCAATGCACCTAAGCCCTCCAAGCTTCTTGCTCCAATAGGGTTACACCGAATCTTGTCTTTTCTAGCTTACCAGATCCAGCAATAAGCTCATTGCATCAACCAAAATGAATTGGTCCCTTCTTAATTGCTTCCCAAGTACCAAAATGCCTTCTTACAAACATGGGTTTGGTGAGATAAGGATTTGACTAATGTACATCTCAAGAATATAACAATGGAGAGGATGAGAGTAGAGGAATTTGGAGAATCAAAGGATGCAGATTGTGGATAAGTCAATCTTGTTTTTTCTTTAGGGTTTCTCTCTCAAAATTCTATCTAGAAGCTCTCTACATTTCATGGGTATAAGGGTATTTATAGTAGGGTGTGTATGGAATATGAAAAGTCAGTTACAGCCAAATAGGGCATTTTGGCGACTCAAGCTCGCGACTGAAACGAGTTACGAGATTGAGTCGCAAGCTAGTTGCCTGGCCAGCTAGAGGTTTTGTATTGTAGTGTGACAACTGGCGTGACCCTTCAACTCCCCCTACATGCTTCACACGTGTGCCATCTTTGGCAACTCACCAGTCATGAGCCAGTCGAGAGATCCAGTTGCGAGGCCCTTCTTGAATGCACACTCTTGAGCTTTTCTTCACTCTTTCACACACTACCCTGACATGATTCCGACCTAAATACAGGGTTTTTAAATACTAAATTACAAGTAAATTTGACATGGAATAAAACCAACAAAATGATTGAATCAATTCAACTTTACAGAATCAAATATTAATCTAGAATATCCAAAACCATTATGGGTTTGCGAGGTCATGAAAGATAATGGGTCTTGCCTCTATTTTATCTTAATCCTTAGCTATAAATTAATTTACCATCTTTACATTTTTTTCCCTTTAAATTATATATTTTTTGGAGATAAAATTATCATATTTACTTAAATTTGAACAATTACCATATTTTATGGAGATAAAATTACTATATTTACCATTGACTATGCTGGTGGTTGTGGTTGTGTTGGGTTTGGTTGTAACAGTGGGTTATGGTTGTGGCTGTGCTCAGGGGCGGAGGGAGGGGGGGGGGCCAAGTGCCCCCCCTGAACTCTCAAATGTTTTGACTAATAATGACCTGAAATACCATATTTGCCCCTACACAAAAGACAAAAAAAAATCCCAATTAAGTGAATTCACGTTGCCTTTCCAGCTTTCCCAGTAGTAGTGGACTTCTACTACTAGTAGTAGTACAATTCTATATATTAAATCAATGGCTCCCACTTAGTAAACTTGATGGACTAAACAAAGCCTCTTGTAGAATTTTTTTTATGCTCTATACGAAGCCGCCTGTAGAAGTCTACTATTCAATGAATTCACGTTATTCAATAAAACTGTGGGTCCCACTTGGTAATGATAAAAAGAATAAAAAAAAATAACAACTTTGCTACACCTACACAGAATATAGCATTACGGAATATGCTGCATATTGTCTATATTGTTATCTATTTCAACCTGATACTAGTGATCAAGGAAGGGGACACTCATTTGTTACTTAAGGATTCAGAAATTGGAAAAAAAGAGAGAGGAGAAATTACAGAATCACGTTGGGGATCACAACACTGCACATTATATAGCTCAAAGAAAACATAAAGCTTTGTAAAACTAGAGACAAAGTATTCAAACAATTATAAATAAGCAATCCGATGTTGAGAAAAGGGAATATCGGACTCGTTTGAATGCATCAGTGGATTGTATTTGTTTTCTACAACAGCAAGGATTAGCATTTCATGGCCATGATGAATCTAAAGACTCCAATAATCAAGGAGATTTTCTTGAATTATTATGGTTTCTTGCAAATCACAATGAAGAAATTGATAAGGCAGTCCTCGAAAATATTCCTAAATATCATCAAATGACCTCTCTTGATATCCAAAAAGAAATAGCAAATGCTGCAACTGTTAAGACAATAAATGCTAATAATAATGATATTGGAGACTAATTATTTGCTATTATAGTTGATGAATCACGTGATATGTCTACTAAAGAATAATTGGCAATTGCTTTGCGTTATGTGGACAAATTAGGACATGTGAATGAGCACCTTTTAGGCATTACACATGTTAATAATACATCAGCAGCGACACTAAAGAGTGCAATTGAGGAAGTATTGAATAAACATAGCTTAAGCATAGTAGATTGCAGGGCCAAGGCTACGATTGGGCAAGCAACATATGAGGTGAGTTAAATGGACTAAAAACTTTTATTTTGGAAGATAATTCTTCTGCCTATTATGTCCATTGCTTTGCACATCAGCTTCAACTAACATTAGTTGCAGTAGCAAAAACCCACATCTAGCTTGCAACCTTTTTTAACTTGGTTGCAAAGGTGTTTAATATTTTTGAAGTATCATGCAAACATCATGATATTCTTCACGAAAAACGTAATGATAAAGTTATAAAAGCACTAAAAAATAATGAAATTTCAAGTGGTCGTGGCTTGAATCAAGAAATGAGCCTAAAAAGACCTGGAGATACACGTTGGAGTTATCATTATGGTGCACTTGTTAATCTTATTCACATGTTTTCTTCTGTAATTGATGTGATTGAAACTATCATAGAAGATGGTTTAGATTCTGATTAGAGAGCAGAAGCAAAAATCTTAATTGGTTTACTCCAAACATTTGAATTCAAATTTTGATATACATTAGATGAAAGGTGTGCTTGGCATAAATAATTAGTTGTCACAAGCATTGCAATGAAAAGATGAAGATACTGTGAATGCTATGAAGTTGGTTGACATTTCAAAGCAACGTTTACAGGTCATGAGTGATGATGGGTGGAACTCTTTGCTAGAGGAGGTTTTTGCATTTTGTGCAAAAAATAATATTGATGTTCCTGATATGGATGATTTATATCAACCTCGGCCACGACGAAAAGCTTAAAACATGAAAAATTTACATCATTATCAAGTGGAGCTTTTTTATACTGTCATAGATATGGAACTTCAGGAACTTAATATTCATTTTGAAAATTTTGAATTATTACTTTGTGTTGTGTGTTTGAACCCAGATAACTTATTTTCAGCATTCAACAAGGAGAAATTGATTCGGCTTGCTCAGTTTTATCCAAGTGATTTTTCAACAGTTCAAGTTTCTTTCTTGGATAACCAACTTGAGACATACATCCATGACATGCGATCCACTGAAGAGTTTTCAGCACTTAAAGGAATTGGACAGCTTGCTACAAAGATGGTAGAAATGAAAAAGAATGTTTCATATCCATTGCTTTACTCATTAGTGACTTTGGCATTGATCTTACCAGTTGCGATAACTATTGTTGAAAGAGCTTTTTCAGCAATAAACATAATTAAAAATCGATTACGCAATCGAATAGGAGATTAGTGGATGAATGATTGCTTAGTCACATATATTGAAAAAGATATATTCAAGACTATTGAGTGTGAAGAAATCATGCAGCATTTCAAAATATGAAAAATTGTTAAGGGCAATTGAGTAAAATAAGCTAGGTGTGAAGAAATAAATTAAAGTTTACATTTTATATTAGATTCTGTATGACAATTACATTATCATATAGTTGTTTACTTATTTTGTTATTAATATTGATTAATTTTTTTAGATTAATTTTTTACTTCCAATCTTGTCTTTTAATATTGCCCCCCCTAACCTAAAATCCTGGCTCCGCCACTGGCTATGTTAGTGGTGGTTTGATTTTTTTTTTTGGTGGGTTGTGGTTGCCACATGGAGGTTGTTACTAGTGGAGTTGGTTGTGGCTGGTTGAAAGGTTTTTTTGTGGATATTTTTTATTTTATTTTAATGAGTTCTTATATTATTTTAATCAAATAGCTAAAATTATAGATCTATTGATGTTGGGTGTCATGTAAATGTTGGGTGTATTGTAAAATGAAAAAGTAAAATAGAAAATGAGAGAGACTATTTTATTCCTTTTAATTGTGGTGATTAATGAGCTAATATGAACTGAATCTGATATTGGGCTAGATACGTGCGCAAGGGAGAGGTGAAGGGAGGAGATAAGTCAGAGAAGGCCTATATCAGTTATAAAGTTTAGCCAACCAAGGGCTTTAATCTCCTTAAAGAGAGCGAGTGTCACGTCTCAATCCAAATAGTGTTGTGTAATTTTCTTTTTAAAATTAATTCAGAAGTATTATTTAGTTTTTCGTTGTATTATTTCCATTATTATTGTATTTGCACCAACAATTTGTGATTGTAACATTATTTTTGTATTATACACTAATCATAATTTATCTATCGGTTGTGAAAAACTTTTTCAAATTTACTGTATCACTAAATTCATTGGTGTTAAATTATTATTAAATAATTAAATTCATTATTTTTTAATAATCTAAAAGTTTATTTATCGATTGAGATGTCCAAGTAAAGCATGGAAACAGCTGGAAATTGAAATATAGTGAAGTAGCTAGTAAACTTACCTATGTTCTTTCCAGTAATGGCAACGTGAGCAAATAATTTGACTTCCTCAAATGGCAGCAAAATTCTATCTCCTCCTTCTATCATTTGCATGTTAATTCCATTTGCTTTTTCTATCATGAGCTTCACCATTTCCGGATCCCCTGCTTCTGGGCATGTTTCAACCAAGAAATTAGCGATCTCACTGAACTCAGTTTTCAAAACCAAATCCAGTTCTTTGTATTTTTTCATCAAGGCCAGGTGAAGGGGAGTATTCCCTTCATTATTCTGAATAGTCAGAGATCTACTACCAGAGATAGAGGCCAACCATTTTAATGTAGACGAACGCCCATAACTTTTAGCTACATGGAGAGCAAGTTCACGAGTAGAGTTTTTCATCATCCAATGTCCATGGTGATTGTCAAGCATCACTTCCACAAGCTGAGAATTATTTAAGCTTGCGGCAATATGAAGGACTGTATTCAATTTGGCAGTTTTTTGAGAAAACACAGGATGTTCTATATCCTCAGCTTTAAGCGTTTTGATGAAATCAGTGTCCCCACATTTTGCAGCCCTGTACAAGTCAGGATGCATGTTTAGAGCTGCTCTAGAAACATGAGTAAATTCAGTACTGTTCTTGTCAAGCCCCAAACCCCAAAGGGCCCAAAGCATGAGAAAGACGTCTCAAGTACCTGTAAATTTATCCTTTTTAACAATCCAATCCACATAAATCATATCAAGTACCAACATCAAGAATTATCATAATAATTCCATTGAATATACTCTCAAAGTAAGTCAGAACTCTAAGTAATAATTATAAGGACCATTGGTCACAAAAGAATAGAGGTCTAAATAAATAATTACATATCATCAGCTTATGCCATCAGTGAGAATAACATCACAACCACTATATTATACAAAAGAATGAGTCAAAGCTATTCTAAGATATACATCATCTAATATCTCCATTGCAAAAGTTCAACCTCCATCAGTAGTTAGTCTAACTACTGTTAGCCACAATGAAAAAGTTGTCAAAAAAAATTGTTGCCTACTCTGAAAAGTTTATAAAATAAAGGAATGAGACAAAGCCCAGTAAATTAATAAGAGTGGGGGAAATGCAAGTTTCATGATTATAAATAGTTTGCAAAACATGTTTTAGTTTAGGAAATTGCTAACTGAATACTACAAGATCATTTTTAGTAATAATGTAACAAGAATGATTAAATGATGAAACACAAAGTTTCCCAAAATAATACCACAAAATTATATATTATAATCTGTGAGCACTAGCAATATAATTTTCAAAGTCATAAAATCTAACATATGGTAATTTTATCACAAATATACCATACTACTACATAGACCGGTCAAGAGATCCACCCATTCACAACTAGTATGATATTGTCCTTTTTGGTATGCAGACTCTTTGTCCCAAGGACAACAACCTCACACATACCCTCAAGGTTTTTCTCTCCCCCCATGGGTAGCAGAGAGAGCACGTCAAATAGGACCTCTTTTGCATGTGGTCTTTTAACCATATAGGCAGCAGCCTCACCCACACACAATCAAGGAACCTCTTCCCCCATGGGCAGTAGGGAAGAACGCGTCATCCAAAGTGAAAGGGCATTGACTAGGATCTGATTCCGTTGTCACAAAGACTACAAAAACTTAATCAGGTGATTATCGGGAAATCACACATGACATGGTGTTAAAACCACATAAAACTCACAAGTTAAATGCACTTTGAAACACAATTTATATCCACGTAATTTTAGAAAAACCTTAAACAATCTAACTTCCATAAAATTTGTAAGGTTTTCAACTTCATTCTTGTCAAAAAGATTTTCTATCAATTTCCCAAATAACAAGATAAGTTAAGCATTTTTAAAATTTTCAATATACCATAAAATCCATAATTTCCTTATCAAAGATTAAATAAAAGAAACTCATTTTTTTCCATGTCAACAATTCATGCACTTTCCCCAAATGCAATACCAAATATGATGCATTTTCATATATAATAATATATAATAGGGTCACAACACAATACTTTTAAGAAAACATATATCTATATATAATTTTCCAAAATGTGTTTGACCTAAAAACAACATTTATGAAACATGGTTATTTTCCAAAAATCTCATTAAAAAGCTACTTATCTTGCAACCACAAAATCTTAATTCTCCAAGCTCCAAAGTGATTAGTTAAAACTTAAACAATATCAAGTAAATCTATCACAATAAGCATAGAGTTTGAAATTGTATCTAGCTACAATTTAGGAATTGCCCAAATGAGCACTTAATTAGGCAAGCTTAGTATTTAACCTTATCAATAATAATATATTCCACTTCCAAAATTTCTCAACAAATTGATTCACAAGGCATAAACTCAAATTTATAAAGTTAATCCATTTAATATCCTCCAAGACAAAAAACTTAGAACTTCAAATAACTCAATGACAATGAAAAAAATTAAATTTACCAACCATCACATGTTATAACTTAATATCCATAAATATTTCATCATACATAAACCTTAGGTAGACATCATTAGCACAAATTATATACTCACTCATCAAATAATTCTACCAATACAAAACCCATACATAAAAACACATAAATATCATTTCTAATGCTCATAAATTACGTGGGTATCATTATTAAAGCTTAGATAAAAATAACCTCAAGTAAAAGTGTAAAATCCACAAAAAAATATGAGAAATTTTTTACCACAAAAAATGGATGTGAAGGTGCTTATACGTTCTTAATAATTTTTCGGTAATCTTGTTGGAAAAATTATGGTAGAAATGGTGGTGGTGGTGTGGAAGTGCCAGTGGAGAGGATGAGAGTGATGGAGAAGAGTGTGGTTAAGTGAAAAGAAAAAAAAAAAAACAAATGAGAGATAAAGTTCTCTTTTCTATGGTTTGATTGATTTCCTCTTTTTTTAAGACTAATTTTCATTCTATTTTGGTTTTGTTGCTTTAATTTTTAAATACCTAAATATTAGATGAAGAAAGATGCAGTGGTTGTTGATTATATATATGGTTTTATACATGCATTTATCAGTTTTGTTTTCTGATGGTATTTGCTTTGGAACTTTAAATGCAATTCCCACAACATTCATGAATCCAATCGGATTGGGATGAGTAACCAATGGTATATATTCATCTCACACTCTTTTTTTTTCCTTCCTTTGATTCTATTAAATTCAACATCATTGCCATTCGTGATCCACCTCGAGAAAATCAATGAAAATGAAGTTTAAAGTTTCGTATAATACAAAACATGTACTTTTGGAACTATATTAAAAAACCGGCTCTCATAAAGGAAGATAAATAGATACATTATTGCAATATAGTATATCACTTTGATTTTCAATATAGACAAATGAAGTGGAGAAAAGATATGCTCTCTTTTGTTAATCTATTGTGTGCCTACTATTAGTATCATCATTTTGGGGTATTTATTGGACATCATATCTACTTATGATGTAGTAGTTTTTAAAGCATATGTATAGATTTAGAGTATGTTAAAATATTAGGTTGTAACTTGTGATGTATTATGTTTGCTATTATAATCTTTGTGTTTCTTTCGAATGTAATCAAATTAATGTCTCTTTTGATAATAAAATCTCTATATACTTCAAAGATTAATTGATTTATATTTTTGGTTTGTATTAAAAATATATTCTAAATTTAAACTTAATCACTAGTCTTTTTACCATTGCGACCCAATCTAGTATATTAAAAACTAAATAGAAGAGCAAGATTTTCTTTTTCTTTTTTCTTTAAAAAAATTTATTCAACCCAGTTAACCAGGAAATTATTAAAGTCAAGTGCAAAGCGTGCAACCCATAAACAATTTAATGAAATGAAAAAAAAAAAAAAAAGAATAAAATATTAATCTAGAATATCCAAAGATGAGATTAGATTCTATAAGGATAGGGTGTAAAACCCATGTTTTACACCATCCAATAAGTGATTGCCATATCAGCATTTTACTTAAAATTCAATACATCTTACCATACTTAATAAAATCTCAATAAATTTCTAATTTGGTTGGATTTATATATGATTATAAGTATTGATTGAGTGTGATTGTGTTTATTCTTTAATATGTAATAAAATGATATGGCATGTTGGAATTAGAGGGGTAAAATATGGGTTTTACACTACGTCCTTAAAGAATTTAATCTCTCCAAAGATAATGGGTCTTGTCATAGTTGTTAGTATCGTACGATACGCGATACATATCGTATCGTGTACAAAAAGTTTCGTATCGTAAGGGCATATTGTAAGTGTTCATGAATTGTCCGATACGTAGGTGCGTATCGTATGAATCATATCGTATCGGTAAATCGTACGTATCGTACAATACATAAACATGTTGGTTTAAAATGGGTTTTTTTTCTTGAAATTTGTGATTTTATTCGATTTAAACAAGTTGTTAGACTTTGTTAATACAAAATTATTGGGAAACTTAATTGAGTCTAATGAAATAGCAAGTCTGTGAGTTTTTTTCCTCCCTTCTCTTTCTCCTACAAAATTTAGACTATACTCATAACACTTACTTTCATACGTGTGAATTTAATTTCTATGCTATTAATAATGTATCAAATGAAAATATAATCATTTTTTATTTTGTTATTATTATTTTGAGTCTAAAAAGCTAGAATGCCAAGAAACAATGTAAAGGAAAAATTATTAGAATAAAAAATCCAAAAAAAAAAAAAAGTAAATGTTGATAATAATAAATGTCTATGAAAAATATTTTTTGCAAAATGTTGAACATGATGATAATATTGACTTAGATGGAGTTGATTAGCCAAGATGATAAAAAGATATTATTATTTTGGTTCATATATCATGTATTACTTCTGAGTTTAATCAATTTTTTTTTTTTTTAGAGAGTTTCAACCTATGACGTCCCCTCCTGATGATAGCTCTTTATGACCAGAATAAGACACCAAATCATCTGTTGGTGTAAGCGGGGATTGAACCCCAAATCTCTTATACAACCATCAAAGACTTTACCAGTTTAGCTAACTAGAACCCACCTGAGTTTAATCAATTTTAATGTGCATGTTATAAACATAAGTTAATTTGATTTATTTAGCTAGCTTTGTTAAACTTATTTCATTAGTAATGATTAAATTAGTCATTAGTTAAATATATTTTGAATTTATAATGAATATACCTTTTATATATGTATATCTATAATTATTTTATAATTTTATTAGATGTTTGTGTATCTTAAGATACATAATTCGATACGATACACAATACAAAAAAATAAAAAATCAATTCATGATACGATTTATGATTTGACAACTATGAGTCTTGCCTCTATTTTATCTTAATCCTTAACTATAAATTAATTTACCATCTTTACATTTTTTCCCCCTTAAATTATATATTTTTTGGAGATAAAATTACCATATTTACTAAAATTTGAAACCTTTATAAAAACACCTTTGTTAGTAAATTATATTTCAGCTGTACAATCTTGGTATGATCTAAGGGCCCGCATTTGAAAACAGAAGTCGACCGTTGGAGCCATTGCTTCAAAAACCCTTTTCCCATAGGCTTCAGAAAAGAAACAGAGCACAAACAGAGACAGAGAGAGAAAAAGAGAAGAAACACAGATAGAGAGAGAAAGAGAAGCAAAACCCAGAAATATTTCTTTGACATAATTAAAAAGAATCAGCGATGGAAGCCCAAGCAGTTGTTCCTGCACAACCAAGAGGTCCGTCACTGCTTCTAAGCTCATATTCTTTGCACTTTTTTTTTTTCTTTTTTTTTTTTCTTTTTGAAGAATTATTGTTGATTTTTTCTTTGATATCCCATGTGGGTTGTGGTTGATTGTGTTCATTGACAATTCTTTCAAATATTGGGTATTGAATTTTGAGTTATCATGTTTATTACCCTTCTTTTTATTCTTTTCTTTTTCTTTTTTTAAATTTTTTTAAGATTTTTTTTATATCAAATCAGGTTTAATATATTTATTGTACTTTTTTTTTCTTTCCTGTGGTATTTATTGAAGTCTATCATCATAGATGTAACTGGGATTTCATTCTCCTAGATTGTTATATCTCGTATCATTAATTTCTTCAAAGATTCTGTTATGGCCAAATGAAAGGTTAGGGATTGAATCTAAACATGGGTTTTCACTTCTTTAAATCTTTTTACTACTAGGTTTTTTAGGTTCTTGCTTTGTTTGTCTGTCTTTTTTTTCCCCTAATTCTTATATGATACTAATATTCCTTTGTGTTTTTGGTACTTGATTGCTGGGGGTGCGGTCTTTCTTGATTCATATAGTTTTTATTCATTGCACTTTGATCTGAGTGGTTGTTCTTTTTCAATGGTTTGCTTTGGTTTTAACATATCCTATTTCTATGGCTTTTTGGTTTTCTGGGTCTTAAAAATGTTAATTCTTTTGAATGGATATTATTGAGATTGAAGATTTCTTGTTTTTGTTTTAGGGGCAGTTAAGGTAAAGAATGAACCAGCACAAGGAACAGTGGCAGTTTCAAGAATTTTTTTTAGGGTGTTCCTCAATAAGCATAAATTACACAATCTAATAAAAAAAATTATATATTGATAACAACGGCAATAAAAAAAAACACGCAAATACATAAAGTTTATAATTGTCTTCTAAGTGGTTTTTTAATCAAATATTTGTTCATAATTCTAGCAAAAGAATAAACAATAAACTATAAGTTTATTTGAAATATTAATAAAATTATTAATTATTGTTATTTAGTTGTTTCATTAATTTGTTTGTCTTTTATAAACTATAATTTGTTATATTGTTGTTTCATTAATTATAAAATTATTAATTCTTGTTTAGCCTAACATAATTTAATTTGTTTGTCTTTTATAATGTATTGTTTCATTATTATTTAGCCTAACATAATTTAGTTGTTTAATTTATTATTAATTGTCTTCTATAATTTGTTTTGTGTATAATTAATATGTATAATGTAATTAAAAGCTGAGTGGGCCAATCAAGTGATAAACCCAAGCCTTAAATTGTACCCATGTGATAACCTAAACCATAAACCAAGGCCCACCCTTTAATTGAATTTTATTTTTAATAACTTTTTGAGAGATGCTACGTCCACAATATTACCACAATATTTTCACTATAAATCACAGGTGGTTAGTTATTATTAATTCAAATTTAAACCTAACACAAAGATTACATTTTTACCCCAACAATAACACCAGTAACAACCTACCACTTAGGATTTGTTGTAAAAATATTATGAAAAATGTTGTGGACATATCATTTTTCTAAATTTTTTTTCCCTTCTCCTTTGTTTTCTCTATCAAGTACCTTTTTTCTCTCCTTCACACGTGCTTTTTACATCTTATCTCTATCCTATCTCTTCTAGATTTTCTTCAGAACTACTTTCCTCTTTTCTTTCTTCTTTTCTTTCTTCTTCCTTATTCCTTAGTTACAGCTTTTCTTCCCTCTCAATGTTCTCTTCGAGCATCATTTTATGTCGCCACCATGCTTCTCTCAACAAGCATCATTCATCCCTAATAGCACCTCCATGCTCCTCTCTTAAGCCGCCTCTACCCAGCACAACGTCTCCTCACCTCCATTACTAATCTATATCTGCTTTGTTTGGATTATAGGTTTATATTTTCATTATTTTGTATGGAAAATCAAGAGTTTTTGTTTGGGCCCGAAATCTGTTTTTGGTTGTCGGTTGAGGGTGTTCCTAATTTTGATTGAGGGTGTTCCTATTTTTTTTATTATTATATATATAAAAAATTTCTAGGTCAGGGTGTTCCTGGGAACACCCTAGCCTGCATGTGGCACCGCAATTGTTTCCCATACAAAATAATGAAAATATAAACTTATAATCCAAACAAAGCAGATATAGATCAGTAATGGAGGTGAGGAGTTGTTGTGCTGGGTAGAGGCGGCTTGAGAGAGGAGCATGGAGGTTCTATTAGGGATGAACGATGATTGTTGAAAGAAGCATGGTGGCGGCATAAACGATGTTTGAGGAGAACATTGAGAGAAAAGAAAAGCACGTGTAAAGGAGAGAAAAAAGGGACCTGATGGAGAAAACAAAGGAAAAGGGAAAAAAAAGTTAGAAAAATGATATGTCCACAGCATTTTTCACAATATTTTTACAACAAATCCTAAGTAGCAGGTTGTTACTAATGCTATTGTTGGGGCAAAAATGTAATCTTCATGATTTGTTGTGAAAATATTGTGATAATATTGTGGACGTAGCATCTTTCAAAAAGTTATTAAAAATAAAATTACATTAAAGGTTAGGCCTTGGTTTATGGTTTGGGTTATCACATGGGTATAATTTAAGGCTTGGGTTTATCACTTGATTGGCCCACTCAACTTTTAATTACATTATACATATTAATTATACACATAACAAATTATAGAAGACAATTAATAAACAAATTAAACAACTAAATTATGTTAGGCTAAATAATAATGAAACAATACATTATAAAAGACAAACAAATTAAATTATGTTAGGATAAACAAGAATTAATAATTTTATAATTAATGAAACTACAATATAACAAAATATAGTTTATAAAAGACAAACAAATTAATGAAACAACTAAATAACAATAATTAATAATTTTATTAATATTTCAAATGAACTTATAATTTATTGTTTATTCTTTTACTAGAATTATAGACAAATATTTGATAAAAAAAACCACGTAGAAGGCAATTGTAAACTTTATGTATTTGCGTGTTTTTTTTTTTATTGCTATTGTTATCAATATACAAAATTTTCTTTTTATTAGATTTTGTAATTTATGCTTATTGAGGAACATCCTGAAAAAAATTCCTGCAGCCGCCACTGATGGGAAATCAAGAGTTATTGTTATCAAGAGTTTTTGTTTGTAATTTAAGCTTAAGTAAGAATGACCTCTATCCAATCTACTCAAAATCTGTCCAAGCTCCATCTGCTCAATCCATATCTCCTCCATTACAATCCCAATCTCATTCCAATCATGCTTTCCATGCTCATAAATCAATGAATATGTTGTTGTGGCATCATAGGCTAGGCCACCCTAGTGATAATGTTCTTAAATCTACTTTGTATTCACTTGTTTCCAATAAATCTGCTAGTTCAGATATTGTACTCAATAAAAACTCTGTTATTACACACTGCAAACATTGTCTTGGTGGTAAAATGTGTCAATTACCTTTCAAGGATTCTGTCTTTAAGTCATCTAGACCTCTTGAACTTGTTCACAGTGATGTGTGGGGCCCTACTCCTGTTGTTTCAATCAATGATTACAAATACTATTTGGTATTTGTTGATGGCTTTACTAAATTCACTTGGCTTTCCTTGCTCAAATTCAAATATGATGTCTTTAATATTTTTAAGTATTTCAAAGCCATAGTAGAAAATATGGTTGATCATAAAATCAAGATTTTGAGGACATATTGTGGTGGAGAGTTTACCTCCAATGCTTTCAATGACTTCTGCTCAACACAAGATATCATTCATCAACTTTCCTGTCCACACACACCACAACAACATGCTGTGGCAGAAAGAAAACATAAACATCTTGTAGAGTGTTCACTTACTATGCTTTCTCATTCTCATCTTCCCATTTCTTATTGGTCTTATGCTATCTCTGCAGCTACACACATTATCAATAGACTTCCTACTCTTATCCTAAATAATTTTTCACCTTGGGAAGTGTTCTACAAGTTTAAACCTAATATCAGTCATCTTAGGGTCTTTAGGTGCACATGTTTTTCCTTGCTTCGACCTTACAACTCTCATAAACTTCAACCACACACTAAACCATGTTTACTTCTTGGTTATCCAACATACTCCAAGGGATATATTTGTCCTGACCCTACAACTCACAGAATATACATCACTAGACATGTTTTATTCAATGAGTTTGAGTTTTTGTCTCATGAGAATTCCCCTTTCTCCTCTGATTCTTCTTCCCTTTGGCATTCATCTCATACCTGTCAGTCCACACCCACATCCCATCCTACACATCCATCTCCAATCACATCTACTCACTCTTGTCCTCAGCCTACTCCAAATTCTACATTGCTCCTTTCTCACATACATCAGTCTCAGGTTCTACTTCCTACACCTCCTCCTCCACCTATCTCTTTTGTGGACCCTCCATCTCAGCCTCATGCTTCCTTTTCTACATCAGAGCCTACACCTACCACTACATCTGATCCCACACCTGCATCTTTACCTTTAGTTCTAACCAACACTCATCCTATGATCACTAGATCTAAAAATGGTATTTCTAGACCTAAGGCCTTCATTGCTGTTCAGGCTCTTATTACTAAGATTGATTATTCAGAATTGGAGCCTTTAAGCTTCAAACTTGCAGTGAAATATCCTCAGTAGGGCAAAGCAATGGATGAAGAGTTTGAGGCTCTTCAAAGACAAGGTACTTGGGTGCTTATTCCTTTTCATCCTAGTCAGAATGTTGTGGGATGCAAGTGGGTCTACAAACTAAAACACAACAATGATGGCTCCATTAATCGTTACAAAGCCAAACTTGTGGCAAAGGGCTTCCATCAAAAATTTGGTGTGGACTTTGATGAAATGTTTAGCCCTGTCATTAAGCCACCCACTGTGCAGATCATTTTATCTCTTGCTGTCCAGTTCAATTGGCCCTTGAAGCAGCTCGATGTACGAAATGCCTTCTTGCATGGTTATCTCAAGGAGACTATTTACATGGTCCAGCCCTCGAGTTATGTTAATTCCAGATTCCCAAACCATGTCTATAAACTTCAAAAATCTCTCTATGGTTTGAAATAGACTCCATATGCCTAGTTTGAGAGATTTTCTACTCAACTTCTTCACATGGGGTTTGAATCTTCTCAAGTTGACTCATCTCTGTTTATTCTTTATTATAACAAGATCCTAGTGTATCTACTGGTTTATGTTGATGATATCATCCTCACTAGTAACTCTCCAGTTTTTCTTCAATCTCTTATTGCATAGTAGAGCCAAATTTTTGAGTTGAAGGACTTGGGTGATATGCATTTCTTCCTTGGTCTTCACATCCATCATTCACCTAAGGGGGTTTTCATCAATCAGGCTAAATACATCACTAATCTTCTCACTAAGCATAATATTCTTAATTCCAAGCCTACCAAAACACCTTGTGTTCCTCATGTTTGTCTTGTTCCAGATGAAGGCTCTGTTCTTCCTGATCCTCGTGTTTATCATAGTCTAGTTGGCTCGCTACACTATCTCACTTTCACCAGGCCAGATTTAAGCTTTACTATTCATCAAGTTTGTCAATTTATGTCATTTCCTACAGATGTTCATCTTGTGGCTGCGAAGCGCATTCTGCGTTACTTGGTTGGTACATAACACTTTGGTGTTCTTCATCAGCTTGGTTCTCTTTCGCTGTCTGCCTTCTCCGTGTGTTAAGAAACAACCCTATCACTGGGTTATTACCCCATCACTTGGAGTGCTAAGAAACAACTCACGGTTTCCAGATCTTCCACTAAGTCTGAGTACCGTGCTCTGGCTTCCTCTACTATTGAAATTTGTTGGCTTTGTTAGGTTCTTCGTGATTTGGGCATCTATCTTGCAAATCCTCCTAGGATTTGGTGTGATAACGTCTCTACCTTGGCTATTGCCTCAAACCTTGTTTTTCATGCTTGCACAAAGCACATAGAGGTTGACTATTACTTTGTTTGAGAACGGGTTCTTCGCAAGGATCTTCAAATTAAATACACTCTACGGCTGATCAATTGGCTGACATTTTTACCAAGAGTTTGACCACGCATCGTTTCTAGATTCTATATTCCAAAATCTTGTTCACTGTGGTGCCTAAGGTTTTGCAGGGGGATGAAGATAAGATTAGAGAATTGCCTAACGGCTAGTTTTTCAAATAAAACCAAGATGGTATTGTTTCTCATTAAAGTAAATGTTGTCATTTTGATTAGGAAAACTAGTTGCAATTTTATCAAGATAGTGTCATTTACAACACTACCATCTGAACTTATCCTCTCCCTCTAAATATCTAAATTCTATTGTCGATGATAAGATCATTCTGGAAGCTAGAGTTTGTTAGTTGATGAGTGTTAATCGCATGTGTAATTAGAGAATAATTGTTCCCAATCTTTACGAATCGACAGTTAGGTAGTTAGATTAATCTATATATATACACACACACACACACACGCGTGTAATGATGAATATCAGAGTAATGAAAGTTGCTAATCATTTCTCATTCTCTCACAATTCTCTCCCTTTCCTCTCTCAACCTTTGCTTTCGCCATTGTTGAAACCTTGATTTTACAAGCAATCTTTCACATAGAAAATTTGAATTGATGCCTGAAATCATTTACCTTACCATAAATATAGTTGATAGATATCTTTCCCGGATATTTGTTTCAAGGAGAGAACTTTAGTTAGCTGGCATTGCCTCATTGCTTATAGCCTACAAGCACGAAGAAATATGGGCTTCACAGGTAGTGTTGACAATTTGTTTATGTTATTTTCTTGTAGCTATTGACCCCAATTTATTGAGAAGAAGGCTTTGTTCAACAGATTCAAAATTTGTGCACAGACAGCAAATTCATAGCAATCCTAGGGACATATAAGACATTTCTAAGAATAAACTTGTGGTCTTTGGTGTGGATAGAGGAGTTACCTATATTGTTGATTGAAAGTGCTTGACCATTCCCCACAGTGACTTGTTTAGCACCCTTATTCTGAGATGGAGTGGAAAGATTGTTCAAGTTGGTGTGAGATGGTCTGAAGTACCTGAATTAGCTAACCATGGATCTTGGTTGCTGGTGATAGCAGCATTAGTTGCAGTTGCCATAGTTGCAAGTTTAGTTGGAGGATTTTTGCCTTGATGTCTAGTTTCTGAAGTTCTCATTGTATAAGAATATGATGATAATTGATATGTTACTGACAGTTTGTTAAAAAGAGCAAAATCCATCCTGTGATAGCAATCCAGTGCAAGGTGACCAGTTTTCCCACAAATCTAGCACGTAGGACGATTAGAATAAGTTCTTGAGGACTGATTTCCAAACTTTGATTTAATTTTATTTTGATGAGAAGAACTGCACCTCTTCCTTTGTTGGATCCATTTCAACCCCTTCCTTTTCCAGAACCTTGATTTTGAGCATTACTTCCATTTGGCCTTGAATTAGCAGCAAACATAGCTAAGGATCGAGGAATAATCTCAAAATTCTCAGCCATTGCTAGTTCTTCACTTTGCAACATAATGGAGAGTTGCTCATAAGTGATTGGATCACTTCTTGTACGTATAGTTGAGCAGAAATGTGCAAACTCCTTGGGCATGCCTTAAAGAACAATGTAGAGAAGTTCTTCATTATCAACTACAACTCCCACTGCAAGAAGCTTGTCTCTTGCAATCTTGATCTTCTGCAAGAACACATTCAGTGTCACTTCCTGTCTTCAGGCTTTGCAATTCTAGATTCAGATTAAGAATATAGGCTCTTGAAGTAGAGTTGAATCTTTATTTTAAAGTATTCCAAATCTCTTGAGAGCTTGTGATTCCAACTACTAGAGAGAAAACTTGTGGTGTTAGAGTGGAATTAATCAAAGAAGCAAGGCCTTGTCTTTGATTTTCCAAGCTGAATACTCAAGATTAACATTCACAATAGAAAGTCCTTGATTGTCAAGGAGAAATTGACGTGGTTTAGGCACAGTGCCATCGATATGATCAAATAGTGAGTAAGTTTCAAGAATGGTGACAAGTTGATGCCTCCATGGAATGTAATTTGTATAATCAAGCTTGATTGACATTAGGTTTGACACGTTTAAGAGGAGTAGTAATGGAGATTGTAAAGATTGAGTGTGAGATATGGAAGGTGAGCTAGTGCTTGATGAGGAAGCTGTGCAGGGTCGGCCCTTCCCTTAGGCGAGTTAGGTGGTTGCCTAAGGCCCCCAAGTGAAAGGGAGGCCCCAAAATTTTAGAAAATAAGGAGTAGGGGGAAAAAAAATTAGTTTCAGGGGAAGCACAAAAATCTGACATAGTAGGGGGGAAAATTTTAGTTTGAGGTGAAGCACAACAATCTGACATAGTAGGGGGAAAAAGTTAGTTTAAGGTGAAGCATAAAGTTTTGGCACATCCTTTTAAGCAAAAAACAAAAAATTTTGTAAATCAGACAAACCAAAAATCATCCAGATAAACTACAAATCCGGTCTAACATATTAACCACAAAAAAATCACAAATCACAACAAATAAAATAACTCAAAACCCTAAAAATCTTACCTTTCTCTCTAATCTCTACTCTCTGCCTCTCTCTGTCTCTCATTCTCATTCTCTCTGATTCTCTTTCTCTCCTCTGTTCTCACTGATCTCATCTGCTCTCCGGCCCTGGTAGCAAGCTTCCTCAATTCCTCAGTTCCTCCGACCTTTCTCTTCCTCTTCCTCAGTTCCGTCGGTTTAGGCGTTCAGCCGTTCAGCAAGCTTCCTTAAAGGATTTTTTTTTTTTTTTAATAAAGCTTGCTACTTGCTACCTGCATTTTCTTCCTTTTGGATTTGGGTTAGATAGATAGGATTTTTTTATAAAGCCTACTGCTGTGCGTTTATAAAGCCTGCTGTTGTAGTGTTGTGTGTTTTTGTCTTTTTGCTTTTTGAGTATTGGGTTATAGATAAGTCTGATAAGATTAGATAGGATTAATTTGTTTTGTGTTTTATTTTTTTGTGGGTGTGTCTTATTAATAAGCCTTGTTGTGTTATAGTTGTGCTTAAATTTTTGTTATGATTGTGCTTATTTTTTGGTTTTTTAAATTTTAATCTTGTGTTTTCAGTTTATATATATATATATATATATATATATATATTATAGTTAGTGGCCATATACTGAATAAGTCATTATTTATACAGGTTGAAATTGCTAAAAACTTGTTATTGTTCGGTGAAACTACAACAATACTTTTTATATAAATCAGGTTCTATTTCTCATTTGCTCTACACTTGAAAGTTATTTTTTATTTTAGTCTTTATAAATATATTGTTTGATTAGAAATGTCTACTAGGAAATATGCATCAGGATATGAAAAACTTAAAAAAAGAAGAAAAACTAATTGAGTCTCAAAAAGGATCAATGGATAAATTTGTTATTAGTAATAAACAAAATATAACACAAAATTTAGCTGAAAATATCACAAATGAGCAAGAAATTCACTAAAAAGAGTTAGAAGATAATGAAATGATACAATTGCAAGATAACAATGATGTTCAATTTTGCAATACAACAAATCTTGATAATAAACTTCAAAATAATTTAGAAGAAAATGAAAATAATGATGAAAATGTCACAAATGAACAAGTTCACCATAATGATGTTCAACTAGAAGAAAATGAAAATAATAATGACATGTTGAATTAGATTCGTTCAAATATTTATGATCCAGATAATTGGAAAAATATTGACACAAAATTAAGAGATTTATTAGTAAAAAGCGGTCCAATTAGAGACAATGATATCATTTTTCCTAAAGGTGATGACACTAGACATTTTTTTACTATTCATTACACTCGAATATTATCAAATGGGGAGAAGCATGATAAAAAATGGCTAGTGTATTCAAAAAATACGGACCAAGTATTTTGTTTTTGTTGCAAGTTGTTTAAGTCTAAATGTACTGGCCAACTATGTAATGAAGGAACTCGAGATTGGAAAAATATTAGTTTATAAAATTAGAAAGCATGAAGCAACTAGAGAGCATATTACTAACATGAACACTTGGCTAGATTTGGAAATGAAATTGTCAAAAAATAAACAATAGATAAAAATTTGCATCCCAAAAGGCAAGAAAAATATATTTTAAATGAAATATATTATAATATAAAAATATTAAATTAATATTAATTTAATTCATATATAAGTATAAAAAAGGCCCTACCTTTAATTCTCGCCTTAGGCCCCAAAATATCTAGGGCCAGCCTTGAAGCTATGGTAGAGGCAGTAGAAGCCATAGAAATTGGCTCTAATACCATGAAAGAAAAATGAAAGCTTGGAAGAAAAGCTCAAATCTTAACATAGAGAGAGAGAGACAGATATGAAAACTCAGAGAACTGTATTGAATAGAATTCTCTAAAATTATTTGCATTCCAATTTCCAAGCATAATGATAAAATGTACATTGAGACTCTTTTTATAGAGTTCTACAATTGATCACGTGGGTCTAATCCCAATAACTATCTGTAAATGACTTTCCTAACAGATTATATAAATATCAAGTTTGTTACAAAATCTATCTAGACCAGTTTGAAGTTATCTGGAGTGGTTCAACACGTCAACAGCACAACTAGAAAATAGAGTTGAGGAAGGAAGCTTGGAACAACGTCGTGTTGGTCTCAGCAGAAAACAAAAAACCCATCTAAAACAGAACGACGTCGTGCTAGTTTGTCTTTAAATGAAAAAGGTACCGTTTGATATATTACCGTTAAGTAGCCGCTGTGCTCATTTTTTGAACCAGGATCAGAATCTAACTAAGAACTGGACAGATGGCTTTGCCTTCTTCCTCTTTCATTACATGCCAGTGGGTCATTATAGATGAGGGTCTAAGACTCACCAGAAATATTTTCAACTTTGGGGGGCCATGGTGATGGAGCTCTAATCCTTGAGTAATTTCACCATTAAGATCTGAAATACAAAATATATAGGAGATTTTTGAAAATCTTTGGGAGGGCATGGCCCCCTTTGCCCCTTAATAGATCCGACAATGAGTGAGCAAGAAATATAATATTACTCTTTTGACAAGCAATATCAATTATTTCTTTGGCAATGAATAAACTTTTCTTCTACAACAACAGAAAAAAACTTAAATTGACAACCAAGTAAAATAATAATTTGAGGCAATTTCTCTTAGCTAAATTTTCATTGATGGACACCCAAATTCATTCTCCCTCTATGAAAATGAAAAATCAAATTAATTTTTTGGTTCTCATTGTCTAAGCCGTTTTTATGTTTGAGTTCATTTTTGCACATTTATGTGTGTCTGATTCAAGTCTTGCACTTGTAGCTTAATTTGTCTGTTTTTCTATTGTTTCAAATATTTATATGATATTCTTTCATGCAATTTTTAATTCTACCTAATGTTTCAATTCAATAAGTCTACATGCAAAATCCTGTTATTCGCAATTGTTTGAAGATTTTGTTTGCTGAGGTTACACAAATTATAGGTTGAATTTTGGAGAGACTCGAGGATTTATATGATGAAATTTTTTTTTTTTGAGAAAGTTATATGATGAATTGATGATATATTTAAATATGGCACATATGGATCATAATAATGTCCCGTTGCAATAAGGATCCTTATTGCATTAAGAGAAATTAATAGCAACTGAAAGAAATATAAGAATTAATAGTGACTTTGATCCAAACCAACTTCTAAATTCAAAAACAGTCCGAACAAGAAAATTTCACTTGTCAGATATTAATAGAATAGAAGCTTTCATAAGAATCAATACAGAGTTAATAAAAATACAGTGGGAGTCCTTTATAAAACACTAGTAACAATACACACCCAATTAAATGACCAGAGTTCAGCAATATATAGCACGCAATATACAATACAACATGCATAAAATAAAGGAGATTATTTTTCTTCCCCATCATTTGTGTTACTCCTAGTAACCATTACCAAAAGGCAAAACGGGTAGTAGACAATGTAGCGAAAACTAGGATGTGGTAAGGAACTTGGCAAACATAGTGGAAAAAATAGCAACGCGAGGATGAGGAAGAAGATTGATCCAATGATCAAAACAACATAAGCAAGCCAGTTGAGGCCTCTCACCATTAAATAACTACCAGTCATGAATGCTGAGGAGACCATAATAAGAGCTAGTGCCAATGTTGGCACCGCAAACTTAAGGGAAGCAATAATCAAGTTAAGATCACCTAATTGTGCCCAGATGAGTGCAACAACAACAGTAACAGAACTATACATAGCTATGGTGTTGCTGATAATGAATACTTGGAACAAATGGTGTCTTAGGAATTTTGCCATGCCTTTGTGTGGATCAGTGTCATCGTTGCCGCCTGGCACCGTGAAACCTGCAGCAAAGGTTACAGTGGCCACAAGTGTTGCAACCAACAATAGAGTGTTGATCCTATCCTTGTAATTGTCCAAGTTGGGTGCTTCCCTTGGCTTTGAACTTGGCAAATTGTCCTCGGTAGTGCTTGGACTTGGAGCATGTGAGACGCCGGCGTATCTCAAGGCTAACCACGTCAATCGCTGCATGACAAATGACAAACATTTTGTCATGACCATATTGGTCAAACATAACATGATCTCCTCCCACCAGATAGTTTTTGCAGAATTGAAGTTGAGCTTTTAATACAGTATTAGAATTTATATATGTTGAGAGAGAGAGAGAGAGAGAGAGAGAGACGCCCCACCCGAATGGAAAGGCCACAAACAATTTCTAAGAATGGGTGGTGGATGGCAGCCCAAGCTATTTTTAAGAGAAAAAAGTTTGACAACAAACTTGTAACCTTAAGCTACTATATTCTTTTTTTTTTTTTTTCATTGGATGTAAATTTTAACAAATATAACATTGAATTACATTTTCTTATTATATCCTTTGTGCTGACAAATTTTTCAAAAGATTAAATATCAATAACTATGTTATCAATTAAATGTTTAAGTTTCAAGTTTTTGTAATTTAAAATTATGCATAAGAAATAATTTTATAGATCGAATAGTAAATAACATTCAATTAGCACGAAATTTGAAAGTTTGTTAAAAGCATAAAGAATATATTATTTAATAGCTATATTTTCTAAATATATATAATAATGTTATTATTTTTTAGTGAGAATTATAGCCAAATTACCACCAAGTTTGTAACAAAATTTTTTCCTTTTAAAGATCAAGTTTTGAGTCACATGTGAGGTAAGGAAATTTCTCACCCCAGTAAGGCTATGTTTGGAACCTCTATTGAGTATGCATAAAATCATTTACATAGGCGAAAAAAAATGGTGTTTTGTTAGAAATTTCAGAATTTGTAAAAGTCATTTACCTAGAATGTATTTTTCAAATTCTATTTTCTAGAGCAGAAATCAAAAGGTCAAATTCTATTTGTAAGGTCACAATTTGTACCTAAGCCCAATGGTAAAAAGAGTATAGGTTCAAAGAGCCCAATATAATAAATTTGTAGAAAATAGGTTCTAACTCTAGTTTCCTATAGGCTTAATTAATAACGGTAGTGGCTTAAGATCATAAAACAATATTGATAGACTAGTTTGTATGATGAAAAACTGTCCTCAGACTCAAGCCGAAGAGCTAGTTCTTATATTTCTTTCTTTTTAAAGGAAGATTTCAAAAATATCCAATCTACAGTGTTTTCTCTCTTTCTCTCCGATCTCCTTTCTTGAATGTCTCCCCCTCCTTTTATACCATCCTTCTTCCTCTCTACATCCTCCACGTATGGATCAGATTACTAGTTTGGATACTTGTCCTATCAGCCCTTTTTTGAAGTCTTTGGAAGTAGCTGTAAAACGGAACTTTGATACTCAAGTATCACTTCCTCATTAATGCGGCCAGATGCTTAGTTGCAGAGTATTTAATGCGGTGATAGCAACTTTATTTTGGATATTTCATAGCCATTCTTCCTATCCTGTACGTCTACCATGCATACCCTTACTTACAGGATCTCTTAGAGCATTGCTTTTGGATGGCAGGCAACACTTTCCTACCTCGGCTTTATTTAGCCAAGGAAGGATTCTTCCTTAGACCACCTTCAGGATGATCTTGATCAGAATTTACCTTTTTACTCACCAACACGCCCTCTTGAGTCGATATTTCCCCATCCTCGGACTATTTAATGTCCTCAGATTAAACCTCTGGCTCAATAAGCACATACACATGTAATATTGGATTTATTGTCCCTACACTATTTTCTAGAGCTTGCCCCATAGCAAGAGCTCTTTCTTCTCTTTCTTTTAATTAATTAATTCTATTTCTTCTCTATATATGCACCCTTCACAGAAAGCCCTTTCCCCTTCTTCATTTGTTCTCACGGAGACTTTCTCTTTCAATCACTCTATGTTTTTCAACCCAAAATCACAACAAAACAAAAATGAAATCCCAAAATTACATCAACAATCTCTCTCTCTCTCTCTCTCTCTCTCTCTCTCTCTCTCTCTCTCTTAGATTCCTTTTTGTGTTATTTTTTTATTTTTGAAAATTTCAAGCACTCAAATGAGTAAGAATAGAGAAATAAAAATCCCAAATTTTGTGCTTCCACGACATTAATCTGTTTTCCAAATTGATCCTTCTTTTTTCTTTTCTCAAAAAAATTTAAAAGTTTGCCAAGGAATCAACGTGATGCTATTTCACTAGGTTTACATCTACCATCCAAATATATGCGATTGCATTTCCATGATTGATTTTTTTTTTCGACAGTATGATTTTCTTTTCTTTTTTTAGAAACAGTCGGTAGGATTTGAATGACATTTAGTATTTATTTTTAATTTTTAGGCCATGATGCTTCTTTACTCAATTTTTAATTTAACATAAGCCAATGCCAGTTCCAGCTTGAAATTTATTTATTTATTGTTGAAATGACCAAGATACAAAAGATAAAAAGCAGTTGCAAGACCATTAATACAGTAGCTAGCCCATTAATTTGGGCTATCAGTTCATTTTAAGTTAAGTCCCAAGACTAGTGGCCCAAACTAGTGAGGTGATTGGGATGAATCTGCCCACCCTCTTTCTTTCTTTCTTTCTTTCTCTCTTCTTTTTTTTTTTTTTTTTTAGAGAAACAAACACACACAAGGGAAAGGAGAATGATATTCTAACAACTTGCTCACTTGATGTCCACTTGTGGACGGTTTTGACCGCTGTTACAGTTGATAGTTGGTGGTACTTATGTAACCTAATTAGTTGGGGTTAGATAGCAAATCCATATCGAACTCGACTTGACAAACTTGTGACCATCCCTAACAAAAATTTATATGGTTCGGCCTAACAACCTACATGCATAGCAAAATACCCTTGGTTGGCTATATTTTTATTGTAAACCCATCAAATATATAGATCCTAACACTAGACCAATGATAGACTAATCTTGGAATGACTTTACTTATACTCCTACACCGACAGTCCTACAATTAAGTCTAATATAAGCAGGATTAAAATTACTTATTCTAAAAGTAGATCTTAATACATTAATGGTCTGTTTGCATTGAGAGAGAGGGAGGGAGAGTAGAGCAGAATAGAGTAGAGTTAGCCAAAAATTAGCTTAATATATAGCTAACTCTATTCTACTCACTCTTGCTCCCCCCCTTAATCCAACAGGTCATAAACCTAAACAAATTATAGCATTTTCAAGGATGACATACCTCTCGAAACGAGGGCACCTTCCCACTATACTTTCCCGCAATGTCGAGTGCTGCCTTGCCTTCTTCATTCGACAACTTTAAGTCAACTCTTTTGTCCCATGTCAGAATGCTCACGACCTTAGGATGCCGACCCTTGGAGGCCAAATGTAAAGATGTGTTTCCATCTTCATCTTTTTCATTGATAAGCATTTCAAGTTCAGGCATTTTGAGCATATAATTTACCACTTTGGCTTTCCCACTCATAGCAGCTACATGCAAAATGTTTTGATTTTGATGGTTGAGCAACTCAACCGAATCTGGACATCTTTGGATAAACTCCTGAACTATCTTGATATGTCCTCTACTGGATGCTGTGTGAATTGGAAAGAAGCCATTCCAGTCACTTTCATATATGCAATCTGCACATCTGTTTAATAAGTTGCGAACCCCTTCAAGGTATCCTATGGACTCTGCATAGGAAAGAGGTGTCATCCCCTTGCTGTCTCTATCTTTAATGCGATGTGGATTTTCCCTCATAACACTATCCAACACATCTGGTACATAAAAATGAACTATCATTAATCCATAATTAAAAACCTTGATGGTAATAAGAAATAAGAAACAAGAAACATCTTGATCTAATCAACTTTGTTAGATTCCTCCATAAAGCGATCAGATTTAACAGAAAAAAAAATATATAAAAAAAATAAACTCATCATCTCTTAATTTCTCGTTGAGTATACAAAGTTTATAAAAGATAAATAAATCAAATTTGATTTCAATATGTTTTAAAATTTGATCCCAATATGTAATTTGTCTTTTAACTATTTACAAAAATTTGGTTAAATTATATATATATATATATATGAATAAAGTTTAGTTACAAAATTGGTTGTAACCAAATGCTACAACCTTACTCAATATCATTAACATTACTACATATTTCAAAATTCTAAACATTGGATTGCATATTCTTCACATTCTTAATACACACGTCAAACTTTGTGTCAATCAAATATTATTTACTATATGATCTATAAGATTATATTTTACAAAAAATTGCAATTTAAACAATTTATTGATGACATAACTATTGATCTTTAATTTTCTAGAAATTTTGCAAGTATGGAGAATATAAGAAGAAAATATAATGCAATAATGGATTTATCAAAATTCACTTCCAATAAAGAAATATTGAATATGATTGTAGCTAAACTTTGTCTCTCTCTCTCACACACACACACACAAACATATATATATATATATATATATATATATATTTAGACTCTTCAGTCTAACTGAATTTTGGTACACTTAGTATTTAATAACCGAAACTTGCAAGAGAATAAAATTACGCATTTGATTTACTTATTGATAATGTTGGTACGATGTGCTAAATATTGTTAAATTACATGTTCCCTATTTTCTTAATAGTCATACTAAATTTTGTATCAATCAGATGCTATTTATTACATTCAATACCAATTAGATGCAATTTATAATCAAATCTAATTAGAATAAGTTGTGTCGTGAGATTTATTTTTATTCTAATAAATATTTTTAATTGAGTTTAAATTCTTTTTGTTCTATATTTAAACCTTTTATAAGAACTTTATTATTTTGTACTTTCTTTAACTGGTAAATAGATAATATGCTATCATAATTATCAAAATTCATATTTATACAAAAAATATAAGAGAAAAAAAACTATATTTTGTTAAACTCTCTGCTTGAGAAGAAAATGTGAATTCTTTTCATTTAACTTTCCATCTCATCAAAACTTCGCATCTATGTTAATGTATTAATTAATTGACATTTGCTAATAGAGAAATGCATTTATTTTCGTATATTAATTATTTATTTTTAGACAATACACTTATTATTGATATAAAAGGAATTTATATGATTATTTTTATAAATTTTTTTTTTTTTTTGCTAGGTAAAGTTTATTCAAGAAAAAATTTATTTAGAATACTTTTATGGAAAAAAATGATTTAGAATAGGAATTTTTATGCAATTTGTAGGATTTTTTATGCAATCCACTACGCATTGGTTAAAAAAATCATCTACATATAGGCATTCTTTCTCAGGTTTAATTGCTTTGAAAAAAAAAATGAAATAA
Organism: Castanopsis chinensis; assembly: GCA_032878915.1. Classification (NCBI taxonomy): domain Eukaryota; kingdom Viridiplantae; phylum Streptophyta; class Magnoliopsida; order Fagales; family Fagaceae; genus Castanopsis; species Castanopsis chinensis. The sequence goes on from JAVQMG010000084.1 coordinate 3,030,065, forward strand.
AAACCATCAAATAAAGAAAGAAAAATTAATAATACATGCAATAAGGAATAAAAAAAAAATTGTGCACTTAAATTATTAGAAATAATAAATATTTCAGAATTCACAAAAGTTATATGTTCATATTTTAATTATACTAATCTCAATCATTTATATTTCATAACTTCTTTTCTCTAATGACATGTAACATAGTGTGTTTATTAATTAATTATTTATAAGTAGTGCACCAATTATTTATATAAAATTAATTTTTTAAAATAGATTTATATAAGAAACCATTTATTGGGTATGATATCATTAAAACAAAGTCCAACAAAGATAAAATACAATTTAATATAGCATGCGGTTCAAATAAGATAATAAAACCCTCTCTCTCTCTCTCTCTCTCTCTCTCTCTCTCTCTCTCTCGTTTGTTTCTCAAAAAAAAAAAGATAATAAAAAATTGTATGCTTAATATAGTAGAAATGATTAAACATCTGTTCCATAAAAATAAAAAAGAAAAGAAAAAAAATTAAACATCTGTTAATTTACTCAAGTAATAGGTTCATAGTGTGCATATAAAGTTCATAGTCTTAATTATATTATTTCTAACAATTTATATTTGTCTTTTCTTCTGACATGTATTATAATTGAAGTCGATTCTCGAAATATTACAACACACAAAAGATAACACATGTTTCACATTTAGTTGAGGTAGTAGGTAGTAGTTTGCGATTAGTGCAACGCAGTGTTTTAAAACTAGACCAGATCGACCTGTTTAACGGGGAACTGACCATCAGTTCAGTATGGTAAAATCCCTTAAAATCCAGTTTTTAAAATCATGGTGCAACTTCACTTTCATTAGAACCATTGTTAGGAACTCATGGGTAAAATTCACTAGCTTGTAAGTAGAGAGTGCCCATGACTAAGACTAAAAGCATATAAACACGTAATTAAACTTAACACTTAATCCACGTGGTATGCCAAGATTATAACAACCATCAATAATATCATTGTATTATACACTAATCATAATCTACCATCTCAGCAATTGTGAAAAACTCTGTAAAATTTATTGTGTCACTAAGCTTATTAGTGTTAGATTAAATAATTAAATTCATTAGTAATTTATCAATGGGGATGGCTGAGAAAAACATGGAAACGGCTGGAAAATGAACTATAGTGAAGTAGCTAGTAAACTTACCTATGTTCTTTCCAGTAATGGCAGCATGAGCAATTGATTTGACGAACTCAATCCCCAGAGATCTACCTACTCCTCCTCCTTCTTTTTCTATCATGAGCTTCACCATTTCCGCATCCCCTGCTTCGGCTGCCATATATAGAGGAGATTTGAGCTTCTCATTCATCCAATATGACGCTTCTGGATTTGTTTCAACCAAGAATTTAGCAATCTCACTGTACTTAGTTTTCAAAACCAAATCCACTTCTCTGTATTTTTTTATCAAGGCCAGGTGAAGGGGAGTATACCCTTCATTATTATAAATAGTCAGAGATCCGCTATAGGCAGGTGCCAATTTTTTTAAAGTGGACAAATGTCCACACCTTGCAGCTACATGGACAGCAGATTCACCAGCAGAGTTTTTCTCCAGCCTGTGTTCATAGATATCGTGGTTATTGAGCATCTCTTCCACAAGCTGAGAGTGACCTAAGCTTGCAGCAATATGAAGGACTGAATTCAATTGAGGAGTTTTTTGTGACTCAACAGGACGTTCCAAATCCTCGGCTTTAAGATTTTTGATGAAGTCAGTGTTCCCACTCTTTGCAGCCATGTACAAGTCAGGTTGCATGTTTTCAGCCCTTCTAGAAACATTAGTACTGATCTTCGAAGTTTTTAATTTTTGTTTTGGTCTAGTTGCTATCTCTACCTCCTCCGTTTCAATTTCAGACTCAACATTTTCTAGGTCCTTCGGTAGCCCTCTTTCCATATAAGCATCAGCTACAACTAGCTGTCGTGGACCCAGTGGAATCTCTTCGGATGAGTTGGAGCGTTTTCTCGGCATTGAGGACTTCCAGGTAATTGCTGTTCACTAACGCCAATCAAAATGTGATTAGGTTGGCTAGACCTGTCAAAAGACTTTCAGAACTAAAAACAGGTACACTTAACTTTTTTAGAGTTTTTTGGGAAAAATAATGGTTACAGTGAGTTACAGGTATGCATGTTGAGTTTTGTGGAGCTTAGTTATATTTGATTCGGATTATGACTTGATCCAAAATAATATTGTTCTAGTTTTTAATGGAAGATTTTCTAAAACTTAATCCATGGAGCGGAAGCTTGGGCCGATAGGCCCAAACCATAGCCCATTGTGAATCATGTGCGCAAAATATAAAAACTGTTGTTTTGGAGATTTGGGTTTTTTTGATGTTGTTTCTAAGAGGAAAAATTGTATTGCCACACTCTGTATTTTTCTTGAGAATAATAAAATCCCAGCAACTCCGTAGATATAGGCAAATTGTCGAACCACGTAAATATTGTCTTGTATGTGATTATTTTTTTTTTTTTTTTGCCCATATTTTTTCTCTATTTTTGCGTCTCACAGGTCTAGGAATTTCGTACATATATTCCCATCAATCGGTATCAAAGCCTAGGGTTTAGGTTTGAATGGGAGCAATGGCAGAGGAAACCTAAGAAGCACGGGTGCATTTCTGGACTTGGGTGCGGGTGCGGGTGCGGGTGCGGGTGCGGGACTCGGCAATTTATGAAAAAATAGAGTGCGGATGTGACAATTAAAAAATTATTAAAAACATTTTTATTTATATTTTCTATACATTTTTACTATTAAAATATTTTTAAAAAACACATTACTATGGCCTTGGTTCACAAAACAAAGAAAGAAGAAGGCAAGAAACACGAAACAAAAAAGAAAACACGAAATAAAAAAGAAAACACAAAAGAAGCAACAAATATTCAAAATAAAATTGAGGAATGACAGACTTAGGATGTTTGGGCCTCATTCAAAGCTGATTTCACCTGTTCCGGCATGATTCAAGGCCGATTTTAGCCTTTCGACCGCCGGCCGATATGACCCTATTTTGGCTGAATCGGGGCGAATCAAAGCCGAGTCGACGTGAATCCGAAAAAAAAAAAAAAAAATTAGACGCTGCACTGGTGCACGGGCAGCAGTGCGACACCCTCCCAGCTGCGTCAGTGCTTCCTAGGAGGAAACAAGAAAGGCGTCTGGAAAAAAAAATTCGATGATACAGACTTTGGATTTTGGAAGATGCAAATCAAGGAGCATCTCTATGGGAAGAAGTTGCACCTGCCGCTTTGAAGGGAGAAACCTGTAACTATGAAAGATGAGGAATGGAATCTTCTTAATAGACAGGTACTAGGAGTTATTAGATTAACTCTGTCAAGGTCTATTGCACACAATATCATGAAGAAGAAGACCACGACAGATCTGATGAAGGCTTTCTCTAGTATGAATGAAAAGCCGTTAGTAAACAATAAGGTGCATCTGATGAAGAAACTATTCAATTTGAAGATGGCAAAGAATGCATCAACAGCACAACATCTAAATGAATTTAACACCATCACAAATCAATTATTTTCTGTAGAAATTGATTTTGATGATGAGATCCATGCACTGATCGTTTTGGCTTCTTTGCCAGACAGTTGGGAAGCTATGAGAATGGCAGTGAGCAGTTCTACTGGAAAAGAAAAGCTGAAGTACATGGAGAGTGGCAGTGAGCAATTCTGGCTGAGGAGATTCGCAGAAGAGATGCAGGTAAAACCTTAGGGTCTGGTTTTGCCCTAAACCTTGAGACAAGAGGTAGAGCTAATGATAGAAATTCAAATCAGGGTAGATCAAAATCCATAAATTCCATTGAAACATAAGTAAATCTAGATCTAGCTAACAGGTGCAGTGTTGGAATTGTGGCAAAGTTGGCCACATTAAGAGGCACTACAAAATCCCTAAGAAGAAGAATGATGATGATTCTGCTAATGCTATAACAGATGAGGTACAAGATGCGCTACTTCTTGCTGTAAATAGTCCACTTGATGATTGGGTTTTGGACTCAGTAGTTTCGTTTTGTACCACTCCACACCAAGAAATCATGCAGGACTATGTTGAAGGTGATTTTGGTAAGGTGTATTTGGCTGATGGAGAAGCCTTGGATGTTGTAGGTATGGGAGATGTCTGGATTATATTGCCCAATGGGTCTGTCTGGTTATTGCAGAAGGTTCGACATATTCCTGAATTGAGAAGGAATCTAATTTTTGTATGACTACTTGATGATGAAGGGCATGCAATACTATTTGTTGGTGGTACCTAGAAGGTTACAAAGGAAGCCATGGTATTGGCTCGTGGAAGGAAAATTGGTACTCTATACATGACCTCAAGTCCAAGGGACACAATTGCAGTTGCTGAAGTAAGTACTGATGCAAGTCTATGGTACCACAGACTAGGTCACATGAGTGAGAAAGGAATGAAGATGCTACTATAAAAAATGAAACTACTAGAATTGAAGTTTATTAATCTTGACATGTGTGAAAGCTGCATCTTAGGAAAGCAAAATCTTAGAAAAGCAAAAAAAGGTGAGCCTCTTGAAAACTGGCAGGACACAGAAGTCTGGAAAATTGGAGTTAGTACACACTGATTTGTTGGGGCTTTCTCTGGTTGCATCCCTTGAAGGTTCAAGGTACTACATTACTTTCATTGATGACTCAAGCAGAAAGGTATAGATTTATTTTCTGAAAAATAAATTTGATAAATTTGAAACTTTTAAAAAGTGGAAAGCCATGGTTGAGATAGAAACATATTTGAAAGCAAAATGTTTGAGATCAGACAATGGAGGAGAGTACATAGATGGAGGGTTCAATGAGTATTGTGCTGCACATGGAATTAGAATGGAGAAGACCATTCGTGGGACACCACAGCAGAATGGTGTGGCTGAGCGCATGAACTCTCAATAAGCGTGCTCGGAGTATGAGGTTGCACGCTAGATTACCAAAAACTTTTGGGCTGATGCTGTTAGTACTGCAGCTTACCTGATAAACCGAGGACTATCAGTTCCCATGGAGTTCAAAATTCTTGAAGAGGTTTGAAGTGGTAAAGAGGTAAAGTTTTCCCATTTAAAAGTTTTGGTTGTGTTTCTTATGTTCATATTGATTCTAATGCTCGTAGTAAACTTGATGCAAAGTCTAAAATATGTTTTTTCATTAGCTATAGTGATAAGAAATTTGGCTATCAGTTTTAGGATGAACAAAACAGAAAAATCATCAGAAGCAAAAATGTGATATTTAATAAACAGGTTATGTACAATGACAAATCAACTGTAATGCCAAATGTTACAAAGATGAACCAAAAGAAATTTGAGTTTGTCAACTTAGATAAATTGACTGAAAATATTGTCTAGAAAGGGGGTGAAGAAGATAATGAGAATATAAATTCACAACTAGATCATAATACACCTATAGTGGAAGTCCGTAGATCTTCCAAGATCATTAGACCTCCACCGCATTATTCTCCCGCTCTAAATTATCTCCTATTGACTGATGGTGGTGAGTCAGAGTGTTATGATAAAGCCTTGCAAGATGAAAATTCAAGCAAGTGGAAGTTAGCCATGAAGGATGAGATGGATTCTTTGTTAGGGAATCGAACATAGGAATTGACTGAATTGCTAGAAGGAAAGAAGGCTTTGCACAACGAGTATACAAAATAAAGAACGAGCATGATGGTAGCAAACGCTACAAAGCCAAATTAGTTGTCAAAGGGTTCCAGCGGAAGAAGGGCATTGACTACTTAGAAATATTTTCTCCAGTTGTAAAGATGTCAACAATTACACTAATACTAGGAATGGTGGCTACAGAGAATCTACATCATGAGTGGTTAGATGCGAAGACAGCATTCCTTCATGGTGACTTGGAGGAAAACATTTACATGAGTCAACCAGAAGGGTTAATTGTTCAGGGATAAAAGAGTCTGATCTACAAGCTGAGAAAGAACTTGTATGGCCTAAAGCAAGCTCCAAAATAGTGGTACAAGAAATTTGATAGTTTTATGAGCAAAACTGAATTCAGGAGATGTGAAGTTGATCAATGTCGTTATGTTAAGTTCTTTGACAATTCTTATATAATTTTACTATTGTATGTGGATGATATACTCATTACAGGGTCTACCATTGAGGAGATTAATAATCTGAAGAAGCAATTGTCAAAGCAGTTTGCAATGAAGGATTTGCGAGCTGCAAAACAAATCCTTGGTATGAGAATCATTAGAGACAAGACTAATGGTACATTGAAGCTTTCACAGGTAGAATATGTGAAGAAAATTCTCAGCAAGTTCAACATGAATGAAGCTAAATTAGTGAGTATACCCTTGGGTAGTCATTTCAGACTAAGAAAAAAATAGTCACTGAAGACAAAAGAAGAAAGGGATCATAAGAGCAAGGTGCCCTATGCCTCAGCTATTGGCAACTTGATGTATGATATGGTGTGTACAAGGCCAGACATTGCACATGCAGTGGGACTTGTGAGTAGATACATGAGTAGGGTAGGAAAGCAGCATTGAAAGGCAGTCAAGTGGATTCTAAGGTATCTGAGAGGCTCAACAGGTACATGTTTTTGCTTCATAAGTACAAGTTTGAAGCTGCAGGGCTATGTAAATGCTGATTTAACAGGTGATATTGATAGTAGAGAAAGTACTACTGGGTTTGTACTTACTCTAGATGGTACAATTATATCTTGAGCTTCAAATTTACAAAAGATTGTTGCTTTATCTACTACCGAAGCTGAGTATTTTGCAGCAACTGAAGTTGGAAAGGAGAAGATTTGGCTACATAGCTTCTTGGATGAATTGGGTAAGAAGTAAGAGTTGGGCATTCTACACAGTGATAATCAGACTGCAATTTTTCTTGCTAAAAATTCGGCTTTACATTCAAAGTCGAAACATATACAGATGAGATACCATTTTTTTCGTTACCTTGTTGAAGATAAACTGGCAATACTAGAGAAGATTTGTGAATCTAAGAACCCAGTAGACATGCTGACTAAGGGTGTTACTACTGAGAGGTTGAAGCTGCGTGCAACTTCAATTGGTTGGAAAAATTATCTAATAAGATGGTCTTATAGTTTATCTTTCCCACAACATGTGTGAATCTCACATATATAGGTCCCATTTGTTGTGAGGAATATGTCTCACAAGACCATCTCATGAGATTTTTTTTTTGATAAGTAATAAGACTTTATTGAAAATAATTGAGAATCATGTTCAAGATGGTGAACACGTTGAACAATGGACCAAATACAAGAAAATCAAGAAGTAAAGGAAATAGAAACTAAAAAATCAGATACAGCAGTACAGTTCGTACACCCCAAACACGAGCCCAAAGAAACAAAGTACGGAAAAGTAGACTTTTTAGATGTTCTAAAGTTCTCGCCTTATCTTTAAAAATGTGGGCATTACGCTCCTGCCAGACTAACCACATTACACATGCCGGGACCATATTCCAAATGTTTGAACGATGCTTTCCAAACCAGTTTCTCCAAATATAAAAAAAAGAGTTCATTGACCTTGGCATTACCCATTGACTCCCAAATACTGCAAAAACTTCACACCATAAGGCATGAGAGAACTTACAATGAAGAAGTAGGTGATCTATTGATTCCCCATCGCAGCAACATAAGCAACATATTAACCAAAAACTGACTTTTCTTAATAAGATTGTCGATGGTGAGTATCCCAACATTAGTTGCTCTCCATAAGAAAAAAGACACTCGTTTAGGCACCTTAATCCGCCATATACACTCCCAAGGAAAGGCATCAGTGGTTGGACTGGATGATAGCTTATAAAAAGAGCGCACATCAAAAACACCTGATGTAGTCAATCTCCAGACCAGTTGATCATCCCCTTCACCCTCAACATAGAGGAATAAATAAACTCAAAGAATGAATAGACAGTGGTTGCCTGCCAATCTTGAGGACCATGACTGAACAATAAATTCCAGGTCCTCTCTCCTTCTGAATTTGATACAAGCAAGTCAAAGACCCATGCTTCTTTAGAGACAGACCAATCATACATAGAAGGAAATAGTTCCTTCAAAGGAGTAGGCCCACACCATAGGTCATGCCAAAAACTAACACAGCTACCCTCCCCCACATTATACAAAATCTAGCTAAAGAACTTCTCTGTTCCTAATGTAATACTCATCCACATCCCACACCCGTGGGCACCTCTTACCCCTCTAATACACCAGCCTCCTCTCGCCTCCCCATATTTATCTACTATAACCTGACGCCATAGTCTATGTTTTTCTTTCCTAAAGCCCCACAACCACTTCCCAAGCAAAGCCTTATTAAACAACCTAATCCTCCGAATTCCCAAACCATCACAATCAAATGGCAAGCATACCTTATCCCAAGCAACTAAAGGATACTTAAACACATCCTCTGAGGCCCTCCAAAGGAAATTCCTTTGAATCTTGTCTATTCTTGCCACCACAGCTTGAGGGATAGTAAACAACGATAAAAAGTAGGTGGGAAGACTCGATAGGGTACTCTTTAACAAAGTAAGCCTACCACCTTTCAACAAATAGAGTCTTTTCCATCCAGCCAGCCGTTTCTCCATCTTTTCTATTATAGGATTCCAAATTGATGAATCCTTATAATGTGCCCATGCCCAAATATCTCATAGGCAGTGTGCCCACCTTGCAGCAAAGGATACGAGCCAAATCGTTCAAATTTCCCACATCACCAACAGGAACAATCTCACTCTTGCCTACATTAACTTTCAAGCCTATAATAGTTTCAAAGAAGATCAGCACCATCCGCAAGTATAATAACTGTTCCCTAGAGGCATTACAAAACAAAATAGTATCATCAGCAAATAGAATGTGAGAGATATGGATACCTCCCTGTCTATGGGACGCCGCTTGAAATCCACAATGAAAACCACCATTTTCTGTCCTCTTCAACAATCTACTTAACACTTCCATAACCAAAAGAAATATAAGTAGAGACAAAGGATCCCTTTGGCGAAGACCACGAGAACTACCTAAAAAACCTGTAGGAGTTCCATTAACTAAAACAGAGAATTTAACTGTAGAGATGCATGCCTTAATCCACCTACTCCACCTTGCCCCAAAGCCCATCCTTTCCATAAGATAAAATAATGCATTCCAATTCACATGATCATAAGCCATCTCAATGTCTAGTTTAATTATAACACCAGGAGTACCACTCTTCAACCTGCTGTCTAAGCATTCATTAGCAATTAGAACTGAGTCAAGAATTTGTCTCCCTCCCACAAAAGAATTTTGAGAGTCAGATATCAATTTATCCAAAACCCCTCGGAGCCTATGAGCCAACACCTTAGCCAAAAGTTTATATAGACTACCCACCAGACTAATAGGACGAAAGTCTTTAATATTTACTACATTAGTCTTCTTAGGGATCAAACATAGAAACATGGCATTAAGAGATTTCTCAAAAACACACTGGCTGTGAAAATCTTTGAAAAAAGCCAAAACATCCCCTTCTAAAACACTCCAGCATTTCTGATAAAAAGCTATAGTAAACCCATCTGGCTCAGGAGCCTTATCACCTTCCGCCTCCTTAAGAGCCTCAACAATCTCCTCCTTCTCAAACTCTCTCTCCAACATAGCCCTCTCAGTTTCGTCTAAACAAACAAACTCTAACCCATCAATGGTAGGTCTCCATGCTTTTGGTTCCTGATATAATTTATATATTACTAAAAGCTGAAGCGTAGAGTTTAATGTTGCTACGCTCACGTTGAGCTACGTCAGCATCCATGTCATTATCTTTTTTCTTTCTATTTTCTTATAATTATTTTTAATATTTTTTTATTTCATATTTACACTTCTCCAACCTTTTTCCCTTTCTTATCTTTTCATTTTCCCACTACTTTTCCAACCTTTCTTCTTCCCACACCTTCTCATCTTCCCACTACCCTCTACATTAATATCATTCTTCATATTTCCCTTCGTCTTTCTCTATTTTTGTCTCTTCTTATTCACACTCTCTTACTATAAGTTTGTCACTATCTCTTTCATTTTATGCATAGTTTTCCCTTACAAAAAAAAAAAAAAAGGTTCTCTCTCTATCTCTTTCTCTCTCTCACACAATTTTTTGGTGGATTTTTATTTTTTATTTTTCTTGTATCTTTGCTTTTGGTTGATAATTTTTTATATTCTTTAATCTACTTTAGGTTAATGCGATTTAGTTTTGTTTTTTTGTTTTTTAATTTTTGTGTCTTTTTTTTCTCTCTTTGATTGTTGAATGTTATCATATTGTGTTATAAATGATTAAATATAGCATATAAAAATATAATATATTCTACTACATAGCATAATTTGGATAATTTAATTTGGTAGTTATTGTAATTTGATAGCATGACTTGACAATTTTACTTTAATTATTATTATTATTATTATTATTATTATTATTATTATTATTATTATTATTATTATTATTATTATTATTATTATATTATTATTATTATATTTTAGTAATAATTGTTTATTTGATAATCTGTTTTGGGTGACAAAATTACAATTTCTGTAAAAAAAATAACCTTAGTAGATTATAAACAACAAATTGTTTTCCTAATTGATCCAATTAATCATAGTTAAGTTTTATTAATCTTTTTAGTTACGTTTTTCAATGTTTTGGATTGTAGGCATAAAAAATAAGTTTGAGAAAGTTTGTTTAAAACTAAAAGAATAATTTTCAAATTTTATATTCTTTTTAATGATTCACAAAATGTTATAAATAACTTTTATTAAAAAAATAAATATTTTTATTAACTTGCCTTTTGAATTTTTGAGAAAAATAGTATTTTTTTTTTCATTTTAGTACAACAAAAAATTATTAAATTTATGATTTATGATTATTCCTATATTTCATTTATGATTATTCTTATAATAAATAAAAATATAATTACAAAATACATTACTCTTTATTAAATTAGTTTAAATTGTATAAAAAAATTTAATAAAACCACCATAAAAATAATTATCATGCACAACGCGCAGGTTTGCAACAAGTATATTTAATAAAACCACATTAAAAAAAAATTATCTCGCGCAATGCATGGGTCTATAACTAGTTTCTTATAAAAATCCACCACCTGATCCGAAACATCTGACTCCTCAAAGAGAACGCCATCCACCTCCACTCCCCTAATCTGATTGGTTCACCTATGGAAATTGGCAATTCTATGAAAGAATCTCATGAGATATTTTCTCATTTGATAGAGCTAAACTTCTCAATTAAGCTACTTATGTATTATATCTATGATTAAACTATTCGACATTATTTCATTTCATTCTAATCGTTTTAGGATTTAAATAACTAATTAGTAATTTTACTTGGTTCTTTTTTTTTTCATAACCAGCAAAATTTAGCTTAGGTACCCATATTCTAAAACCATATGATATGTAGACTCTGTGATATATATATATATATATAATAATCATATATATTTTCTCCAAAAAAAAAAAATCATATATATATATATATATATATATCACAGAGTCACAGACCCACAACGAGCCACAAGCACAGCAAAACAAACATGAGCCAAAACTCAAAAACAAAAAAATCAGAGCGAGGCGAACGCAGGCGAAAGAGAAAAGAAAATAAAATAAAAATTCCTCTCGGTGATTCCGATTCAGAACAGAGGCACGCGAGAGGCGAGGGAGAGAGTGAGAGTTTGAGAGACTAACCGGCGTCAGGTTGGAGGAGGAGCAGCTGTTGCGATCTTGCTGGATCAGTTCAGCCTTCGGTCTTCAGAGCAGAGCACAAGAGTGAGAGTGAGAGTGAGAGTGAGAGAGTGAAAAGGTAATCATGTGAAAGGATTAGTGCCTTTAACCCAGCTGCACCGATCGAAGGGTCGGGAATCATCGAGGTGTAAAATTCTTATCTTTTTTGTTTTTCCTTCTCCGGTATCAGATTGGTAAGGCGCGTATCCCCAGACGAATCCGAGCCGTATCGGAATAAAAAATTGATTTTTTTTCGACCGACACTCTCCGGATACGTTCGTTTCGGTATCCCACCCGTATCCGTATCGGATACGCGTCGGTGCATCAGTGCAAATCAGGTTTTTTTTTTGGGTATTTATTGAAGTCTACCATAAAATTGTTACTGGGATTTCTTTTTACCGGATTGTCATATCTCATATTAGTAATCTCTTCAAAGATTCTGTTATAGTCAAATGAAAGGCCAGGGACTGAATCTAGGCCTGCGATTGGTTTGTTTTGGTTTAAAATATTTTTCGAATGTAAAATAATTCCAAGTGGAAAGGAAAATATTTTCTAACGTTTGATTGCATTTTAAAATTATATTAGAAAATAATTTCAAGTGTTTGATAAAATTTTAAAAATGTAAACTTTTTATTAGTTTTTTACATTTTCTCAGCTTCCAAACAAATTTTATAATATAAAATTGCAATATATAAACTTTTAAAGAAACAAAAATCAAAATAAAACCATTCTCAAAACAAAACCATTCGGTCAAACTGAGAGAGGGAGGAGAAAGAGAGAGTGATCGCAAATCGAGGGAAAGGGAAAGTTAGATCGAGAAAGAGAGAGATCGGTCATAGGTGGGTCATGGGTGACGAGACTAGTCCTGCGACGGCAGGCTTCAGACGGCGTGAGACGAAGAGAGTTCGATCTAGAGGGCGGTGGCGGCTTGATCTCGGCGATGCAATCTGGGATGCGATCTCATGGCTCAATCTTGGAAAGACGATCTCACCAGCACGATCTTGAAGGTGCAATCTCAAGGCTTGATCTCGCAACTCAATCTCGCTAGAGCGAGCTCGACAGCGCATTTGGGGTTGGGGCGCCGGCTTGCTCTTTCTCTTCAGGTGTCTATGTCTGAAAATCATTTGAAGGTAAAATAAAAGTGTAAAATATTTTCTGAGTCAAATGGCTTATTTTTTTATGGTCAAAGTTTATGATTTTTCGTTTGACTTTATTTTAAAGGCCCTGCCAAACACACTGCTGAGTGTAAAATATTTTCCAAATTTCATTTATACCCAAATCAAATGCAACCTAAATATGGATTTTCCACATCTTTAAATCCTTTTACTACTAGAGGTTTTAGGCCTTTTTTTTTTTTTTTGGGTGTGTGTGTTTGTTGGTTTGTATTCTTTTTCCCTCATTCTTATATGATACTAAGGCTGTGTTTGGTTCAATGTAAAACGATTTCAAAGTATAAAATATTTTCAAGTGTAAATATTTTTCGAAAATGAAAATAATTTACACTTGAAAATGATTTCGAAAATGAAAATGATTTCAGGTGTTTGGTCACAGCACAAAAAATGTTTTAGAAAATATATTAAGGTGTTTGGTTGTTTTTCTGAAAATCCTCTAGAAAACACATTCTCTCACATTTTCTCAGCTTCCAAACAAATATTATAATAGGAAATCTAACTATATAAACCAAATCAACAATAAAACATAACAAAAAAAATTCAATCTTTCTCAAAAATAAGCATCGATCGCGAGAGAGGAAGAGGGAGAGATAGATTGAGAGAAAGAGAGAGGTAAAGGACCATAGATCGGTGTGGGGGTCTGAAGGAGGCGAGATGGGCATGTGGGTCTAAAGGAGGCGAGATGGGCGGGTCGGTCTGATAGCAGTAGGATTGGTGGGTGGGTCTGAAGGAGGCGACGGCGACGAGATTGGTTTGTAGATCAGAGATCGTGGGTGGGTTTGATAGCTTCTCAGCTTTGGTTGGTCAGAGGGAAAGAGAGAGGAAGAGAGAAGAGAAAGCTTCCTTGACCGGCGATGTAGATCTGTGGCGAAGACGATGACAGTCCGATGAGGCTGAGGCATGAACCTGTGGCGCGATCAGATCAACGAAGGTTGGGTCTTCTCCACTTTCACTTCTAGCTCTCTCTCTATCTTCGGGTGTGTGAGTCTGTGTGGAGGGGACGAGGACGACGATCTAATCGAAGAGGATGTACTTGGGAATCACTTCAAGCGGAGTGTGCTTGAGCTTTCTCTCACTCTCTCTCTTCGTGGGAGAACCTTCGAGAGTGTGTGAGAAGTGGAAATCAATTGAAGGTAAAATAAGAACGAAAATGGTTTTACGGATGAGAAGGGTTATTTTACAGTCAATGGGTAAAATAATTTCCGTTTGACCCAATTTTCGGTAGGAACCAAACACACAGCCTGGTGTAAAATAATTTTTTGAAATCCTTTTCAGGCGAAACAAACGCAGCCTAATATTCCTTTGTGCTTTTGGTACTTGATTGATGGGGGTGCGGTCTTTCTTGGAAGGATTAGTGCCTTGAACCCAGCTATGCCAATCGAAGGGTCAGAGATCATCCAGGTGTCAAATTCTTATCCTTTTTTTTTTTTTTTTCCTTCTCTCGTATCAGATGAGGAAGTATATTCTGTTATGGGTGTATACTTCTTCCGTCTCACAAGCTGGTGGGACTCACAGCGTCATCCTTAGGTGCATGCACCTGAGGGTCTTCCTTTTCACAGGCACAAAACACGCATTTGTGGTCTTTTGTCTCTTTTGCAAGAAGACAAAATAGTTGCTGGGTAGTTGGTGAAACATCCAACTCATTGTTGTTGAATCTTGACTCGAAGCTGATGATCTTCTCCGCATCTTCCTCTGTCAATTTCCTTGTGCTGAAGCTGGTCATAATGATCCGGCTAGTGAAGTAGTTAATCTTGACTTCACTTTTCTCATTGATCTTTCTTAACTCTCTGTAGATATTGTTGAGAGTATAAGCTCTTTCTAGGTGTAGAAAAGCGCTAGCAATAGCCAATCAAGAATATATAGAAAGCAAAAAGAAGCAGAAACGTGGTGAGATTAGCAAATTAAAACCACCAACAATAGAAAATATTTATATGAACTCACAGCCTGAAATTAATGCAAGGATGAGATCAATTCTGATAGACTGGTTAACCGAAGTTCATAGCAAATTTGAATTGATGCCTGAAACCCTCTACCTTACCATAAATATAGTTGATAGATATCTTTCTCGGACATTTGTTTCAAGAAGAGAACTTCAGTTAGTTGGCATTGCCTCAATGCCTATAGCCTGGAAGTACGAAAAAATATGGCCTCCACAGGTCGTGTTCTCTCTCGTTTGTAATCTCTAAGTTGAAAAATTGTTTATATTATGGAATATGCAGGTTGATGACATTGATTTAAATCTGATTTTGGACCTGATGTGGGGTATGAAAGTGCAGGTTAATGACTTTATCTGCCTGTCAGACTATGCTTATACAAGAGAGCAGATACTTGTCACGGAGAAAGCAATTTTGGGGAAGTTGGAGTCAGGGGCGGCTTGATGCATTTGGAGGCTTAAAGCGAAAATTAATTATCTTGTATTAAATAAAAAATTACTACTAATTAATATGAAATACGTAGAATTTTTTTTTTTTTTTTTAGAAATTTTATAAACAGAAAAAGTTTGACAAAATTTTTCATATTTATTGATATGGCAGATTGATAGTGGTAAGTAAAAAAACGATGTAAGTGGTAGACTTAAATGAGAACTAGTAAAAGTTTGTTAACTCAACTCTTATTATTATTCTTTTTTTTTAGAAGTGCAATATTCACAATATTTTTTATAACAAATTCTAGGTTTTAAGTTGCTTTTTGTTTTCTATTTGAAAATATCACTATTATTATTTTTTTTCCATCAATAACAACCTACTACTTAACATTAGTTGTAAAAATGTTATGAAAAATATTGTGAACGTTGCATTTTTTTCTCTTTTTTATTTGTTTTTCATTTGGTAAAAAAATATTATTATATTTATGGATTATAAATAACCCTATTGGTTAAAATTTGGGGGCCTTTATTTTGCTTGGGGCCTTAGGCGAATGCATTTTTTGCTCTAGCATTCAGCCGGCCCTGGTTGGAGTGGTACTTAACAGTTCCTACGGCATATGTTTTTCTCGTTCGATTTATCAAAGCTTCTGTTTCACTAGATAAAGAGGTACTATATTTATTGTATTTTACAAACAGAACCACTTTCCACTTCTTTTGAAAAGAGTAAGCATAAACTAATTGCCTTCTTTTCTTTTTTTTTTTTTTTTTTTTTTTTTTTTTTTTAACTTGGCCTGGTTATGTAGATGGTATTCTTTCTAGTCTGAGATTGGTCTTATGCATTATCCAACAATAATTTTGTGTTGCCCGTCCATGATTGCGGCTGCAGCTGTCTATGCTACATGATGTACCCTTGACAAGAGCCCCTTTTGGAGTGAAACCCTAAAGCATCATACAGGCTACTCTGAAGAACAGTTAATGTAATCTCTTTTTGTTCTACAATACTCTCATTTCTTGTTTGATGAGCTTACTTGATGTACTAATTTGTTCTGCCTAAAAAAGGTATTAATTTGAGTTGGATTTCTTTGTCATAGGAATTGTGCTAAGCTACTGGTTGACTGTCACATGGCTGCTGCTGCACAAAGCAAGCTGAGGGTGATTTACAGTAAATTTTCAAATCCCGACATAGGTTCTGGGCCCCAGCGAAATGTTTTCAGACCACATGATCATGAATAAATGATTAAAATTTTATTCTTTACCCCATTCATATGATAGTGCTGAATAGGATATCAGAATTTCCTGATTTGGTTGTTATTTTTGAAAACTAGCTATTTTGCCACTTCATATGTATAATAATGTGTAATAATGTATGCAAAAGATTTAAAAAAAAATTGGGGGACCATGGCCCTAATGGCGCTACACCATTGAAGTTTAAAAGAAAAATATGACTTCTTTATCATCTTAATAATGGAGTCATAAGAAAACCAAACCAAGATAATCTTGTTTTTTTTTTTTCTCAAAAAAAAAATTTTAATCTTTTGTTTATTTTATTTTTAAATTTTAATTGATTGAAAATCTAGGTATTAAGATAAAAATGTGAGTCATATATATATATATATATATATATATCTAAAGTTAAGAGAAATTCTAATTATACTCTAAATTGGATTTCAATTGAGGTCTAATTTTGCTCCACATGTCCAATTTAAGATTTAAATTTTTGTGCCAAACTAATCAATTATTGAAAAAATGAAGATTCCAACATTAAATGAAATATATATAGAAAAAACCAATCATAGACCCACTCTAATTATTTTATTGTATAAATAAATACCTATGATCTAAACCACCTTTTGGTCCGTTCGGATTGAAACTGTATTATGGAATACTTTCTAAAAAGTGCTAACAAAAAATTACATGAAATTATTATGGTTTAAGTTAAAAAAAAAAGTACAATCTAAAATATTAAAATACAATGGCTAAGTATATAATCTACAATTTTTTTTTTTTAAGTAAAAAATACACAAATCTTAGTATATGTAGAATTATAGCCACACATAATGCAAGTTACATGAAAGAAAAATAAAAGCTTGGAAGAAAAGCTCAAATCTCAACAGAGAGAGAGAGAGATGAAAACTCAGAGAACTCTATTGAATAGAATTCTCTAGAATTATTTGCATTCCAAGCATAATGATAAATTGTACATTAAGACTCTTTTTATAGAGTTCTACAATTGATCATGTGGGTCTAATCCCAATAACAATTTGTAACTAACTATCCTAACAGATTACATAAATATCAAGTTTGTTACAAAATCTATCTGGATTAGTTTGAAGTTGTCTGGATTGGTTCAACACGTCAGCAGCACAACCATGTAGATTTGGTAGGTTTGGTAGTCTGGAAGAAAGCTTGGAACGACGTCGTGTTAGTCTTAGCTGAAAACATAAAACTCGTCTAAAACAGAGCAACGTCGTGCTACTTAACCAAACGATGTCGTATGTCTATAAACTAATATGGCACCATTTGATATATTACCGTTAAGTAGCCATTTTGCTCATTTTTTGAACTAGGATTAGAATCTAACTAAGAACTGGACAGATGGCTTTGGCTTTTTCCTCTTTCATCCCCCCTCAAAATCATGGGGAAGACAGGCAACATGATTTTGGCTCGCAGAAATAGGAAACGAGAAGTGGGAAGGCTTTTAGTGAAAACAGCCGCTAGTTGATCATTGGTGGCAATGTATTTAACTTGAAGATCCTTGTGAAGAACTTGATCTTGAATGAAATGGTAATCGACTTCAATGTGCTTCGTTCTGGCGTGAAAACAGGTTTGGAAGCAATTGCTAATGCAAAAACATTATCACACCAAAGTTTGGGTGGATTGGAAAGAAAAATGCACAAATCTTTCAACAATTGACTAAGCCAACAAAGTTTTGCAACATTGGTGGCAAGAGCTCGATATTCATATTATGTGGAAGATTGAGAGACAGTCAGCTGCTTTTTGGCACTCTAGGTAATAGGACTATACCTCAAATAAACTAAATAGCTTGTTGTGGATTGTCTATTATATGGATCACCAGCCCAATCTGAGTCAAAAAATGCTAAAACTAATAGAGGACTTGGTGCAGATTAGGTGACTTATTATGCATATTAGGTATGGGAAGTCTATTAATAATGTGAGTTGTAGTTGCAACCATTGTTATTGATACCGTTCCATTCCGTTCCGGCCGAAATTTTTCATACCGGTATGCAAACCAGTACCAAATACCCCATGTTCCACCTCGGGTCAAATTTCGGGCCATTCCGGTCATTCTGGACAATTTCGGCCAATTTTGGCTGAGATATAAATTCCGGCCATTACAAGATTTGGCTTGTTATTATTAAAATAAAAAAAGTAAACATCCAAACAATGCCAGCCCGCCGTTTGCCTAAATGAACCCAGCGTCCTAGCCTACTTCTTCATCTTCTTCTTTATCTTCTTCTTTATCTTCTTCTTCTCCGTTTTGTATCCACTGGTTAGTGGGAGTGTGGGATTGGTGGTGTCTTCTAAAGTCTAGTTCTATTCTATCCTCTTTTATTGATTTCAAATTTCAACTTTTGTTACCCCATCATGTGAGTAACTTTGGAAATGACAAAGAAAGTTAAAAAAAATCCAAAAGCAAATGTTAGAGGTATTATTTTTATTTTTCTCATTGTGTACAATGGTTTATAACTTTATATTAATATTAATTTTTTTTTTTAAAATTATTATTAGAAAAGTGTTATATTGATAACATTTTCACAATACTTTCACAATAAATTGTAAATAATAGGTTGATATAAGTTGTTATTAGAAAACCAAAAAGTAATTTTAATTTTAGATTTAAATTAAAACTAATAACAACTAAACACTTATGATTTGTTGTGAAAATATTGTAAACGTAGCACTTCTTTTATTATTATAGTTTTAAGATTCATATACAAATTAAAATGTTAAGAACTTTTGTGCTTTGACTTTCACATTTATTGTATTTTTTAGGATTATCCAAAATGTGAATTTTATTTGTAGACAATTATAAATAAACATTTTTTTAATTTTAATTTTTTTAATTTTAAAAAATTAATTAAATTTATTTTTATATAATAGTAACACTTCTTTAAATCGAAACTTTTATGTTGTATACGTGCGTGTTCATATATATATATATATATATATATATATATTAGGAACCTCGAAACATCCTGAAACGGTACGCCAAAATAGGTCGGTACCAAAATATTCCGTTTCACTAGATAAACCGAAACAGGGTTCGAAACGGAATTAATAACATTGGTTGCAACTGCATAAGACCAGTAAGAGAGGGGAAATTTGGAGAGAGATAACATTATAAGTGAGCACTTAATGATATGCATGTGTTTCCTCTCAGCAACACCATTTTGCTGAGGTGTGTGTGGGCAAGAAAATTGATGAATGATGGCTTGTGAGGAACAAAACTCAGCAAAGGCTTTAGAAGAAAACTCCCCACCACCATCTGACCTAAATGTCTTGATTTTTAGATTGAGTTGATTTTCTATTGTGGCTTTGAAAATTTTGAAGATATTAAAGACATCTGACTTGAGCTTAAGTAAATAAACCCATACAAATCTAGTATAGTCATCAACAAAGACAAGATATTATTTGTAGTCATTAACAGAAATAACAGGAGTGGGACCCCACACATCACAATGAATGAGTTCAAGAATACATTAGAATGTTCAGGAATTGAGATTGCTAAATGTAAACTATTATCACTAGGATAACCTAGACTATGGTACCATAGCAACCATTTATTTGACCTATTAATGTTGAAAGGTGAATGTGGAGCATACTATGCAGAGATGGACTAAGAGCTAGATTATGCAAAAGTGATTGGAGGATGAGTGAACGAAGGAAGCTTGGATTGAAGTTTTGAGTAGAAAGGATAGACACCATTCTCACTCAAGCCCCTGTAGAGGAGTCTCCCCGTAAGAATATCCTGAATTTTGAGCTCATTAGCATCAAAGTGACAAGAACAATTGTTGTATAAGCAAAATTTGTGCACAAACAACAAATTCATAGTAATCCTAGGGGCATATAAGACATTACCAAGAATAAACTTGTGGTATTTGGTGTGGATAGAGGAGTTACCTATATTGTTGACTGGAAGTGCTTAACCATTCCCCACAGTGACTTGTTCAGCACCTTGATTCTAAGTATTGCTTCCATTTGGCCTTGAGTTAGCAGCAAACATAGCTAAAGATTGAGGAATAGTCACAAAATTCTCAGTCATTGCTGGTTCTTCACTTTGCAACATAATGGAGAGTTGCTCATAAGTGATTGGATCATTTCTTGCAGACTCCTTGGGCAAGCCTCGAAGAACAATGCAGAGAAGTTATTCATTATCAGCTACAACTCCTACTGCAAGAAGGTTGTCTCTTGCAATCATGATCTTCTGCAAGAACACATTCACAGTGTCACTTCCTTTTTTCATGCTTTGCAATTCCAACTGCAGATTGAGAATATTGGCTCTTAAAGTCGAGGTGAATCTTTGTTCTCAAGTATTCCAAACCTCTCGAGAGCTTGTGATTCCAACTACCACACAGTAGAAAGTCCTTGATTGTCAAGGAGAAATTGACATGGTTGAGGCACAGCGCCATCGATATGATCAAATAGTGAATAAGCTTCAAGAATGGTGACAAGTTGATGCCTCCATGGAATGTAATTTGTGTAATCAAGCTTGATTGACATCAGGTTTGACATGTTTGAGAGGAGAAGTAATGGAGATTGTAAAGATTGAGCGTGAAATATGGAAGGTGAGCTAGTGCTTGATGAGGAAGCTGTGGTAGAGGCAGTGGAAGCCATGGAAATTGGCTCTGATACCATGAAAGAAAAATGAAAGGTTGGAAGAAAAGCTCAAATCTTAACATATAGAGAGAGAGAGAGAGAGAGATATGAAAACTCAGAGAACTGTATTGAATAGAATTCTCTAAAATAATTTGTATTCCAAGCATAATGATAAAATGTACATTAAGACTCTTTTTATAGAGTTCTACAATTGATCACGTGGGGTCTAATCCTAATAACAATCTGTAACTAACTTTCCTAACAGATTATATAGATATCAAGTTTGTTACAAAATCTATCTAGATCAGTTTGAAGTTATCCGGAGTGGTTCAACACGTCAGCAGCACAACCATGGAGGTTTGGTAGCCTTGATAACCAGAAAACAGAGTTGAGGAAGGAAGCTCGGAACGACGTCGTGTTGGTCTCAGCAGAATACATAAAACTCATCTACAACAGAACGACGTCGTGCTAGTTTGTCTTTAAATGAAAAACGGTACCGTTTGATATATTACCGTTAAGTAGCCGTTGTGCTCATTTTTTGAACCAGGATCAGAATCTAACTAAGAACTGAACAGATGGCTTTGGCTTCTTCCTCTTTCATTACATGCTAGTGGGTAATTATAGCTGAAGGTCTAAGGCTCCTTAGAAATATTTTCAACTTTGGGGGCCATGGTGATGGAACTCTAATCCTTGAGTAATTTCACCATTAAGATCTGAAATACAAAATATATATAGGAGATTTTTGAAAATCTTTGGGAGGGCATGGCCCCCTTTGCCCCTTAATAGATCCGACAATGAGTGAGCAAGAAATATAATATTACTCTTTTGACAAGCAATATCAATTATATCTTTGGCAATGAATAAACTTTTCTTCTACAACAACAAAAAAAAAACATGAATTGACAACCAAGTAAAATAATAATTTGAGGCAATTTCTCTTAGCTAAATTTTCATTGATGGACACCCAAATTCATTCTCCCTCTATGAAAATGAAAAATCAAATTAGTTTTTTGGTTCTCATTGTCTAAGCCGTTTTTATGTTTGAGTTCATTTTTGCACATTTATCTGTGTCTGATTCAAGTCTTGCACTTGCAGCTTAATTTGTCTGTTTTTTTTTTAATGTTTTGAATATTTATATTATATTCTCTCAAGCAATTTTTAATTCTACCTAATTTTTCAATTCAATAAATCTACCTGCAAAATCCTGTTATTCGCAACTGTTTGAAGATTTTGTTTTGCTGAGGCTACACAAATTATAGGTTGAATTTTGGAGAGACTCAAGGATTTATATGATGAATTTTTTTTTTTTTGAGAAAGTTATATGATGAATTGATGATATATTTAAATATGGCACATATGGATCATAATACTGTCCCATTGCAATAAGGATCCTTATTGCATTAAGAATGAGAAATTAATAGCATCTGAAAGAAATATAAGAATTAATAGTGACTTTGATCCAAACCAACTTCTAAATTCAAAAACAGTCCGAAGAAGAAAATTTCACTCGTCAGATATTAATAGAATAGAAGCTTTCATAAGAATCAATACAGAGTTATTAATAATACAGTGGGAGTCCTTTATAAAACACTAGTACAAATACACACCCAATTAAATGACCAGAGTTCAGCAATATATACGCAATATACAATACAACATGCATAAAATAAAGGAGATTATTTTTCTTCCCCATCATTTGTGTTACTCCTAGTAACCATTACCAAAAGGCAAAACGGGTAGTAGACAATGTAGCGAAAACTAGGATGTGGTAAGGAACTTGGCAAACATAGTGGAAAAAATAGCAACGCGAGGATGAGGAGAAAGATTGATCCAATGATCAAAACGACATAAGCAAGCCAGTTGAGGCCTCTCACCATTAAATAACTACCAGTCATGAATGCTGAGGAGACCATAATAAGAGCTAGTCCCAATGTTGGCACGACAAACTTAAGGGAAGCAATAATCAAGTTAAGATCACCTAATTGTGCCCAGATGAGTGCAACAACAACAGTAACAGAACTATACATAGCTATGGTGTTGCTGATAATGAATACTTGGAACAAATGGTGTCTTAGGAATTTTGCCATGCCTTTGTGTGGATCAGTGTCATCGTTGCCGCCTGGCACAGTGAAACCTGCAGCAAAGGTTACAGTGGCCACAAGTGTTGCAACCAACAATAGAGTGTTGATCCTATCCTTGTAATTGTCCAAGTTGGGTGCTTCCCTTGGCTTTGAACTTGGCAAATTGTCCTCGGTAGTGCTTGGACTTGGAGCATGTGAGACGCCGGCGTATCTCAAGGCTAACCACGTCAATCGCTGCATGACAAATGACAAACATTTTGTCATGACCATATTGGTCAAACATAACATGAGAGAGAGAGACGGAGAGAGAGAGAGAGAGAGAGACGCCCCACCCGAATGGAAAGGCCACAAACAATTTCTAAGAATGGGTGGTGGCAGCCCAAGCTATTTTTAAGAGAAAAAGGTTTGACAACAAACTTGTAACCTTAAGCTACTATATTCCTTTTTTCTTTTATTAGACGTAAATTTTAACAAATATAACATTGAATTACATTTTCTTATTATATCCTTTGTACTGACAAATTTTTCAAAAGATTAAATATCAATAACTATGTTATCAATTAAATGTTTAAGTTTCAAGTTTTTGTAATTTAAAATTATGCATAAGAAATAATTTTATAGATCGAATAGTAAATAACATTCAATTAGCACGAAATTTGAATGTTTGTTAAAAGCATAAAGAATATATAATTTAATAGCTATATTTTCTAAATATATATAATAATGTTATTGTTTTTTAGTGAGAATTATAGCCTTAAATTACCACCAAGTTTGTAACAAAATTTTTTCCTTTTAAAGATCAAGTTTTGAGTCACATGTGAGGTAAGGAAATTTCTCACCCCACTAAGGCTATGTTTGGAACCTCTATTGAGTATGCATAAAATCATTTACATAGGCGAAAAAAAATGGTGTTTTGTTAGAAATTTCAGAATTTGTAAAAGTCATTTACCTAGAATGTATTTTTCAAATTCTATTTTCTAGAGCAGAAATCAAAAGGTCAAATTCTATTTGTATGGTCACAATTTGTACTTAAGCCCAACAGTAAAAAGAGTATAGGTTCAAAGAGCCCAATATAATAAATTTGTAGAAAATAGGTTCTAACTCTAGTTTCCTATAGGCTTAATTAATAACGGTAGTGGCTTAAGATCATAAAACAATATTGATGGACTAGTTTGTATGATGAAAAACTGTCCTCAGACTCAAGCCGAAGAGCTAGTTCTTATATTTCTTTCTTTTTAAAGGAAGATTTCAAAAATATTCAATCTATAGTGTTTTCTCTCTTTCTCTCCGATCTCCTTTCCTGAATGTCTCCTCCTCCTTTTATACCATCCTTCTTCCTCTCTACATCCTCTACGTATGGATCAAATTACTAGTTTGGATACTTGTCCTATCAGCCCTTCTTTGAAGTTTTTGGAAGTAGCTGTAAAACTGAACTTTGATACTCAGGCATCACTTCCTCATTAATGCGGCCAGATGCTTAGTTGCAAACTATTTAATGCGGTGTTGCAACTTTATTTTGGATATTTCATAGCCATTCTTCCTATCTTGTACGTCCACCATGCATACCTTTACTTACAGGATCTCTTAGAGCATTGCTTTTGGATGGCGGGCAACACTTTCCTACCTCGGCTTTATTTAGCCAAGGAAGAATTCTTCCTTAGACCACCTTCTAGGATGATCTTGATCAGAATTTACCTTTTTACTCACCAACACGCCCTCTTGAGTCGATATTTCCCCATCCTCGGACCATTTAATGTCCTTAGATTAAACCTCTGGCTCAATAAGTACATACACATGTAATATTCGATTTATCGACCCTACACTATTTTCTAGAGCTTGCCCCATAGCAAGAGCTCTTTCTTCTCTTTCTTTTAATTAATTAATTCTGTTTCTTCTCTATATATGCACCCTTCACAGAAAGCCCTTTCCCCTTCTTCATTTGTTCTCACGGAGACTTTCTCTTTCAATCACTCTATGTTTTTCAACCCAAAATCACAACAAAACAAAAATGAAATCCCAAAATTACATCAACAATCTCTCTCTCTCTCTCTCGTAGATTCCTTTTTGTGCTATTTTTTTATTTTTGAAAATTTCAAGCACTCAAATGAGTAAGAATAGAGAAATAAAAATCCCAAATTTTGTGCTTCCTCGACATTAATCTGTTTTCCAAATTGATCCTTCTTTTTTCTTTTCTCAAAACAGAACAAAAAAATTTAAAAGTTTGCCAAGGAATCAACGTGATGCTATTTCACTAGGTTTACATCTACCATCCAAATATATGCGATTGCATTTCCATGATTGATTTTTTTTTTTCGACAGTATGATTTTCTTTTCTTTTTTTAGAAACAGTTGGTAGGATTTGAATGACATTTAGTATTTATTTTTAATTTTTAGGACATGATGCTTCTTTACTCAATTTTTAATTTAACTTAAGCCAATCACCTCACTAGTGGCCCAAACTAGTGAGGTGATTGGGATGAATCTGCCCACCCTCTTTCTTTCTTTCTTTTTTTTTTTTTTTTTTTTTTTTAGAGAAACAAACACACACAAGGGAAAGGAAAATGATATTCTAACAACTTGCTCACTTGATGTCCACTTGTGGACAGTTTTGACCGCTGTTACAGTTGATAGTTGGTGGTACTTATGTAACCTAATTAGTTGGGGTTAGATAGCAAATCCATATCGAACTCGACTTGACTAACTTGTGACCATCCCTAACAAAAATTTATATGGTTCGGCCTAACAACCTACATGCATAGCAAAATACCCTTGGTTGGCTATATTTTTATTGTAAACCCATCAAATATATAGATCCTAACTCTAGACCAATGACAGACTAATCTTGGAATGACTTTACTTATACTCCTACACCGACAGTCCTACAAGTAAGTCCAATATAAGCAGGATTAAAATTACTTATTCTAAAAGTAGATCTTAATCCATTAATGGTCTGTTTGCATTGAGAGTGAAGGAGGGAGAGTAGAGCAAAATAGAGTAAAGTTAGCCAAAAATTAACTTAATATATAGCTAACTCTATTCTACTCAGTCTTGCTCCCCCCCTTAATCCAACAGGTCATAAACCTAAACAAATTATAGCATTTTCAAGGATGACATACCTCTCGAAACGAGGGCACCTTCCCACTATACTTTCCCGCAATGTCGAGTGCTGTCTTGCCTTCTTCATTCAACAACTTTAAGTCAACTCTTTTGTCCCATGTCAGAATGCTCACGACCTTAGGATGCCGACACTTGGAGGCCAAATGTAAAGATGTGTTTCCATCTTCATCTTTTTCATTGATAAGCATTTCAAGTTCAGGCATTTTGAGCATATAATTTACCACTTTGGCTTTCCCACTCATAGCAGCTACATGCAAAATGTTTTGATTTTGATGGTTGAGCAACTCAACCGAATCTGGACATCTTTGGATAAACTCTTGAACTATCTTGATATGTCCTCTACTGGATGCTGTGTGAATTGGAAAGAAGCCATTCCAGTCACTTTCATATATGCAATCTGCACATCTGTTTAATAAGTTGCGAACCCCTTCAAGGTATCCTATGGACGCTGCATAGGAAAGAGGTGTCATCCCCTTGCTGTCTCTATCTTTAATGCGATGTGGATTTTCCCTCATAACACTATCCAACACATCTGGTACATAAAAATGAACTATCATTAATCCATAATTAAAAACCTTGATGGTAATAAGAAATAAGAAACAAGAAACATCTTGATCTAATCAACTTTGTTAGATTCCTCCATAAAGCGATCAGATTTAACAGAAAAAAATATATATAAAAAAAATAAACTCATCATCCCTAAATTTCTCGTTGAGTATACAAAGTTTATAAAAGATAAATAAATCAAATTTGATTTCAATATGTTTTAAAATTTGATCCCAATATGTAATTTGTCTTTTAACTATTTACAAAAATTTGGTTAAATTATATATATATATATATGAACAAAGTTTAGCTACAAAATTGGTTGTAACATCTGGTTACAACCTTGCTCAATATCATTAACATTACTACATATTTCAAAATTCTAATCATTAGATTGCATATTCTTCACACTCTTAATACACAATGTCAAACTTTGTGTCAATCAAATATTATTTACTATATGATCTATAAGATTATATTTTACAAAAAATTGCAATTTAAACAATTTATTGATGACATAACTATTGATCTTTAATTTTCTAGAAATTTTGCAAGTATGGAGAATATGAGAAGAAAATATAATGCAATAGTGGATTTATCAAAATTCACTTCCAATAAAGAAATATTGAATATGATTGTAGCTAAACTTTGTCTCTCTCACACACACACACAAACAAACATATATATATATATATATATATATATATATTAGACTCTTCAGTCTAATTGAATTTTGGTACACTTAGTATTTAATAACCAAAACTTGCAAGAGAATAAAATTACGCATTTGATTTACTTATTGATAATGTTGGTATGATGTGCTAAATATTGTTAAATTACATGTTCCCTATGTTCTTAATAGTCATACTAAATTTTGTATCAATCAGATGCTATTTATTACATTCAATACCAATTAGATGCAATTTATAATCAAATCTAATTAGAATAAGTTGTGTCATGAGATTTATTTTTATTCTAATAAATATTTTTAATTGAGTTTAAATTCTTTTTGTTCTATATTTAAACCTTTTATAAGAACTTTATCATTTTGTATTTTCTTTAACCGGTAAATAGATAATATGCTATCATAATTATCAAAATTCATATTTATACAAAAAATATAAGAGAAAAAAAACTATATTTTGTTAAACTCTCTACTTGAGAAGAAAATGTGAATTCTTTTCATTTAACTTTCCATCTCATCAAAACTTCGCATCTATGTTAATGTATTAATTAATTGACATTTGCTAATAGAGAAATGCATTTATTTTCGTATATTAATTATTTATTTTTTGAAAATGCACTTATTATTGATATAAAAGTAATTTATATGATTATTTTTATAATTTTTTTTTTTTTTTTTTTTTTGCTAGGTAAATTTCATTCAAGAAAAAATTTATTTAGAATACTTTTATGGAAAAAAATGATTTAGAATAGGAATTTTTATGCAATTTGTAGGATTTTTTATGCAATCCACTACGCAGTGGTTAAAAAAATCATCTACATATAGGCATTCTTTCTCAGGTTTAATTGCTTTGAAAAAAAAATGAAATAAAAACCATCAAATAAAGAAAGAAAAATTAATAATACATGCAATAAGGAATAAAAAAAAAAAATTGTGCACTTAAATTATTAGAAATTATAAATATTTCAGAATTCACAAAAGTTATATGTTCATATTTTAATTATACTAATCTCAATCATTTATATTTCATAACTTCTTTTTTCTAATGACATGTAACATAGTGTGTTTATTAATTAATTATTTATAAGTAGTGCACCAATTATTTATATAAAATTAATTTTTTAAAATAGATTTATATAAGAAACCATTTATTGGGTAAGATATCATTAAAACAAAGTCCAACAAAGATAAAATACAATTTAATATAGCGTGCGGTTCAAATAAGATAATAAAACCCTTTTGTATTAGAACTAATCTCTCTCTCTCTCTCTCTCTCTCTCTCTCTCTCTCTCTCTCTCTCTCTCTCTCTCTCTCTCTCTCTCTCTCGTTTGTTTCTCAAAAAAAAAAAAGATAATAAAAAATTGTATGCTTAATATAGTAGAAATGATTAAACATCTGTTCCATAAAAAAAAAGAAAAGAAAAAAAATTAAACATCTGTTAATTTACTCAAGTAATAGGTTCATAGTGTGCATATAAAGTTCATAGTCTTAATTATATTATTTCTAACAATTTGCATTTTGTCTTTTCTAATGACATGTAATATAATCGAAGTTGATTCTCCAAATAAAAAGATAATAAAAAATTGTATGCTTAATTTAGTGGAAATAATTAAATATCTGTTCCATTAAAAAAAATTAAACATCTGTTAATTTACTCAAGTAATAGGTTCATAGTGTGCATATAAAGTTCATAGTCTTAATTATATTATTTCTAACAATTTATATTTGTCTTTTCTTCTGACATGTATTATAATTGAAGTCGATTCTCGAAATATTACAACACACAAAAGATAACACATGTTTCACATTTAGTTGAGGTAGTAGGTAGTAGTTTGCGATTAGTGCAACGCACTGTTTTAAAACTAGACCAGATCGACCTGTTTAACGGGGAACTGACCATCAGTTCAGTATGGTAAAATCCCTTAAAATCCAGTTTTTAAAATCATGGTGCAACTTCACTTTCATTAGAACCATTGTTAGGAACTCATGGGTAAAATTCACTAGCTTGTAAGTAGAGAGTGCCCATGACTAAGACTAAAAGCATATAAACACGTAATTAAACTTACACTTAATCCACGTGGAATGCCAAGATTATAACAACCATCAATAATATCATTGTATTATACACTAATCATAATCTACCATCTCAGCAATTGTGAAAAACTCTGTAAAATTTATTGTGTCACTAAGCTTATTAGTGTTAGATTAAATAATTAAATTCATTAGTAATTTATCAATGGGGATGGCTGAGAAAAACATGGAAACGGCTGGAAAATGAACTATAGTGAAGTAGCTAGTAAACTTACCTATGTTCTTTCCAGTAATGGCAGCATGAGCAATTGATTTGACGAACTCAATCCCCAGAGATCTACCTACTCCTCCTCCTTCTTTTTCTATCATGAGCTTCACCATTTCCGCATCCCCTGCTTCGGCTGCCATATATAGAGGAGATTTGAGCTTCTCATTCATCCAATATGACGCTTCTGGATTTGTTTCAACCAAGAATTTAGCAATCTCACTGTACTTAGTTTTCAAAACCAAATCCACTTCTCTGTATTTTTTTATCAAGGCCAGGTGAAGGGGAGTATACCCTTCATTATTATAAATAGTCAGAGATCCGCTATAGGCAGGTGCCAATTTTTTTAAAGTGGACAAATGTCCACATCTTGCAGCTACATGGACAGCAGATTCACCAGCAGAGTTTTTCTCCAGCCTGTGTTCATAGATATCGTGGTTATTGAGCATCTCTTCCACAAGCTGAGAGTGACCTAAGCTTGCAGCAATATGAAGGACTGAATTCAATTGGGGAGTTTTTTGTGACTCAACAGGACGTTCCAAATCCTCGGCTTTAAGATTTTTGATGAAGTCAGTGTTCCCACGCTTTGCAGCCATGTACAAGTCAGGTTGCATGTTTTCAGCCCTTCTAGAAACATTAGTACTGATCTTCCGAGTTTTTAATTTTTGCTTTGGTCTAGCTGCTATCTCTACCTCTTCCTCTTTCTCCTCCGTTTCAATTTCAGACTCAACTTTTTCTAGGTCCTTCGGTAGCCCCCTTTCCATATAAGCATCAGCTACAAGTAGCCTTCGTCGACGCACCAGAATCGGTTTGGATGAGGTGGAGCGTTTTCTCGGCATTGAGGACTTCCAGGTAATTGCTGTTCACTAACGCCAATCAAAATGTGATTAGGTTGGCTAGACCTGTCAAAGACTTTCAGAACTAAAAACAGGTACACTTAACTTTTTTAGAGTTTTTTGGGAAAAATAATGGTTACAGTGAGTTACAGGTATCCATGTTGAGTTTTGTGGAGCCTAGTTGTATTTTATTCAGATTATGACTTGACCCGAAATAATATTATTATAGTTTTTAATGGAAGATTTTCTAAAACTTAATCCATGGAACGGAAGCTTTGGCTAATAGGCCCAAACCATAGCCCATTGTGAATCTTGTGCGCAAAATATAAAAACTGTTGTTTTGGAGATTAGGGCTTTTTTGATGTTGTTTCTAAGAGAGAAAATTGTATTGCCACACTCTGTATTTTTCCCTGAGAATAATGAAATCCCAGCAACTCTGTAGCCGTAGGCAAATTATCGAATCACGTAAATACTATCTTGTGTGTGATTATTATTATTATTTTTTTCCCATATTTTTTCTCTATTTTTACATCTCACAGGTCTAGGAATTTCGTACATATATTCTCATCAATCGGTATTAAAGCCTAGGGTTTAGGTTTGAGTGGGAGCAATGGCAGAGGAAATCTAAGAAGCACGGGTGCGTTTCTGGACTTGGGTGTGGGTGCGGAACTCGGCAATTTATAAAAAAATATAGTGCGGGTGTGGCAATTAAAAAATTATTAAAAACATTTTTATTTATATTTTCTATACATTTTTACTATTAAAATATTTTTAAAAAACACATTACTATAGCCTTGGTTCACAAAAGAAATAAAGAAGGCAAAAAACACAAAACAAAAAAGAAAACACAAAAGAAGCAACAAATATTCAAAATAAAATTGAGGAATGACAGACTTAGGATGTTTGGGCCTCATATAAAGCTGATTTCACTTGTTCCGGCATTATTCAAGGCCGATTTTAGCATTTTCAACCGCCGGCCAATACGACCCTATTTTGGCCGAATTGGCGCAAATCAGAGCCGAGTCGGGGCGAATCCCAAAAAAAAATAAAAATAAAAAAATTAGACGCTGCACTGACGCACGAGCAATACCCTCCCAGCCACCTCAGTGCTTCCTAGGAGGAAACAAGAAAGGCGTCTAGAATAGAAAAATTCGATGGTACAGACTTTGAATTTTGGAGGATGCAAATCGAGGAGTATCTCTATGGGAAGAAGTTGCACCTGCCGCTTTGAAGGGAGAAACCTACAACTATGAGAGATGAGGAATGAAATCTTCTTAACAGACAGGTACTAGGAGTTATTAGATTAACTTTGTCAAGGTTTGTTGCACACAATGTCATGAAGGAGAAGACCACGATAGATTTGATGAAGGCTTTCTTTGGTATGAATGAAAAGCCGTTAGTAAACAATAAGGTGCATCTGATGAAGAAACTATTCAATTTGAAGATGGCAGGGAATGCATCAGTAGCACATCTAAATGAATTTAACACCATCACAAATCAACTGTTTTCTGTAGAAATTGATTTTGATGATGAAATCCATGTACTGATCATTTTGGCTTCTTTGCCAGACAGTTGGGAAGCTATGAGAATGGCAGTGAGCAATTCTATTGGAAAAGAAAAGCAGAAGTACAATGACATATGAGATCTAATTCTGGCTAAGGAGATTTGTAGAAGAGATGCAGGTGAAACCTTAGGTTCTAGTTCTGCCCTAAACCTTGAGACAAGAGGTAGAGCTAATGACAGAAATTCAAATCCCATAAATTCCATCGAAACTGAAGTAAATCTAGATCTAGCTAACAGGTGCAGTGTTGGAATTGTGGCAAAGCTGGCCACTTTAAGAGGCACTACAAAATCCCTAAGAAGAAGAATGATGATGATTCTGCTAATGCTATCAGATGAGGTACAGGATGCGCTATTTGTTGCTATAGATAGTCCACTTGATGATTGGGTTTTGGACTCAGGAGTTTCGTTTTGTACCACTCCACACCAAGAAATCATACAAAACTATGTTGAAGGTGATTTTGGTAAGGTGTATTTGGCTGATAGAGAAGCCTTGGATGTTGTGGGTATGGGAGACGTCTGGATTATATTGCCCAATGGGTCTGTTTGGTTATTGCAGAAGGTTCGACATATTCCTGAATTGAGAAGGAATCTAATTTTTGTATGACTACTTGATGATGAAGAGCATGTAATACTATTTGTTGGTGGTTTCTAGAAGGTTACAAAGGGAGCCATGGTATTGGCTCGTAGAAGGAAAATTGGTACTCTATACATGATCTCAAGTCCACGGGACACAATTGCAGTTGCTAAAGTAAGTACCGATGCAAGTCTATGGCACCGCAGACTAGGTCACATAAGTAAGAAAGGAATGAAGATGCTACTATCAAAAATGAAACTACTAGAACTGAAGTTTATTAATCTTGACATGTGTAAAAGCTGCATCTTAGGAAAGCAGAATCTTAGGAAGACAGAAAAAGGTGAGCCTCTTAAAAACTGGCAGGACACCGAAGGCTGGAAAATTGGAGTTAGTACACACTGATTTGTTGGGGCCTTCTCTGGTTGCATCCCTTGAAGGTTCAAGGTACTACATTACTTTCATTGATGACTCAAGTAGAAAGGTATAAATTTATTTTCTGAAAAATAAATTTGATAAATTTGAAACTTTTAAAAAGTGGAAAGCCATGGTTGAGATAAAAATAAATTTGAAAGCAAAATGTTTGAGGTCAGACAATGGAGGAGAGTACATAGATGGAGGGTTCAATGAGTATTGTGCTGCACATGGAATTAGAATAAAGAAGACCATTCCTAGGATACCACAGCAAAATGGTGTGGCTGAGCGCATGAACAGAACTCTTAATAAGCATGCTCGGAGTATGAGGTTGCACACTGGATTACCAAAAACTTTCTGGGCTGATGCTGTTAGTATTGCAGCTTACCTAATAAACCGAGGACCTTTAGTTCCCATGGAGTTCAAAATTCTTGAAGAGGTTTGAAGTGGTAAAGAGGTAAAGTTTTCCCATTTAAAAGTTTTGGTTGTGTTTCTTATGTTCATATTGATTCTAATGCTTGTAGTAAACTTGATGCAAAATCTAAAATATGTTTTTTTATTAGCTATAGTGATGCGAAATTTGGCTATCGGTTTTAGGATGAACAAAACAAAAAAATCATCAGAAGCAAAAATGTGATATTTAATAAACAGGTTATGTACAATGACATATCAACTGTAATGCCAAATGTTACAGAGATGGACTAAAAGAAATTTGAGTTTGTCAACTTAGATGAATTGACTGAAAATATTGTCTAGAAAGGGGGTGAAGAAATAAATGAGAATATAAATTCACAGGTAGATCATAATACACCTATAGTGAAAGTCCGTAGATCTTCTAGGATCATTAGACCTCCACAGCGTTATTCTCCCGCTCTAAATTATCTCCTATTGACTGATGGTGGTGAGTCAGAGTGTTATGATAAAGCCTTGCAAGATGAAAATTCAAGCAAGTGGAAGTTAGCCATGAAGGATGAGATGGATTCTTTGTTGGGGAATCAAACATAGGAATTGACTAAATTGCTAGAAGGAAAGAAGGCTTTGCACAACGAGTATACAAAATAAAGAACGAGCATGATGGTAGTAAACGCTACAAAGCCAAATTAGTTGTCAAAGGGTTCCAGCGGAAGAAGGGCATTGACTAGTTAAAAATATTTTCTCCAGTTGTGAAAATATCAACAATTACACTAATACCAGGAATGGCGGCTACAGAGAATCTACATCTTGAATGGTTAGATGCGAAGACAGCATTCCTTCATAGTGACTTGGAGGAAAACATTTACATGAGTTAACCAAAAGGGTTTATTGTTCAGGGATAAGAGAGTCTGGTCTACAAACTGAGAAAGAACTTGTATGGCCTAAAGCAAGCTCCAAAATAGTAGTACAAGAAATTTGATAGTTTTATGAACAAAATTGGATTCAAGAGATGTGAAGTTGATCAATGTCGTTATGTTAATTTCTTTGACAATTCTTATATCATTTTACTATTGTATGTGGATGATATGCTCATTACAGGGTCTACCATTGAGGAAATTAATAATCTGAAGAAACAATTGTCAAAGCAGTTTGCAATGAAGGATTTGTGAGCTGTAAAACAAATCCTTGGTATGAGAATCATTGAGACAAGACTAATGGTACATTGAAGCTTTCACAGGTAAAATATGTGAAGAAAATTCTCAACAAGTTCAACATGAATGAAGCTAAATTAGTGAGTATACCCTTGGGTAGTCATTTCAAACTAAGCAAGAAATAGTCACCGAAGACAAAAGAAGAAAGGGACCATATGAGCAAGGTGCCCTATGCCTCAGCTATTGGCAATTTGATGTATGCTATGGTGTGTACAAGGCCAGACATTGCACATGCAGTTGGACTTGTGAGTAGATACATGAGTAGGGTAGGAAAGCAGCATTGAAAGACAGTCAAGTGGATTCTGAGGTATTTGAGAGGCTCAACAGATACATGTTTTTGCTTCATAAGTACAAGTTTAAAGCTGCAGGGCTATATAGATGCTGATTTAACAGGTGATATTGATAGTAGAAAAAGTACTACTGGGTTTGTATTTACTCTAGGTGATACAATTATATCTTGGGCTTCAAATTTACAAAAGATTGTTGCTTTATCTACTATCGAAGCTGAGTATTTTGCAGCAATTGAAGTTGGAAAGGAGATGATTTGGCTACATAGCTTCTTGGATGAATTGGGTAAGAAGTAAGAGTTGGGCATTCTATACAGTGATAGTCAGAATGCAATTTTTCTTGCTAAAAATTCGGCTTTTCATTCAAAGTCGAAACATATACAGATGAGATACCATTTTTTTCGTTACCTTGTTGAAGATAAACTGGCAATACTTGAGAAGATTTGTGAATCTAAAAATCCGGTAGACATGTTGACTAAAGGTGTCACTAATGAGAAGTTGAAGCTGTGTGCAGCTTCAATTGGTTGGAAAAATTATCTAATAAGATGGTCTTATAGTTTATCTTCCCACAACATGTGTGAATCTCACATATACGGGTCCCATTTGTTGTGAGAGATATGTCTCATAAGACCATCTCATGAGATTTTTTTTTTTTTTTTATAAGTAATAAGACTTTATTGAAAATAATTGAGAATCATGTTCACGATGGTGAACACGTTAAACAATAGACCAAATACAAGAAAATTAAGACGTAAAGGAAATAGAAACTAAAAAATCAGATACAGCAGTACAGTTCGTACACCCCCAAACACGAGCCCAAAGAAACAAAGTATGAAAAAGTAGACTTTTTAGATGTTCCAAAGTTCTCGCCTTATCTTCAAAAATGCGAGCATTACGTTCCTGCCAGACTAACCACATTACACATGCCGAGACCATATTCTAAATGTTTGAACGATGCTTTCCAAACCAATTTCTCCAAATATAGAAAAAAGAATTCACTGACCTTGGCATTACCCATTGACTCCCAAACACTGCAAAAACTTCACACCATAAGGCATGAGAGAACTTACAATGAAGAAGTAGGTGATCCACTGATTCCCCATCATAGCAACATAAGCAACACCTATTAACCAAAAACTGACTTTTCTTAATAAGGTTGTCGATGGTGAGTATCCCATCATTAACTGTTGTCCATAAGTAAAAAGACACCCGTTTAGGCACCTTAATACGCCATATACACTCCCAAGGAAAGGCATCAGTGGTTGGACTAGATGATAGCTTATAAAAAGAGCGCACATCAAAAACACCCGATATAGTCAATCTCCAGACCAACTAATCATCCCCCTCACCCCTTGGCATAAAGGAATAAATAAACTCAAAGAATGAATAGACAGTAGTTGCCTCCCAATCTTGAGGACCATGATGGAACAATAAATTCCAGATCCTCTCTCCTTC
Source organism: Castanopsis chinensis (assembly GCA_032878915.1). Lineage (NCBI taxonomy): Eukaryota > Viridiplantae > Streptophyta > Magnoliopsida > Fagales > Fagaceae > Castanopsis > Castanopsis chinensis. The sequence continues at coordinate 3,066,635 of JAVQMG010000084.1, forward strand.
TGAATTTGATACAACCAAGTCAGAGACCCATGCTTCTTTAGAGACAGAGCAATCATACAAAAAAGGAAATAGTTCCTTCAAAGAAGTAGGCCCACACCATAGGTCATGCCAAAAACTAACACAGCTACCCTCCCCCACATTATACAAAATCTGGCTAAAGAACTTCTCTATTCCTAATGTAATACTCCTTCACATCCCACACCCGTGGGCACCTCTTACCCCTCTAATACACCAGCCTCCTCTTGCCTCCCCATATTTATCTACTATAACCTGACACCATAGTCTATATTTTTCTTTCCCAAAACCGCACAACCACTTCCCAAGCAAAGCCTTATTAAACAACCCAATCCTCCGAATTCCCAAACCACCACAGTCAATTGGCAAGCACACCTTATCCCAAGCAACTAAAGGATACTTATACACATCCTCTGAGGCCCCCTAAAGGAAATTCCTTTGAATCCTTTCTATTCTTGTTGCCACAGCTTGAGGGATAATAAACAATGATAAAAAGTAGGTAGGAAGACTCGATAGGGTACTCTTTAACAAAGTAAGCCTACCACCTTTCGACAAATAGATACTTTTCCATCCAGCCAGCCATGTCTCCATATTTTCTATTATAGGATTCCAAATTGATGAATCCTTATAATGTGCCCATGCCCAAATATCTCATAGGCAGTGTGCCTACCTTGCAGCAAAGGATACGAGCCAAATCGTTCAAATTTCCCACATCACCAACAGGAACAATCTCACTCTTGCCTACATTAACTTTCAAGCCTGTAATAGCTTCAAAGAAGATCAGCACCATCCGCAAGTATAATAACTATTCCCTAGAGGCATCACAAAACAAAATAGTATCATCAGCAAACAGAATATGAAAGATATGGATACCCCCCTGTCTATGGGACCCCGCTTGAAATCCACAAAGAAAACCACCATTTTCTGTCCTCTTCAACAATCTACTTAACACTTCCATAACCAAAAGAAATATAAGCGGAGACAAAGGATCCCCTTGGCGAAGATCACGAGAACTACCAAAAAAACCCGCAGGAGATCCATTAACCAAAACAGAGAATTTAACTATAACGATGCATGCCTTAATCCACCTACTCCGCCTTGCCCTAAAGCCCATCCTTTCCATAAGGTAAAATAATGCATTCCAATTCACATGATCATAAGCTATCTTAATGTCTAGCTTAATTATAACACCAGGAGTACCACTCTTCAACCTACTTTCTAAGCATTCATTGGCAATTAGAACTGAGTCAAGAATTTTTCTCCCTCCCACAAAAGAATTTTGAGAGTCAGATGTCAATTTATCCAAAACCCCTCGGAGCCTATGAGCCAACACCTTAGCCAAAAGTTTATATAGGCTACCCACCAGACTAATAGGACGAAAGTCTTTAATATTTACTGCATTAGTCTTCTTAGGGATCAAACATAAAAACGTGGCATTAAGAGATTTCTCAAAAACACACTGGCTGTGAAAATCTTTGAAAAAAGCCAAAACATCACCTTCTAAAACACTCCAACATTTCTGATAAAAAGCGATAGGAAACCCATCTGGCCCAAGAGCCTTATCGCCTTCCGCCTCCTTAAGAGCCTCAACAATCTCCTCCTTCTCAAACTCTCTCTCCAACATAGCCCTCTCAGTTTCGTCTAAACAAGTAAACTCTAACCCATCAATGGTAGGTCTCCATGCTTTCAGTTCCTGATATAATTTCTTATAAAAATCCAACACCAGATCTGTAACATCTGACTCCTCCTCAAAGAGAACGCCATCCACCTCCACTCCCCTAATCTGATTGGTTCACCTATGGGAATTGGCAATTCTATGAAAATATCTCAAAAGAATCTCATGAGATATTTTCTCATTTGATAGAGCCAAACTCCTCCTTTAAGCTACTTATGTATAATATCTATGATTAAACTATTCCACATTATTTCGTTTCATTCTTATCGTTTTAGGATTTAAATAACTAATTAGTAATTTTACTTGGTTTTTTTTTTTTTTTTTAATAACCAGCAAAATTTAGCTTAGGTACCCATATTCTAAAACCATATGATATATAGACTCTGTGATATATATATATATATTTATATATATAATAAGCAAATATATTTTCTCAAAAAAAAAAATCATATATATATATATATATATTTATATATCACAGAGTCACAGACCCACAACGAGCCACAAGCACAACAAAACAAACATGAGCCAAAACTCAAAAACAAAAAAATCAGAGCGAGGCGAACGCAGGCGAAAGAGAAAAGAAAATAAAATAAAAATTCCTCTCGGTGATTCCGATTCAGAACAGAGGCAAGCGAGAGGCGAGGGAGAGAGTGAGAGTTTGAGAGACTAACCGGCGGCAAGTTGGAGGAGGAGCAGCTGTTGCGATCTTGCTGGATCAGTTCAGCCTTCGGTCTTCAGAGCAGAGCACAAGAGTGAGAGTGAGAGAGGTAAAGGACCATAGATCGGTGCGGGGGTCTGAAGGAGGCGAGATGGGCAGGTGGGTCTGAAGGAGGCGAGATAGGCGGGTGGGTCTGATAGCAGCAGGATTGGTGGGTGGGTCTGAAGGAGGCGACGGCGACAAGATTGGTTTGTAGATCAGAGATTGTGGGTGGGTCTGATAGCTTCTCGGCTTGGTTGGTCAGAGGGAAAGAGAGAGGAAGAGAGAAGAGAAAGCTTCCTTGACCGGCGATGTAGATCTGTGGCGAAGACGATGACGGTCCGGTGAGGCTAAGGCATGAACCTGTGGCGCGATCAGATCAACGAAGGTTGGGTTGTCTTCTGCACTTTCACTTCTAGCTCTCTCTCTATCTTCGGGTGTGTGAGTCCGTGTGGAGGGGACGAGGACGGTGATCTAACCGGAGAGGATGTACTTGGGAATCACTTCAGGTGGAGTGTGCTTGAGCTCTCTCTCACTCTCTCTCTTCGTGTGAAAACCTTCGAGAATGTGTGTGAAGTGGAAATCAATTGAAGGTAAAATAAGAATAGAAATGGTTTTACGAGTGAGAAGGATTATTTTAAAGTCAATGGGTAAAATAATTTTCGTTTGACCTAATTTTTGATAAGAATTAAACATACAGTTCGGTGTAAAACAATTTTTTGAAATCCTTTTCAGGCAAAACAGGCAAAACAAACGCAGCCTAATACTCTCTTGTGCTTTAAGTACTTGATTGATGGGGGTGCGGTCTTTCTTGAAAGGATTAGTGCCTTTAACCCAGCTGTGCCAATAGAAGGGTCAGAGATCATCCAGGTGTCAAATTCTTATCTTTTTCTTTTTTTCCTTCTCTCGTATCAGATGAGTAAGTATATTTTGTTAATGGTGTATATTTTCTCCCTCAAGTTAGTGGGACTCGCAGCTTCATCCTCAGGTGCATGCACCTAAGGGTCTTCCTTTTCATGCGCACAAAACACGCATTTGTGGTCTTTTGTCTCTTTTGCAAGAAGACAAAATAGATGCTGGGTAGTTGGTGAAACATCCAACTCATTGTTGTTGAATCTTGACTCGAAGCTGATGATCTTCTCCGCATCTTCCTCTGTCAATTTCCTTGTGCTGAAGCTGGTCATAATGATCCGGCTAGTGAAGTAGTTAATCTTGACTTCACTGTTCTCATTGATCTTTCTTAACTCTCTGTAGATATTGTTGAGAGTATAAGCTCTTTCTAGGTGTAGAAAGCGCTAGCAATAGCCAATCAAGAATTTATAGAAAGCAAAAAGAAGCAGAAACGTGGTGAGATTAGCAAATTAAAACCACCAACAATAGAAATTATTTATATGAACTCACAGCCTGAAATTAATGCAAGGATGAGATCAATTCTGATAGACTGGTTAACTGAAGTACATAGCAAATTTGAATTCATGCCTGAAACCCTCTACCTTACCATAAAATATAGTTGATAGATATCTTTCCCGGACATTTGTTTCAAGGAGAGAACTTCAGTTAGTTGGCATTGCCTCAATGCTTATAGCCTGCAAGTACGAAGAAATATGGGCTCCACAGGTAGTGTTCTCTCTCGTTTGTAATCACTATGTTGAAAAATTGTTTATATTATGGAATATGCAGGTTAATGACATTGATTTAAATCTGATTTTGGACCTGATGTGGGGTATGAAATGTGCAGGTTAATGACTTTATCTGCCTGTCAGACTATGCTTATACAAGAGAGCAGATACTTGTCATGGAGAAAGCAATTTTGGGGAAGTTGGAGTGGTACTTAACAGTTCCTACGGCATATGTTTTTCTCGTTCGATTTATCAAAGCTTCTGTTTCACTAGATAAAGAGGTACTATGTTTATTGTATTTTACAAACAGAACCACTTTCCACTTCTTTTGAAAAGAGTAAGCATAAACTAATTGCCTTCTTTTCTGTTTTTTTTTTTTTTTTTTGACTTGGCCTGTTTATGTAGATGGTATTCTTTCTAGTCTGAGATTGGTCTTATGCATTATCCAACAATAATTTTGTATTGCCCGTCCATGATTGCGGCTGCAGCTGTCTATGCTACATGATGTACCCTTGACAAGAGCCCCTTTTGGAGTGAAACCCTAAAGCATCATACAGGCTACTCTGAAGAACAGTTAATGTAATCTCTTTTTGTTCTACAATACTCTCATTTCTTGTTTGATGAGCTTACTTGATACACTAATTTGTTCTGCCTAAAAAAGGCATCAATTTGAGTTGGATTTCTTTGTCATAGGAATTGTGCTAAGCTACTGGTTGACTGTCACATGGCTGCTGCTGCACAAAGCAAGCTGAGGGTGATTTACAGTAAATTTTCAAATCCCGACATAGGTTCTGGGCCCCAGCGAAATGTTTTCAGGCCACATGGTCATGAATAAATGATTAAAATTTTATTCTTTACCCCATTCATATAATAGTGCTGAATAGGATATCAGAATCTCCTGATTTGATTGTTATTTTTGAAAACTAGCTATTTTGCCACTTCATATGTATAATAATGTGTAGTAATGTATGCAAAATATTTTTAAAAAATTTGGGTGACCATGGCCCTAATGGCGCTACACCATTGAAGTTTAAAAGAAAAATATGACTTCTTTATCATCTTAATAATGGAGTCATAAGAAAACCAAACCAAGATAATCTTGGTTTTTTTTTTTTTCTCAAAAAAAAATTTTAATCTTGTGTTTATTTTATTTTTAAATTTTAATTGATTGAAAATCTAGGTATTAAGATAAAAATGTCGCGCCCCGCGCCAGTCATATATATATATATATATATCTCGAAGTTAGCCATCGAGACCGCTTCTAATTAAACTCTAAATTCGATTTCAATTTTGATTTTGGGCATTTTAATTTTGCTCCACATGTCCAATTTAAGATTTAAATATTTGTGCCAACTAATCAATTATTGAAAAAATGAAGATTCCAACATTAAATGAAATATATATAGAAAAAACCAATCATAGACCCACTCTAATTATTTTATTGTATAAATAAACACCTATGATCTAAACCACCTTTTGGTCCGTTTTGATTGAAATTGTAATATGGAATACTTTCTAAAAAGTGCTAACAAAAAATTACATGAAATTACTATGGTTTAAGTTAAAATAAAAAATACAATCTAAAATATTAAAATACAATGGCTAAGTATATAATCTACAATTTTTTCTTTTTTAAAGTAAAAAATACACAAAGCTTAGTATATGTAGAATTGTAGCCACACATAATGCAAGTTACATGAAAGAAAAATAAAAGCTTGGAAGAAAAGCTCAAATCTCAACATGCAAGTTACATGAAAGAAAAATAAAAGCTTGGAAGAAAAGCTCAAATCTCAACAGAGAGAGAGAGAGAGAGAGAGAGAGAGAGAGAGAGAGAGAGATGAAAACTCAGAGAACTCTATTGAATAGAATTCTCTAGAATTATTTGCATTCCAAGCATAATGATAAATTGTACATTAAGACTCTTTTTATAGAGTTCTACAATTGATCACGTGGGTCTAATCCCAATAACAATTTGTAACTAACTTTCCTAACAGATTACATAAATATCAAGTTTGTTACAAAATCTATCTGGATTAGTTTGAAGTTGTCTGGATTGGTTCAACACGTCAGCAGCACAACCATGTAGATTTCATAGGTTTGGTAGTCTGGAAGGAAGCTTGGAACGACGTCGTGTTAGTCTTAGCTGAAAACATAAAACTCGTCTAAAACAGAGCAACGTCGTGCTACTTAACCAAACGATGTCGTATGTCTATAAACTAAAATGGCACCATTTGATATATTACCGTTAAGTAGCCGTTTTGCTCATTTTTTGAAACAGGATTAGAATCTAACTAAGAATTGGACAGATGGCTTTGGCTTTTTCCTCTTTCATCCCCCCTCAACATCATGGGGGAGACAGGTAGCATGATTTTGGCTCTCAGAAATAGGAAACGAGAAGTGGGAAGGCTTTTAGTGAATGCAGCTGCTAGTTGATCATCAGTGGCAATTTATTTAACTTGAAGATCCTTGCGAAGAACTTGATCTTGAATGAAATGGTAATCGACTTCAATGTGCTTCGTTCTGGCATGAAAACAGGTTTGGAAGCAATTGCTAATGCAAAAACATTGTCACACCAAGGTTTGGGTGGATTGGAAAGAAAAATGCACAAATCTTTCAACAATTGACGAAGCCAACAGAGTTTTGCAACATTGGTGGTAAGAGCTTGATATTCATATTATGTGGAAGATCGAGAGACAGTCATCTGTTTTTTGGCACTCCGGGTAATAGGACTATACCTCAAATAAACTAAATAGTTAGTTGTGGATTGTCTATCATATGGTTCACCAACCCAATCTGAGTCAAAAAATGCTAAAAGTAATAGAGGACCTGGTGCAGATTAGGTGACTTATAATGCAATTTAGGTGTGGGAAGTTTATTAATAATGTGAGTTGCAGTTGCAACCATTGTTATTGATACCGTTCCGTTCCGGTCAGAATGGCCGGAATTTTTCATACCGGTATGCAAACCAGTACCAAAATACCCCATATTTCACCTTGGGTCAAATTTCGGGCCATTTTTGTCATTACGGACAATTTCGGCCAATTTCGGTTGAGATATAAATTCCAGCCGGTACAGAATTTGGCCTGTTATTATTAAAAAAAAAAAAAGTAAACATCCAAACGACGCCAGCCCGTTGTTTGCCTGAATGAACCCAGCGTCCCAACCCACTTCTATCCGTTTTCTATCCACTGGTTAGTGGGAGTGTGGGATTGGTGGTGTCTTCTAAAGTCTAGTTCTATTCTATCCTCTTTTATTGATTTCAAATTTCAACTTTTGTGACCCCATCATGTGAGTAACTTTGGAAATGACGAAGAAAGTTAAAAAAAAAAAAAAAAATCCAAAAGCAAATGTCAGAGGTATTATTTTTATTTTCCTCATTGTGTACAATGGTTTATAACTTTATATTAATATTAATTTTTTTAAAAAAATTATTATTAGAAAAATGTTATATTGATAACATTTTCACAATACTTTCACAATAAATTGTAAATAATAGATTGATATAAGCTGTTATTAGAAAACCAAAAAGTAATTTTAATTCTAGATTTAAATTAAAACTACTAACAACTAGACACTTATGGTGAAATTATTGTGAACATAGCACTTCTTTTATTATTATAGTTTTAAGATTCATATACAAATTAAAATGTTAAGAACTTTTGTGCTTTGACTTTCACATTTTTTGTATTTTTTAGGATTATCCAAAATGTGAATTTTATTTGTGGACAATTATAAATAAATATTTTTTTAATTTTAATTTATTTAATTTTAAAAAATTAATTAAATTCATTTTTATATAATAGTAACACTTCTTTAAATTGAAACTTTTATGTTGTATACGTGCGTGTTCATATATATATATATATATATATATATATAACGAACCTCGAAATACCCTGAAACAGTATGCCGAAATAGGTCGTTACTAAAATATTCCGTTCCACTAGACAAACCGAAACAGGGTCCGAAACAGGGTCCGAAACGGAATTAATAACATTGGTTGCAACCACATATACCTGTGTTTCCTCTCAGCAACACCATTTTGCTGAGGTGTGTGTGGGCAAGAAATTGATGAATGATGGCTTGTGAGGAACAAAACTCAGCAAAGGCTTTAGAAGAAAACTCCCCACCACCATCTGACCTAAATGTCTTGAATTGATTTTCTACTGTGGCTTTGAAAAATTTGAAGATATTAAAGACATCTGACTTGAGCTTAAGTAAATAAACCCCTACAAATCTAGTATAGTCAGCAACAAAGACAAGATATTATTTGTAGTCATTAACAGAAATAACAGGAGCGGGACCCCACACATCACAATGAATGAGTTTAAGAGGTAATTTAGATTGAAAATTTGATTTTACAGAGGGAAGTTGATGAATCTTGCCACTAAGGTAGTGCTTACAATCTGAAGTAACGGAAGAAGTACACTTGAATACATTAGAATGTTCAAGAACTGAGATTGCTGAATGTAAACTATTATCACTAGAGCTAGATTATGCAAAAGTGATTGGAGGATGAGTGAACAAAGGAAGCTTGGATTGAAGTTTTAAGTAGAAAGGATAGACACCATTCTCACTCAAGCCCCTGTAGAGGAGTCTCCCCGTAAGAATATCCTTAATTTTGAGCTCATTAGCATCAAAGTGACAAGAACAATTGTTGTATAAGCAAAATTTGTGCACAGACAACAAATTCATAGCAATCCTAGGGGCGTATAAGACATTACAAAGAATAAACTTGTGGCATTTGGTGTGGATAGAGGAGTTACCTATATTGTTGATTGGAAGTAACCATTCCCCACAGTGACTTGTTCAGCACCCTTATACTAAGATGGAATGGAAAGATTGTTCAAGTTGGCTGTGAGATAGTCTGAAGTACCTAAATCAACTAACCATGGATCTTGGTTGCTAGTGATAGAAGCATTAGATGCAGTAGTCATAGTTGCAAGTTTGTTTGGAGGATTTTTTCCTTGATAAGCAAAATCCTTCCTATGATAACAATCTAGTGCAAGGTGACCAGTCTTCCCGCAAATCTAGCACAAAGGACGATTATAATCAGCTCTTAAGGACTGATTTCTAAACTGAGTTCATTTGATTTTGATGTGGAGAGTAATTCTAATGAGAAGAACCACCACCGTTATAGTTATCTGCCACCACCTCTTCCTCTTCCAGAACCTTGATTCTAAGTATTACTTCCGTTTGGCCTTGAGTTAGCAGCAAACATAGCTAAAGATTGAGGAATAGTCACAAAATTCTCAGTCATTGCTGGTTCTTCACTTTGCAACATAATGGAGAGTTGCTCATAAGTGATTGGATCACCTTGCGAACTCTTTGGGCAAGCCTCGAAGAACAATGCAGAGAAGTTATTCATTATCAACTACAACTCCTACTGCAAGAAGGTTGTCTCTTGCAATCATGATCTTCTACAAGAACACATTCACAGTGTCACTTCCTTTTTTCATGCTTTGCAATTCCAACTGCAGATTGAGAATATCGGCTCTTAAAGTTGGGGTGAATCTTTGTTCTCAAGTATTCCAAACCTCTCGAGAGCTTGTGATTCCAACTACTACACAGTAGAAAGTCCTTGATTGTCAAGGAGAAATTGACATGGTTGAGGCACAGTGCCATCGATATGATCAAATAGTGAATAAGCTTCAAGAATGGTGACATGCTGGGATGCACGAACGCGGCACCGGAGGTGCCGTACCCGCGTCATACACGGCGCGACGCGGGAGGGACGCCGCTGCTCGCGCGTCGAGCCGCGTCTGCCACATGTCGTCTTCGGTTTTCAAGCTGACTCGCGCCGACGCGGCTCCGAAGCGGCGCGATTCGGGCTAAACTGGGCTGAATCGCGCCGACTCGGGCCGTATCGGGCGATATCGCCGATTCAGGCCGAAAAAAAAAAAAAAAAAAAAAAAAAAGGCGCAAAACGCACCATTTGAACTTAAAACGAACCCTAAATGGCCTGTTCCTGGAACTCTCTCACGCACTCATTTCTCACATCATTAGTTCATCCACCCAAAGTTCATCTCTCTCACAGCGTCACTCACTTTCTCGTCTCTGTGCTCTCTGCCTCTCTGCGGTCACTCACTCCCTCGTCGCTGCCTCTCTGCCTCTCTGCGGTCACTCACTGCCTTTCTGCCTCTCTGCATTCTCACTTCATCGGCTCTGTGCTCGCTACGGTCTCTCTGCCTCTCTGCATCTCCGTGCCTCTCTTCACTTAAGGCAAGCACTCTTCAGCCCTTCACTCTCTGCCTCTCTTCACTTAGTTACTTAGTTTGATTTGTGATTTGTGATTTTTGAATCTGTGAATATGATAAGCCTTGTGATAATGTGATTTGTGATTTGTGATCTGTGAATGTGATAATGTGATTAGTTTCTTTTCAATCTTAGTTTTATTTAGTTAATAGTTATTAAACTTATTATTTGTGAATCTGTGAACTTGGTTTGAATCTATTGAATTTATTGAATAGTTATTATTTGTAGGTTAAATTGAATCCATTGAATTTGCAATAGATGAAGTTGCTAGCATAGAAACTTCACCTTCATCTAATCAAGAAGTGCCAAATGATGAATCTCCTCTTTGGCAGTATGTGACTAAAGTAGAAAAACCACTTGGTGCATCTGTTAAATCAGGGGGAAACACATACTTCAAGTGCAATTATTGTGGTGTAGTTTATATGGGATCTTATTCTAGGGTTAAGGCTCATTTGTTAAAAATTCCTAATAAAGGTATTAAAGCGTGCCCTAACGTGACATCGAGTCATTGGCTGGAAATGCAGCAAATGCATGATCAAGTTGAGAATGATAAGTTAGAGAGAGAACAGAGAAGTCAAATTCCGTTACCCCCACCTCCCCCAAGCCGTGGGTCTATACCTAGTTCCCCATTTCGGAGACATGAAATGAGTGATAGTACAAATCCGATTGATGGTAAGAGAAGGAAGGTGGTTGTGAATAATACTTTGGAGAAAGCATACCAAAATAATGCTAGACATGAATTGGATAATAGAATTGCTAGGATGTTTTACACCGGTGGGCTTCCGTTTAACTTTGCAAGGAACCCATATTATCGTAATTCCTATGCATATGCTGCTACCCAGAGCATTCCGGGTTATGTTCCTCCTGGATACAATGCCTTGAGAACCACACTTCTGCAAAAAGAAAGAGCTCATGTTGAAAGACTTTTGAAACCAATTAAAGACTTTTGGCTTGAAAATCGTATAAGTATTGTTTCTGATGGATGGTCAGATCCACAAAGGAGGCCTCTTATTAATATTATGGCTGTATCAGATGGGGGTCCAGTGTTTATAAAGGCAATTGATGGATCAGGTGAGTTCAAAGACAAACATTATATTACTGGGGTGTTGAAGGATGCTATAAAAGAGATTGGACATGAAAAAGTTGTCCAAGTCATCACTGATAATGCTAGTGTGAAGAAGGCTGCTGGATCTCTTATTGAAGGTGAGTATCCTAAAATATTTTGGACACCCTGTGTTGTCCACACTCTCAATCTAGTTTTGAAGAATATTTGTACAGCAAAAAACACTGAAAAGAATAAAGTTACATATGAGGAATGTAGTTGGATTACACGTATTGCTGATGATGCATCTTTCATACGTGTTTTTATCATGAACCATTCAATGAGGTTGGCAATGTTTAATGAAGTTTGTCCATTAAAAATACTCCAAGTTGCTGATACTAGATTTTCTTCGGTTGTTATAATGTTGAAAAGGTTAAAGTTGATAAAAAGATACCTTCAAGCCATGGCTATTAGTGACCAATGGGCTTCTTATAAGGAGGATGATGTTGGAAAAGCTCAAAAAGTGAAAGCTCTAATTCTAAGTGATCTTTGGTGGGATAATATTGATTATATCATTGAATTCACAGCACCAATTTATGATATGCTACGAATAGCCGACACAGATAAGCCTTGTCTTCATCTTGTGTATGAGATGTGGGATTCAATGATAGAGAAGGTGAAGAAAGTAATATATCGATACGAAGGCTTGGAAGATGATCAGTATAGCTCATTTTGGAGTGTGGTATATGATATACTCATTGATCGATGGACTAAAAATTGTACACCACTACATTGCTTGGCTCATTCCTTAAATCCTAAGTAAGTACATTTATTTTCTATTTTCTTTAGTTCCTCCTTCTAGTAAAACACACTTTTCATTTATATTTGTTTTTTAATCTTTAACTCTAGGTTTTACTCCATTGAATGGCTTTCGGAGAATCCAAAACGCAGCCTTCCACATCGAGATCATGAAATTTCTATGGAAAGGAGCAAGTGTTTAGATCGATACTTTGAAGATGTGCATGAATTAAGTGTGGTGAAGGTTGAATTTGCAGCATTTTCAAGAGGGAAGTTTCCTTCACCAGCTGCCTTGACAGACAGGTGGATCTTAGAACCTTTGGTTTGGTGGCAATACCATGGTTCTGCATTTCCAATTCTTCAAACCCTTACCCTTAAACTTCTTGGACAACCTTGTTCATCCTCATGTGCTGAGAGGAATTGGAGCACATACAAATTCATTCATTCCTTAAAAAGAAACAAAATGGCTCCTGCACGCGCTGAGGATTTGGTATATGTGCATTCTAATCTTCGTCTCTTGTTAAGACGCAATGAGGAGTACATACATACAGTAACAAAGATGTGGGATATTGCAGGAGACTCTTGGAATGAGAGCGACATACATGGAGAAGCTGGAATTCTTGAGAGTGCAACCCTTACACTTGATGAGCTAGAGTTGGAGGCCATGGTTATTGGGAATGCTAGCACTAGTGCTACTACTAGTGAAAGTGAAGTTCGAAGTGCACCTATTGATCTTGATGATGATGATGTTGGTATTTGATTGTCTTGTTAGTTGTCTTTTATTTAGTTTTAGTTTCAAACTTATGAGTTGTATTCTAATTTCAGAACATCATGGAATGTTTTAGTTTCAATTTTGTGGGTTGTATTTAATTTGTAAACATCATGTTTTAGTTATTATCTACTATTGCTCCTAAATTTGGTATATGTTTATATAATGTGAGAAAGTATGCTTAGCAATATATTAAAAATTATAAATAAAAATATTTTTAATAATTTTTTAATTGCCGAGTCCCGCCGCACCCGCACCCACCTTTTTCAAAAATTGCCGAGTCCCGCACCCGCACCCGCATCCACACCCGAGTCCCGAAACGCGTCCATGCTTCATAGGTGACATGTTGATGCCTCCATGGAATGTAATTTGTGTAATCAAGCTTGATTGACATCAGGTTTGACATGTTTGAGAGGAGTAGTAATGGAGATTGTAAAGATTGAGTGTGAAATATGGAAGGTGAGCTAGTGCTTGATGAGGTAGCTGTGGTAGAGGCAGTGGAAGCCATGGAAATTGGCTCTGATACCATGAAAGAAAAATGAAAGCTTGGAAGAAAAGCTCAAATCTTAACATATAGAGAGAGAGAGAGAGAGAGAGAGAGAGAGAGAGAGAGAGAGAGAGAGAGAGAGAGAGAGAGATATATATATATATATATATATATATGAAAACTCAGAGAACTGTATTGAATAGAATTCTCTAAAATTATTTGCATTCCAAGCATAATGATAAAATGTACATTAAGACTCTTTTTATAGAGTTCTACAATTGATCACGTGGGTCTAATCCCAATAACAATCTATAACTAACTTTCCTAACAGATTATATAAATATCAAGTTTGTTACAAAATCTATCTAGATCAGTTTGAAGTTATTTGGAGTGGTTCAACACGTCAGCAGCACAACCATGGAGGTTTGGTAGTCTTGAATCTTGATAACCAGAAAACGGAGTTGAGGAAGGAAGCTCGGAACGAAGTCGTGTTGGTCTCAGCAGAATACATAAAACTCATCTAAAACAGACGACGTCGTGCTACTTAACCAAACGATGCCGTTTGTCTTTAAATGAGAAAACAGCACCATTTGGCATATTACCGTTAAGTAGCCGTTGTGCTCATTTTTTGAACCAAGATCAGAATCTAACTAAGAACTGAACAGATGGCTTTGGCTTCTTCCTCTTTCATTACATGCTAGTGGGTAATTATAGATGAAGGTCCAAGGCTCCTCAGAAATATTTTCAACTTTGGGGGGCCATGGTGATGGAACTCTAATCCTTGAGTAATTTTACCATTAAGATCCGAAATACAAAATACATAGGAGATTTTTGAAAATCTTTGGGAGGGCATGGCCCCCTTTGCCCCTTAATAGATCCGACAATGAGTGAACAAGAAATATAATATTACTCTTTTGACAAGCAATATCAATTATTTCTTTGGCAATGAATAAACTTTTCTTCTACAACAACAAAAAAAACCTTAAATTAACAACCAAGTAAAATAATAATTTGAGGCAATTTCTCTTAGCTAAATTTTCATTGATGGACACCCAAATTCATTCTTCCTCTATGAAAATGAAAAATCAAATTAGTTTTTTGGTTCTCATTGTCTAAGCCGTTTTTACGTTTGAGTTCATTTTTGCACATTTATGCGTGTCTGATTCAAGTCTTGCACTTGCAGCTTAATTTGTCTGTTTTTCTAATGTTTCGAATATTTATATTATATTCTCTCATGCAACTTTTAATTCTACCTAATGTTTCAATTCAACAAGTCTACCTGCAAAATCCTGTTATTCGCAACTGTTTGAAGATTTTGTTTTGCTGAGGCTACACAAATTATAGGTTGAATTTTGGAGAGACTCAAGGATTTATATGATGATTTTTTTTTTTTTTTTGAGAAAGTTATATGATGAATTGATGATATATTTAAATATGGCACATATGGATCATAATACTGTCCCATTGCAGTAAGGATCCTTATTGCATTAAGAATGAGAAATTAATAGCATCTAAAAGAAATATAAGAATTAATATTGACTTTGATTCAAACCAACTTCTAAATTCAAAAAAGTCCGAATAAGAAAATTTCACTTGTCAGATATTAATAGAATAGAAGCTTTCATATGAATCAATACAGAGTTATTAATAATTCAGTGGGAGTCCTTTATAAAACACTAGTAACAATACACACCCAATTAAATGACCAGAGTTCAGCAATATATACGCAATATACAATACAACATGCATAAAATAAAGGAGATTATTTTTCTTCCCCATCATTTGTGTTACTCCTAGTAACCATTACTAAAAGGCAAAACGGGTAGTAGACAATGTAGCGAAAAAAAGGATGTGGTAAGGAACTTGGCAAACATAGTGGAAAAAATAGTAACGTGAGGATAAGGAGGCAGAATGATCCAATGATCAAAACGATAGAAGCAAGCCAGTGGATGCCTCTCACCATTAAGTAACTACCAGTCATGAATGCTGAGGAGACCATAATAAGAGCTAGTCCCAATATTGGCACGGCAAACTTCAGGGAAGCAATAACCAAGTTAAGATCACCTAATTGTGCCCAGATGAGTGCAACAACAACAGTAACAGAACAATACATAGCTATGGTGTTGCTGATAATGAATACTTGGAACAAGTGGTGTCTTAGGAATTTTGCCATGCCTTTGTGTGGATCAGTGTCATCGTTGCCGCCTGGCACAGTGAAACCTGCAGCAAAGGTTACAGTGGCCACAAGTGTTGCAACCAACAATAGAGTGTTGACCCTATCCTTGTAATTGTCCATGTTGGGTGCTTCCCTTGGCTTTGAACTTGGCAAATTGTCCTTGGAAGTGCTTGGACTAGGTGCATGTGAGACGCCGGCGTATCTCAAGGCTAACCACGTCAATCGCTGCATCATAAATGACAAACATTTTGTCATGACGATATTGGTCAAACATAACATGATCTCCCCCCACTAGATATATAGTTTTTGCAGAATTGAAGTTGAGCTTTTAATACAATATTAGAATTTATATATTTTGAGAGAAAGAGAGAGGCCCCACCCGAATGGAAAGGCCACAAACAATTTCAAATATTTTTAAGAGGAAAAAGTTTGACAACAAACTTGTAACCTTAAGCAAAAAGTCCATTTAATATATATATATATATATATATATATATATATTTTTTTTTTTTTTTAATGTGAATTTTGACAAATATAACATTGAAATACATTTTTTTATTATATCCTTTGTGCTTACAACTTTTTTCAGAAAATTAAATATCAATAACAATGTTATCAATCAAATGTTTACATTTTAAGTGTTTTTAATTTAAAATTATGCATAAGAAATAATTTTATAGATCGAATAGTAAATAACATTCAATTGACATGAAATTTGAGTGTTTGTTAATAGCATAAAGAACATATAATTTAATAGTTATATTTTCAAAATATATAATAATGTTATTGATTTTTTAGTGAGAATTATAACCTTAAATTACAACCGAGTTTGTAATCAACTTTTTTCTTTTTAAAGATCAAGTTTTGAGTCACATGTCAGGTAAGGAAATTTCTTACCCCACTAAAGCTATGTTTGGAACCTCTATTGAGTATGCATAAAATCATTTACAAAGGCGAAAAAAAATGGTGTTTTGTTAGAAATTTCAGAATTTGTAAAAGTCATTTACCTAGAATGTATTTTTCAAATTCTATTTTCTAGAGCAGAAATCAAAAGTCAAATTCTATTTTCTAGAGCTAGTCCCATAGCAAGAGCTCTTTCTTCTCTTTCTTTTAATTAATTAATTTTGTTTCTTCTCTATGCACCCTTCACAGAAAGCCCTTTCCCCATCTTCATTTGTTCTCACAGAAACTTATTTCTCTTTCAATCAATCTCTCTCTTTTTCAATCCAAAATCACAACAAAACAAAAATGAAATCCCAAAATTACATCAACAATTTCTCTCTCTCTCTCTCTCTCTCTCTCTCTCTCTCTCTCATAGATTCCTTTTTGTGTTTTTTTTTTTTTTTTTTGAAAATTTCAAGCACTCAAATGAGTAAAATCAGAGAAATAAAAATCCCAAATTTTGTGCTTCCTCGACATTAATCTGTTTTCCAAATTGATCCTCTTTTTTCTTTTCTCCAAAAAGAAAAAAAAAAAAAAAATTGCCAAGGAATCAACTTGATGCTATTTCAGTACTAGGTTTACATCTACCACCCGAATATATGCAATTGCTTTCCCATGATTTTTTTTAGTCAGTAGGATTTTCTTTTCTTTTTTTAAAAGCAGTCAGTAGGATTTGAAAGATATTTAGTATTTATTTTTAATTTTTAGGACATGATGTTTCGTTACTCAATATTTAATTTAACTTTAGCCAATGCCAATTGGCAAAGTTTCTGATGGTTGTATAAGAGATTTGGGTTCAATCCCCGCCTACACCAAAAACTAATTGGTGTCTTGGTCTGATGATAAAGAGTTATCATCAGAAGCGGACGCCATAGATTAAAGCTTTCAAAAAAAAAAACTTTAGCCAATGCAAGTTGCAACTTGAAATTTATTTATTTTTGGTTGAAATGACCAAGGCACAAAACGTTAAAAGCAATTGCAAGACCATTTTTATAGTAGCAAGCCCATTAATTTGGGCTGTCAGTTCATTTGGACTAGTGGCCCAAACTAGTGACCCGATTGGGATGAATCTACCCACTTTTTTTTCTTTTTTGAAAAAACAAGCACACACGCAAGGCATGGCTTTGAAATCCAGACCGTTCATTGAACTGTAAAAGGAATAGGTTCAAAGTTCTTGAGGTCGAATCGAGATTGAACAGGGGTCAAACTGTAATAACGTTATAATTAATTTAATAATTAATTAAAGCCTAAATATAGATATTATATTTATAAAACTAGCAAAACTGACTAATATATCTATATATGTGAGGGAAATTTAATAATTTTTAAACATACATTTAATAATTAAATAAGAAAGTTAGTGAAATAAAATAATAACCATGAAAACATTAAAATTTATGATTAATTTTTGAAGTAAATTTGCATATCTTTGAAGCATTTTAATTATAGTTTTTTTTTTTTTTTAATATTCATTGTAAGAGATGAATAATTTAATTAAGTAGAACATAATTATGTTAAGTTGTTTTTTTTTTTTTTTTTAAATTGAACCGAGGTTGGACTGCGTGGTTCATTCCACCGGTTCTGCATAAACCGTGTGGTCCAACCCCGGTTTAAGGGGTTCACGGAATTAAAAATAATTCTGGTTCTCTATCGATAAAAAATCGGTTTTCATCCCGGTTTGCAGTTTTCCCGGTCAAACCTCTTGTTTCAGTCCGGGTTTCAAAACAATGACGCAAGGGAGAGGGAAATGATGTGCTAACAATCTGCTAACTTGATATCCACTTGTGGATGGTTTTGACCTCTATTACAATTGATAGTCAGTGGTACTTATGTAACCTAATTAGTTGAGGTCAGATAGCAAATCCATATAGAACTTGACGCGACTAACTTGTGACCATACCTAACAAAAAATTTATTTAATTCGGCCTAACGATCTACTTGCATAACAAAATACCCTGGTTGGCTATATTTTTATTGTAACTCTTGGTTGGCTATATTTTAATATAAGACTATCGGGGTATATATAGATCCTAACTCTAGAGACCAATGATACACTAATTCTGGAATGACTTATACTCCTACATCTGCGGTCCTACCACAAGTAAGTCTAATATATGTTGGGTTAAATTACCACTTATTCTAAAAGTAGATCTTAATATATTAATGATCCGTTTGAATTAGGAGAGAGGGAGGGAGAGTAGAGTAGAGTTGGCCAAAAATTAGCTTAATATACAGTCAACTCTACTCTACTCACTCTTGCTCCCCATCCCTTCCTTTAATCCAAATTGGTCATAAATTTAAACAAATTATAACAGTTTCATGGATGACATACCTCTCGAAACGAGGGCACCTTCCCACTATACTTTCCCGCCATGTCAAGAGCTGTCTTGCCTTCTTCATTCAACAACTTTAAGTCAACTCTTTTGTCCCATGTCAGAATGCTCACGACCTTAGGATGCCGACCCTTGGAGGCCAAATGTAAAGATGTGTTTCCATCTTCATCTTTTTCATTGATAAGCATTTCAAGTTCAGGCATTTTGAGCATATAATCTACCACTTTGGCTTTCCCACTCATAGCAGCTACATGCAAAATGTTTCGATCTTGATGGTTGAGCAACTCAACCGAATCTGGACATCTTTGGATAAACACTCGAACTATCTTGATATGTCCTCGACTGGATGCTGTGTGAATTGGAAAGAAGCCATTCCGGTCACTTTCATATATGTAATCTGCAAATTTGTTTAAAAAGTAGCGAACCCCTTCAAGGTATCCTATGTATGCTGCATAGGAAAGAGGTGTCATCCCCTTGCTGTCTCTATCTTTAATGCGATGTGGATTTTCACTCATAACACTATCCAACACATCTGGTACACAAAAATGAAATATCATTCACCCATAATTAAAAACCTTGATGATAATAAGAAATAAGAAACATCTTGATCCAATCAACTTTGTTAGATTCCTCCATAAAGCGATCAGATTTAACAGAAATAAAAAATAAAAAATTTAAACTCGTCATCCCTTAATTTCTTGTTGAGTATACAAAGTTAATAGAAGATAAATAAATCAAATTTGATTTCAATGAGTTTTAAAATTTGATCTCAACATGTAAGTTGTCTTTTAACTGTTCACATTAGGGCTGTCCAAATCAACTGCCCACCCACCCAAACCCTCCCCCCCCCCCCCCCCCGACTTGACCTGGAACCACCAGATCCAACTTCTTTGGCAATCGAACTCGAGTCTTGACTCCAAAAACCCAACGCCGATGGGTCAG
Organism: Castanopsis chinensis; assembly: GCA_032878915.1. NCBI lineage: Eukaryota > Viridiplantae > Streptophyta > Magnoliopsida > Fagales > Fagaceae > Castanopsis > Castanopsis chinensis. The sequence goes on from JAVQMG010000084.1 coordinate 3,086,388, forward strand.
GTTTCGAATCTCTTCCTCTAAAATCAATGAAACCAGACCTGCTTGAAGCCCATTAAAATCCAACCATTTTTTTCCAAATTCTGGCCATTTTTTCACTTAATCTGTCGATTTCTAGCACAATAAACACCGGGTCTAGCCGAACTAGTGATTTCTCATCATGATTTGATAGAAATCTCGCCAGATCCGACGAGATCTCACTGGATCTTGGATGGATCTAGCAAGATCTCGCCGAATCTGGTGAGATCTCGCCATATTTTGGCAGATTCTGGTGGATATCAAGTTCACCCAAACCAACGACTACCCGCAGGAAACCCCGAACTGATGAATCCGTTATTGTAATGGGTTGGTTGCAGGTTGAAAAACAACTCACCCAATCTTGTATAGGTCGGTTGCGGGTTGGGCAAAAACCCAACTTGCCCGATCCATGAACAGCCCTAGTTCGCATAAATTTGGTTAAATTATATATATATATATATGAACAAAATTTAACTACAAAATTGGTTGTAGTCTTATGCTACAACCTTACTCAATATCATTAACATTATAACAAATTTCAAAATTTTTACTGTTGGATCGTATGTTCTTTACGCTCTTAATACACATGTCAAATTTTGTGCCAATCAAATATTACTTACTGTGTGATCTATAAGATTATATTTTATGCATAGTTTTAAACTATAAAAACTTGCAATTTAAATAATTTATTGATGACATAGTTATTGGTTTTTAATTTTCTAGAAATTTTGCAAGTATGGAGAATATAAGAAAACAATATAATGCAATGGTGGATTTGTCAAAATTTATTTCCAAAAAGAAATATCGAATAAGGTTGTAGCTAAACTTTGTCATATATATATATATATATATATTAGACTCATCATTCTAACTAAATTTTGGTACACTTAGTATTTAATAACCGAAACTTGCAAGAGAATAAAATTACGCATTTGATTTACTTATTAATAATGTTGGTACCATGTGCTAAATACTGTTAAATTACATGTTCTTTATATTCTTAATAGTCATACCAAATTTCGTATCAATCAGATGCTATTTATTACATTCAATACCAATTAGATGCAATTTATAATCAAATCTAATTAGAATAAGTTGTGTTGCTAGATTTATTTTTATTCTAATAAATATTTTTAATTGAGTTTAAATTCTTTTTGTTCTATATTTAAATAAGAACTTTATCATTTCATATTTTCTTTAATTGGTAAATAGATAATATACTATCATAGTTATCAAATTTCATATTTATACAAAAAATAAAAGAGAAAAAAACTATATTTTGTTAAACTCTCTACTTGAGAAGAAAATGTGAATTCTTTTCATTTAACTTTCCATCCCATCAAAAATTTGCATCTATGTTAATATATTAATTAATTGACATTTGCTAATAGAGAAATGCATTTATTTTCTTATATTAATTATTTATTTTTAGACAATGCACTTATTATTGATATAAAAGAAATTTATATGATTATTTTTATAAAATTTATTTAAGAAAAATTTTATATAGAATACTTATTGTGCAAAAAAATGATTTAGAATAGGAATTTTTATGTAATTTGCAGGATTTTTTATGCAATCCATTACATGGAGGTTAAAAAAACTATCTATATATAGGCATTCTTCCTCAGGTTTAATTGCTTTGAAAAAAAAAAAATGAAATAAAAACCATTAAATAAAAAAGAAAAATTAATAATACATGAAATAAAGAATATAAAAAATAATTGCGAAAAATAATATGTACAAAAGTATTAAATATTAAATATGTTCATATGTACAAAAATTATTTGAAATAATTAAATATTTCAGAATTTACAAAAGTAATATGTCCACATTTTTAATTATACTAATCTTAGTAAGTAATATTTCATAACTTCTTTTTTCTAATGACATGTAACATAGTGTGTTTAATTAATTAATTATTTATAGGTAGTGCACCAATTAGTTATATAAAATTAATTTCTACAATAGATTTATATAAGAAACCATTTATTGGATATGATATCACTCAAACAAAGTCCAACAAACGCACTACTTTAAAAACTATACTAGACCGACTAGTTTAACCAGCAATTAGGCACCAGTTCGGTCCGGTAAAATCTCCTTAAAAACCGGTTTTTAAAACCATGGTGCAACTTCACTCTCATTAGAACCATTGTTAGGAACTCATGAGTAGAATTCACTAGCTTGTAAATGGAGGTTGCCCAAGAGCTTATAAACACATAGTTAAACTTATACTTAACCCATGTGGAACTCAAAGATCATAACAACCATCAATAATATCATTGTATTATACACTAATCATGAACTACCATCTCAACAATTGTGAAAAACTTTGTAAAATTTATTGTGTCACTAAACTTATTGGTGTTATGTTAATTAAATTCATCATTTTCTAATAACCCAAAAGTTTTGTAACAACCAGTAATTTATCGATTGGGATGGCTGAGAAAAACATGGAAACGGCTGGAAAATGAAATATAGTGAAGTAGCTAGTAAACTTACCTATGTTCCTTCCAGTAATGGCAGCGTGAGCAATTAATTTGACTTCATCAAATGGCAGCAGAATTCTACCTCCTCCTTCTACCATGGCCATATTAATTCTTTCTGCTTTTTCTATCATGAACTTCACCATTTCCGCATCCCCTGCTTCGGCTGCCATATATAGAGGAGATTTGTGCTCCTCATTCGGACAATATGACACTTCTGGATTTGTTTCAACCAAGAAACCAGCGATCTTACTGTACTTTGTTTTCGAAACCAAATCCACTTCTCTGTATTTGTTTATCAAGGCCAGGTGAAGGGCAGTATTCCCTTCATTATTCTGAATCTCCAGAAATGCACCACCAGAGACAGAGGCCAATTTTTTTAACGTGGACAATTGCCCACAACTTGCAGCTACATGGAAAGCAAGTTCACCAGCAGAGTTTTTCTCCATCCAAAACCCATGGTCGTTTTCAAGCATCGCTTCCACAAGCTGAGAGTGACCTAAGCTTGCAGCAATATGAAGGACTGTATTCAATTGGGGAGTTTTTTGGGACAAAACAGGACCTTCCAAATCCTCGGCTTTAAGATTTTTGATGAAGTCAGTGTCCCCACTCTTTGCAGCCATGTACAAGTCAGGTTGCATGCTTGCAGCCCTTCTAGAAACATCAGTACTAATCTCTTCCTCCTCTTCCTCCTCCGTTCCAGTTTCAAAACTCTCTTCTCTTTCTAGGTCGCTCGGTAGCTCTCTGTTCATCTCAGCATCAATATTAAGTAGATGTCGTGGAGCCCGTCGATGAGTCTGTTGAGATGAGTAGGAGCGTTTTCTCGGCATTGAGGACTTCCAGGTAATTTCTGTTCACTAACGTCAATCAAAATGTGATTAGGTTCGCTAGACCTGTAAAGACTTTCAGAACTAAAAACTGGTACACTGAGTTTTTTCGGAAAAATATTGGTTACAGTTAACAGGAATCCGAATTGCTTGTTAATTGGATAAAGGAATTGCCGAAATAAAGAGCAAAAGGTTGAGTCATTCGGTAACATAAGTATCGAGTCAGAATCAAAGCTGCTCCTTCCCGTGTAAGAGATTCCACTTTCAAATAAATTTCATATCACTTTATGTTGTGCTGATTTTTCTCTCTTCGTTTCAATTATTTGTTTGACAATAAAATAGCCTAATTAAATAGGTAATAAACTATAACCAGAGTCATGAATCAGGCTTATACAGTGAGTAAGTTAGCTCTCAAATCCTCTCTCTCTAACACACACTCTCAATATTTCATAGGAAAAAAATATCTTATGAGATGATCTTATAGTTCATCTCTCCCATGATACGTGTGAGTCCCACGCATGAGTTCTATATGTTGTAAAAGAGATGTCTCATAAGACCTTCTCATAAGGTATCTTCTCATTTGATAGAGCTAAACTTTTTCGTTAAACTACTTATGTATAATATCTATGTTTAAACTATTTGCCGTTATTTTGTTTCATTCAAATTGTTTTAGGATTTAAATAACTAACTAGTCGCTAACCCGTGCGATGCACGGTATTGTGTACGAAGATTTAAACAATTCTTTATTTCTTCATCTTTGATTTCACATTAGGATTCCTATCCTTGATATGAAACATTAAATTACAAAATGGAAAATATAAATCAAACATAAATTAAAATTAAAATTAGGATTTCAATCCTTTACATCCTCAATATCCAATAAATGCTAAAATATCAATTTCCAATAAATTGAAAGACAACTTTAAAGTACTTTTTGTATTTTCTTCCTTTGTCGTTCTTACATTCATTTGAGTACCACTAATATAAGCTTGTCAATAAAACACGTTGAGAAATGTATTACGACATGTAGAAGTTAGATATCAAATTTGTAATTTTTCTATATTAAAAAAATATGTTCAGTTTGTTTATTATCTCTCTTTTGGTGGATTTCGGAGTCTTTATTTTGAATTCAAGGAATCCTTTAGTATCCAGCCCTTTCACGCTTTCCTTCATATCAGACCATAGGATTACAATGAAATCATTCTAACCATGAAAGAACTAAATGAACAAAAGCTATAGGAGTAAAACAAAATCATATGGTCATACTAACCATTATTTAGTAGACGAACCATGTCACTATTTAGTTGGAAAAATGTTGCCTGAGGGTCTGCTGAATCAGATTATCTGTAGCTGTATCAACTGATGCAGTAGCTTCATCGAGCACCAATACCTTATTTTTCTTAGGCAGCACACGGCCAAGGCAGACCAGCAGCCTCTGAACAACACTCCAATTTTCTCCATTCTCACTAACTGCATTGAGTCATAGACCATAAGAATATAAGCAATATATTTCCATAATATAGCTAGCTTTAAAATATTTGACTTAAGAAGGTGAAAAGAAAAACTTGTAGGATCCAGTTTTGCTTCTTTCTTTCTGACTTCATCTCCAAGTTGACACTTATCTAGAGCCTAAAACAATTTAAGTGGAGAAATTATAACAAAAATATATAAAAATAGCATTAGCAGGCCCCATATATTGACTGCGAATCCTAAAAGAAGTTCATGCGTAGTCTAGATCGCAAATCATGTAGTCCAAGAAAGGAAATGTTGATGCTATCTATCATTATCTGACCAGCAAGAGGTTCAACAATCCGAAAAAGTGTTTGTATGAGAGTTGTTTACCACTACCCGTTCTCCCTACAATGCCAGTTTTCTGTCCCCCAGGGAAGGTACATGTGAGGCCGCGTAATACAAGTGGCATGTGTGTTGAAATCACACAAGAGAAGACCCAACCCAAAAATCTAGGCTTACATGATGCATGCAACGTAAATAAACTCAAAATCTTTAAATTAATCCCTATCTAAAAAAAAAAAAAACACTGGCGCAAGCCAAGCAACCAGACAGCAGAGCAAGCTCTGCATCATTCTGTACAGCATATTGCAGCTTTACCTGCAACCTCCAACCTCCATATACAACAAAAAGATTGATACTGTTACCACAAAGGAGAACCCAAATTATAGCAAAATCACCTATAAAAAACTATACAGATGAATCCAGTCCATTCCATTACTTGGACTTAAGGGATATTAGAATTGAGACTCCAATTCCTGCTTAACACTCTGTCAAGAATTGAGTCATCATAAATGGGGCCAATCTCCACTCTATTAAGTAGAGTAGATGGAAAAATGAAATAGTAAAACAGTGGAATTAGAGACATTTTTTTTGGCTTTTGATAAACGGAATTACAGACATTGCTTATCATGCAAAATGAACAAATCCAAGACAGGAAAAGGAAAAAAGAATAAGATACTTCATGCTTAACTTAGTCAAGGCAGATAGGATAGGGAAAAGTTTGTTTTCTTTATAATAACAGAATCCTTGCCCTGCAGAACTTTAAGCAGATTTTGGTATTCTTTTATTATGCATAATTTACACCAACAATAGCGTATTGCATTAGGAATTTGTAAAAAAAAAAAAAAAAGATTTTTTGTAGTTTATGAAACTTAGACTGTATGAGGTGTTTTTGAGTGTTTGAGTTTGGGCAAATGAAAATTTTACAGATCTAAAAAATTATGCATATGTTTCCTAAAATTTCCTATGGTTCTAAGTAGACCCTCAATATTGTCCAAGATTGTTTCACATAAATTCTCCCAATAATCTAAGCTAGAAAAATATATCATTGCATTAGTCTTGCATTGTGTTATGCCGAGAAAGAAAATAATGACTTGGGCAGAAGGAGAAATTTAATGCCTAAACTTGTTTGCAGGTAAAAAAATTTCTTACCTCTCCCTAACTGGATAATCATCGAATAACCCTACAGGCACATTCAGAAATTGGGAATTACATTGGAAATAAAACAGGAAAAAAAAAATCTATAAAAGAAAAGAGAGAGTAGAAGATGGACTAACCACATTGTTTTTGTGTTATTATTGCGCAAACAAATCTGGAGCTTCTCTTATTTGGTTTGTCATCGCATGCAGCTCTTGAATTTTGATTATTTGCAGCTGAACAGAACTGAACGTTCGATTTTATTATTACTTCTTAAAGTATAACTGGAAATTAAAGAGAGAAAAAAAAAAAAAAAAAAAAACTGAAAGGGAATTTGGCAATCTTTGATAATTGTTTGGTTGATTCAATATGAGAAAACTTATGGCTGGGATCTGTCTTGGACCAATCTGCGCAGCTAGGGACAAATTTTAATAGCGTCATTAATAAAACATCGAATATGGGAAATTTTGGACCACTCTGATTCACGTTTTATTAATTTGGGGCAACCCCACATATCATATGGGAAAAAAGTCTACATGAATTATTCAGCCTCTCTCATTAAACAATATTTACATAAACCCATATATGACCTACAACACAAAAGAGGTAGAACTCCAATTAAAACACCCAGTTGGCATATCCCTAGCAAGAACTTCCCCACATGTTAACCAAACCAAATTGTTGAGGTATCCACATAATAGCACTACATGAAGAAATCAGAATCACACTAACCCATATACGACCCACAATACAAAAGAGCTAGAGCTCCAATTAAAAAATCCAGCAATCAAAAATTCAACATCCTAAAAAAAATCAAATACAAAGAAAAATTAACATAACAATCATCCATATCATAGCACGAAAGAGGCAATAACAAATTTTTAAAAGAAAAAAAAAAATCAATCAAAATAATCTAATCCTTACATTGAATTATTATGCGGGGTAGTCACACTCACAAGAATAGAGCACAGATACCTGATCTGAATCATCCACCTTTTGTCAGTATTAATATATTGTGAGGAGAGGAAGAGACAAAGGAGGGAAGATAGAGAGACCACTGTTATAGGCTGGCGTTAGCAAAAGTTGAAGGGTCGTCAATGAGGAATTGAAATCACTGAAAAATTAATGCTAATGAAGGGTTGCCGTTTAAAAGGTGGGGAGACAGAATTTGTGAAACACAGTAAACCAAGGCTGAGAATTTGAAACCGTGAGACATAAGCTTGGGCTTGGGCTTTATTGTGGAATTAAAGCTATAATTGTAGCTTATAGTGAAGATGAGGCTGAGCATTATTTTCATATTTTTAGTATTTTAAAATTTAGGAAGATTATTTTAAAATTATAAGAGAAATTTAAGAAAAAAAAGATGATAATGACAAGGCTGCTGACATGGCTCAACGTGAGCGTAGCAACATTAATTGCTACGCTTCAGCTTTTAGTATTATATAGATATAGATTAGTAATTTTACTCTTTTCTTTTTTTGGATAACCATCAATATTTAGCTTAGGTGCCCATATTCTAAAACCATATGATATGTAGACCATTCTCGAACACTTAAAAACTCATTTTGACATAGATTAACGTAGGAAATTCAGTATAATAAAAATCAAATGAAAATGGGCCTCAATCCATTTGGAATCCCAACTTTTTTTTTTTTGAGGAACGGAATCCCAACTTTTTTTTTGAGGAACGGAATCCCAACTTAACTTGCCATCTGAGAACCCAAACTTTATAAGTTCCACCCTACTTTTTTTTTTTATTCCTATCTTGCGTTTGAAGCTTGGAATTCAATTGCCAGTTCATAAAGTTAATCTTGGTATTTAGAGCTACTAATTAAAATTGGTTTGATGCCTTTGTCTAAAGAGGAATAACCAACCGACTGACTGGTACATTTTTACTGTTATTTATAATACTTTTTGTGGTCCTCAAACCTACAAAGAGTATGATTCTGACTGAAGGATTTGGGCCCAAAATTAATTTATTCGTGGGCTTTCTTACAATTCTACGGGTTGAGCTTTAAGCTATCACTAGTTATCCAAACTGTACTTTTTTGTAAACCCTTGGACCTCCAAGTCTCACCCTTTGATAGTTTTTCCTCCTCCCTCTTTTCTCATGCTCCACTCTTTATCTGTGTTTTTGGTCTTCTTCCAGTATCTTCCCCCTCTCCTTTTCCCCCGTGTTTCCCAATCTTTTTCAACCAACCACTACTTACTAACATGCCTTCCTACTCCTTATATAGTCTCTCTTTAATGGGGCACTAATCATTATAGTCTCACTAATTCTCATGCATTTCCACTTTCATTAAAATCCCAAGGAATCATCATTCTTTTTGTGAATTCTCTTGAAACTTATTCCAGAAGCCAAATAGCGTTCAGCAGCGAGTTCCCCAAAGGTACTATCAATTCTTGGCTACCGACTTCATCGTACTCTATTCTTATACAATTTCCCTTATCATCAATTGGTGTTAAACCAATCACTAAAGGATTAGCCCTGAGTGATTATCACTTTAATCCAACACACATGTTTTTAGGCTGAGCCTACTCCAACAGGGCTTGAGGTCCACTTCTTTCTTACGGGCTGGACTTGGCTACTCAGATTGACCTTGGGCCTTATTAGGATGGGTTGGCAATGATTTTCTGGGCCCAATTCCCCCACACTTCTGATTTAAGTTTGTCTTTTGTTAATGTGAGTTTTGTTGAAATAGGAGATCTCCAAACTTAACAACTCATTGCTAAACTTTATTTCTGCTCTTAAAGTTGGTTTGTCTTATAAAATTTGTAATCTACTTTTTATTGTTGTGGAATCATGCAGGAGCGATTGTCGTTTTACTTTTGGTTCTTAATAAAATTGTTGTTTAACTAAAAACATAACCAATTAAAAGTGTGCGTAATACTATTTAACCTCTATACTAACACTATTACTTACCTTTTTTTTTTGCTCAAAAAACGAAAGGAGAAACAAAAAGGAAAAAAAAAATCTATTACACAATTCCTGTTACACATAAAGTTGTGTGTAAAATCTTTTTAAATTGAAATCATCAATCAAATTTCACATAAAGTTGGTATTCCTGCGGATATTGCCAACTTAGCTAGTTTTGATGTTCCTTGAATACTCTGTTTTTTAGTTTCCTTAATGAAGTCCCAGTCGGTTTTGGCTGGCTTCTCAAAAAAAAATTTCACAATTTCAATTTAAAAAATTATTACACAACTTTATGTACATCTCCTGTGCACTGCAATAGCCATTTCCCTTATCTTAAACCATTGGTGTGAAGTTACCATATTTGGGTTTGGGGGCTTTGTGCAGAAAACTTCTTCTTTTTGGGACCTCTGGAGGTCAATTACCATATTTGCTATGATACTTTTTTATTTTTAAAATGTACCTTTGTGAGTAACTACTATTTCAGCCGTATGATCTTGACTTAAACGATGTCATAGGGTCCTAGAAGACCAAGTGTTGTAATTTGTATGCCTTCTAGTTCGGTTTATTGAAAGTCTACTGGTTGTGAATCAAAAAAAAAAAAAAAAAAAAAAAAAAAAAAAAAAAAAAAACATAAAGTAACTTACCATGCTTACTTTTTGGAGCCATTGCTTCAAAAGCCCTTTTACCATAGGCCTTCCCTCAGAAAAGAAACAGAGCACAAACAGAGGCAGAGAGAGAAACACAGATAGGGAGAGAAAGAGAAGCAAAACCCAGATAGATTTCTCAGAGATAATAGAAAAGAATTAGCGATGGAAGCCCGAGCAGTTGTTCCTGCACAACCAAGAGGTCCGTCACTGCTTCTAATCTCATATTCTTTTCCCTTTGTTTCTCTTTGAAGAATTATTATTGATTTTTTTCTTTGATATCCCACGTGGGTTGTGGTTGATCGTGTATAAATTCATGTAGATGCGTTTACTTTTGGATTCTTTGGTATTAGTGTTTGGGTTTAGAAAAACTTGATTTAGTTCTGATGCGCTCATTGACAATTCTTCCAAATATTGGGTACTGATTTTTGAGTTTCTCTGTTTATTACCCTTCTTTATTTTTAAATTTTAATTTTTGGAGATTCTTTGTATAAACAAATCACGTTTTTTTTTTCCTGTGGTATTTATTAAAGTGAGATTGTCATATCTCATATTAGTAATCTCTTCAAAGATTCTGTTATGGTCAAATGAAAGGCTAGGGACTGAATCTAAATATGGGTTTTCCACATCTTGAAATCTTTTTACTACTAGGGTTTTTGGTTCTTTTTGTGTGTGTGTGTGTTTGTTTGTATTCTTTTTCCCTGATTCTTATATGATGCTAATATTCCTTGGTATTTTTGGTACTTGATTGATGGGGGTGCGGTCTTTCTTGATTCATATAGTTTTTATTCATTGGACTTTGATCTCAGAGTGGTTTCTGAGTCTTTTTCAATGGTTTGCTTCGGTTTTAACATATCCTATTTCTATGGCTTTTTGGTTTTCTGGGCCTTAAAAAACTTATTTCTTTTAAATGGATATTATTGAGATTGAAGATTTCTTGTTTTTGTTTTAGGGGCAGTTAAGGTAAAGAATGAACCAGCACAAGGAAGGAACCGGAGAGCTCTTGGAGACATTGGTAATTATGGGGTTCAAGCTTTGGATGGAAAGCCCAATGCCCAGATTTCTCGTCCCATGACAAGGTTTACTATACTCTCTCTCTCTCTTGTTATGAAGTACATATTGTCTGAAATGTTAAAGCTATTAGGAAATGGTGAATCTAATCATTTAACCATTATTCTAACATTGAGTGCTAATTGCTGACTGACTTTTGTCTTGCAGGAGCTTCCGTGCACAACTGTTAGCAAAAGAACAAGGGGCAGTAGTGATAAACAAGGTAGAGAACTGTAGTAGTGTAGTGTTTAATAATTTTCTTTACCTCCTTGTCTATGAAATAATACTGCTATTGAGAATTATAAAAATGACCAATTCAATGCAATTAACTTTTCTGATATGACTAATTCACAATGCAATGAACTTTATTGATATGCAGAACCCAGTTGTGCCAGCTTTAGACAATAGAGTAGCCATTAACAGAAGGCATGTTACTGTAAAGAAGGTTGCAGAAGCTCAAAAGAAGGTAGATGACAAACCGAATTCTGACGAATCCAAGACTGCAACCACGACAACTTCTGAAGGAGAAAAGATTGAAAGTGTTAGTGGAAGAAGGTCCAGAGAAGGGTCCTCAAGGAAGGAAGTGAAGACTCTCACATCGATCCTCACTGCTCGAAGCAAGGTGTGTGTTTTTGAACATTCTTTAAAAGATTCTTCTTTGATTTCTTGGTTGTGCATTGAATTTGGTTTCTTTCTGCAGGCTTCTTGTGGTGCTACTGTCAAGCCAAAGCCACAGATTGTGAACATTGATGCTGCAGATGTCAGTGATGAATTAGCCGTAGTTGAATACATTGATGATATTTATCAGTTCTACAAGCTAGAAGAAGTACTTTTCACTCTAATCTCTGCGTCTCCATCTTAATTATTTTTCTTTCTTTATCTTTCTCTAATGAATGGTAATTTGTGATGCAGGGAGAGAGTCGTGTTCGCAATTATATGGACTCACAGCCTGAAATTAATGCAAGGATGAGATCAATTCTGATAGACTGGTTAACTGAAGTTCATGGAAAATTTGAATTGATGCCTGAAACCCTCTACCTGACCATAAATATAGTTGATAGATATCTTTCTCGGACATTTGTTTCAAGGAGAGAACTTCAGTTAGTTGGCATTTCCTCAATGCTTATAGCCTGCAAGTATGAAGAAATATGGGCTCCACAGGTAGTGCTCTCTCGCTTGTAATCACTGTTGAAAATTTGTTTAAGTTATTATCTTGTAGCTGTTGCTGACCCCAATTAATTGGGATGAAGGCTTCGTTCAATCTGATTTTGCTTTGCTTTAAATCTGATTTTGGACCTGATGTGGGGTATGGAATGTGCAGGTTAATGACTTTATATGCCTGTCAGACTACGCTTATACAGGAGAGCAGATACTTGTCATGGAGAAAGCAATTTTGGGGAAGTTGGAGTGGTACTTAACAGTTCCTACGCCATATGTTTTTCTCGTTCGATTTATCAAAGCTTCTGTTTCACCAGATATAGAGGTACTATGTTTATTGTATTTTACAAACAGAACCACTTTCCACTTCTTTTGAACAGAGTAAGCATAAACTAATTGCCTTCTTTTCTGTTTTTCTTTTTACCTGGCCTGGTTATATAGATGGAGAATATGGTATTCTTTCTAGCTGAGATTGGTCTTATGCATTATCCAACGATAATTTTGTATTGTCCATCCATGATTGCGGCTGCAGCTGTCTATGCTGCACGATGTACCCTTGCCAAGAGCCCCTTTTGGAGTGAAACCTTAAAGCATCATACAGGCTACTCTGAAGAACAGTTAATGTAATGTCTTTTTGTTCCACAATATCCTCATTTCTTGTTTGGTGAGCTTTACTTGATGTACTAATTTGTTCTGCCAAAATAAGGTACTAATTTGAGTCAGATTTCTTTGTCACAGGAATTGTGCTAAGCTACTGGTTGACTGTCACATGGCTGCTGCTGCAGAAAGCAAGCTGAGGGTGATTTACTGTAAATTCTCAAATCCCGACCGAGGTTCTGTCGCTCTTTTCACTCCAGCGAAATGCTTTCAGGCCACATGATCATGAAGAAATGATCAGAATCTTATTCTTTACCCCATACATATACTAGTGCTGAATTGGATATCAGAATCTCTTGATTTCGTTAATATTTTTGAATATATCTAGACAAGCAATGTATTAAGTAACAAAAATCATTTTCATACATTTATATACTTCAAAATGAATAGAACTATGGTTAGTAGATGACAACCTTGGTTGAATCTGTCTAAATTTGCTTTCTAATTCAAAACAAGAACCAAAGTTTTCATTAAAATAGAGGGCTGCAAACAACTAGAAGACTTTTAGTCAATTTTCTCTTTACAAACAAGTTTCTTTCAGAGCAATATAAACAGGATTTTTAAATTTGCAATGAATATTGTGTCTTGTCTGCTCTCTGTCAAAAAGTTGTGTTCCCTAATAGTATTGCTATTTGAGAAAGATAGATTGCTTAATTATGCTTCTTTGAGGGAATTCCATTTTGCTATCATTGATTGAGTTTTTAGGGAATTCCATTAGGCCACCGGTTTGACCGGGGGGTGGCTCACTCAACCATTAGGCCATTTAGAAAAGGACAAAGTTTAACTACAAAATTGGTTGTAGGTTAAGACTACAAACTCACTCAATAAAATAAATATTACAATATATTTTGAAAATCTAACCGTTAAATTGCATGTTCTTTACGCTTTTAATACACACGTTAAATTTTGTGTCAATCAAATATCAATCACTATATGATCTATAAACTTATATTTTGTGCATAATTTTAAATTATAAAAACTTGCAATTTAAAAAATTTATTGATGACATAATTATTGATCTTTAATTTTCTTGAAATTTTGTATGCATGAATGATATAAGAAGAAGATGTTATCCAATGGTGGATTTGTCAAAATTCACCTCTACTAAGGCTACAACTAAGATGTAAGTTTATAATCTAAAGCTACAACTAATTTTGTAGCTAAACTTTGTCCGGTAGGAAATTCCATTTTATGTTTATTTTTTTATTTGGACTTTGGATTTACAGAGTTGGAATGAGTCCCTGACATGAAAACTCCCCGGTTTCTTGAGTTATCCATTTACTCATGAGAAGTCAAATTTTTTGGTATTTCTTTCCATATCAAACCTCAGATCATGTTTCATGGTCCATAACATTTATTTTACTTGTAATGATTTAAATTGACTCCTAGACTTTTTACTAAAATTGTGGTTAAACACGATTTTAAAGAAAATATTAATTTTCAAATAACTTCAAAACAACACCAATTAGAATAATTAAAATTAAATAGAGATTATGTTGTAATTTTTGCCATTTCTTAAGCGTGCATGGGAAGATGGTTTACTTTGTGGGATATGTGGGAGTAGGAGGGTGGTGGCAAGATGGTTTTACTTTGTGAACCTAAAAGAAATGATGAATTAGGATGGCTGGAGGATAGGATAATTGGCAATTAATGCTTAAATAGCCAAATAATTTAAGTTTTTGGGTTGCAATGGAAAAAAAATTATATATAAGGAGGCTCAACCCTCATGTTAGAGGTGGAAGCAATATTTCTGAACAATCTAATAAATTTCCATAGATGAGAGGGAACTCAACTTGATTCTAATGGTCTTTATTCTGACCTTACAAAATTTTGATGCTAATTTGAAGCAACCAAAATTGGCTAAGTGCATATAGGAAGAGAAAGTTTAGCAATATGACATGAGACAATAACCTTCTTTAACCCCCAAGGGCTAGCACAATCGTGATTCATGTACTTGTCAGAATCTTCCTTTCCCCATTCCTTTGGGCCAAAAGGCCTAAAACTTAATAAATAAATAATATACTAACATTCCTTATGGGAAAGTGTTTCTCAAAGTAACACTTCTTAATTGATATTTTTTAGTGTTTCCAATGAAAACGTTTAAAGTTCAAAATAAACTCTTATATTGTAATTATTGAATTTCTTTTGTTTAAATAAAAGTGTTAAATAGAATATCAATTCCTTTGAAGATACTTAGATGATAAGCTCGATGAACTTGAAAGAGATGCCCTAAACTTGGAGGTCCCAAGTTCTATTTCCCATATTATTTGTCCATTTGTCCGCAATCTGAAATTCCACACGCACACTTCCAATTGTTATAACTATCTACTAGCATAAATTTAATAGTAGAATGCTCATATGAATCTTTATTTTTGCTTATGAAATGTTAATTATTCTTTTTATTTATGTTTGTACTTTATTTTTATATATCATATACTTAATTCAATAATACTATATTTAACAAAATTTAGTTTTTTTTAATATTAATAAAATTAGTTAGGAATATAACAAACTGCCTTGTATTAAAAAAAAAAAAAAAAACAATTTAAAAAGAACCAAAAAAAGAAAAACCAGCTGTCCAACAATTGCATTTTTTTTCCTAATTTTCCAACAATTTATCTGATAATAGAATTAATGAACCATTAATCCGAACCTTGTCAAAGTTGATGCCTGGAACCATACTAATACAATATAATATAAAAATATTCGTGGTAAGGTGTGATATTTTTGTGTGTTTTATTATTATTTTTTAATTAAAACATAAGAGACTTTTTTTTTTAATGAAAAAGATAGAAAGACTTTTTTTTAATTACTTTTTTGGATGTATCAAAAAAAAAAAAACTTTTTTGGATAAGTGTTACTTGCGATTTTTTTTTTTTAATGCGGTAATTAGTTCTTTGTAATATACACACTCTCTTTTTCATCCGTACGATCAATATCCATTAAAATCAAACGGTCATAATTCAAATTAAAGAAAAGAGAATATGACCGTTAGGGGTAAATTACATCGATTCGGTAGCTTCCTTATATGCCCTTGAGAAAGCAAACCACACACACATAGAGAGCAAGAGAGAGAGAGAGACAGTGGTTAACGGGTGTCTGAAAGCAAAACCCAGAAAAATAATTTCAGAGACAAATCACAAAGAATCGGCAATGGAAGCAAGAGCAGTTCTTCCACCACAACCCAGGGGTTTGCCTTTGTCACTACTTTTAAGTTTTAACTTCATCTGCGTTTTTCATTTTTAATTTTTTTTTTTGTCTTCTGTTTGATTGTGGATTTTATTGATTGATCGTGTATGGATTCATATAGGCTTTGATTTCTTTTTGCTATCTTTATTGTAAATTTTGTGGATTTGCAAATGGGTTTAGTTCTTTTTAGTTTCTTTTATTAATTATTGCTATGATAATATCATGTGGGTTTTCTTGATTGACTGTTTGTAAATTTATATTCATATAAATCTGGTTGCTTTTGTTACTTTTTATTGTATATTTTGTGTTCTTTTGCAACTGGGTTTGATCTGATTAATGTATACAACATTACTTTTTTCAAGATTGGGTTTTGCATATTATCAAAAACAAAAACAAAAACAAAAAAGATTGAGTTTTGCGACTGGGATTTTGTGTGTGTGTGTGTGTGTGTGTGTGTGTGGGTGGGTGTTATTTGTTTCCTTAAACTGATGGTTTAGGGTGCTTCATAGACATTTGGAGGCTTGGATCTATTGATTTTCATTTGGAGGCTTTGTGGTTTTCCTTAATTTTTAATTGATGGATTGTGGGTCCTTGTAATCCAACCCTTTCTATTGGTTTTGATCAAGTGGGCAGGGAAGTTCATGTAGCTATGATTGTTACATTCTTTCTTCATATTATTGAAATCTGGATGTATTGGGTTTCTGTGATTGTTATGATTATCCTATTAATTTTTTCTATGATTTATGTGTGACAGCCTAGATTGATTGGTTGGGGTCTCTCTATACTGATAATTTTCATGATTTTTTATCTCAGTGTGTTTATGACGTTTTAGTTTACTTATTGGCTCAGGCTGCCTTGGGGCCTTTTGTTTCTTCTAGTTTGATTTTATTTCATTGCATGTTATTGAATATCCAAAATTTCTTGTTTTATTTTTAGGGGAAGGTAAGGTAAAGAATGACCAAGGACAACGAAGGAATCGGCGAGTTCTAGGAGACATTGGCAATCAAGAGGTGGTTCGTATTGCAGAAGCAAAACACCGCCCCATTACGAGGTTAACTCTTCTCTCTCTCTCTCTCTCTCTCTCTCTCTCTCTTTGTGTGTGTGCACGTGTGCGTGTCTCATTGAATGAGTTTTTTGACCTTGCAGGAGTTATCATGCACAACTGTTGGCTAATGCACAAGCTGAAACAGAGAAGAAGAAGGTAGTAAAGTTTGTCAACTGCTTATATTGTGAATGAATACTTAGAATTGGATCCTATCAAAAAAAAAAAAACTTAGAATTGGAAGTATACCAACTCAATCCATTAAATTCCGTATTACTGCAGAACCCGATTGTAGCAGTTGTGGATGATAAAGTAGCAGTTAACAGAAAGCATGGTACTAAGAAGTTAGCAGAAGCTCAAAAGAAGGCAATTGATAAGCCTGAGCCTGAGACTATAGTCATGATTAGTTCCGAAGAGGAAAAGGTTAAATCTGTCAGTGGAAGAAAGTCGAGGGATCGGTCCTCAAGGAAGGGAATCAAGACGCTTACTGCGATCCTCACTGCTCGAAGCAAGGTGATTGGTCGTCTTCTTCTGCCACATGTTTTGAGAGATTCTTACTCCTTTTTTGTTTTTCAGTGTGTTTACTGAATTCAATTTCCACCAGGTTGCTTGTGGAGTCACAAATAAGCAAGATCAGATTGTGAATATTGATATGGGAGATGAAAATGATGATTTGGCAGTAGCTGAATATGTTGATGACATCTACAAGTTTTACAAGCTCACAGAAGTACTTTCTAGTCTCGTCAAATCATTACGTCTTATTTAAATTTCCTCTCTCTATTGCTATAATGGAAATTTTCAATGCAGGATGAGAGCCGAGTACAGGATTACATGAACTCACAGCCAGACATCAATGTGAAGATGAGGTCTATTCTCATAGACTGGTTGATTGATGTTCATAGAAGATTCGAACTCATGCCTGAAACACTCTACCTTACCATTAATATAGTTGACCGGTACCTTTCCAAGAAGATTGTATCAAGGAGAGAACTTCAATTAGTGGGTATGAGCTCAATGCTCTTAGCCTGCAAATATGAAGAAAGTTACTGTCTACAGGTATCTAGCAATCATATCTCACAATTATGTTAAGCTGAAATTTTGCATGCCTTCCTGCTCATTAAATTTTAAAACTTTATTCTGATATGGGGGTTTTGGAAATTTACAGGTTGATGACCTGGTTTGCATATCAGACTATGCGTATCCCGATACTCAGATACTTGTCATGGAGAAAGCAATTTTGGAAAAGTTGGAGTGGTATTTGACAGTGCCCACACCTTATGTCTTTCTGGTTCGATATATCAAAGCGTCTGTTGCACCTGATCTGGAGGTATTCTACTTTGCTTTTGATTTTCACAATATATTTTTTTTCACTGAGTAGCAGAGCCTTGACTGGCCTTTTTCTTTTTGTGGCTGATGTAGATGGAGAATATGGTGTTTTTTCTAGCTGAACTGGGTCTTATGCATTATCCAACAACCATTTTGTACTGCCCTTCAATGATTGCTGCTGCAGCTGTTTTTGCTGCACACTGCACTCTCAACAAGACCCCTTTTTGGAGTGAAACTCTGAAGCACTACTCAGGCTACTCTGAAGAGCAGATAATGTAAGTTCACTATTCTTTGTAATTCTCACCTGCAGGCCTGCTGGTATATGTGCTTTTGGTATTTGCAGCTTATGGCTAATGGATGCCTCCATGGGGATAAATCATTGCTGAATCATTTGTAGCCTTGTTTTAGGAGTGCCATTTTGGGCAAAAAAAAGGGGAGGAAAGAACAAATAAAGTACTAATTTTTCTTGTATGTGATTTTACAGAGACTGTGCCAAGCTATTGGTTGAGTTTCATTCAGCTTCTGCAGAAAGTAAGCTTAAGGTGGTATATGGTAAATACTCATGTTCAGACAGGGGTGCTGTTGCTCTTGTCCCTCCACCCAAAAGTCTTCTGGCCAGATCCACATGAAGATATTATCTCATATCTTGGTCAGTTTTTGTAGCCTAATCACCCCGTAGTGTTGTAATTAATTGGATTTCTACTAAATGATCTCAAATTCTTATATTGTGTTGGATACTTTTTGGAGTCTTTCTTGATTAATGTACATAGCTTCTGTCATTCTTTTGAATGTATTGATTGTGGTTCACAGATTCATAGCTGAAATCACCATTGATCACAAACAAGTTTCTTTGTTAACTATAAGTTGTTGCCATGAAAAAAAAAATGGTTTCTGGTCAACTATAAGATGTTGGTTTTTGAGTTTTGATTGAAATTAGTATAGTTTAGTTGTTGTTTTTAATCCCTCATTGTTGAAGGCAATGGTCAGACTTCATCTTCGAAATCATCACCCAGGAAACAGGCATCAGAATTCAGAAGAAAACTCATGATAGCTAAAGCTGTTCTTCAATAGAGTTATAGAACTTCAACTGAAAGGAAGATATGAACAATACAAACTAGAGGGTTACATAGTTGAAGGGGGGGGGGGGGGGGGGTTACATAGTTGTTACATGCGAGAAAAAGTGAGCTTTGAACCATCTTGTTCATGCCAATCTGCGTACTTTGAGCACTAAATTGGCCAAGGCTTTGTAAGGCACCTATTAGCCTGCTAGTTACTCCATCAATATTGAGGGTTTTACTAAATTTTTTTTTGTTTTTTACTCGGTTTTCAATTTTTCAATTTTTTTTATAGTCACTACAAGCCTCACCATCAAAAGTAAACACTTGCAAGCATATTGTACGGTATGCAAGTCCCTCCCAAGTCCTGGGGCATACCCCTTTTTTACAAAATTATAAGATGTCTCATTAGTTATGAGTACATATATGCAAGGGTATGGTTTTTTATCTCGCAAGCTCCATTGTGCCCTGTTTACAAGATTTACGGGGCTTGTCCCCTTTACAAGGCCATGGGGCATTCACTAGTTATGATTGTATCATAGTACATAACACAATCTAGCCATATACACAAGGATATATAATCTTATCCTAACTGCCCTCTTTGTAAGGAGGAAGAGGAATCTATTGTACATTTCTTCTCATGCTGCTTGATAACAACAATAGTATGGTCTCTTTCCAAATGGCTCAATGAATATCAGTCAATGGGTTTCTACTCTTTTGAATACCTCAAAAATGCAACTCACTCCATTGGATGCTCATAATCTGCTCCTCATGTTACAAGCAGCTTCAAATGCAGGCTTCTCCTCCATTCTGTTAGAAGGGGATGCTCTCAATGTTCTCCTCCATTCTCTAGTGGATGCTAATAATCTGCTCCTCATGTTGCAAGCAGCTTCGAATGCAGGCTTCTCCTCCATTGTGTTAGAAGCAGATGCTCTCAATGTTCTAAACCAGATAAGTTGCTCTATCATCCTACCCCATTGGTCTATAGCTCTGATCATAGATGATTTGTTTCTAGCTTTACAGTCTTTTTTTTTTTTTTTTTTTCTTTTTCTTTTTGGAGTGCGGCTCATGTTTTGAGACTGGTAGACTCTCTTGCCTATGAGTTTGCTAGCTGGGATTTCTTGTAATCAGGTGGGAAGTGTCCCCCATCTCCTCCATCCCTTCTTCTGTTTTGGAATTGGGCGATAGAGATAGGGGAAGCATCCCTCCCTACTTTTGTTTGAATGAAATTGAGTACCTCCTTTACAAGTTGATGGGACTCACCTATGAGAGGTACAATGAATTTGTACGTGCATTCAGGCATATTATAAAACATTCCTTTTATAAGTATAGGGATGAATCCTACTTTTCATGTATGAATGAATCTTACCTAAAATCATGAATATCAATTTTCATTTTACTAATTAGTGGATTAATGCATTTTTATGTTTGGAGGGAGGGTGGAAAGTGAGAGTGGAGTTGATTTCGAACAGTATCGATTGGTACAGCCGGAATTTACCACACTAGCAGGTAAACCGGTACAAAAACACAATGATTTCATGCCAATTAAAACACCGGCCATATCGGGACCATTTCGGTAGTACCGGAGTAGGGCTATGCCTGTGTAGGTTCGAATCCTACTATCGACGCTTTTGCTATTTTCTGCTTTGCTTTATTTGTCTGCAAATTTAGTGCAATATTGGCATTAATGCTTTTCCTTTTTCTTTTTTTTTGGTAATTTGTAAAAATAAATAAACTGTCCCAGTACTTTATTTTTTGAAAGTAAAGTACCGTACAAACAAAAAAAGAAAAAAAAAAAAAGATAAGGATAAATCACTATACAATCCACACTTTAGATATTAATCACTATCTCAAATATTTATAATCCATATAATAATATAAAATTTATAAAAGAAAAAAGAAAAGTGAAAAACAATTTATCCTGTACTTGATTTCTTAAAAGTAAAGTACCATACAAAAAATAAATAAATAAATAAAAATAAATCACTCCAGAGTCCACAATTTAAATATTAATTACTATTTTAAATATTTATAATCCATTTAATAATATAAAATTTACAACAAAAAGAAGTGAAAAAAAAAAAAACATTTACCCTGTACTTGATTTCTGAAAAGCAAAGTACCATACAAGTTCTTCTTCCAGCATACTTCAAATGAGTTCTATGGGGAGTTTAGGTACAGCCGTACAGGAAGGACTTTACATTTTTTTTTTTTGCATTAAACTTGTTATTATGATGCTATTACACACATTTTTATTTATTTATTTTAATATTACCTTTTTTTAATATTGAAATTGTGAGTTGAAAGCATGATTTAATCGTATAACACGATTTCAGTTCAAAAAAAGGTGTATAACAATGTGTGTAACAAACACTGCCTTTCTTTTTTGCTGCCAAATTGTAGTCGTGAAAATTTTATTGATTCTCTCTTAAAAACTGATGGACTCATTGCAGAAAAGCAAACGGCTTGTAATTAGCTTGGGCTCTGCTTATTCTTTCTTATCAATCAGATGAGCCATTATGAGCCGTAAACGCCCAAAAAAGCCAAGGTTTAGTGCCTAACAGTGTTTATGTAACAAACTTCGCCCTTTCTTTTTTGCTGACAAATTGTAGGCACGCAAATTTTATCAATTCTCTCCTAAAAATACATAATTTTCGATTAAAAAATTATATAAAGAAAATGCATCATAAATGAAAATCAACCCCCCAAATGGAAACATTTCTATTTTTGGACCATTAGAGAACCTTAAATATAGAAATAGACCCAGATTACAGATAGCATACGGCAATCACTAGCAAGGACCCTTGAATTAACAAAATATTAATGTACTGCTACACCTTACAATGCACTTGAGCTGACGTGCTTAATTTACAAAAGATTCGTGGACTCCCTTGAAAGACCATTTGATTGAACCGCAAGAGTCAGGATTCAATCCCATTTTGCATGTCTTCTATTCTGTAAGATTTAGGAATTCCAATGTTAATGGTTTCAGCTGTTGTTTCTTGCCATAGACATATTTACATGCTTGATTGAATAAGAGGATATAGAACATGTCTCCAGTCCAGCACAACTGCCTAGGCAATAATCCAGCTTAAAATGATTGTGGCTTCTGGGAAATCACGAGCAAAGATGAGTGCTGACATCATTCATCAATCAAAAGTCAGGCTCCATTCGTTAATGGGGAAGACAAAATCAGGGAAAAAAGTTCATGTCAACTCTTGATAAACATATACTTCTCTTTAGTATATTGTTCACTTGCTTCTACAACTCATTTATATCGTAAACACTTCCATTAGTATGCATCTTTCATAAGTCTAACTTCTCTTTGGCATGGCTAAAATTAATGAAATTTCTTCAAGACTATCCCAGTGGAGAGGTTAAAACTGTCCGCAATATGCTCACACTGTACAGTAACTCAGTAAGCCTTTAGGGAGTAGTACATTTATTTAAAAAAAAAAAAAAATTTAAACTGAAAATTAATTGGCATTTTGCTTATTTTTGTCAATTCATGAACAAGTATTGAGTGAGCTCACATGCATGTTTGGACTAGTAAAATATTCTTCCCACTTTCATGCTTGAGTAAGCAATGACATATGCTGTGCTTTTCAAAGAGAAGATGTGGAAGCGAGAGAGAGAGAGAGAGAGAGAGAGACAACAAGCAGTCTATGAGTTAAAGGACAGGAATCTATGTTAAAGAGGATTCTTTTTTTCATTTTTACCTTTAAAGAAGAGGCATATTAATAATATTAATAACAGAAAGAATATTAAAGCAGGTCCTCTAGACTACAAACCTTTGTCCCAGCTATGATGGTACCATTGAGGGGATGAGCAGCACATGCAGTAACACCTTCAGACAAAGGAACAAACCTGTTTTGCTTTTTTTGATGTTTTATCCCAGAAGAGCTCTCTATGTTTTCACTACACCAAAAAATGATTCAGCAATATTTTAAAACAGAAAGAAAATGAAGTAGAGGAAGTTCACACAGGCATGCCTACACATGTGCACATGGACATACACACAAACATGCAGATGTATATACTAGTCCTTTTAAAGAGCTTGATCATCTTAGAAGACAGTATCTATTTCCAAATAAAGACAATAGAGCTAAATAGAAGTATATATTTGCAGAATCATTTGAGGAAAACACACAGCACACACCTTATTCAATAACTTAGGTTGAAATAAACTTATCATCTAAAGTGGATGATACAGTATATTGAGATATGCTCATGAACCCACGTAGCAAATTAGGTCATAAATCCCAATTTAACCCCTTGAACACCAGATGGTCACTTAACAAAGGTTAACACGGTAATGAGTTTCTTACCTGTGCTCTACATGGCTGGCAGAACTAGGATCAGGATAGAAATCCAACAGATGAATGCCTTTGTCAGATGATGACCCAACTGCATAGATCTGCACCAGAAGAAATCAGACTACTATTGTACCTCAAGATTTGGTCAAAGGGAGATAAATTACTTATCAATAAATCCTAGAGAAACAGATATCACAATGTAAACACTGACTTAGTATGTAACAGCTCTTATTTGAAAAAATTGCTCCTATTTGAGGACTGCTTGGGATTATTGCCTATAAACTCCATCCTATCTTTCTTAGCAAAAAAAAAAAAAAAAAAAAAAAAAAAAAAAAAAAAAAAACCAAAGCTTTGGGACCTGTGGACTTAGTTACACATCGCTAAAGAGAGAGAATGAGTGCAAGTTTATAAGTGCCCATTGCTACCTCAGGAGTTACAGTACTCCTTTTGATGTTGCTTGGAATTATGCCTGTAAACTCCATCCTCTCCTCCTTACTTTAGGGGGGGGGGGGAGTAAAACTGATGGGCCCATTCCACATAAGCAAACTGCCTGCAATTAGCTTGGGCTCCGCATATTCTTGCTTATCAATCAGATGAGCCTTGCTGAAGCCATGAACACCCAAAAAAGCCAAGGTTGAGTGCTTTGCCTAAAATAGGCCTGTCACTAAAGAATCATATAGTTGAATTAACCTAATACAGAAGATTTATTTTCCAAGGTGCTCCAATATAAAAAACTTTATGCCTTGTACAAGTCATTATCAATGGTGAAGATGTAGAATAGACTATAGACGCAGGAAGTTCTAGGACATAGGAAGACTCATTGCTTCTTAATGTAGCAGTCCATATGTAGGAGATTTATCACCGTTGTGTAGAATAATATAAACTATGTTTTAAATTATCATTGCACTTTTATCATTATTTTAAAAAAAAAGGTTCTTCCCTTTCGCTCTTCTTTTACATAGTGTCACTACGTACTTGAACCAACACAGCCTCTAAACAAGACCGTATGGTGAATCATTTTGTGGCAAACCCACAACAATCATTCCAGAAGGTGACAAGTACACAGCACAAACAATTATGCTTTGTTCCAGAGCTTCTTAAAACCATTATATTCAAGTTTCATAATTTCTCTACCAGAGCTAAAAATTTCATTTTTCTTCTTGGCTAATTATGATTCCACTTTTGATTTCTATCTTTCAATGTCAAAAGAATTATGTATCCACTTTTTCCACTGTCACAAAACGAAGGGCTATTGACCAATACACACACACACGCACATTCTTTAAAGGAGCAAGTGGATTGACAATCTAATTACATGCTGTCTTCACTAGTTCTGTTTTTTAACAGCACTATTGATATGCAACACATTAAATTAAAACTTGTTTATTTCAAGTCAAAACAACATAAGAAGTCAGGTGGAATGAGGTTAAGCCAATGGTTGACAATCCTTACCGAATGTGTGGGTAGCCATGATGGTTTCCTCAGATGTAACAAATCAGATGAAGTGTTGGAATCATTTCTATCCCCTCCAAATCAAGAGAAAAAACAGAGTTAATAGATGCAAGTTGCTGATGCCTGGGACATTAAAAGTACAAAGCAATTGAACTTATTCAAATTCACTTACAACCAAGCCGGGGGAGGGCAATGAACATGTGATACTTTAAAGTTGTATATGTCCAAAACACCAGACCTACAATTAGTAATGTTGGTAATGACGTTTATAAAAAAAAAAAAGTAAACTATTACCAACTCAATAACCTACCAACATGATAAGATAATATAATACACAAACAGAATGAAAAAGAAGATTCAATTCCAGACCTACCAGCCATCATCAAGATGGAATGCCAGTTGATATGGGCAAGATGGATCAAGATCAATAGAGTGTATTTCCTTTGAAACAATATGTGACTGTGCCTGCATGATAACGGCAACGTGTTAGAAAGGGCAAACTATGAGTTTGCAAAAGGTGATATTTATCCAGTATTAAACTCACAAAATAAGACCCTTATAATTAATATTCAATGAACCACTCCATGGTTAATGAAACCAATATTTCCTAATACAAAGTCATTTACAGTATCTTTAAAATTATCAGTTCGTAAATTAACCAAAATTTTAATTTTCATATATAAATACAAATATATTAGACATTCCTCAAATTTATTAGTAGTTTATAAGGCAACACAAATTCTTAAGAAAACCAATAAGCTAAATTCTGTTAAGTTTTCCGTCATCATTTCTCTACTATATGTAATTTCTCTTGCAGAACAACTAGTATATTAAACAAAGCAGGGTTTGGTTTTGCTTATTGCTTTTGAAATTTAGAGAGGT
Organism: Castanopsis chinensis; assembly: GCA_032878915.1. Lineage (NCBI taxonomy): Eukaryota > Viridiplantae > Streptophyta > Magnoliopsida > Fagales > Fagaceae > Castanopsis > Castanopsis chinensis. The sequence continues at coordinate 3,112,335 of JAVQMG010000084.1, forward strand.
TTGGAAAATTTTAAACTATTCATACATGTGTCTATTAATGAAGATCATGACACATTGGTGAATCAGAGAGGCTGAGCTTCCTAGTTCATTCAAATGATTAGGTAAAACAAGATGCGAAATCTAAGCTCTCTCTATACACATGCACGATATATGGTGACTGTAGTGAAAAAGGCATTGAGGCAAAAAATGATGAACAAATATTCAAATTATATATATAGACAATAAACTCTATGACATATATTTAACAGACCTAATCAGTTAGAGAGGACTAATTTAATTGAAGAGTCGTCATTCAGCATTTAGACAGCAAAAAGAGTCACTGCATTGTGTGTGTGTGTGTGTGTGTGTTGATTAAAATATGTAGGGGAGGGGGGTTTGAACCCAAGTTCTTCATATTGAAAGAATCAGGTGATGTGATCAAGCTACAAGGCTCTTGGCTCACTGCATGGTGCAGGTAAGCATAAAATCCTCCAATTAATCATAGACCTGCTTGTCCTATACATCTACTCATTGAGCAAACCAAAGCAACCTATATCACATGTAAATAGTAGAGTTCATAATTTGACTATCCTTGTGGCACATTAATCAGCATCCATACACAGTAGATCCACCAAAGAAAAGTCCAGTTCTGAAATTTTGTGCAGTGTGGTTAATATTTACATATATAGTGGAATTCAAATTGCTTAGTTCTGATGGTGACAGATCATTAATTCTTGTTTTTAAGAAATGTTAGAAGAAAGATACACCAAACTCTGATAATTATACACTCATTCAAATAAAGAGCAACTTAGTTCTCACATTCCATCTGAAACAATGTTTCTAGTATAATCAATGCACTTGTCGATAAAGATTGAGCTTATGTTTAAATGCATAGGTAGACAGAATGTGCAATATGTATTATTACTTTTATGGACATCATGAAATATGTATCATGAAATAATGAATATTTCATAATGAAGGTCTTAAGTATCTCATACAAATTGAAGACTGAAAGTAGACTTTCCTTTGTGCGTAAAGAAAAAATTATTAATTATTTACAATGGACCAGATATTACAAAGTTAAGAATATTAAATTCAATTTCCTAGTAACAAATAATGAGCATTTCAAAGTTATCTTGAAATGAAAATCTATAGGAAAGCAAATGTGCACGCCCAAATATGTAGACATAGAGAAGTATTGGGGTCTTATATTTTTTGATAATATCACTGCAATCCATATTGGATAGTAAAATTAACACAAAAGCATAAAAAAAAGTTATGATACCTTCAGAGACTCAATTTTTTCTAGCATTGATGCTAGCTTCAACGATGTTAGTGGTGGATGACATACCTGAATGGCAAAAAAACAGAAACTTATATACAAGGGAGTATTCATAACAATATTAAGAAGCCGTGAGACTTCATAAAGTAACAGATAAAAGAAAAAAAAATTAATTATTATAAAAATTAACATATCTGGTAAAAAATGCAATCATAAACTCAAATAACAGATGGACAAAGTTTTTGAAAGTTTTGTCAAGTGTGCCCTACATGGCAACCCTCAAAACAAAATATTCCAAGCAAAGTGAATTGTTACAATGGAGTTGGAGAGTTAATTTCTGACTGGCCAAGTCAAAGGAAATAAATTATCAATATTGTCCTTGCTAAAAATATGCTAACCAATTGCCAGTTGTTTCATGTGCTCATCCAATTTTTGTAATAAGCATGTGTAATAAAAATAAATTAACTATACCTCTTTATGACTTTGAAAAGCAGCAGATCCCCTTCCTCCTCGAATATCCCACATATAAATAACTCCATGCTTACCAGCTCCAAAAATGACCTACAAATAAATAAAATTGTAATTGCAAAGGTGCATACAATTTAGCAACAAAACGCAATGCAACTTGTGGGGATGAAAGCATGAAAATACGCATGCATATTTCTTTTTATTGATAACTATACCAAGTTGATAAAGAATAGCATGAGTACATTCACAACTATTTAATGGTAAGGACAACTCAAGGACCCACACAAGATTGAACTAGTGATCTTACCCCTTAGAACCTCCATGCTCCATCCCTTACTTATGGAACAAATTGATGCTATCTAGTCCAAAAACTATCAGCTAATAAGTATAGACAGCACTAAGAGTAAGCAGACCTTTAACCAGATGACAATTTGCCCCCCATTTCTACCATGCAAATTCATGAATTCTACATAGGCATAGAAATATAGATTTCGTTTGTTTTGGTTCACGATAGAAATAACAAAATACAAGGAAAGTTATGATAAATTAATGGTGGGTGAATTGGTAGAATTTGAAGAGGGTAGAAAAGACATTGCCTTCAATTTGGAATCAAACAATTTTGGTATTGTATTAATGGCTGACAGTTTGATGAGAAAAGAAAGAAGTTCTATAAAAGCAACATGAAGAACTGCTAAGATACCAGTAAGTGAGACTATGTAGGTCATGCTAAAAATGCCCTAGCTACACCTATTGATGATTGAGGTGAAATTTCAACTTATGTACCTCACTTAATTGAATCTCCCACTCTTGGTATCATTTTGAGACGTTTTATATGCGAGCCTATTCAATTAAGACTATTGCTATTGATTCTAATTATTGCATCTATGGCCTTCAAACTAATTGCCAACCATGACTTATCTTGTTGAGGATCCATAACCAACACAAATTAATTTGGGACTATGGCGTTGTTGTTGTTGTTATGGTCAAACCAATTGGGAGATAAAAAATGCTGTCTCGTTATAGACACATGACTAATAGATGTGCAAATGACCTTTGGCTCTACTCGCACCTCCTCGAACCATAAGAATAGGGTGGAGGGTAAGATCATGGGTTTAAGACACCTTAAGTGCATGTGTAAATCATCAATCAAAAGTAATGCCCCGAAATATTGTTTACTACACAACTATGGAGAGCATCCAAGACAACTCTCATGACCACACTCTTCCTAGGCTAATCCTAGACCTAGAGCTCACTTCAAAGCACCTTAAACACAAGTTTGAAAAGATAAAATCCTCAACAATATGCATACTTAGTTCTATTTTCCAGCTTGTTGAACATTCTGATAAGCATTTATAGAATACAGAAAGCAGAAAATGTAGCTTAAAATTATATGATAACATCGTAATGCTCCAAGTTTATTATATCAAAGCCACAATATACAATATAGATGCACATGTGTAACATAAATTACTACAAAGAAGGTTGTGATAACTGATAACTAACCTGATTTTCCACGTTTAATTCAATGCTATTGACAGTGCTATGTGAATTAGTTGTGAGTTCAAGACATGGAAGAATACTCATTCTTCTGTCCCATACACTGATAACACCAGATGTATCAGAAGCAAGTAACCTATTGAACTTGGTCATAAAGAAAAGTAGATTATTATTAGAAAGGCCAACACACAAACACGAGTCACTGAAGAAGCCACATACAAGGTCAAGGAATAATATTAAATGTCACACTTAACTCTGAAATGTGAAAGCATAAAAAACACAATTGACTACTATCTATCTAACTACAAATTTAGATCATGCTTCACGTTTTGAGGCCTTTAAAGCAATTGACATGTTAAGTTTACCAAAATGGATCACACACCTCTTGCAACAACATTTATTACTCATGATGAGATTGATTAGTAGTTCAATCTCTATTTAACATCAAGGTCAATGAACAACACCAAAATACGAAAACCATGACCAGCCATCACATGATGGTAAAAGTGCAAATCTTGTAAACTATAATCCCCCACCCTACAATATGCATCCAAGTTGAATACATTAAAAGAATTGTTGCTCTTTCTGTTTTAATTGAGCTAGAAAATGATTTAGTATAAAGAGCTTAGTACATGGTTTCAATAATAGACAATAAAGCACACCAAAGAACAGGGGGAAAACATGCCTTAGACAAAGTCCTGCCAAACCAGAAAATTGTTTAATGTATTCTAACAAGTGATTCTGCACTAATATGTATTTGCAAAGAAAATTACATAATCGTAAAAAATTAAAGTTTTCCCTACTATTCACAAAAGCAGTCTTCAGATATCATAAGATCTACGTTTTGAACTTAAAGACAGAATCGCATGACAAGAAAACACAGACCATTATCCATCTAACTTGAAAATTCCCTGCCTTAATTCTAACAGGAGAGTTAAAATCTATGTAAACATTCAGATCGAAAGAGACATATGTTGAGTTGCATGTATGGACCTCATGATTAGAAAGATTCCCCTACAAATTTGTTATAAGTTTGTTCTCTCATAAGTCCATTATCCAAGTGTAGCAAGAAAACTGTCTTCTCTTAAGTCACCCTCTTTTACCAACCTTGAATCATCAACTGAAGTAAAAGCTATATCAGATAGACCTTTATGACTGTCAGATCCATGAACAGTGACAGCTTGTCTTGTTCTTAATACCTGTATCAACAAAGAACAATGAATAAACATTGTCATCATATACATTGAAAATAAGGATATTCTATAATGAATCTCAAGTAAAGAAGGCAGAAAAGTGACATCAAAAATTAGTTTTTTCTATGGAGCCATCAAATAATTGCAAAGCACCAGAATACCAAAGGTTTATGCCAACTAAAATTGCAAGTCCTGGAATTGAGTCCCCTATGTTGTCTTTGGAAAAATTCACATGCATGTATGCAGTGTGGAGTGTGGGGTATATGTTACCTTCTAACAAAAAAAAGGTTGGATAATTTACACACTATAAGTAATCAGCATATCAAGTAATCTACAGTGGAGAAGGTTTCAATGGTAATGCAATGGGATAAGAGACACCACAAGAACTTAAATGTCTATTGAAGTTAGTTAGAATATATGCTTCCAGGGAGAGATTTGTGGTAAAAACACATAAGATAAAGATAATAAGAGATGACTTACTTCCACTGGTTCAGAAGAGACATAACCAATGTCGAAAATAAGAACTTCATTACGTTTCATGGATGTGCAAGCAACCTAAAGAAGTGAACAAAGTAGATATATATTAAGGTTAGAATTCCATGAGAAAATTAAGACATAAAACAATTACAAGACAGTTAATCGACCAAAACAGCAGATGCATTTAAAAACATGATTGATATTTTCAAACTAAAAGCATCATAGAGAGCATATATTCCTTTCAATTCCAAATAAGAAATATCATTCATAGCACTAAGGAAATGATAAGCCTAACACTCATCATTACTTACTCAATACAAACAGCACATAATACTTGTAGGCTAGGCATGAAAGTAGAAGTTCAGATTCTATTTTTCATTTCTCGAAATATTGAACATAAAAAGGCCTTGATTGTACAAAATAACTGAAAATGCTTTTGAGCGTTGATGAATGACAAGGGAACTAACAATAAGAAAGGAAGAGAATGACTAGGTTGAGGATGAAGATTTGACTAAAAAAAAAAACTAAAATTGATACCTGACCCTTACAAGATAGAAAATATGAAGACTAGAAAGATGAATTTGAATGGCAATTACAAAATTTTTAATACCCTCTGAAATTCCAATCCTCTTAATGTTAAATGCATGTGGGCCTAAAACTTAATTAATGTCTTGGAAACTAAGAAAACTTCTAAAGACTAGAAAGAGAAATGAGACAGGTCTGTACTTATGAAGCCAAACTTAGTGCATCAATTAGGACACAGATACCAACTCACAGACATAAAAAGAGGGGGTGGGAGGATTTTAAACAAATGGCAGAAAAAGATACAAGTGGCAATCTCCAATTAATTGGAAAAAGGATCCATAGAGATGACCCCCAAATTAGTGACTGAGGTGTAGTAGAGTTGAGCTGAAGTGTTGCATACAGTTGAAGGTTAGAAATATAATAATCTAAGTAAAAAAAGGAAAAGAAAAAATTATGAAGTCCTCATTAAGGTCTCTTCTCAATAAGGTAACTAATTAGCCTACTTCAGAAAGAGTAAAAGAGATCCACATAGCATTTATAGACTTGAAATAGAAGAGTAATCAAATCACAGATATAACAAGCATCCATTGAACGATTTAGTGGTTTATTGAAAAGAAATTCCAAAATGATATTTTTTTATGAGATTCAATTTCAAAAGTCAGGTTGATATCAGGGAAGCATTGTGAAAATTTCAAACATTGGTACAAACATGCGATGTATTAATCTACTTCAATGATATTTCCATCAACAAGCATATCACTTGTGCAAAGGTTGAAATGTGAACTCCAATGCCACAAGCTTTCAGAGTTAATGCAAGAACACCGACATTCTAGAGCAAGATATCTGGCTCTGGAATGTGGCATCCATAATATATAAATTCCAAATGTATATCAGTGAATAGAAGCGCAGTTGAATCCATACCTCATCCTGGTTAGCACAATTCCAGCGGACAACATCAAGTTGTTTATTTAAAGAGAGGTGCATTAAATGTTTAGCTTCATCTTCCTTTGAGCCTACCAGGGTTTTTTATTTAAAATTAAAAAAGAAATAATTAATATAAGGTAAAATTAAGTTTATTCTTAAAGTACACTACAAAGAGATAGTAACCAAAACTTATATAAGTTATGATATGTCAAAATACATATTAATATCTAAATGGAGAAAGACTACGGTACCTATAAGGAACTCAACACATGAAGAAAAGACTTTCCAAGATTTTGTGAATGCATGGGCCAAGTGACATGTTTGTTAACAGCACTTCCATTCAAGTTCATCTCATATTTCAGAAAAAACTTAGCAACAGAGGAAGATTTTAGGTGCAAACTGACAAACGTGTTCAATATGCAAGGAAAGATAATGAACAAGATTTTTTTTTTCTTCTTTTTTTTTAATAAATGAGAAAATGGTCCTGGCAGGGCTTGAACACACAACCTTCAAACATGTGACAATGCTGGAACATGATGTTGCTTCAAGAACGAATGGTGCTTTCATTTTCAATTTCTAAAGGCAGCATATATGCGTATGTTAGTTTGTAGCGTTTATAGCATTTACAAATTTTCACAGAGGGAAAAGAGCATTCACAGCGAAGGCACTGAATAAAAAATTAAACAGGCACATTTACCACATGAGAAACAAAACGAAGAATCATGCATCTTACTGTAACCACTTACTCACTATTGCATATCATAACCATAAACACTAAAAATGTTAAAGATTAAATGTTATTTTCTTTTTCCTATGGTAAAAATAAAAAACAAATCAATTGAATATTGCCAATCTGTCATCTGAGCCACTGCATGTAAAATCAAAGTATTGTAAATACTCTAATGTACACACTAGTTATATATTGTGTATGTGCATGCCTATCTATTAGTGTTAAATTGCATTTGATTTTAGTTTAAGAGCAAGTGTTCTTCAATCATGTTAAATAATTCACAACAAATCTGTCCATAGCCTAAATTAGCCTCCATTTGCCTTAGTCAATACTCAAACAGATACTTGCCATTGAGAGAAACAGTATAGGAAGTTGCAGTGCAGGAACTTACTTGGCAATGATTCATTACTCTGGCAATAAAGAGCTTCAAAGTCATGTACTGTTAAACACCCTGATTTTGTCACTGATACCAAATATATCCCCTTCAATAAAGTGAATAAGAGATAAAAAGGTGAAATCCCCAAGCTGAAAACAAGTAAATGAAAGCAAGAGTAAAGGTATGAATGCAACACTCAGCCTATATCTAGAAGAGAATGATGATTAGAAGGTGCCTAACTGGGTATGACCTCTAAGTGTCATTTGCAAAACTATTCACAAGTTCCTTAAATGAATCATGAGAGAGAGAGAGAGAGAGAGAGAGAGAGAGAGAGAGAGAGAGAGAGAGATTAAACAAACAAAATGCTGCTTCTTTTAATGGTATTTTAGCAATATTCTCATGACATGAGCTGACACATAGCACAACTAAGAGCAGATGTAGAGATTGATTTTTTAGAGCAGTATTAAAGTTTGTTCATAAGATAAAATAAAAAAGGCATGCATGAAACTTGATGACAGTCATCCAACAAAATTTAGAATATGAATTTGTCTGTGCACAAAATTAAAAGTGTGTATGTATATGAAAATATGTGTAAAATAAAAATGAAAGAGAAATGGTGAAATTGTGTGTGTGTGTGTGTGTGTGTGTGTGTATGTATATGTAAACTAAAATGAAACAGAAACAGTGAGAGTAAAAAAAATCTAGAATCCAGAAATCATGAGTTAAAAAATTATGACTCAGTATTCACCTTGTTGTCAAACTCCAATGCAGAGATGCCTTGCCTGAAGAAAAAAAAAGCCACAATATGTAAACACAATAAACATGAAAGCAGAGAATATAGGGAAAGACATGTCCTAGCATCAAGACACCATTCTTACACTGTAACTAACTAACTATGTTCATCTAATCACACAATGTAAAAGGTAAAAGCAGCAGGAGTTTGCTATACGGTGTTATATTAAAGACAGCATTACAACTAAAAGAGGAGAGAGGGAGAGAAAGAGATGTATTCACACATTACAACTTAAAATAATGTATAAGTTTCCTCAATGCCTCAATCAACAAAGTTAGTTTGGGTTGGCAATTGATACCATTAGTCGGGTTCAAAAATTGACATTATCAATCAAACAATTAGAAAGTTGTAACGTGTGAAAACGATTACTTTATTTGATATTATTACTCGAGTTTACTTGAATTAAACGATTACAAATAATGATTCCATTACTTTTAAGTTGTAATGTGTGAATTAAACAATTACTCTATCAAGTAATGGCATACATTAAAACGATTACTCTATTTTAGAAAAATTAAAGTTACTATCAATTCACAACCGCTATAAGCTATACAAAAAACATCCTGATGCATTGGCAGCCAGCTATTAAAATTAAACTAACATCATCTCACGCTATACGGCTATAGCGTCCCTTAAAAGACTATAACTTGAATTCATAATATTTATTCAAGTTTTGACCTAATTCAACAGATAGAACAGAAAAACAAACCTTCCAATTGGCAGTTGGCCGACGAAACTCGATCCATTACCAATCCGATTCATCTGTAAAATCCACATTCCAAAAAACCAAAAGATTCTTAAGCACTAATTAACAAAACTAATCAATCAATCAAAAATTAAATTAAAAAAATTGTGCTCTTACATGCGTTTGACACGGAAATCCATCGATATGATACGAATGCGGAAATGCCCCAATCTTTTCCCCCAAAAAAAAAAAAAAAAAAAAACTCAGCGATTTTAAAGAAACTGAATTACAAAAATTTGGAAGTCAATTGAAAAAATTAGAAAAACCTCGGAGTAAGATTGCATGAGCAAACCGGAGATCTCGTGGCGGTACTTTGGCTCGAACCGGCCATTCAATTCGATCGCTGTTCGTTTCCATCGGCGCCTTTGAATTAACACACCAAAAAAAAATGAGAATTTTGGAAAACAACAAAAATTGAAGAAGATGCGTTGAGAGTGGTTGTACCTTCGAATGGGATTAGGGTTTTGAGGTGAGGGATTGAGAGGCACGAAGTACTTGTCCATGGAAATGAGCTTAGAGCAATTTTTTGGTTTCGGAATTTGGGAAAAGAGTAAAGGAATGTGAAGAAAGCAACCGCTTTTTCTTTTCCCGCCAATTATTTTTGTAGGGCGAAACTGTGGATGGGCTGAGCCTGGATGTTATTTTATAGTTGGATTGGGCCGAGTAAAGCCTGACCCAACTAGTGAAAAATTGTTTTTTTTTTTTTTTTTTGGTTTTTAAAATGAATTTTGGTAAATTATAAATTCCATTTTGTGACATTTATACTTTTGTAGTTTTCTTTATAGGGCATTTATGCTAACATCAAGTGACATTTTTTTTTTTATTCACATGACTTGTTTAAATAATACGTATGTATAATCTTATAAATTGTTATATAGTGGGTAAAAGGAGATATCTTCAAACTAATTTAGAGTTGAACATTTTACCATATAAAATATAACATTTTAGAGGAGAAGATAAGCGAGGTCATGTGCATGATTTTGCAACTGATTCTAGCATTTCAAAAGACTTTTAGAGGAAAAAACTTGGTTGCAAATTTTGTTGTAGCTAATGGCTACAATTTTTACTAAAAAATATAACATGACTATATAGTTTGAAAATCTAATCATTAAATTCCATATTCTTTACATTCTTAAAATGCCTGTCAAATTTTGTAACAATCGAATTTTATATCCTATTTAATCCATAAATTTATTTTTTATACATATTTATATAACAAAAAATTAAAATTTAAACATTTGATTAATTACAAAGCTATTGATCTTTGATTTTTTAAAAATTTTACTAGCATAGAAGATATAAAAAGAAAATGCAATCCAATTATGAATTTGTCAAAATTTACATTCAATAAAATATATTGAGTGAAATTGCAATAATTGGTTACAACCAAGTTTATAGCCAAACCTTGTGATTTTTTTTTTATATTGATTATTGATCTCAGATCCTCTAGGCCTTTACTTTGATTTTCGAACAAAGTTCTCCTCCAAAATAATTGGTTTAATAATAGATATTAATTACCATATAATAATAGATATTACTCGAAAATTTTTCAAATTACTATATAAAAATAGATAAAACGCCCATAATTTTTTTTTAAAAAAATGATATTGCTTGAAAGTTTCGTTAAAAAGAAAAAATTGTACTTGGCCCTCCCAAAATTGGAAATCAATTTTTATAAAAACTGGACAATTAAAATGACTACATAGCTCATATATGTCACTAAGGGCCCCCTTCTCTAAACAAGAACAAAAATCTCTCTTTACTAACTGAAAGTTCAAATAGTGTGTAAAACACCTATGAACATTTAGACCCCCTAAAACAAAATAACCACACAAGCTTATAATCAAACAATATATGTGCGGAAAATGAAATATAAGCTATAACAAAATTGGTAACACACTCTAAACCATATTTAATCATAAACACAACAACAATTAAAAAGTAAAGAGAGCGGGAAGAAGGATGCAAACACAAAGATAACATGCCAATGTGATATCGAAAAAGAAACTGAAGAACTTGGTGAAAACTTCTCCGCTGCCCTCCAAGCGGTCAAGAGAATGAAGTTGGGATATATGAATAGCAGAAGACCCTCTAAGCCTAATCTACCCAGTGCACCTAAGCCCTCCAAGCTTCTTGCTCCAACAAGGTTACGCTGAACTTTGTCTTCTCTAGCTTTCCGGATCCTGCAATTGCTCATTGCATCAACCAAAATAAACTGATCCCTTCTAAACTGCTTCCCAAGCACCAAAATATCTCCTTATTGATATGAGTATGGTGAGATGAGGATTTGGCTAAATGTACATCTCAAGGATATATCAATGGAGAGGGTGAGAGTAGAGGAATTTGGAGCATCAAAAGATGAAGATTGTGAATGAGTCAATCTTGTTTTTCTCTAAGGTGTCTCTCTCAAAATTCTCTCAGGAAGCTTTCTACATTTCGTGGGTATAAGGATATTTATAGTAGAGTGTATAAGGAATGTGAAACGTCAGGTTTTATCCAAATGGGGCATTCTAGTGACTCGACCTCGCAATTGGAAAGAGTCGTAAGTTTGATTCGCGAGCTAACTGTTTGGCCAGAATGAAAATTCTGTCTTGTAATGCTCCAGCTGTCACGACCCTTCAGCTCCCCTGCATGCTCCACACGTGTGCCACCTTTGGCGATTTACCAGTTGTGAGATCTAGTCGCGAAGCTCTTCTTAAGTGCACACATTTGAGGTTTCTTCACACTCTCTCACACACTATCCTTACATAATTTCTACCTAAATACAAGGTATCTAATTATTAAAATACAAGTAAATTTGACACGAAATAAAGCCAACACATGATTGAATAAATTCAATCTTACAATTTTCCCATTTGGCTATTCCGTGACAAGACCCTAAAATAGACTCTAGACTTAAAATGTGAGTTGGGAACAGTTGCCAAAACTCACTCACACCTAACTCTAGAAACTGTGAAGCTCTTGAACCATATGAACAAGGTTTTTTTTTTTTTTCCCTGAAAACAATAACACAAGATGACCATTGTAAGTAGAAATCTTAAAATGCGTATGGAGCAAGCACAATGCGATCAAGTAGAAAAGATTAAAGCAATAAAGAATGACTTGACTAAATAAGAACAATCACTATAAACAGTAATTACAATAAACATTCACACAAGGAATGAACATCCGGACATGCAAGCTAATAAGTTCAGTGCATAGAATCATTTGCATGTTTAGCACTTAACTGAAACAAGAACACAAGGTAGTTGCATCAAGGATATAAAATCCAAAAAGGGCACAAGAGAGAAGTACTCAAGAAAATGCATAACATTAACTAAAACTACTAAGCTACAAAGCAAAGGTATACATGAAAGCATGCATAGTTAAAAACACAACATCAGACATGAAATAAAAATACACAAGAAACACAATATTAAATAAGCTTTCTGCGGCTGCTTTTCTTACTACTCTTGCTTCTTGCTCAAGATCTCCAATGCTCCCCTTTGATCTAGCTCTCTTTTCCCATATCAAGACACTCCCCCTTTTTGTTACAAAATAGTTCATCTTCATCTTCCTCAAGCTTCCTTTGGATTTGGTCCAATTAGGTTTAGAGAGATGTGAATTTTGTATCAAACTGGGTTTGGTGAGAATACATGAGAGATGCTAGACCAAAGACTTTGGTGCTAAGGTCTTGCATAGAGGCAAGGATGTTGTCTAACTTCTCATCATTTGAATGAGAACTAGATTGTGCACCACCTTGAGGAGCATTACATTCTAGCTTGATCTCCTTCTTGTTGTGACTGATGCTAGCATGCAGAGTCTGAATGTTGATAGGACTCGGCTGAGGGTAGGGATGCTCATCGTTTGTTGGATGAACACCTTTAAGCTTCAATATTTTTGAAATGAGGTATCAAAAATGAGCACAATTCCTTGAGGCAGTTCCTTCAGCAGTTTTGCTCAAAATGTGGAAGATATGAGAGCAAATGTTTTCATTGACCAGGTCATGAAGGAATAAAGCTCTACCAAGATTCATGTACCCGGTGCTGGAGAGAGGATAGAGGTTATGGAACATGAGTGTTATGAGTACCCTTAATTCAGAAGATAGTGATGAAACGCTAATTGATTTCACTTTGGGAGAAATTTCCAAGTTTACTCTTAGAGTTTCCCAAAGTATATCCTTTTCTGGATACAAGTCATCATACACCAATGGCTTTGGGAACATCGGCCAGTTGATGCGCAAAATATCTGCAAGATAGGTCGGTGTCATTGTGAAACTCTTTCCTCGAACCCAACATTTCAGCTCATCTCTTTCTGAAATAGCATTTGCATAAAACTCCTTGACCATATTTTCATATGGTTCCTCAAAACTAGTCAGAAGAAATTTCCTATCCTTGGTGGCGAACCATTTTGAAATGTTCGTATCAAGAAAAGACTCCTGATCCACCACCCTTTCTACTAACATGGGAGCATCTCTAAAGTAATTATCATATATTTTAGCTACTGCATAGGATCTGAACTTCTCAATATCATAAAATCCTGCGAATACCAAGTCTTCTTAGACTTAGGGGTGAAGTTGTCCAGATTGATTACAGGTTCTTTACCCTTGTTGCCACTTCCTTTTACAACTGATTTCTTGAAGGGAGACATTAGCAAGCTGTAACATGTAATATTGAAAAGCAAGAGAAAGAACAACAAACTTAATTAGCAACAAGTTAGTCCCTAAGAAGAGATTTTTTAATTATCACCCTAAAAAAAAAAAAAAAAACACACACACACACACACACAGGGGAAACAAAGAAAATTGACATGTGACAACCAAAATCATCAAGACATGGTGAAATTATGACAATAAACACTAAAACATGTCAAAATGTGAGTGTGTGTGCATCAAATGCAAAAGTGGGCAAACTAGGGCAATAAGAATAAGAGACATTTCATTATGTGTATGATATGCACAACACAACATAACCATGGTATACTACTCAAAGATAATAAGCAAACATGAAAACATGTATAATAAGCATCATATTATCAAAATCAACAAAACCCATATAGCAAACTCAACAAAATATACCCAAGCCATATTCGAACATCAAATTTTTCAAAATTCAACAAAAACTCAAAATCCAAGAAAACAAGGGCTAGAAACATGAAATACTTTGAGAAAAATAGAAAACCCATACCTTTTCTTGAAGATTGGTGAAGAGATGATGAAGAAAATGGAGGATTTTTTATAGAACACGGTGAGTTTATGAAGGAAAGGAACGGACAAGATAATGAACAGTCACAATGTACGAGGGAAAAAGAAAAGTTTATAAAAACTGTCCTGAAAATGACCCTCAATGCGCAAAACACGTTTTTTTTTCGTGACTGGAATAAGTTGCAAACAAGTCGCAAACAAGTCGCCAAGTCAAGTTGCCAAAAACTGGTGTGACAAATTTTGAAAAATTTGTCTAAGTGTTTTCTGTAACTGGAAGATCCAACCGTGAGAAAGTTGCGAGGGAGTCACGAATCATTCTGAGTAAACCTTATGACTAGAGCTTCCAGTCGCCAAAGTGAGTCGCACCCATAAATTTTGAAATTTTTCTAAGTCTTTTTTGTGACTAAGGGCTTGACTCGCCAGAGAGTCGCAAAAGCTTCTGAGTAAGCTCGCGACTTGGGGCTCGCGACTTGGGGCTCGCGACAAGCTTAACCTGCGAGACAGAGTTGTCAAAACAGAGTTGCACAGTTTTTGAAATTTTTGAAAATTTTCAAAACAAAAACACTTTCCAAAAACAAATAAAACATTCAAAAATCTTTTTGTGTTTGATCAACATATGATTGTGCATGTGCAACACATTTAATCAAATACAATCACACAAATGAATAAGGCATTCATTGAATATAGACATGTGCGATGTGTGTGGATATCAAATATGAGATAGTCCTTAGTCTAATGTGAAGTTTTAATGATCAATTCAACCAAGGCATACACAATTAGTACTAGGAAGAATGATCAATCTCCATTATAGAAATATGCATATATGACCTCCCACACAACTTGATTACATAACCTTGAAGCTTTTCATTTGGCTTCTTTACAATACATAACATTTGATCATTTTGATCTTTACATCTCTTTTTGAGATCAATGCTTGAAATTTTTTAATATTTCAATTTGATGAATAAGCCTTTGGCTTTTGGGCACCATACATTTTCATAAAAGTTACTTTCCCTTTTTCCTAGTCAAATACTAATATGTGCGACTGTTTTTGCAGCTCATTATTTCTTTTCATTTTGAGATTTACGTTTGTTGAACTCCTTAAACAAAAAAAATAAAAGGTGGGAAGAAATATAGGCACAAGTCTATGCAAGTTTTAAGATCATCAAAACCATTGACTAATCATTTATGACAAGTTTGAAGATCTATTTACAACAGTCACATAGATGTCAAGATTTTTCCCACAAAGATATAGGTGCAAAAAGAACAAGCTACGCTCATAAATGCACTAGGCCATTTGTACGAAGGTTTGTACGAAGGTACAAGACAAAAAATGTGTGTGACATAACACAATAATGCCGATCAAATCTTTTGGATTTTCTACTTTTTGTGTTTTTGGATTTCTGACACAAAAAAAAAGTAAACATTGATAAAAAAAAAATATATAAAGTCATTCAAAGCAAAAAGTAAACAAACAAACAAAAATTTTCAAAACAGAGAACACACAACCAATCAATGTCCCATTACATAGGAAGTATTAATGCATGGACATGTTATAGTGCTTATGCATGTGTACCCCTCTTCACCTACACGACACTTGCGTTTGGAGTCATATCCTTAGAGGATTTGGTACTTGTCTTACAATTCTCAAACTTGAGGTTGAAGTTTGCCAAACAGATGGTGAATGCTTCAATCATCTTTACCACATCTCTCACTCCGGATCACCTTCTTGAATTTTTGATTGCTCAACAGTCCAATTCCCTTTGCCATTTCTTGGTCCTCTTGTCCTTTGGGCACTTGCATTTTTTAATGCTTGAAGCTTATGGCAATTAGGTTTGGTGTGTCCTTGAATTCTACAATGATGGCAGAAATGTTGAGTTCTCGAACCTCTTTGTGACTTAGATTTCCCTTTAGCCTTTAGATTTAATCGCTGATTAGTTAGGATGCTTTGTCAAAAACCATTGGTCAATCACATTCCACTTCTTCTCAAACTTCACTTTCTTAACAGCTGAAGTTACTGCCAACGGTTCCTTAGTTTTCACAAACTTTATGTCCTTGGACATATTTGCACTTATACTGCTCTCTCCAGTGTATCCCAAACTGCTCTTGTCAGAAAAGGGTTTTTGATGTGCAAGGACCTCATCAAGCTTTTTGGAGGAGACTCGCTCTACTTTAGCATTAGCTTGAATCACTTCAAGCTCAAGAAACTTGATCTTCGAGTAGGCTTCGGTTAGCTCTCTATTCAGTGTCTCAGCTTCACATTTCGTGTCCTTGTACCATACTAGAAGACTTCTATAATTTTGCTCTGCCCTCTTCATTTTCTTAATGGCTGCTTTAGCCACTTTTGCATATTCATCTGTCTTCTCAAGAAGAGCATTATAGGTTTCTTGTAACCCCATTGTCCTTCCAACTTCCTCATCATCAGATTCCTCCATTATCCCCCATCAACTCCACTTCCGTGTGCTCATTAAGTTCTTCCACTAACATACTCAATTCATCCGAAGATTCCACGTGAGCAATGGTCATAAGTGCGGAGTAGTTTCCTTCTCCATCACAGCTTTCTTCTGAGTCTGAATTAGAGGAGTCTAAGTCATTAAGAGTATTGGCATACACTTTACCCTTCCATCTCAAATAGTTTAGACACTCCTTCTTGAGATTTCCATGACTGTTGCATTCATAGCATGTGATTCTTTGAGAGGATTGAGAATCCTTCCCATCTTTCTTCTTGAAATCCTTCTTCTCCTTCCAGGTATTTGGGGATTTTCCCTTGTTAGCAAACTTTCCATTCTTTTTTAACTTTAAGAACTTTTAGAAGTTCTTAACAAGATATGGCACATCTTTTTTAACCTCATCCTCATCCGATAAGTCTTGAACTTCCACTCTCTCATTGATGGTCTTTAGAACAAGAGATTTGCTCTTCCATTGTGATGGTAGGGACAACTCATAAGTTTGAAGTGAGCCAATAAGTTCTTGAACTTTGATCTCATCGAGGTCGTTGCTCTCTTCAATGGCAGTAACCTTTGCACAAAAACTCTCCGGTAATGATCGTAGTATTTTTCTTACAATTTTGGAGTCATCTGTCTTTTCCCCCAAGTTAAATTTTCCAATTACCACCTCATTGAGCTTCCCATAAAATGAGTCGAATGACTTGTCTTCACTCATCTTCAGCTCTTCGAACCGTGTGGTAAGCATTTGGAGCTTGGTGTCCTTCACCTTTTTGGTTCCCTTATATGTCGTTTCCAAAATTTGTCACGCCTCCTTGGCAATTGTAACATGAGAGATCCTGTGAAATTCATTAGGAGAAACACCACAGAAAATAGCATTTAAAGCCTTGCTATTAGCATTAGCTGCCGCAAGAGCTGCCTTATCCTATGTGGATTTAGCAGCCTCTGGCCTAGTCCATCTAATATCTACAGCATCCCAAACACTCTCATTAATAGAACATAGGAATGCCCTCATACGGATTTTCCAAAACACATAGTTGCTTCCATCAAAATATGGAGAAGCATTAAGAGATTAAAACCGATCCATCTCAAAAAGAGTCTAAGAAAGCACTTAGGTAATTAAAACCACAACAAGTGCACCCGCTCTGAGATCAATTGAAAGTTCATATAGTGTGTAAAACACCTATGAACGTTTAGACCTCCAAAAACAAAATAACCAACACAAGCTTATAATCAAAAAATATATGTGTGGAAAATGAAATATAAGCTATAAAAAAATTGGTAATATACTCAACCATATTTAATAACAAACACATTAGCAATTAAAAGGTAAAGAGAGAGGGAAGAAGGATGCAAAGACAAAGATAACACGCCGATGTGTTATTGAAGAGGAAACCGAAGAACTCGGAGAAAAACCTTTCCGCTGCCCTCCAAGCAGTCAATAATCCACTAGAAAATGAAGTTGGAGTACATGAATAGCAGAAGACACTCCAAACATATCTACCCAGTGCACCTAAACCTTCCAAGTTTCTTGCTCCAACAAGGTTATGCCAAACTTTGTCTTCTTTAGCTTACCGGATCTCGCAATCGTCCATTGCGTCAACCAAAAGGAATTGGTCATTTTTGAACTTCTTCCCAAGCACCAAAATACCTCTTCATTGATATGGGTATGGTGAGATAAGGATTTGGATAAATGTACCTCTCAAGGATATATCAATGGAGAGGATGAGAGTAGAGGAATTTGGAGAATCAAAGAATGAATATTATGGATGAGTCAATCTTGTTTTTCTCTAGGGTTTCTCTCTCAAAATTCTCTCAGGAAGCTCTCTACATTACGTGGGTATAAAGATATTTATAGTAGAGTGTATGAGGAATGTGAAACATTAGGTTTTATCCAAATAGGGCATTCTGGTGATTCAACCTTGCGATTGGAAAGAGTCGCGAGCTAACTGACTGGCTAAACTGAAAGTTTTTTCCTATAGTGCTCTAGTGTCACGACCCATTACAACAAAATTTATTTTCAGTGACGAAAAAATTTGTCACTAAAAGTCTAGTTTTTCGTAGCTAAGGACCTGTAGCAATGAAATCTACTACTTAGCGACGAAACTCGTTTTGTCGCTGAAACCCTGTCGCTAAAGTTCTGGCGACGAAAAATTTCGTTACTAAAGTCCGATTTATGTTTTAAAAAAAACTTTTAGTGACGAAAACGTTTCGTCGCTAAATGTTTTCCTCTCTAAAAACACTATTTAGTGACGAAAATATTTCATCACTAAAAACACTTTAGTTTATTAAATAATATTTAGTGACAAACAATTTCGTCACTAAAACTATTTTGGGTACATATAGTGATGAAAAATTTCGTCATTAAAACTATGTTTAAGAAAATCTAGGCACATATAGCGATGAAAATATTCCTCACTGATACCATTTCTTACCAAATTCAACTACATTTAGCGACAAAATATGTTGTCACTAAAGCAATTGTTTGTTGCTATATTTGTGACGAAAAAATTCGTTGCCAAAACTTATTTTCTGTTTTTAATTTTTTCATGGCTTTGATATTAACCTGTAACCTGTTATTACATTATTAAAACCTCACATTTGAATAACACATTTATTTTAACAATACATTTATAAAAAAAGATCCATACATTCCACAAGTAAATAATAAAACAAGTATCCAATTCAAACTCCTTCCATACAATAATTGTTTGCAACACATACAATAACTCAAGAATGTCCTCATATATCTTCAAGTAATGCCAAAAGTAAATCCCCAAAAAGCTACCAATAAGAAATTTGCACAAATATAAAAACAATACTACATTAAAATCATAAAGTAAACACATTAACTATGTTATAAGAAACATTTCTAACAATGCATTAATAATAGTCACACCAATGAATTAAAATCACAACTCCTAATGTATAAGTTATAGAAAGCAAATATAGATTTTCAAGTGTAATATAAATATTTCATAATAATAGCATATCCATTTCATTCTTTAAATATTACGTTCGTGATATAAGTAATAGCATCCATATGCTAAAATTATCATATATATATATATATATAGGATTCAATAAGTCACAAACATAAAAATTTACTTTAATCATGCTTATATGTAATATCTCTAATTAAAAGGTTTTGATGTATAATAATTTTCTTAATAGTCTTTATACTTATCAAATGCACATGTCACACATCCTTTACCTGAGAACAGAAGACGCGAGAAATTTGTATAAGAGGAGCTCAAGTGCCCATGTTCTTGTTCTCGTCACCTAGATGAAAGACCAAAACTTATTACTAACAACTCTTCCTAAATATATAAACTTATACATCATTCCCAACCTAACTATCAAACTCAAGAAAATCCTTAATTCCCATCACTCAAGGTTCCCTAAAGCACATGATACATTCATCAAACACATTATGTACCCAAACCATAGAGAAACTGAGGCACAAAATTTTTCTATCATCCAAACATACCAAAGGATGAGCATACTAATTTATAGCTCAAAAAATTCACCCTAACTTTAGAATTAAATCCTCAAAGTCAGGTGTATCATATGCTGTTCACTGCTCATTTCAGCAGCATATGCCTCAATTGTAAAATACAAATGAGCTGTCCATACACATCCAAACGTTGTGAATTTTTACAAAACTACTTCTCTAGATGTCTAGTATATACCATATTAATTTCAAAGTCAAATCATAAAACCATGATTAATTAAAAATCATACAAGACAACATGCTCAAATCTGTCCTAACAGAATTTCATGCAACTTAGAAATTAAACCATTATTTTTATATTGATCCAAATGTTGTGAGACCACTTCCATCATAACCATGTGTGTCTTAGAATTCATAAAAACTACTCCTAGAATCCTAATTCATGGAATATGATTTAATCCAAATTTTTCTTTTTGTAAACACCAAATCTGTCATAGTGACAACTTTAACATGTTTTCTTTCAAAATCATCAACTAATAGTAGTTGACCTTCACTTCATGTGAGTATTTTATACCTATACTATACATGTTAGATTACATGAATAGGCATCTAAAAGACCACGATATCTTCAATCTTTAAAATAGCTAACACAAAACCACAAATATCAGCTTCTAACAATCAGATTAGAGAACATAGAACTGAAACTAAAGCAAACCATTACACCATTAAATACTCATAATAGAAAATAAACATATATACTTAACCACAATTGAAGCTAAAACCTTAATAAGAACAAGCTTTAATTCAACAACGTTCTCGTCATCTAGATGAAAGACCAAAACTTATTACTAACAACTCTTCCTAAATATATAAACTTAAGCATCAATCACAACCTAACTCTCAAACTCAAGAAAATCCTTAATTCCCATCACACAAGGTTCACTAAAGTACATGATACATTCATCAAACACATTATGTACCCAAACCATAGAAAAACCAAGGTATAAAATTTATATATGATCCAAACATACCAAAGGATGAGCATACTAATTTATACCTCAAAACATTCACCTTAACTTTAGAATTAAATCCTTAAAATCAGGTGTATCATATGCGTTCACTGCTCATTTCAGCAGCATATACCTCATTTGTAAAATACAAATGGGCTGTCCATACACATCCAAACGTCATGCAATTTACAAAACCACTCCCTTGGATGTCTAGTATATACCATATCAATTTCAGAGTGAAAGCATAAAACCATGATTAATTAAAAATCATACAAGACAACATGATCAAATCTGTCCTGATAGAATTTCATGCAGCTTAGAAATTAAACCATTATTATTAAATTGATCCAAATGTTGTGAGACTACTTCCATTACAACCATGTGTGTCTTAGAATTCATAAAACTACTCCTAGCATCCTAATTCATGGAATATGATTTAATCCAAGTGTTTCTTATTGTAAACATCAAATCTGTCACATGGTAAATAAAATCCAATTCACATGGTTGTTAAACAACAAAATCCATATCATAACTCATATAAGCAATTTGTGAAACACTTGGTAAGCAAAAGACATATGTTCATATTACTTGCACAAATTTATATTTAACACCACAATCACAACCACATATGCCAAAGACATTTCAAAATGTAAGGAAATTCTTTTTCTAAAATTAACCCAATCTCCCATATAAATCAAAACCCAAATGATTTCTCAAGAAACCCAACTCACATGGTTGCCAAACAACAAAATCCATTTCGTAACTCATATAGGCAATTTGTCAAACACTTGGTAAGCAAAAGACACATGCTCATATTACTTGCACAAATTTATATTTAACAATACAATCACAACCACATATGCCAAAGACATTTCAAAATGCCTGGAAACCATTTTTCTAAAATTAACCCAATCTCCCATAAAGTTAAAAACCCAAATGATTTCTTAAGAAACCCAACTCCCATAGTTGCCAAACAACAAAATCCATTTCACTCCATTAAATTAAAAACCTCCAATAAGATTTTAAATGTACCAACAAACATAACAAATTACTTCTAATACAAAACCCACAAAATAAAGAGCAATCCTAACAATATAGAATAAAAACCCAAAGATATTAGAATGTGGGTCATGGAGATTTTACCTTAGATTCATGTTAGGAGAAGTCAAACCATGGATAAGAGTTTGATGACTAAAAATCTATTAGGAGCTAACCAAGAGACCAAGAGGGAGGAAAGACTTGCTAGAGAGAGAGATAGAGGGATGTGTGTATGTGTGTTTTGTATTTGAGTTTGTGTTTGTGTTAGGGAGTGAGTGATAATGAGAGAGGGAGGGTTGAAATTTTTTTAAGTGAGTGGGTGGGAGAAAGGAAATTTTATGTGGGAAAGGAAATTTTTTTTTGTTAAAATTTATCCCATTTAAGCTGTACTCTTTAGCGACGAATATGATTTCGTCACTAAAACATACTTTTAGCCAGATTTTGTTACGATTTTTAGCGATGAATATAATTTTGTCGCTATAGCATACTTTTGGCCATATTTTGTTACGATTTTTAGCAACAAAATTCAGAGTTCATCGCTATAGCATACTTTAGTGACGAATTATGATTTCGTTGCTAAAACTATGAAATGAAAAACCTATTTTCTGTGAATATTTTTAGCGACGAAATTCATATTTCATCGCTATAGCATACTTTTAGTGACGAATTATGATTTCGTCACTAAAACTATGAAATGTAAAACCTATTTTGTGTGAATATTTTTAGCGACGATAGTTTTTAGTCGCTAATGCTCCCTTTTAGCGCTAATACTATTCATAGCAACACCTATAGTGAGGAAATCTTTCATCACTAAAAATTTTAACTTTTAGCGACGAAGTATAGATTAATTAAGTTCCCGCCACAATTTCCTCTTTGGCGCTCATATTTTAGATCATCAATAGTGACGAAAATTACGTTTCGTCTCTAAATGTTATAATTTTTTTTCATTATTAGCGACGAAATCCATATTTCGTCACTAAATCTGTATTTTTAGTAATGAAAAATATTTTCTCACTAATTTTCATTGCTAAAAATACATTTTGTTGTAGTGACTCTTCAGTTCCCTTGCATGCTTCACATGCGTGCCACCTTTGGTGACTTACTAGTCGTGAGATCTAGTTGCAAGGCTCTTCTTGAGTACACAAATTTGAGGTTTCTTCACACTGTGTCACACACTACCCTTACATAATTCCCACCTAATACATGGTATCTAATTGTTAAAATATAAGCAAATTTGGCATGAAATAAAACCAACACATGATTAAATAATTTCAACCTTACACTAACAAACCAATAACAAATCATTTACTAAAAAAAAATTCTCTAATCAGCTTAAAAGAAAATGAATCATCCATTATAATTATGTATTTTGTATAACATTTTGGTTATTTGCTTATTTGTGATTGAAAATTTATTAACGTTTGGGACTTTAGAATTTGGATGTTATTGTATTGTCTAACTCTACTTAAATAATAGTTAGGGTGCTTCTAATTTTTTTTAACCATCAACACAGAAAGATGATTTCACAATTGATAATCATTATTGATTATATATTTTTATGCAGTAATAAATTATCAATTACAATAATTAAATCATGAGTTAAGTTAATATATATTAGAGTTTCTTATTCTTAGTTTTGAATCTTTTGATCCTTGAGAGGCACAAAAATCTTCTTTTTTTTTTTTTTTTAATTGATGATATTTGTTATTTGTGTGCAAGAATTCACAAATCATGAAAAGCGACTATTGAAAATATATAGAACTTCACCATTATAAGTGTAAAGTTGTGATTTACAATTATGTTTTATGTTGGTTTTATTCCATGACAAAAAATGTTGTATTTGCTTTAATTTGTTCTTTGTATTTTATGGGATTTTATTGTATTGGGTTTAATATTAAGTTGGTGAAAATCGAACATAAAATGAAGAATCAGTGGATTTCGCAAGTGTCTCGCTAGAAGTTAACCTGCAAAAGAGCCACGTGAGAAGTACATGCCAAAATCTGAAGAGTCATGCCAGCCTGGAGGATTTCGCAAGTGTCTCGCGGATAAGGCCTTCTCTTGAGAATCTCACAAAACTTTCTGCCTAGAGGATTTAAGTATGACTTTCTTACCCTTCACTCACACTATATATACCCTCATTACCCGTAAAGTTATGTGAGACCATTTAGAGAGAAAAACCCTAGATAGGTTTTCTACAATACACACACCCATTTTTTAGAAAGAGGGCTACCCATCCTTGTGAGAAATAGTTGTAGCCTCTTCTCTTTCCCTCTCCCATTGCCATACCTTGAGAGAAGATTTGTACTCAAATACAACCCACACCCTTCTAGAGTGTAGAAAGTGTTTTGGAGCTTGGAAAGCTTTGGGGATTTGCTAAAAGAAGCTGGTGAGGCTTGGCTGATGCAATCGAGAGTATTACAGGATTTGAAAAGCTAGACAAGATATGGTTCCGAGAAGCCTTGTTGGAGTAGGAGCTTGGAGGGCTTAAGTACATTGGGTAGATTAGGCTTGGAGGGCCTCTTGCTATTTGTGTATTCCAACTTATTGTCTAGTAGATCGATTTACAGCTTGGAGGGCGGCAGAGAGGTTTTTCGCCAAGTTCTTCGGTTTCCTCTTCGATAACATTGCCGTGTTATCTTGTGTTTGCATCTCTCTTCCTTACTCTTGTGCTTTACTTTTATTGTTTGTGCTTAATGTTTATGCGCTAGAGTAGTATCGGTTGATTGCGCTTCATTTACTCTTGTTTCTGCACTTAGATAAGTTAAAGTAAAAGCAATCTAGCCTTAATTAATAATTTGGGGTCTAAACAACTCTTGTGTTTTAACACAAATCCGGACTTTCAATAAGTATAATGTAATTCAACATTTAGACATTAAAAAATTTATTAAATATTTTTGAATTACATTAAAGGCTAGTAAAGAGTAAGGACTAGAAAATCAACGACTTACTATTTTGTTTATAGAGTAGTTATATTTGTATTTACTCTTCCACTTACTACTGAAACTATTTCAAACAAGCATTTTCAATCATAAATATTACCAAAACTAAAACTCACAATGAAATTGAAGGTGCTATTCTAGTGGACATTTTGATTTATACATTAAAGGAAATTATTGTGAAATATAGTACAAAATAATCATAGATGAATTTAGGATTCAAAATACTATCAAGTTTTATTTTGATACATCATAAATGATTGAATTGATATATACTAAGACACATTTATATGTACCTTTTGTTCTGTTATATTATATTAATACTGAATAAGTGAACATTTACTTATTTTTTTACTTTTCACTATTAACATATTCCTTATTTTTTAGTGATAAAAAAAACATGTCCATGTTATCTAGATATAAGATTGAATTTATTCAACTATGTATTGGTTTTCTTCCATGCCAAATTTGTTTGTAATTCAGCATTTAGAAACCCTGTATTCAAGTGGGAATTATGTAAGGGTTATGTGTGAGAGTATGAAGAATTGATCAAGAGTGTGTATCAAAGAGGCATCTCACGACTAGAGCTCGTGACTGGCCACCCACCAGAATCAGGCACACATGTGGAGCATGCAAGAAGTTGAAGGGTCAGGACAACTAGATCATTATAGGACAAAAAGTACAGTTTGACCATTTTGTTTTCTAGCAATTGGAACTTGCAACTCATCCTAGTCACGAGTGGCTCGCCAGAATACCCTGTTTTGCAGAAAAATGACTTTTCACATTCTTTCTCATACTCTATTATAAATATCCTTATACCCACAAACTGTAGAAGGGGGGTTTTTGAGAGAAAAACCCTAAGAGAGGTTTCTACAACACACCTACCTCATTAGAGAGAGAGAGCTACTCATTCTTAGAGAGAAATATTTGTAGTCTCTTCTCCTTCCCTCTCCCATTGTTATACCTATTAAGAGGAGATTTATACCAAAACACTACCCACACCCATTCAAAGTGTTGAGAGTGTTTTTGGTACTTGGGAAGCATTGGAAGATGCCAAGGATGGCAGATACAATATGGGCTTATTGCAGGATCCGGTAAGCTAAAGAAGACAATGTTAGGCTTAACCCTATTGGAGCAAGAAACTTGGAGGGCTTAGGTGCATCGGGTAGATTAGGCTTGGAGGGTTTATTGTTATTCATGTATCCCAACTGATTTTCTAGTTGATCATTTTACTGCTTGGAGGGCAGCAGAGAGGTTTTTCGTCGAGTTCTTCGGTTTCCTCTTCGATAACACGTGTCGGTGTTATCCCTGTGTTTGCATCTCTCTTCCCTTACTCTTTAACCATTAATTACTTCTATGTTCATGATTAATTATGTGTTAAAGTAGTTTGCCAAATTGGGGATTGCTTATATTTCATTTTCCACACATCTATTGTATGAATATAAGCTTGTGTTGGTATTTTGATATTGGGGGTTGAAACATCCACTAGTGTTTTACACACCAAATGAACTTTCACTGGCCATCCAAGGTCATACCATGAATGAACTGGGATATCAAGTCATCATTTGCAACAACCATGCACATCATTATTTCAAACATACAGTATAATTAATATAAACTTATTAGAACTTTTATTATAAACTCAAATTGCTTAAAATAGTTCGATACATTGAGTGCTTCATGCATAGATTCTCCAAAGGTCTACACTCGAGACCATCATAATTCAATAAGGATACATATTTGAAAATACAAAGATAACAAACTTTCCCACACTTGACATATGAAGGGAAGTATTTAGTCTATAAAATATTTAAATTGAGACAATGGTAGACCTTAAGTGGAAGGGTGGTTGTGGTGATGGTGATGGCGAGGGTGGCTGTAGGGGGGACGATGAGGTCGTTTTGAGGGTGGCGGTAGAGGGGATGGTGGTGGCGATGGTGGTGGTGGTGAGGGTGAGGGTGGCAGTAGAAGGGATGGTGGTGGCGATGGTGATGGTGAGGGTGGTAGTAGAGGGGATGGTGAAGGTGATGGTGAGGATGAGGGTGGCAGTAGAGAGGATGGTGATGGCGAGGGTGGAAGTAGAGGGGATGGTGATGACGAGGGTGGTAATAAAGGGGATGGCGATGGTGAGGATGAGGGTGGTAGTAGAGGGGATGGTGATGGTGAGGATGAAGGTGGCAGTAGAGGGGATGGCGATGGCGATG
Organism: Castanopsis chinensis; assembly: GCA_032878915.1. Taxonomy (NCBI): domain Eukaryota; kingdom Viridiplantae; phylum Streptophyta; class Magnoliopsida; order Fagales; family Fagaceae; genus Castanopsis; species Castanopsis chinensis. The sequence continues at coordinate 3,139,592 of JAVQMG010000084.1, forward strand.
GCGATGGCGATGGTGACGGTGTGGGTGGCAATAGAGGAAATGGTGATGGCAAGGGTGGCAGTAGAGGGGATGGGGATGGCGAGGGTGGCAGTAGAGGTGATGGTGAGGATGAGGGTGGCAATAGAGGGGATGGTGATGGCGATGGCGATGCCGATTGCGATGCCGATGGCGATGACGAGGGTGGCAGTAAAGAGGATGGTGAAGGTGATGGTGAGGATGAGGGTGGCTGTAGAGGGGATGGAGATGGCGATGGTGATGGCGAGGGTGGCAGTAAGGGAGATGGTGATGGTGATAGCGATGGTAATGGCGAGGGTGACAGTAGAGGCGATGGTGTTGGCGAGGGTGGTAGTAGAGGCGATGGTGATGGTGAGGATGAAGGTGGCAGTAGAGGGGATGGTGATGCTGATGGCAATGGCGATGGCGATGGCGATGGCGATGGTGATGATGTGGGTGGCAGTAGAGGAGATGGGGATGGCGAGGGTGGCAATAGAGGTGATGGTGATGGTGAGGATGAGGGTGGCAGTAGAGGGGATGTTGATGGCGACGGCGATGGCGATGGCGATGGCGATGGCGATGGTGATGGCGAGGGTGGCAGTAGAGAGGATGGTGAAGGTGATGGTGAGGATGAGGGTGGCTGTAGAGGGGATGGAGATGGCGATGGTGATGGCGAGGGTGGTGGTAGAGGCGATAGTGACGGTGAGGTTAAAGGTGGCAGTAGAGGGGATGGCGATGGCGATGGCGATGGCGATGGTGTGGGTGGCAGTAGAGGAGATGGTGATGGCAAGGGTGGCAGTAGAGGGGATGGGGATGGCGAGGGTGGCAGTAGAGGTGATGGTGATGGTGAGGATGAGGGTGGCAGTAGAGGGGATGGTGATGGTGATGGTGATGGTGATGGCAATGGCGATGGTGATGGCGAAGGTGGCAGTAGAGAGGATGGTGAAGGTGATGGTGAGGATGAGGGTGGCTGTAGAGGGGATGGAGATGGCGATGGCGATGGCGATGGTGATGGTGAGGGTGGCAGTAAGGGAGGTGGTGATGGTGATAGCGATGGTGATGGCGAGGGTGACAGTAGAGGCGATAGTGATGGCGAGGGTGGTAGTAGAGGCGATGGTGATGGTGAGGATGAAGGTGGCAGTAGAGGGGATGGTGATGGTGATGGTGATGGTGATGGTGATGGTGATGGCAATGGCGATGACGATGGTGATGGTGTGGGTGGCAGTAAAGGAGATGGTGATGGCGAGGGTGGCAGTAGAGGGGATGGGGATGGCGAGGGTGGCAGTAGAGGTGATGGTGATGGTGATGGTGAGGATGAGGGTGGCAGTAGAGGGGATGGTGATGGTGATGGCGATGGCGATGGCGATGGCGATGGTGATGGCGAGGGTGGCAGTAGAAAGGATGGTGAAGGTGAAGGTGATGGTGAGGATGAGGGTGGTTGTAGAGGGGATGGAGATGGAGATGGTGATGGCGAGGGTGGCAGTAAGGGAGATGGTGATGGTGATGGCGAGGGTGACAGTAGAGGCGATGGTGATGGCGAGGGTGGTAGTAGAGGCGATGGTGATGGTGAGGATGAAGGTGGCAGTAGAGGGGATGGTGATGGCGAGGGTAAGGATGAGGGTGGCTGTAGAGAGGATGGAGATGGCGATGGTGATGGCGAGGGTGACAGTAAGGGGGATGGTGATGGGGAGGATGAGGGTGGCAGTAGAGGGGATAATGATGGCGAGGGTGGCAGTAGAGGCGATGTTGATGGCGAGGATGAAGGTGGCAGTAGAGGGGATGGTGATGGCGAGGGTGGCAGTAGAGGCGATGGTGATGGTGATGGTGATGGTAAGGATGAGGGTGGCAATAGAGGGGATGGTGATGGCGATGGCGATGGCGTTGGCGATGGTGATGGCGATGGTGAAGGTGACGCTAAGGGTGGCAGTAGAGGGGATGGTGATGGTGATGGTGGCGGTAGAGGAGATGGCAAGGGTGGCGGTGGTGATGGTGATGATGAGGGTGGCGATGGAGGGGAAGGAAAGGATGGCAGTGGTGGTGGTGGAGATTTTGGTGGTGCAAGTGATGGAGGTTTAGGCAGTGGATGGAATGGTGGCCGTGGCCTTGGCCGTGGAAATTTTGGTGGAATGGTTGGTAAGTGTGGCCAACCAAAGAAGTGAGACTTTTCAGCTACCACATTAGTGGCGACGAGGCAAAATGCCATAGCATAAATCACATAAGGCCAATGCCTTGAGTGTCCAAGGGAATCCATTTCCAGTAATTCAACTTTAATCCCAAGAAAATTAGTCCTTAATGATGGGAGCTAATCTTTTATAAATAGATTCATTGACAACAATATCTTTCCTTTAAAATAGGTAATACTAGTGCTTTAAATTTCATTAAAAAATACTATACTAATTTTTTTATTTTCTTATGTATCATATTTGGGTAGTCAAACTAATACAAAAGGTTATAGGGCATACCCTTTAAAATAAGTAATGCTAATGCTTTAAATTTCTTTTAAAAACCTTGTACTAATTTTTGACTTTCTTATGTATCATAGTTAGGTAGTCAAATTAATACAAAGGGTTATAGGGCATACCCATTTTACAAGGTTATGGGATGTTCCATTAGATTTGTTTGTATCACATATAGCAAGTGCATCAATCAATCGACCCATTCATGCAAGGGTATATTCTTGCAAGCTCTATTCTACCACATTTACAAGATTGAAAGGACGTTCCACAAGTTATGATTGCATCACATACATTGCATGGCATTATGCAATCTATCCATATATGCAAGGGCATAGTATATTAGCTCTCAATCCTTGTTGTTCCCTTTTTACAAGGTTGTTTGGTTTACCCTTTTTACATGTTAATGGAGGGAATCACATTAAGTACGATTGCATCAAACCTACCCATATGAAAGGGTGTGGTATTTTATCTTGAAATATTTGTTGTGCCCCTTTTATCCCTTCTCCCAGGTCATGGGATGTTCCATTAATTATGACTTCATCACATACAATACATCACACAATCTACCTATATATGCGAGGGTGTGGTATTGTGTCTCACAAGCTACAATGTGCTTGTTTTGCAAGGTCATAGGGCATTCCAATAGTTATGATTGTATCACATACATTAAATCATGCATTCTATTTAGGCTAAAGTATAAAACACACCATTAAAATTTTGGGGGGAAGGGGGTCTTTGGATTTCCCCCTTAATGTTTCAAAATTTGGATTCGTGTCCATAATGTTATATGCTATTGTATTGAATTAGGGCCAATTTGTAGTTGAGGCTTTCAGTTTTTCTATATCAGTGAGGACCTCAGCTTTGTTGTAGCTTGTTTTGTGGTTGCGAGCCTTCATGTGTGTGTGTGTGTATTTTGGCTTAATGTGAATGTGAATGCAAATTTTTTACTTTTATATGTTTAAATATGAGGATGGCTTAATATGAGAGATGTATTCACTATGTGGGTCATGCTATAAATGCTCTAGCTACTCCTCTTGATGGTTGAGGTGAAATTTCAGCTTCTGAACCACAAATATATATATATATATATATATTTAATACAAGATAGAATTTTCTACTTTAGCTTAATCTCAGTGTTATGTGAAGCTCCCTCCTGGAGAATATTTTAAGTCATCCTCATATTTAAACATATAAAAGTAAAAAAGTTCACATTCACAATAAGCCAATATATATATACACACACACACACACACAAGAAGGTTCACAACCACAAAACAAGCTACAACAAAGCTGGTAGACCCTCAATGATACAGCAAAGAAAAGCCTCAACTAATGAATAGTAACGTTTGTAATTTGGAAAAAAAATGTTTTCATTTAAGACAAATAAATAGTAATGATTGAATAGTAATAGAGTGCATCAATAGATTAGGCCATAATCATTGACATGTAACCACCACACACCCTTAATGCGATGGTCACTCCATAAGTATAAATGCTTGTGGGGTGTGAGGGGCAAGAGACAGGGTTCAAATATTTTTTTTATATAAAAAAAATATTTAAAAAATATTTATTTAAAAAATAAATATTTAAAAAAAAATTTGGTTAAATCACATACTATGCATCTCATGGACTATATGATAATGTCCCAATATTCATGTTACCATTATTTTTAGATAATAATAAAACAACTTATTTATTCATCACAACATTAAGTCATACATATGTCTTACATAGCATCATACAATAGGATTTAAAGGCGCATATCCTAACAACTATTTCTTGGGATAGATTTATATTAATCATCTCTTGAAGAATTTGGATTGTGCTTATCCCTTAATAATCAAGTTTTGTAGCTTGATATTCTGATAAAATAATATTTATTTAATAATAGTAAAATATCCTAATAAATAAAAAATAATGTTAATCTAATTTTATTTAATGATTAGAATATACTAAAAAAAATAAGGATTATGAATAATAGACATTGTAGGTAGAAGAAAAGAATAATAGCGCAAAGGAACCGTATGATGGGTATTAATTATGAATTATTTGATATATATATATATACACACACACCCACTCCACATTGAAGAATTTTATATGAAAAAAAGTATAAAGCTAATTAAACCACCATGTGATATGCCAATTTCTGGATCTTTTAATATTTAGCAAATATTTAATTTTGTTTTAATTTGGTTTAATATTTAGCTCCACGTAACCCAACTATTGCTGGTTCTTTTTAGCACAACATGAAGTATATATTTTTATATCCTTAAAACTAAGATGCCACATATGTCAGAGAGGAAAAGTATATGCCTTGTAGCTCTATCTTTGAGAGTTACATGTCATTTGCATCTCTTTTCCTCTCTTGAATTTTAAAGTTTCAACCTCACCAGGGTCTTATTGGCCAAGGAAGCATGACACTGTTTTTTATATGTAACCTGCATATTCAGATTAAGTCACATTTGAGTGAAAGACGAATTGCTTTAATAGCTTTAACTTGATGCACGGCTTTTAATTGTTATGATTTTTGTTTTATCCACTAATAAATACAACAAATGTAATTCAACTTTAATCAAATTAAGATTTTTATCCATTTAGAAATTATAGTTGAAAATCTACTTAGAAATTATAGTTGAAGAAAACTTATATATATTTTTTCTTAAAATCTAAAAATTTAATAAAATTTTTGCAATTTTGTGCTGCCACTTGCCGCAACCATGACATCTAAGCCCAACTTTTATTATATATAATACTAGTTGCTAACCCGTGCAATGCACGAGAACCTATTTATTTGTGAGGTAAACTAAAATAATTTTATAAAATCTTAAATTTATTAAGAAACTATACCATTACATGACTTGTTATTGTATGACTTTAATTTGTATTACAATTTAATAAAGAAGTCATGGTTTACAAAAAATTTGTTAGACAATTTCATATACTGAAAAAAATAACTCAAAAATTCAGATATAAGAACTTTTGAAAGACAAAAAAAATTAAAGAATCAAATGATTCATTACTTAGAAATTATTGAAAAAAAAATGGCTAAAAAATAGAAAAATATAAGAAAAAGATTGGGTTACATTCAAAAGAATAATCCATCGCTATAACTTTGCACCCTATCATAAAATATTACATTAGTGAAGTAGAGAGATAATAATAATAATAATAATAATAATAATAATAATAATAATAATAATAATAATAATAATAATAATAATAATAATAATAATAACAATAATAATAATAATATCATCAAAGTTTGAGTTTGAGTTTGAGTTTGAGTTTGAGTTTAAGTTAGACTTATTAGAGAGATAGAGATTTACTCCTTGATAAGTTTGGATTAAACAAAAATAATTTTGTTTAAAAAAAATGATGAGTTTGAGTTTAAGTTGGACTTATTAAAGAGATAGAGTTTCACTTCTTATTAAATTTGGACTAAATAAAAATAATTTTATTAAAATAAAATGATAATTTTATTTAAATATTGTGTTAACGTGGAAAATTATAAGAGTTTTATAGGTTTCGGTTATATATATATATATATATATATATATATATATGATATAGATATAGATATAAATTAAATAACTTTTATAAATCTTTAAAAAACTTAAAATCAATCCCTAAAATTATTAAATTTTTTTTTTCTTTTCTACATTTTATGGGATGAACAAGTTAATTGTTTTCCCTCACAATACGAAAAATTTCTTTAGAAGCAAACACTAACAAAAGAGTCAGATCAACAAGAAAAACTCAAACAAAAAACTCATATCAACCCTTTTATTAGCATGAAACCCAACCAAAAGGTAAAAGAATAGCCACAAAGTAAAATGAACAGCCACATGAGAGAGAGAGAGAGAGAGAGAGAGAGGACCGCGTTCCTTGAAGACTAGCACCCATTAGACATATGTTGAGTTAAATCTAGGGATCTTTGAAGACTAGCAACCTAGGCCACGAAAGGACTGCTTTCCATGAAGACTGGCACCCATTAGGTCACGAGAGGCCAAATTTTAAAAATACAGTAACTAAACAAATTTTTAGTCTCTTTTGAAGTATACGGAATATTTTTAATCATAAGGTCCATGCATGTAATTCAGGATATGTCTCTTTTGATCTTAATGTTTACATAGATCTCAACTCACCTGTTAGAATTAGAGTAGGGAATTTACAAGTCAGATGGATAATGGTCTGTGTTTTCTTATCATGTGATTCGGTATTTAAGTTCAAAACGTAGACCCTATGATATCTAAAGGTTACTTTTGTGATTGAAGTGCATAGGGAAAATTCTATTTTTTTTTTTTTATAATACTATAATTTTCTTTGCAAATACATATTAGTGCAGAATCACTTGTTAGAATACAGTAAACAGTTTTTGTTATGCCATAAGATCTAGTTCGGCAGAACTTTGCCGTAAGACTTGTTTCTGCCCTTTTTTTTTATTGGTCCAATTGCCACATGTGATAGTCATATGTGGCATTTAGTAGACACATAAGCAAGAAATGAGCAGAGGAGCTGCCAATCAAAATAACATATAATGTTATGGATGCGGATCCAAAATTTTAAACATTAAAGGGCAAAATCCAAAGATCCCCCAAATTCTAAGGAAGTGTTTCGCACTTTAGCCTAAATAGATTGCATGATTTAATATATGTGATACAATCATAACTATTGGAATGCCCCATGACCTTCTAAAAGGAGCACATTGTAGCTTGTGAGACAAAATACCATACTCTTGCATATATAGGTAGATTGTGTGATGTATTGTATGTGTTGAAGTCATAATGAAACATCCCTTGACCCTGGAAAAGGGGCAAGCCACATAACCCGTAAAAGGGGCACACCAAATATTACAAGATAAAATACCTCCCCCTTTCATATATGGGTAAATGTGATGCAATCATAATTAATGTTGTACCCTCCATTAACTTGTAAAAGGGGTAAACTAAACAACCTTGTAAAAAGGGAACGGCAAGGATTGCAAGCTAATATACTATATCCTTGCATATATGGATAGATTGCATGATGTCATGCAATGTATGTGATGCAATCATAACTTGTGGAATGTCCTTTTGACCTTGTAAATGTGGTATAATAGAGCTTGCAAGATAAAATAACATATCCATGCATGTATGGGTCGATTGTTTGATGCACTTGCTATATGTGATCCATACAAACAAATCTAATGGGACATCCCATAACCACGTAAAAAGGTTATGCCATATAACCTTTTGTATTAATTTGACTACCTACCTATGATACATAGGAAAGTAAAAAATTAGCACAAAGTTTTTAAATGAAATTTAAAGCAATGTATTACCTATTTTAAAGGGTATTCCCTATAACCTTTTGAATTAAATTGACTGCCTAACTATGATACATAGGAACGTAAAAAGTTACTAAGAGGTTTTTTTAATTGAAATTTAAAGCATTAATATTACCTATTTTAAAGGATTAAAATAAAGATACCGTTGTCAATGAATTTGCATATAAAGGATTAGCTCCCATCATTACCATGCAAGCTTAAGGACTAAATTTCTTGTGATTAAAGTTGGATTACTAGAAATGGATGCCCTTGGAGGCTTGGACACTTGAGGCAGTGGCCTCACTTGATTTATGCTATAGCATTTTGCCTCAACGCCACTAATGTGGTAGCTAATAAGCTTTACTTCGTTGGTTGGCCACACTCACCATTACTTCCACGTCCTCCATCTCCATCACTTCCACTAGAATAACACCTTCCATTTTATTGCGAAATTTAGCTTTGGTAATATTTATGATTGAAAATGGTTGCTTGAAATAGTTTCAGTAGTAATTAAGTGGAAGAGTAAATACAAGTATAATGACTCTATAAACAAAATAGTAAGTCTTTGATTTTCTAATCCTTACTTTTTACTAGCCTTTAACGTAATTCAAAAATCACTACAACAAAATGTATTTTCAGTGAGGAAAAAATTCGTCACTAAAAGTCCAGTTTTTAGTCACTAAGAACCTTTAGCGACGAAATCGGACTTTTAGTAACGAAACCCATTTCATCGCTGAAACCCCGTCGCTAAAAATCCTAGCGATGAAAAATTTCGTCACTAAAAGTCCGATTTGTTTTAAAATAAAAAAACTTTTAGCGACAAAAACTTTTCGTCGCTAAATGTTTTCCTCGCTAAAAACACTATTCAGTATCGAAAATATTTCGTCACTAAAAACACTTCAGCTTATTAAATCATATTTTAGTGATGAAAAATTTCGTCACTAAAACTATTTTCGAGTACATATAGTGACGAAAAAATTCGTCACTAAAACTATTTTTAAGAAACTCCAGGCACATATAGTGACGAAAATTTTCGTCACTAAAACCATTTCTTTCAAAATTTTGTTACATTTAGCGACGAAATATTTCGTCCCTAAAACAATTTTTTGTTGTTATATTTGTGACGAAAAAATTCGTCGCTAAAGCTTATTTTCTGTTTTTATTTTTTTCATAGCTTTGATATTAACTTGTAACCTGTCATTATATTATTAAAACCTCAAATTTAAATAATACATTTATTTCAATAACACATTTATAAAAAAAGATCTATACATTTCACAAGTAAAAAATAAAAGAAGTATCAATTTCAAACTCCTTTCATACAATAATTGTTTGCAACACATACAATAACTCAAGATGTTTTATAAAAATACAAAAAGTGCAGCAAAATATAATTAAAACTAACGGAAGATGCCCTCATATATCTTCAAGTAATGCCAAAAGTTAATCCTCTAAAAGCCACCAATAAGAAATCTGCACAAATATAAAAACAATACTACATTAAAACCGTAAAGTAAAAACACTAACTACATTATAAAAAACATTTCTAACAATATATTAAGAGTAACCACATCAATGAATTTCAATCACAACTCCTAATGTATAAGTTGTAGAAGGAAAATATAAATTTTCAAGTATAATATAATACAATTAGTTTCAAATAATACATTAAAAAAAGTAGTCACACCATGTAGTGCGGGTTAATTGTTAAAATAAAGTACTAACTAATAAATGTTTTAACTTGAAGATGAACCACCTCCATAGGTAAGAGCATCATCATAACCATTTCTCCTTAAAAAGTTAAGAATATTCTTTTGGACCTCTTCTTGCTTAGCTCGTGCCTCTTGCTCCCTAGCTCGCTCCTCTTGGTCCCTAACTCTTGCCTCTTTGAGCTCAATTATCTTATTTTCTAGCCGTTGGATATACTCCACCGAGGAACTAGATGAAGCGGTGGTTACTAGAGAAGAGGAAGGTCTCATGCCAAGTCCTTTCACAATACCAGACTTCTTCTTAAAAACCAAATTTGAGATCTCCTCTTGGGTAAGGGGAATTGCATTAGGATCTTGACAATGATCCTCTTGCACTTTGAGAATAGTTTCCTATCATTTGAAAGAAAGAAAGAAACAAACAAACAAACAAACAAACAATCTCAACATTAATACTACATATGTTATAGCTTTACAAACATAATAGGGATGGAATCATAGGGATGGAATGATATACATACATATGCCACTTCATCCTCATGGTGTATCCACATATTTTTATTTGGATTGAAATGAACATCTTTGAAGATTTTTGCCAATTCAGGAACTTGACCGCCATTATTATTTGTCTGATTAATTAACATTCGAGGGTTAGATAGATAAATTAATTAATCACAACATGTAATATATTGAGGTTTAAGAAAATAGAAAAACGTGCACCTCCTCATCAACTCTAACAGCAAGTGCCTTTGTCCCGCATCTATGTTTGCCTGAAGTTTTACTCCTATTTTCAGAGTTCTTTCTTGATTTTTCCTAATAAAAAACATTCAAGATACTTATTAAATCATGAATAAAACAATATACATTTACTTCATCTAAGTAATAAGCTAATCATTTGACAACATAATATAGTAAACATTGGATAATAATAATATATGTATAAATAATTTACCAGCCAATCCTTATTGGTCCATTTCTTATCAATGAGTCCAGTCCACTGCTCAAGTGTAGCATTCTATGGCGGGTGGCTTCTTGCATAGTCAGCACCATGAGATTGTACAAGCTTTTTATAAGTTTGATGCAATTTGTTGGAGTTGCAACTCAATAATCTTCCACATTTTGTATTTAATGCTTTCGTTACCAAGTTAGAATCTCCTTGTAGCTTAAACTGATCCTGTAAAATAAAGTGTATATATATTATAAAAATATTATTATATGAATTTAATATGCTTAGTGAAAACAAAAACGAGTTAGATGCTATTAATGTAAATTTATCGCTATATTTTGAAGCACCACATCTCTAGTAGCAACATCAACACTTTTCCAATTTTTCACATTGTAATTAAACAAATTACTTTGCACTTGTACGCCAATTTGATTGACAAGTTTGCATGCATTCTTCCCAACAGGAGCATCATACTCTGCAGCTATACGTACTGGCAGCTTACCACTTTTTCCAACAAGTGCCCGTACTGCTATACCTCGCGTTGTTCCACAGGTATTTCTGCTAGCAGATCCTATTTAAACATTATCAATGTTAAATTAAGTGAAGTATAATCTCAATAGTAAAGACATGGTGCAATTGTAATAAAGTATGTTTTATGTAATTACCAGTCGTGCTAGTTAATGTGTCAGTAGCTTGCGCCTCTGTACTAGAAGAACTTTGGGTGAGAGGATTTGCCTCAGGAGGTGTTTCTGTAGATTGAACTGTAGATTGGACCACCGGAATAGATGTCTCACCTCGTGAGCGTGTAAGCCGTCCTAGTGCCATCTGTAACTAACAAATATACATATAATAGAACAACAAAGTTATTACAAATAATGGAACAACAAAGTTATTATTATCTATTGTACCCTATGGAATATCTATTGTACCTTATGGATTATAGAATTAGATGACTCATCATCATTGTCATCGTCACCAATAGGTGGTACATAATCATCATCTACCATAACACTAGCTCTATTTCTTTTTCTTTTTGCACAATTGGACTGAGCAGAATCCTTTAGAGAAGTTAAAATGTACTTCAATCCCAAAGCATCAATTCTCTCTTGGTTTTGCCTCATTTTATCCAATTTTGCCATCTCATACGTTGGTATATTATGAGCGTATTTGGCCTTTTTGGGAATTTTTTTAAACTATGTATTGAAATGAAAGATAAGTACAATTGCTACTAACTTAACATCATAGTCTACACCATTATTTATATCAAGCAATTCACAAGTGCACAATTTGAACACAATTGTTACTAACTCAACACAAGAAATGACCACATCAATATCCATATCAAGTTCAAGATAAGTACAAAACATCTCAATAACAATTACTACTAACTTTACATATCATAGACCACACCATTATCCATATCAAGCAATTCACAAGTGCTAAATTTGAACACAATTGCTACTAACTTAACACAAGAAATGATCACATCAATATCCATATCAAGTTCAAGATAAGTACAATACTTTAAAACAATTGCTACTTAGACAAGCATAAAACTTTAAGACAAGCATACAACATTTAAGACAATTATTATGAACTCTACATATCATAATCCATATCAAGATCAACATTAGGTGTGTCATGCACTTCATTTTGATTAGCATCTCCTGAAGTTCCACCTTCAAGAACAACCTCAGTTTCAACATCACCCATACAATACTCAATAATATTGTCCTCAACATTGACAGAGACAACATCAACAATCGCTTCTTGTTGAAATGCGTCACTATCTTTTGTATTATCATTGGATTCTCCACCCCCGACTTCCAGGACATCAAACACTCCCCTATGTTGGATGGATTGCACAATTTTCCAAGGTTCACCCAATTTGGTATCTTGAAGGTAGAAAACTTGTCTCGCTTGACTAGGAAGTATAAAAGGATCATTTTCATACCACCGACTTGTAACATCAATGCTTGTGCAATGTGCATCGATTCTTATCATTCTCCTTCGACCATTGGTACTAGTATTGTACCATTCACACTAGAACAAAACAACTTTATGGCGAAACACATACTCCAATTCCCAAATTTTGCACACATGACCATAGAAGTCGTGCATTTCTCCCTCATGGTCGCCTTCAGTACAAACACCACTGTTTTGGGTTACACGATGATTGTCTAGGTCCCTTGTATGAAACTTTACACCATTGACTATACAAACTGTGTACTCCTTCACATGCGGCTTAGGACCATTTGCTAATGACCATAACTGTTTAGTTGCTTCTGGTGACTCGCTAACTTTCAATCTATTCAGCTATAATGACATACAATAAGTGATATTAATTAGTAATAAGCAATGACAAAACTATTTAAATGTTTAATTTTTATTAGTGTGTGATTAAGTTTCAAATGTCTTACATGTTCTCTGAACCACTTGGGAAACTCTTGTCGTTGGATTTGAGTTATGGCTTCACCAGTAGGATTATGCAATGTGCTTTTGTGTTTACTATTAAAAATAAAGGTGATTTATTTTCAGCTAAGCATTGCAGATAATATTCAAAACTTAATCAAACAATACATGCATATGAAATCACATACTTTAAATAAGGCTCTAACTCAGGACTATTATACAACAAGTACCAATGAGCAGTATCAAGCAATGCACGAGACAAGTTGCCATCATTCTGCCTACCACCTATAGGTCGGGCAGTTTGTGAAAAAACTGTCAATCCTTCGCTAGATTCACCAAAATCTTAATTTCTTTCTCTTCGATTATGCACAGTTTCGATCCCATCAATATACAAAGACCAGTTGTTAATACATTCTTTTAGAATGTAAGTCTTTGCAATCGAACCTTCTGGTCGAGCTTGGTTGGAAACGTATCTTTTCAGTTTTCCAAGGTACCTATGAGAAAAAAATATGCACATTATGTGATTTTATACCATATAGGAAAGGTGCAATTGATTGATGCATCAAAGAATCTAATTACCTTTCAATTGGGTACATCCACCGATATTGTACTAGGCCTCCTAGAATTGCTTCTCGAGGTAAGTGAACAGCAAGGTGGACCATAACATCAAAGAATGCTGGAGGAAAGAACCTCTCAAGCTTGCATAATATAAGAACTATACGTTCTTCTAGTTTTTCCAATTCACTCCGCTTTAGGGTCCTTGAGCATAAGTCTTGGAAGAAGCTACCCAACTCAAACAATATAATACTAATGTCTTTATGTGCAAACCCTCGTAACCCAATTGGAAGAATTCGTTGTAGTAGCACATGACAGTCGTGGCTTTTCAAACCAGATAATCTACCATTTTTTGCATTCACTGACCTTGATATGTTGGCTGCATAGCCATCCGGATACTTGACTGATTTCAAAAAGTCATAGAAACCATCCCTTTCATTTGGGCTTAATAAAAAGAAAGCCCGGGGCTTGTCATATGATCCATCAGGACGTTGTTTCAAATGCAACGTGTGCCTAAAGTTCATATTTTGCAAGTCTATCCGTGCCTTATCAGTGTCTTTATTTTTCCCCTTAATGCCCAACAAAGTACCATAAGTACTCTCACTAATGTTGACAGGCCACAAATGCGTTGACCCCTTGTGATAACTTAGATTAATTAATTAGCCCAGTTCTTAATTAATCAAATTAACATGCAATATCACGTGGCAGCACAAACAAATCACCAAACTAAGTTAAGCAGCGGAAAATAAATAACACAGTGATTTGTTCACGAATGGGGAAAACCCTTAGGGCAAAAACCCCACAGGGTGATTTAAGGTCACCACTCCCGAAACTCCACTATTATCACAACAAGCAGTTACAAGTAAGGAATCCCAGTACCTTACCAACCTACAGTTGAACTCTTACCCCAATACCCAATTAGACTTGTTCTGTAGTGACAGTTTCTCCTTTTGATGCACGGCTCCCAAGTACGTAACTAACCAATTTGATGCGCGGATCCCAGTACGCGGCTTACTCCTTTGCACAAATCCCAATACGTGACTAACTCCACAACAACCCTTTGATTGTTGTAGTTGATTTGCAGCAGCTTCACATAGAAACACCAATAAGATCTTCAATGTTGGTTCAAGAGACTTTGCTTGGTTACAAAACCCTAAGGCGTACAAGAAACGCAGCAAGAACTCTTTCTTCTGTAGGAGGAGGCTAGGGTTTCAAAAAGAAAACCTTATGAAGCTCTCTAGGGTTAGGTTTTTCTTTTTCCACCTCCTTTTAAATAGGAGCTTAATGGGCTCTCCTATTCCAAATAGGTTTACACAAACCTTGGGTTTTTCTAGTCCAATAAGAATTATACAAACCCATAAACAAATAGCCTTTTAGAATAAAAACGTTGCTGGCTATAATCTGAAACCCGTAAGCTCGATCGATCGGGACATCTGTCGAGCTTTAATGAATCTCGACAGATCGAGATTCTGTCGAGGAGGTATCGAGACATGCAGTTTGCACTTTTCTTGAGCAGTTCTTGAGTAATCTTCATGTCTTCAATTTAACCACTTGTAATGATCATCTTGAACCTACGTAGATTTACCCAAATACAAATAAAGTACGTTTTGTCAAAGGATATGCCAACTACAAAATATGTCCCCAACAAATGTTCTTCTCTACATGCATGACATCAATGTTATGCTTAAGCTTCTTATTTTTCCAGTATGGAAGCTTGTACAAAATACTAACCTTTGACCAATTTGGCTCCCCAATAAGTTGTCTCTTCTTGTTACTTAGATGCTTTCCAAAATTATATTTGGCATTTTATCTAACTGCTCTTGTATCTTTCCCACTTGTAACTCTAAAGATCTTTTCCATTTCTCCGATAGACCATTATGCAATCGACTATGTCTCCAACGATGTTCCATAGGCAAATAAGCTCGATGGTTAATGAATCTAATTTTACTTTCCAAACCTTCTAAATATGGTTCATCGTTGCAAGTGTAACAAGAATGATAACCCTTTGTCCTCCACCCAGACACGTTACCAAATTCAGGATAGTCATGTATTGTCCACAACAAAGTTGCACGCATTTGAAAATGCTCTTTTCTATGAGCATCATAAGTTTCCACACCTACTTCCCATAACTCCTTCAACTCGTCAACCAATGGTTTCAAGTAAATATCAATCTCATTTCTTGGTTGATGGGGACCAGAAATAAGCAATGACAACATAAAATATGGTTCCTTCATAACCAACCAAGGCGGTAGGTTATAGGGAATAAGTATGACAGGCTACATACTATAGTTGTTGTTCATATTCCCAAAAGGATTAAATCCATCTGTAGCCAACCCTAGCCTTACATTGCGAGGTTCGAGGGCAAAATTAGGGTGTCGTAAATCAAACTCCTTCCACTCCTCACTATCAGCCGGATGCCTCATTATCCCATCGTCCACACGTTTGTCTATATACCATCTCATGTCCTTAGCTCTTTGGCCTGACATGTACAACTTCCTCAGTCTCGGTGTCAACGGAAAGTAACGCAATACCTTATGAGGAATCTTCTTACCCTGAGTGCGTGTATCCTTGTACCTAGGCGTCTCACACAATGGACATTTATCAAGGTTTTCATTTTCCTTCCAAAATAGTGCACAATCATTTTTGCATGCATCTATATGCTCATATGACATGCCCAAGTCACGTAATATCTTTTTTGCTTCATAAGTTGACCTTGGAACCAAGTTACCTTTCGGTAAAACCTTTGTCAACAATTCTAGCATCATATCAAGTCCCTTATTACTCAAGTTGGTCATTACCTTTACATTCAACATCTCAATAACAAACTTCAAGATACTATAATCAGTGCAACCTGGATACAACTCACGCTTTGCATCTTCCTCAAGTGTGTCAAAGTTATGCACTTCCTCATCTTCGGTTGCATTTCTTGGTTCCCCTCTTATTCGGTCACCTACTAAAGCATCAATACCATCCATATGATCACCACTCGACATTTCATTATCATGAATGTTCTCGTTTAGTACACAAGATTCTCCATGATTATACCAATTAATGTAAGATTGCATAATCCCACGATGAAACAAATGGATACGCACAATTTGAGGAGATTGTCGATAGCAATTCACACAGTGAATACACGGACATGGAATATTACCACTCAAGTCCACAACCGCTCTTGCAAAATTAATAAATGCATTGACCCCTTCAATATATGGACGACTTAATCGGCCATCAGGTGTCTTACCCATTGTCATCTAACTTTTATCCATGTTTGACTACAATTGCAAAGTGAATGCTACTTTAGCACAATTGCTACTAACTCATGCATAATATATTCTAACATCTAAGTCTATAAAGTTCTATCTCACTCATGAATGCACAAGTCTATATTAAAACTTTAACAAATATACATTGCACACTCAAACACTTCCAATATGAATTTAAACCACCTTATTACACCATGCAAGCCACCCGTTTGCTCCAACATAACAACCCACCACAAAACCAATCACAAATATCACAAATATAGAGTTTTACAAGTATTGAAATCAATTAAAGTACTATTCATCAGATCTAATCAATAAGGCCCATTCATATTTGCAAGAAATTAAAAACACTCCTAATATGAATTTAAACTACCTTATAACACCATGTAAGCCACCCGCTTGCTCCAACATAACAACTCACCACAAAACCAATCACAAACATCATAAGTATAGAGTTTTACAAGTATTGAAATCAATTAAAGTATTATTCATCACATCTAATTAATAAGATCCATTCACATTTGTAAGGAATTAAAAACACTCCCAATATGAATTTAAACTACCTTATTACACCATGCAAGCCACCCGCTTGCTCCAACATAACAACCCACCACAAAACCAATCACAAACATCACAAGTATAAAGTTTTACAAGTATTGAAATCAATTAAAGTACTATTCATCACATCTAATCAATAAAGTCCATTCACATTTGCAAGAATTTAAAACACTCCTAATATGAATTTAAACCACCTTATAACACCATGCAAGCCACTCGCTTGCTCCAACATAACAACCCATTACAAAACCAATCACAAACATCACAAGTATAGAGTGTTTATAAGTATTGAGATCAATTAAAGTACTATTCTTCACATCTAACCAATAAGGTCCATTCACATTTGCAAGAAATTAAAAACACTCCCAATATGAATTTAAACCACCTTATTACACCATGCAAGCCACCCGCTTGCTCCAACATAACAACCCATTACAAAACCAATCACAAACATCACAAGTATAGAGTGTTTACAAGTATTGAGATCAATTAAAGTACTATTCTTCACATCTAACCAATAAGGTCCATTCACATTTGCAAGAAATTAAAAACACTCCCAATATGAATTTAAACCATCTTATTACACCATGCAAGCCACCCGCTTGCTCCAACATAACAACCCCCCACAAAACCAATCACAAACATCACAAGTATAGAGTTTTATAGTCATTTAAATAGAGTTTACTTACTATGATCAAGCTAAGCGTACAAGTCTGATTTGTTGGATTTGCTTTGGTCTTTGACTTTCACAGATCTAAGCCTCTTTTTATTCCCCCACGGTAACCCAAATAATCACTAACCTTGTCATCATATTCAACCAAAAACCTTGTCACTAATACTAAAAATAAAAAGCCCTCAGATTATGTCACCAATGGACATTCATCAAAAGCTTTTACAAACTATATGCAAAGAAAATTCAATTGATGGGTCTCCTATTCACCAAACCCATATAGCCAACAATACTAATAATATCAACAAAGTGCACAGAGAGATAAACTCCAAAAATAATTTAATTATGTCACCATGTCCATTCGTAAAGTATTAAGTCTTAATTTGACTTACAAAAGGTTCCTATCAAAAAGGCATTTCCTGTAAAATAAAAAAAAAAAAAAAAAAAAAAAAAAAAAAAAAAAAAAAAAGCTCAGTCCATAACTTCCACCACTAACTCACTGATAATTTATATTATATAAGAAAGAGTTTAAACAAAAACCCAGAAAGAATATCATACGGACTTTTAACTAAACTTAAGGAAACATACAGAACATAACAGCACAATCCAACATAATTACAAAAAGCTAAAAGACAATTATTACATAGCAAACAGTATATTCCTTTCCCATACTAAAAATTAAATTCTCCCATACTAAAACTTAAATTCTTGGTACTACCTACATTCCACCATTACCATATTACAGAGAGAACAATATAGAAGGTCAAACAGCAGGTGGGGCATTGAGAGAATAAATGGGAAAAAAATTATAGAAAAGAGAGTAAGAAAATTAATTACCCTCCAATACTTAATATGCAGCTCACATGTTGCTAATTGATGAGAAATACACATGCAGCTTTAATAAAATGCCCTGGTTTCTTCGAACTCCACATCCTTTTTTAAGTCATTACCACCATACCAATAATAGCTTATAGCTATAGAATTCACAATTCACGCATGAGAAATTCGGTCATTGAACTCAGTTTTATTGCCAAAATTAAGAAAGAAAAATAAAACTTGGAATTTGGTCCTTCTGTTTCCAAATTTGGAAATTCAACTCAATAGCCAAATACTAGTACCAGGGCCACCTTAGTGAAGTACTTCTTTCTCATATCTTAAAAATATGAAATTTCCTCACATATTCAAAATTTTATTCTTTACTTTCAAAACAATTTTCACAGCAACCAAACAAATTCAACCTGATTGTTTTTCCCCTTTTAATCAAAAAAGATTTAAAAAAAAAATATTGATTCCATTTATACACTTCTTTTGTGTTGGCAAACTAACTCTCCTAACCAATGATTCATTACATATAAAGGTTTAATACATGGCAAACTAACTCTCCTAACCAATGATTCATTACAAGAGTTTTTGAAGTCATAATTTTAAAGATGCAGGCTAAGCTACATGCTAAATTCTCCCCTTTAAATAGAGAATTCTAGTGCACGATACCATCAAATTTATCGACACAAGACAATGAAAGGAACAGAGTGAGTAGTGAGAGTGAGTGTGCAGATGATGAAAATGAGGGTGAGTGACCAATTAAAAGAAATCCCACAAAAAACTTTATAGCATAAAGTCAACAGCCCAAATAAGCAAAACCAATTAAAATTAAAGCCATTCACATTACAAATTCACAGTATTTACCAATGAAGATGGAGAAATAAGTAGAAAAAGGATGAGTGACTTACGGCGAAGGGTCGGAATGCTCTCAAATTGGCGACGGTATGCGCATCGGCGACGGAATGCTCTCAAATCGGCGACGGAATGCTCAATCTGCAACGGAATGATCGGAAATCGGCGACGGTTCACTTTAGCTTCAGTTGGCGACGATTGGTGTCGGCGTCGGAAGCTAAGGCGACGGTGGCTTCGGCGTCAGATGGCTTCGGCGACGGTGGCTTTGGATGGCTTCAGCGACGGTGGAGGACGGCCTTAGCTTCAGACGGTTCGCTTCGGATGGTAGCGACGGTTTGCTTCGGCGAAGCTTCAGTTGGCGACGGTTGGCGTCGACGTCGAAAGCTAAGGCGACGGTGGCTTCGGCTTCAGATGGCTTCAGTGACGGTGGCGTCAACTTCAGATGGCGTCGGCGACGGTGGAGGACGGCCTTAGCAACTGTGGTGGATGGCTTTGGCGATGGTGGCTTCGGAGACAGTGGCTTCAGCGATGGTGGCTTCAGAGACGATGGCTTTGGCGACGGTGGTTGGCTTCGGTGACGGTGGATGGCTTCAGGTGACGATGAAGAGATGGGTTGCTACGGTGTTCAGAGAGTGAAATGAAATGAGGGGTTCAGAGAGTGAAATGAAATGAGGAGTTTGGGAACTAAAAGGGTATTTATATAGGGTCTTTAGCGACGCAATACTTCTGTCGCTAATGCCTTCTTTTTCTGTCGCTAATGCCTTCTTTCATTGCAACATGCATTACATTTTTATGTTTTTAGCGACGAAGCTAAATTTCGTCACTAAAAACCCAGACTTTTTATAGACTTTAGCGACAAAATATTACTTTCGTCGCTATAGGATACCTTTAGTGACGAATTCTTATTTCGTCGCTAAAACAATGTAATGGAAAATTATGATTATATTTAGCGACGAATATTTTTCGTCGCTAAAAACCCAGAATTTTCAAAGATTTTTAGCGACGAAATATTAATTTCGTCGCTATAGCATACTTTTAGCGACGAATTCTAATTTCGTCGCTAAAACAATGGAATGACAAATTATTATTATTTTTAGCGACGAATATTATTCGTCGCTAATTCTACCTTATAGAGAGGAAATTATTTTCGTCACTAAAACTATTCACAGCAATACCTACAGTGACGAAATATTTCGTCACTAAAAATTTCAACTTTTAGCGACGAAATATTTCGTCGCTATAGATAAATTAAGTTCGCGCCAACGCGTCCTTTGCTGGCGCCCATTTTTCAGCTCACAATAGCGACGAAAAATATTTTTCGTCTCTAAATGTTATAATTTTTTTCATTATTAGCGACGAAATTCATATTTCGTCACTAAAGCTGTGCTTTTAGCGACGAAAAATATTTCCTCACTAATTTTCGTCACTAAAAATACATTTTGTTGTAGTGAATATTTAACAATTTTTTTGAAGTCCGGATGTTGAATTACATTATGCTTATACATGTGAAGTTTTATTTTCAATAGACGATTTTCATGACTTGTGAATTCTTGCACATAAATAACAAATATCATCAATTAAAAAAAAAAAAAAGACTTATGTGCCTCTCAAGGATCAAAAGATTCAAAACTAAGAATAAGAAACTCCAATATATGTTAACTTAACTAGTGATTCAGTCATTGTAATTGATAATTTATTACTGCATAAAAATATATAATCAATAATGATTATCAATTGTGAAGTCATCTTGCTTATGGTTAAAAAAAGGTAGAAGCACCCTAACTATTATATAGGTAGAGCTAGACAACACAACAACATCCAAATTCTAAAGTCCCAAACATTTAATTTTCAGTCACAAATAACTAAAATGTTATATGAAAAACATAGTTAAATTAGTGAAGTTGATACCGTACCGGTACCGGCTGGTATGTACCGTATCGATACGTATACCGATATCAAAATGATAACGTTTCGTATTAGTTTAAATATCAGCCGTATTGGCTATGTACGGGCCAATTTCGAGCAATACTGGCCGGTATAGAAAAAAGCATTTTTTTTTTTTTTTTAGTCTTGTAATTTTTGAATTTTTGTAAGGGCATAATGGTAACTTATTTATATTAACTTATTAGTATTATTTGTTTTCTTAGTATGTAATGAACAATTAAGCTTTCTATTTTTTATATTGTATTTTTTTTCTTTTAATTATGCTAAAGTCTAAAACTATGAATAATTTGTTATGAATTGAGGTAATGTTTTATGATAAACCTTTATATTTATTACAATATTAGTGAAATATTATATGCTTATAAAAATGGTTTTAAAGATTTTGTGTGTGTGTGTGTGTGTGTGTGTGTGTGTATATATATATAAAATATAAAATAGCAGTAAACCCGAAACGATACATCAATATTGACCGGTACCCGAAATATATCGTACTGTTTGCCAAACTGATACAACCTTCGGTACGGTATTGACTTCCTTGGTTATAATAGATGATTCATTTGCTTTTTGGCTGAGTAGAGATTTTTTTTTTTTTTTTTTTTTAGTAAATGATTTGTTATTGTTTTGTTAGTAAAAAGAGATTTTTGTTCTTGTTTCGAGAAGAGGGCCATCAACGACATATATGAGCTATGCGGTCATTTTAATTGTTAAGTTTTTATAGGACTGATTTCCAATTTTGGGAGGGCCAAGTACAATTTTGTTAACCAAACTTTAAGTGAATATCATTTTTTTTTATATAAAAAAAATTATGGGAGTTTTATATATTTTTATATAGTAATTTGAAAATTTTCAAGTAATACCTATCATTATATAGTAATTAATATCTATTATTGAAGCAATTATATTGGCGGAGAATTTACCTCAAAAAAAAAAAAAAATTGGAGAACTTTGTTCAAAAATGAAAGTACAGGGCTTAGAGGATGTGAGATAGATAATCAATATAAAAAAAATAAAAAAAAAATGACAAAATTTGACTACAAACTTAGTTGTAACCAATGACTACAACTTCACTCAATATACTTTTATTAAATGTGAATTTTGACAAATTCACAATTAGATTACATTTTCTTCTTATATCCTCTATCATAGCAAAATTTCCAAAAGATAAAAAAAAAATAGTTATATAATTAATCAAATGTTTAAATTTCAATTTTTTGTAATATAAAATTATGCATAAAAAATAAATTTATGGATTAAATAGGAAAAAAAAATTGATTATTACAAAATTTGACAGGGGTTTAAGAATATAAAGAACATGAAATCTAACGGTTAGATTTTCAAACTATGTAATCATGTTAATTTTTTTAGTGAAAATTGTAGCCATTAGTTACTACAAGGTTTGTAACCAAATTTTGTCCTCTAAAAGTATATTAAAATGAATCAATTGCAAAATCATGCACACAACCTCGCCCAACTTCTCCCCCAAAACGTTTTATTTTATATCGAAAAAAATTTAACTCCAAATCAGTTTGAAGTTATCTCCTTCTACCCACTATGTGATGATTTATAAGACTATCCATAAGTAATGTGAATCAATAAAATATGTCACATGATGTTAGCATTTGCCACATCACCAAATTCCATTAAAATTAACAAAAATTCCCTATAAAGAAAACTACAAGAGGAGGTAAATGCCTTATAAAACAGACCACGAGGAAAGTATAATGGTCTGTTTGGATTGAGGGGAAGAGAGGTAGAGTAGAGTAGAATATAGTAAATTTAGCACAAATTAGCTTATTTTTAGCCAACTCTATTCTACTCCCCTCCACTACGCCTCCTTCCCCCCTCCATCCAAATAGGCCATAAATGTCACAAAATATAAGGCTATACCGCAAGAATGAAATTTGAAATTTAACAAAAATCTCTTTTAAAAACAAAAAAAAACAAAACAAAAACACAATTTTACACTTGTTGGGTTAGGCTTTACTCGGCCCAGTCCAACTAGATAATGACATCTAGGCCTAGCCCATCCATAGTTTCGCACTCTAACTAGCCCTACTAAAAATAATTGGCAAGAAAAGAATGAGTGGTTACTTTCTTCACTTTCTGTTACTCTTTTCCCAAATTTCAAAACTGAAATTTGCTCTAAGCTCATTTCCGCTCATTTTCATGGACAAGTACTTGTTACCTAAGTTAATAAACAAAATATACATAAATTAGTATTCTAACTCAATTATAAAAAAAATATATCCAACTAAGTTGATAAACAAAATATAAATGAACTAGTATCCCAACTTAATTATAAACAAATAGGAGTGGAGTAGGAGGCGGGAGAGAGAGAGAAATAAGATTGTTAGGGTTTGTAAGGTAATTGGCTTTTATATAAGAGGATCCAAATAGAGGAAAAAAAATTATGAAAGTTCAAATAGTGTGTAAAACACCTATGAACGTTTAGATCCCCAAATACAAAAATACCAACACAAGCTTATAATCAAACAATATATTTGCGAAATATGAAATATAAGCCATATCCAAATTAGTAAAAGACTTTAAACCATAGTTAATCACAAACACAATAGCAATTAAAAGGTAAAGAGTAAGGGAAGAGAGATGCAAACAGAAGGATAACACGACGATGTGTTATCGAAGAGGAAACCGAAGAACTCAGCGAAAAACCTCTCTGCCGCCCTCCAAGCGGTCAATAATCCATTAGAGAATAAAGTTAGGATGCATGAATAACAGAAAGCCCTCCAAGCCTAATCTACCCAGTGCACCTAAGCCCTCCAAACTTCTTGCTCCAATAGGGTTACGTCAAACCTTGTCTTCTCTAGCTTACTGGATCCCACAATCGCCCATTGCATCAACCAAATGAATTGGTCCCTTCTTAACTGCTTCCCAAGCACCAAAATGCCTCCTCACTGATATGGGTATGGTGAGATAGGATTTGGCTAAATGTACTTCTCAAGGATATGTTAATGAAGAGGGTAAGAGTAAAGGAATTTGGGGAATCAAAGGATGAAGATTGTGGATGAGTCAATCTTGTTTTTCTCTAGGGATTCTCTCTCAAAATTCTCTCTAGAAGCTCTTTATATTTCGTGGGTATAAGGGTATTTATAGTAGTGTGTATGAGGAATGCTAAAAGTCAGTTTTAACCAAACAGGGCATTTTGGCGACTCAAACTCGCGACTGGAATGAGTTGCGAGTCTAAGTCGCAAGATAATTGGCTGGCCAGACTAGAAGGTTTGTCCTGTAGTGCTCTAGCTGTTGTAACCCTTTAGCTCCCCGTGCATGCTTCACACGTGTGCCATTCTGGCGACTTGCCAATCACGAGCCAGTCGCAAGACTCCTTTGAATTGCATACATCTTGAGTTTTTTTCACACTCTCTCACACACTACCCTTACCTAATTCCAACCTAAATACAAGGTATCTAATTGCTAAATTACAAGTAAATTTGGCACGAAATAAAGCCAACACATGACTAAATAAATTCAACCTTACAAATTAAATAAAAATATTATTAATTATATAATATATTTATATATATATATATAATTTAAAATTTAAATATATAGGTGGGTTGGGTCAGATTAGGCGGGTTTGTGATTGTTATAACTCGAACCTAACTTGACCCACTACTAAAAAGATTTTCATAACCCAACCTAACCCACCAACCCCTAAAAATTGACCTAACCCCATGGGTTGGGTTGGGTTGGGTTGGGTCGGGTCGATTTTGATGGGTTGGTGGGTTGGCTACATGCCTCGTAAGATGGAGATATATAAAACTATCAATCAGAAAACAATTGAAGTATATATAAGAATGAAATTAATCATTTATTCTTCAGGATGCTGGATATCAAAGACTGGACTTTGGATCCTATGTAATCAACTCAAGATTTTCAAACAACTTAAAAATTAAATTGTCATAGGAGAGGTAGTCCCCCATTTTTCTTTCTGTTAGGTTCTAAGACGGGACTAATGTATTATAACTTCAATATGTAATGTGTTGGCAAACCATGATCAAAACATAGAGTCTAGTTTTAGGTTTGCTCAAAGTATGTTTAATTGTAAAATTAGAATCAAGTGATTGTAGAAATTATTGGACAAATTCTGCAAGACTCGATCGATCGAAAATTAGATTCGATCGATCGAGAATTGTGCAGATTTAATTTTCTACAGAATTTCTAGCATTTACAAGTTTTCACGGAAGGAAAAGAGCATTCACACCTCACAATGAAGTCACGGTATAAACAATTAAACATGCACATTTACCACATGAGAAACAAAATGAAGAATCATGCATCTTACTTTAACCACCAACCCAATATTGCATATCATAACCATAAACACTAAGAGCATTGAAGATTAAATATTATTTTCTTTTTCCTATATTAAAAGACAAAAATCAAATCAAGTGAATATTTCCAGTCTATCATCTGAGCTACTGTTAGGATTAGTGCCTTTAAATCTTATTGTATGATGCTATGTATGATATTATGTATGACATTATGTATGACTTAATATTGTGATTAATAAAATTGTTTTATTATTATCTAAAATAATAGTAACATGAATATTCGGACATTATCATATAGTTCATGAGATACATAGTATGTGATTCATTTGAAAAGTTACAGAAGATATAAATCGCAAGTTTTTTGTAAACTCATAATTTTAGTTCGTAGTCGGTGATGAAATTGGGCATTTTATCTGCAAATACTATAACATATCAACTGAGATAATTTGTCTTGATTATGGAAGTGGAGATTTCTAGTTGGTATGTTGATATGTTTTAAGAGTTAAGATATATTGAATTGGACCGCTGTAAGATTTATTATTCTCCTAATGACGGTCAAATGAATAATAAATCTCACGATTTCTATTGACATAAACTCTTAATCCTGAGAGGATAATGGACTTGATCATGAAATGTAGGTTACTTTAATATATCAGGAGTGAGATCTAAAGACACGATCAAAACCTCAGTTTGTTGGGCAGTCACATTTAATGTTGATGGAACATATATTCTCAAGATGGAATTCATAGTCTTTTAATGGAGATCAAAATATTCCCATAAGATAAGTATAATGGGTTTGATTATTCAGAGTGTTAGGCCTAACCACTTTAGTAAGGAGTTACTAAAGCATATATTTATAAAATTGGATTTTATAAATATATGATGAATAACTTGAAGGATTAAACCGAGTACTCAAGGATTAAGATGTAGTAATTTACAAAGTAGCAGTCTACATTCATGATTTTGCATTACTATGAATATTTTATAAAGGGGTTGCATGTACAATAAAGTCTTGGGATTTAATTTATAAATAAGGTTTAGAGTGCAACTATATTTATATAGTGGTATTAAATATAGTTAATAGTACATTTTGACTTGTCAAGAGTTGACAGAAAAGCCCAATGCCCATTAGAGCTAGTATCTTATTTGTTCTCTTTTGGTTCCACTTCAAGCCACACACTAAAGCCCAATTGGAAAGTCCCAAAAGGCAAGCCCAATTAGATAATCAGTTATAAGGAGAGAAATATACAGAATTTTTAATGTGAGACATGAACATGAAATGGTGTGTATGTGAGTGTGAGACACTCTCTTATTCTCCCTTTGAAAACTGATTGAGAGACCACACTTCTTGGGTGTAAAGTGGAATTGGAGTGAAGATTAAAAGTGTTTCTGAGTACTTTTGATTTTTGTTTTGAATTTTATTGCACTAAGGTATGCTCTCTTGTTCTTGAATTCTGAAATTTGCATAGTACATGTTAACAACTGCGAATGAAGTAGATCCGTTAATTTTCTGCTGTGTATGTTTTGTATTTGATACAAACATGTATTTAACAATCAAATGGTATCAGAGCGATCTTCAATTTCGAATCTGTATAACATGTTTTGTGAGTTTTGGAATTAGAGATAATAGTTTCATGTTGTTAGAAGATTATACATTTAATTTTCTGCATGGATGTTGAAACTATGATTTGATGAAAACTGATATTGATATTATGATGTTGTTTAAATTTGAATTTAAGTATGTTAAATTTGAATTTAAGTATGTTAAATTGATCTTTAAGGCTATAGCATTAATGGAATTCAGTTTTGATATCAAATTCTATTTATTATGTTCATATGGTGGTTGTTTGATAAAAACCATTGAAAACTGTTTACATTTGCCCTTTAAAAGTTGAAAACACGGGTTTTTCGCTAGTTACCTTCTCGCTAAGTTACTCACAAAAAATACCTCTGAAGCACAAAACTTTTTGCGAGTAAGCTTTACTCGCAAAACAATGGTGAGACAGTTGCGAAAGTTTTTGTTTGAATTTTGTGTTTTCACTATTTCCCATAACCCATTTTCGTGGGAAGAGCTGAGTCGTGAGATTCTCATAAAAATGCCACTAAAGGGAATTTTGAACTTTTTTCTAA
Organism: Castanopsis chinensis; assembly: GCA_032878915.1. Lineage (NCBI taxonomy): Eukaryota > Viridiplantae > Streptophyta > Magnoliopsida > Fagales > Fagaceae > Castanopsis > Castanopsis chinensis. The sequence goes on from JAVQMG010000084.1 coordinate 3,167,503, forward strand.
GTGTTTTCAAATGTATAAAATGTAAGGCTGTGTGTGATTAGATTACACATGTTTATAAAATAAAAACCTTTCTTTTAAAACATCTAGTGGGAAAGAGATACAAGTGTTGGATCTCACGGCCTCCATTGTCGATTCATAGTAGTGTGAAATATATAGTTTGTCTTTGCTTTGAGCTTAGCATTCCATGTGGAGAGTATTTATTTCGTGGTCCTACAAGATTGAATTTACTGATTTATAGTGGTTCGATCAAACACTTTGCCTTAGCCTTGAGCTTTGCATTTCATGCGAAAGGTGTTTTGTATCATGATACTACAAAATAAGCCTGTTAATGGGATGAAATGTGGCTACACAGGATTCTAGACAATGGTATACACTAGAATAAATATTATAGTATCCTCTATGTTGAGTTCTTACTATTATTATTTAGAGGCCAAATGTAAAACGACATATTATTAGTGTTTGATAAGAGTTATCATGATAGCACTAATAATGAGAATATTTTTCAATCAATCATAGTATTTAATATTCACTCTATACTGAGGGATATTGAATATGAGATTGGATTTTCGTTGCATATATTATATTATGGTTTTATTAAGGTTCCATATTATATGTTTATATGCTAAATTGATAATGTCCAGTTTACTTATTATATTCATGTTTATTATTTTCAGATTTAAATCATTGCATCATTTAGCCCACTTGTTGCTATTCTTAATCAAAACAAACTGACTAGATCCAACTATGTTAACTGAAAAAGAAATTTGGACGTCGTTCTTACTATTGAAGAGCACAAATATGTGCTTATTCAACCATGTTCTAGCTTTTCTTCATTAGATACTTCTCTTGAGGAAAAATAGCAATATGATCGTTGGTAGAAATCTAATGAGATGGCTAAGTACTATATCCTGGCATCTATCTCAAATGTTTTACAGCATCAAATGCAGGATATAGAATTTGCTTCGGACATTATGCTAAGTCTGAAGGAGATGTTTGGTGAGCAAGGCCATTCTGCAAGGCAAAAAACTATAAAGCAGATTTATAATACCAAAATGGTTGAAAGTACTTCAATAAGGGAGCATTGTCTTAGGATAATCTCTAATCTAAATACATTAGAAGTTTTAGGTGCCGATATTGATGGATAATCCTAATTGGATATGATACTGCAGTCACTGCCAAAATCATTCAAGGAATTTAGATTTAACTATAACATGAACAAAAAGATTTATTCATTGTTTGAATTAATGAATGAATTGGTAGCGATGGAAGGCATCCTTGGTATTTCTAGTGTTGATGCCAATATGGTTGAAGTTTCTACTTCTCAACCTAAGTAGAAAGGTAAGGGTAAGAAGAAGAAGAAGAAGAACTTTGCCAAGTAAGATAGTAAACAAGTTGCCTTAAGAGTTGCCAACAAATGAAAGAAAACCAAAGGAAAGTGTTTCCATTGTGGTGAGAAAGGACATTGGAAGAGGAATTGTCAAATATTTAAAGCTGCCAAGAATAAGGGTATAAAAAGTTCCTTTCTTCTTGAAATATGTTTGGTACAGAATCCCACAAATTCTTGGTATGTGGATTCAGGCTGTACTAATCATATTTGCAATTCTTTGCAGGGGTTACAGGAGACTAGAAAGTTGAATGAAAGGGAAATATTTCTTACCTTGGCTGATGGGAGTAGGATTTCAATTGTAGTAGTTGGAGTGTTTAATTTATATTTTGAATCTAGAGTTTTAATATTGGAAGGCTGTCTGTATGTACCCAATGTTTGTAAAAATTTAATTTCTACAACTTATTTAGGTAAACATGGATATTGTGTTATCCTAAAAGATAATGTTGTAATAAAGAAGGGTAAAGTATTTATCTGTTTTGGCAATATTGTTGATAGTTTTTATATTTTAACTCTTGATAAGCATGAATTATACAATTCTGAATTAGATAATAACTCTTATGTAAAATCATTAAAAAGAAAGTTTCCTTCCACAAGTTATGCATATCTTTGGCACTTGCGTTTAGGTCATATTAATTCAAACATAATTCAAAGACTTATCAAAGATAGACTCTTAAGGCCCATGGACATTGATGGTTTTCCAGTTTGTGAATCTTGTTTGGAGGGCAAAATGACCAAACGTCCTTTTAATGCAAAAGGTAGAATAGCCCAAGAGTTGCTTGAATTAGTTCATACGGATGTATATGGTCTTATGTCAATCCAGGCAAGAGGTGGATAGGAGTATTTCATTACCTTCACTGATGATTACTCTAGATTTGGTTATGTGTACCTAATGAAACGGAAGTCCGAAACTTTTGAAAAGTTCAACGAGTTTAGGGCGGAAGTTGAGAATCAATTAGGTAAATGCATAAAGGCCATTCGATCTAATCGAGGTGACGAATACCTTCTTGGGGATTTCAAGGATTGCTTGATTGAAAATGAGATTATATTCTAGTTAACTACACCTGCAACTCCACAACAAAATAGTATAGCAAAAAGAAGGAATAGAACTCTTTTAGATATGATTAGATCCATGTTGAGTTATTCGACTCTACCAATTTCCTTTTGGGGATATGCCTTAAGTATTACAATGTATCTTTTAAATTTAGTACCTTCGAAGTCTGTTCCTAAAACACCTGTAGAGTTGTGGAATGGGCATAAGCCTAGTATGAGACATCTCCATATTTAGGGTTGTCTAGCACATGTGTTGAAAGGAAAGTCTGACAAGTTACAGTCTAAAATAGAATTGGTATTTTTTGGAAGGTATCCAAAAGGAACTGTTGGAGGTTTATTCTATAGTCATAAGGCTAATAAAGTGTTTGTTAGCACAAATGCCAAATTCTTGAAAAATGACTATATGAATGATTATACTCCTAGAAGTAAAGTTGTTTAAACTGAAATGAATGAACCTAATATGGTTGTGTTAGATACACCATAAGATATTACTCATGAGATGACTAGTACATAGGTGCCTTGTCGTAGTGGGAGAATTTTTTGGCCTCCTATAAGATTTATAGGTTTAAGAGAAACTTATGAAGCTATCTCAGAAGAGGCTGAATCGAATCCCTACATTTATGAAGAGGCAATGAACAATATAGATACACATCATTGGGTCCAAGTTATGAAATCTGAATTACATTTTATGTATTCCAATCAAGTTTGGGGTCTTGTAAAGGCACCGAACGGCATTAAAAGTATTGGTTGCAAATAGGTTTACAAGAAAAAAAGAGGGATAGATGGAAAGGTTGAAACCTTTAAAGCAAGGCTATTGGCGAAAGGGTATACACAAAAAGAAGGTATTGATTATGAAAAAACCTTTTCACTAATAGCAATACTTAAATCTATCAGAATTCTCTTATCTATTGCTACTCATTATGATTATGAGATTTAGTAAACGGATGTCAAGACCGCATTTCTTAATGGCAATCTTGAAGAGGAAATCTATATGATGCAGCCGGAAGGTTTCATAGCAAAGAACTAAGAGCATATGGTATGCAAGTTGAAAAGGTCCATTTATGGACTTAAGCAAGCATCTAGGTCATGGAACATCCGATTTGATCAAGCAATCAAGTCATTTGGTTTTGAACAAAATCTTGATGAATTATGTGTATACAAAAGACATCGAGACAAAGTAGTAATGTTCCTAGTGCTTTATGTTGATGATATTCTACTCATTGGAAATGATGTAAGGGTAATGTCATCAGTAAAGGTTTGGTTGTCAAGCCAATTTGATAAGGACTTGGGTGAAACTAACTTTATTCTAGGGATCAAGTTTTAATGAGATCGCAAGAATAAGATGTTAGGTTTATCACAAGTTATATATATAGATAAAGTTCTAGAATGGTTTAGAATGCAAAACTTAAAGAAATGATTACTTCCTTTTAGACATGAAGTTCCTTTATTTGATAACCAAAGGACTAAGACTCTTGAGGAAGAAAATATGATGAGACAAATTCCTTATGCTTTTGTAATGGGAAGTCTCATGTATGTCATGCTTTTAACTAGACCAGATATCTGTTATTCAGTTGATATGGTCAGCCGATATCAATCAAATCTAGGACCAAAACATTAGCAAGCTGTAAAACATATTCTCAAGTATCTATGGAGAACAAGAGATTATATGCTTATTTACCGGTATGAGGATTTGATTCCCATTGGCTATATAGATTCAAATTTTCAATCAGATCTTGATTTCAGAAAATCTACTTCAGGTTGTGTGTTCACCTTAGGAGGTGGAGCCATAAGTTGGAGGAGTGTTAATTAATCTTGTGTCGTGGACTCCACCATGGAAGCTAAATATATTGCTGCTTGTGAGGCGGCAAAGGAAGTTGTTTGGCTTAAAAAAATTCCTTTCTGATCTTGGTGTTGTGGGAATGGAGCAAGTTTTCATCACATTGTTTTGCGACAATAATGGAACAGTTGCACAATCCATAGATCCAAGGAATCATAAGAAAGGAAAGCACATTGAGAGAAAGTACCACATTATTCGAGACATTATTGCTCGAGGAGATGTAGTAGTAGTAGTAGCAAAGATTGATAATGCAAATAATCTAACAAGTCCCTTTACCAAAGCCTTGCCTCAAAGGACTTTCGAGTCACATATGGAGGGAATGAGAGTCAGATTAATGCAAAAGAGTCTTTAGGGCAAGTGGGAGACTGTTAGGATTAGTGCCCTTAAATCCTATTGTATGATACTATGTATGATATTATGTATGATTTAATTTTGTGATTAATAAAGTTATTTTATTATTATCTAAAATAATGGTAACATGAATATTTGGACATTATCATATAGTCCATGAGATGCATAGTATGTGATTTATGTGAAAAGTTACAGAAGATATAAATCACAAATTCTTTGTAAACTCATAATTTTAGTTCGTAGTCGGTGATGAAATTGGACGTTCCATCTACGAAGACTATAACATATCAACTAAGATGATTTGTCTTGATCATAAAAGTGGAGACTTCTAGTTGGTATGTTGATATGTTTTAAGAGTTAAGACATATTAAACTAGACCGCTGTGAGATTTATTATTCTTCTAACAATTGTCAAATGAATAATAAATCTCACGACTTCTATTTACATGAATTCTTAATCCTGTGAGGATAATAGACCTAATCATGAAATGTAGGTTGCTTTAATATATCAGGAGTGTGATCTAAAAACACGATCAAAACCTCAGTATGTTGGGCAGCCACATTTAATGTTGATGGAACATATATTCTTAAGATGGAATTCATAATCTCTTAATGGAGATACAAAATATTCATTTGAGATAAGTTTAATGGGTTTGGTTATTCAGAGTGTTAGGCCTAACCACTTTATTAAGAAGTTACTAAAGTATATATTTATGAAATTGGAATTCATAAATATATGATGAATAACTTAAAGGATTAAACTGGGTACTCAAGGATTAAGATATAGTAATTTACAAAGTGACAGTCTACATTTATGACTTTTCATTACTACAAATATTTTATGAAGGGGTTGCATGTACAATAAAGTCTTGGGATATAATTTATAAATAAGGCCTAAAGTGCAACTATATTTGTATAGTAATATTAAATATAGTTAATGGTAACTTTTGACTTGTCAAGAGTTGACTTAAAAACCCAAGACCCATTGGATCTAGTGTCTTATTTGTTCCCTTTTGGTTCCACTCCAAGCCACACACTAAAGTCCAATTGGCATAGCCCAAAAGACTAGCCCAATTAGATATTCAATTATAAGGAGAGAAACATACAAAATTTTTAATGTGGGACAAGAACATGAAATGGTGTGTATGTGAGTGTGAGACACTCTCTTATTCTCCCTTTGAAAATTGATTGAGAGACTACACTTCTTAGGCGTAAAGTAAAATTGGAGTGAAAATTAAAAGTGGTCCTAAGTACTTCTGATTTTTGTTTTGAGTTCCACTTCATCAAGGTACGCTTTCTTGTTCTTGAATTCTGAAATTTGCATAGTACATGTTAACAATTGCGAATAGAGTAGATTCGTTAATTTTCCACAACGTATGTTTTGTTTGCGATACAAACATGTATTTAACCATCAGCTACCACATGTAAAATCAAAGTATTGTAAATACTCTAATGTACACGCTAGTTATATATTGTGTACGTGCATGCCTATCTATTAGTGTTAGAATGCATAGGATTTTAGTTTAAGAGCAAGTGTGCTCCAATCATGTTAAATAATTCACAACAAATCTATCCATAGCCTAAATAAACCTCCATTTGCCTTAGTCAAAACTCAAAACAGATACTTGCGAAGTAAGAAAGACAGTATAGCAAGCTGCAATAAAGGAACTGACTTGGTAACGATTATTGATTCATTACTCTGGCAATAAAGAGCTATAAAGTCATGTACTGTTAAACACTTTGATTTTGTCACTGATACCGAATATATCCCCTTCAATAAAGTGAATAAGAGATAAAAAGGCAAAATCCCCTAGTTGAAAACTAGTAAATGAAAGCAAAAGTAAATGTTTTTATTTTGATAAGTAATAATCTTTATTATAGCAAAAACTTCCAAGTACACAGGGGGTATACAGAGAAAGCACCAACATCAACCTCTCAAAATACAATGCTCTAAAACAAATCTAAAAAAGAATCTGAAGTGAAAAAATGTATAACTCTAGCCTAGTTCAGCATGGAATGAAAGAAAAAGACTTTAAGCTCAATGCTACACTGGTCATAACAACCCTCAAAACTAAGAACGCAAGACTCAGCCTTCATCTAGAAGAGAATGATGATTAGAAGGGGCTTAACTGAGTATGACCTCCTAAGTGTTAAAACTATTCACAAGTTCCTTAAATGGAGAGAGAGAGAGAGAGAGAGAGAGAGAGAGAGAGAGAGAGAGAGAGAGAGAGAGAGAGAGAGATTAAAACAAACAAATTACTACTTGTTCTATTAGTATTTTAGCTATATTCTCATGACATGAGCTAACACATAGCACAACCAAAAAAGTCAATACCGTACCAGAAGCTGTACCGGTTTGGCTAGCGGTACGATATATTTCGGATACCGGTTAATATCGGTGTACCATTTCAGGTTTACCGTTATTTTATTTATATATATATATATATATAACTAAAATTCATACAATTTATTAAAAAGCATAAATTTATAAATCTTTATCTCATTTAATATGTTAATCTCTAGTTAAAATTTCAACTAGGTAATATTAATAATAAAAGGGAATTGATGTTCCTACTTCTTTAATAATAATAATAATAATAATAATATCACAGTCAGAAAAGTTTGAGAGTACAAAAACTTTTTTCACCTATTAATGCTATTTGAAACTTCTTTGCATTAAAAAAAAAAAAAAAGGTCAAAAATTTATAACAATTCATATGGTGTGTCAGAGGGCACACTGCCACAAGCTGTTTGAAAGTTGAAACTTCTTTGCATTAAAAAAAAAAAAAAATGGTCAAAATTTCATAGCAATTTTCGTGGATGTGTTAGAGGGCACACTGCCACAAGTTACAAATAAAAAGCAAACACCCCTTTTCCTTTAGTCTTTTATTGTTAAAAGTCACAACAAAGAAACAAGCCTTCAGAAATAAAAACATAAAAACTGAAAGAGGCAGACGGATGGAGGGATGGGCGTGAAGAAGAAGAAGAATGGCTGGTCACTTTCAAAACAGTATTGGCGATGGTGGTATTATGGGTTGCATAGTATTTTCTTTTGCTGTTAATCACTAAATTTCCATTTTTCTTGTTTTTCTTTTACCGTCCGGTATTCTTTTTTCGGCTGGTATCCGATTTTTTTCCCGATTTTGCCGGTACAACTCGGTAAGCTCCGGTACAAAAAGCGGTACGAAATAGCCATGTTTCTGTACCAGCTAAGTTGCCAGTATGAAAAATTCGAGTTGTACCTACCGGTACGGTACGGTATTGACTCCACTAAGCACAACTAATAGCAAACTTAGGTTGTGTTTGACATTGGCTTAAAAAGACAGTTTTTTTTTTAATTATTATTTAGCTTATTTTTGTTACTATTCAATTTATTTTTGTTATTATTTATGAGTCTTATTGTATTTTTTGGTACTATTCATGGGTTCTAGTGTACTATTTTGGCTACCTTTTAATTTTATGTACAGTACTTTTAATAAAAAATTTTCAATTTCATTTAAATAAGTCATTTCCAAACGGACTCTTAGAGGATGATTTTGTTAGAGAAGTATTAAAGTTTCTTCACAAGATAAAATAAAAAAAGGCATACATGAAACTTGATTTTACATGAAACCATTCTGACAAATAAACTGTAACTATGTTCACCTAATCACACTATGTAAAGGGTTAGAAGCAGCAGGAGTTTGCTATACGGTGTGATACTATAGACATCATAACAACTCAGAAAGAAGAGATATAGAGTTGTTGTATTCACACATTACAGCTTTAAATAATGTGTAAGTTTGCTCAATGATCAATCAACAAAGTTAGTTTGGGTTGGCAATTGATACCATTACTCGGGTTCGAAAAATTGACATTACCACTCAAACGAATAGCAACCCGTGTCCATTTTTAAGAAAAGTAAAGTTGCAATCAATTCAAAAGAGCAAAAACCTATTGTTAAATTGTTTACGTATTTGTTTTCCCGCCAGTTGTTTGTGCAGGGCTGATTAGCGCGCGGAACTGGGGTGGGCTGGGCCTAGATGTCATTATATAGTTGGATTGGGCCGAATAAAGCCTAACCCAAAAAGTGCAAAGTATATATATATATATATTTTTTTTTTTTTAGAGAAATTTTGGTCAAATTACACATTATAGGAGCACAATATATTCATAATACTTTCACAATAACTCATAAGTGGCATATTGTTACAAGTTGTTACTGATGAACAAAAAATTAATTTCAGTAATAAGTTTAAATTAAAACTAATAATAATTTACCACCTATAATTTGTTGTGAAAATCTTGTGCATGTAACTCTTTTCTATATTTTGTGACAATTACTTCCCTTGTTGTTTGTTTTACAAGGGCAATTACCTCCCTTTGTAGTAGTTTTCTTTATAGGGCATTTTCATTAATTTTAACAGAATTTGATGAGGCAAATGCTACATCACTTGACTTTTTTTTAAAGATACGCGTGACTTGTCTATATATATATATATATATATATATATAGAGAGAGAGAGAGAGAGAGAGAGAGAGAGAGAGAGAGAGAGAGAGAGAGAGAGAGAGAGAGAGAGAGAGAGAGCCAAAACTCAGAGAAAATATAATTAAATTTCAATTAGACTCTCAATTTTGTGATACGTGTTCTATTTAATTTTTAATTTTTGTGGCATATAAATTATTGGGTGCAAAAACTGAAAAGTCTAAATTCAATTAAATTATAAAATCACACACACACACACACACACACACACACACACACACACATATATATATAAAATAAGAAACTATTACATATTTTAAAAATTTATAGTTTAAAAAAGGTGTAAGCATACCATATATAATTTGAACGTCTTCTCAAAAATAGATATAATTTAAACTGTGTAATTGTGAGTGTTTTTTAATTATAACTATGCATATGCACGGAGTTACACATTATTTTAAATAATACATATATATTATCATAAAGATCATCATATAATGAGTTGAAAGAGATAAATTTAAATTGATTTGGAGCTAAAAAAATTTCAATATAAAATATGACGTTCTAGGGAAGAAAATTTATATTGAAATACCTGCCATACCAGATTGTTTCGGTCATATTGGAAAAAATACCGCATTTCAGCTGGTAAATGTGTTCCAAACCGAAACAAGAAAAAGAAGGAAAAAAAAAAAAATTCTCACTCTCTCATCTCTCCACTCACCGGCGTCACTCGCAATTTCTCAAACTCATAGCGCATGGTCTTTCCTCCCTCAAATTCTAGATCTTCTTGACATGCAAACCAGCGTTCTCTTTCTCTCTTTTAGATTTACTTTCTCTTTCCTCTTTCTTGGTTGCGTCCAACTTAAGCCCAATAGCCTGAATTTCAGCTTCTTTAAACAGCCAATAAATTTGACAGCTTGCAAAAGTTATGTATAAAGTCAAAAGAAACTTTCATATGTAAGATTTTTTTCATTTTTTAAATTATTTCTTAGCCCCTAAAAATTGTCAAAAGTCCTCTCAAATGTCGGTTGTTCTATTTTTTTTTTTTAAGCCCTCAGTTAGTTCACGTGTGAAAGGTAAGCTTTGTATTTTAAATTTAACTTGATTTTTAATTCTTTTTATATATATGGATGTATCGACTTGGGCTTGGGCTTGGGTTTAAGATTACAAATTAGTCTAATATATGAATATATATATATATATATTTAACTGTAAATCCGAAACAATACATTGATATTGACCGGTATCCGAAATATATCGTACTGCTGGCCAAAATGGTATAGTCTCCGGTACGGTATTGACTCCCTTGATATTATGGGGTGTCCCATTAGTTATGTCTGTATCACATACAACAAGTCATCACACAATTGACCCATGCATGCAAATATTCGATATTTTATGTCTCTGTCGTGCCACTTTTACAAGATCAAAGGCTGTTCCACCAAGTAATGTTTGCATCACATACATTACATGGCATGACACAAAGCATCCATCTATGCAAGGTTATGATATTGTGGCTCGTAAGCCCCGCCGTTCCCTTTTTAGAAGGTTACCCGTTTCACTAGTTCATGGGGATAGGTAGAATATTAATTACAATTGCATCACATCTAGTACATTACACGATATATCCATATACAGAAGGGTGTGAAATTTTCTGTTGTAGACTGGTAGCATTTGTTGTGCCCTTTCTACAAGGTCATGCATGGGGTGTGCCCCTTTTACAAGGACACGGAATGGTCCATTAATTATGATTTCATCGCAATACAATACATTACGCAATCTACCTATATAATGGGCCATTCTAATAAACGAATAGTTATGATTGTATATTGTATATATGCCTATATGGTATCTTCTTCTTTTTTGTTAAATTGCCTATATGGTATCTTATCTAGGCTAGCAGACCTCGTTGTAGCCTTTTAACAATACAAGGTAATGAGGCTCGCATACGGCACACAAATTTATGAGAGGTACAATATGGAATCTATATGCGTTTATGAATATTACAAAAAAAATTCATTCTATAGAGATGTGTATCCGGCTTGTCATACATGGATCAATCATATCTAAAATCATGGATGAATCATCTCCTCCACAGCTCCACTTCACAGCTCCACTTCATATCACACGAGTGTTATGTAAAGATTATATATTTCTTTTTATTTTCAAATTGTAGCGATAAACAATATTGTTGATTCTGTCTTAAATATACATCATTTGTTGAATATATATATAAAGTCTAAGATCCAACCAAGGACATTTTCAATGACTTTTGCGCCAAATGGCATATCTATCTATATAATATCTTTAGGCGATAGCCTAATGGGTGATGTTGAGGGAAGGGTTCAAACTTGATTTCTTGGGTTTTCGGGTAAATTATCCAAAAAATAATAAAATAAATAAATAAATAAATAAAACAGGCTATAAGAAACATGATAGAACACAACATAAGGTTCAAAGAATTAAAAGCATATTTTTACTGAATGGAACACAGTTTGCATATGCGGCATATTATAAAATTGACATGTGTCCTACCCAAAATCATTTAACTCACTTAACCATATATAGCACACTTAAGGAGATGTTAGGTCAAAAAACACGCCAATTTGGAGGAATCCTCCAAACTGAGTTGCATATAAACTTTTGCCTCTTGAGTTTTGACCATATGCTAAACAATAAGAGCAATACCTTAGTTACTCTAAATGTTAACCTCTTTTATTATTTTCTGTAGGCAATTTTTGGTCCCACACAAAGGGAGGGAAGATTCGAATTAATGACCTACGCTTCATGATGCACTGTTATCAATCAGTTGTGCAGCCTCTAGGGGTTATGAATGTTAATATCCCACATCATGCACTGAGCCAATTTTATTGATCCAATTTAGCATCAAAGCAAACATTTGGTTAGAAATCATCTGCCTGCTATGGTACTTACAACATTCACATATGAAATTTACAAAAAATTCTATTTTACCATCTTCAAACCCACTTTAGCATTTATACCATACAATTTTTCAACACACCCAACATCCCAATTTTTATTTTCCTATACAATACATTAAAATAATATACCTACAAAATAAAATATATTATCCAAAAAAATAATCTCCTCTATCTAATTTCTATCTTTCTTCCTTCCTCCTCTCTCTCTCTCTCTCTCTCTCTCTCTCTCTCTCTCTCTCTCTCTCTCTCTCTCTCTCTCTCTCTCCACCGTGAACAAACCCAGGTCAATACCACAACCACCTCTTACGCCCAGAAATAATCACTTACCCAGTCCTCTGCCTAGCAACAATCACCCACAACATGGACTCAAATCACTGCTACACCACCAACCACCCCAACAAATCACAACAACAATCCCAAAACAAAAATTTGAAGAAATACCCATCATCAACAATCCATGCCGATCTTTAAAGTGATCGGACTTGCCATTGCTGCCAAACCCCAACAAACCACCAATCACCACCACCATGCCACATGCCCATCGGAAAAATCCATTAAATCATAAACCAACAAACCCATTAAATTAGAAAACCAACAAACCCATTATTTCAGCACCCACGCGATCAAAATCTGATCTCCACAGAACCCACACAATCAAAACCCCATCAAAACGGAGCCCATGTCGATGAAAACCCGATCCCCACAAAACGTCGAAACCCACTGGATCAAAACCCCATCGGAACAAAACCCACGTAATCAAAACCCAAGCTCCATATACGCCGATCAAAACTCCATCGAAACCCACTTGATCTCCTTCCGACGATCAAAACCCCATTTGAACCCACCCAAAATCAAAACCCACCTCACCACACTGATCTCCACACACGACTCAGCACGACCCATACGCCCCATGATGAACTCCATGCAAAGCGGCCCAAGTAACTCCAGTGGCAAGTCTTGAATGAGAGAGGGAGTGAGTACAGAGTCACACGAAGAGAGAGCCAAAGTGAGAGTGCTGAGAGAAAGTGAAGAGAGAGTGCTAAGTAAAAACCAATATATTATTTTTACAATTGAGCTACAGAACCATCTTACATTTAAGCAGCACAATTGTAAATTTTTTTACAATTCTACAAATTCGGATGTAGCTCATTTTTAGGGTGTGTTTGGATATCGTTTATTTTACTGAAATTGAAAAATTATTACTGAAAGTACTGTAAATAAAAGTAAAAATTAGTTGAAATAGTAGAGTGTGGTCTATAAATAGTGCCTAAAAGTGCAGTGGGACCTATAAATAGTGTCAAAAAGTGCAGTGTGACCTGTAAATAGTAGTAAAAATAAGCTGAATAGTGAAATAATTTTCATTTTTCATTCTAACCCAAACGCACCCTTAATGCTAAAATATGCATAGATATGGCATTTAGAAGCCTGGATGTGAATGCTCTTACTGTCTCTAAGAATTTTGTAGGGTAGGCATAAAAACCATCAGAATCCAACTAAGACCAGTTTAAGTTGAGGTGTTTGCAATGTCAAAGAAACAATAATCAATTCATCATAATTTGCCAGCACCCTCTAATTCCCATATAAGTGTCAATTTTTTCCAATATCCTTTTATTTAAGCGACTCCTGGAGTGCTGTGTGCATATTGCAATGGTTGTGATGAGCGAAAACTCGTCCCTAGACTTGTAGTTGATTTAAAGCTAGGCTTCTACTGCCTAGCGTCTGTCAAACGATTGTGTGATTTTTCACTATTAACTCATTGATCTTTGCAAGCTTTTATATATTTATAAATTTCTTTTTATTTTTTTCTCTAAGCAACAAATAATCAATGGAGCATTGTATCAAAGCCATGTCCCATTTTAGTCTCTAATTATTAGACCATTTGCTCTCTAGTAAAACATCCTAAATCTAATAAAAAATCCTATGTTCAACTAAAAAAACCCTCTCATCAATCCAACATAAATGGCCTCTAAACATTCATGGTAAAAACAATCTTTTAAACATTTCATCAAACACACAAAACACAATATAAAACATGAAACTTCAAAAAAAAATTGTACTAATTCAAACATTAAAAACCATTGCATTGCTTTTCCCAAAATAGATTCACATCATCACAAACACCTAATCAAAAAAACAAGTTGTAGTTTTTTTTCAAAATCTAACCCGTCTATCTAATCTTAAGCCCTCTCGCCTTTGATCCTCCGAGCGAGCTGGATATCCTTGGGCATGATGGTGACTCTCTTGGAATGAATGGCGCACAAATTGGTTTCCTCAAAGAGCCCAACCAAGTAAGCCTCGGCGGCTTCTTGTAGAGCCGCGACAGCATTGCTCTGGTCTCCATTAAACGTTGTTCGGCCATATTTAATTAAAGAAGTTATTAAAAAAGCAATTATTCTTAACCTTAAATATAAATCATGCACTTAATTAAAGGGGCACACACAACATGTTAAAGATCACACAATATCAGAAAAGGAAACACATTAAAACCAAATTAAACAAATATTATTAAACATCAAATTAAATCTAACATGGCAAGATTGACCAAATCAAATATGGGAAGAAAATAAACATAATTAAATAACCTAAAACAAAGAATTCAAAGTCAAACATATCAGAAAAACATGTGAAAAAAATTAATGGGAAAATTTCATTAACCTCCCCCTGAGGTTTGGGTTAATACCAGCCAGATCTAATACATTTCAAAAGTTATAACAAAAATAATGAGCAAATGTCAATTTTTAGCATCGTTTTCAAAGCGATTTGAGCATTTTTGAGCTGTGATTACCTCAGAACTATTAAGAACTCCTTAATTACCATTGGTTGAAGTATGTCAAGCTGATCATTAGGGTCGGGAACCAAATACTATTAACAAGTACAAAATGAGATGTTTACATGCAAGAATGCAAAAATAATAAAAAGTGACTATTGAAAATGGAACTTCACCATTATATGCATAATGTAGTTCAACATCTAGACTTCTAAAAATTTGTTAAATATTTTTTAATTATGTTAATGGCCAGTAAAGAGTAAGGACTATAAAATCAATGGCCTACTATTTTGTTTATAAAGTAGTTGTACTTGGATTGTATTTACTCTTCCACTTACTACTGCAATTATTTCAAACAAGCATTTTAAATCATAAATATTATCCAACTAAATTTCATAACAAAATGGAAGGTGCGATTCTAGTCTTTCTAGAGGGAATTTTGATTTATCCATTAAAGGAAATTGTTGTGAAATTTAGTACAAAATTAATCATAGATGATTTCAGCATTCAAAAGAGTATCAAGTTCTGTTTTGATATATCATAAATGATTGAGTTGAAATGTATTAAGAAAATTTTATATGTACTTTTTTTTTGTTTATATTTTATTAATATTGAATAAGTGAACTACTTATTTTACTTTCAATGTTATTATATTCCTTATTTTTTTAATGATAAAAAATGTTGTTCATGTTATGGCCTTCCAAATTCAAATTCATGAATAAACCATAATATCAAGTCGTCATTTGCAACAACCATAAGATCATTATTTCATACATACAATACAATTAATATAAATTTTTTAGAACTTGGATTACAAACTCACATAGCTTAAAATAGTTTGATACATTGAGTGCTTCATACACAGATTCACCAAAGATCTATTCTAGAGACCTTCATTATTCAATAAGGATGCTCGTGGCGGAGTCAGGAATTTATTCAATAAGCAATGGCGGAGTCACTCGAAGCCACCTTCAAATATGGTCCTAGCAGGTTTAGAACGCGCAACCTTCAAACATGTGACAATGCTGGAACATGATGTTGCTTCAAGAATGAATGCTGCTTTCATTTTGATTTTCTAAAGGCAGCATATATTTGTATGTAAGTTTCTAGCATTTACAAGTTTTCACGGAAGGAAAAGAGCATTCACAGTGAAGTCACCGTATAAACAATTAAACATGCACATTTACCACATGAGAAACAAAACGAAGAATCACGCATCTTACTGTAACCACTTACCCAATGTTGCATATCATAACCATAAACACTAAGAACATTGAAGATTAAATATTATTTTCTTTTTTCTATATTAAAAGACAAAAATCAAATCAAGTGAATATTGCCAGTCTATCATCTGAGCCACCACATGTAAAATCAAAGTATTGTAAATACTATAATGTACACACTAGTTATATATTGTGTACGTGCATGCCTATCTATTAGTGTTAGATTGCACAGGATTTTAGTTTAAGAGCAAGTGTGCTCCAATCATGTTAAATAATTCACAACAAATCTGTCCATAGCCTAAATAAACCTCCATTTTCCTTAGTCAAAACTCAAAACAGATACTTGCCAAGTGAGAGAAACAGTAAAGCAAGTTGCAGTGCACGAACTGACTTGGTAATGATTCATTACTCTGGCAATAAAGACCTTAAAATCATGTGCTGTTAAACACCCAGATTTTGTCACTGATACCAAATATATCCCCTTCAATAAAGTGAATAAGAGATAAAAAGGTGAAATCCCCAAGCTGAAAACTAGTAAATGAAAGTAAAAATAAAAGTTTTTTTTTTTTTTTTTTGATAAGGAATGATCTTTAATTAATGCAAAAACTTCTAAGTATACAGATAAAGCACCAACATCAGCCTCTCAAAATACAATGCTCTAACAAATCTGAAAAAGAATCTCAAGAGAAAAAAATGTATAGCTCTAGCCCAATCCAGCATGGAATGAAAGAAAAAGACTTTAAGCTCAATGCTACACTGCTCACAACAAGCCTCAAAACTAAGAATGCAAGACTCCGCCTTTATCTAGAAGAGAATGATGATTAGAAGGTGCTTCACTGGGTCAGCCTATTCACAAGTTCCTTGAATGGAGAGAGAGAGAGAGAGAGAGAGAGAGAGTTGAAGTTTCGGGTAGTACCGGAGCTAGCGAATTGGTTTCGGCGAGTTGAAGTTTCGGGAAGAGAATAAAAGGCCTGTTGTTATATTGTTTTCGTTTTTGCTTTCCCACCAATTGTTTATGTAGGGTTGATTAGTGCACGGAACTGGGGTGGGCTGCGCCTAGATGTCATTGTATAGTTGGATTGGGCCGAATAAAGCCTGATCCAAAAAGTGCAAATTATATAATATATATATATATATTAAATAAATTTTGGTTAAATTACACCTTCCACTTGCATACATGATATTTTCACAATACTCTTACAACAAATCATAAGAGGCATATTGTTACAAGTTGTACTAATAAACAAAAAATTAATTTCAGTAGTAGATTTAAATTATAACCAACAATAATTTACCACCCAGTGACGGAACTATAGTTGGACTAAGGGGGCAATGGCCCCCCTAAATTTTTTCAAATTTTTTTTAGTGTGTGTATATATATGTGTCTCTGTGTGTGTGTGTGTGTGTGTGTTAATTTTAGCAATTTGTTTCAATAAATTTGCACTTTGCCCTCTCAACAATATTATTGATCTTTCTAAAGGCTATAAAAAATTTTATTGATCTAAAATTTGAAATAAATTTAGCAAGCATAACAACAAAATTTACTAATAACAAACTTAAGCCCAAACAACACCCCAAAACAAGCCCACGCAAGACATAAACAAAAAATAAAATAAATTAAAAAATTCCTAAGCCATTTCTAACTAGTCTAAGTGAACACTCACACACATTTGACAACACACAAGACACCCCAAAAAAAAAGTAAAAAAAAAAAAAAAGCTTAACTTTCTAAATTGAAAAGTGTTAAGTCTACAACATTTCACAACAAATCACATGTGGTAATTTTTATTGGTTCTAATTTGAATCCACAATTTAAATTACTTTTTTGCTCACTCATAACAAGCGATAATAACCTACCACTTACAATTTGTTATAAAAATGT
This sequence comes from Castanopsis chinensis, assembly GCA_032878915.1. Lineage (NCBI taxonomy): Eukaryota > Viridiplantae > Streptophyta > Magnoliopsida > Fagales > Fagaceae > Castanopsis > Castanopsis chinensis. The sequence continues at coordinate 3,185,406 of JAVQMG010000084.1, forward strand.
AGTAAAAATATTATGGACATAGCATTTCTCTTCTAAATGAATGCTTACTTGGAGTTTCAAAAAAAAAAAATTGTTTATACTTTTGCCCCCCCTAATTCTAAGTCCTAGCTCTGTCCCTGATACTACCTATATATGATTTATTGTGAAAGTATTGTGCATGTAGCACTTCTCTATATTTTGTGACAATTACTTCCCTTGTGGTTTGTTTTACGAGGGCATTTACCTCCCTTTGTAGTAGTTTTCTTTATAGGGCATTTTCACTCATTTTAATATAATTTGATGTGGCAAATACTACATCACGTTACTTTTTTTTTAAAGATATACGTGATATAGTTGGATTGGGCCAAATAAAGCTTGGCCCAAAATGTGCAAATATTATATATATATATATATATATATATAAAGAAATTTTGGTTAAATTACACTTTTCACTTGCATACATAATATTTTCACAATACCTTTACAATAAATCATAAGTGGCTTATTGTTACGAGTTGTTACTGATGGACAAAAAATTAATTTCAGTAGCAGGTTTAGATTAGAACTAATAACAATTTACCACTTATGTTTTTTTGCAAAAGTGTTGTGCATAGCACTACTCTATATTTTGTGACAATTACTTCCCTTGTGGTTTGTTTTACGAGGGCATTTACCAATCCCCTTGTTGTAGTTTCTTTATAGGGCATTTTCACTAATTTTAATAGAATTTGATGTAGCAAATGCTACATCACGTTACTTTTTTTAAAGATATGCGTGATATATATATATATATATAAAGCCAAAACTCAGAGAAAATTTAATTAAATTTCAATTGAATTCTCAATTTAGCGACACATATCCTATCTAATTTTTAGTTTTTGTGGCAAGTAAATTATTGAGCGTAAAAATTAAAGAATCTAATTCCAACTAGATTGTAAATTAGATTTCAATTGGAGTTCAATTCTACGTCACGTGTCCATCTAATTTTTAATTTTTATGACAAATGAATTATTGAATGCAAAAACCAAAGAGCCCAAATCCAATTAAATTATAAATCATATATATATAAAATAAGAAACTATAACATATTTTAGAAATGTATAGTTTAAAAAAGGTGCAAGCGAATACCATGTATAATTTGAACATTTTCTCAAAAATAGATATAATTTGAACTGTGTAATTGTGAATGTTTTTTAATTGTTCTTGTGCATATGCACAGGGTTACATACTAGTTTAAATAATACACATGAATAATTATAAAAATCGTCATGTAATGAGTTGGAAGAGATAACTTTAACTCAATTTGGAGCTAAAAAATTTCTATATAAAATATGACATTCTAGGGGAGAAGATGGGCAAGGTCATGTGGGTGATTTTGCTATTGATTATAGCATTTTAATATATTTTTAGAGGACAAAGTTTGGTTACAAATTTTGTTGTATTGGCTACGACTTTCACTTAAAATATGAACATGACTACATGTTTTAAAAATCTAAAAATTAGATTACATATTCTTTATGCTCTTAATACGCATGTCAATTGGAAGTTACTTCTTATTTAATCCATCAATTTATTTTTTATGTATAATTTTTTAGATTACAAAAACTTGAAATTTATATATTTGATTAATTACATAGTTATTGATATTTGATTTTCTGAAAATTTTACAAGAATGAAGGATATAAGAAGAAAATGTAATCCAATTATGGATTTGTCAAAATTCACATCTAATAAAAATATATTGAGTAAAGTTGTAACCATTATTAGTTGTAACTTGATCCTTTTTTATTAATTTTTGATCAAAGTTCTCCTCCAAAATAATTACTTTAATAATAGATATTACTTGAAATATTTTCAAATCACTATATAAAAATGGATATTACTCCCACAATTTAAAAAAAAAAAAATGATATTACCTGAAAGTTTGGTTTAAAAACTTGTCCCTTCCAAAATTGGAAATCAATCACATCAATAACTTATCAATTAAAATGAACGCATAGTTCATATATACATTAAACTATGCATTTAATATAACATTTTGGTTGTTTATTTGTGACAGAAAATTATACGGTTGGGACTTTAGGATTTGGATGTTGTTCTGTTGTCAAGCTCTACCTAAAAATAATTGTTATTTGTTAGGGTGGTGCTTTTTTTTCCTTCTATTTTTTAACCATCAACGAGATGACTTTACAATTGATAATCATTATTGATTGGATATTATTATGCAATAATAAATTATCAATTACAATAATTAAATCTTTAGTTAAGTTAGCATATGGCGGAGTTTCTTATTCTTAGTTTTGATCCTTCGAGAGGCACATGAACCTTTTAAATGAAAAAAAAAAAAAAAAAATCTTGATGATATTTGTTTATTTATGTGCAATGTGAGTGCACCATCACACACTAACTCACTGTGTGGTTCTTGCCCCCATGGGAAGTACGCATCAACCAAATGGACTGGAGGTCGAAGATTTGGGAGTCGCCATTTGATTTAGGTCTAGGAACCAAATTAGGTCTTGTAGGGCACTTACATGTATAGGTCTATATACCAGATAACAGGTTTGGAGTTTAAGTATGGCTTGGGAACCTATTAGCCACCAAGGCCACCCGGCTTGTGACCCGGCCTCCTTATGTGTTGTTAGGCTATATATATTTAATTAAAGAAGTTATTAAAAAAGCAATTATACTTAACACTAAATATACATCATGCACTTAATTAAAGGGACACACACAACATGTTAAAGATCACACAATAACATAAAAGGAAACACATTAAAATCAAATTAAACAAATATTATTAAACATCAAATTAAACCTAACATGGCAAGATTGACCAAATAAAATATGATAAGCAAATAAACATAATTAAATAACCTAAAACAAAGAATTCAAATTCAAACATATTAGAAAAACATGTGAAAAAAAATAAATAAAGCAAGAAATTCTACCCAAATCTGGGTTCGAGGTGCGTACACATAATTGACCATGCATATGCATTTTCAAAAACATGCTCGCGCTACTCGAGTATGCGTATGAATCCTCAACGCATATTATGTAAAAATCACATTTTAAAAGTTTAATTAAACAAATATATTAACACAAAAAAAAATAAATAAAAAAACAAATAAAGAAGCATGTTAGAAACCCTAAACACTAAACTAATATAAAGAAAATAAAACAAAACATTATCATAAGCAAATAACTATGAAACAAATCAAATAAGTATACTAAACTAACAGAAGATAAACAACCATGTCAAACTTATATAAAACTAAAATAATAAAACAAAAACAACCAAAACGGATTACGTTCAGCCCAAAATCATATTAACACATATCAAAAGATTTAAAATCAACAAATAAATTAAATATAACAAGTTAAAGAAACTATATTAAGAACTCATGCAAATCATGTTAAGCATAGGAGGAGTTCACGAAAAGAACACTCACCTTACTTAGGATCACGAGTTTGTCAGTGCCTACAATACAAAGATTAAATTGAAATAACAAAGATAATAAGCACAATAGTTTTGGGTAATCACAACTCATGAACAAGATTAGTTTTGAAAAAGATTTTTTTAAAAATTACAAAACAAACTTTCTACCTTAGAAATAACTAAGAAGTGGTTTTTTGATGATTAAGAAACATGCTAAGGTCCATATGAGTGTTTTAGAAAATATGATTAGAGTTTAGAAAAGTGGATTGGTGGTACAAAAATAACTCTCTCTGGTTAAGGTTTAGATTGGAGACATAAGGTAAGTATTTATACATGTAAACTAGGGTTTTTGGGCCTTTCCGGAGGGTCTTGGATGTTACAATGAATAAAGTTTTGAGCCCTCAAAAATTGAGTTTTTGAGGTTCTGGAATTGAGCATGCGCTCGCAGAACCCTAAATTCCACTGCACTACCAACCTAACTTCAATCAGCCATAACATACTTATTTGAAATCCAAATTATACAAAATTTATGTTAAAATTGAAGCTTAGGATGTACACTTTCCAATGAAATAAAACGTCACTAAATATTATTTGTGTGTCAAAAGTTATAATGAAAATAACGAATAAATGTCATTTTTCATTATCGTTTTCAAAGCGATTTAAGCACTTTTGAGTTGTTGACACCTCTAGACTATTACGAACTCTTTAATTGCCACTGTTTAAAGTATGTCAAACTCATAATTGGACCTGGAGACCAAATATTATCAACAGGTACAAAATGAGGTGTCTACATGCAAGAATCCAAAATAATAAAAAGTGACTATTGAAAATGGAACTTCACCATTATAAGCATAATATAGTTCAACATCTAGACTTCTAAAAATTTGTTAAATATTTTTTAATTATGTTAATTTCTAGTAAAGAGTAAGTGTAAGGACATAAAGTTGGCTTTGAGCCCAGATGTGTGACCGGGTCGGCCCAAGTAGCCTTTACAATAGAATTTGTAGAGAATGGGCTTAAAGCCTAGACTTCTTAATGCTTTAGAAGGCTATGGGGTGAGGTCCAAGTCCGCTTCTTGCATGCAGCTAGCTGAGGGAGTGGTCTATTTCCCTCGTCGGACGTGAGCCGAGGAGCTGACGTTCTGTTCTTTAGAAGAGAGAGAATGAGAGAGTGTGCCTTACTCTTTTCTTAGAGAAAATCCGGATCCCCTTCCTAGGGTCCATCCCTTTCTATTTATACTTCCCTTCCCTGGTTCCCATCTGTCTTTTCCCTGAAAACGCTCCCCAAGGCTCAGAAAGCTGCCCACCGTCCCCTCAGGAGTCATTTCCCCATCAATGCGGCCAGGCGGGTAGATGGAAGGCATTTAATGCGGTGGCAGCAGCTTTGTGCAGTGCACGCACCTCTTGTCCCCCTCCTCGGCGTCCCTTGGTGCGTGGGACGACTCGCTGAGCTTTACGAGTTCTTCCTTGGACAGCGTGCTACGCTCCTCGGACCAGGGTCCCTTAGTCCGAGGAGACATTCTCCTCGGATCAGCACAAATTCGGCCGGCAGCCTGGTCGGCAGGCGTTTCGGCCCTCGTTTTAGGAGGCCCTATCCGCGACCCACTACCCCTTCGGCGGAGTCCTCCTCCTCGGACCAGGCCCTAGGCCCATGCGATGTTTCAACTCTTTTACCCCCCACAGTAAGGACTATAAAATCCATGACCTAGTATTTTGTTTATAAAGTAGTTGTACTTGGATTGTATTTACTCTTCCACTTACTACTGCAATTATTTCAAACAAGCATTTTCAATCATAAATATTATATAACTAAATTTCAGTACAAAACGGAAGCTGCAATTCTAGTCTTTCTAGAGGGAATTTTGATTTATCCATTAAAGGAAATTGTTGTGAAATTTAGTACAAAATTAATCATAGATGATTTCAGCATTCAAAAGAGTATCAAATTCTGTTTTGATATATCATAAATGATTGAGTTGAAATGTATTTAAGAAAATTTTATATGTGCTTTTTTTTGTTTATATTTTATTAATACTGAATAAGTGAACTACTTATTTTACTTTCAATGTTATTATATTCCTTATTTTTTTAATGATAAAAAATGTTGTTCATGTTATGGCCTTCCAAATTCAAATTTATGAATTTTTCCATGAATAAACCGTAATATCAAGTCGTCATTTGCAACAACCATAAGATCATTATTTCATACACACAATACAATTAATATAAATTTTTTAGAACTTGGATTATAAACTCACATCGCTTAAAATAGTTTGCCACATTGAGTGGTTCATACACAAATTCACCAAAGATCTATACTAGAGACCTTCATTGTTCAATAAGGACGCATATTGTAAAATACAAAGATAACAAATTTGCCACACTTGACTTCCAAATAGAAGCATTTATTCTTATAAAATATTTAAACTGAGACAATGGTAGACCTTAAGCATAATAACCATTTAGAGGTAGCAGTACATAGGTGAAGCACAAAGTGATCGTGGTGGCGGGTATTAGTTGGCGCGAGAAGATCTCGGTGGTCGTGGAGATCTTGGTGGAGGTGGAGATTTTGGCGATGGTGGAGGGGGTGAAGATTTTGGCGGTGGAGGGGGAGAAGATTTTGGCGGTGGAGGAGGAGAAGATTTTGGCGGAGGAGGGGGTGATGAGGATGGTGGAGATTTTGGTGGTGGGTGGAGGGGGTGAAGATTTTGGCGGTGGAGGGGGAGAAGATTTTGGCGGTGGGGGGGGAGATGGTGGAGATTTTTGGCGGTGGAGGGGGAGAAGATTTTGGCGGTGGAGGGGGTGAAGACTTTGGCGGTGGAGGGGGAGAAGATTTTGGCGGAGGAGGGGGTGATGAGGATGGTGGAGATTTTGGTGGTGGTGGAGGGGGAGAAGATTTTGGCGGTGGAGGGGGAGAAGACTTTGGCGGTGGAGGGGGTGAAGATTTTGGTGGTGGAGGGGGAGAAGATTTTGGCGGAGGAGGGGGTGATGAGGATGGTGGAGATTTTGGTGGTGGTGGAGGGGGAGAAGAGGGGGAGAAGACTTTGGCGGTGGAGGGGGTGATAAGGATGGTGGCGGTGGAGGTGATATCGAGGGTGGCGATGGAGGAGATGGTGAGGGTGGTGGTGGTGGTGGTGGTGGTGGAGATTTGTGAGGTGGAAGGGGTGAAGGTTTTGGCTTTGGGAATGGGAATGGAAATATTGGTGGCAAGTGTAAAATAGAAATTGTCTTTTGATCGCTTGTGGTGTAGGGTTCTTGGTCGTGAGGTAGTGGTAACAAATGTTTTGGGGGTTGATGGTCTTCATCATGTGCTTGTGATTGCAAACCAAAGAAGTGAAGCTTATCAGCTACCACATTAGTGGCAATGAGGCAAAATGCTATAGCATAAATCATGTGAGGCCAATGCCTCGAGTTTCCAAGGGCACCCATTTCTAGCAATCCAAATTTAATCACTAGAAATTTAGTCCTTAAGCTTGCATGGTAATAATGGGAGCCGATACTTTATATACAAATCCATTGACAATGATATCTTTATTTTAATCCTCTAAAATAGATAATACTAATGCTTTAAATTTCATTAATTTTTTTTTAATTTCCTATGTATAGTTAGGCATTCAATTTAATGCAAAAGGTCATAGAGCATGCCTCTTTTAGAAGGTTATGAGATGTCCCATTAGTTGTGTTTGTATCACATAAAGCAAATGCATTACACAGTCGACCCATACATGCAAAGGTATTGTATTTTATCTTAAAAGCTCCGTTATGCCACATTTACAGGTCAAAAGGATAATCCACAAGTTATGATTGCATCAAATACATTGCACGACATCATGCAATTTATCCATATATGCAAGGGTATAGTATCCTAGCTTGCAAGCCCCGCCGTTCCCTTTTTACAAGGTTGTTTGCTTTACCTCTTTTACAAGTTCATGGAGGGTATAATATTAAATTGTACCTTGTACGGGTCATGAGGCTTGCTGCCTTTTAAAAGGTCAAGGGTGTTCCATTAATTATGACTTCATCACATACAATTCATCACACAATCTACCTATATATACAAAGATACGGTACTTTGTCTTATAAGCTACATTGTGCCCCTTTTACAAGGTCATGGCTCATGGGGCATTCTAATAGTTATGATTGTACCACAATATATTATGCAATCTATTTAGGTTACAATGCAAACACGCCCCTAAAATTTGGGGTATTTAAATTTCTCATTCTAATGTTTCAGAATTTGGATTTGCGTCTCCAACGTTATATGCCATTTTGATTGGTAGTCCCTCTATCAATTTTTTGCTAATGTGTCTATGAAATGCCTCATATGACTATCACACATGGTAATTGGTCCAATAAAAACTTAGCACATGGATTTATCTATTAAATTTCTCCAGAGCTTACCACATCACTATTTTCTTTTAAAAAAGAAAACAAAATTATTTAACTTTTTTACACCTCATTATAATATCTTTTATTTTTTAATTTCTTCAATTAGATTGAAAAAAAAAAAATCTTAAAAATACAAACCCAAATTTTATCAATCCAAAGTAGAGTTCTAGAGAACATAAAATTTCTTCAAAAAACACACCAACTAACCATATGTGTACACACACACACACATTCTCAACTTAAAACGAGTCCAAAGTAAAAATTAAATACTTTAAAATTTTTGAACTCTACGTTGATACCGTGTATATATCAATCGTTTTTTTTTTTTTTTTTTTTTTTTTTTTTTTTTTGGGAGGAGGTATATATACAGGTTTTTGGAATAGATTTACAATGCCATGATACTACTAAATTCTATTGGCTCGCAGTTCTAAGCTTATCATACTCCTTCGTAATAGATTATGTATATAATTTGATCTTAAGTCTCAACAACAAGCTATTATCCTAGGGTAAACTTGGCGCAAGGTTCAACCCACCAGTAGATTGGTTCATCTAAATAATATCATTGTGTTTTAACTGCCAACTTTTTGGTTAATTTTTTTGTACATTTGAAATTTTCTTGCAGATTTCAACAATTATAGAAATGGATTATTCTTTTGAGGGCAAAACATCTTTCTTTTATATTTCTCAATGTGTAGTTACATATTTTTTGGTTTATATTTTGTTTCAATAATTTGTAGGCACCTAATTTTCTAATTCTTTAGTTTCATCTAAATTTTTGGGTTTATTTTTTGCGTTATCTAAAACACTCTGGCATATTTCAATGGCACTTTCTCTTATATTTCTCTTTTGTCATATATTTTTTTTTTCTATTGTTTCAACAATTCTAGGTTTAGAATCTTCAAATTTTTTAAAATTATTTTATGGCATTATGGGAGTTTTAACGTCTGACTATTTGCATTAGTTTTAGCAATATCTAAACATGTTTGGCAGATTTCAACAACTATACCATGGGTTATTCTTAATTTTGAAGATAACTAATTTTTCTCTTATATTTTTATGTTGTGTAGCCATATATATTTTGTTTTGTTTCAACATTTCCTAGGCAATAAATCTTCCCATTCGCTAATATTTTAAGCTTTGAATTCTTCATCAAATTGTGACACAAATTCAAGTCAGATATGAACAATTTATGCAATGGTATAGTTTCATTATCATTTTAATATTTCATAAAATTATTTTAGTCTACCATACAAACAATTAAGTTGCCGTGCATTGTACGGGTTAGCGGCTAGTTATTATTATTTTGTTTCAACATATTATCATGTAATGGCATGAAATGGTTGATTGTTTTGCCCTCAAAATGAAATTTTTCTTCAAAAACAAACACAAATAAAAGAGTCAGATCAACAACGTAGTCTACTTCAACGAGAAACTTCAAAACGATTCAAATAGTATTAAAGATTGTGGATTTATTTTCTAAACCCAAAAGGCTTGAACAAATTAGGACTTGACTTTGGACACCATATATAACTAGTGGGAAATGAGGCAAAGGTACATCAGTTTGAAACAAACACAAATAAAAGAGTCAGATCAACAACAACAAAAATTCCATATCGACCCCTTCGTTAACAGGAAACCCACCCAAAAGCTAAAAGAATAGCCGCAAGAGTGAAATGAACAGCCACAACCCACAAGAATAAACCCCCCACGGTGCCGATCTATGGAGAGAGAGAGAGAGAGAGAGAACGCTTTAGTATAAAGAGCTTAGTACATGGTTTCAATAATAGACAATAAAGCACACCGAAGAAGAGGGCCGAAACATGCCTTAGAGTAAAGTCCTGCCAAACCAGATCTTGTGGCATAACAAAAACCGTTTACTATATTCTAACAAATGATTCTGCACTAATATGTATTCACAGAGAAAATTACATAATCATAAAAAATTAAAATTTCCCTATACACTTCATTCACAAAAGCGGTCTTCAGATATCATAGGATCCATGTAACTATGTTTTGAACTTATAGTCCGAATCACATGGTATAAAAACACAGACCATTATCCATCTAACTTATAAATTCCCTGCTCTAATCCTAACAGGAGAGTTAAAATCTACGTAAACATTAATGGCATGTTTGGAAGTTTAGAGAGAGAGGAGAGTAGAGGGGAATAGTTATCCTCCACCTTGTTTGGATGTTTTTAAAATTAATAAGAGCGAGGGGAGTAATTAGCCCTTCCTCTTGTTTGGATGTTTTAAAAATTAGAATGGAAAGAAAAGGAAATGATTTAAATAGATAAATTTACTCCTATTTGAAAATAGACTTGTAACATTGGTCTATGATCAATTTGTTAGATTAAATAATTATTTAATCAAGATTCTCATTCCATCAAATACCACTAATAAAAGTATAAAACTATTATTAACTATTATAAAATAATTTTTATTACCTCAAAAAAAATATCAAAAAAATAAAATTCCTTCATAAATTTCTACAAATTCCTCGCATTTCTCACCAACCAAACAAAGAGCTAGCTCCACCTCAATCTATCATATGACATCCAAAATGTAAAATTAGAATTCAAAATTTTCTGAGCAACCAAACCAAACAAAGACCATGAACTAGCAGACCCACCAAGAAACAAAGACCAAGAGAGAGAGATAGAGTCTTCGCTCGAACGCTTTCAACAGAACCATTCCTCGCTCTCTCTCCAAATGCACGCTCCAACGCTCCGTGTTCTTGCAGTACATCTCGCTCACCGGAATTCTCCCGCCGAAGATCGGGAATCTCACCGGTTTGAAAATCCTCAACCTCGCGTAGAACCAACTCTATGGTGAGATCTCTGGCGAACTTCCTATCAGCCTCAACTACCTTTATCTTTCATCGAACGCGTTCTCTGGCGGGATTTCGAGGAGTGTCGCGAACTTGACTCAGCTTCAGCTCATCAACCTCTCGTACAACCAGTTCTTCGGTGAGATTCCGGCGAGCTTTGGAGAGCTTCAACCACTTCAGTACCTCAAAATTTTCTGATTTTTTATTATTTATTTTTTCATTTTCGTGGTCTTTCAATGGTTTTTAGACATGGTTGTCTAGCTTCAGTGTCAGTGAAATAGTGAGATTCAATTTTTTGTTTTTCATTCACCTTAAATTTTCGCAGGAAACAAACAAAAATTATTTATATGATCGGTTTGTAATTTTGTTAATTTAGAAAGGGTAAATTGGAGAATTTATTTGGTCAATAATTTATATACTCTACTCTCCCTCTAAATCCCTACAATTTGAGGGAATTAAAAATGAAGGGTTAGAGGTAGTTGAAACCCCTCCAAACTCCTCCCACTCATTCCTTAGAAAACTTCCAAACAAGGTAATTGAATTACTCTCCCTTTCTTTACTCTACTCTCCCTCTTTTTTTTTTACTTCCAAACAGGCCATAAGATCGAAAGAGACATATGTTGAGTTGCATGTTTGATCCTCATGATCAGAAATATTCCCCTACAAATTTGCTATAAGTTTGAAGTCCATCATCCAGGTGTAGCAAGAAAACTGTCTTCTCTTAAGTCACCCTCTTTTACCAACCTTGAATCATCAATTGAAGTAAAGGCTATATCAGATAGACCTTTATGACTGTCAGACCCATAAACAGTGACAGTTTTTCTTGTTCTTAATACCTGTATCAACAAAGAACAATGAATAAACATTTTCATCATATACATTTAAAACTAAGGTGTTCTATAATGAAACTCAAGTAAAGAACGAAGAAAGGTGACATCAAATTTTTTTTTTTTTTTTTTTTTTAATGGAGCCATCAAATACTTGCAAAGAACCAGACTACCAAAGGTTTACACCAACTAAAATTGCAAGTCGAATTGAGTCCCTTATGTTGTCTTCATAAAAAAAAAAAAAATTACAATTATGCATGAAGTGTGGAGTGTGGGGTATATGTTACCTTCTAACAAAAAAAGGTTGGATAATTTACACACCATAAGTAATCAGCATATTAAGCAATCTACAATGGAGAAGGTTTCAATGATAGTGCAATGGGAAAATAGAGACCACAAGAAATTAAATGTCTATTGAAGTTAGTTAGAATATATGCTTCTGGAGAGAGTTTTGTGGTAAAAACACATAAGATAAAAGATAATAAGAGAAGACTTACTTCAACTGGTTCAGAAGAGACATATCCAATGTCAAAATAATAACTTCATTATGTTTCATGGATGTGCATGCAACCTAAAGAAGTGAACAAATTAGATATATATTAAGGTCAAAATTCCATGAGAAAATTACCACATACAAACAATTACAAGACAGTTAATCAACCCAAGCAGCAGATGCATTTTTCAAAGTGATTTTCTAACTATAAGCATCATAGAGAGCATATATTCCTTTCAATTACAAATAAGAAATATCATTCATAGCACTAAGGAAATGATAAGCCTAACACTCATAACTGCTTATTCAATACAAACAGCACATAATACTTGTTGGGTAAGCATGAAAGTAGAAGTTTAGATTCGATTTTCATTTCTCAAGATATTGAACTTAAAACGGTCTTTATTGCACAAAATAATTCAAGGATGACACCTTTAAGCGTTGATGAATGACAAGGGGACTAAGAATAAGAAAGGAAGAGAATAACCTAAATTGATGATGAAGATTTGAGTCATTTGACCACCAAAAAACTACAATTGATACAGTAGAAGCGTAACCACAACACGACAGTGTTACAAACCTGATCCTTATGAGATAGAAACGTAAAGAAATTTTAGCATCTTGGGTCATATAGAATTCAAATCAGATGGCAGATTGAAATTTTTTAACACTAGATAGAAGAAAAACAGGTCATAGCGCAAAAGTTTGATGTACTGAGCAATGCAACTCCTACAAGTTTTATTGTGACTTTTTATTGAGGAAAAAAATGACTTTACAGAAAGGATAGCTAGCAATACTTCGTGAACATGACATTTGGCACACATAAAAACATAGGTAGAAAAATTGATTTAATGTTGATCTCAGAGAAAATCAAGCATTATTAAGTAGCCCAATTTTGAGTTCTTATAATGGATATGCTAACTGCTGAAAATGATGACAAAGAAGAAGATTTCATTCTAAGTTTGAAGTGAAAATCAAGCAATATTTCACTGAAGTTTAAGCAACCAACCTTAACAGGATTTCCAATATTCAAGACTTCAAGTTCATCTCATATTTCAGAAGGAAAAAAAACAACTGGGCAACAGAGGAAGCATCTAGATGCTAACTGGCAAACATGTTCAATACACAAAGAAAGACCATGAACAAAAAAAAAAAAAAATTTCTTTTTTTCTGAATAAATGAGAAAATGGTCCCGGTGGTGCTTGAACATGCAACCTTCAAACATGTAACGATGCTGGAATATGATATTGCTTCCAGAACAAATGGTGCTTTCATTTTCAATTTTTAAAGGCAGCCAATATGTTTATGTAGTTTTCTAGATTTTACAAGTTTTCACAGAAGGAAAAGAGCATTCACAGTGAAGTCACTGAATAAACAATTAAACATGCACATTTAACACATGAGAAGCAAAATGAAGAATCATGCATCTTACTGTAACCAGTTCCCAATATTGCATATCATAGAGATAAACACTAATAATAGTAAAGATTAAATGTTATTTTCTTTTTCCTATATTAAAAGATAAAAATCAAATCAAGTCATGTAAAACCGCTGTATTGTAAATACTTCCTAATGTACCTACTAGTTCTATATTGAGCATAAACCTATTTGTTTGTGACACTTTGTGTATGTAAAATAAGATGAAACAGAAACAGTGAAATATAACCTAATTCAATGGGGGGCAAAAAAAAATCTAGAATCCAGAAATCATGAGTTGAAAAATTATGACTCAGGCATTCACCTTGTTGTCAAACTCCAATGCAGAGATGCCTTGCCTGAAAAACAAAAAACCACAATATGTAAACACAATAAACATGAAACTAGAGCATATAGGGAAAGTGGGGAAGCAAAGACATGTCCTAGCATCAACGCACCAATCTGACAGATACATTTTGACACCATTCATCTAATCATACATTGTTTACGGTAGAACTGTAGAAGGAGCAAGAGTTTGCTTTAAGATGTGTGACATTAAATAAAGCGTTATAGTTTAAGCTTTCAGAAGATTTGGTTATTTAACATGGTATCAAAGTTGGAGAACTTGAATTTGATCCCTGTCTCCTCCACTCTACTTAATATTTTAAAATTCGACACACATGAAAGAGAGTGTGTCAGAAATATGCAGTTAAATAATTAAATTCATAATTTTCTAACGACCTAAGTTTTTAGGACAATGTTAATCAGTAATTTATAGTAGTATCAAAACAAGAGACGTTTTACCTACCATTACGTTACTTCAGTTAAAAAACTAACAACGTAAAGTTACAATCCTCTATTATCCAATCTTTTTCCAAACACAAAAAGAAAAACAGCCATTTTAAAGAAATTGAATAAAGAGAGAATTTTGAAAACAAAAACATTTTAAGTAAATAACAAAAAATTGAAGAAGATGCGTTGAGAGTGGTTGTACCTTGGAATAGGATTAGGGTTTTCAATTTCCGGTTGTACCGGAGCGAGTGAATGAGTTTCGGAATTTGGGAAAAGAGTAAAGGAAAGACATGACCGTTGAAAATGGTACTAATTTTTTAATTACTTTTTTTTTTTATCAGATTTTTTTTTTAACTATGTTAATGGCTGGTAAAGGACTAGAAAATCAATAATGGCCTACTAAATTTTTATGGAGTGGTTATAGTTATGTTTAATCTTCTACTTTCTACTTCAAATGATATTTTCTAATCATATGTTATCAAAATTAGATTTCACAACAAAATGTGGGTTCTAGTTAGTTCAACTAATAAAACTTTTGATGATTAAAAAAGATATATGGAGTTCAATTACTCCATACACCAAAAACTAACTGATGTTTTGGTCTAATAATAAAGCATTACCATCAAAAGCGGATGTCATAGGTTGAAATTCTTTCAAAAAATGAAAATAAAAATAAAAGAGATTTCACAACAAAGTAGAAGGTGATCAATATTCTAGCCGACACATTAATTGATTTATACATTAAAAGGAAAATTATAGGGAAATGTAGTGCAAAAATAATTATAGATGATTTCAGAAAATGAGTATCGAGTTTCAATTTTTTTTATTATTAGAGATTTCCTTTTTTTTATTAACTAGAAAGTTCCATTTTGATATATCATAAATGATTATGTTGAATTATGTTAAGTAACATTTTAAGTTGATTTTTTTTTTTTAATTTTGTTTTATTAGAGAGTTCTCTCTCTCTCTCTCTCTCTCTCTCCACCGTGAACAATCCCAGATCAATACCACAACCACCTCCTCCACCCAGCAACAATCACTCACCCAATCCTCTACCCAGCAACAATCACTCACAAGACGGACCCAATCACTGCTACACCCTCAGCCACCATAGCAAATCACAACAACAATCCCAAAACAAAAATTTGAAGAAATATTCACCATCTACAATCCATGCCAATCTTTAAAGTGATTGGACTTGCCACTGCCGCTGAACCCTGACAAACTACCAATCACCACCACCGTCCCACATGCCCACTGGAAAAATCCATTAAATCATAAACCAACTTTAAATTAGAAAACCAACAAACCCCTTATTTCGACACCCACGTGATCAAAATCAGATCTCCACAGAACCCATGCGATCAAAACCCCATCAGAATGGAGCCCACGCTGATCAAAACCCGATCCCCACTCGATCAAAACCCCATCAGAACGAAACCTATGCAATCAAAACATGATCTCCATATACGCCGATCAAAAATCCATCGGAACCCACCCGATCTCCTTTTGCCGATCAAAACCCCATCTGAACCCACCCAAAATCAAAACCCACCTCACCACACCGATCTCCACGCATGACTCAGCACAACCCATACGCCGCATGATGAACTCCATGCAAAACGGCCCAAGCAACTCCAGTGGCAAGTCTTGAACAAGAGAGGGAGTGAGTACAGAGTCACACGGAGAGAGAGCCAAAGTGAGAGTGCTGAATAAAAAACAATATATTATTTTTGCAATTGAGCTACAGTATCATCTTACATTTAAGTAGGACAATTGTAAATTTTTTTACAATTTTACAAATCCGAAGATAGCTCACTTCTAGCATGTGTTTGGATACCGCTTATTTTTTTTTAAAATTGAAAAATTATTGCTAAAAGTACTGTAGATAAAGGTAAAAGTTAGTTGAAATAGGAAAGTGAGACCTATTAATAGTGTCAAAAAGTGCAGTAGAGCTCATAAATTGTAACAAAAATAAGCTGAATAGTGAAATAATTTTTATTTTTCATTCTAACTCAAACGCACACTTAATGCCTTAATGCTAAAATATGCTTAGACATGGCATTTAGAAGCCCAGATGCGAATGCTCCTATTGTCTAAGACTTTTGTAGGGTAGGTATAAAAACCATCAGAATCTAACCAAGGCCAGTTTAAGTTGAGGTGTGATGTATTGTATGTGATGAAGTCAAAATGAAACACCCCTTGACCCTAGAAAAGGGGCAAGCCACATAACCCATAAAAGGCGCACAACAAATATTACAAGATAAAATACCATCCCCTTTCATATATGAGTAGGTGTGATGCAATCATATTCAATGTTGTACCCTCCATTAAATTGTAAAAGGGGTAAACTAAACAACCTTGTAAAAAGGGAATGGCAAGGATTGCGTGCTAATATTCTATACCCTTGCATATATGGATAGATTGCATGATGTCATGCAATGTATGTGATGCAATCATAACTTGTGGAATGTCCATTTGACCTTGTAAACGTGGTACAATAGAGCTTGGCAAAGACGGACCTACGTTAGGGCGGGGGGGGGGGGGACCTAGTATATATATATATGTTAAAATTTTTTATTTTCGTCTTAATAGCGCCCCCCCCCCCCCTCCCCAATTAAGAAAAAAAAACTAGTATAGTGGTATACGAATGCAAGCTGAACAAATAACCGACTAACTCATCCAAAAAATAATAATAATAATAACCGACAAATTAAAACTACAAAATAAAAAAATAAATATAGAACCTAAATTACAATTCTCAAATTTTTACCCTTATCTCACTCTTCATTCACTCAATTTTTACCCTAAAGCCTCCATCACTGCTGCTGCTATTCTTTTCTTCAGATCAGATTTGGGTGTTGTTGGTTGCTACTGCTGCTGCTACTCTTTTCCTCATATCAGATTCGGTGTTGCTACTGCTGTTCAGCTTGCTCCTCCTCACACACAAGTCTGGTAATTCTAAAAAATTTCTTTCCTCTCTCAAGTTCATATATTTTTTTTCTTGCTCTGCCTTAGCTGGTCCTCTGCAATCTGCCCTCTGTGTTTTTTTTTTTTTTTTTATGAACTATTGACTGTTGTGTTGTGGCTATTTAGTTTTTATGGACTGGCCGACTGGTCATTGGACATTGGTGTGTTGTCTCATGTGTGGACCGTAGAATATTTTGTGGTTGTGGTTTTGTATTGAGTAGTGTGTAATTGAGACTTTTTGTGCTTGTGTGGACCGGTCATGTTTTTGTGTTTCCACTGTATAACTTTTTTTGGTTTTGGTTTTATCTCTAAAGAAGTAATCTGGGACCAATAACTAGGAGTAGGACATGAGTGCTGAATTGACAGACCTGTGAGCATGAATTTGAATTTGTGAGACTAGTCTTTGATGAGTTATAAAAAATTTTTTTTTTAGACCAATTGACCAAAGTCTTTGGTCATTGTTTTCATGTTTTGGTTTCATTAAAAATTTTGTCTTTCTCACTTTGTGTGGCGTGGTTAATATTAATAATATATATAAACTTGTGAATTTTGTCTTTGTCACTGATGATGCACAAAAAATTGTCAGTGAGTTGATCGTCCACACATGCATCAATGGGTACACCTAAAGAACAAAAGAGAAGAACCAATCAAAGGGCACCGGTGTGGTACCGGCCAAAGACCCTCCGAAGGTTAAGTCAGAAGAGAGCTTCAACAATGCTAGAAAGTATGAGCTTTAGAGACATTGTGCGTACCTTGCCTTATGAGGGTCTTGGGGTATTTATAGTAGTGTAGGGCCGAAATTCATGCCTTGATTAGGAAGTCACTTTCCTTCTAGGAGAGTAACTCCTAGATTTTGCATATCTCTTTGAGTCCTTTTCCTTATAGGAGTGTTCTTAATTATGGTTGGGCGTAGGGTGCAAGGCTTTTCCATATCAGGATTCTTGATGAGCACTTCTAGCCACGTAGGAGCCACGTGAGTAAAGTGCGTCCCCTTTTATTAGGTTCATCTGCCGGGGGTCCATCCTCTTTGTTAGGTTTGTCCATATTGAGGTTCACCTAACTGAGGTTTGCTTCCTCCAGATCCATCTGCCCACTGAAACGTATTCGTTAGTGTTGTCTGTCGTCAGCTTTGTAGGTCTAAAAATATCCTTATCAATTTCCCCCTCAGCATATGTGTCCGTCAGTTTCACCCTGAACGGACTCATGAGGTGATAGATTCTTGCAGCCGTCGTCTTTTTTCCACAGGAGTTACACTTTGATTGATGGGGTAGTTAAGGGTATACGTGGCGCGTTCTGAGTGGCGCTGAGGTCGTCGAAGAAAATGTACCCGTTGAACAGCTTTAGGATTTTTACTTTTAAGTTTATTTTGAGAATAATAGTTTCGTGTATACTACATATTGAACACATCTTGAAGCTTTGATTTTTCGTGGGAAAGCATGGTGTCTTCTTTGTGGTTTTGCACTTAAATGCTATATATCTAGTGGTTAATGAATCATTGGCATGTACATGACCTTTACACTTAGTAGACAGCATGCAAAGCTCCACTTGTCTTTCCCTTTACATGCACATATGGTTATCTCAACACGTGCGCATGGTGTTTAAGCGTTTAAATTGAATGAATAGCTTGCTTGTGGTTTTGAATCTCAACGCCACATATGTACATGTCCTTTCTAATAAGCCATGACTGCACGTGCTTTTTTTTTTTTTTTGGTCGTCCACTTTGGGTCGTGGACTTGTTGAGGTGACCAAGTGTTGGTGCCTCGTCAATTTGTCAGTCGTCCACTTAGGGTCGTGGACTAATTTAGGTGACTAAATTTTGGTGCCTCGTCATCTTTTTGGTCGTCCACTTTGTGGACTTGGTAATAAATTTGTCCACTTTGTGGTCTTAGTAGTAGACTCGTCCACTTTGTAGACTTGATAATGAACTCGTCCACTCGTGGACTTAATGATTCTGAGGCATCCCTCGGGATGAGCTCGTTCACATGTAGACATAGTTTCGTAGAAACGTACACATATCACCCTTTCTTACTTTGTTGATTTTTTATATATTATTGACTAACTCTAGCTTTTGCATTTTCTAGGTAATAGTAATGATGAAGACCTTGGAGTTGTGTTGTGCCGATAATGAAGACCAGGCTGTCAAGTATAAGAAGCGTGCTAAGAAACTGCAGGAATCAATTGCTCTTCCTCAAGAGAAAATTGCTGCTTATGAGGCTAAGGTCAGGAAGTTGGAAGACATTAATGCAAATCAGCTTGACCACCTTCTTTAGGTTGAAGGGTCTAACGTGTAACTTTCTGAGGAGGTGGAAGAATTGAAGGTAAAGTTGATACAATCTAAGGCTGGCGTGATTGCTGAACACATATCTTCCATTGAATATCTTCAAGAGGTGGGAATGCATTATGTCTGAGGATTTGAAAATTTCAAAACTTAAGCTACACCTGCTTCCCCTGATCTTGATTTTCTAGGTTTGAGATTACTACTGAGGAGGATTCTATGGTGACTGTGGCCAGTGACGAGGCAGAGCAAGGAGTGGATAGTGCCGCCATGGAGAAGCAAGATGAAGAGATGGACTCCAAGACTTGAGTTCTCTTCCTTCTTATTTATCTTTTATCTTCCCATTCACTATTTTAGGACAATGGGTCTTTGGTTTTAACCTTTTGTAGAATATATGAACTTTTAATCCGTCTCTTCTCCTTCTAGATTGACTTTGATAATTGTTGAAGTGACTACTCTTTTCTAAATGTTTAGTATCATTTGCTCGTCCAAGGTTGACATCTTAATGCCTCGTCACCTTTTAGTCCTCCCCTTCAAGTTGTGGAGTGTGCGGTGACTGAGTATTAGTGCTTCGTCACCTTTTTAGTCTTCCACTTTAGATTGTGGAGTGTGGTGACTAATAAGTTGTCTTCCACTTCTTCACCTTTTCAGTCTTCCGTCACCTTTTCAGTCTTCCACTTTAGATTGTGGAGTACGTGGTGACTAAGTTGTCTTCCACTTCGTCACCTTTTCAGTCTTCCGTCACCTTTTCTAAATGTTTAGTATTTTTTATCGAATCACATCCAGAAAGTAAGCTAGATTTATTAAAATTATTGGTCTGCTTAAGGCCATTCAAGTAGCTAAGGTTTCCAACAACTCTTTCAACTGGCTTAGTCGATGTTTCCAAACTGAACGACATTAATGTGAAATAAAACAATCACACTCCTAATTATAAGTGTGCGTTATTTGTTCAACTTGAGAGCCTAAAATTCGGTGCCATAAAACATAATTTTGACATTACACGTATGTTATTGACTCAAAGTTTTAAGCAAATTATGTCTTAAAATATCCCTATAGATTTCAAGTATGATCTTGCCAGGGTTGACATTATGGCACTTATGTTATTCATGTATATCATTATCTTGTAGTTTTTTTTTTTTTTTTTGGGTCGTTCACTTTGGGTTGTGGACTTGTTGACGTGACTAAGTGTTGGTACCTCGTCACCTTGTCAGTTGTCCACTTAAGGTTGTGGACTAATTGAGGTGACTAAACTTTGGTGCCTCGCCACCTTTTTGGTCGTCTACTTATAGGTGACTTAGTGTGGTGACCGTCCACTTGTAGGTGATTGTGGTCATACGTCCACTGGCAAGCGACTTAGTGTAGTGATCGTCCACCCATAGGCAACTTTGGCCATGTGCCTATCCGTAGGTAACCTAGTATAGTGACCGTCCACCCATGCGTCTACCCGTAGGTAACTTAGTATAGTGACCGTCCACCTATAGGTGACTTTGGTCATGCGCCTACGCATAGGTAACTTAGTATAGTGATCGTCCACCCATAGGTGACTTTGGTCATGTATCTACCGTAGGTGACTTGTTTCGTCCATCCACCCCTTAGGTAGAAGGACTTAGATTTTTGACTAAGACACTCGGGAGTGGCTTAGTTAGTCCTTCCTCCCGTAGGTAGGAAGACTGAGAATTTTGTCCAAGGCACTTGTGAGTGGCTTAGTTCGTCCTTCCACTTCTAGGTAGGAAGACTCAAAATTTCAACCAAGGCACTTATGGGTGGCTTGGTTCATCTGTCCACCCGTAGGTAGGACTTAGATTTGGTCCCAAGGCACTTGTGGGTGACTTGGTTAGAATTTTCACCAAGGCACTTCTAGGTGATTGGGTTCGTCCGTCCACTCATAGGTAGGAAGACTTAAAATTTTGTCCAAAGCACTCATGAGTTACTTGATTCGTCCATCCACCCGTAGGTAGGATAACTAAGAATTTTGACCAAGGCACTCGTGGGTGGCTTGGTTTGTCCGTCCACCCGTAGGTAGGACTTAGATTTTGTACCAAGGCACTTGTGGGTGACTTAGTTAGAATTTTCACCAAGGCACTTCTGGGTGACTTGGTTCGTCCGTCCACCCATAGGTAGGAAGACTTAAAATTTTGTCCAAGGCACTCGTGGGTGATTTGGTTCATCTGTCAACCCTTAGGTAGGAAAACTTAGAATTTTGACCAAGGCACTCATGAGTGACTTGGTTTGTCCATCCACCCATAGGTAGGAAGACTTTGAATTTTGACCAAGGCACCCGTAGGTGACTTGGTTCGTCCGTCCACCCATAGGTAGGAAGACTTAGAATTTTGTCCAAGGCACTCGTGAGTTACCTGGTTCGTCCTTCCACCCTTAGGTAAGAAGACTTAGAATTTTAACCAAGGTACTCGTGTGTGACTTGGTTCGTCCTTCCACCCGTGGGACTTAGTTTTGGATGAGAATCAGGTGCCGGTGGCATCCTTGATCGTCAGTAACCTTGTTTGTTGATCCATCCCATTAGGATGAGAATTAGGTGCCTGTCGGCTTCCTTTTGTAGTGTTTAGGCATGAGGTCTTGTTGAAGCATTGGCATTTGCCGTATGCTTTTACGTAGGATTGGGCATCCTTCTACACGGTAGGCCATTGGTACATTGCCCCCGGAACGTGTGAAGCACGAATTTTTAACCTTCGAGGCGCGTTGTTGTCCTCTATGAATTCCACTTTAAAAGATTATAGGACTACCCTGATCCCTCAAGCATGTCTGTTGGATGATCCGTCTGTTCAAACCTTCTATGGGGCTGCCCCCTGCCTTCTGCCTTGTTCATCATAATTTTGTGATGAAGTTAGCTAATGCTTGGGTTGAGGCTAACTTCTCCATGGGGGGATATATTTTTTCTTCCTTAAGCACTTGACTGGTGTAGCATACGGGTAATTGTACACGATCCTCATTTTGGATGAGAGCTGAACTAAAAACCGCAGGGGATACTACCATGTAGAGGGAAAGCTCTTCATTGGGTTCGAATGGATTGAGGAGTGGTGTTGATGCGAGGTATGCCTTTAGTTCCTTAATGCTCTTTGGCATTTGTCGGTCCACTCTAATGTTTTCATCTTTGTCGTCCTTTTCTTGGTGATCGTTCGTCAAGGGACAGCCGTTGTTGCGTTTGCTACTGCCCTATTCGTCATTTTGATGGTTCAAATAATATCCGTTCCACTGGCCCAACTTTTGCTCCAGCAACTCTCCAAGGAGTTAGGCGGGTTTTTTGGTCTCTTGGTTGATGGTAGCCATTGATCGTCTGGACCATGAAACTCTTTGTCTTAGGAGCAGTGATATGGTTGATCACTCGTTTTCCCACAGACAGCGCCAACTGATGATGCAAAAAAATTGTCAGTGAGTTGATCGTCCACACATGCATCAATGGGTACACCTGAAGAATAAAAGAGAAGAACCAATCAAAGGGCACCGGTGTGGTACCGGCCAAAGACCCTCCGAAGGTTAAGTCAGAAGAGAGCTCCAACAATGCTAGAGAGTATGAGCTTTAGAGACATTGTCCGTACCTTGTCTTGTAAGGGTCTTGGGGTATTTATAGTAGTGTAGGGCCGAAATTCATGCCTTGGTTAGGAAGTCACTTTCCTTCTAGGAGAGTAACTCCTAGATTTTGCATATCTCTTTGAGTCCTTTTCCTTATAAGAGTGTTCTTAATTATGGTTGGGCGTAGGGTGCAAGGCTTTTCCATATCAGGATTCTTGATGAGCACTTCTAGCCACGTAGGAGCCACGTGAGTAAAGTGCATCCCCCTTTATTAGGTTCATCTGCCGGGGGTCCATCCTTTTTGTTAGGTTTGTCCATATTGAGGTTCACCTAACTGAGGTTTGCTTCCTCTAAATCCATCTACCCACTGAAACGTATTCGTTAGTGTTGTCTGTCGTCAGCTTTGTTGGTCTAAAAATATCCTTATCAGTCACTTTGTATGATGTAGCTTATGTTTTGGTTTCATTGTATGTTATACTTTGTTAACATTTTTATAATATCAAATTTTTAAGAAACACTTATTTTATATGTAGTAATTTGCTGAATATGAAATAGATGTTAGTTTTTATTTTCATAAAAAAAAAAAAAAAAAAATGTTTTAAGGTTTGGCCCCCCCCCAAGTTCGAATCATGGTTCCGTTCTTGGAGCTTGCAAGATAAAATAACATACCCTTGCATGCAGGGGCGATGGCACGTGGAGACCTAGAAATATATACATGTATGTATATATATATATATATATATATATATAATTTAAAATTTTATATTTGTCTGCCCTTAAAAATATTGTGGCCACCCTCAGTTTCTTTTATGCCCAATAAAACTATACTTTGGTCCATAATTTGGTCCACTTAATAATATATTGGGTCTTTCAAGCAAAAAGAAACCCAAAAAAAAATTTATTGAACTAAAAATCTTTAAAAAAAAATTATAATAATAGCAAGACAAAAAAGAACTCAGGGAAAAAAAGCCCAAGATCAATCCGGACCTCACTCACTACTCAAGCAAATTTTTAAATCAACAAAAAATAATAATAATTAAATTTCTATAAACTAATTAACTAAACACCAAATCAAATTTTCAACCAAAAAATTTCCTAACCTAAATGGATATAAGAACCTCAGGTCCTCTGCAAAAGCGACTCAGCAACGCTACAACAGCCACACCCAGAGTAATCGATGGCAAGATCGGAGATTCCCTTGCCCAGATCAGATATTGGCGACGGCGAGATCGGAAAATAAGAACCTCAGGCAACATCAAGATATTTCAGTTCTCTCTCTTTTTCTTTATCTCATCTCTACTATGAGCCTCTGACTGAGATCGGCATTCTCTCTCTCTTTTTCTCTATCTCATAGTCTGCCTTGTGACTATTTTTTGATAATGTAGTGTATTGACTTAGACTTAGACTTATTGACAATTTCTTTTTCTTTTGAAATACCTCTTTTTCTTTGGTCAACTTAGACTTAGGCTTTCCTGTAGTTCTCTTCTGGCTAAATTGGCTATTTGTGTAAGTGTATATATGTAAATATGTAATTGTGTATTTGTGATGACCTTTGATTAGCTATTGTCTCTTCAGTGGGGGAATAGGGGTGGGGCCGCGGCATTGGATTGAGGTAGTGGTCCTAGTCCACTTAAAAGTAACACCCAAAACAACACATTATTAAAAGACAAAAAAAAAAAAAAAAAAAAAAAAAAAAAAACTATGTTAGGCAGTGGGTTGAGTCAAGTGGATGATGCATTGTATTTGTATTCTTTACATTGTGCAAAACAAACTAAACAGTGGGGTGTGTGCTAAATTGCTATTGATCAGTAAAGAAAAATAATGAAACAACTGAACAAAAATAATTAACAATTTTATTAGTATTTCAAATGAACTTATAATTTATTATGTATTCTTTTGCTAGTTATTATCAACAAATATTTGATAAGGAATCCACGTACCTAAAATTCATTTCTTGTGCAAGATTCATCTTCATCTTCAAAGCGAATTTGTGTAAACTTTAACTTAGAAAATCTTCATTCAATTATGAATTTGCAGGTTTTTTGATTGTTGTTGGCGTAAACATATGAATTTCTCTTTTTATTAGACTTTGTAATTTATACTTCTTAAGGACCACCCTGGAAAAAATTCTTGGAGCTGCCACTGCTTGCATGCATAGGTCGATTGTGTGATGCACTTGCTATATTTGATACATACAAACAAATCTAATGGGACATCCCATAACCACGTAAAAAGGTTATGCCCTATAACCACAGCTAATATGTATCCAATTAGTTCTTATCTGCATAATTGGGGTCAGAACCAAGTTCTATCCTCTCTCCATTTTTTCCCATGCTTTGCTTTTTAATTCCAAACCATCCAGTTTAACTTTATCGCCTAGGTTTCAAAACCCTGCACTCTTGGGCCATAGCACAAAAAACACGCAGACAAGAGAAGAATACACATTCCTCAGATTCTCACTAGAGAATGAAAACTACTATCAAGTCAACTGCTGACCGACACATTATACAAGTACAAAAAGCCTTACACAAAATTTCCTTCCTTTTGTGTCCTACTATTCCCTTGCCCCATCAAAGCATGCATACCCTCCACCCCTATCTTTCAACTCCAACAAATGCTGCAACTCATCTCTTATGGAAAACAACCGAAACTGAAGAATTGGATACCTCCAAAAATACAGAAGAAAAAACAAAGAAATACATTGAATTGAAATTAGAACTAACCTTTCCCTAGAGTACTGATGCCTACAATGAAATTTTGATCAAATATACATTCAGATTTTGCTTAGGCTTGTATTCAGATGTTGTAAATTATAACAAAATTTAGCTTTATTGTTTGGCAAAACATTAACTAGTATGTAGAGAGAAGAAATTTGTATTTTAAACAAATGTAAGTGTTAGGTTCTAAGAATTTAGGATCTAAATGTATTAGAACTTTAATGTGTAATGTTGGCAAACCATGATCAAAACTTAGAGTCTAGTTTTAGGCTGTTCAAAGTGTGTTTATTGTAAAGTTAGAATCGAGTGTATTGCAAGATTTATTGAGCTAAATCTGCAAGGCTCGATCGATCAAAAATTAGACTCGATCGATCGAAGCTCGTGCAAATGATTTTTTGCAGAATTTTCCACCTCAGCCCAAGCCTGTTTGACGTATAGAGTTGTATGTTTTATGTCTCATATAAAAATAAAAACCCTAGCCTCATTTTAGATGTTGTTGATATGCTGTATGTGTGAATCTCTTATGAGATCTAGAGATGTTTACCTTCATACATAATTAGGGCTATCAAGATCAAAATTGATGTCGAGAACCTGGTGATCTCTTCAGTTGCTGTTTCAAGGGCTTATAGAAAAACACAAGTGGATGTACTTGTGGATGCTGTGAATTTGAGAAAGAAGTAGTTTATGGACTCGGAGCTGTCACGTGGTCGTGATAGTAAGTTTTCTACTCGAGGTAGCATTAGGATGTTAGTAGTCTAAGTCCTTTTGTAAAACTTCAATTCTTTCATAGTGGATAGTATTTTACCTTAAGGATAGTTAGGTTAAATCCTCCCTAGGTTTTTTACCAGTTTGGTTTTCCTGGATTATCATATTGTGTGTTATTTACTTTTTCGCACTGTTTTACATGATATGATTTGATTGTGTTAACTTAGATCTGAATAATTTGTCTAAATAATCACTTAACTAAATAATTAGGTTAAACAATTGGTGTTTTAAGGGGTCTAAAAACATACAATAAGAATTGTATCAAGCAGTAACTAGTTGAGTGTAGTACTTATGAATAATAGCAAACCAATACAAAAGCTCCACACTAGGCTAATTCTATTGTTCCGAAATTAAACAGGTACACTACCACAGCTTCCAAAGATGACCAACATGATAAGAACAAAGGAACAGAAACTGATGTAGAAAAGAAAAAGAATGAA
The DNA here is from genome assembly GCA_032878915.1 of Castanopsis chinensis. Taxonomy (NCBI): domain Eukaryota; kingdom Viridiplantae; phylum Streptophyta; class Magnoliopsida; order Fagales; family Fagaceae; genus Castanopsis; species Castanopsis chinensis. The sequence goes on from JAVQMG010000084.1 coordinate 3,212,261, forward strand.
ACAATCCACTGTTCTATTTTCTTCTATACAGCTATCTTGTAATACCCAAGTTGTACAAGCTATTACATGCGTAAAAAAGAAGACAGATTAGCTTAAACTAAAAGCTACCATCTTTCAAGCTTCAACATCTGAGGTATTAGACAGTTACAAAAGAATTCTATGAGGACTAATCACTCGAAGCCACCTTCAAAAATGGTCCTGGCAGGTTTTGAACGCGCAACCTTCAAACATGTGACAATGCTGGAACATGATGTTGCTTCAAGAATGAATGCCGCTTTCATTTTCAATTTCTAAAGGCAGCATATATTTGTATGTAAGTTTCTAGCATTTACAAGTTTTCACGGAACGAAAAGAGCATTCACAGTGAAGTCATCGTATAAACAATTAAACATGCACATTTACCACATGAGAAACAAAACGAAGAATCACGCATCTTACTGTAACCACTTACCCAATATTGCATATCATAACCATAAACACTAAGAACATTGAAGATTAAATATTATTTTCTTTTTTCTATATTAAAAGACAAAAGTCAAATCAAGTGAATATTGCCAGTCTATCATCTGAGCCACCACATGTAAAATCAAAGTATTGTAAATACTCTAATGTACACACTAGTTATATATTGTGTACGTGCATGCCTATCTATTAGTGTTAGATTGCATAGGATTTTAGTTTAAGAGCGAGTGTGCTCCAATCATGTTAAATAATTCACAACAAATCTGTCCATAGCCTAAATAAACCTCCATTTTCCTTAGTCAAAACTCAAAACAGATACTTGCCAAGTGAGAGAAACAGTAAAGCAAGTTGCAGTGCAGGAACTGACTTGGTAATGATTCATTACTCTGGCAATAAAGACCTTAAAATCATGTGCTGTTAAACACCCTGATTTTGTCACTGATACCAAATATATCCCCTTCAACAAAGTGAATAAGAGATAAAAAGGTGAAATCCCCAACCTGAAAACTAGTAAATGAAAGTAAAATTAATAAAAGTTCTTTTTTTTTTTTGATAAGTAATGATCTTTAATTAATGCAAAAACTTCTAAGTATACGGATAAAGCACCAACATCAGCCTCTCAAAATACAATGCTCTAACAAATCTGAAAAAGAATCTCAAGAGAAAAAAATGTATAGCTCTAGCCCAATCCAGCGTGGAATGAAAGAAAAAGACTTTAAGCTCAATGCTACACTGCTCACAACAACCCTCAAAACTAAGAATGCAAGACTCCGCCTTTATCTAGAAGAGAATGATGATTAGAAGGTGCTTCACTGGGTCAGCCTATTCACAAGTTCCTTGAATGGAGAGAGAGAGAGAGAGACAGAGAGTTGAAGTTTCGGGTTGTACCGGAGCTATTGAATTAGTTTCGGCGAGTTGAAGTTTCGGGAAGAGAATAAAAGGCCTGTTGTTAGATTGTTTTCGTTTTTGCTTTCCCACCAATTGTTTATGGAGGGTTGATTAGTGCACGGAACAGGGGTGGGCTGCGCCTAGATGTCATTGTATAGTTGGATTGGGCCGAATAAAGCCTGATCCAAAAAGTGCAAATTATATATATATATATATATATATATATATTAAAGAAATTTTGGTTAAATTATACCTTTCACTTGCATGCATGATATTTTCACAATACTTTTGTAACAAATCATAAGAGGCATATTGTTACAAGTTGTTACTGATAAACAAAAAATTAATTTCAGTAGTAGATTTAAATTATAACCAACAATAATTTGCCACCCAGTGACAGAATTATAGTTGGATTAAGGGGCCAGTGGCCTCCCAAAATTTTTTCAAATTTTTTTTAGTGTATATATATATATATATGTGTGTGTGTGTTAATTTTAGCAATTTGTTTCAATAAATTTGCACTTTGCCCTCTCAACAATATTATTGATCTTTTTGAAGGCTAAAAAAATTTTATTGATCTAAAATTTGAAATAAATTTAACAAGCATAACAACAAAATTTACTAATAGCAAACTTAAGCCCAAACAACACCCCAAAACAAACCCACGCAAGACACAAACAAAAAATAAAATGAATTAAAAAATTCCTAAGCCAATTCTAACTAGTCTAAGTGAACACTCACACACATTTGACAACACACAAGACACCCCAAAAAAAAAAAAAAAAAAAAAAAAAAACGCTTAACTTTCTAAATTGAAAAGTGCTAAGTCCACAACATTTCACAACAAATCACATGTGGTAATTGTTATTGGTTCTAATTTGAATTCACAATGTAAATTACTTTTTTGCTCTCTCATAACAAGCGATAATAACCTACCACTTACAATTTGTTATAAAAATGTAGTGAAAATATTGTGGACATAGCATTTCTCTTCTAAATGAATGCTTACTTGGAGTTTCAAAAAAAAGAAATTGTTTGTACTTTTGCCCCCCCTAACTCTAAGTCCTAGCTCCATCCCTATTACTGCCTATGATTTGTTGTGAAAGTATTGTGCATGTAGCACTTCTCTATATTTTGTGACAATTACTTCCCTTGTGGTTTGTTTTACGAGGGCATTTACCTCCCTTTGTAGTAGTTTTCTTTATAGGGCATTTTCACTCATTTTAATAGAATTTGATGTGGCAAATGCTACATCACGTTACCTTTTTTTAAAGATACACGTGATATAGTTGGATTGGGCCGAATAAAGCCTAGCCCAAAAAGTGCAAATTATATATATATATATATATATATATAAAGAAATTTTGGTTAAATTACACTTTTCACTTACATGCATAATATTTTCACAATACCTTTATGACAAATCATAAGTGGCATATTGTTATGAGTTGTTAGTGATGGACAAAAAATTAATTTCAGTAGTAGGTTTAGATTAGAACTAATAACAATTTACCACTTATGATTTTTTGCAAAAGTGTTGTGCATAGCACTTCTCTATATTTTGTGACAATTACTTCCCCTTGTGGTTTGTTTTACGAGGGCATTTACCGATCCCTTTGTCGTAGTTTCTTTATAGGGCATTTTCACTAATTTTAATAGAATTTAATGTAGCAAATGCTACATCACTATACTTTTTTAAAAGATACGCTATATATATAGCCAAAACTCAGAGAAAATCTCATTAAATTTCAATAGAATTCTCAATTTAGCGACACATATCCTATCTAATTTTTAGCTTTTGTGGCAAATAAATTATTGAGTGTAAAAATTGAAGAATCTAATTCCAACTAGATTGTAAATTAGATTTCAATTGGAGTTCAATTTTACGTCACGTGTCCGTCTAATTTTTAATTTTTATGACAAGTGAATTATTGAATGCAAAAACCAAAGCTCCCAAATCCAATTAAATTATAAATCATATATATAAAATAAGAAACTATTACATATTTTAGAAATGTATAGTTTAAAAAAGGTGCAAGCCAATACTATGTATAATTTGAACATTTTCTCAAAAATAGATATAATTTGAACTGTGTAATTGTGAATGTTTTTTAATTGTTCTTGTGCATATGCACAGGGTTACACACTAGTTTAAATAATACACATGAATAATTATAAAAATCGTCATGTAATGAGTTGGAAGAGATAACTTTAACTCAATTTGGAGCTAAAAAAGTTTCTGTATAAAATATGACATTCTAGGGGAGAAGATGGGCAAGGTCATGTGGGTGATTTTGCTATTGATTATAGCATTTTAATATATTTTTAGAGGACAAAGTTTGGTTACAAATTTTGTTGTATTGGCTACAACTTTCACTTAAAATATTAATATGACTACATATTTTAAAAATCTAAAAATTAGATTGCATAATTAACCATGCATATGCATTTTCAAAAACATGCTCGCGCTACTCGAGTATGCGTATGAATCCTCAACGCATATTATGTAAAAATCACATTTTAATAGTTTAATTAAACAAATATATTAACACAAAAAAAAATAATAAAATAAAGAAGCATGTTAGAAACCCTAAACACTAAACTAATATAAAGAAAATAAAACAAAACATTATCATAAGCAAATAACTATGAAACAAATCAAATAAGTATACTAAACTAACATAAGATAAACAACCATGTCAAACTTATATAAAACTAAAATAATAAAACAAAAACAACCAAAACGGATTACGTTCAGCCCAAAATCATATTAACACATATCAAAAGATTTAAAATCAACAAATAAATTAAATATAACAAGTTAAAGAAACTATATTAAGAACTCATGCAAATCATGTTAAGCATAGGAGGAGTTCACGAAAAGAACACTCACCTTACTTAGGATCACGAGTTTGTCAGTGCCTACAATACAAAGATTAAATTGAAATAACAAAGATAATAAACACAATAGTTTTGGGTAATCACAACTCATGAACAAGATTAGTTTTGAAAAATATTTTTTTAAAAATTATAAAACAAACTTTCTGCCTTAGAAATAACTAAGAAGTGGTTTTCTGATGATTAAGAAACATGCTAAGGTCCATATGAGTGTTTTAGAAAATATGATTAGAGTTTAGAAAAGTGGATTGGTGGTACAAAAATAACTCTCTCTAGTTAAGGTTTAGATTGGAGACATAAGGTAAGTATATATACATGTAAACTAGGGTTTTTGGGCCTTTCCGGAGGGTCTTGGATGTTACAATGAATAAAGTTTTGAGCCCTCAAAAATTGAGTTTTTGAGGTTCTGGAATTGAGCATGCGCTCACAGAACCCTAAATTCCACTGCACTACCAACCCAACTTCAATCAGCCATAACATACTCATTTGAAATCCAAATTATACAAAATTTATGTTAAAATTGAAGCTTAGGACGTACACTTTCCAATGAAATAAAACGTCATTAAATATTATTTTTGTGTCAAAAGTTATAATGAAAATAATGAGTAAATGTCATTTTTCATTATCGTTTTCAAAGCAATTTAAGCACTTTTGAGTTGTTGACACCTCCAGACTATTACGAACTCTTTAATTGCCATTGGTTAAAGTATGTCGAACTCATAATTGGACCTGGAGACCAAATATTATCAACAAGTACAAAATGAGGTGTCTGCATGCAAGAATCCAAAATAATAAAAAGTGACTATTGAAAATGGAACTTCACCATTATAAGCATAATATAGTTCAACGTCTAGACTTCTAAAAATTTGTTAAATATTTTTTAATTATGTTAATTTCTAGTAAAGAGTAAGGACTATAAAATCCATGACCTACTATTTTGTTTATAAAGTAGTTGTACTTGGATTGTATTTACTCTTCCACTTACTACTGCAATTATTTCAAACAAGCATTTTCAATTATAAATATTATACAACTAAATTTCAGTACAAAACGGAAGCTGCGATTGTAGTCTTTCTAGAGGGAATTTTGATTTATCCATTAAAGGAAATTGTTGTGAAATTTAGTACAAAATTAATCATAGATGATTTCAGCATTCAAAAGAGTATCAAATTCTGTTTTGATATATCATAAATGATTGAGTTGAAATGTATTAAGAAAATTTTATATGTGCTTTTTTTTGTTTATATTTTATTAATACTGAATAAGTGAACTAGTTATTTTACTTTCAATGTTATTATATTCCTTATTTTTTTAATGATAAAAAATGTTGTTCATGTTATGGCCTTCCAAATTCAAATTTATGAATTTTTCCATGAATAAACCGTAATATCAAGTCGTCATTTGCAACAACCATAAGATCATTATTTCATACACACAATACAATTAATATAAATTTTTTAGAACTTGGATTATAAACTCACATCGCTTAAAATAGTTTGCCACATTGAGTGGTTCATACACAGATTCACCAAAGATCTATACTAGAGACCTTCATTGTTCAATAAGGATGCATATTTTAAAATACAAAGATAACAAATTTGCCACACTTGACTTCCAAATAGAAGCATTTATTCTTATAAAATATTTAAAATGAGACAATGGTAGACCTTAAGCATAATAACCATTTAGAGGTAGCAGTACATAGGTGAAGGACAAAGTGATCGTGGTGGCGGGTATTAGCTGGCGTGAGAAGATCTCGGTGGTCGTGGAGATCTTGGTCGAGGTGGAGATTTTGGCGGTGGTGGAGGGGGAGAAGATTTTGGCGGTGGAGGGGGAGAAGATTTTGGCGGTGGAGGGGGTGATGAGGATGGTGGAGATTTTGGTGGTGGTGGAGGGGGAGAAGATTTTGGCGGTGGAGGGGGAGAAGATTTTGGCGGAGGAGGGGTGATGAGGATGGTGGAGATTTTGGTGGTGGTGGAGGGGGTGAAGATTTTGGCGATGGAGGGGGTGAAGACTTTGGCGGTGGAGGGGGAGAAGATTTTGGCGGAGGAGGGGGTGATGAGGATGGTGGAGATTTTGGTGGTGGTGGAGGGGGTGAAGATCTTGGCGGTGGAGGGGGAGAAGATTTTGGCGGTGGAGGGGGTGAAGACTTTGGCGGTGGAGGGGGAGAAGATTTTGGCGGAGGAGGGGGTGATGAGGATGGTGGAGATTTTGGTGGTGGTGGAGGGGGTGAAGATCTTGGCGGTGGAGGGGGAGAAGATTTTGGCGGTGGAGGGGGTGAAGATTTTGGCGGTGGAGGGGAAAAGATTTTGTCGGAGGAGGGGGTGATAAGGATGGTGGTGGTGGAGGTGATATCGAGGGTGGCGATGGAGGAGATGGTGAGGGTGGTGGTGGTGGTGGTGGAGATTTGTGAGGTGGAAGGGGTGAAGGTTTTGGCTTTGGGAATGGGAATGGGAATGGGATTGGAAATATTGATGGTGAGTGTAAAATAGGAATTGTCTTTTGATCGCTTGTGGTGTAGGGTTCTTGGTCGTGAGGTAGTGGTAACAAATGTTTTGGGGGTTGATGGTCTTCATCATGTGCTTGTGATTGCAAAGCAAAGAAGTGAAGCTTATCAGCTACCACATTAGTGGCAATGAGGCAAAATGCTATAGCATAAATCATGTGAGGCCAATGCCTCGAGTTTCCAAGGGCACCCATTTCTAGCAATCCAAATTTAATCACTAGAAATTTAGTCCTAAAGCTTGCATGGTAATAATGGGAGCCGATACTTTATATACAAATCCATTGACAATGATATCTTTATTTTAATCCTCTAAAATAGATAATACTAATGCTTTAAATTTCATTAATTTTTTTTTAATTTCCTATGTATAGTTAGGCATTCAATTTAATGCAAAAGGTCATAGAGCATGCCCCTTTTAGAAGGTTATGAGATGTCCCATTAGTTGTGTTTGTATCACATAAAGCAAATGCATTACACAGTCGACCCATACATGCAAAGGTATTGTATTTTATCTTAAAAGCTCCGTTATGCCACATTTACAGGTCAAAAGGATAATCCACAAGTTATGATTGCATCAAATACATTGCACGACATCATGCAATTTATCCATATATGCAAGGGTATAGTATCCTAGCTTGCAAGCCCTGCCGTTCCCTTTATACAAGGTTGTTTGCTTTACCTCTTTTAAAAGTTCGTGGAGGGTATAATATTAAATTGTACCTTGTACGGGTCATGAGGCTTGCTGCCTTTTAAAAGGTCAAGGGTGTTCCATTAATTATGACTTCATCACATACAATTCATCACACAATCTACCTATATATACAAAGATACGGTACTTTGTCTTATAAGCTACATTGTGCCCCTTTTACAAGGTCATGGCTCATGGGGCATTCTAATAGTTATGATTGTACCACAATATATTATGCAATCTATTTAGGTTACAATGCAAACACGCCCCTAAAATTTGGGGTATTTAAATTTCTCATTCTAATGTTTCAGAATTTGGATTTGCGTCTCCAACGTTATATGCCATTTTGATTGGTAGTCCCTCTATCAATTTTTTGCTAATGTGTCTATGAAATGCCTCATATGACTATCACACATGGTAATTGGTCCAATAAAAACTTAGCACATGGATTTATCTATTAAATTTCTCCAGAGCTTACCACATCACTATTTTCTTTTAAAAAAAGAACAAAATTATTTAACTTTTTTACACCTCATTATAATATCTTTTATTTTTTAATTTCTTCAATTAGATTGAAAAAAATAAAAAATAAAAAACTTAAAAATACAAACCCAAATTTTATCAATCCAAAGTAGAGTTCTAGAGAACATAAAATTTCTTCAAAAAAACACACCAACTAACCATATGTGTACACACACACACACACATTCTCAACTTAAAAGGAGTCCAAGTAAAAATTAAATACTTTAAAATTTTTGAACTCTACGTTAATACCGTGTAAATATCATTTTTTTTGGGAGGAGGTATATATACGGGTTTTTGGAATAGATTTACAATGCCATGATACTACTAAATTCTATTGGCTCGCAGTTCTAAGCTTATCATACTCCTTCGTAATAGATTATGTATATAATTTGATCTTAAGTCTCAACAACAAGCTATTATCCTAGGGTAAACTTGGCGCAAGGTTCAACCCACCAGTAGATTGGTTCATCTAAATAATTTCATTGTGTTTTAACTGCCAACGTTTTGGTTAATTTTTTTGTACATTTGAAATTTTCTTGCAGATTTCAACAATTATAGCAATGGATTATTCTTTTAAGGGCAAAACATCTTTCTTTTATATTTCTCAATGTGTAGTTACATATTTTCTGGTTTATATTTTGTTTCAATAATTTGTAGGCACCGAATTTTCTAATTCTTTAGTTTCATCTAAATTTTTGGGTTTATTTTTTGCGTTATCTAAAACTCTCGGGCATATTTCAATGGCACTTTCTCTTATATTTCTCTTTTGTCATATTTTTTTTTTCTATTGTTTCAACAATTCTAGGTTTAGAATCTTCAAATTTTTTAAAATTATTTTATGGCATTATGGGAGTTTTAACGTCTGACTTTTTGCATTAGTTTTAGCAATATCTAAACATGTTTGGCAGATTTCAACAACTATACCAAGGGTTATTCTTAATTTTGCAGATAACTAATTTTTCTCTTATATTTTTATGTTGTGTAGCCATATATATTTTGTTTTGTTTCAACAATTCCTAGGCAATGAATCTTCCCATTCGCTAATATTTTAAGCTTTGAATTCTTCATCAAATTGTGACACAAATTCAAATCAGATATGAACAATTTATGCAATGGTATAGTTTCATTATCATTTTAATATTTCATAAAACTATTTTAGTCTACCATACAAACAATTAAATTGCCGTGCATTGTACGGGTTAGCGGCTAGTTATTATTATTTTGTTTCAACATATTACCATGTAATGGCATGAAATGGTTGATTGTTTTGCCCTCAAAATGAAATTTTTCTTCAAAAACAAACACAAATAAAAGAGTCAGATCAACAACGTAGTCTACTTCAACGAGAAACTTCAAAACGATTCAATTAGTATTAAAGATTGTGGATTTATTTTCTAAACCCAAAAGGCTTGAACAAATTAGGACTTGACTTTGGACACCATATATAACTAGTGGGAAATGAGGCAAAGGAACATCAGTGTGAAACAAACACAAATAAAAGAGTCAGATCAACAACAACAAAAATTCCATATCGACCCCTTCATTAACAGGAAACCCACCCAAAAGCTAAAAGAATAGCCGCAAGAGTGAAATGAACAGCCACAACCCACAAGAATAAACCCCCCACGGTGCCGATCTATGGAGAGAGAGAGAGAGAGAGAGAGAGAGAGAACGCTTCAGTATAAAGAGCTTAGTACATGGTTTCAATAATAGACAATAAAGCACACCGAAGAAGAGGGCAGAAACATGCCTTAGAGTAAAGTCCTGCCAAACCAGATCTTGTGGCATAACAAAAACCGTTTACTATATTCTAACAAATGATTCTGCACTAATATGTATTGGCAGAGAAAATTACATAATCATAAAAAATTAAAATTTCCCTATACACTTCATTCACAAAAGCAGTCTTCAGATATCATAGGATCCATGTAACTATGTTTTGAACTTATAGTCCGAATCACATGGTATAAAAACACAGACCATTATCCATCTGACTTATAAATTCCCTGCTCTAATCCTAACAGGAGAGTTAAAATCTACATAAACATTAATGGCATGTTTGGAAGTTTAGAGAGAGAGGAGAGTAGAGGGGAATAGTTATCCTCCACCTTGTTTGGATGTTTTTAAAATTAGTAAGAGCGAGGGGAGTAATTAGCCCTTCCTCTTATTTGGATGTTTTAAAAATTAGAATGGAAAGAAGAGGAAATGATTTAAATAGACAAATTTACTCCTATTTGAAAATAGACTTGCAACATTGGTCTATGATCAATTTGTTAGATTAAATAATTATTTAATCAACATTCTCATTCCATCAAATACCACTAATAAAAGTATAAAACTATTATTAACTATTATAAAATAATTTTTATTACCTCAAAAAAAATATCAAAAAAATAAAAATCCTTCATAAATTTCTACAAATTCCTCGCATTTCTCACCAACCAAACAAAGAGCTAGCTCCGCCTCAGTCTATCATATGACATCCAAAAAGTAAAATTAGAATTCAAAATTTTTTGAGCAACCAAACCAAACAAAGACCATGAACTAGCAGACCCACCAAGAAACCAAGACCTAGAGAGAGAGATAGAGTCTTCGCTCGAACGCTTTCAACAGAACCATTCCTCACTCTCTCGCCAAATGCACGCTCCAACGCTCCATGTTCTTGCAGTACAACTCGCTCACCGGAATTCTCCCGCCGGAGGAATCTCACCGGTTTGAAAATCCTCAACCTCGCGTAGAACCAACTCTATGGTGAGATCTCTAGCGAACTTCCTATCGGCCTCAACTACCTTTATCTTTCATCAAACGGCTTCTCTGGCGGGATTTCGAGGAGTGTCGCGAACTTGACTCAACTTCAGCTCACAACCTCTCGTACAACCAGTTCTTCGGTGAGATTCCGGCGAGCTTTGGAGAGCTTCAACCACTTCAGTACCATTTTTTATTATTTATTTTTTCATCTTCGTGGTCTTTCAATGGTTTTTAGACATGGTTGTCTAGCTTCAGTGTCAGTGAAATAGTGAGATTCAATTTTTTGTTTTTCATTCACCTTAAATTTTCGCAGGAAACAAACAAAAATTATTTATATGATCGGTTTGTAATTTTGTTAATTTAGAAAGGATAAATTGGAGAATTTATTTGGTCAATAATTTATATACTCTACTCTTCCTCTAAATCCCTACAATTTAGGAGAATTAAAAATGAGGGGTTAGAGGTAGTTGAAACCCCTCCAAACTCCTCCCACTCATTCCTTAGAAAACTTCCAAACAAGGTAATTGAATTACTCTCCCTCTCTTTACTCTACTCCCCCTCTTTTTTTTTTACTTCCAAACAGGCCATAAGATCGAAAGAGACATGTGTTGAGTTGCATGTTTGATCCTCATGATCAGAAATATTCCCCTACAAATTTGCTATAAGTTTGAAGTCCATCATCCAGGTGTAGCAAGAAAACTGTCTTCTCTTAAGTCACCCTCTTTTACCAACCTTGAATCATCAATTGAAGTAAAGGCTATATCAGATAGACCTTTATGACTGTCAGACCCATGAACAGTGACAGTTTTTCTTGTTCTTAATACCTGTATCAACAAAGAACAATGAATAAACATTTTCATCATATACATTTAAAATTAAGGTGTTCTATAATGAAACTCAAGTAAAGAAGGAAGAAAGGTGACATCAAATATATTTTTTTTTTTTTAATGGAGCCATCAAATACTTGCAAAGAACCAGACTACCAAAGGTTTACACTAACTAAAATTGCAAGTCGAATTGAGTCCCTTATGTTGTCTTCAAAAAAAAAAAATTACAATTATACATGTAGTGTGGAGTGTGGGGTATATGTTACCTTCTAACAAAAAAAGGTTGGATAATTTACACACCATAAGTAATCAGCATATTAAGCAATCTACAATGGAGAAGGTTTCAATGATAGTGCAATGGGATAATAGAGACCACAAGAAATTAAATGTCTATTGAAGTTAGTTAGAATATATGCTTCTGGAGAGAGTTTTGTGGTAAAAACACATAAGATAAAAGATAATAAGAGAAGACTTACTTCAACTGGTTCAGAAGAGACATATCCAATGTCAAAATAATAACTTCATTATGTTTCATGGATGCGCATGCAACCTAAAGAAGTGAACAAATTAGATATATATTAAGGTCAAAATTCCATGAGAAAATTACCACATACAAACAATTACAAGACAGTTCATCAACCCAAGCAGCAGATGCATTTTTCAAAGTGATTGATATTTTCTAACTATAAGCATCATAGAGAGCATATATCCCTTTCAATTACAAATAAGAAATATCATTCATAGCACTAAGGAAATGATAAGCCTAACACTCATAACTGCTTATTCAATACAAACAGCACATAATACTTGTTGGGTAAGCATGAAAGTAGAAGTTTAGATTCGATTTTCATTTCTCAAGATATTGAACTTAAAACGGCCTTTATTGCACAAAATAATTCAAGGATGACACCTTTAAGCGTTGATGAATGACAAGGGAACTAAGAATAAGAAAGGAAGAGAATAACCTAAATTGATGATGAAGATTTGAGTCATTTGACCACCAAAAAACTAAAATTGATACAGTAGAAGCGTAACCACAACACGACAGTGTTACAAACCTGATCCTTATGAGATAGAAACGTAAAGAAATTTTAGCATCTTGGGTCATAACTATAGAATTCAAATCAAATGGCAGATTGAAATTTCGTAACACTAGATAGAAGAAAGACAGGTCATAGCGCAAAAGTTTGATGTACTAAGCAATGCAACTCCTACAAGTTTTATTGTGACTTTTTATTGGGGAAAAAAATGACTTTACAGAAAGGATAGCTAGCAATATTTCGTGAACATGACATTTGGCACACATAAAAACATAGGTAGAAAAATTGATTTAATGTTGATCTCAGAGAAAATCAAGCATTATTATGAAGCCCAATTTTGAGTTCTTATAATGGATATGCTAACTGCTGAAAATGATGACAAAGAAGAAGATTTCATTCTAAGTTTGAAGTGAAAATCTAGCAATATTTCATTGAAGTTTAAGCAACCAACCTTAACAGGATTTCCAATATTCAAGACTTCAAGTTCATCTCATATTTCAGAAGGAAAAAAAAACTGGGCAACAGAGGAAGCATCTAGATGCTAACTGACAAACATGTTCAATACACAAAGAAAGACTATGAACAAAAAAAAAAAATTTCTTTTTTTCTGAATAAATGAGAAAATGGTCCCGGTGGTGCTTGAACATGGAACCTTCAAACATGTAACGATGCTGGAATATGAAATTGCTTCCAGAACAAATGGTGCTTTCATTTTCAATTTTTAAAGGCAGCCAATATGTTTATGTAATTTTCTAGATTTTACAAGTTTTCACAGAAGGAAAAGAGCATTCACAGTGAAGTCACTGAAGAAACAATTAAACATGCACATTTAACACATGAGAAGCAAAATGAAGAATCATGCATCTTACTGTAACCAGTTCCCAATATTGCATATCATAGAGATAAACACTAATAATATTAAAGATTAAATGTTATTTTCTTTTTCCTATATTAAAAGATAAAAATCAAATCAAGTCATGTAAAACCGCTGTATTGTAAATACTTCCTAATGTACCTACTAGTTCTATATTGTGCATAAACCATTTGTTTGTGACACTTTGTGTATGTAAAATAAGACGAAACAGAAACAGTGAAACATAACCTAATTCAATGGGGGGCAAAAAAAAAATCTAGAATCCAGAAATCATGAGTTGAAAAATTATGACTCAGGCATTCACCTTGTTGTCAAACTCCAATGCAGAGATGCCTTGCCTGAAAAACAAAAAACCACAATATGTAAACACAATAAACATGAAACTAGAGCATATAGAGAAAGTGGGGAAGCAAAAGACATGTCCTAGCATCAACGCACCAATCTGACAGATACATTTTAACACCATTAATCTAATCATTCATTGTTTACGGTAGAACTGTAGAAGGAGCAAGAGTTTGCTTTAAGATGTGTGACATTAAATAAAGCGTTATAGTTTAAGCTTTCAGAAGATTTAGTTATTTAACATGGTATCAAAGCTGGAGAACTTGAATTTGATCCCTGTCTCCTCCACTCTACCTAATATTTTAAAATTCGACACACATGCAAGAGAGTGTGTCAAAAATATGCAGTTAAATAATTAAATTCACAATTTTCTAACGACTTAAGTTTTTAGGACAATGTTAATCAGCAATTTATAGTGGTATCAAAACAAGAGACGTTTTACCTACCATTACCTTACTTCAGTTAAAAAACTAACAACGTAAAGTTACAATCCTCTATTATCCAATCTTTTTCCAAACACAAAAAGAAAAACAGCCATTTTAAAGAAATTGAATAAAGAGAGAATTTTGAAAACAAAAACATTTTAAGTAAATAACAAAAAATTGAAGAAGATGCGTTGAGAGTGGTTGTACCTTGGAATAGGATTAGGGTTTTCGATTTCCAGTTGTACCAGAGCGAGTGAATGAGTTTCGGAATTTGGGAAAAGAGTAAAGGAAAGACATGACCTTTGAAAATGGTACTAATTTTTTAATTACTTTTTTTTTTATCAGATTTTTTTTTTTTTAACTATGTTAATGGCTAGTAAAGGACTAGAAAATCAATAATGGCCTACTAAATTTTTATGGAGTGGTTATAGTTATGTTTAATCTTCTACTTTCTACTTCAAATGATATTTTCTAATCATATGTTATCAAAATTAGATTTCACAACAAAATGTGAGTTCTAGTTAGCTCAACTAATAAAACTTCTGATGGTTAAAAAAGATATATGGAGTTCAATTACTCTATACACCAAAAACTAACTGATGTTTTGGTCTGATAATAAAGCATTACCATCAAAAGCAGATGTCATAAATTGAAATTCTTTCAAAAAAAAAAATAGAAGAGATTTCGCAACAAAGTAGAAGGTGATCAATATTCTAGCCGACACATTAATTGATTTATACATTAAAAGGAAAATTATAGGGAAATGTAGTGCAAAATAATTATAGATGATTTCAGAAAATGAGTATCAAGTTTCAATTTTTATTTTATTTTAATAGAGAGTTCTCTCTCTCTCTCTCTCTCTCTCTCTCCATCGTGAACAATCCCAGATCAGTACCATAACCACCTCCTCCACCCAGCAACAATCACTTACCCAATCATCTACCCAACAACAATCACTCACAAGACGGACCCAAATCACTGCTACACCCCCAGCCACCCTAGCAAATCACAACAACAATCCCAAAACAAAAATTTGAAGAAATATTCACCATCAACAATCCATGCCAATCTTTAAAGTGATTGGACTTGCCACTACCGCCGAACCCTG
Source organism: Castanopsis chinensis (assembly GCA_032878915.1). Classification (NCBI taxonomy): domain Eukaryota; kingdom Viridiplantae; phylum Streptophyta; class Magnoliopsida; order Fagales; family Fagaceae; genus Castanopsis; species Castanopsis chinensis. The sequence goes on from JAVQMG010000084.1 coordinate 3,227,592, forward strand.
ACAAACCACCAATCACCACCACCGTGCCACATGCCCACTAGAAAAATCCATTAAATCATAAACCAACTTTAAATTAGAAAACCAACAAACCCATTATTTCGACACCCACGTGGTCAAAATCAAATCTCCACAGAACCCATGCAATCAAAACCCCATCAGAACGGAGCCCACGCCGATCAAAACCCCATCAGAATGAAACCCATGCAATCAAAACATGATCTCCATATACGCCGATCAAAAATCCATCGGAACCCACCCGATCTCCTTCCGCCGATCAAAACCCCATCTGAACCCACCCAAAATCCAAACCCACCTCACCACACCGATCTCCACGCACGACTCAGCACAACCCATACGCCCCATGATGAACTCCATGCAAAACGGCCCAAGCAACTCCAGTGGCAAGTCTTGAACGAGAAAGGGTGTGAGTACAAAGTCACACGAAGAGAGAGCCAAAGTGAAAGTGCTAAGAGAGAGTGCTGAATAAAAAACAATATATTATTTTTACAATTGAGCTACAGTACCATCTTACATTTAAGTAGGACAATTGTAAATTTTTTTACAATTTTACAAATCCGAATGTAGCTCACTTTTAGCGTGTGTTTGGATACCGCTTATTTTATTGAAATTGAAAAATTATTGCTAAAAGGACTGTAGATAAAGGTAAAAGTTAATTGAAATAGGACAGTGAGACCAAAAATAGTGTCAAAAAGTGAAATAGAGCTCATAAATTGTAACAAAAATAAGCTGAATAGTGAAATAATTTTCATTTTTCATTCTAACTCAAACGCACACTTAATGCCTTAATGCTAAAATATGCCTAGATATGGCATTTAGAAGCCCGGATGCGAATGCTCCTATTGTCTAAGACTTTTGTAGGGTAGGTATAAAAACCATCAGAATCCAACCAAGGCCAATTTAAGTTGAGGTGTGATGTATTGTATGTGATGAAGTCAACATGAAACACCCCTTGACCCTAGAAAAGGGGCAAGCCACATAACCCATAAAAGGGGCACAACAAATATTACAAGATAAAATACCATCCTCTTCCATATATGAGTAGGTGTGATGCAATCATATTCAATGTTGTACCCTCCATTATCCTATAAAAGGGGTAAACTAAACAACCTTGTAAAAAGGGAATGGCAAGGATTGCGTGCTAATATTCTATACCCTTGCATATCTGGATAGATTGCATGATGTCATGCAATGTATGTGATGCAATCATAACTTGTGAAATGTCCATTTGACCTTGTAAACGTGGTACAATAGAGCTTGGCAAAGACGGACCTACATTAGGGCAGGGGGGACCTACGTTAGGGCAGGGGGGGGCCATTGCCCCCCAACCCCCCACCCCCCCCAAAAAAAAAAAAAAAAAAAAACCTAGTATATATATATATATATACATATGTTAAAATTTTTTATTTTCGTCTTAATAGCCCCCCCCCCCCCAACCCCAAATTTAAAAAAAAAAAAAAATAGTATAGTGGTATACGAATGCAAGCTGAACAAATAACCGACTAACTCATCCAAAAAAATAATAATAATAATAACTGACAAATTAAAACTACAAAATAAAAAATAAATATAGAACCTAAATTACAATTCTCAAATTTTTACCCTAACCTCACTCTTCATTCACTCAATTTTTACCCTAAAGCCTCCATCACTGCTGCTGCTATTCTTTTCTTCAGATCAGATTTGGGTGTTGCTGGTTGCTGTTGCTGGTTGCTACTGCTGCTGCTACCCTTTTCCTCAGATCAGATCCGGTGTTGCTGCTGCTGTTCAGCTTGCTGCTCCTCACACACAAGTCTGGTAAATCTAAAAAATTTCTTTCCTCTCTCAAGTTCATATATTTGTTTTCTTGCTCTGCCTTAGCCAGTCCTCTGCAATCTACCCTCTGTGTTTTTTTTTTTTATGAGCTATTGACTATTGTGTTTCAGTGTTTGTGTTGTGGCTATTTAGTTTTTATGGACTAGCCGACTGGTCATTGGACATTGGTGTGTTGTCTCATGTGTGGACCGTAGAATATTTTGTGGTTGTGGTTTTGTATTGAGTAGTGTGTAATTGAGACTTTTTGTGCTTGTGTGGACCGGTCATGTTTTTATGTTTCCACTGTATAACTTTTTTTGGTTTTGGTTTTATCTCTAAAGAAGTAATCTGGGACCAATAACTAGGAGTAGGACATGAGTGCTGAATTGACAGACTTGTGAGCATGAATTTGACTTTGTGAGACTAGTCTTTGATGAGTTATAAAAGATTTTTTTGTGAGACCAATTGACCAAAGTCTTTGGTCATGGTTTTAATGTTTTGGTTTCATCAAAAATTTTGTCTTTCTCACTTTGTGTGACGTGGTTAATATTAATAATATATATAAACTTGTGAATTTTGTCTTTGTCACTTTGTATGATGTAGCTTATGTTTTGGTTTCATTGTATGTTATACTTTGTTGACATTTTTATAATATCAATTTTTTAAGAAACACTTATTTTATATGTAGTATTTTGCTGAATATGAAATAGATGTTAGTTTTTATTTTCATAAAAAAAAAAATTATATTGTTTTAAGGTTTGCCCCCCCCCCCCAGGTTTGAATCCTGGTTCCGTTCTTGGAGCTTGCAAGATAAAATAACATACCCTTGCATGTAGGGGCGGTGGCACGTTGAGACCTAGAAATATATACATGTATATATATATAATTTAAAATTTTATATTTGTCTGCCCTTAAAAATATTGTGGCCACCCTAAGTTTCTTTTATGCCCAATAAAACTATACTTTGGTCCACAATTTGGTCCACTTAATAATATATTGGGTCTTTCAAGCAAAAAGAAACCCAAAAAAAAATTTATTGAACTAAAAATCTGAAAAAAAAAATTATAATAATAGCAAGACAAAAAAGAACTCAGGGAAAAAAAGCCCAAGATCAATCCGGACCTCACTCACTACTCAAGCAAATTTTTAAATCAACAAAAAATAATAATAATTAAATTTCTATAAACTAATTAACTAAACACCCAATCAAATTTTCAACCAAAAAAATTCCTAACCTAAATGGATATAAGAAACTCAGGTCCTCTGCAAAAGCGACTCAGCAACGCTGCAACAGCCACACCCAGAGCAATCGACGGCAAGATCGGACATTCCCTCGCCCAGATCAGAGATTGGCGACGGCGAGATCGGAAAATAAGAACCTCAAGCAACATCAAGATATTTCAGTTCTCTCTCTTTTTCTTTATCTTATCTCTACTATGAGCCTCTGACTGAGACCGGCATTCTCTCTCTCTTTTTCTCTATCTCATAGTCTGCCTTGTGACTATTTTTTGATAATGCAGTGTATTGACTTAGACTTAGACTTATTGACTATTTCTTTTTCTTTTGAAATACCTCTTTTTCTTTGGTCTAACTTAGACTTAGGCTTTCCTATAGTTCTCTTCTGGCTAAATTGGCTTTTTGTGTAAGTGTATATATGTAAATATGTAATTGTCTATTTGTGTTGACCGTTGATTAGCTATTGTCTCTTCAGTGGGGGAATGAGGGTGGGCCGTGGCATTGGATTGAGGTAGTGGTCCTAGTCCACTTAAAAGCAACACCCAGAACAACACATTATTAAAAGACAAAAAAAAAAAAAAAAAAAAAAACTATGTTAGGCAGTGGGTTGAGTCAGGTGGATGATGCATTGTATTTGTACTCTTTACATTGTGCAAAACAAACTAAACAGTGGGGTGTGTGCTAGATTGCTAGTGATCAGTAAAGAAAAATAATGAAACAACTGAACAAAAATAATTAACAATTTCATTAGTATTTCAAATGAACTTATAATTTATTATTTATTCTTTTGCTAGTTATTATCAACAAATATTTGATAAGGAAACCACGTACCTAAGATTCATTTCTTGTGCAAGATTCATCTTCATCTTCAAAGCAAATTCTTGTAAACTTTAACTTAGAAAATCTTCATTCAGATATGAATTTGCAGGTTTTTTGATTGTTGTTGGCGTAAATATATGAATTTCTCTTTTTATTAGACTTTTTAATATATACTTCTTAAGGACCACCCTGGAAAAAATTCTTGAAGCTGCCACTGCTTGCATGTATAGGTCGATTGTGTGATGCACTTGCTATATTTGATACATACAAACAAATCTAATGGGACATCCCATAACCACGTAAAAAGGTTATGCCCTATAACCACAGCTAATATGTATCTGATTAGTTCTTATCTGCATAATTGGGGTTAGAACAAAGTTCTATCCTCTCTCCATTTTTTCCCATGCTTTGCTTTTTAATTCCAAACCATCCAGTTTAACTTTATAGCCTAGGTTTCAAAACCCTGCACTCATGGACCATAGCACAAAAAACACGCAGACAAGAGAAGAATACACATTCCTTAGATTCTCACTGGAGAATGAAAACTGCTATCAACTCAACTGCTGACCGACACATTATACAAGTACAGAAAGCCTTACACAAAATTTCCTTCCTTTTGTGTCCTAATATTCCCTTGCCCCATCAAATCATGCATACCTTCCACCCCAATCTTTCAACTCCAACAAATGCTGCAACTCATCTCTTATGGAAAACAACCGAAACTGAAGAATTGGATACCTCCAAAAATACAGAAGAAAAAACAAAGAAATACATTGAATTGAAATTAGAACTAACCTTTCCCGGGAGTACTGATGCCTACAATGAAATTTTGATCAAATACACATTTAGATTTTGCTTAGGCTTGTATTCAGATGTTGTAAATTATAACAAAATTTAGCTTTAATGTGTAATGTTGGCAAACCATGATCAAAACTTAGAGTCTAGTTTTAGGCTATTCAAAGTGTGTTTATTGTAAAGTTAGAATCGAGTATATTGCAAGATTTATTGAACTAAATCTGCAAGGCTCGATCGATCAAAAATTACATTCGATCGATCGAAGCTCGTGCAAATTATTTTTTTGCAAAATTTTCCACCTCAGCCCAAGCCTGTTTGACGTATAGAGTTGTATGTTTTATGTCTCATATAGAAAGAAAAACCCTAGCCTCATTTTAGATGTTGTTGAAATGCTGTATGTGTGAATCTCTTATGAGATCTAGAGGTGTTTACCTTCATACATAATTAGAGCTATCAAGATCAAGATTGATGCCGAGAACCTGGTGATCTCTTCAGTTGCTGTTTCAAGAGCTTAAAGAAAAACACAAGTGAATGTACTTGTGGATGCTATAGATTTGAGAAATAAGTAGTTTATGGACTCGGAGCTGTCACGTGGTCCTGATAGTAAGTTTTCTACTCGAGGTAGCATTAGAATGTTAGTAGTCTAAGTCCTTTTGTAAAACTTCAATTCTTTCATAGTGGATATTATTTTACCTTGAGGATAGTTAGGTTAAATCCTCCTTAGGTTTTTTACCAGTTTGATTTTCTTAAGTTATCATATCGTGTGTTATTTACTTTTTCGCACCGTTTTTCATTATATGATTTGATTGTGTTAACTTAAATCTGAATAATTTGTCTAAATAATCACTTGGCTAAATAATTAGGTTAAACAATTGGTGTTTTCAGGGGTCTAAAAACATACAATAAGAATTGTATCAAGCAGTAACTAGTTGAGTGTAGTACTTATGAATAATAGCAAACCAATACAAAAGCTCCACACTAGGCTAATTCTATTGTTCCGAAATTAAACAGGTACACTACCACAGCTTCCAAAGATGAACAACATGATAAGAACAAAGGAACAGAAACTGATTTAGAAAAGAAAAAGAATGAAACAATCCACTGTTCTATTTTCTTCTATACAGCTATCTTGTAATACCCAAGTTGTACAAGCTATTACATGGGTAAAAAAGAAGACAGTTAGCTTAAACTAAAAGCTATCATCTTTCAAGCTTCAACATCTGAGGTATTAGACAGTTACCAAAGAATTCTATGAGGACTAATCACTCGAAGCCACCTTCAAAAATGGTCCTGGCAGGTTTTGAACGCGCAACTTTCAAACATGTGACAATGCTGGAACATGATGTTGCTTCAAGAATGAATGCTGCTTTCATTTTCAATTTCTAAAGGCAGCATATATTTGTATGTAAGTTTCTAGCATTTACAAGTTTTCACGGAAGGAAAAGAGCATTCACAGTGAAGTCACCGTATAAACAATTAAACATGCACATTCACCACATGAGAAACAAAACGAAGAATCACGCATCTTACTGTAACCACTTACCCAATATTGCATATCATAAACATAAACACCAAGAACATTGAAGATTAAAGATTATTTTCTTTTTTCTATATTAAAAGACAAAAGTCAAATCAAGTGAATATTGCCAGTCTATCATCTGAGCCACCACATGTAAAATCAAAGTATTGTAAATACTCTAATGTACACACTAGTTATATATTGTGTACGTGCATGCCTATCTATTGGTGTTAGATTGCATAGGATTTTAGTTTAAGAGCAAGTGTGCTCCAATCATGTTAAATAATTCACAACAAAACTGTCCATAGCCTAAATAAACCTCCATTTTCCTTAGTCAAAACTCAAAACAGATACTTGCCAAGTGAGAGAAACAGTAAAGCAAGTTGCAGTGCAGGAACTGACTTGGTAATGATTCATTACTCTGGCAATAAAGACCTTAAAATCATGTGCTGTTAAACACCCTGATTTTGTCACTGATACCAAATATATCCCCTTCAACAAAGTGAATAAGAGATAAAAAGGTGAAATCCCCAACCTGAAAACTAGTAAATGAAAGTAAAATTAATAAAAGTTCTTTTTTTTTTTTGATAAGTAATGATCTTTAATTAATGCAAAAACTTCTAAGTATACAGATAAAGCACCAACATCAGCCTCTCAAAATACAATGCTCTAACAAATCTGAAAAAGAATCTCAAGAGAAAAAAATGTTTAGCTCTAGCCCAATCCAGCGTGGAATGAAAGAAAAAGACTTTAAGCTCAATGCTACACTGCTCACAACAACCCTCAAAACTAAGAATGCAAGACTCCGCCTTTATCTAGAAGAGAATGATGATTAAAAGGTGCTTCACTGGGTCAGCCTATTCACAAGTTCCTTGAATGGAGAGAGAGAGAGAGAGAGAGAGAGACAGAGACAGAGACAGAGAATTGAAGTTTCGGGTTGTACCGGAGCTATTGAATTAGTTTCGGCGAGTTGAAGTTTCGGGAAGAGAATAAAAGGCCTGTTGTTAGATTGTTTTCGTTTTTGCTTTCCCACCAATTGTTTATGGAGGGTTGATTAGTGCACGGAACAGGGGTGGGCTGCGCCTAGATGTCATTGTATAGTTGGATTGGGCCGAATAAAGCCTGATCCAAAAAGTGCAAATTATATATATATATATATATATATATTAAAGAAATTTTGGTTAAATTATACCTTTCACTTGCATGCATGATATTTTCACAATACTTTTGTAACAAATCATAAGAGGCATATTGTTACAAGTTGTTACTGATAAACAAAAAATTAATTTCAGTAGTAGATTTAAATTATAACCAACAATAATTTGCCACCCAGTGACAGAATTATAGTTGGATTAAGGGGCCAGTGGCCTCCCTAAATTTTTTTCAAATTTTTTTTAGTGTATATATATATATGTGTGTGTGTGTGTTAATTTTAGCAATTTGTTTCAATAAATTTGCACTTTGCCCTCTCAACAATATTATTGATCTTTTTGAAGGCTAAAAAAATTTTATTGATCTAAAATTTGAAATAAATTTAACAAGCATAACAACAAAATTTACTAATAGCAAACTTAAGCCCAAACAACACCCCAAAACAAACCCACGCAAGACACAAACAAAAAATAAAATGAATTAAAAAATTCCTAAGCCAATTCTAACTAGTCTAAGTGAACACTCACACACATTTGACAACACACAAGACACCCCAAAAAAAAAGTAAAAAAAAAAAAAAACGCTTAACTTTCTAAATTGAAAAGTGCTAAGTCCACAACATTTCACAACAAATCACATGTGGTAATTGTTATTGGTTCTAATTTGAATTCACAATGTAAATTACTTTTTTGCTCTCTCATAACAAGCGATAATAACCTACCACTTACAATTTGTTATAAAAATGTAGTGAAAATATTGTGGACATAGCATTTCTCTTCTAAATGAATGCTTACTTGGAGTTTCAAAAAAAAGAAATTGTTTGTACTTTTGCCCCCCCTAACTCTAAGTCCTAGCTCCATCCCTATTACTGCCTATGATTTGTTGTGAAAGTATTGTGCATGTAGCACTTCTCTATATTTTGTGACAATTACTTCCCATGTGGTTTGTTTTACGAGGGCATTTACCTCCCTTTGTAGTAGTTTTCTTTATAGGGCATTTTCACTCATTTTAATAGAATTTGATGTGGCAAATGCTACATCACGTTACTTTTTTTTAAAGATACACGTGATATAGTTGGATTGGGCCGAATAAAGCCTAGCCCAAAAAGTGCAAATTATATATATATATATATATATATATATAAAGAAATTTTGGTTAAATTACACTTTTCACTTACATGCATAATATTTTCACAATACCTTTACGACAAATCATAAGTGGCATATTGTTATGAGTTGTTAGTGATGGACAAAAAATTAATTTCAGTAGTAGGTTTAGATTAAAACTAATAACAATTTACCACTTATGATTTTTTGCAAAAGCGTTGTGCATAGCACTTCTCTATATTTTGTGACAATTACTTCCCCTTGTGGTTTGTTTTACGAGGGCATTTACCGATCCCTTTGTCGTAGTTTCTTTATAGGGCATTTTCACTAATTTTAATAGAATTTAATGTAGCAAATGCTACATCACGATACTTTTTTTAAAGATACGCGTGATATATATATATATATAGCCAAAACTCAGAGAAAATCTCATTAAATTTCAATAAAATTCTCAATTTAGCGACACATATCCTATCTAATTTTTAGCTTTTGTGGCAAATAAATTATTGAGTGTAAAAATTGAAGAATCTAATTCCAACTAGATTGTAAATTAGATTTCAATTGGAGTTCAATTTTACGTCACGTGTCCGTCTAATTTTTAATTTTTATGACAAGTGAATTATTGAATGCAAAAACCAAAGCTCCCAAATCCAATTAAATTATAAATCATATATATAAAATAAGAAACTATTACATATTTTAGAAATGTATAGTTTAAAAAAGGTGCAAGCCAATACTATGTATAATTTGAACATTTTCTCAAAAATAGATATAATTTGAACTGTGTAATTGTGAATGTTTTTTAATTGTTCTTGTGCATATGTACAGGGTTACACACTAGTTTAAATAATACACATGAATAATTATAAAAATCGTCATGTAATGAGTTGGAAGAGATAACTTTAACTCAATTTGGAGCTAAAAAAGTTTCTGTATAAAATATGACATTCTAGGGGAGAAGATGGGCAAGGTCATGTGGGTGATTTTGCTATTGATTATAGCATTTTAATATATTTTTAGAGGACAAATTTTGGTTACAAATTTTGTTGTATTGGCTACGACTTTCACTTAAAATATTAATATGACTACATATTTTAAAAATCTAAAAATTAGATTGCATAATTAACCATGCATATGCATTTTCAAAAACATGCTCGCGCTACTCGAGTATGCGTATGAATCCTCAACGCATATTATGTAAAAATCACATTTTAATAGTTTAATTAAACAAATATATTAACACAAAAAAAAAAAAAAACAAATAAAGAAGCATGTTAGAAACCCTAAACACTAAACTAATATAAAGAAAATAAAACAAAACATTATCATAAGCAAATAACTATGAAACAAATCAAATAAGTATACTAAACTAACATAAGATAAACAACCATGTCAAACTTATATAAAACTAAAATAATAAAACAAAAACAACCAAAACGGATTACGTTCAGCCCAAAATCATATTAACACATATCAAAAGATTTAAAATCAACAAATAAATTAAATATAACAAGTTAAAGAAACTATATTAAGAACTCATGCAAATCATGTTAAGCATAGGAGGAGTCCACGAAAAGAACACTCACCTTACTTAGGATCACGAGTTTGTCAGTGCCTACAATACAAAGATTAAATTGAAATAACAAAGATAATAAACACAATAGTTTTGGGTAATCACAACTCATGAACAAGATTAGTTTTGAAAAAGATTTTTTAAAAAATTATAAAACAAACTTTCTGCCTTAGAAATAACTAAGAAGTGGTTTTCTGATGATTAAGAAACATGCTAAGGTCCATATGAGTGTTTTAGAAAATATGATTAGAGTTTAGAAAAGTGGATTGGTGGTACAAAAATAACTCTCTCTAGTTAAGGTTTAGATTGGAGACATAAGGTAAGTATTTATACATGTAAACTAGGGTTTTTGGGCCTTTCCGGAGGGTCTTGGATGTTACAATGAATAAAGTTTTGAGCCCTCAAAAATTGAGTTTTTGAGGTTCTGGAATTGAGCATGCGCTCGCAGAACCCTAAATTCCACTGCACTACCAACCCAACTTCAATCAGCCATAACATACTCATTTGAAATCCAAATTATACAAAATTTATGTTAAAATTGAAGCTTAGGACGTACACTTTCCAATGAAATAAAACGTCACTAAATATTATTTTTGTGTCAAAAGTTATAATGAAAATAACGAGTAAATGTCATTTTTCATTATCGTTTTCAAAGCAATTTAAGCACTTTTGAGTTGTTGACACCTCCAGACTATTACGAACTCTTTAATTGCCATTGTTTAAAGTATGTCAAACTCATAATTGGACCTGGAGACCAAATATTATCAACAAGTACAAAATGAGGTGTCTACATGCAAGAATCCAAAATAATAAAAAGTGACTATTGAAAATGGAACTTCACCATTATAAGCATAATATAGTTCAACGTCTAGACTTCTAAAAATTTGTTAAATATTTTTTAATTATGTTAATTTCTAGTAAAGAGTAAGGACTATAAAATCCATGACCTACTACTTTGTTTATAAAGTAGTTGTACTTTGATTGTATTTACTCTTCCACTTACTACTGCAATTATTTCAAACAAGCATTTTCAATCATAAATATTATACAACTAAATTTCAGTACAAAACGGAAGCTGCGATTCTAGTCTTTCTAGAGGGAATTTTGATTTATCCATTAAAGGAAATTGTTGTGAAATTTAGTACAAAATTAATCATAGATGATTTCAGCATTCAAAAGAGTATCAAATTCTGTTTTGATATATCATAAATGATTGAGTTGAAATGTATTAAGAAAATTTTATATGTGCTTTTTTTTGTTTATATTTTATTAATACTGAATAAGTGAACTACTTATTTTACTTTCAATGTTATTATATTCCTTATTTTTTTAATGATAAAAAATGTTGTTCATGTTATGGCCTTCCAAATTCAAATTTATGAATTTTTCCATGAATAAACCGTAATATCAAGTCGTCATTTGCAACAACCATAAGATCATTATTTCATACACACAATACAATTAATATAAATTTTTTAGAACTTGGATTATAAACTCACATCGCTTAAAATAGTTTGCCACATTGAGTGGTTCATACACAGATTCACCAAAGATCTATACTAGAGACCTTCATTGTTCAATAAGGATGCATATTTTAAAATACAAAGATAACAAATTTGCCACACTTGACTTCCAAATAGAAGCATTTATTCTTATAAAATATTTAAAATGAGACAATGGTAGACCTTAAGCATAATAACCATTTAGAGGTAGCAGTACATAGGTGAAGGACAAAGTGATCGTGGTGGCGGGTATTAGCTGGCGCGAGAAGATCTTGGTGGTCATGGAGATCTTGGTGGAGGTGGAGATTTTGGCGGTGGTGGAGGGGGAGTAGATTTTGGTGGTGGAGGGGGAGAAGATTTTGGCGGAGGAGGGGGTGATGAGGATGGTGGAGATTTTGGTGGTGGTGGAGGGGGAGAAGATTTTGGCGGTGGAGGGGGTGAAGATTTTGGCGGAGGAGGGGGTGATGAGGATGGTGGAGATTTTGGTGGTGGTGGGGGTGAAGATTTTGGGATGGTGGAGATTTTTGGTGGTGGAGGGGAGAAGATTTTGGCGGAGGAGGGGGTGGGGAGAGATTTTGGTGGTGGTGGAGGGGGAGAAGATTTTGGCGGTGGAGGGGGTGAAGATTTTGGCGGTGGAGGGGGAGAAGATTTTGGCGGAGGAGAGGGTGATAAGGATGGTGGAGATTTTGGTGGTGGTGGAGGGGGTGAAGATCTTGGCGGTGGAGGGGGTGAAGACTTTGGCGGTGGAGGGGGTGAAGATTTTGGCGGCGGTGGAGGGGGAGAAGATTTTGGCGGAGGAGGGGGTGATGAGGATGGTGGAGATTTTGGTGGTGGTGGAGGGGGTGAAGACTTTGGCGGTGGAGGGGGTGAAGATTTTGGCGGTGGAGGGGGAAAAGATTTTGTCGGAGGAGGGGGTGATAAGGATGGTGGCGGTGGAGGTGATATCGAGGGTGGCGATGGAGGAGATGGTGAGGGTGGTGGTGGTGGTGGTGGAGATTTGTGAGGTGGAAGGGGTGAAGGTTTTGGCTGTGGGAATGGGAATGGGAATGGGATTGGAAATATTGATGGTGAGTGTAAAATAGGAATTGTCTTTTGATCGCTTGTGGTGTAGGGTTCTTGGTCGTGAGGTAGTGGTAACAAATGTTTTGGGGGTTGATGGTCTTCATCATGTGCTTGTGATTGCAAAGCAAAGAAGTGAAGCTTATCAGCTACCACATTAGTGGCAATGAGGCAAAATGCTATAGCATAAATCATGTGAGGCCAATGCCTCGAGTTTCCAAGGGCACCCATTTCTAGCAATCCAAATTTAATCACTAGAAATTTAGTCCTTAAGCTTGCATGGTAATAATGGGAGCCGATACTTTATATACAAATCCATTGACAATGATATCTTTATTTTAATCCTCTAAAATAGATAATACTAATGCTTTAAATTTCATTAATTTTTTTTTAATTTCCTATGTATAGTTAGGCATTCAATTTAATGCAAAAGGTCATAGAGCATGCCCCTTTTAGAAGGTTATGAGATGTCCCATTAGTTGTGTTTGTATCACATAAAGCAAATGCATTACACAGTCGACCCATACATGCAAAGGTATTGTATTTTATCTTAAAAGCTCCGTTATGCCACATTTACAGGTCAAAAGGATAATCCACAAGTTATGATTGCATCAAATACATTGCACGACATCATGCAATTTATCCATATATGCAAGGGTATAGTATCCTAGCTTGCAAGCCCCGCCGTTCCCTTTTTACAAGGTTGTTTGCTTTACCTCTTTTAAAAGTTCGAGGAGGGTATAATATTAAATTGTACCTTGTACGGGTCATGAGGCTTGCTGCCTTTTAAAAGGTCAAGGGTGTTCCATTAATTATGACTTCATCACATACAATTCATCACACAATCTACCTATATATACAAAGATACGGTACTTTGTCATGGCTCATGGGGCATTCTAATAGTTATGATTGTACCACAATATATTATGCAATCTATTTAGGTTACAATGCAAACACGCCCCTAAAATTTGGGGTATTTAAATTTCTCATTCTAATGTTTCAGAATTTGGATTTGCATCTCCAACGTTATATGCCATTTTGATTGGTAGTCCCTCTATCAATTTTTTGCTAATGTGTCTATGAAATGCCTCATATGACTATCACACATGGTAATTGGTCCAATAAAAACTTAGCACATGGATTTATCTATTAAATTTCTCCAGAGCTTACCACATCATTATTTTCTTTTAAAAAAAAAACAAAATTATTTAACTTTTTTACACCTCATTATAATATCTTTTATTTTTTTAATTTCTTCAATTAGATTGAAAAAAAATAAAAAAAAAACTTAAAAATACAAACCCAAATTTTATCAATCCAAAGTAGAGTTCTAGAGAACATAAAATTTCTTCAAAAAAACACACCAACTAACCATATGTGTACACACACACACACACACACACACACACATTCTCAACTTAAAAGGAGTCCAAGTAAAAATTAAATACTTTAAAATTTTTGAACTCTACGTTAATACCGTGTAAATATCAACCGTTTTTTTTTTTTTTTTTTGGGAGGAGGTATATATACGGGTTTTTGGAATAGATTTACAATGCCATGATACTACTAAATTCTATTGGCTCACAGTTCTAAGCTTATCATACTCCTTCGTAATAGATTATGTATATAATTTGATCTTAAGTCTCAACAACAAGCTATTATCCTAGAGTAAACTTGGCGCAAGGTTCAACCTACCAGTAGATTGGTTCATCTAAATAATTTCATTGTGTTTTAACTGCCAACTTTTTGGTTAATTTTTTTGTACATTTGAAATTTTCTTGCAGATTTCAACAATTATAGCAATGGATTATTCTTTTAAGGGCAAAACATCTTTCTTTTATATTTCTCAATGTGTAGTTACATATTTTCTGGTTTATATTTTGTTTCAATAATTTGTAGGCACCGAATTTTCTAATTCTTTAGTTTCATCTAAATTTTTGGGTTTATTTTTTGCGTTATCTAAAACTCTCGGGCATATTTCAATGGCACTTTCTCTTATATTTCTCTTTTGTCATATATTTTTTTTCTATTGTTTCAACAATTCTAGGTTTAGAATCTTCAAATTTTTTAAAATTATTTTATGGCATTATGGGAGTTTTAACGTCTGACTTTTTGCATTAGTTTTAGCAATATCTAAACATGTTTGGCAAATTTCAACAACTATACCAAGGGTTATTCTTAATTTTGCAGATAACTAATTTTTCTCTTATATTTTTATGTTGTGTAGCCATATATATTTTGTTTTGTTTCAACAATTCCTAGGCAATGAATCTTCCCATTCGCTAATATTTTAAGCTTTGAATTCTTCATCAAATTGTGACACAAATTCAAGTCAGATATGAACAATTTATGCAATGGTATAGTTTCATTATCATTTTAATATTTCATAAAACTATTTTAGTCTACCATACAAACAATTAAATTGCCATGCATTGTACGGGTTAACAGATAGTTATTATTATTTTGTTTCAACATATTACCATGTAATGGCATGAAATGGTTGATTGTTTTGCCCTCAAAATGAAATTTTTCTTCAAAAACAAACACAAATAAAAGAGTCAGATCAACAACATAGTCTACTTCAACGAGAAACTTCAAAACGATTCAATTAGTATTAAAGATTGTGGATTTATTTTCTAAACCCAAAAGGCTTGAACAAATTAGGACTTGACTTTGGACACCATATATAACTAGTGGGAAATGAGGCAAAGGAACATCAGTGTGAAACAAACACAAATAAAAGAGTCAGATCAACAACAACAAAAATTCCATATCGACCCCTTCATTAACAGGAAACCCACCCAAAAGCTAAAAGAATAGCCGCAAGAGTGAAATGAACAGCCACAACCCACAAGAATAAACCCCCCACGGTGCCGATCTATGGAGAGAGAGAGAGAGAGAGAGAGAGAACGCTTCAGTATAAAGAGCTTAGTACATGGTTTCAATAATAGACAATAAAGCACACCGAAGAAGAGGGCAGAAACATGCCTTAGAGTAAAGTCCTGCCAAACCAGATCTTGTGGCATAACAAAAACCGTTTACTATATTCTAACAAATGATTCTGCACTAATATGTATTGGCAGAGAAAATTACATAATCATAAAAAATTAAAATTTCCCTGTACACTTCATTCACAAAAGCAGTCTTCAGATATCATAGGATCCATGTAACTATGTTTTGAACTTATAGTCCGAATCACATGGTATAAAAACACAGACCATTATCCATCTGACTTATAAATTCCCTGCTCTAATCCTAACAGGAGAGTTAAAATCTACATAAACATTAATGGCATGTTTGGAAGTTTAGAGAGAGAGAAGAGTACAGGGAAATAGTTATCCTCTACCTTATTTGGATGTTTTTAAAATTAGTAAGAACGAGGGGAGTAATTAGCCCTTCCTCTTATTTGGATGTTTTAAAAATTAGAATGGAAAGAAAAGGAAATGATTTAAATAGACAAATTTACTCCTATTTGAAAATAGACTTGCAACATTGGTCTATGATCAATTTGTTAGATTAAATAATTATTTAATCAACATTCTCATTCCATCAAATACCACTAATAAAAGTATAAAACTATTATTAACTATTATAAAATAATTTTTATTACCTCAAAAAAAATATCAAAAAAATAAAAATCCTTCATAAATTTCTACAAATTCCTCGCATTTCTCACCAACCAAACAAAGAGCTAGCTCCGCCTCAGTCTATCATATGACATCCAAAAAGTAAAATTAGAATTCAAAATTTTATGAGCAACCAAACCAAACAAAGACCATGAACTAGCAGACCCACCAAGAAACCAAGACCTAGAGAGAGAGATAGAGTCTTCGCTCGAACGCTTTCAACAGAACCATTCCTTGCTCTCTCGCCAAATGCATGCTCCAACGCTCCGTGTTCTTGCAGTACAACTCGCTCACCGGAATTCTCCTGCCGGAGATCAGGAATCTCACCGGTTTGAAAATCCTTAACCTCGCGTAGAACCAACTCTATGGTGAGATCTTTGGCGAACTTCCTATCGGCCTCAACTACCTTTATCTTTCATCAAACGCCTTCTCTGGCGGGATTTCGAGGAGTGTCGTGAACTTGACTCAGCTTCAGCTCATCAACCTCTCATACAACCAGTTCTCCGGTGAGATTCCGGCGAGCTTTGGAGAGCTTCAACCACTTCAGTACCTCCAAATTTTCTGATTTTTTATTATTTATTTTTTCATTTTCGTGGTCTTTCAATGGTTTTTAGACATGGTTGTCTAGCTTCAGTGTCAGTGAAATAGTGAGATTCAATTTTTTGTTTTCATTCACCTTAAATTTTCGCAGGAAACAAACAAAAATTATTTATATGATCGGTTTGTAATTTTGTTAATTTAGAAAGGGTAAATTGGAGAATTCATTTGGTCAATAATTTATATACTCTACTCTCCCTCTAAATCCCTACAATTTGGGGGAATTAAAAATGAGGGGTTAGAGGTAGTTGAAACCCCTCTAAACTCCTCCCACTCATTTCTTAGAAAACTTCCAAACAATGTAATTGAATTACTCTCCCTCTCTTTACTCTACTCCCCCTCTTTTTTTTTTTACTTTCAAACAGGCCATAAGATCGAAAGAGACATATGTTGAGTTGCATGTTTGATCCTCATGATCAGAAATATTCCCCTACAAATTTGCTATAAGTTTGAAGTCCATCATCCAGGTGTAGCAAGAAAACTGTCTTCTCTTAAGTCACCCTCTTTTGCCAACCTTGAATCATCAATTGAAGTAAAGGCTATATCAGATAGACCTTTATGACTGTCAGACCCATGAACAGTGACAGTTTTTCTTGTTCTTAATACCTGTATCAACAAAGAACCATGAATAAACATTTTCATCATATACATTTAAAATTAAGGTGTTCTATAATGAAACTCAAGTAAAGAAGGAAGAAAGGTGACATCAAATATATATATTTTTTTTTAATGGAGCCATCAAATACTTGCAAAGAACCAGACTACCAAAGGTTTATACCAACTAAAATTGCAAGTCGAATTGAGTCCCTTATGTTGTCTTCAAAAAAAAAAAAAAATAATTACAGTTATGCATGTAGTGTGGAGTGTGGGGTATATGTTACCTTCTAACAAAAAAAGGTTGGATAATTTACACACCATAAGTAATCAGCATATTAAGCAATCTACAATGGAGAAGGTTTCAATGATAGTGCAATGGGAAAATAGAGACCACAGGAAATTAAATGTCTATTGAAGTTAGTTAGAATATATGCTTCTGAAGAGAGTTTTGTGGTAAAAACACATAAGATAAAAGATAATAAGAGAAGACTTACTTCAACTGGTTCAGAAGAGACATATCCAATGTCAAAATGATAACTTCATTATGTTTCATGGATGTGCATGCAACCTAAAGAAGTGAACAAATTAGATATATATTAAGGTCAAAATTCCATGAGAAAATTACCACATACAAACAATTACAAGACGGTTAATCAACCCAAGCAGCAGATGCATTTTTCAAAGTGATTGATATTTTCTAACTATAAGCATCATAGAGAGCATATATTCCTTTCAATTACAAATAAGAAATATCATTCATAGCACTAAGGAAATGATAAGCCTAACACTCATAACTGCTTATTCAATACAAACAGCACATAATACTTGTTGGGTAAGCATGAAAGTAGAAGTTTAGATTCGATTTTCATTTCTCAAGATATTGAACTTTTTTTTTTTTTTTGACAGAAAAAGGTGGAGGTATATTAATAAAACTAAAACCGGGAAACTGAGCTATCAGGGTGGGTCCCTTTGACCACACCCCCGCTTGACCTTACAACAACGAGAAAATAAAAAAATAGGACACCAGCATAATGACCTGACAACAACAAAATTAAAAAGTAGAACCATCAGCACAGTGCCCACAAAAACAAAAGAAAAGTATACAAAGATCTCTATGCTATTTAACGTGTCCACATAAAATAGCGCAGTGCTCAGAGGCCATGCAGGCTACTTGCTAGCCGTTGGTAGTCATTCAGAAGCGAGATTGCACCCTTGAGGATTGCATGGGGAGGAGTTTGGATTGCGTCAAAGTGCACTTGGTTCCGGGCATTCCAGATGGACCAAGCCACCATGGCCCACGTCTCAAGGTCTCTTCTGGGCAGCTTCTCCATCAACGAACGGGCTAGGATAAGGAACGACTGGGCCGAGGTATCACATTTCTGCAGCTTCCCCCTGACAAGTGACCAAACATTGCGGGCAAGCGGGCTTTGCCATAATATATGGATGGTGGTCTCGTCCTGTGCCCCATATAACACGCATGTTGGGTCAATGGGGACCTTTCTACGAGCCAAGCAAACACGGGTGGGTAGGATGTCCGATGTAGCCCGCCACACGAAATTTTTGACTTTTGGCGGGATGGGTAGCTTCCACAGCCTATTCCACATTCGTTTGTCATCCTGTGCTCTAGAATGCTCGCCACTCGACCCCTGCTTCATCCGAAGGGCTACATGGTAAGCCGTTCGAACTGAGAACGTGTTGGACTTGTTTTCATTCCATACCATCTTGTCCCGAGCCTCCACGTTCCCCAAACGAATCTTTAGCACCTCATCCCTTGACTGTGGCATGAACCATGAGTTGACCTTTACCCTATCCCACTGATTGGTGTGTGGGTTTATAAACTCATTCACTTTTAGAGACAATTCCACACCTTCACGGAACTTTGGGGGTTGAGGCAGCCATTTATGGCTTTTAATGCCAACCGTTCGCCCGTCACCAATACTCCATATCGATCCCTCTCTTAGCAACTCCCTGGCACCGAGTAGGCTACGCCACACATAAGAGGGGTTACTCCCCACCTCAGCCTCCATGAAAGAGCATGTGGGGAAGTATCTTGCTTTGTAGACTCTGTAGAATAGAGAGTGAGTCCCATGGACCAACCGCCACGCCTGTTTTGCCAACATTGCAAGGTTAAAAGCATGAATGTCACGGAACCCAATTCCTCCTCTATCCTTTGGAGTACACAGCTTCGCCCAGTTTATCCAATGAATTTTTCGTTCACTACGGGTTTGACCCCACCAATACTTAGCTAAGATTGAGTTCATGCCATCACAAACAACTTTAGGTATCTTGAAAATGCTCATGGAATATGTAGGGATGGCTTGAGCCACCGATTTGATAAGCACCTCCCTCCCTGCTTTGGATATGTTCTTTTCTTTCCACCCCATCACTTTTTTGGTAACCCTTTCTTGGAGTTCTTTGAACATGCTCACCTTTGATTTGCCCCCTATCATGGGCAGCCCAAGGTAGTTCTCACAGTTAGAAATTACCTGTGCATCAAACAAAATTCGTATCTCTTCTTGTGTCTCGCGGCAAGTGTTACGGCTGAACAGCAACATAGTTTTCTGCCTATTAATAGCTTGCCCTGATGCTTGTTCGTATTGTGTGAGCAAGTTCAGCAACTGGCGGCCCTCCTCAGTTTTAGCTTCGTAGAACAGCAGACAATCATCGGCAAACATAAGGTGTGAAATGCGTACACCCCCATGGCATGAGAGAAGTCCTTTCCGATGTTGGGCATCGGTTGCTTTTTTCAACAAAGAGGAGAGCCCCTCGGCACAGAAAAGGAATAAGTACGAGGACAACGGGTCTCCCTACTTAATGCCTCTTGAGGGAGTAATGTAGCCCTGTGGTTCGCCGTCAATTAGAACCGAGTACGAGGCTGAACGCACAGTCAACATTGCCAAATGCACCCATTGCTCTAGGAGCCCCAAACTCAACATGATTCTTTCAAGGAACTCCCATTCCACCCTATCATAAGCCTTGCTAATATCTAGCTTAACCGCCATGTGCCCAACCTTCCCTCTTCTTCTATTCCGCATCCTATGCAACATTTCAAATGCAACCGTAGTGTTGTCGGTGATGAGCCTATTAGGCACAAAAGCACTTTGTTGGTCGGAGATGACATTAGGTAGTATGGACTTCACCCGGTTCGCAAGAACCTTAGAAATAATTCTTGACACTACGTTGTCTAAACTAATAGGTCGATACTCAGTAATATATTGTGGATTATTCTTTTTGGGAATTAACACTATATGGGTATAGTTCATCTTATGTAAGTACCTCCCTGAGTGCAGCACCGACAACACTGCTGCGGTGACGTGCCCCACAATGTGCCAATATTTTTGGAAGAAGAAAGGGGACATACCGTCCGGTCCAGGCGATTTAGACGGATGCATTTGGAAGAGGGCCACCCTGACTTCCTCCTCTGTATATGGTCGTACCAAGCCTTCTGCCATCCCCCTAGTTACTACTCTGTCAACTGCATTCAACACACTCTCCATACTAAGATTATTCGAAGCTGTAAACAAACTTTTATAATATTCCTCTGCAGTAGTTGCTATCCCTTCCCTGTCCGTGCACCATACCCCATCTAAATTGTGTATCCCCTCAATGGTATTCTTTCGACGCCGCTGGCTTGCTCTTTGGTGGAAGAACTTTGTGTTCTTGTCTCCCGCCGGGAGCCAGATGGACCGAGAGCGTTGCCGCCAAAAAACCTCCTCGTGGTGCAGTAGCTCATTGAGTTCTCTCCTAACTTCATTTATTCTCTCCAAGTTATCTCCATATCCTTCCACCATCAGCTCCTCCAACTCCCCGTGCTTTGAGTTTATTCGGTCTCGATTATTCGGTCTCGATTATTCGGTCTCGAGTATTCCCGAATGTGTTTCTGCTCCATGCTACCAAGTCCATCCGGCACCTTTTGATTTTTTCGAAGAGGCAGACCATGGGGCTGCCGAGAGGTTGGTTTCGCATCCAAGAAGACCGTATCTGATCCTCACACCCGGGGTGGGCTGCCCACTTCTCTTCGAAACGATGCATCTTTCTTTTGCGGCGATGGTGCACTTGGATGGGTTCAGTATTCAGCACTATAGGGTCATGGTCTGAGTAGGCAGCTGTCGCATGTATTACCTTCGTCTGAGGGTAGAGCTCACGCCATTCCTCCAAAGCACAAGCTCTATCAAGCCGTTGTTCCACAAAAGCCTCCCCGTGTCTGCCATTTCTCCAAGTGTACTTGTATCCTTGAAAACCCAAATCCACAAGACCACATTGTAGGAGAGTATTCTAAAACTCCAACATGGGCTGTAATGGTTTTGGGGTTCGGCTATTTCTTCCCTCCGAGCACACAAATTTTAGCATCTTGGGTCATAACTATAGAATTCAAATCAGATGGCAGATTGAAACTTCGTAACACTAGATAGAAGAAAAACAGGTCATAGTGCAAAAGTTTGATGTACTAAGCAATGCATCTCCTACAAGTTTTATTGTGACTTTTTATTAGGGAAAAAATGACTTTACAGAAAGGATAGCTAGCAATATTTCGTGAACATGACATTTGGCACACATAAAAACATAGGTAGATATATGGAGTTCAATTACTCCACACACCAAAAACTAACTGATGTTTTGGTCTGATAATAAAGTATTACCATCAAAAGCGGATGTCATAGGTTGAAATTCTTTCAAAAAATGAAAATAAAAATAAAAGAGATTTCGCAACAAAGTAGAAGGTGATCAATATTCTAGCCGACACATTAATTGATTTATACATTAAAAGGAAAATTATAGGGAAATGTAGTGCAAAAATAATTATAGATGATTTCAGAAAATGAGTATCGAGTTTCAATTTTTTTTTTTTTATTATAGATTTCCTTTTTTTTTATTATTAACTAGAAAGTTCCATTTTGATATATCATAAATGATTATGTTGAATTATGTTAAGTAACATTTTAAGTTGATTTTTTTTTTTAAATTTTGTTTTATTAGAGAGTTCTCTCTCTCTCTCTCTCTTTCTCTCCACCGTGAACAATCCCAAATCAGTACCACAACCACCTCCTCCGCCCAGCAACAATCACTCACCCAATCCTCTACCCAGCAACAATCACTCACAAGACGGACCCAAATCACTGTTACACCCCCAGCCACCCTAGCAAATCACAACAACAATCCCAAAACAAATATTTGAAGAAATATTCACCATCTACAATCCATGCCAATCTTTAAAGTGATTGGACTTGCCACTGCCGCTGAACCCTGACAAACTACCAATCACCACCACCATCCCACATGCCCACTGGAAAAATCCATTAAATCATAAACCAACTTTAAATTAGAAAACCAACAAAACAGATCAAAACAGAACCCATGATCTCCACAGAACCCATGCGATCAAAACCCTATCAGAACGGAGCCCACACCGATCAAAACCCGATCCCCACTCGATCAAAACCCCATCGGAATGAAACCTATGCAATCAAAATATGATCTCCATATACGCCGATCAAAAATCCATCGAAACCCACCCGATCTCCTTCTGCCGATTAAAACCCCATCTGAACCCACCCAAAATCAAAACCCACCTCACCACACTGATCTCCACGCACGACTCAGCACAACCCATACGCCCCATGATGAACTCCATGCAAAACGGCCCAAGCAACTCCAGTGGCAAGTCTTGAACGAGAGAGGGAGCGAGTACAGAGTCACACGGAGAGAGAGCCAAAGTGAGAGTGCTGAATAAAAAACAATATATTATTTTTACAATTAAGCTACAGTACCATCTTACATTTAAGTAGGACAATTGTAAATTTTTTTACAATTTTACAAATCCAAATGTAGCTCACTTTTAGCGTGTGTTTGGATACCGCTTATTTTATTGAAATTGAAAAATTATTGCTAAAAGTACTGTAGGTAAAAGTAAAAGTTAGTTGAAATAGGAGAGTGAGACCTAATAATAGTGTCAAAAAGTCAGTAGAGCTCATAAATTGTAACAAAAATAAACTAAATAGTGAAATAATTTTTATTTTTCATTCTAACTCAAACGCACACTTAATGCCTTAATGCTAAAATATGCTTAGATATGGCATTTAGAAGCTTAGATGCGAATGCTCCTATTGTCTAATGCTTTTGTAGGGTAGGTATAAAAACCATCAGAATCCAACCAAGGCCAGTTTAAGTTGAGGTGTGATGTATTGTATGTGATGAAGTCAAAATAAAACACCCCTTGACCCTAGAAAAGGGGCAAGCCACATAACCCATAAAAGGGGCACAACAAATATTACAAGATATAATACCATCCCCTTTCATATATGAGTAGGTGTGATGCAATCATATTCAATTTTGTACCCTCCATTAACTTGTAAAAGGGGTAAACTAAACAACCTTGTGAAAAGGGAATGGCAAGGATTGCGTCCTAATATTCTATACCCTTGCATATATGGATAGATTGCATGATGTCATGCAATGTATGTGATGCAATCATAACTTGTGGAATGTCCATTTGACCTTGTAAATGTGGTACAATAGAGCTTGGCAGAGACAGACCTACGTTAGGGCAGGGGGGGGGGCATTCCCCCCCCCCCCCCCCCCCCCCAAAAAAAAAAAAACCTAGTATATATATATGTTAAAATTATTTATTTTCGTCTTAATAGCGCCCCCCCCCCCCCAATTTAAAAAAAAAAAAAAAAAACTAGTATAGTGGTATACGAATGCAAGTTGAACAAATAACAGACTAACTCATCCAAAAAATAATAATAATAATAATAACCAACAAATTAAAACTACAAAATAAAAAAATAAATATAGAACCTAAATTACAATTCTCAAATTTTTACCCTAACCTCACTCATCATTCACTAAATTTTTACCCTAAAGCCTCCATCACTGCTGCTGCTATTCTTTTCTTCAGATCAGATTTGGGTGTTGTTGGTTGCTGCTGCTGCTGCTACTCTTTTCCTCAGATCAGATCCGGTGTTGCTGCTGCTGTTCAGCTTGCTCCTCCTCACACACAAGTCAGGTAATTTTAAAAAATTTCTTTCCTCTCTCAAGTTCATATATTTTTTTTCTTGCTCTGCCTTAGCCGGTCCTCTGCAATTTGCCATCTGTGTTTTTTTTTTTTTTTTTTGAACTATTGACTGTTGTGTTTCAGTGTTTGTGTAATGGCTATTTAGTTTTTATGAACTGGTCGACTGGTCATTGGACATTGGTGTGTTGTCTCATGTGTGGACCGTAGAATATTTTGTGGTTGTGGTTTTGTATTAAGTAGTGTGTAATTGAGACTTTTTATGCTTGTGTGGACCGGTCATGTTTTTGTGTTTCCACTGTATAACTTTTTTTGGTTTTGGTTTTATCTCTAAAGAAGTAATCTGGGACCAATAACTAGGAGTAGGACATGAGTGCTGAATTGACAGACCTGTGAGCATGAATTTGAATTTGTGAGACTAGTCTTTGATGAGTTATAAAAGATTTTTTTGTGAGACCAATTGACCAAAGTCTTTGGTCATTGTTTTCATGTTTGGTTTCATTAAAAATTTTGTCTTTCTCACTTTGTGTGACGTGGTTAATATTAATAATATATATAAACTTGTGAATTTTGTCTTTATCACTGATGATGACAAAAAATTGTCAGTGAGTTGATCGTCCACACATGCATCAATGGGTACACCTGAAGAACAAAAGAGAAGAACCAATCAAAGGGCACCAGTGTGATACCTGCCAAAGACCCTCCGAAGGTTAAGTCAGAAGAGAGCTCCAACAATGCTAGAGAGTATGAGCTTTAAAGACATTATGCATACTTTGCCTTGTGAGGGTCTTGGGATATTTATAATAGTGTAGGGCCGAAATTCATGCCTTGGTTAGGAAGTCACTTTTCTTCTAGGAGAATAACTCCTAGATTTTGCATATCTCTTTGAGTCCTTTTCCTTATAGGAGTGTTCTTAATTTTGGTTGGGCGTAGGGTGCAAGGCTTTTCCATATCAGGATTCTTGATGAGCACTTCTAGCCACGTAGGAGCCACGTGAGTAAAGTGTGTCCCCCTTTATTAGGTTCATCTGCCGAGGGTCCATCCTCTTTGTTAGGTTTATCCATATTGAGGTTCACCTAACTGAGGTTTGCTTCCTCTAGATCCATCTGTCCACTGAAACATATTCGTTAGTGTTGTCTGTCGTCAGCTTTGTAGGTCTAAAAATATCCTTATCAATTGCCCCCTCAGCACATGTGTCCGTCAGTTTCACCTTGAACGGACTCATGGGGTGATAGATTCTTGCAGCCATCGTCTTTTTTCTATAGGAGTTACACTTTGATTGATGGGGTAGTTAAGGGTATACGTGGCGCGTTCTGAGTGGTTCTGAGGTCGTCGAAAAAAATGTACCCGTTGAACAGCTTTAGGATTTTTACTTTTAAATTTATTTTGAGAATAATAGTTTCGTGTATACTACATATTGAACACGTCTTGAAGCTTTTATTTTCCGTGGGAAAGCATGGTGGCTTCTTTGTGGTTTTGCACTTAAATGCTATATATCTAGTGGTTAATGAATCATTGGCATGTACATGACCTTTACACTTAGTAGACAGCATGCAAAGTTCCACTTGTCTTTCCCTTTACATGCACATACGGTTATCTCAACACGTGCACATGGTGTTTAAGCGTTTGAATTGAATGAATAGCTTGCTTGTGGTTTTGAATCTCAACGTCACATATGTACATGTCCTTTCTAATAAGCCATGACTGCACGTGCTTTTTTTTTTTTTTTTTTTTTTGGTTGTCCACTTTGGGTCGTGGACTTGTTGAGGTGACCAAGTGTTGGTGCCTCGTCAACTTGTCAGTCGTCCACTTAGGGTCGTGGACTGATTTAGGTGACTAAATTTTGGTGCCTCATCATCTTTTTGGTCGTCCACTTTGTGGACTTGGTAATAAATTTGTCCACTTTGTGGTCTTAGTAGTAGACTTGTCCACTATGTAGACTTGATAATGAACTCATCCACTCATGGACTTAATGATTCTTAGGTATCCCTCGGGATGAGCTCGTTCACATGTGGACATAGTTTTGTAGAAACGTACACATATCACCCTTTCTTACTTTGTTGATTTTTTATATAGTATTGACTAACTCTAGCTTTTGCATTTTCTAGGTAATAGTAATGATGAAGACCTTGGAGTTGCATTGTGCCGATAATGAAGACCAGGCTATCAAGTATAAGAAGCGTGCTAAGGAACTGCAGGAATCAATTGCTCTTCCTCAAGAGAAAATTGCTGCTTATGAGGCTAAGGTCAGGAAGTTGGAAGACATTAATGCAAATCAGCTTGACCACCTTCTTCAGGTTGAAGGGTCTAACGTGTAACTTTCTGAGGAGGTGGAAGAATTGAAGGTAAAGTTGATACAATCTAAGGCTGGCGCGATTGCTGAACACATATCTTCCATTGAATATCTTCAAGAGGTGGGAATGCATTATGTCCGAGGATTTGAAAATTTCAAAACTTAAGCTACACCTGCTTCCCCTGATCTTGATTTTCTAGGTTTGAGATTACTACTGAGGAGGATTCTATGGCGACTGTGGCCAGTAACGGGGCAGAGCAAGGAGTGGATAGTGCCGCCATGGAGAAGCAAGATGAAGAGATGGACTCCAAGACTTGAGTTCTCTTCTTTCTTATTTATCTTTTATCCTCCCATTCACTATTTTAGGACAATGGGTCTTTGGTTTTAACCTTTTGTAGAATATATGAACTTTTAATCCGTCTCTTCTCCTTCTAGATTGACTTTGATAGTTGTTGAAGTGACTACTCTTTTCTAAATGTTTAGTATCATTTGCTCGTCCAAGGTTGACATCTTAATGCCTCGTCACCTTTTAGTCCTCCGCTTCAAGTTGTGGAGTGTGCGGTGACTGAGTATTAGTACCTCGTCACCTTTTTAATCTTCCACTTTAGATTGTGGAGTATGTGGTGACTAATAAGTTGTCTTCCACTTCTTCACCTTTTCAGTCTTCCGTCACCTTTTCAGTCTTCCACTTTAGATTGTGGAGTACGTGGTGACTAAGTTGTCTTCCACTTTGTCACCTTTTCAGTCTTCCGTCACCTTTTCTAAATGTTTAGTATTTTTTTATCGAATCACATCCAGAAAGTAAGCTAGATTTATTAAAATTATTGGTCTGCTGAAGGCCATTCAAGTAGCTAAGGTTTCCAACAACTCTTTCAACTGGCTTAGTCGATGTTTCCAAACTGAACTACATTAATGTGAAATAAAACAATCACACTCCTAATTATAAGTGTGCGTTATTTGTTCAACTTGAGAGCCTAAAATTCGGTGCCATAAAACATAATTTTGACATTACACGTATGTTATTGACTCAAAGTTTTAAGCAAATTATGTCTTAAAATATCCCTATAGATTTCAAGTATGATCTTGCCAGGGTTGACATTATGGAACTTATGTTATTCACGTATATCATTATCTTTTAGTTTTTTTTTTTTTTTTTTTGGGTCGTCCACTTTGGGTTGTGGACTTGTTGACATGACTAAGTGTTGGTACCTCGTCACCTTGTCAGTTGTCCACTTAGGGTTGTGGACTAATTAAGGTGACTAAACTTTGGTGCCTCGCCACCTTTTTGGCCGTCTACTTATAGGCGACTTAGTGTGGTGACCGTCCACTTGTAGGTGATTGTGGTCATACGTCCACTGGCAAGCGACTTAGTGTAGTGATCGTCCACCCATAGGCAACTTTGGCCATGTGCCTATCCGTAGGTAACCTAGTATAGTGACCGTCCACCCATGCGTCTACCCGTAGGTAACTTAGTATAGTGACCGTCCACCTATAGGTGACTTTGGTCATGCGCCTACGCATAGGTAACTTAGTATAGTGATCGTCCACCCATAGGTGACTTTGGTCATGTATCTACCGTAGGTGACTTGTTTCGTCCATTAAAGGAAATTGTTGTGAAATTTAGTACAAAATTAATCATAGATGATTTCAACATTCAAAAGAGTATCAAATTCTGTTTTGATATATCATAAATGATTGAGTTGAAATGTATTAAGAAAATTTTATATGTGCTTTTTTTTGTTTATATTTTATTAATACTGAATAAGTGAACTACTTATTTTACTTTCAATGTTATTATATTCCTTATTTTTTTAATGATAAAAAATGTTGTTCATGTTATGGCCTTCCAAATTCAAATTTATGAATTTTTCCATGAATAAACCGTAATATCAAGTCGTCATTTGCAACAACCATAAGATCATTATTTCATACACACAATACAATTAATATAAATTTTTTAGAACTTGGATTATAAACTCACATCGCTTAAAATAGTTTGCCACATTGAGTGGTTCATACACAGATTCACCAAAGATCTATACTAGAGACCTTCATTGTTCAATAAGGATGCATATTTTAAAATACAAAGATAACAAATTTGCCACACTTGACTTCCAAATAGAAGCATTTATTCTTATAAAATATTTAAAATGAGACAATGGTAGACCTTAAGCATAATAACCATTTAGAGGTAGCAGTACATAGGTGAAGGACAAAGTGATCGTGGTGGCGGGTATTAGCTGGCGCGAGAAGATCTCGGTGGTCGTGGAGATCTTGGTGGAGGTGGAGATTTTGGAGGTGGTGGAGGGGGAGAAGATTTTGGCGGTGGAGGGGGTGATGAGGATGGTGGAGATTTTGGTGGTTTGGATTTTGGTGGAGGGGGTGAAGACTTTGGCGGTGGAGGGGGTGAAGATTTTGGCGGTGGAGGGGGTGATGAGGATGGTGGAGATTTTGGTGGTGGTGGAGGGGGTGAAGATTTTGGCGGTGGAGGGGGAGAAGACTTTGGCGGTGGAGGGGGAGAAGACTTTGGCGGTGGAGGGGGTGATGAGGATGGTGGAGATTTTGGTGGTGGTGGAGGGGGAGAAGAGATTTGGCGGTGGAGGGGGTGAAGACTTTGGCGGTGGAGGGGGAAAAGATTTTGTCGGAGGAGGGGGTGATAAGGATGGTGGCGGTGGAGGTGATATCGACGGTGGCGATGGAGGAGATGGCGAGGGTGGTGGTGGTGGTGGTGGAGATTTGTGAGGTGGAAGGGGTGAAGGTTTTGGCTTTGGGAATGGGAATGGGATTGGGATTGGAAATATTGATGGTGAGTGTAAAATAGGAATTGTCTTTTGATCGCTTGTGGTGTAGGGTTCTTGGTCGTGAGGTAGTGGTAACAAATGTTTTGGGGGTTGATGGTCTTCATCATGTGCTTGTGATTGCAAAGCAAAGAAGTGAAGCTTATCAGCTACCACATTAGTGGCAATGAGGCAAAATGCTATAGCATAAATCATGTGAGGCCAATGCCTCGAGTTTCCAAGGGCACCCATTTCTAGCAATCCAAATTTAATCACTAGAAATTTAGTCCTTAAGCTTGCATGGTAATAATGGGAGCCGATACTTTATATACAAATCCATTGACAATGATATCTTTATTTTAATCCTCTAAAATAGATAATACTAATGCTTTAAATTTCATTAATTTTTTTTTAATTTCCTATGTATAGTTAGGCATTCAATTTAATGCAAAAGGTCATAGAGCATGCCCCTTTTAGAAGGTTATGAGATGTCCCATTAGTTGTGTTTGTATCACATAAAGCAAATGCATTACACAGTCGACCCATACATGCATAGGTATTGTATTTTATCTTAAAAGCTCCGTTATGCCACATTTACAGGTCAAAAGGATAATCCACAAGTTATGATTGCATCAAATACATTGCACGACATCATGCAATTTATCCATATATGCAAGGGTATAGTATCCTAGCTTGCAAGCCCCGCCGTTCCCTTTTCACAAGGTTGTTTGCTTTACCTCTTTTAAAAGTTTGTGGAGGGTATAATATTAAATTGTACCTTGTACGGGTCATGAGGCTTGCTGCCTTTTAAAAGGTCAAGGGTGTTCCATTAATTATGACTTCATCACATACAATTCATCACACAATCTACCTATATATACAAAGATACGGTACTTTGTCTGATAAGCTACATTGTGCCCCTTTTACAAGGTCATGGCTCATGAGGCATTCTAATAGTTATGATTGTACCACAATATATTATGCAATCTATTTAGGTTACAATGCAAACACGCCCCTAAAATTTGGGGTATTTAAATTTCTCATTCTAATGTTTCAGAATTTGGATTTGCGTCTCCAACGTTATATGCCATTTTGATTGGTAGTCCCTCTATCAATTTTTTGCTAATGTGTCTATGAAATGCCTCATATGACTATCACACATGGTAATTGGTCCAATAAAAACTTAGCACATGGATTTATCTATTAAATTTCTCCAGAGCTTACCACATCACTATTTTCTTTTAAAAAAAAAAAAACAAAATTATTTAACTTTTTTACACCTCATTATAATATCTTTTATTTTTTAATTTCTTCAATTAGATTGAAAAAAAATAAAATAAAAAACTTAAAAATACAAACCCAAATTTTATCAATCCAAAGTAGAGTTCTAGAGAACATAAAATTTCTTCAAAAAAACACACCAACTAACCATATGTGTACACACACACACACACACACACACACACACACACACACACACACACACATTCTCAACTTAAAAGGAGTCCAAGTAAAAATTAAATACTTTAAAATTTTTGAACTCTACGTTAATACCGTGTAAATATCAACCATTTTTTTTTTTTTTTTGGGAGGAGGTATATATACGGGTTTTTGGAATAGATTTACAATGCCATGATACTACTAAATTCTATTGGCTCGCAGTTCTAAACTTATCATACTCCTTCGTAATAGATTATGTATATAATTTGATCTTAAGTCTCAACAACAAGCTATTATCCTAGGGTAAACTTGGCGCAAGGTTCAACCCACCAGTAGATTGGTTCATCTAAATAATTTCATTGTGTTTTAACTACCAACTTTTTGGTTAATTTTTTTGTACATTTGAAATTTTCTTGCAGATTTCAACAATTATAGCAATGGATAATTCTTTTGAGGGCAAAACATCTTTCTTTTATATTTCTCAATGTGTAGTTACATATTTTCTGGTTTATATTTTGTTTCAATAATTTGTAGGCACCGAATTTTCTAATTCTTTAGTTTCATCTAAATTTTTGGGTTTATTTTTTGCGTTATCTAAAACTCTCTGGCATATTTCAATGGCACTTTCTCTTATATTTCTCTTTTGTCATATTTTTTTTTCTATTGTTTCAATAATTCTAGGTTTAGAATCTTCAAATTTTTTAAAATTATTTTATGGCATTATGGGAGTTTTAATGTCTGACTTTTTGCATTAGTTTTAGCAATATCTAAACATGTTTGGCAAATTTCAACAACTATACCAAGGGTTATTCTTAATTTTGCAGATAACTAATTTTTCTCTTATATTTTTATGTTGTGTAGCCATATATATTTTGTTTTGTTTCAAAAATTCCTAGGCAATGAATCTTCCCATTCGCTAATATTTTAAGCTTTGAATTCTTCATCAAATTGTGACACAAATTCAAGTCAGATATGAACAATTTATGCAATGGTATAGTTTCATTATCATTTTAATATTTCATAAAACTATTTTAGTCTACCATACAAACAATTAAATTGCCGTGCATTGTACGGGTTAGCGGCTAATTATTATTATTTTGTTTCAACATATTACCATGTAATGGCATGAAATGGTTGATTGTTTTGCCCTCAAAATGAAATTTTTCTTCAAAAACAAACACAAATAAAAGAGTCAGATCAACAACGTAGTCTACTTCGACGAGAAACTTCAAAACGATTCAATTAGTATTAAAGATTGTGGATTTATTTTCTAAACCCAAAAGGCTTGAACAAATTAGGACTTGACTTTGGACACCATATATAACTAGTGGGAAATGAGGCAAAGGTACATCAGTGTGAAACAAACACAAATAAAAGAGTCAGATCAACAACAACAAAAATTCCATATCGACCCCTTCATTAACAGGAAACCCACCCAAAAGCTAAACGAATAGCCGCAAGAGTGAAATGAACAGCCACAACCCACAAGAATAAATCCCCCACGGTGCCGATCTATGGAGAGAGAGAGAGAGAGAGAGAGAACGCTTTAGTATAAAGTGCTTAGTACATGGTTTCAATAATAGACAATAAAGCACACCGAAGAAGAGGGCAGAAACATGCCTTAGAGTAAAGTCCTGCCAAACCAGATCTTGTGGCATAAAAAAACCGTTTACTATATTGTAACAAGTGATTCTGCACTAATATGTATTTGCAAAGAAAATTAAATAATCATAAAAAATTAAAATTTCCCTATACACTTCATTCACAAAAGCAGTCTTCAGATATCATAGGATCAATGTAACTATGTTTTGAACTTAAAACCGAATCACATGGTAAGAAAACACAGACCATTATCCATCTGACTTATAAATTCCCTGCTCTAATCCTAACAGGAGAGTTAAAATCTACATAAACATTAATAGCATGTTTGGAAGTTTAGAGAGAGAGGAGATCGAGTAGAGGGGAATAGTTATCCTCCACCTTGTTTGGATGTTTTTAAAATTAGTAAGAGCGAGGGGAGTAATTAGCCCTTCCTCTTGTTTGGATGTTTTAAAAATTAGAATGGAAAGAAGAGGAAATGATTTAAATAGACAAATTTACTCCTATTTGAAAATAGACTTGCAACATTGGTCTATGATCAATTTGTTAGATTAAATAATTATTTAATCAACATTCTCATTCCATCAAATACCACTAATAAAAGTATAAAACTATTATTAACTATTATAAAATAATTTTTATTACCTCAAAAAAAATATCAAAAAAATAAAAATCCTTCATAAATTTCTACAAATTCCTCGCATTTCTCACCATCCAAACAAAGAGCTAGCTCCACCTCAGTCTATCATATGACATCCAAAAAGTAAAATTAGAATTCAAAATTTTATGAGCAACCAAACCAAACAAAGACCATGAACCAGCAGACCCACCAAGAAACAAAGACCAAGAGAGAGAGATAGAGTCTTCGCTCGAACGCTTTCAACGGAACCATTCCTCGCTCTCTCTCCAAATGCACGCTCCAACGCTCTGTGTTCTTGCAATACAACTCGCTCACCGAAATTCTCCAGCCGGAGATTAGGAATCTCACCAGTTTCAAAATCCTCAAGCTCGCGTAGAACCATCTCTCCGGTAAGATGGTTCTACGCATCTCACTATTCAGCTTATTTTTACTATTATTTCACTATTCAGCTATTTTTACTATTATTGATGGAGTGGGGATCAGGTTTTGATCAGAGTCCACGCCGATCAAAACCTGATCCCCACTCCATCAAAACTCCATCGGAACGAAACCCATGCAATTAAAACCCAATCTCCATATATGCCAATCAAAACTCCAACGGAACCCACCCGATCTCCTTCCGCCGATCAAAACCCCATCTGAACCCACCCAAAATCAAAACCCACCTCACCACACTGATCTCCACGCACGACTCGACACAACCCATACGCCCCATGATGAACTCCATGCAAAACGGCCCAAGCAACTCCAGTGGCAAGTCTTGAACGAGAGAAGGAGTGAGTACAGAGTCACACAGAGAGAGAGCCAAAGTGAGAGTGCTAAGAGAGAGTGAAGAGAGAGTGCTGAATAAAAAAAAATATATTATTTTTACAATTGAGCTACAATACCATCTTACATTTAAGTAGCACAATTGTAAATTTTTTTACAATTTTACAAATCTGGATGTAGCTCACTTTTAAGGTGTGTTTGGATACCACTTATTTTACTGAAATTGAAAAATTATTGCTAAAAGTATTGTAGATAAACGTAAAAGTTAATTGAAATAGAAGAGTGAGGCCTATAAATAGTATTAAAAAGTGCAGTGGAGCTCGTAAATAATAGTAAAAATAAGCTGAATAGTGAAATAATTTTCATTTTTCATTCTAACTCAAACGCACACTTAATGCCTTAATGCTAAAATATGCTTAGATGTGGCATTTGGAAGCCCGGATGCAAATGCTCTTACTGTCTAAGACTTTTGTAGGGTAGGTATAAAAACCATCAGAATCTAACCAAGGCCAATTTAAGTTGAGGTGTTTGCAATGTCAAAGAAACAATAATCAATTCATTATAATTTGCTAGCACCCTCTGATTCCCATATAAGTGTCAATTTTTTTCCAATATCCCTTCATTTAAGCGACTCTAGAGTGCTGTATGCATATTGCAATGGTTGTGATGAGCTAAAACTCGACCCTGGACTCTTAGTTGATTTAAAGCTAGGCTTCTACTGCCTAGCGTCTGTCAAAAGATTGTGTGATTTTTCACTATTAACTTATTGATCTTTGCAAGCTTTTATATATTTATAAATTTCTTTTTATTTTTTTTCTTTAAGCAACAAATAATCAATGGAGCATTGTATCAAAGCCATGTCCCATTTTAGTCTCTAATTATTAGACCATTTGCTCTCTAGTATAACATCCTAAATCTAATAATCTAATAAAAAATCCTATGTTTAACTAAAAAAAACCTCTCATCAATCCAACATAAATGGCCTCTAAACATTCATAATAAAAACAATCTTTTAAACATTTCGTCAAACACACAAAACACAATATAAGACACGAAAATTCAAAAAAAAAATTGTACTAATTCAAACATTAAAAAACCGATACATTGTTTTTCCCAAAATAGATTCACATCATCACAAACACCTAATCAAAAAAACAAGTAGTAGTTTTTTTTCAAAATCTAAACGTCTATCTAATCTTAAGCCCTCTCGCCTCTGATCCTCCGAGTTAGCTGGATATCCTTGGGCATGATGGTGACTCTCTTGGCGTGAATGGCGCACAGATTGGTGTCCTCGAAGAGCCCAACCAAGTAAGCCTCAGTGGCCTCTTGTAAAGCTGCGACAGCGCTGCTCTGGCCTCCATTATATGTTGTTAGCCCATATTTAATTAAAGAAGTTATTAAAAAAGCAATTATTCTTGACCCTAAATATACATCATGCACTTAATTAAAGGGGCACACACAACATGTTAAAGATCACACAATATCAGAAAAGAAAACACATTAAAACCAAATTAAACAAATATTATTAAACATCAAATTAAATCTAACATGGCAAGATTGACCAAATAAAATATGGCAAGCAAATAAACATAATCAAATAACCTAAAACAAAGAATTCGAAGTCAAACATATCAGAAAAACATGTGAAAAAAATTAATGGGTAAATTTCATTAACCTCTCCTGAGGTTTGGGTTAATACCAGCCAAGTCTAATACATTTCAAAATTGACCAACTTGATCCCTAATGACAACTTAGTCCCTAAAAAGACCAAAAAATTCGTTAGTGATACTCTCTTCTTTCTCTCACCTTCATATTTGTCTCTCTAACCAAAAATACCCAACCCAAATCTCTAAATCCATAAGAACACTACCAAAGTCCCACTGAAGGTTCCCTAAAATTGCTACAAAAAAGCACATAAAAATCACTCTTTCAAAACCCATCAATCCACTTGTAAACCCCATTGAAATCTCCTGGAAAACCCAACAAAAATCCCTAAAATCTAGAAAAAATCCTGACCAAACAACACGCAGAAAATCAATAAAAAACCACCCAAGACCCCACTGTAAACATCAGAATAGAAACCAAAAAAAAAAAAATTTAAAAAGAAAAAAAAAAAAAAAAAAAAAACCTCACACCACAAGATTGGGGTCATCATTATAACATCCCAATCAAACCCAAAAAAAAAAAAAAAAAAAAAGAGGATGAAGTCATTTTTTTTAGTTCCCACGTGCCCCACCTAACCCCACTCCCCACCACTCATTTCAATCTATCTCACCCTCTCATATCCGGCCATATCTCTCATTTGCTTCTTTTCTTTTCTTTTCACTTAAACACACGCCTCTCTATCACTCTCATCCTCCCCCACCGGCACTTCCACACCACCACCACCATTTCCACCATCATTTTTTCAGCAAGATCACCGGAAAATTGTTAAGAACCTATAAGCATCTTCATCCCTTTTTTTTTAAGATAAAAATTTCTAATCTTTTTGGTGAGTTTTACACTTTTGCTTGAGGTTATTTTATATCTAAACTTTAATAATGATATCCATATGATTTATGAGCATTGAAAGTAATATTTATGTGTTTTTATGTACGGGTTTTGTATTGGTGGAATTATTTGATAAGTGGGTACATAATTTGTGCTACTGATGACTACTTAAGGTTTATGTATAGTAGAAAATTTAGGAGTTTTAAGTTATAACATGTGATAGTTGGTAAATTTAATTTTTCCATTGTTATTGAGTTTATTTGGAGTTAGTTGAAGTTCTAACTTTCTTGTCTGTTGATTGTTTTGCCCTCAAAACAAAATTTTTCTTCAAAAACAGACACAAATAAAAGAGTCAGATTAACAACGTAGTCTACTCCATCGAGAAACTTGAAAATGATTCAATTAGTATTGAAGATTGTGGATTTAGTTACTAAACCCAATAGGCTTTAAAAAATTAGGACTAGACTTTGGACACCATATATAACTAGTGGAATATGAGGCAAAGGTGCATCAGTGTGAAACAAACACAAATAAAAGAGTCAGATCAACAACAACAAAAATTCCATATCAACCCCTTCATTAGCAGGAAACCCACCCAAAAGCTAAAAGAATAGCCGCAAGAGTGAAATGAACAGCCACAACCCACAAGAATAAATCCTCCACGGTGCCGATCTATGGAGAGAGAGAGAGAGAGAACGCTTTAGTATAAAGAGGTTAGTACATGGTTTCAATAACAGACAATAAAGCACACTGAAGAAGAGGGCAAAAACATGCCTTAGAGTAAAGTCCTGCCAAACCAGATCTTGTGGCATAACAAAAACCGTTTACTGTATTCCAACAAGTGATTCTGCACTAATATGTGCTCGCAAAGAAAATTACATAATCATAAAAAATTAAAATTTCCCTTTACACTTCATTCACAAAAGCAGTCTTCAGATATCATAGGATCTATGTAACTATGTTTTGAACTTAAAGACCAAATCACATGATAAGAAAACATAGACCATTATCCATCTGACTTATAAACTCCCTGCTCTAATTCTAACAGGAGAGTTAAAATCTACGTAAACATTAAGATCGAAAGAGACACATGTTGAGTTGCTTGTTTGGACCTCAAGATTAGAAATATTCCCCTACAAATTTGCTATAAGTTTGAAGTCCATCATCCTGGTGTAGCAAGAAAACTGTCTTCTCTTAAGTCACCCTCTTTTACCAACCTTGAATCATCAATTGATGTAAAAGCTATATCAGATAGACCTTTATGACTGTCAGACCCATGAACAGTGACAGTTTGTCTTGTTCTTAATACCTGTATCAACAAAGAATAATGAATAAACATTTTCATCATATACATTGAAAATTAAGGTGTTCTATAATGAAACTCATGTAAAGAAGGAAGAAAGGTGACATCAAATTTTTTTTTTTTTTTTTAATGGAGCCATCAAATACTTGCAAAGAACCAGACTACCAAAGGTTCACACCAACTAGAATTGCAAGTCGAATTGAGTCCCTCATGTTGTCTTCAAAAAAAAAATTACAATTATGCATGTAGTGTGGAGTGTGGGGTATATGTTACCTTCTAACAAAAAAAAGGTTAGATAATTTACAATGTTATGGGGTGTCCCTTTTACAATGTCCCTTTTATAGGCATTAGGCATATCGCTTTTACAATGTTATGGGGTGTCCCATTAGTTATGTTTGTATCGCATACAACAAGTCATCACACAATTGACCCATGCATGCAAATGTTTGAAATTTTATGTTGCAAGCTCTGTCGTGCCACTTTTACAAGATCAAAGGCTGTTCCACCAAGTCATGATTGTATCACATATGTGCAAGGTTTTGATATTGTAGCTCGTAAGCCCCGCGGTTCCCTTTTTTGAAGGTTACCCATTTCACTAGTTCCCTTTTTTGATGGTTACCCATTTCACTAGTTCATGGAGTTAGGTAGAACATTAAGTGTGCATTTAGATATCGTTTATTTTGCTGAAAACTAAAAATTTATTGCTGAAAACACTGTAGCAAAATATTTTTTATTACTCAAATTTACTGTTCACCTGCAATTTGCACTCAGCTGGTCCATGAACAGTGCCATGGACCAGCTAAAAAACGCAACTTAGGAAAACGCAAATGCAAAAAACCTTCCACAAATGCACCCTAAGTACAATTGCATCACATCTAGTACATTACACAACATATCCATATACAGAAGGGTGTGAAATTTTCTATTGTAAACTTGTAGCATTTTTTGTGCACTTTTTACAAGGTCATGGGGTGTACCCCCTTTACAAGGAACATGGAATGTTACATTAATTCTAATTTCATCGCAATACAATACGTTACGCAATATATAATGGGACATTCTAATAAACTAATAGTTATGATTGTATATTTGTATATATGCCGCTGGTATCTTACATTCTAATAAACTAATAGTTATGATTGTATATTTGTATATATGCCTATATGGTATCTTATCTAGGCTAGCAGACCTCGTTGTAGCCTTTTTACAATTACAAGGTGATGAGGCTCGCATTCGGCTCACAAATCTATGAGAGGTACAGTATGGAATCTATAAGCATTCATGAATATTACAAAAAATTCATTCTATAGAGATGTATCCGGCTTGTCATAAGGAGCAACAACAGCCAGAACATTAAATTTATTCTGGGCTTGAAGGGCTGCAAGACGAGCTTCTTCTCTAACCAATTCACTTACAGCAGTATCAAGAGATGGAGGAGGACTGCGATTCAGAAGTTGAACTCATATGGGCTCAAAGTCCTTGTGGAGTGACATCAGGAACTCATAGAGACGAAATTCATCTCTAACAGTAGCATATTGTTGAGCATCTTTTGAGCATGCCCAGGTTGGATCAGAAAGGTCAATTTGGTCCCAAATAAAGTGAAGCTGATCATAGTAGTCATTGATGGATTGCCTTGGTTCTTGCCTGAGTTGATGTAATTCAACCACTAATTGATATTTCATGGAGCCGTGAGTAATAGAGTATTTTTTGGCCAACATATCCCATGCTGATTTTGCATCTTCAAAGCTGCCCAACAGATTGGAGATAGAGGGAATGGAAGTGTTTCGAATCCATGTGAGGATCATGTGGTTGTGACTATCCCATTCAATCATGCGACTGAGGAAGGCTGTATCATCTTCATCTGCCTTCTTCACAGGAATAGTAATTACACCAGTACAATATTGCCAGAGCATGCGACTCTTAAAAAAGCTGCGCATAGCTTGAGACCAAGATA
The DNA here is from genome assembly GCA_032878915.1 of Castanopsis chinensis. Lineage (NCBI taxonomy): Eukaryota > Viridiplantae > Streptophyta > Magnoliopsida > Fagales > Fagaceae > Castanopsis > Castanopsis chinensis. The sequence goes on from JAVQMG010000084.1 coordinate 3,267,261, forward strand.
AGTAATTCTTATTCCCCTCCAATACAGTATTGATGGGGCGAGGAAGAAAAACATCATTTAGAGGCACATATGCAAAAACAAACTGCAAAAATGAAATCTACATGAAAAACTGAGTAAGAAAAACCTAGACTGAAAAAGTCAACGGTCAACACCTGGTCAAAGGTCAAAGTCAACGGTCAGAGGTGGAACTCCTCAACGGTGGCTGCTACAGGTCCGAAACCTAAGGACGATGTCTGGAGACGTCGGAGGTTCAACGGCGAAGACTGTGGCAGTTATAATGGCGAAAGCGATGTTGAGAACGGAGTAACACCAATAAAGACAAGACTGCTAAGAAAAGGTTAGAGTAGTGGCTCAGATACCATGTTAAATTACCGATTATCTCAAAAGCTTAAGCTATTGAGATATGATAAATTTAATCATTTTAACAACGTGTGAAATTACCTTTGAATAGGTGAGGCCCAACACGTGGGAATTTAAATGGGAGGTAGAGTGGAGGAGACAATGATCGAACTCAGGATCTCATGCTCTGATACCATGTTAGAAATACTGAATGACTGTATTGTATTTCTCACTGAAAGAATATACATGAGTGCCTTTATATAGGAGGCATATAAGTGTAGTACAAGTAAATATGAGTGCAGTACAAGTAAATATGAGTGCAGTACAAGTAAGAGTGTAGTGCAAGAATGTGTGCTATACAAGTAAACTAGTTGGGCCTAAAACCCAATACTATACACGTTAACACATGGATCAATCATATCTAAAATCACGGATGAATCATCTCTCCACAGCTCCACTTCATATCACACGAGTGTTATGTAAAGTTTTGATACATGAGAAGATTATATATTTCTTTTTATTTTCAAATTGTAGCAATAAACAATATTGTTGACTCTCTCTTAAATATACATCATTTGTTGAATATATATCAAGTGTTGGAAAATTTGACATTGGCCAATGTTTGGGCAAACACTATTGAATTAGCGTGAATAAGGTATCTTTGGAAAGCTCGTGACAAGTTTCATTCCAAGTGGCCACAAGTGGGAAAAATCCAAGGAATGAGTCCAAAAATAATGGAAACAATTAAACTTTAAAACATGTGTGGTAGCAACGTTATCACACTCATAACTCTCAAAAACAAAAGCCTTTGCTTTTGTTATTTTTTTCAAAACAATCTAGGTGAAAAGTTCTACAACTTGGTTTGACCCTTTCCAAATAATCTCTCAATTCTCGAGTAAAATCGAGTGTAAATTAAAGCGACAATTAGAATTGGTAACTGAGTAACGCATTTGAGGTACCACCTTTGCGCATGATTCTTGATCACATGTACAAACAAGCTCTACAATTTCATACATCACTTCCTCATTGAATCAGCACGTACCCTCAGATATCGGGGAAAAAAAGTACAATAAGAGGAATTCTATGTGCAAAGTCATACTGGGATAAGCATTAAATTTAAATGTAGAAAATTCCAAATTCTTTGCGAGAAGCCCAACATTTCGGGCCATAATTAACTTTTGATTTGGAAATTTTGTTTATGCAAATTCGGTGTGGTTGTAAAGATAATTTCATAACATTTCTAATAAGACCAAATTTTAGAAAATACCATAAAAAATCTGCAAAGTCATGGGAAAAATAGGAAAGTGCTGAAAATCATTACGAAAAATGAATAAAAAAGTGTGGGAATTTGGCATATGATCATCATGGAAGCATATCATTCATTTCCCAACTCTATATATTTGTGTGCTAGCAAGAGCAACACTTACAACATTCGTTTACCATGAGAAGGTTTTCCCGATCATCAGGACACTTACTCATAGCAGAGTAGTCCTCTCTCTATAAGCAAGAGTCCATCTTTTGGGCTTAAAAGAGTTATTGAGGTGAGGATTGGCTAAATGATTAGTGTGAAGGAACACGATTGCACCCATTGAGATATTTTCTCCCAACCTTTCTTGCTATGTCTCGGACCACTGCTTTGACTACAACTCGCTAAGTGAGGAGTTATGGTAAAAATTATGTAAAAAGTTATGGTTCTAGCATTTTTCTCTGTCTCATTGTATGTGTGTTAGTGGACTTGATTGTGCACGTTAAGGCACTACTTACTCACGCCATGCATATGTGTCCCATGTGTTGACGTTCACCAAAAATGAATAGTCTCAATGAAGCATGTATCGTCCCCTATCAATAGTGCATGCATTGTGTATCAAAGAGGGAATGCACTGTGTGGATGTTGTACACGTTGGAAATATGGTTTTGATAAGTGTTTGGGGTTAACTTTGAGCAAAAATAAGTGGAACCACACATCCTTTATGGCGTGTGTAAGTTGAGATGTTCTCCACGCGGAGATTAATATTATGTGGTCAGTGGTCACTTGGCCAAAATTATTAAGAGTGAGTGAGAATTTGTCTCCAAAAGTGTCTTCATGATCATGACTTACTTTGAAAGTAGAATTTACTTACCACCGCACACCTTTGGTGCGTTGGTCACTCCACAAGTATAAATACTTGTGGAGTATTGGGAGCAAGGGCCGGAGTTCAAATATTCAAGAGGAAGCTTCACATACATACACACTTAGATTAAGCTAGAGGAGAATTTGTATCTTGTATAAAAAAAAAAATTAGAATTTACTTGAATCTTAGGAAGGAAAGTAAAGAGACAAATTGTGGGGTAATGTTACCTATGTGTTGGACATTAGGGTGAACCCCAAGAGCCATCCCACTTTTATGGAAGGGAGAGGAGGAGGACCGGTGTAAGTGGGCCTTTATACATGCTTATGTCGTTGTCTGCACTAAAACAAACCAAATCGGGTTGGAATGGACATGGGCGCGAGTCTTTGTGGGTTGGTCCATGTTCGTCTAGTATTAAATAATTGTCTGTTTGTAAATAGACATCCCTCATTTTATTTCAGTCATTATCGTGCATAGAGTAATTAATCAAGAGAAAGATAGAGAATTTTTTTCGTTGTGCTCAAAGATTATTGTGTCTCTTATGTATATTGTTGATCATTGTTCTTGGGAGATAGACATCCAAAAGACTCGAAGTATCATTGTGAGGGACGAACTCTATCTTTAAGAAATAATGTCAAACACTAACCTTGATAATATTTTAGTTTTTCAATATATATTCTTCTAGTCTTGAAGTTTATTAATTTGTTCTATTTAATCACATATTAAAACATTTTTTTTGTTTTGCTTGTTGCTCTTGTTAATAAAGTCATAAGTAAATTATTATATATTTTATGCATTATACCCAAAAATATTAAGATCGATTTAGTTTCCTTAATTTATGTTGTGGTTTATGTTAATAAATTTAGCCTGCACTAAGATCACTTACTCATACATTAAACACAAAATATAATAATAATAATAGATCCTTTATAGAACTTGGAATCCAAACTTATATAGCTTACAGTAGTTGATACAATGGATGCTTGATACTCGTAGATTCAACAAGTATATCTAATATAGACTCTTTCTTTTTTTTTAGAGAGTTTCAATCTATATATGACGTCTGCTCCTGATGATAGCTCTTTATTATCAGACTAAGACACCAATCGATTTCTAATGTAGATGGGAATTAAACCCCAAATCTTTTGTTCATTAGAAAATATATTTGAAAATACAAGACTTACAAACTTTTCCACCCTTGACATCCAAAGGGAAGTATTAATTCTTACAACCATTAAAATTCATATATGATATGACCTTAATTAAGCATAATACAATCACCACTTGGAGGTGGGGAGTATTGGAACAATAGGTGAAGAAAATGATCATACTTCAAATCAGCCTTATCAAGATAACAAGCTACACCACAATGAGAGATAATAGGGATAGAAATTCAATTGCTTGTACTCTATCTGATCTAGTACTCTATCTACTCAGGTCATGTATATCTAATGTACTATATATATTAACAATAGCAACAGAGGAAATTTATTCAGCCAAAAGCAATCTATTACTTTATTGTTTTGAATCTATTACTTTATTGTTTTATGGTATTAGAGCACTAAAGACCCACAACATGGCAGAATTAGCTTCATCCACCTCAACCACTACTTCACCAAATACAAACGCATCCTCCTTACTAGGGGTGTGCAAAAAACCGATGAACCGAAAAAACCGGCCGAAACCGACCGAACCGAGTTCAATTTTTCAGTTCGGGTTCGGTGCGGTTCGGTTTCGGTTTGAATTTTAGAAAACCGAAATATTTCGGTTCGGTTTCGGTGTAGGATTTTTTCACCCCGAAACCAACCGAACCGAACCGAATATATATATGTATATATTTATGTAGCTTTAAAAATGTATCTCAATAGTGGCTTAGTGGTTGAGTCTCTGCGTGTTGGCTAACAGATCCCTGGATCGAGCCTTCGCGTGGGCCTTTATTTTTGTAATGTTATTTTTTAAAACCCTATTAGTTCCTATAAATACCCCCTAACACCTTTTCTTCTTCTCTTTCATTCTTCAGCCGACCTCTTCTCTCCCAACTCCTCTGTTTCTCTTCATCGGCACTTTTTTTTTCTTTTTTTTTTTTTTTTTCTTTCTTTCTCTGAGTCTCAGGGACCTTCAAGCTGCCCCCTTCCCCAATTTTCTGTCTCTCTCTAGTCTCTACAGTCTACCCTTCTCGCTTCAGTAGTTTAGCGCGACAGCGCCTCCTCATTTTTTTTTTTCCTTTGATCCTTTCTCTGATTCCCATGGCCATGCCTCTGCGCCGCCTCCACACGCCGACCTCGATCTGCCTCGTTGCCGCCTCGATCTACCTCCGCCGCCGCCTCCACACGAATCGGCCTCTGTCGCAACCTCCCCATGCCGGCTTGATCTTTTCATTCGTAGTGACATTTCTCGATAACCCTTTCTCTTTTTTGTATTTTTGTATTTTGTATTTTGTTTAATACTGAATCTGTGAAACTGTGATTGTTATTTTCTTATGTTTGAGTTGTTTTTTTTCTATTTGTAACTGTGAATCTGGGATGTTACTCAAACCGAAAACCACCGAAAAACCGACCAAAACCGAAACCCACCGAAACCCACCGAAACCGATGGTGTTTCAACTATATCGGTCGGTTTCGGTAAACAATTTTGAAAACCGAAAATTTCAGTTTCGGTTGATCAGTCAAAAAAAAACCGACCGAACCCGAACCGAAACACCCTACTCCTTACCATCTTTCATCAATCCTCACAACATTGTCACTGTGAAACTCAACCAGGACAACTTTTTACTTTGGAAAGCACAAAGCATTCCATATATGCGTGGTCAGAGAGTTTTTGGCTTCATTGATGGTACAATCACGCCACCGCCACAGGCCCACAAGTAATTCCCAATCCTAACACGACTTCAACCATTGATTAAATCGAAAATCTAGAATTTCTTACCTAGGTTTAGCAAGACCAGCTTATAATGAGCACTTTGCTGTCCTCATTGACTGAAGGAGTTCTCACTCAGGTTGTGGGCTACACCACCTCACGAGATCTCTGGATGGCTCTAGAATGAATGGTCACTTTGCAATCTCGAGCCTGAATCATGTAGATCCATTATCAGCTTGCTACGGTAAAGAAAGGTGGATCCTCGATCTCCGATTACTTTCAAAAGTTCAAGGGTTTGGCCAATACCCTTGCCGCTACTGGTCAGCCTCTCAACGATTTTGAAATCCTTTCATATCTTCTTGCAAGTCTGGGTCTTGAGTATGACCCTTTTATTACATTTGTCACTACCCGAGTCGACCCTCTCTCCATTGACAAGCTCTATGGTCATCTCCTTGCACATGAGAACCGCCTTGAGCAGCACCACAATGTTGCTGCAGAAGCTTTTCCTTCGGCAAATCTCGGTTCAAAATCCCAACCAAGTCGTGGTCGTGGTTCACAAGGGTCACCTCCCTCATCTGGTGGACGAAACAACTCTGCCTCTTCTCGTGGGCATCGTGGTAGTCAATGTGGTGGTCGTCCCACTTCTTATGGAACAGCTAGGCTCACATGTCAAGTGTGCAACAAAATGGGTCACATAGCCCTCCAATGCTATAACCGGTTCAACCATGCCTATCATGGTGAAAGCTCGAGCTCCCAACTTGCTGCCTTTGTTGCTGGTTCCCACCTTCTGCTGAGTATATGTGGTACCCAAACACTGGAGCAACCAATCACCTCACCTCAAACTTAAGTAATCTCAACCTTCAATCTGAGGAGTATGTTGGTACTGGTCAAGTTCACGTTGGTAATGGGGTAGGTTTGGCCTTCACCCACATTGGTTCCTCTTCCCTTCCTTCCTCTTCTAAATCATTTATTTTACAAAACGTTTTGCACGTTCTTCACATTACAAAAAAATTAATTTCAATTAGTAAATTCACCAAAGATAATGAATGTTTTCTTGAATTTCCTCCAAATTTTTTTTGTGTTAAGGATCGAGCTTCAAGACTCATCCTCCATCGCAGGCCGAGTAAAGCTGGGCTCTACTCCTTTTTCTCATCCTCTTCTAGACATCATCCATATGTTGCCATTTTTGGAGAACATGCATCCCTCACTGCTTGGCATGGTCGCCTTGGACACCCTGCCCTCCGCACTATTCGTCAAGTTCTTTCAAAATTTCAGCGTCCCTTTGTTGCAAATAAAACATCTGATGTATGCTCTGTTTGTCAAAAGGGCAAAAGTCACCAGCTTCCTTTTACTACTACCAATTCTGGGTCTAGGTTTCCTTTGGATTTATTATTTGCTAATGTATAGGGTCCTCCTATTGCTTCAATAAATGGTGCACGTTACTATGTTAGTTTTGTTGGTGATTTTAGTCAATATACATGACTATTTCCCATTTCTTCTATATCTGATGTGTTTCGCATTTTTTCACAATTTCATATCCATGTTCAACAATTTTTTGAAAGGAAAATTAAGGTCATTCAAACTGATTGGTATGGTGAGTTTCAAAAGTTAAATCTTTTACTTGCAAAATTAGCCATTTCTCATAGAATCTCTTGCCCTCACACTCATCAACAAAATGGATCAGTGGAAAGGAAACATCGTCATATTGTTGAAACAGGTCTCACACTACTGTGTCATTCATCACTATCTCATCCCTTTTGGGATGATGCATTTGAAACAGCATGTTATTTGATAAATCGTTTATCTACACCTATTTTGAACAACAGATCACCTTTTGAACTCCTATTCCAAAAGATTCCTAATTACTCATTTTTGAAAATTTTTTGGTGTGCTTGTTGGCCACTTCTACAACCTTACAATCATAACAAAATTCAATTTCGTTCTGCTCAATACATTTTTTAGGCTACAGCTCTTCTTATCATGGTTATAAATGCTATCATCCCCCATCTGGCAAAATCTATGTTTCTCGTAATGTGGTATTTGATGAAAATTTATTTCTATATGCTACTAACTATGTTCTTGCAGCTTCCTCTCAATCCTCTCCATAGGTTGCATATCTCCCTTCTTCTCTGCCTTCCATCATTGGGTCTCTACGTGCTCCACAATCAACCGCTACGTCATCAGTATTAAGATCTCCTCCTACACCACCAAGTCCAAGTACTTCACCCACCACACAACAATTGCCTCTTTCTGACTCCAATCCACAAGCTCCACCTACACCACCACAAAATCTTCATCCTATGCAAACACGATCCAAATCCAACATTTTCAAACCCAAGCACCCTTCAATGCCGCTGTTCGATATCCTTTACCTCAAGCCTTACTTACCTCTTCCTCACCAACAAATACTGAACCTACATCCTTCACTGTTGCTTCCGAGCATGTTGAATGGCGTAAAGCCATGAATGTTGAATTTGACGCTCTCCTTCGCAATGGCACCTGGACTCTAGTTGCTCCTTCTCCTACTATGAACATTGTGAGCTGCAAGTGGGTATTTCGCATCAATAGAAATACCGATGGCACGATTGACAAGTATAAAGCTCGCCTAGTCGCCAAAGGCTTTAACCAACAGCCTGGGGTTAACTTCGGTGAAACTTATAGTCCTGTGGTGAAGCCTACTACAATTTGTATTGTTCTTTCGATAGCTATCTCTTTTGGGTGGACTATACGTCAACTTGATGTTTAAAATGCATTTCTTCATGGTTTGAAGATGTCTACATGGCTCAACCACCTAGCTTCATCCATCCAACCTATCCACATCATGTGTGCAAACTCCAAAAGACACTTTATGGCTTAAAACAGGCCCCTCAAGCATGGTTTTCTCGCCTCAGCAACAACCTTTCTGAGATGGGCTTCATGGGGTTCTAAGTCTGACTCTTCTCTCTTCATTTACAAATCTGCCAACCTCATCATCTATGTTTTGGTTTATGTTGACGACATTATTGTTACTGGCTCTGATTCACATGTCATCCACCATCTTATCACCTACCTATTGGATTTTGCAATCAAGGATTTGGGACCATTACATTTCTTTTTGGGCATTGAAGCTATATTTTTTTTTAATGGTCTCTTCCTTACACAACATAGATCTATCATGGATCTCTTAAGTCGTACAAAGATGACCTATGCCAAGCCTATCTCCTCTCCTATGTCCTCTGCTCATGCTCTCTCTGCCTGTCATGGTGATTCATTGCCCGATCCTACTGAGTATAGGAGTACATTGGGTGCTTTGCAATATCTTTCTCTGACTAGACCTGACATTTTCTTTGCAGTTAATAAGCTTTGTCAGTTTATGCTTCGTCCCACCACCATCCATTGGCAGGCTGTCAAGCATATACTACGCTATCTCAAGCACACTATTTCTCATGGTCTCCTTCTCACAAAGAGCACCTCATCTTTGCTGGAAGCCTACTCTGATGCTGACTGGGCTGGCTGCCATGATGACAAAAAATCAACTGGTGGCAACTGTGTATTTCTTGGCTCCGATCTCATCTCATGGAGCTCTCGCAAACAGCCAACAGTGTCACCCTCAAGTACAGAATCAGAATATCGCTCCTTGGCCACCACTACTGCTAAACTTCTATAGCTTTAATCTCTCTTACAGGAACTTGGCTTCTTTCTTCCTTGCCCACTAGTTCTTTGGTGTGACAACATTGGAGCCACCTACCTCACTGCGAATCCTGCCTTTCATCCTAGTACAAAACACATCGAAATTGACTTTCACTTTGTTCGTGACCGTGTTGCTACTCGATGTCTTCTTGATGTACGGTATCGCTCCACTAAGGATCAAGTTGCTGACATCTTCACCAAACCGTTGATTTCTCATCACTTTGAGCTTCTCCGTGCCAAATTCAACGTTCATTCCACTCTGTTTCATTTGCGGGGGCATATTGGAACAATAGGTGAAGATAATGATCATAATTCAAATCAGCCTTATCAAGATAACAAGCTACACCACAATGAGAGATAATAGGGAAAGAAATTCAATTACTTGTACTCTATCTGATCTAGTACTCTATCTACTCAAGTCATGTATATCTAATGTACTATATATACTAACAATAGCAACAAAGGAAATTTATTCGGCCAAAAGCAATCTATTACTTTATTGTTTTGAATCTATTACTTTATTGTTTTAGGGATCACTTGTCGTAGCAAGCAGGATTTGAAGTAGTGGAGATGGAGGTGGAGACATATGAAGTTATAGTAGTACGTTGGTGTTAAGAACTTATAGTGGAGAAAGTGACTTGTAGTGATAAGAAGGTGGAGGTAGCGGCAGCTACATCGGCGAGAAATTGTTGACATGTGGCGGTGGAGGGGAGAAGGAGGTAATGGTGATTTTTAAAAGCAAGGAGGTGGAGCTTGGGGAGATACAAAGGAGGAAGTGCATTAAGGAAGTTAAGTACTTCTTGTTCATTGAACGGAGGAGGTGACTTGTGATGGCTTGGCAGGTGGTCTTGCGAGTCAGGTGCTGGTGGTGGAATAAGGCGTGGAGGATAGTCATCAAATTGGTGGTGGTGAAGCAGACATGTTAGGCTTATCTACAACCACTTTAGAGCGCTTACAGCAGTGAAGCTAAATAGCTATATATCTATTTTTGCTTCACCAAAACACAAATTCATACTACAGTAGTGGAGCTAAAGGTAAAATGTTTACCTCCATTGCTATAGTGCACAGCTATATATGGTTGTGCACTGTAGCTGAGAGCTAAAAAACTTAATTTTTTATTTTGTGTTCACACTACTTTTTTATTTTTTATTCTTTCTACATCTCATTCTCCTTTCTTCATGCTCTCTCCTCACCACCTCTCCATCTCTTCTTTCTTCCTCCATAGACTCATCACTGATCTACACAAACCCAGCCGCCACAGACCCATCGTTTCCGACCCACGCTCGGCTGCCAACCTGACCCATCTCAGCCTCTCTTCTCTATTTTCGGCGTTTCGGCTTGTGTTTCGGCTTTGTGTTTTGGGCTATGCTTGTGTTTCGAGCTGTGCTTGTGTTTCGGCATTGTGTTTCAGGCTGTGCTTGTGTTTCGGTTTGTGTTTCGGGATGGGTTTTTGTTTTGAGCATTCGGTTTGGCTGTGCTAATTATTCTGGTTTCTTTTTTTGTTCTTCTTCACTGGTTTTGATGGGCACGGCGGGGTTGTGATTGTGCAGTGATTTTTATGGGTTTGATGGTAGTTGTGGTTGTGTGTTGGTAGTTGAATGAAATATTACTTGTAATGTTTATATTATTTTATTATGTTAAAAGCTAAAATAAAACCACTACTATATGATATAAGAAGGTAAAATAAATAAAATGACTTTTTGTGGTGTTAAAAAGTTAAAAATTTAGCTTCACTGCTACAAATGCTCTTAGTAATTATGAGGCAAAATGCTATAGCATAAATCATATGAGGCAAATTCCCTGAGCATAAAATAGTACCCATTTCTTGCAATTTAGTTCTAATTGCTAGAAAACTAGTCCTTAGGCTCTGCATGTTAACTGTGAGAGATAAGCCCTTATATACAGCTAACTTGACAAGAATATATTTGTTTAACCCTTTACAACAACTACATTTTAATATTTTATACTAGTTTTTTTTCTTTTCTCTATGTGTGAAACTAGGTTTACATCGATACAGTTTTCCTTCTTTTAACTTTCCTATTTCGTGTATTTTTAGTTGCTTGTCATTATACTTTTTCTTTTCTTTTCTTTTTTTATAGAATCAGCCACCTGCCATTATTTGTTGCAATGATTGTGACTGAGATCATGTGACTGTGTGAGAACTAAGAAGTCACTCGACTAAGTATGGTTATATTTGTTTTACTATAAAATGTTTTTATTATATTCTCGATGAAAGCATTTTAATCAAAATATTTCTAGTGTTTGGAATGGGATAAAATTTTCGAAATACAAACCACCAAAACGGGTGCCTCCAAGCCACCATCTACGTCTTCTACCACCAAATTGATGGCCCTAGCCATTAAATGGGAGGGGGAGGGGGTTGTAACCTTGTACATGTTTTTGTAAAATGATTTATCAAGTAAAATATTTTACAGTCAATTGAAAATTTTTTCAGTTTGACCAACATTTTACAATAAAACAAACACTATAAAATGTTAAAAATATTTTCTGTACAGCAAAACAAACCTAAGAGTTTCTCCAGTTTTTTTCACAGTTGTCTTGACTGATTGTCAGAGTCAATGATCGTGACTTAGCATTTAGCTACCATATATTTTATGTAACTTGCTGTCTAAATGAGCATGAAAAATTACCAATTTTCTAATATACTTTCGTGTGACTCCCTGTGTACTCAATGGTTGTGATAAGCAAAAACTTGGTCATAGTTGTTTTAAAGCCAGAATTAAATTGCCTATCAAAAGATTTTGTAGATAAAATTCTGCCAAATTTTCGCAGCAAATAGATTGGGGCTGGCAAAAGAAATCTTTCTTGACTACAAAAAAAGAAATTAGCAATCAGATGCACTAATTGAGATATGAAGTTGAGATTAAAATTTTAATTATAATATGTGCCTCAATATTTTAAAAAATAAAAAATTAAGGACAACATTAAAATTAACTGCAAAAGCAAATAGAAATCATAGCTGACCCTTGCTATGCAACTTATGCCTAATTGAAAAACACCAATGGTAAATTCTACTTGTATTAACTTTTAAATACGGAATTGTGCGCACCCAAAATTGGCGAATGGGCCTTAGGTATGTTGGGCTCACAATCTATTTGTTTGGTGGGCTTTTAGCGTTTCCTGCAATGGGGTGACTCCTTGCTGGATTACCCCTAGTATTTCTGTCTTCTTCTTCTTCCTTCTCCCTCTTTTCCTTCTCTTCTTTTTGTTTCTCCTCTTTTTGTTTCTCCTCCCCTTGCGCGCCCCTGCTTCTGATATCCCTTTGCCTATTTATAGCCGCAGCTGGCTGGTTTAGTGGATGGGGAGGTCCAATGCCATCTTCTCTAAGTGGTGAGCAATTATGAGCGTAAAAGGGCACAATGGTGACATCGGAACTTGATTCCATTGTCACTTTGTTTCCAGGCAAAAAGCTTTCGAGGTAGCATGGCAACACAGGCTGATGATCGGCGAAGCCGGCGGGGCTTTAGGCATCAGGTGCAGACAATACGCGGATCGTTTCTGCCGACCATACCTAAGGTGGGTTCGCTATTGGCTTTTGGGGTACTTGATACAAGCCAGGTCGGTTTTAAGTGGGGCCCTTTAAATTGTTCGGTGCCGGGCTTACGAGGAGACGGTCGTTCTTGTGGGCCTAGGATTAAACGGGCCTGGGGCATGGCCCATTAGTGCAGTTATTCTTGTGGGCTTGAAGATGGAGGGCCTAGGGGTTCGATGCCCGTACAGGAATCATTATCTTTTATTCATCCCCAAAAGAAACAAATGATAAAACAAGAGGTGGATTCCTAGTACGAGACACGGTATTGTATTTAAGATTCAAATTGTAATGTTTCGTGCCCTTTGAATGTTGAATCACTCAAAACTATGTTTAGTACTTCGCACTTTTTTTAATCCAAATCTGTTTTAGTTGCTACCCAAGAATTCGCAAATATGGATAGAGTTTAGGAATTCCTCCAATTGGGTTATGTGGCTTATTTTATGATTCAATTTATTTTTACTCTATTCATAAACTTTACTATACTTTTTAATATTATTCATGAATTTCACTATGCTATTGCAATTAATTTTTACTTTTATCAACAATACTTTCAATAAAATATTTTCAATTTCAAAAACATAAACAGATCTTAAACAAACTCTTAAAAAACTAAGTGATGTTGAGTCAAGACACATGTCAATGTTTTATGATGCCACCTAATCCAGTTTAGCAAAATTCCTCTAAACTAGGTTGCATATAAACTTTTTGCTTTGGGTTTAGACTTGATACCTTAGTTACTATAAGAAACATTTTCCTTCAAACTAATGACCTCCGTTTCATGAAGCACTGTTGTCAATCGATTATGCAATCCCTGGGGATTATGAATGTTAGCATCCCACATCAAGCACCGAGCCAATTTTCTTTTAATCAATTTAGCATCAAAGCAACATTTGGTTAGAACAATCACAATCCAACTAGGGCCAATTTAAGATAAGGTGCATGTATTTTGCAACGTAAAAAATAAAAAAAGAGCAATGCAACATTTAATTTAGGTTCACAAAGACAACCAGTTTGCCAGCACCTTCTGATTCTCATTGATCTTTGCAACTTTTTCTCTATGCAACAAATAATCAATGGAGTAATGTATCAAAGCCATGTCCCATTCTAGTTTCTAATTATTAGCCCATTTGCTCACTTGTATAACATCCTAAATCTAATCAAAAATCGTATGCTTAACTAAAAAAAACATCTCATCAACCCAACATAAATGGCCTCTAAACATTCATGCTAAAAACAATCTTTTAAACATTTCGTCAAACACACAAAACACAATATAAAACACGAAACTTCAATCCTTTAAAAAACCATTACATTGTTTTTCCCAAAATAGATTCATATCATCACAAACTACACAAACACTTAATCAAAAAGAACAACAAGTAGTAGCTTTTTTTTTTTTCAAAATCTAACCCGTCTATTTATCTAATCTTAAGCCCTCTCGCCTCTGATCCTCCGAGCGAGCTGGATATCCTTGGGCATGATGGTAACTCTCTTGGCGTGAATGGCGCACAGATTGGTGTCCTCGAAGAGCCCGACCAAGTAAGCCTCGGCGGCTTCTTGTAGAGCCGCGACGGCGCTGCTTTGGAATCGGAGGTCGGTCTTGAAGTCCTGAGCGATCTCTCTCACCAGCCTCTGGAATGGGAGTTTTCGGATCAGAAGCTCCGTGCTCTTCTGGTACTTCCTGATCTCTCTCAGAGCCACCGTTCCTGGCCTGAACCTGTGTGGCTTCTTCACTCCTCCGGTCGCCGGAGCTGACTTCCTGGCGGCCTTTGTTGCCAGCTGCTTCCTTGGCGCCTTGCCTCCAGTGGACTTACGAGCCGTTTGCTTGGTACGAGCCATTGAGAGAAGGGTAAAGATCTGTTTGGTTGGTGGGAAAATGAGGGAAAAGTGAAGAGAAAGTGTGTTTGCTTGTTGTGATGTGAAGAGAGAGGGTTTGGAGTATTTGTAGTGTGGTTTTTGGGGAAAATAGAGAGGCGGGAGATTGTGAAAATTTTGGGGAGTTTTGAAAGTTTTAGAGAGTGTGAATTTGGAGCGTTGATTTCAGGGAGTCATGTACGGTGAGGATTGGTTTGGAGGAGAGTGACGCGGATCGTAATCCGTGGCACTACCATTTGACCAATAGGATTGTTTTGTGAAATCTATTCGCGGGATTTATTATTTGGCGGAAATTTGTAACCTTTTGATTTATTATTTGGGGTGACAATTTCAATTCGGGTTTTGGGCCTATGACGAATTGTGGATTTTTTGGGCCCAGTTAGGTTTGGACTCTTCAAGATGTCCCCAAAATAGTTAGAGCCTCAAACCCAATTTCTTTCCTTTTTTTTGCCCCTTAAATCGATAGTGATGAAAAATGGGGATTTAAATTTTGAATTCTAGTTCTCTTTTAATTTAGGAAATCAGCTTATGTTACTAACTTAATTAAGGAGGAATAACAATAAAAATAACTTTTTGAGCACCTATGTTAGACTTGTAGAATTACAAATAAATTTTTCAGATAAATTATACTATCTTCCGTTAAGATTTTACAAAATTAGACTCCTTAATGTTCTAAAAAATAACATTTTCACCCTTAAGATTTATATATAAATGCTATAAATAAGTCAATGCAACTTCACACTGATACTTTTCTAACAAAATATTTCATTTTTGAAAAAGTATTTTTACTCAAACTATGAAAGAAAGGAAATGATACTCCCCTTTAGGTTTGTAAACATATGGTACTCCCTTTACAAACTTTTAAATCATTTGTAGATACGAAATATTGTGTTGGAGAAGTAATGATGGGAGAGGGCATGTACTAATATGTTTCATTTATACAAATCTCAACTACAACTGTCATTCCAAGAAATGTTTGGAAGTGGAGAAAGTGTCATTTCATGAAACATTTTGGAAAAGTATGAGTCATTTATATATATGAAAAAAAAAAAATTTGTTCAGATTACTTTTCTTGACTTTTTCAATCAATCAAATAAACACACTCAAGGAATGAAATCTGTTAGTCTCACCACTAGCACAGTAAATTTTCAAAATTATGGTATCACATCATGCATGCGTTTGGGAGCTGAGTTTTGCACGTTGAAGCTGTGTTTGCATTTTTTGACTAGTCCCTTGACACTGTTCATGAACCAACCAAAGCATAAAAACGTGTGAACAATGTTCGCAATTAGTGTTTTACCTTTTAAAAAATATTTTTTTACAATATTTTTAATAATAAATTTTTAATTTTCAGCAAATAAAAAGTATCTAAACAAAATCCAAGTTAAGCAATTTACCATCTCCCTCACTTAAAAAATCAAGTTCACCGCATGCAAATCACAGCCCAAACAATCACATTGTCAACCATTAGTCAAAGTACTGCGGCTAAAATACATCATTACAATAGTTTTATTAGAATAATAATTTCAACACTTAAAGATGAAAGGATCAAATACTTCGCATTAAATCTCCACACACTCATGCAGAAATTAGAATACACAAATGAGTTATCAATAAAAAGAAGTTTTCTTGTACTTATAATATCACACACTACACTACACAAACTCTTCACTATTTCACCCTTTCTTCCTTATCTTCCTATACTGGATGCAAGCCATTAACTCCTATCACCTAAAAGAGAAAACTCGCACTGCTTATTACCTACACATTCAAGCCAAAATATTTGATAGTCAAAATTGCAACAAAAGAAGTGTTTCCTTCTCATCCTAAAGAAATGAAAAAAATGTATGCAATGAAACCAAATCACTGTCCAATAAAGTAGATGATGAATCTTATGATTGCCGGTATGATAACAAAAACCACAATTAACCAAAGCACAATAATAAACCATAAAAAACGGTGAAATTGATATTGATATTGATAATGATAATGAACACAGCTAAAGCAATCTAATTAGATATTAGATTTCCACAATTCTACACAAACATAACAAAAACATAAAAAACAGAGATTCCAGATCTAAACAACGAAAACCTAAACACAGATCTAAATCGACTACACCAGCTTTCTCTAAGCCCTCTCGCCTCTGATCCTCCTAGCGAGCTGGATATCCTTGGGCATGATGGTGACTCTCTTGGCGTGAATGGCGCACAGGTTGGTGTCCTCGAAGAGTCCGACCAAGTAAGCCTCGGCGGCTTCTTGAAGAGCCGCGACGGCGCTGCTCTGGAATCGGAGGTCGGTCTTGAAGTCCTGAGCGATCTCTCTCACCAGCCTCTGGAACGGGAGCTTTCGGATCAGAAGCTCCGTGCTCTTCTGGTACTTTCTGATCTCCCTCAGAGCCACGGTTCCTGGCCTGAACCTGTGTGGCTTCTTCACTCCTCCGGTCGCCGGAGCTGACTTCCTGGCGGCCTTTGTTGCCAGCTGCTTCCTTGGCGCCTTGCCGCCGGTGGACTTACGAGCTGTCTGCTTGGTACGAGCCATTTGGAGAAGGGGAAGATCTGTTTGGTTGGTGGGAAAATGAGGGAAAAGTGAGAGAGAAAGTGAGTTTTGATTGTTGCGATGTGAAGAGAAAGGGTTTGGATTGGGGGTATTTGTAGTGTGGTTTTGGAGAAGCGGGAGGTTGTGAAAATTTTGGGGGAGTTTTTGAAAGTTTGAGAGAGAGTGAATTTGGAGCGTTGATTTGGTTGAGTAATCTACGGTGTAGATTTGTTTGGAGGACAGTGACGCGGATTGTAATCCGTGGCACTATGGATTGACCAATAGGATTTGTTTGTGAAATCTATTCGCGGGATTTATTATTAGGCTGAAATTTTTAACCTTTTGGACCTGGCGGTGAAATTCTATAAATCTTTTGTTGGGCTTGGGCCTAGTTAACATCAAGCCCAATTTCATTCTTTTTCTTTCTTTTGATTTGAGAGTGATAGAAAATGGAGGATTTAAATTATGGTTCTCTTAATTTAGGAAAGCAGCTTAGGTTATTAAACAAGGATATTGACCAAGGCCTCAAATAGTTTAACACTGATAAATAATAAATTAGTTAAGGAGTAGAAAACAGTAAAAATAAAAATAACAATTAGACTTTAGAGCACCCATGTTAGACTTGCAAATTTGCAAATAATTTTTAGATTAAATTATACCATTCTCCGTTAAGGTTTCGCAAAATTAGATTTCATCAAACATTTTAAGAAATAACACTCCTTCCATTCAGATTTATATATAAATGCAATAAATAATTCAATGCATTTTCACATTGTAACTTCTCTAACAAAATATTTCATTTTGGTTTTTCACCAAAGGAAGAAAAAAAATCCCTCTCATTTTAAAATATATTTTTATCCAAACTATAAAAGAAAGGAAACGATACTCTCCCTTCAGGTTTGTGAACATATGATGATACTCCCCCATTGAAATTACTTTTATTTATTTTTTTCAGTGAATTTAATAAACCCACTCAAATGGCAAACTCTGTTAGCCTCGAATTAGGATAGGGTTGGTATTGCACCCAATGCAATTACCCTCATTCCCCTAAAAAGAAACTACTCTTACTTTTTAACTTTTCCTCCTTTTTTTTTTATTCAATGGTTGAGATTAAAGTTGTTTTTTTCAACTTTAAATCCCAGTTATTTAGAACTGTGGTGTTATGTGCAATACCTCAATCTGCTAGGCTGACCACAAGCATGCTTTTCGATCCAATCAAGTCAGGCAATTTACCATCACTATCTTTTGCAAAGTCAAAATGTTGCCACGGAAGTTTTATTAAAATAATAAATTCAACACTCAAGACTAAAGTATCAAATGCTTTACAATAAATCTCACCAAACTCATGTAAAATACACAAAGGAGTTATAATATTACAAAATCATTACTAGTTTACTCTTTACATTCTTATTTTCTCACAGGGTTACACCTATCTCACTTATTGTATGCCACACTTTTCGATGCCTTGATACATTAGTAAAAAGTAGTATATAGAGAACAAATAGGAGTACATCTGTGTCTTTCTCAAAAACAGGCTTGAGACCCCATACAAGACCGTTGGATTTAAACACTATCAATCGTTTGAAAATTAAAGAAGGCTATGACCAGTATTTTGTGGATACATTGCATTCAAGTATTCAACCAATACATTGCATCAGCAACAAACACAGTTTTAAGGCCTCTATGCAGACTCCACTATTTTACGGTTCCACCCTATCAATTCAAATTAATTTCAAGGACATATTCCATTCAACCAACTTGTCTTTAAATATTGCCAAAACCTCATTATCAACTAGGAACAATTACCAAGTGTCAAAAACCTTTAACCAAATTTCTAAACCTTTAGATTTTTTTTTTTTTTTTTTTGAGAAAGAAAACCTTTAGATTTAAAACAACAGTAATAATCACAAACAACATTCACTGCGTTCATCCACAAATTCATTATCCAAATTATGCAATGTTGAAAGACTAACCAATCCACGTCTGTTAATAGAATCACAGTAAATTCCATAAATAACAAAATAGCTATTAATCAATCCTTTGGTTTATTAAAGCTACTGTAAAAAAAAAAAAAATTCTTTGCAATTATTCCTTATAGATCGTAAAAAGTTTAAAACCACAATTAACTAAAACACAATAATTAAAACACTAGTATATATTCCTCAAAAAAAAACAATAAAACACTAGTATATATCACAAACAACACTAGTACATACTTTCATGTGTATTATAATAAATATTACTGTATCTCAAAAAAAAATTTATAGGGATGTTTATCCCAAACCGGTTATGTGTGTCTAGTGTTCCTTATGTATAAACTCAGTCTACTACTACAAGAGTTAGGTCATTTTAATAGTGGTACTTTGGTTATGTAATATCTTATAAAAAAAAACACAACAATTAAATATATAAAAAAAAAATGAAATTTTCTTGATCTCTCTCAGAGCCACGATTCCAGGCCTGAACCTTTGTGGCTTTTTTACTCCTCCGGTCCCCAGAGCTGACTTCCTAGTGGCTTTGGTTGCCAGCTACTTCCTTGGAGCCTTGCCACCAATTGATTTCTTAGCAGTTTGCTTGGTATGAGCCATTTTGTGGAAATTAGTTTAGGGTTTGTGTTTGTTTCTCGAGAAAGTGTGGGACACTAAAAGTGTATGTTAATGGATGACTACCACTTTATATGAGCTTTGAATACTCATCCAATGTGTCTATTATGCAATTCAACAAAATGCACAGTTTGTCAAGTTTAATACTATTTTTTCATTGGTTAAAATTGCAATATAATTAATACGTTCATCTTTTTTGGTTAATAGTAGAGCAACCCACTTTGATACTAATCCAAATTGCAAAGTTTTTATTTTTATTTTTTATACATAAACTTTTATTAAAAAAACAAACTAAGACACAAAGAGAGTATCCTCCAAAGTTCTAAAAAAAATTTGAGTGATTGTTTGGCGATAGGGGTTTGGGGTTATTTATAGTAGGGAGGAATAGGAAGTGGGAAGTTTTGAAATTTTGTGTTTCTTCAAAATTTTTTGAGGGAGGGAGTATGGACTAAGGACCATTGATGACCGAGAAGATCAACGGCTGATGGACGTGTCACACGGATCGTGATACGTGCCATTAGTTAATATGTCACCCTAAAAAAAGACAAATAAAAAGAGAGTAAGGATTAAATATAACTACGTCTAATCTATTAACATAATAATTATATTGCAATCTTTTCCAAATTGCATAGTTTGTCAAGTTTGATGCACCTAAAAAATAATAATATTGTTTAACGTATTAATTATATTGCAATCTTGTCCAAATTGCGTAGCAATCTTATCCAAATTGCACAGTTTGTCTAGTTTAATACAATTTTTTCATTGGTTAAGATTGCAATATAATTAACACATTCATATTTTTTGGTTAATAGTAGAGTAACCTAGTTTAATATTTATCCAAATTGCAAAGTTTTTATTTTTTTAATTATATTGCAATCTTATCCAAATTGCATACAAGCTTTGAAATTTGGATAAGTATCAAACTGGGCTACACTACTATTAACCAAAAAATATGAACGTATTAATTATATTGCAACCTTAACTAATGAAAAAATAGTATTAAACTTGACAAACTATGCAATTTGGATAGGATTGCAATATAATTACTATCTTAATAGATTAAAAGTAGTTATTTTGCATACAAACTTTTTTAATGATTTTGCATATAAAGTTTTTATTTTTTCTATACAATACTTATATTAAAAAAATAAACTAAGACACAACAAGAGTATAATGAAGTTGTGAAAAAAACTTTGAGTGATTGTTTGGCGATTGGGGTTTGGGGTTATTTATAGTGGGGAGGACTAAGAAGCAGGAAGTTTTGAAATTTTGTGTTTCTTCAAAAATTTTTGAGGGAGGGAGTATGGAATGAGGACCGTTGATAACTGACAAGATCAACGGCTGATGGACGTATCAAGCGGATCGCGATCTATGCCATTAGTTGATGTGTCACCCTAAAAAAAGACCCAAAAAAAAAAAAGTAAAGATTAAATATAACTACGTCTAATCTATTAACATAATAATTATATTGCAATCTTATCCAAATTGCATAGTTTTTCAAGTTTAATGCACCTAAAAAATAATAATATTGTCTAACATATTAATTATATTGTAATCTTGTCCAAATGGCATAGCAATCTTATCCAAATTGCACAATTTGTCTAGTTTAATACTATTTTTTCATTGGTTAAGATTGTAATATAATTAATACGTTCATATTTTTTGGTTAATAGTAGAGTAACCTAGTTTACAACTTATCCAAATTGCGAAGTTTTTATTTTTTTTTATTATATTGCAATCTTATCCAAATTGCATACAAACTTTGAAATTTGAACAAGTATCAAACTGGGTTAAAGTTTTACCAGAGGGAGGAAGGAGATCAATTTTCCCAAATAGCAGTTGGGTGATCAAGGACATTAGCTAATGAAGATTCTTTAATGAACTAGCCCATTTAGAAGCCCACAAAACCATTGGTGACATGCCGCGCTTCATGCACATGACATTCAATGCACTAGCCCCTTCAAAGCACATGTCTCGAGTTTTTGTACTGAAAGCTCATGGGCTTGACCACACGTCAAATTTCTAAAATCATTTTCCTTCTTGCAGGCAATGGGTGGTGTGAATTCAGGAGGGACCTTGAAAAGGCCTTTTCAAAGTTATTTAGGATGACACCACATTACATTGTTTGGATAAGGAAAGGGGAGTAGAGGGAAGAAGGAGATGAAGAGTTTAATGAACCTTTTAGATTTTTTTTAACGCCCAGGATGAGGCGTTTTAGGGGATTTTGAGGGTTATCTTATCCTTTCAAACCCCTCCTTTTTAATTTTCTCATATTGGGGGAATTTGGAAGGGATTGGAGGATAGAGATTCCACTTATACTTAAGATATTTAAATTGTTAATTTTGTGCCTTACAGAATCAGTTTTTATCTATTTCTCTAATATTAACAAAAAAGGATCATAATTGTCAATTTAAAAAATCATTCCTCTTCTCGCTCTTATCCATACTTAATTTTTTACATATTCAAATAAAGGAGAAGTATATTTACTCCTCTTTTCACTACTTACTTTTTACATCCAAACTAAGGGAAGGGATAACCATTCCTCTCCTCTCCCTCGTCTCTTTAACCTCAAATACACTGTACACGGGGGAATAAAAAACTTAACACAAGTTTCTTTCACTTGAAGAGATTTAGTATGTTTGAATTATGATCAACAAGGTCTTTTAGACAGTCAGAATGCCTTTCGGATCCCCAAGGAGATTTGCCAGCTATGTACAACCAATTATTCAACTCATACGAAAAGGAGAAGAAGCAAAAGAAAATAAAAATTTCCACTTACTATAATCACATAGTCATTCTCACATACACGCACCCACATAAGGCCATGACTTACAATTGCATATTCTGATTTTGTAGTTTTGTCGTGTTGTTTCTGGTTCTATACTTTCTATTCTGGATTTTCTAAGCCAAAGCAATTTCTACCACATTACATGCCTAGTTTTGAAACTTCTCTATTTACAACCATTAACAAAAGAAAGCACCTTAATTGAAAAACCAGAATCATACCCAATTGCTTGCAAGTGCAAAATCATGGAATCTAAAGGAGGATTCCCCAGCCGTGTCTCGCTCAAGCCTTATTTCTGGTCCATGATCACCAACAACTCTACTACTACCACTAGGAACTTCAGGTGGCAGAAGCTGTATTTGATTCTCATCAGGAAGGCGTGACAATTGAACTTCAGGCGGTAATGGCATAACAGAAGGGGTAGCAGCTCTAGACCTGTTGGCACCACTTGGTACAGCCAATGCTCTATCCCACAACAACACATGAATGGTAATTGGAACCTTGGCATGCCGGTGCAATGAGAGCTTCTGGCTGAGTGAAACAGTGTCAAAGCATCGAATTGCTCCCGTTGATGAAACTATCCATGGTAGGACCTTCTGATTGGCAACTCTTGAGACCACCAGCAGCCTAGATGAGTTCGTAGCTTCTTTATACAAATTGTGTAGTCCTGACCGAGTCGAAGGTGCATTTTCATCATCATCAATAACTGATGAGATGAAAATAAATCCCTGTTGGTAACAAACAAAATATAAGCAAATTGCCTTGAGAAGTTATAAATCCAACTAACTATAGCATCAGCATATCCTCAGGGCCTGGAGAGTAAGTTAGCAAACCTCTTCTGTACGGCTAATAGCGAATCCAAGCTTTGTGTCGTCTTCTCTTAGCTTGATTTCAATTGCAAACTCTCCTCCAAGAGAAGCATACCAGAGACGAACTGCTCTAACAACACCAATGTCCACCCCGTGGTAATCCTCAAAACCATACAGGCTGGCATTTGCGAGATTAGACAAATCAGATAAGGACCCTGCATTCACTGTGGAAGAAGCTGTTTTTCCAGAGATCTGTGACATGAGAAATATAGTTATAACTGTCATATGATACTAGCGGATCAACAAGATTACATAGTCTGTCTAATAAGAATTAAAGATAATACTCTCCTATTGAAGAGATATCGTATTGTACGTATTATACCAAGAACTATTCCAAAATATCATAAAAAATTTGTAGCTTTAAAATGTTTTTGGACATGGCAGCATCAGAATCTATCAAGCATATGCATGGATAAAGGATGGCAATTGGCAAGGAAGCTGGAGGAGGAAGATAGTGCTTAACCATGATGTGGCTACCTTTGGACCTCAAAAATGGTCATTGTCAGTTTCAATTGAGAAACAATGATATTTGTTCCCTCCTTTCTAGTAATCTATTTTAGAATTAGCCTTGACATCACCCTGGATTGCTGCTTAGAAACTTACTAGGAAATTTTCAAAAACATTCTGTGACTTATCCTTCACTATTTTTGTCAAAGTATAAACATGAAACTGTAATACATTGCACATCATACTTTCCACAATGCAAAGTATAAAGGCATGCCATTAATAATACCATCAAAGATTAATTACTGCAGAATACTTATATATTTCATTACAGGATCAAAACCAATCCAAAAGATTCAGTCCTATTGCATTGTTGAGATGAGAAGTTTACCTTTGTAAGCAGTGACTCAGTCTGCACGTTCATGAAGACTATTGGAACTCCAGAGGCCTGAGATGCAATGAGCCATGCATTTGCCCTAGCAAGCGTGTCTTCCAAGTCATTGTAGTGAGAAGCGCCTTGATCTGAAGCTTTAGGAAGGAGAAGTATGGAAAGAAAGCAGCTGGAAAAGGGAACTGATAGAAACTCCTGCATCTTCCTCTCCCACTGATATGAAACATATCCATCTTGAAGCCGAGTCCTGGATAGTTCATTTACCATCCTGTCACTCCTTGAAGCTGTATGGTGGAGCTTATTATTTCGCGTTTCAGGTAGGATATTGATATAGGTAATATATAAATAAATAAATAAATAAAGGTAAATTTTGATTTCAAGGACTTAATTAGTTCTCATGCAGATACCGTCATCAGCCTCTAGTTTGATGGAACGGCAGAAATAATAGTCCATAGTGAAGAAAGAATTAGAGGCAGTTCTATGGTTCAAGCATCAATTATTTCCACCCGGACAGCAATATGGAATTTACTGGCTCTTGTACTGCAGCACCAACTGCTCGTTGGACTCTGTCAAATTTTTTATTATTTTAATTTTTATAAATCTGTCGAAGATTATAACCAATGCACATAGAGAGAGTGTGCCATTCTGAAACATATCATATGGATTTGGGTTGTAAAACACACGCACAAAGAGAGAGAGAGAGAGAGAGAGAGAGAGAGAACTGTATTAATTATATAAAAAGAAGAAATTCTGCTCTAATAATACTTGATCACACTTCTAAAGACATTATTTTAATTTTTTTTTTTTTTAAATGTGAATAATAAGAAATTGGCGACATCAAGGTTCATGCTAAGATAACTGTAATACAGAAGAATCCCTAATAACAAATAAAACTGCACACAGCTTGTTGCTACCTTTACCGTGTTGTGGCACGAGGCATGCCTATTTAAGATGTTGACACTTGCCACATGTCAATTTAATTTTGAAAGAGAAGATCCATCTATGTGCAATCTCAACACACGCACGCACACAGAGAGAGAGAGAGAGAGAACTGTATTAATTATATAAAAAGAAGAAATTCTATTCTAATAATACTTGATCACAACTCTAAAGACATTAGTTTAACTTTTAAAAAAATGTGAATAATAAGAAATTAGCAATGTCAAGGTTCATGCTAAGATAACTATAATACAGAAGAATCCCTGACAACAAATAAATAAATTTTGCACACAACTGATTGCTACCTTTACTGCGTTGTGGCACAAGGCATGCCTATCTAAGATGTTGACACAATGTTTATTTAGAAAGAGAGGATCCATCTATGGTTGGAGTGTGGGGGAATTTATAAGTGAGACAGTGAATTCTTGATTAAGAGAGGCCTTTATATTCAATGGAAACAAGTTCCATTATGTTTTGCATGCCACCCAAAGGGAACTCAAAAATCAAGTCAGCATAGAAAAGGAGCCAATACCACAGCTGAACGAGGATTGAAATAATATATTACAAAAACACAAAAATAGAGCATACACTACCTAAGTGAGTAGCAGAAATGACTAGAAGTAAAAGATGGTGCACCCACAATTAGTTCATAAAGAGTTCGCTGACATCATAAGATAGGATAGGAAAAAATAAAGGTTGTGATCATTAATCTAGTTCTACATATCAAAGTGAGAAGGAAAATATATTTCTATGAGTCTATGAGAGGTGAAAACGTCTTGAAACAAATTCCACCCCTATATGTATTATTTTAGACCAAATATTTAGTTTATCATCTTCAATCTCCAATCAAATGTTGTGTCAAAGGATACAATCCTCAATATTTATAGTACACTAACCCTAAATTAATTCCAGATTTATCTTACACTAACCCTAAATTTTTTACGGAAAATATTAGTATTTTACATTCGTACATGTAACGTCTATTGTGCACATTTTTTAATTAATATCCATACTTAAAAGTTAAAACGTGAAATAGCTGGTGTAAAAAAAATAAAAATAAAAACCGTGAGAGAATCAATGCGCCTTTTTTAGGATAGTTTATATTTAAAGAGCTACAAAAATAAACTATGAGAACTAATAAACAATTTTTTTTTTTTCTGTTAGTTTTGAAATAATTTTTTTTTTTTGGGATGGAGGTTTATGTAGTCTAAACTCTAGAGTCCATATATCATGCTCATTAATTGTAAAAAGTAAAAGCTCTAGTCTTGAGTGGGATGGTGATTTGCAAGAAATTGACAAAGTCGGTAAAGTGGAAAATGGTCCCATACAAGTTACAATCAAACAAAGCATTAATGTCAATTTTGATAAAGATAATCATGAGTATCACGCAGTTGTGGTTGTCGGCGAGAAAGATATGTTGCTTTCATATTTCAATCCAATTTTCGTAAATGATTTTACCTCTGAATAAATAAAAAAACTCCTAAGCCATTCATTTTTCACTTTTAATTTTATACCTGGGAGCTAAGCCTTTTAAATAAGAAAAAAAAATAATAATGGAGCTAGGCTTCAAGAAATCACAAGTGGGGTTAAATGAAAAGCATTCCCAAATTCAACCTCTCTTTATATAAACTTTTTTTTAAGTAGCTTTCTATGACCCTGACAAAGAAATTATGATCTTTCACGGGAAAAACCCAAAGAAAAAAAGTTTTAAAAATTAAAATGTGAACCGCAAAGTGACTGATTCACATTAAAAAAAAAAAAAATACAATAACAACTGAATCTACTTTAATTTTATGATATATGCTCTTTCTCATCGAGTTAAGATTCTATAATAATCAACCACCAATTGTTTGATCATTTACACTTATTATATGTAAAATGGTAAATTAAAAAAAAAAAAACTATATTTCATTTAGATTAAGAAAATGCAATATTACTAAATATTGAAGGAAAAAACATTAAAAAATTAAAAAAAATATATATACAATAACAACTGAATCTACTTTAATTTTATGATATATGCTCTTTGTCATCAAGTTAAGATTCTATAATAATCAACCACTAATTGTTTGATTATATACACTTATTATATGTAAAATAGTAAATTAAAAAAAAAACCATATTTCATTTAGATTTAGAAAATGCAATATTATTAAATATTGAAGGAAAAAACATTAAAAAGTTGTATAAAAAAAAGTTCTAGAAAAGATATTAAAAAAGAAAAAGTTGAATGATTTGATAAATTGGACAAGTACTTATCGGCTCATGTAGCAAAACTAAGGATTGAGAACAGGTGCAATACCACATGTATTGCATCTGATGTAATTATTATCAATGATTGAGATTGATAATTGTAAAAAATAACTTTTAACTTTAATCATTAATTAAAAAAAAAATTAAGAAAAGTAAAAAGTAACAGTTTAAAAAGAAAAATGTAAAAAAAAAAAAAAAAAAAGTTGTTAAACCAGTCATTTCAATTGAGTTTTCCAAGACCGGTGATAATCATCAAAAAGTCGTTTAATAACTCCAAGGAATATATACAACTATTTATTACTCGAACCACACTTTATCAAGGAAGGTTTAATTATTTTTTTTTGTATCTAAAAGATTTTCTGGAATTAATTTATGAAGGTTGTGTGTGCACGTTGTGGGTGTTGGTCTCATCTACAGGCGATCGATCGAGTAGTGTAATTGACCAACCAATCCTAAGTCCAAACTACAGTTTTACAAACTTGAGATTATAATAAAATGTAGAGAAAATTCAGAACCCGCGAGGAAATTCATCTTCTGGGTACGTACTTCAATGGCATCAACTTCAAATGGGTTAATGGGGGCTACATGCAATTACTTGGACAAAGTCTTTGCTTAAATTTTGGAATTTGATCATGAATAAGAAAAACCGAAATTTAAAAAAATAATAATAATAACAAGAAAAAGTCAAAATGTATGTATTTAAGCGCATGTTGCGTTGCATGCAAAAGAATTAAATCTCAATTATATTACTTTTATATATAAAATTAAATACAGCAATTAAAAAAAAAAAAGCAATAGTTAGCAGCATTTTATATGCTAAATAATTTGCTCTGAAAAAAACTTTGTTTCTAAACTGATTTGAAGGAAAATTTATCTTATCAAAAGTCTTATAAACGTACTGTTAAATATTATTATAAACTATAAGCTTTATTCATAAGTGGCATATTCTCTTTTCATATAAAGTCAATATGTTTGTGGTTTTATAAATAATTTTTGCACAATTTAACTTTTTAAACATAGTGCAAATATTAAAAAAACAAAATATTATTAATTTGTACATAGCCATTAAAAAACAAAAACAAGAAGATATTTGTGCATGAAAATTCATGGTTAAAATGAATGGTGCAAGTTTTTTTCCCATACAATCAACGTATTAAATATAATAATAAAAAAAATTTAATTAAATTCAATGACAACGTGGCAAAATCCAAACCATTTATTTATAAATTGTAGGGCTAGGATTCGTATAACTATAATTCCTGGGATTCACTGAAAAACTATATATATTATTATTATTATTATTATTATTATCATGAACAGTGTGTGAAAACGATAAGTGAGTTAATGGAAAAGTCAAGCCAGCGAGTCACACACACACTCACTCACCTTGGAGCTGAAGGCAATCGGACTCGGACCGATCCAAGAACCCGACAGCGTAATTCGGGTCAGCGATGGACCTAAGCATGTACTGCTTCTTCTGAGAGACCGAGTCGTTAGGCACAATACAAGCCTGCAACTCGGCGAACTCGTCCACGCCTCTGCGAACTCGGACCAGAATCGAAGTCTCTTTCTTCTTGAACGAATCGTGCAGAACCTTCTGGACCCCGCTCTTTCCGTTCTTGAACGGCGACTTGAACCGGCCCGAGCTCCCGATTCGGAGCTCCTCGACTATGTCGCCGGTCTGGAGAAAATCGCCGGTCCACTCGTCGGCAGTTGAAGTGCCTTTTAGGCACTCGATGGAGAGGACCGTTGGAGATTTCTGGTCTGGACTAGTGCTGGGTTGGACTCGATCCATGGGCATTTTCGGAATTTTGCAACACTCCTGTGTAGAAAGTAGAAACAACGTTTGATCAAAGCGAAGTGTGTTTGAGAGGCTTCGAGGGTATTAATAAGTGGGTTTGGGGTGTTGGTGACGTGGCAGTAGGTACTTGGTCGGTTTCTGGGATTTTTCTTTCTTTGGAGTTGAAAGAAAAGAAGGCTTTGTAATAATAATTCAATTGGGTGAATGATGGAGATTTGGACTTTTTTGTTGTTAAGCGTGGTGTTTGTTTTGTGGAAATTTGATGATATTTTTCCTATGTAAGAACTAAGAACAACTTTTCAATTGTTTTATTCTAGTTATAGTAATGAAGTTAGGTAAAAAGAGAGATTCTTGTTGTTGATATTTTAATTTAATGAGGTATGAGATATTACAGATTTATTGCATAACACAAAGATTCAATTTTTAGTTTCTCAAAAGAATTAAATTATTGGATGTATCTTTTCTTTTTTAAGAAGAATTAAATTCAATGGAACAATGTGTATGATTTAAAGGATTGAACTTGACTTGTGTCTAATGTTTTAATACGTTAAATTTATTAAGATAATGACACATGTCTATTTTTGGCTACGTGTAATCATGCTGCATTGGATCCAAATCTTGTCCTTATTTAATAAGAGAATATAATGTACTATATCTAATTCAAGGGATTGCATATAAATTTTACCTAATTTTTAATCATAAAACAAAGTGATAACTAAATAATTTTTTTATTATATTGTTGATGTGGTACCTATTATATTTACCAACTTAATTTATAATCTTGACAAGAGCACTAGACACAAATTTGGGTTTGGTTTACCTCTAGTATATTTTTAACTGGACATGTCTTTATATTTTAAATATACAAAGAAAGTTTTAATCTTTACCTTTTATTTACTTAGTGAATGACGTAACAGTTTTTCATTAAAACAACAGGAGATTCTAGTTAAAAAAACAACTGGAGGTAAGCCACACCCCACAAATTTTGTCTTGTATTTAGTGGAGAAACCTAATATATTGCATCTAAAGAATTGTACATAAATTTGACCTAATTGTTAATCATAAAACAAAAAGATAATTAAATAAATTTGTTATTATATTGTTGATAGGGGTACCCATTATATTTATTACCACCTTAATTTATAATTTTTGTAAAAAAGTAAAATTGGTAATACTAGTTTTAGCATTTTTATTTCAATTTGGAATCTATCTATATATTAATATGTAAAACTGAGAGAAAATCCAATTGAAATTCAATTAAAGTTTAATTTTGTGTTACGTGTTCCATTTAATCTAATTTTTTAAATAAATTTTGTGCCAAATGAGTTAATTTAGTGTAGAAAATGAGGGGTCCAATATAAATAAAATATAAAACATCTAATCATATAATTAAAAACAATTCAAATTTATAAGTCATTTATGTAATATACCAAAATTATGTACGGTCCATTACTAACTAGGTTATATATATAAATATTAAACCATAATTTATAAAAAAATTCAATTAGAATCAAATTTGGATTTTGGTTTTGTTACTTTCCATACAAATTAAATTATTTAGAATTTTTTTTTTTATTTTTTCTACCTCTGAACTAATGAATATATTTTTTATACAGTTTCTATTCAAATATTTGTATACGAAGATATTAAGCATAATAAACTGTAATTGAGCTGAACGATCTCATACACCTATCTCCATTTAATTTAAGAGATATTAATTGACCAGTTTATTATTTTATTTTGTGTTTTTTTTAGTAGACTTACATAGATAATAATTGTGAATTAATATTATATATGTAGATCTGATAGTGATTTTCAAAATTATATACGTAATAGCAAGAAAAAATTATTTTAGTACTTTCAAATCTACTGGTCAAGCTATGTCATTTATATTTAATAATCCAAGCTAATATTAATAGTACCATTACGATTTTTCATTCCCATGCGTAAGCATAAGTTACATACTAGTTTTTTATAAAGTAAGGAAAAAATGATGTGAATCGAATCATGTTGGTTGGCTTAGCCATAAATAAAACAAAAAGGATCATGTTGATCGTCTTTGACAGAACTTACAGAAGTGCACGATCATGTTGATCGTGCTTATTTATTTAAGATGATGCCTTGACATTAACGAATCAAATCCCATATTTGTTATAATGTTCTTTTCAAGCATAATGGAAATCAAGATTCCTTATGTGTATTATTAATTAAGCTTAGGATTTAGCCTAGGATCAACCCAATTTAAAAAAATTGGGGTTCTCATAATTTTTTTTAGGTCTGTATTGCAACTTAATAGTGGTCCAATTTAGGATTGAGCAGCCCATTTCCTTGCTTGACTCCGCTCTGCACTCAAGTCAATGTAGTTTTGGTCGTGCTCAACTTATCAACAACACCTTTGCAAATTGCTTGCAAGGCACACAAATTGACATAAGTTATTTAATAATTAGTTTCCTCTATATTTTAAAATATATATTCGCTCCTTAAAAGAAGCCCACCTCCCCATCAAAGCAAATTAAATTAATAAAATAAATCAAAGTCACAATATTGTTAACAACATACTTCATAATTATTTTATTCATATGATAAGATATTAATAGTAGTCAAGAAAGTCATGTTAGTGTCCTGATGACGACTTCGAAAATCAATAACAATTTACAAACTCAATAATCGTAAAAAATGTTTATTGCACAATATTGCTTTAATTTAGGCTAAGTTTGGATAGGGCTTATTGCATCTACGTTTCTCAAGTTTCAGTTTTTTTTTTTTTTTTTCCACTGCCGCATTTCAGGACAGAGGGGACAAAATGTTGTGCGCGCATTGTGCACATACTATTCATGTACTTTTTTAGCAGTTTTTTATTAAAAATAAGTTCTGCAGTACTATTCACACATTTAAAAATTATTTTGCTACAGTGTTTTCAGTTTTCAGAAAAAATTTCAATGACTCTTTTCTTTTTGGTGCTATAAAAGAAGAAAAATTATTGAATACTCTAAAAATACTATAAAAAATATTTTTTTTCTCATATAAATTATGAGACTCATTATAAATTTAATAAATGTAATCTACTATTATGTAAAATGATAAAATATACATTTATAGTACTCCGAGAATATTCTATAATTTTAAAAAATGATTCAATTCTATCATACTTCTCTAGATCTCTTAAGTCTTAGCCATTCAAAGATAAAGGTACTAATCACTTTATCAAAACTTAATCCAAGTCATTCCAGCCAATTTTCCAAGCATTAAGCTCACAAAGAGTGGGACCCATAAGAAGCATGCCTGATAAATCTATTGAAAAAAATCTATTGAAAAAAATGATAGTGCCTTGAGAGTAGGGACGGCCCATTTGAATAGAAAGCTTGGAAAAAACTCTTGTGTGCCAATAGATGCTTCTAAAGCGCTGACAAAAAATTAAAAAACGAAGCCGCATTTCCCATTTTCATATCAAGAGCGTGAGAAACACTATCAATTCATCCTGCAAATATTTGGCCTATATGGCTATATATACTGCTACACAGCAATCCGTGTGGACCCGTGCATTGAAATGATTGGAGTGTGAGAGTCACGCTCAAGAAGAAGCGTGGAGATTTTTAAATTTATTTAGCAGACTGAGATTTAAAAATATGTGAGATTTGGTAGACGGATTAGATGACGACCGACTGATGAGATTGTTAACAACAGCTGGGTTGACTTGAGGTGCTGTAGGTATTCTTCTGGAGGCTGAGGACTTTTCTCGCATATATTTCAACAGCATTTTGGACAAATAATTGAAAATTTGAAATGACTGCAGCCTCAAAATATCTTACCATTTTCATATTCTAATTATCTGATTATTATTATTATTTTAAAATATTTGAAAATTTTCTGCTTTATATATACTGAATTATTACAGGAATGAATTCTTTAAAAATGTCTCTAAGATAGTGACAAAAAGTTTCGAATATAGAATTTAATAAATGTCACGATATCTTAAGAATCATTAAGACAACTCAAAATCTCAAATATTGCTAAGCTAAGCAAAATGGTTCATTTAAAATCATATCTTATTCAATAAGTTATAATTTTAGTTAAAATTTTGCCCTACAGTTTTGCATGACAATTGCCAAAAACATTACAAGAAAGGGGTGTCATTACTCATTAGGTATCATTTGATTGCCAAACACAAATAAAGGGGGAATCTCATTTGAATGCCAAACACAAATAAAGGGGGAATCTCCTATCTAACTTCACAAGAAAGGGGCTGCATCACCCAAAATAAGAGACAAAAAAATGTATATAAAAAAAAAAAATATATATATATATATATATACACTCAAATTTGTCCTTCCCTTTGTACCATTTGTACCTTAAGAAGCAAAACAATAATAATGACAAGGAAGGAGGGGGGGGGGGGGTGTCTTGATAGGAAGAAGCTATTTGGTATCAAATGATACCATGTCAGCAATATCAAAATTTAATAAGTGAGAAATATGTCAGAAAAAAATAATTAATCTACTAACAAATAAAAAACATGTGTTAGTGAATAGTTATTTTGCACACATATCTTTTGTTTATTGTATTTTGATACGGATGAAGTGGTATAATTTGCTAAAAAATATTTTTTACTTGTTAGGAGTTAGAAGGAAGAGTCGTGACTTACACAAGTTACAAGTCAAAAACCAGCAATGTAAACCAGCAATCTAAACCAGCAATATGTTTGATTGACATAGTTTAAATTATGTACAAGTAAAGGCTAATTGGGAGGACAAATCAAACTACACGTGAACTTGCAATTTAAGCTACTCCTTCCTAGAAACATACCTTTCATTTGCCCATATTTCTACCTTTCGTTTTTTTCTCCTTTTATCAAAAAGTTAATAATGATTAGCTCAAAAGTCAATTATGATTAGGTCTCATAATTTTAAGACCAATTGAAAATCTGGTGGGCTGTGTGGCTGCAACATTTTCCTGATTATCCACTAGAGCTCAATCTCGAAGCTTCATATAGATCTCATTGAATCAAAAGCATCATCCCAGTAGGCTACCGGCCATCACAATTCACAAATGCTTAGTTCCCAAACTCAAACAAAGAGAAGACGAACTTGCAAAAGCTTCTCCAGTGTGTGTCCATTTGCCACAGTAACAGTGGTTGCTCGAATTTTGACTGGATGCAACTTTGATGTAAGGAAATAATTTGTACCAGTTTCATCAGCTATTAGAACAATTGAGGAATGATAGCCAAACAAACGTGACAACAAAACTTCTGCTTTGCAGGCAGAGAATGGTCATCCCCAATCTCTTGGAAACATGGACATGGATACAGTTACAAATACAAGTAAGGTACGACATAGCAACACAACAAATTTTAAAAAATTAGTACACGATTCAGTGGAGATACATATATTAATTAATTATTAAATATATTTTTAAATATTATTAAGAATTTATTTGTTCATATAATATTAAACATATATTAATTTAAGAACAATAATAAATATATAAAAATGTGAATTCGTGGCTAATATATTATGTTTAGTAATTAGAATACAACTTAAAATTTTAAATAAAAAGAAGAATACAAACTAAAAATATGATTAAAAAAATTAATAAAAGATAACTAAATAAGCGTTCAATATGATATTAAAAAGAGAAATAGAATAAATGTCCTTGTGTGTCATGGTAGTATGTCCCACAACGTTTCACAAAAAAGAAAAAAGAAAAAAAGAACACAACTAACACATGCATGCATGACTTCGAGTCTCCAAACAAATTACCAAGTTTGAAAGCAAGTTTTTGAATCATTTTAAACCGGAGAAAGACAACAACCATGACTTCGAAATTTCAAAGGAAGAAAAATTAAAAAAAAAAAAAAAAAACCAAATTAAATATAAAGCAAGGAAAGAATGTTGAATGCAGATACTTACAAAGTTTCCCAGTGTTTGAAATAAAACTTTGTACACACTCCTATTGTCGTCAGGTACCTCATGATTTACAATAACTCCATTTTAAATACCTTTATCCCACAGTTCCCTAAAAGTGAACACCTTTATCCCAATTTTCAGGTCCACCGTCCAGCAAGAAGCATGATATCTAAATATGTTCCAGGAAATAGCCACCAATGACCAAACAGGCTTCCATCCACTGACTGACAAAAATAAGCTGTGGGTATGCTAGCATGCATGAAGATGCTGTGGGTATTACTACTAATTATATTGAACATTATATTTTTGTGTTTAAGTTCCACTAATATCTCATTTTTCAATTGGCAATATGTATACTCAAATTATTTTGTGATATTGTCGATCTTAAATAGGATTTTATCAATTTTAATTTTGGATAACTTTCTGTAAATGCAAATGTAATATGTATTGTTAGTTAATATTTTATAAGCGTATGCATTAGAAAAAGATTCTAGCCTTTATATATATAATTAATTGATTTGTTTTCATTTATTTATAAAACGTATTTTTAAATTTTTAGTTCTTAAAAAAAAAATCTAAACTATCAATATCATAATAAATATCATGTTTGAGTACTGGTTATTGTCTCTTTTAGCAATGATGGACCTTAGGTTGAACAATAGGTTTCAATAATTAATTTTCATAAAAACTATTAATTCTAATTTTTATAGAGAGAGAAAGGAAGAGTAAAATTTTTGGGAGAGTGAAAATTTTTACACTATAGTAAAACGTATTAATAGATTAATACACAACATTCAAAAAGAGTATAATATTTTTAAGAATAATTTTTGTTCATTAAATTTTTTGGTCTTAATTAAAATATTTATTTTCATATTTGTAATACAAATTGAACAATAAAAGATGTTTTTTTTTCCCCGATGGGGGAGACCTTACTTTTTTTTTTCTTTCTTTGCAATACTAGAAAACAAATATATTATATATATCTATATATATAATATTATATTTTAGGGTCCTTTTTATTTGGGGGTTAAATAATGGTTGAGCCACCCTAATGGATGCAAACTTTTTTGTTTTACATTAAACTTAAGACGTTGAAGTTTGGCACCTGGCCGGAAAGTTCAAAAAGACGTTGAAGTTGTCGATAATATAGGACGACCATGACCAAGAAAAGGAACGTGGCTTCAACAAAAAAGAAAAAGAAACATTTTTATTTCAAAGTACGATTTAGTTCATATGGTAGTACGTGTACAGTAATGAGCAAGGACCCCCGGGGGGGGGCAGAGATTTTACTATACTATGCGGTTTTTGCCTCTGGATCTGCTGTCTACTTTTTTTATTTATTTATTTAGTGTCTTTGATGTGCATTGTTAGGTAAGGACAAAATTAGTTTGTTTCAAATTTTTTAAAGGCCGAGTTGTTTGTTTCATGTAAAATTAGTTTATTGGGCTTAATTTTTTTTTTAATTTTATATTTGTTATTGTTAATTTTTATTGCTAGCCAATTTTCTAAGCGTGTATATTTTGTTTTAGATTTTAGATTTATACATTTTTATAGCCTTTAACATGATGAAAATACTAGAGTTACAAAAGTTTTTATAAATTTCTGACGTAGTTAGTGGTTATTTATTGTTATGTAAGAAAGTTATGTAAGTGGTAGTTCCAAATGCGAACTAATAAAAATTTGCTACCGTAACTGTTTATAAAGATATTGTAGAAAAGTTTGTTATTATAGCGTTACTCTCAAAAGAATTAATAATATTATTAAAGAATGCAAAATATAATTTTATAAAACAAAATTGCTAAAATTAATACTTATATATATATATATATATACTAATAATTTAAAAAAAAAAATTAGGAGCGGCCATTGCCCCCATGGTCCAAGAGTGGCTCCGTCATTGGTGATGAGCATATAATAAAAAATGTGTGACTATCATTATTCATTATTTAAACTCACAATTACCATCACTGATATGATTATATATGATCAAAGTCAACTATTAAACCCTACAAAAATCTTAATTCACTTTGTACAACAGGTTTTCTAATTGAACTGTTAACTACATAACCATTTACCTCTGGTTCCAAAAAAAAAAAAAAAAAACTACTATATAACCTAACTTATCCTGAGAAAAAGTATAAAAAAGTAACTTTAAAAATAATAGTAAAAAATGTGTGACTATCATTAATCATTATTTAAACTCACAATAACCACCTCTAATATAATTATATATGATTGAAGTAAACTATTAAACCCTATAAAAATTAATCTTAATTCACTTTGTCAACTAGTTACCTAATTGAACTATTAATTAACTTAACTTGTCGAGATCAAGCAAACTCCTTAGGGTATTACACCTAATGCAATAGCTTGAAATTGAGAATTGAAAAAAAAAAAAAAAGATTCTACCTTAACTATTAAATTAAAAAGAGTGAGAAAAAGTATAAAAAAAAGTTAAAGTAAAAAAATAAAAGTAGTAAACAATGTGTGACTATTATTAATCATTATTTAAACTCACAATAACCACCTATGATATAATTATATATGATCGAAGCCAATTATTAAACCCTACAAAAATTAATCTTAATTCACTTTGTCAACTAGTTACCTAATTAAACTATTAATTAACTACATAACTTAACTTGTCTATTTCAAGCGAACTCCTTAGGGTTTTGTATTTGATGCAATAGCTTAAAATTGAGAGTGGGAACAAAAAATTCCGCTCTTAACAATTGTATTAAAAAGGAGGGGGAAAAAATGTTTAAAAATAAAGGTGGTAAAAATATTTTGTGATGAGTGGAGAGGGGTAAATAGTAAATACCATTGCCGCCGCCTTTAGAAAGAATTTCCAATCCCGAGTTGGAGACGTACGTAGTATATGCATGTATATATATAATAATATGAGCAAATTAAACCCTACCATTCTATCACTATATTCATTACCATACTTTCACAGTTTCTACTTCTTCTTCTTCTTCGATCTTCTTCTTTTCTTTGAGTGAATCATTACTCTCTGCAATCAAACCCCACCCCTTTACTTACATCCTTTTTATTCATACTTGAGAAAAATTCATTACCATTGAATATATATATGGAGAATAGATTTACATGTACAAGTTCTGAATTTATGGATGAACCATATATCAGATTTCGTCCTCATAAAAGAGAACTGATCAAATTTTATCTTTTCTACAAGATCATCGGTAAACCCATTGGTTACACCAATCCAGTGATAGACTGTGATGTGTATGGTGACCCAAAGACTTGGAGAAGACACTTTGAAAGAACTGGAATGCAAACTCTTTATTTTTACACTAAACTTAAGGGTAGAAACAAAGGGAAAAGAGTGGAGAGAGCCACGGAGTTTGGCACCTGGAAAGCTCAAAGCGATGTCAAAGTTTATGATCTTGATGATGATGAAGAAAAAGAACGTGTTGTTTTCAACAAAAGACAATGTAGACATATTGGGTCTAAGAGAAGCTTCAGCTTTGTTGCAAGAAAAGGGTTTGATGCCAATGGTAGATGGACCATGCACGAGTACAGACTCGATGGAATCTTCAAAATCATACGCAATGATGTAAGTTTTTTTTTAAAAAAAAAAATTGTTTTGATTTTCTTTATACTGTTTCTTGATTCTTTTTTCTTCCCTTTTATTGTTATAAGTAGTTTTTATTTATTTATTTGTTTTTGTCTTTCAACATGTTATATATTAATTTTCTTTATAGAATTATAGCACTGTTTCTTTATTTTTTATTATTATTATTTTTTGTTTCTTCTTCTTATTATTATAATATTATTGGTAAGTTTTTTTTATTTATTTTTTTGTTCAACGCGTTCTGTTTATAGTTGATATTTGAATGTTTTCTGATTTTTTTTTTCTTTTATTTCTTTATTATTATTAATCGGAGATTTTATATAGGGTTCTATTATTATAATTAGTATATCATCTTTTTTTTTCTTTTTCTGTTTCCAACTTTACTGCAAGGAAATAGCATCATGATAAAATCTTTTATATTGAAGAATATAATATATCTTGTTGTTTCTGTATTATTTGTTTGAAAATTAGTTCTTCAAAAAAAAAATTGTTTGGAAGTTAAATTGAAGTATACATATATATATTTGTCCACAGTCAATAATTTGTCGTTTATTATATTAACTGTTTGTTTCTAAATGCCTTTTTTTTTCATTGAATTGCAGGAAGAGTATGTCCTCTGCCAGATTAATAAAGTGGAAAAACAAGGAAGGAATACTATAGAAAATTCAATCAAGAAAGAAGAAACTTCTCAGACAGGGTCTACCTCTGAGAATTTTGAGTGTCCTCAACCTGTCAATGTTCACAATCCATTTCAAAGTTCTCAAGATGAAGGTGCACAATACTCGGACAGAAGTCCACTCTGGTCTGAAATTAGATGGTAAATGCATTTGAAGAGATCATTTGGATATTGATTCATTCTTTACACAGTAGTTTAAAAGCTGTTCTTGAATATGTGTAATCCTTTGGTGTAATTCATTGTTTGGTTTTGTATTTTTGGGATAAAGTAACTGGGCAAACTTTAATCACTGTTCTTCCTTTAGATCTTTTTCAGTTGGTGCACAGAGATATATATAGTATCTGTATTTATTTAGACGTATGCAATCCGTACATAACTCTTATTTCATTCACTCCCTTGATCTTTTTGTTTAGCTCTCTTGTTTTTATAATGTTTAAACAATATTATTAATAATCTCCAATCGGTGGTGATTGAAGTTTCCATCCCCTCATCAATGGCTATGCTTCATAGCTACCCTGTATCCAAACTTGCTTTTGTTGTTGCTGGTTATGTCTTTGTTAAGGGTAATTTTTCAACTGCGGGTGCAAATTGTTATAGATGTGATGCATTTAGCACCTTCATTAAGTATAAATCTGAATGGTCCTCCATGCTCATGGGCCTATGCAGCTATACTCATGCTTCTGGTCTTGGTTGAGCCATGTTGCATGCCACTCTATATAAAGATTATCTCCATGCTCATAACTCTTTACATGGACCTATATAATTATATATTGTCTTAACAGCACCTTCACCTTTTTTTTTAAAGCATCTTCACATACATCCAAAACAGAAGTTTGGTCCCAAAAGATTATTTTTCCAAGTATCCCTCTAAACTATTATATCCAGAAGGTACTGTATTTCTACAAATATATAATGTCAACAGCAATAAGATCACTAAAAAAAAGACAGAAATGCTCCTATATATACTAGCAAATTCCATATCTCCCAAGCTTTAGGTTGAAAATGCGAAGCATCTTCTCACCAAATTGCAGATATATTTGAACTACTTAACTCACATATCCTGCATTCAACCTACAAGAAACAGCAAAAAACAAAGACATGAGATATAATACATTCCCACTTCACCAAGAAAAAAAAAAGGCTGTATGAAATCAACTAAAACAATGATATACGAGGAAAAGAATAACTTAAATAAATAAAAAATATCATAATATTTTGGAGCTGAATTTACAATATTAAATCATTACAGACAGAATTGAAATGTCCAACTACGCAGAAATAAGAAGGGACAAGTTCACATGTTCAGACCAAATCTGATCACATTTCTGCAATAAGAATTCAGTTCAACTTCAATCCAAATTGAAAGATTTGTCATTTCAAACACTAGGGTGTACTTATTATTAGAAAGTTTGAGAAAGAAAAAGCAATAGTATAACAAATTAAATGCTGGAATCAAAATGTGAAAACATAACGGCAATCAAGAATTAGTCAGTTAATATTGCATGGCACTCACTATGTCCATCTCTTTTGAGGAGTTGCATCCTTAGATCCAGCTAGGTGTCGCCTTTTACTCTTTCTTGAGTCTCCACCAGCTAACTGCTTTTGCCTTGAAGAAGACATTGCATCAGATTTCCAATTTGTAGATATTTCTTTAAGCGGACTCACTGATCGAGATTTTGAGCGCCAATCAGTTGGTCTCACAATGGAACCAGAAGGTTTTGCTGGCACTGACATCTGATTTCTTGTAGAAGCACAGTTGCTATTCTTAACAGAAATTTCTTCAATTTTAGCAACACGAGCATGTGACCGGTTTGCAGAGGAGCAATCTGAATCAGAAGATGAAGGGCTAGTAGTACTATCCATATCATAAAGGAGATTATCTGTCATGCATGGAAGTTTCTCACTGGTTGAGTCTGAGGCAGAGAAGGAAGATCTCCGAAGCCTTGTGAAGTGAACCACCTGTATTTAATTATATTTTAGTTATAAAATTCAAAACATCATGATCAAATTCTTTTTTTGATAGGTAATACATCATGATCAAAATCTTTTAGACACAATATCAATTACATTGTAACCCAACAAGTAAACATTGGAAAAAAGTTTTTGTAAATAGATCATTTGTTGCCTACATTTCCAACTAACATCATATTCTTCTTTTTCAAATATGCAAAGCTTTTCCTCATTGAATTGCACATAGGTAGTACCATTGGTATGGATATCCTTTTTAAATTATAAAAGGTGATAATTCCATCAT
This sequence comes from Castanopsis chinensis, assembly GCA_032878915.1. NCBI lineage: Eukaryota > Viridiplantae > Streptophyta > Magnoliopsida > Fagales > Fagaceae > Castanopsis > Castanopsis chinensis. The sequence continues at coordinate 3,308,712 of JAVQMG010000084.1, forward strand.
TAAACATAGAAGGGCAGTGCATAATGTGACTATATCATTACAAACAACAAAAAGCAAGGAAGTCCAATAATACGAAAAGGAATGGGGAAGAGAGGAGGGGGGCGCTGTTGGGGGGGGGAAGGGGGGGGTTGCAAAGATTACTTGTACTCCATGTACTGCAATTATGCCATCTCTAAACTGTACAACCACCAGATTGTGACCACCTTCTTCTTACCTTTTGTTCTAGGACCACCATGTCCTTCTTCAGTCTTGTGATTATCATGTTCTTCCTACGTATAATTTCTTCTAACTCTGAAATCCTCTGTTATGAAGGAAATAGATTGATCAAATAAAAAGCTATGCTGAGAACAAAATGCCAAAAGGATTATAAATAGATCATTACCTTTGAACCAGCAACATTAGATGATTGGAGCAAAGTGGATAGCTTCTTTATGGTGGCATCCTTCTCTTCACAGTCCCTCCTGAGGTTGTAAATGTCTTGTTCTACTGCCAATGTGTTCATCTAATATAAATGCACCATATGGCATTAGAAATACACAAAACATATCTCTATAGAACTTAATAATCTTTTTATACATTTCTTGTTCATTTACCATCTCTCTGATTCTTTGTTAAAAAAATGAAAAGGAGTATTTACTTAACCCATTGCCAGTCTATTCTGTATGACAGTAAAAATTAGGATTCACTTTTTAATCAAAGATCTATATGAAGGTATTTTGAGACAGTATTGGTAGAAAATTTACACAACCAAAAAGGATCATCCGATAGCAATATCCCAATCATCAACTAAAATTAAATCAATGTGTAACGTTGCAAGCACAAGATGATCGAAAGGCAACTATTTGAAAAGCAAAAAAAACACTTGAAGAAATCGTGTAGAATACAAATAAATAGCTAAGGTAATCTCCAATCATCCTCAACAATAAATAACAGAAAAAAAGAAAAGAAAACAGATCCTGTCCAGCTCAGAAAAATTAATTCCCTGCATTTTATATTATCAAATCAATTTATAGATTGATTTCATAACTATGTCCTGGTCCATGGTGATTTTCTGCCAAATAGGTTATGCTAATGCATACTATTCCTAAGAGAGTAAAGCCCATAAGGTCTTCTTAAGATTGCGTCAACAAGATATGCGCTGCAGGGGTGTTAAAAAAGGAGCACCAAGGAACATGTTATTTAAAATGGACTACACACCGACATCTCAAGAATATTGAAACAGAGCTAAAGAGGATGGTTTAATTGAACAGACAAGTAAACAGGGTTTATATATTTACCAAGAAGAAAAAAAAAAAAAAACCAATGTTCTTCAACTTCACCACTCTCCCCCAACCATAATCATATAAAGTGCTAAGGTCAATTCCTGTTATAAAGGAATTAAAAATTTCCAATTGAAATATACTTGTCTCACTGTCTCTCTCTTCATAAAATTCAAAAGGAAATGCATGAATAAGAAAAACAATGCACATCCAGTAACCTAACTCAAGAACCTCTTCTACTAAAAAAAAAAATCTAAATCACAAGAACTAACTTATGTGATCATTAATTGCAAAATCTGATGTCTATTGAACATTAAATATGAGTTTGTTCTAGATTTACAAATCACTATAATCAATGATGCTTCTCACCCTCCACATTACCTGAATGTCGGCAGCAGATGTGACACTTGAAGCCCAATCTGACAAATCAGACATCCGACGCTCTTCTGGTTCAGCATCATTCGAGAATGACATTTTATATTGAATTATCTCATCCCCAGTTGAAGATTTCCTTAGAGAGTTACCCTGAGACCGAACTTAAGAAAATAATTAAGGGAATTGAAGCCATTTAACAGGGACACTGGAAAACTGTTAAAAATGAATTCTTACCCCCAAGTCACGATGTTGATCACAGAGCCAACAGCCGCAATCAACAAATTTAACTGCGTCAGAGCCGAATGCTTCTTTACATGGTGAATCTGCCCTCTTGATGAATGTAGTTTCAACCCCACCATCTGAGTGGTCCCTAACAATATCAACCTGCCCACACATGTTGTCAAGCTTCTGTTGCATGCTTGAAAGCCCATGATTCTGAAGAATAATTCAGAACAAACCAATTATTATTTTTTTTAAAAAAGAGCTTAAATCAATTTAGTCATTACAACTTTCTACGTGGTTGTCCTTAACAATATTAACCTGCTCTCCCTGATTGCCAATCTTGCACAGATTGTCAAGCTTCTGTTGCATGCTTGAAAGCACCTGATCCTGAAGAATAATTTGAAGAAAAAAAAAAAAAAAATTTTATTGATTTTGATTCTAGAAGAATATTCAAAATTCAAAGTACCAAACGTTTAAAACTATTCTGAAAATTTGCTATTCTATACACCCAAATAAATAAAACAAATGCTACTGAATTATTACAATATTTTCTAAATGTTATATTCAAAAGCAGAATTAGACCCAATTATTCAATGAAAATCACAAAATTAAACCAACCCCAGAAGGAAATCAGCAAACCAAAAGGCCCTAATGAAAAAAATCCAAGCATAAACTACAAATTACACTAAAATTAAACATTACCAGAATCTAAACCCTATTATTTATGTAACCAAGCATAAACCCAACATTAAAATATGATTAGTAAACAAACCCAGTTATTAATTACAAGCAGAACAACGAAAATGAGCTTAAAAATTAGACTTTTTAACCAAAAGCAAAACGCTTTTTTTCCCCAAAAAAAAAAAAACACAAACTAATAATTACAATATAAAAGTAAATTAAACAAACCCTAAAATTGAGTCATGCATTAAATTGTAGAGAGAGAGAGAGAGAGACAAACCCTGAGTTCCACAGCTTCTGTGAGCTGCCAAATGAGCCGGTTCTTCTTCGACTCAGCGACGGCGACGCCGATCACAGCAACGATGAGGAACCTCTGGACAGGAGTGAAGAGCTCCCAAGCCACGGCTTCGGCTCGGCTCAAGCCGACAGTCTTAGCCGAGCTGGCTTCCTCGGCGTTGACGAGTCGCCCCTGTAAAGACACCCATGCGAGCCGCTTAGCCGAGACGATCGGACGGCTCGGCTGAGCAAAGTTACTCGAGAGCCGACCAGCAGAAGGAGTCGAAGAAAACGGCGCCAGAGAGACCAGAGCCGCGCCGCCGGTTTCGAAGCCGAGTTCGGCATCGGCTTCTTGTTCTTCTTCTTTACTCATCGCTGGTTTTTAAATGTGAATGAGAGAGAGAGAGAGAGAGTGAGAGAGAGAGATTTTGGGAGCGTGATTGAAGCTATTATATATCGTTTTATTGAATTTGCAAGGTCGTTTTGGTTTTTGGGTGATAATAAATTTTTGAAGTTGTACTTACTATTTTTATGTATGTATTTGCTGTGTGTATCTGTGTTTTTGTATTTTGAAAATTTTTTGAACTTTGGATTTTGAGAGGGAAAGGTTTAAAAGCACAACGACAAAAATATAGAAGATGAACGTTATATGGACTTTGACATGTTGTAAACCTTTGAACGTTAGGTTTTGTTTGTCTCTAGTTCTTTACACTTTTTTTTCTTGTTTAATTCATATAAAGATTTGATAGTTTGAACAAAAAATTTAGAGTTCAATTTTTTTCTACTTCAAAATTGATTAATGTCTTAATCTGATGCTAAAGAATTATTATCAGAAATTAACGCTTTAAGTTGAATCTATCTCAAAAAAATTTATGTATTTATGAAAATTTAAGTTATATTGAAAGAGAGAAAGATGATTTGAGAGCGTAGTAAAAGAAATAGAAAGAAATAATATTTTAATGAAATATAATATAAAATAGATAATTTGATATTAGTGTTTTTGAAAATTAGTTGTGTAAAATAGAAAAAATATATTTTTACACAAAAATAAACATAAATTTTTGCAGGAACTTATTATGCAAGTGCTTTATTCTTTTATAGGGTGTTAAGTTTTGGGGTATATTTGTTGGTTTCCTGAGATTTTGGTGATAATATTTGGTCAAATGGCATATGGTGGTAATTAAATTAGTATTTTTCCAGATTAATGTGTGTATCTCAATGGATTACTAGTATCTCTTATTATTTGGCATGTTTATTTGTGGCATAGATAGTATGATTGGGTCCAATATGAATGGGAATGGCAGGCTATTAATGCCAATATGCCATAAAATTTGGTTTTAACTGCAACAATTTTTTTTTATTTTAATAGTTGAAAATGAGGCATTTCATTCTTATATGTTTTTCATTAAACACAGCAGATACCACAATTTTTGAATTACAAGATTTTTGGCCAACAACGCTTTTTAGAAACTCAAAAGGCATTGATATCAATCAATATATAAACCAAATTTATGTTGCATTTTGTTTCAGAACAAATCATATTTATAGCTATTATAATTTTCAGATTTTATATTAAACAAATAAAGATAGAGGAAATATAGTATTTTGTGGAGTCTCATATTTGTGCTTCAAAACCAGTACTTGGCATCTTTTATATTGTGTTGTGTTTGGATGAGGAATTTTGAAGTGTGATTTTTCATTCAAAGTTGAATTCTTCTTGTTTGGATTGACAAAATCGTTAATTAAAAATTCCTTTATTAATATGTAGATTTAAAATTACTATATTTTTCCCTTGACATAAAAATGACTAGATTTGAGTTGTTATTTGGAATATAATTTGGTACAATCCTTAAAATTCAAACTTTGTCATATTTTGTTAATTTTCATATAAAGTAAGGAAATTGTTTATCAAATCCTTCTGTTTTAAATTCTTAGATCAAAAAATTACCTTATTAAATTAACAAATTCATTAATTTTAAGTGCTAGTTTCCGAAAGCTTTTTTTTTTTTTTAAATGCTAGTTTTTGGGCAAAGATTTTTCATAATGACTCATTTCAATTCTCAAAGGCACTTTTTGCTCAATAATGCATTTTTTATTAATTTATTTTGTCAAACAGGATTTTTTTTTTTTGGGATAAACAAACAGGATTGTTTCAAACTTATATCAACAAACATAACCTTATTATTATTAAGTTTGAAACGGCCCTGTTTGGAAAAGTATTAGGCCGAACAGTATTATTTGGCGAAAGCGCCCACCCAAAACATGTTTTGGGGTCCATTTTATACTTTAAAACAAATTGTCCTTTGAACACAGGAACGCAGCCCAGGAAACCTGGGCCAAGCTGAAGTTCAATATCTTTGAATAGCAAATACTTTCCTTCGGCCTAGTTCAGCCCAAATCCAATCTAGACTTAGTTGAGAACCACGACTGCTAACTTGCACAGTTTGAATTGAGCCCATCATTAGAGATAGGGAAAATCTCAAAAAATCTAAAAAATTTAGTTACAATTATTTTGGTATTGTACTTTAAATTTTCTAATTAAATTCAACCATATAATTGTATCGACCAATATATCAAAAATACCATTATCCTTTTCAAGGATAGTTAAATTCAACCATATAGTTTCATTGCTCAATGCAAACACATGAGGGGTGTGCATTAATTGGATTGGGTGGATGAAAAACAATATTTTTAACCAATCCACCAATTGCGGGTTAGGAAAATTCCAATCAGTTGCCAACCCACCAATTTATGAATCTCGTGGATCGGTTGAAATTAATGGTTTCAACTCAACGGGTTGACAAATGTAATTCCCTAAATAAAATTATTTCAATTAAATTGGATAATAGTTTTCTCCCTCAAATAAAAAAAGGGAAAGAAAAATTTTCAATTTTTACTAAAAACAATCACAAATACTACATTATTTTAATTGACTTTATTAAATTTCCACTTTGTACCTTATTTTAGTGATGTAAAAATCAAATGAAGAAAATTCAAAATATTAATATTAATTGTATTTATAAAATGTCTACCATGTTTATGAACTATATTTTGAGACCAAAAAACCACAACCAAACTTTCAAGGCTAAAAGTGTACTTTAATTATGTGAAAACTATATGAAACTGTAAGGACCTGGTTTGAATTCAAAGCCCAAAAATAAAAAGGACTAAGGCCCAAAGAGCCCAAAACAATGAATTTATAGGAAGTGTGCTAGAAACTGAACTCCAATAAGTTAGACAACAATCATAATAGGATAAATGATGCTTGAAAGTATGAATAAACAGTTTTATGCAAGGAAAATTCTCCTCGGCAATGTCTAAGGAAGATAGTTCTTATATATTTCTCTTCGACTTAAAACACAATTACAGTTCTTGAATGTATAGCAATTTTTCTACCAGCTATTTGATCATCCCCCCTGTAATGGGGTTTTTCTTCTTTATATTCTCCTCCTTCACTTCGTCTCAGTTCTCCACATGTAGATCAAATTGCTGGTTTTGATATTTGTCCCATCAGCACCTTCCTAAAATCTCTATAGATAGCTATAAGGCTGAATGCTACAGTTTAGGTATCACCTCTACATTAATGCGGTCAAAAAGTTAACTGCAAAGCATTAAATGGGGTGATAGTAGCTTTCTCCTAAATATTTTTCAGTTTTCCTTTGTCTTATCTCCTTTTGATACTTATCCTTACCAGTACGATCGTCTGGTGCCTTGTTCTTGATGAAAGGCCGGACCTTTGATCTCTACTTTGCTTAGCCGAGGAGGTATTTCTCCTCGAACTACACTCCCAACCCCTCATGACCAGACTTCTTCCACGGACTACTAACTTGTATGCCTTTGTTAGTGTCTATCTGTCCTCGGACGATTTAATGTACTCAGACATAGCCCACGGCCTAATACCCATTTCTGGGCCCTAAAAAAAAAAAAATATTATGAAAATATTGTGAAATTTTATTATGTCCTTAGAATTACTCAAGTTCTCATGGAATTTAAATCGACTGAAATAGTTGAAACACTGTCGATTTCAATTTGTTTCGATTTCAGTTGGTTTTTCATTTGGTGTTTGGTTTTGGGCTTGGAGTTTAGGCCAGTTGGGCCTTTTGGTTTTTTTTTTCAAAAAATTTGTTGTTTGGGCTTTTTAAAAAAAATATGCAGTATTCAAGCCACTTGTTTTATGGCCCTTTTATGATCTAATTAAGCCTATTTTAGAAACCTGTTTTGGGCTCATTTTAAGAACTAATTGTGGCCCAGATTTGGGCCTTATCTATTTTGGCCCATGGCTATCTTTATGCCTTTTTTAGCTTTCTGTTTTGGACCTTTTGGCTCAAATTCAGACCTTTCCTATTTTGGCCATTTTAGGGCCTTTTTACAACTTGCTTTGCATGTTACATTTCATAATTTGCTTTTGCTCAACATAAATCCAGAAATACACATTATAGCAGATTCAAAAAATATATATATATATATATATATATATATATCACAACCTGTTATAGATTCATAAATCACAACCTGTCATAAATTCGTAACTTGCTTTAGAGCTTCTATTATGCTCATTAAAATACACATCACATATTCAAAAATCAAAAAATAACCTGTCAACATGATATAATCTGTCAACAATACAATTGCACAAGCACAACCTGACAACACAGATTCACAAATCCATAAATAATCTAGAGCAAAAAATTGCTCTAGTGCTCAAAGCCTCAAATCTGTAACTTTTTATAGGCAGTAGGCACCCATCAAATACAAAGAAGATTAAAAAATAAATTGTACAAGTCAAAATAAAATAACTAGTACAGATTTCATTACTTTATTAGTAATATGTCAATGTCCACATATTGTCCATGTGTCAATACTTACATAATAGCATTATAGCCAAAGACTCAAAATAAATTGGCCATATATCAATGTCAATGTCAACATATACTGTCCATATTTAATATTTGCCAAAGACTCAAAATAAATTAGTCATATGTCATTGCCTATTGCCTAATATCCTATATTTTCTATGTATAGGCCATTGTCAAAGTACAAAATAAAAGCCCATATCTATATATCTATACGTAGGCCACTGTCTACTAGTGTCTAATAGCAAAAAGTGTAAATATCATCAATACCACCAGTCCAAAGAGCAAAGAGCAATCTTCAACCATCAACGTCAATAGGTGTTGGTGTGGACATCACTCACAAGTTCTACAAACAAAAAATGAAAAAAAACATAAAAGTCACTTGTACAATAAAGTAAAATATATGCCAAGAATCCAAGACATGTAGTTTTTTTTAATAATAATAGACGTGCAGAATTTTTCTAATAAATAAAGAAATAGAAATTAAATTTTTTTAATATAACAAATAATATTCATACCTCCATCAAGCTTTTCAAACTCCTCAACATCATCCATGGCAGCACAAAGGCATATTGGAGCCAATGAAGGATGGAGCCAATTTTGACCACAAATGAGGGCTTTCACCATAAGTGGAGACAATGAACTCCGAAAAGGATCAAGAACATGACCAGCCGTACTAAAGGCAGGTTCTGAGGCCATAGTGGATACCGTAATTGCAAGAACATGTTGTGCAACTCTTGAAAGGGTATAGTGGAGAATTAACCTTCCACCACGCCAAAATATCAAAATTATCATCAAAGACATCTTTACAACTCTCTAACAAGTATTTATCAACCTCTGATTTGGTATTTGAAGAATCAATACCCTTCGGTGCTTCTTAAATCCCATTAGACTCATTGCCTTCACATCAACCACACTAGAATCATCTCCCTCGATTGATCCACTTGGTTTTTGGCTTTGGGCTTGTGCAGCAGCACTAACACTACTACTCCCCACTTGATTTTGAGCATAAGTATTATACAAATCTACCAAAACAACTTTTACTCTTTTTGTCATATCAACAGCCTTTTGGTTCTCATACAAAGTACCAAAACAATACTCAAGATACCTCATCTTGTATCAAGGATTAAGAACTAACCTTACATACAACAAGTGATTCATATTATCAAAGTTCCCCCAATACTTTTCAAATTTGGTCTTCATGTAATCAGCCATTTTTTTCAACAAATAACTATCGTTTTCATACTCCAAGTCAATTGTGTCATGAACTGACATGAGCTCCAAAAAGAAAGAATTGCTAGTGCCATAATTAGCACCTGAAAACCGCAAGGTTGCATCATAGAAAATTTTAAGAAATTTCGAAAAGATCCTAATATTTTCCCAATCCACATCATTTATTCCCCAAGCAAAATCATGTATATCATTTCCATCTTCCTTTTCCTCCTCCCTAATTGTCATAAGATAATTTGGATCTTCTTCCTCCAATCTCTCAAAAGCCTTTTGATACTTCTCAGCCTTCTCCAACATAATATAGGTGTAGTTCCACCTAGTAGGCACATCTAAGCACAACTGACCTTTAAACTCAACTTTCTCCTTCTCCGCATATAATTTAAATGTGCTTTGTCTTTGTGGAGATGATCTCACATATCGCACATATTTCCTCACCTTCACTATTGTCTCATCCATTTCAACTAAACTTTCATGAACAATCAAGTTCAAGATATGAGCACTACACCTCACATGCAAGTGTTTATGCCCTAAAATTGTTGCCTTCCTATGCTTAGTCTTTTTTTGAATAAAAGAAATCAGCCCACTATTAGAAGCAGCATTATCAACTGTAATAATTAAAATCTTGTCTATCCCCCGATCAAGTAAACACATCTCAACCGCCTTCCCAAGTAATTCACCCTTGTAATTTTCCACTAAACAAAAACTAAGAATTCTCTTGTATATTTCCCAATCACTATCTATAAAATGGGCAATGAGACACATGCAGTTCAAATTTTGAACGGATGTCCATGTTTCTGTGGTAAGGCAGACCCGCTACTCTTTTAGGGCTTCTTTCAACTTTTGTTTCTCATCTAAAAACACCATAAAGCAAGTTTTAGCAATTGTTGTGTGGCTAGGGATTGGATTGAACTTAGGTTGGGTTTTAGACATAAACCTCTTAAAACCATAACCCTCCACAAACGTAAAAGACAGCTCATCTAAAATAATCATCTCTGCTAATGTTTTCTTACAATCCTCGAAATTAAACACCCAAGGCACTAGTTTACTACTACTTTCACCTTCTTCTTTAGGTTTGAATGCTAGGGTTAATTGGTATTTTTTGTCTTCCCTATAAGGATATTTCAAACATTGTGATTGTATGAGAGTTCTCATGGTTGTAGTGCCATTTTGCTTAGTGTCACAAGCATAGATTGTGCCACAGTAGTTACAAGCTGCCCTAGGGTTTCCTCCCCCCCCCCCCCCCTCTTGAATAATAGTGAAATGACCCCAAACAATAGATCTTTTTTTACCAGTATTACCTGCATTTGGTGGGAGTGGGGGTTTGCCTTTGTCTTCATGCACATTGGTTGTGCCTTGACCGGCTTCAAGGTCTTGACCCTTTGGGATTTTTGTTGTATTATTCATCTACAATAAAAAATAAAACACAATAAGTCAGCAACTATAAAAAGTAAAAAATAAAAAGTAAAATTTAATGCCAAAATGAGTCTAGTCTACAATAAAAAAAAAAAAAAAAATACAGTAACAATAACACAATAAAAGTCAGTGACAAAAAAAAAAGAAAAAGAGAAAAGGACTCTAGTATACAACAACAAGCCGACAATAAACACAACAATAAGATAATAATAAACACATCAATATCAAGGCAATAATAAACAAATACCTCGACATCACAGTCAACTATTAACAAATACACCAACATCATAGTTAAGCACATGGGGTAATTGATTTTCATATCTGTAACATCAATTAGAAAATAACAAATCAACATCACAGACACATATTCACAGCATGTCAACAACAATAAACAAAAATATATCAACAATAAATAAATAAAAAAGCAGCTAACTTTATATATCAGAACTCAAAGGCAATTAGCTAACTTTAATAAAAAAACCAACTAGCACAAGCAGCCAAGCACATGAGTTATCTATTTTTTCAAAACCCCAACTTTATTCGCATATAAAGCTTGAAAAAATAAACATCTTGATTGCAAAACAGAGATTTAGACATTCAGTATTTTAAAAACCCTAACTTTATTGATTCAGTATTTTAAAAACTCTAACTTTATTGATTAAGTATTAAACAAAATACAAAATATAAAACAAAGAGAGGGTTATTGAGCTTTTCAACGAGCACATGAGACAAAGGCAATCAGCTGAGCTAAATTTAACACATGGGCTATCGATTTTTTCAAAACCCTAACTTTAGTTGCATATAAAAAATTAAAACTTGAAAAATAAACATCTTGATATTATGTTGTTACTACAAAACAGAGAATCACTATTTTCAAAAACCAAAACACAAAATTGAGAGAGGGTCAAAGGGTAAAGAGATTTTCAAAATGGAGACTCACCATGAGAAAGGAAGCCAATGATCAAGCCGGCGTAGGGAGGCCTGAACGTGAGAGAGAGTGAAGGCTGAATGTGGAGGCTGTCTGTTTTGAAGAGTGAAGGCTGAATGGAGGCTCACCGTGGAGGCTGTCTATTTTGGAGATGGAGAGTGACAGCTGAACTTGAGAGAGAATGGAAAGTGTGAGTGAAAAGTGTGAGGTATGTAGGGTAGGGTTTTCAACTTTTGATTTTATAGTGTAATTAGTTTTAGTTTAATTAGAATCATTAGATATTTACTTAGTTTAATTATAGTTGATTAATCTAATGGCTTTTATTTTAAAATGCTATGTTTAAGATAAGCTATTAAGATAAGCTAGGCTAGATCACTTATCAAACAAAAAAAAAAAAGCTAGGCCAGATCAGTCATCATTTTATTCAAGGCCCAATTTTGAATCATTTGAAATTTTGATGACTGATCTACAAGGCCCAACCGTGAATAAAATGATGTAGGTGCAAGCCCAAAATGGTGGAGGCCCAACACCAAGCTGCCTACCCCTGCTGAAGCATGTCTTTGCCGAAGAATGTCACTTATTAAATATATATTATATTATATATTTAATATAAAATATAATATAATAATATATAATAATATTTTGGTTCGGTTTGGTCGGTTCGGTGGATAAAAAATTGCCATTGAAAATTGAACCGAAATATTCTGTTTTTTATATTATAAAACCAAAACCAAAACCGAACCCAACTGAAATTTTTGCATCGATTCGGTCTGTTTGAATTGGTTTTTTTGGTTTCTCAGTTTTTTGCACACCCCTACTATTAATATACTTCTATCATCTTCTATTAAAAAAAAAAAAAAGGAAAAACTTTTCATGTTGAGGAATAGATTGTATCTTATTTTGAAAGTTCAAACTGCCACCCGTAAATCATAATCAATATATCTTTTCCTTATTATATTATGGATTTTACTAACATGTATCCTAAGGGCATATAATAGTATACCTTTTTTGAAAAAAGTTTTATTGAAAATTAAAAAAAATTTGACAACTTTTTCAATTCCCAATAAAATTTTTTAAAAAACGAATTAATTAATGTATGTCCTAAGAGCATATATTAACCGAACCCTATTATTATTGATTTGTTTCTAAATGCTTTTTCTTTTCATTGAATTGCAGGACAAGTATGTACTCTGCCAAATTAATAAAAAAAAAAAAAAAAGAAGGGCTAAAAAAGGCAATTCACACCAGAATATTCAAGTTGGAGGGGCACAACCTTTGGATGAAGATATATTAATGGGCAGTGCATTTGGAAATAGGGATTGGATTGATTCATTTTATGGAAAGTAGTTTAGCTGTTCTTGAATATGTATAATCCTCTCTCTTTCTTTTTTATTTTTTATCTTTATTTTTTAATTTTGAAATGAAACTGAAATGATTTCATTAAGGCTGAAATTGAATTATAACACACAGAAGGATACAAGATTCATCAAGGAAGAATTTCATTAAGCCTTAAAGTTTCCATCCCCTCATCTAAGGCTCATAAGATTCATAGCTACTGTAACAATGAAAGCATCAAATAGTGATGTAATATCCAGGAATCATCTGAACTTGCCTTTGCTGTTACTAATTCATGTCTTCGTTAAAGGTGTCAATTACAAGAGCCTATTTTAATAGATGTGAGGCGTTTAGCTCCTTCATTAAGTGGAAATGTCCAGAAAATCAGAAATGAGAAGGGATAAGTTCACATGTTCAGTCCAAATGTTATCACATTTCTGCTTAAGAATTAGGTTCAGGTTCAATCCACAATGAAAGATTTGTCATTTCAAACATTGTGATCTACTTACTGTTAGAATTGAAAGATCTACTTTGTCATTTTAAAATAGCATGGCACTCGCAATATCCAACATTTCCGACTCACACCAAATTCGTCCTTTTCAATTACGAAAGCTTTTCCACATTGATATTCACATAGGTAGTATCATCGTAATTATGTAATCTCTTGAACTCTTAACAGCCGCCAGACTCTTACCCTTTGTTCTAGAGCTACCATGTCCTTCTTCAGTCTTGTGATTATCATGTTCTTCCGAAGTATTACTTCTTCTAACTCTGCAATGGTTAAACCTAACAGTCTACATCTACGAAAGTAACCTTAAAGGGCTATATTAATAATATATTAGAGTGTAGTACAAATCATGTATTATAATGAACCATAACATGTATATATATAGTAGAGTAAACCTTAGATTAATAGACTCCTAGTATAAGTAGGGGACTTGACTTGCACACAAAGTAAAATTAGGCTTTGGCTTATGCTCATGGGCTAATATTTCTCTAACAGTTATAAAGAAAATATACTGATCAAATAAAAATCTTTGATAAGAACAAAATGCTAAAAGAATTATGACTAGATCCAGCAGCATCAGATGAGCGGAGCAAAGTGGTTAGCTCCTTTATTGTGGCATTCTTCTCTACACTCTCTCTTGAGGTTATGTGTCTTGTGCTGCTGCCAATGTGTTCATCTAATATAAATGCACCACGAGGCATTAGATATACAAAAAATGTCTTTTAAACTCAATATATTTAAAGATAAAAAAAAAAAAAAAAAAACTCAATTATCTTTTCAAATCTCGTCTCTTGTTTATTTACCATCAACCTGATTCTTGTGTTAAAAAAATGAAAATGAGTATGTACTTACCCATTTCCAGTCTATTCCATGTATGACAGTAAAAAATAAGAAACACTTACTAATCAAAGACCCATATGAAGATTTTAAGATAGTAGCGGTGGAAATTGTACACAACCAAAAAGGGTCATCTTACAGCTATATAAATCATTAATCAAAATTACATCAATATAAATGTTGCAATCACAAGATGATCATAAGACAAGTATTTGAAAAGAACTTGAAGAAAAAGTGTGGAATACATTGACTAAGGTCATCTCCAACCATCCTCAATAAAAATTAATAAATAACAGAAAAAGGTCCTGCCCAGCACAGAAAAGTTAATTCCCATTTCATATCTTATTAAATCAACTCATAGATTGATTCATAAAAATTTCTTGGTGCATGGTCACGAATATAAATTATTCTCCGCCAAATAGGTTGTGCCAATGCATACTATTTGAAGGTCCTAAGCAAAGCCCATAAGGTCTTCTTAAGATTGCGTCAACAAGATTCATGATGCAAGGGTGCCAATAAGGCGCACCAAGGAACATGTTATTTAAATCGAGTACACACACCACCATCTCAAGAATATTGGAGAAAAGTGCAAAAGAGGATAATTTACTAGAACAGACAAGTAAACATGGTTTTATGTGTTTATCAAGGAAGGTCAAAAGTATTGTAATTCAACTGGTTGACACCTTCTAATGCTTGTAAGCACCTTATCCTAAAGAATAATTTGAAAAAAAATTAAATTAAATTAATCAAACTAGTCATTGTAACCTTTTTCGTATAAATAACACTCACTAGATTGAAAGAATTCTTTGAGGCCAAGGATTATTTATTATCTTAATCAATTTTTAGTGATTTGGATTCTAGAAGAATATTCAAAATTTCTAAGTATCAAGCTATAGGAACTATTCTGAAAATTTGCTATTCTATATGCCCAAAAAGAAAAATGCTATTGAATTATTACATTTTTTGCTTAAGGATATATTCAAAATCAGAATTAGAACCAAATACTCAATGAAAATCACAACAGTAATCCAACCCCAGGAGGAAATCAGTAAACCAAAAGGCCCTAATGAAGAAATTCAAGCATAAACTTTAAATTGGGCACTAAATTAGAGTTTGAGGTAGTAAAAGAGCTAAATTTTAGCTCCACCAATGATGATACTCAGAGTAGAAATTTACTCCTTCAATTAAAGCTTTATCCGTACACTTTTCTTCTATAAATAAGTAGTGTAAGAGGCATTGTTATAGTGTGATAGAAACTGTAAAAATACTGAGAGACAGATAACAAAAAGAGATATGTATATGTATAATATGATATCGCAGATGACCAAAAAAAAAAAAAAAAAAGGAAGCAAATTGTTCTTTAAACACAGGGACGTAGCCCAAGGCCCCAAGCAACCTGGGCCAAGCTGAAGTTCAAAATCTTTGAATACCAAATACTTTCCTTCGGCCCAGTCCAACCCAAATCCAATCCAGATTAGTTGAGAATCACGAATGTCTAAAAGCAACTTGCCCATTAGAATAGAACCCATAGTAGTGACAGGGAAAATTTAACTTTTATAATTACATTCAACCACGTGATTTTATTCTTCTAAAAAAAAATACCACATAATTGTATTGACCAATATATCAAAAATAGTATTATTATTTTTATGAATAATTAAATTAAACCATCTTCTTAATAGAAAAAAATAAATAAATTATACAGTTTATTGATTAATGTAATGACACAATTGAATTGAATTAGAGAAAATAAGGTTTAACACTTACGAAACTATAATAAAGCAGTTAGAAATCATCAATTTGGAGAAGAAAAAATCAAAAATAAAAACACGAACAAAGCTAAGTCATATTATAACCCGCTTTTCTAGTTTCTACAATTTTATTTTATGAAATTTGAAGTAGGCAAATGAATGTATATGATGTGATATTATGGCTTAAAGAACAAGATTGTTTTATATCACAACCTAAGAAACGTGGACAAAAACACGACATGAGATAGGTCAATGTGACAATTACTAAAAAAAAAAGTAAGACGCGACATAGTAGAAATATGACAATTAATTAATATTTTTAAATATATTTTATTCATTATAAGCATATTTAATGTCTTTTTTTAATCCAAAATCAAAGGAATTTATTTTACTTTCTTTTTTTCTTTTTCTTTTTTCATGTTTTGCCTTCCAATACACTAGAGACATGCATGGAGAAGTATTCCAATATGTTCAAGACATACAATTGGTTAGATTTTTATTTTTATTGTTATATTAGCTCTTCATTCTTGAAATTATAATTTTGTCTCTCAATAAATTGTTACTAATATAATTTTATGTATTCCCGTAAAAGAAAATAGTTTACGTATGCCGTGTAGCCTAGGCCTGATTGGTATGTGCAGGGTTGGCCCAAACGTTTTCAAGACCTAAGGCGAAATCTTCATATGGGTCTTTATGTTATCACTTAAATAATATTTAACTAGCATTTTAAATAATAATATTTTTTTAAAAAAAAATCCATTCTTTGAACTTTTTAATATGATTTTTTTTTTAGAAAATGCTAAAGTCATAACAAATTTTACTAAAAAAATAATGTTGTAACAGATGTGATCAGTGACATAAGGCTTATACAAATGTTAGAGATATTATAAAATTTACAATATGAGAATTACAAAGATATATCACCAATCACAAAAATTCATTCAAAAATGTATTTAATAGCTTATTGAAGTTGACTTATCATATTCATTGTCACATCAAATTATAAAAGTTGTGCAGTAAAATTTATAATATTTTTAACATTTTCCTATTTGAATTACTTGTGATTAGTAAAATCTCTATTTGTAAGATCAATTTCTTTAAATTTGTCATATTTCTATCCTTGGCATTACTTAATTCTTTAAATCTTCTTAATAGTGAAAAAAAAAATTGTAAACTAAATTTTTTTTAATATCTCCCAAAAATATTTCCAAAAAAAAAAAAAACGATTTTTGCCCCACAAATTTGGGTTTCTCTAGTTGGGTTGGGGGGGCTTAGGCAATGGCCTAAGTGGCCTAGGCCTAGGGCCGGCTTTGGGTATGTGATTCCAAACAACAGTTTTCAGTGTTTAAATACTGAAAACTGTGGTTATAAAAACAACAATGTGTTTGGTAAGAGTGTCTTTTTAGGAGTGTTTGAATTACGTTACTCATTTTAGAAAACCCCTCTTACCAATTTTCAGTTTTCAAACAATGTTGCTCAATGACACTTTTGTATATATGTTGAAAACCATGGAGCCACTTGATTAGACAACACATAAAGTTTCCTTTTTCAATTCCAACCAGGAGACTCACTTGTCAGCTTAAAAAAAAAACTCACATACATACAGAGTCTTTTGTCCAAATATTGGTAAAAATCAAGTTTTTTAGGATTATAGGTACTGTTGAAAGTTATTTAGGGAATTGAGGAGAGAGACTGAATTTCGGCAACGGTATTGCCGAAATTCTAAGAAAAAGTAAGAGAGAGAAAGAGGGAAAAGTGAGAGAGAGAAAAACTGGAATTTCGGTAACAGCGTTACCGAAATTCTGCTGCCCAACCTGCCCGTGAGCAAGTGCGTGCGCGAGTGACTGAAAGAAAATAAATCCTCAATTTCGGTACCGGAGTCGCCGAAAATGGTAGAAAAAAAATTGGGGAATTTCGGTAATGGTAATACCGAAATTGGGGAAAAAAAAAACAAAAAAAAAAAAGAGAATAATTTCGGTGCTGGCAGCACCGAAATTGAAAAAAAAAAAAAAAAAACAAAAACAAAAAGAGAATAATTTCGGTGCTGGTAGCACCGAAATTTAAAAAAAAAAAAAAAAAAAGAAAAAAAGAAAGACAATTTAGGTGCTGGCAGCACCTAAATTGAAAAAAAAATAAAAATAATAAATAAATAAAAAAAGGGATAATTTCGGTGCTGCCAGCACCGAAATTATCCTTTTTTTTTTTTTTTTTTTTTCAATTTAGGTGCTGCCAACACCTAAATTGTCTTTTTTTTTTTTTTAAATTTCGGTGCTACCAGCACCGAAATTATTCTCTTTTTGTTTTGTTTTTTTTTTTTTTTCAATTTCGGTGCTGCCAGCACCGAAATTATTCTCTTTTTTTTTTTTTTTTTTTTTTTTCCATTTTCGGTGCTGGTAGCACCGAAATTATCCTTTTTTTTTTTTTTTTTTCCAATTTCGGTGCTGGTAGCACCGAAATTATCCTTTTTTTTTTTTTTTTTTTTTTCCCAATTTTGGTATTACCATTACCGAAATTCCCCAATTTTTTTTCTACCATTTTCGGCAACACCGGTACCGAAATTGAGGATTTATTTTCTTTCAGTCACTCGCGCACACTCGCGCAGGCACTCGCTCACGGGCAGGTTGGGCAGCAGAATTTCGGTAACGCACCGAAATTCCAGTTTTTCTCTCTCACTTTTTCTCTTCTCTCTCTTACTTTTCTTAGAATTTCGGCAATACCGTTGCCGAAATTCAGTCTCTCTCCTCAATTCCCTAAATAACTTTCAACAGTACCTATAATCCTAAAAAACTTGATTTTTACCAATATTTGGACAAAAGACTCCATACATACATATACCAAACACGTAATTATGTTTTATCACACAATGAAACATGTTATTTAAAATATGATACCAAACAATTTTTTTTACTTTATGAATATTGTAAACATGTGTTTTCACAACACTTTTTAAACCATAATTTTTATATTATTTTAAACAACGATACTAAAAATCTCCAACCAAAGACCGACAATCCAGTTACATAAAATGTCACTAATATATGCACTTTCAAAATTACTTTAAAAAAAAATTATATCTGAAATTACACTTTTGCTTTTTTCACTAAATATAGGTAGGAATTGGGGAACAGAGACGAGAGATGACCTTTCCATCTAGGCCCCATATTTTTTGTGTCCCCCAAATCGGACAAATTGGGAGCGCAATAAAGTAGCTTGTATCTTGAAATTGCATTTACCTACTTCTTTCTCTTCTCTCTTTCTTTTTCTCTCTTTTACACTGTGTTTGATAATTTAAAACACTTCGTTTGATAATTTAAAAACAGATAGAATGAGTGGGCTATAAAATAATAAAACAATGAAATGGAAAAAAAATATAAAGGAATGAAAAAAAAAATAATACACCTCATCCAACTCAACTTAACCTGCTCCACTCCTCGTTTGAAGAGGTAATGCGATTTGCTCGATGTCTATAATTTAAGCTCTATTTAGTTGGGTCAATTGAAAAGTGAAAGGATATAAAATGTTGGGAAGATAAAAAAATTAGAAGACAAAAATTATTTTAGTTTTCCACCACATGTATTTTGTATAGATGATGAAAAATAGAGATGAAGTCCCTTTATTTTTTATTTTTTGAGAAGAAGTCCCTTTATTTAGTTTCAAAGAAAAATGAGATGAAAGAAAAAATAGTTTGTTGGAATTACTATATTGCCATATATATATATATATATATATATATTAGTAGGTAAAGCTGAAAGAAAATCCAATTGGAATTCAAGTTGGAATTCAATTAAAGTCTAATTTTGTGTCACGTGTCCTATCTAGTCTAAGTTTTTTTTTTAAAAAAATTTTGTGCCAAATGAGTTAATTTAATGTAAAAAACAAGGATTCAAATAGAAATAAATCATAAAACACCTAATTATATAATTAAAAACAATTCAAATTTATAAGTAATTGTGGATTCTAGTTAGCTCAATTGGTAAAATTTCTGATGGTTGTATAAGAGATCTAGGGTTCAATCCCCGTCTACATCAAAAATTGATTGGTATCTTAGTCTGATAATAAAAATCTATTATTAAAAGCGGACGCCATAGGTTGAAATTCTCTAAAAAAAAAAAATTATAAGTCATTTATGTAATATACCATGACTATGTACAGTCCATTACTAACTAGATTTTATATATATATATATATATATATATTAAACCATGGTTTATAGAAAATTTAATTAGAATCAAAATTAGATTTTGCTTTTGTTAGTTTTCCATACAAATTAAATTGTTTAGAATTTTGTTATTATTTTTTCTAGCTCTGAACTAGTGAATATATATTTTTATACAATTTCTATTCAAATATTTGTATACGAAGATATTAAACATAACAAACTGTAATTGAGCTGAACGATCCCATGCAACTCTCTCCATTTAATTTAAGAGATATTATTTGACCAATTTATTATTTTATTTTGTGTTGTATTTAGTGGCCTTTTATAAATAATAATTGTGAATTAATATTGTATATGTAGATTCAATAGTGATTTTCAAAATTATATATGTAATAACAATATAATGAGAAACTTAGCGTAACCAATTTCATGAAAATTGAAAAAAAAAAAAAAAAACTATTTTAGTACCTCCAAATATGTTGGTCAAGCTATGTCCTTTTATGTTTAATAACTCAAGCTAATATCAATAGTACCACTACAATTCTTCATTTTTGTGCCTCAGCATGAATTACATATTAGTTATATATAATCCACAATAAATTTGGCAGAATGGACTTGAAAGGGCAAAATAATAAATGCATTTCTTGTTCCTATTTTCACCCCACTGTTCTTTCCAATCTGGGGGGGATTGAAGTTTGTGGGCCTGAATGGAAACTCATCCACCCCATTTTCCTTCCTATCCAATAATGGAAAACTCATATTTTCTCTCCCCTATTACATCTGCTCTCTTGTCACAACAACCAAGCATAATGTTAATTTTCTTAAACACATAATGTATATTATTTATTTTGTTTAATGCATATTCTATTATCATTCCAAAAACATTTGTTACGTTCTTTTTTAGACAGGACACCAACCATACCTTCTCCCATTTTCATCCCAAAAATATGTTTTTTTTTTTCAATATTTACTAGCTTATAAAGAAGGATTGGGCAAAAAAAAGGTTTTATATCATTCACCTCTTAGTTGTCTTTTCTTATGATAAGAATGAAATTAATTAAGATTTCACCTCCATCTTATTCCAAGAAAGTATTAATATATATTTTTTAGGCTAAAGTTTTGTTGTTATTTTTGTAAAAGAAGTCTTTGATTCTATCTATACCCGTTTGATTTCCGATCCTACAAATAAAATTCACAACAAAGCAGTGTTTTATCTTCTGTAGTTTGTCCCAACAAAAGAGGGAATGAAAAGGTTCAAAACATATGTCATTGTCCTTGGCCCTTTGGGCACATCTAAGAAACACCAGCCTAGAAGCTTCATGTAGCTTGTGATTTAATGGAGGGGTCCCTTCATTGAAAGGTATTGTACCTTGATGAGACCCCATGGGTACAGCTGTGACTGTCCCACACGTAACTACTAAACCTCTGTCTAGTTTTGCCCTCATTACCAAGAAGAAATGGGGATTGTGTTGTGCTGTGCTGTGCTGCGCTGTGTTGTGCCCCTCCAAAAACAAACAACCACCCTTTATGTTACAAATAATCAGTTCTAGCACCACATAGATTTATACAATTTTTACTATAATTATCTTACCTGTTAGATGGTAATCGATTGCTTGGCATTTTAATGTAGTGTACATTTGACATTAATTATTTTTATCAACTTATTTTACTATTTAACTTTTTATGGTATTATTCATAGTAATTACTGTACTTTTTAGTACTATTAATCTGTCTTATTGTTATATTTTAGCTAACTTTTACTTTTATTTATAATTTATTCAATAAAAAAATTTCAATTCCAATAAAATAAACAGATTCCAAATAGACACATAAACTCACCACTTGTTCTCTACTGAATGCTATTTGGACAATGATGATACAGGTTTATCGTTTTATCTAGTCTTAAAATATATCCAAATAATAAAGTTGATCACGAAGTTATCTATGACGTGGCACCCACTTCCATGATTTTGGGCCAAATAGTGATACTGACTCATCAATATTTGCCCACCACAACATCTACCTTCACCAATGCACTAAGCTGTTCATAATTTGTATGCTACTCTTTTGTCTTTTATGCTCTTTCTCTTTCCCAATTTGAACACTTATTTTTTTGGCAGGCATTTCCAACATGAACTTATTATTTTGGAATAAAAACATGTAAGCCTAACCTAAAGGCCTAGTAGGCAAAGGGCAAAAGAGCTTGAATGAATGTCTCTGTGATATGGGTTCTTTTTATGCCTAATTAGGGAATAACCAATTTTGATAAACAAGCCAACCCCATTACAACAAAGGCACAGAAACTCTAATAATGGATTTCCACCATCCATAACCATGAGGAATTGTCGCTTAGTGAACATCTATAATGTTAATAGTGTATTTGATTAGGCTTATATTTTAGTGGAGCATATTAACTTAATCTGAAGGCATGTGTAACACACTATGAACACATAGACTTGAATGGAACTACAGGTACTTCAAAACCCAGTATGGGAAAAGAAGCATTAAGAACACATGGTTAATGGCTAAGTCCAAAAATGGAAACAAAATTTGAAATCCAAGCACTGGCCTGAGGAAAAAAGAAAAAGAAAAAAAGAGAGAGTAATAACTAATAAGCCAAGGTCATTAAACTATGCTGAGTTTGAATTCTATCACATACGATTTAATCTGCTTCACTCATTCTTCAGGTCCATGTCTATGTCAAAAAATAGAAAGAGAAGCACGTATATTATTATTATCAGTTATCATCCACATGTTTCCCATGCCATTTTCACGGAACAGCCATTGATAGCAACCCTCTTTACTTTCAGGTCAGAAAAGTGTACCTTGGAATTAAAATCATAATTTCTCTCTCTCTCTACAGCTAACAGAAAAAAGTTCATCATGTTAGTTGAGCTCCCACAAGGGCCACAACTAAAAATTACACATTGCATGCACTAGAAAACCCACTATACAGCTTTGCCTTTTATAATGGCATCAATAGGTTTATAGATCTTACAGTCAAAGCTAACAGCTGCCTTTTTCCCCTTCACACCTACATAATTTATAGTTCCATTATCCTCCTTTTCAATGCAAAAAAATAACCCAGCTCTGCTTTCTATATTCTTTTCCACATTCTCATAATTCTGTACAAAAGCTAGCTAGTCAGACACCCATGCCCTTTTTGTGTTATTGCTGCTGCTTGTGTGAGCAAGTACACTTTGCACGCTTATCAGTAAGTGTCTGAAAATTTTAAAACAAAAAATGAATGAATGAATGAGAAGGTTATAGTTTCACAGTAACATAAAAAATTTGGGGGATATACTGGATATTCATCTATTTTGGTAATATACCTCGACTTCTTGCTGAAGACCTTTAATATACTCAACAGCTAAATCTAACATGTCTGCAGTGTTTGTTTGCTGCAAAAAGAAAGAGACGAATATCTGAGTCCCCACAAAGTAATGTACAAGGAAAAAAAATGCAAGAAAGACTCTACCTTGTCCATGTTAGGAACAAGATCTTGTAGCTTCCTCATCCTTTCACTAATTCGAGTTCTTCTTACCTGAAAATTTGACAAGAAAATGAACATGTAAAAGCATTTTTAGCATCATCCTTTTAAAATGAAGAGAATTGTACTAATTTATTAATGGGATTGTAACATTCATGATCCAACAAGTGCATCCAATGGCCCAAAAATGAAAAGATGATGGGACTAAAACATTACCCTCTCAGCAATGCTTCGTGGGTGAGTGGCACAGCCGCGCTTAGCTCGAATCTTACAAGGTACTGAGTCTTGGAACTGCAAAAACTTTTCAATGGCAGCCATCTCTGATGAAGTTTTAGGCAAGCTCAAGTGATGAGCCAAAGGGGGAGCGCGATTTCCAGTCTCCACATTCTGATGGACAAGAAAATTTTTTATAAGAAGATTACAGAAACCAAGCACTATGTATCAAATATTATGCTACCTGAGTTTCAGACACGTTTATATTGGAAAATGACTTTACATCATCATCATCTCTAAGTCTTTTTAGACCAGTGATATTGTCCGAAATCATAGCAGAGTCATCCCAAGAACCAAGGGGGAAACCTGTCACATAATTGCTACTTCGGCCCTCACCAAAACCTCCACTCTCTGGATTGTTTACTACTACCATGTTTTTGTCCTCAATTTCATCAATTGGACTCATTGGTCCCGATGAAGAAGGCGGACCTGATGAGTAATTCTTTAACCTGCTTGCAGAAGAAAAAGATGCTTCTTCATTAGTGCTATTACCAGCTCCGAAATTTCCCATGCCTCTCATTGTACCATAGCCTGCCAATTGCTAAGAATTGTTTAGCATCACTCCCAATTTCTAACTATTACTAATCAAACCAAAAATGATACAAAAAAATGAACTCAAATTTCCTCATTTTTACATCTCAGATCATAGCTTAAGCAACTTCATCTACTATACAAAATCCCATCCTCCCTCCCCCTTAAGACATTGTTCTATGAGACTTAATTAAATACCTTTAATTTGTAAGTAACACCAAAATCAATTAATTCATCAGGAACTTAGAGAATCAGTTCAAAATTCAACATTTCACTAGCAAACAGTTCAAAATATTTTCAAGTAAGTACTTTCTATTCTTTCCTCTAATTATTTCCAAGCACCAAAGATAACGAGTAGGAAAATACAATAGGTACATACCCTCTTTAACATTGATGTTGGCGAATAATCCTGCTGGCGAGCTGCTATGTCGAATAAGACTTGAATTATTACCACCACCACCACCTCCACCGGTCTTCATCTGAGGCAATCGATCCAACCCCATTGAATAAGACCCTTCCACACTCGAATTCAGCAAAGGTGGCCGTGGAGGACCTTGGTAAAAATTCTGAGAAGCAGAACCATAATTGCTTTGCTGCTGCTGCTGCTGCTGCTGCTGAAGAACCCCTGCTGCTTCATTATTCATTGAAGCCATAAACTGTGTTTGCTGGTTACTAGCTTCTGTGGCCACCACTTCTGATGTATTAGTAACTTCTGTGCTTCCATTACCACCACCACTACCAGCGATAAACCGAGCAAATATTCGCTCTGTTTCGGGGCTTGGAGGCCTGTTAAGAAATTCCTCACAGAATTCTCTGTCAATGATGTTTGCAAAATATGAACTTGGTGCAGACCTGTACCTAGACAAGCCAGAGTTCATCTGGTTTTGGTGGTGATGTTGTTGAAGATCTGACTCCATTGCTTCCCTTTTCCTCTTCAAATCTGTTCCAAAAGCTTCAATTTTGTAGAAATTTATTTACTTTTTCACGATGTCCTTGATACCCTTTTTGAGTAATCACAAAAGAAAACAGAGCTTTACTAAAGCAGAGTTCCAAACTCTGTTTCCTTTTCTCCTAGAAAGAATTTCTGGGAAGCTTTATAAAGAAACCAATGACTTAACCCCAACAAGTTATGCTGCCTCGTGTGGATCTAACACAAAATACCAAACCAAAAACATAAACTATCCATTTAGAATAAGAACTCTGCTATTAAAGTAGTGTCAGAAACAGAGGAAAACATGAAGTCCAATCAGAACAAATTCACTACAAATCTTTCGTGGCAACGCCGAAAACCATCAAATCTGATGACCCAGTTAGCTATTTTTGAATCAGAACCACTCAGCTAAAGAAGTAATATCTGATAACAAAAGAAAGCACTGAAATTTAGGAAAAATAATATACAATTACACAGAACGCAAAAAAGAAAAACAGAACAACAACAAAAGCCAATCTCTCTATCTCTCTCTCTCTCTCTCTCTCTCTCTCTCCTGACTCTCTGTACTCTTTTTTTTTTTGATATCAAGAAGCCAACTTACTCTCTGTACTCTTTTTGTGAAACCTCTTCCTCTCTAGTAGTGAAAAAAGCTAGTGGTGTCTGTGGCAGTGAGTGAAGGTAGAGAAAGTGAAAGCCTCAAGAACCAAATGTTTATGTTTTTTTTTTCTTATTTATATTTTTTATTTTATGAGTTCAACAGCAATGAGAAAGTGTAACACACGCGAGAAATCTAATAAGTCTTTCACCAAAATGTCCTTTTACAGATGACTATTTTTTTATGGATAGCCATGGGTTTAAGAGAGAAATGGCTGGATTATTTACACGTCAGCAACCATACGAGTGGGCATGGTGATTGAGATGAATATAATTTTAACTTTTTTATTTTTTTGATGAATAATGACTATACCATTCCCGTTGTCACGGTGTTGTGTATGTTGGACCACATTTGTGAATTATTGCAGACACTAACAGACAATTTCAACATTTTCCGCCTACCACTACAAGGGTTTTTTTTTCCCCATTTAGGGTTAGAGCTTAGAGCTTTAAAAAAAAAAATATATATATATATATGTGTGTGTGTGTGTGTGTGTGTGTGTATATTTATATTTATAATTGCTGAAGTGAAATGGACTTGTGTGAAATATTATTATTCAAAATACTTATTTTTTGAGAATTATTATTGTAAAATAGATTGCATAAATGTTTATGCTCCTAGGCTCCTAGCTTTTCTTTTTCCCCTTTTTTTTTTTCTCGATTTCTAATTTTTAGTGGGTGCATTGGTTATTGTCAATTTGGCCCCAAGACTATCTGCACAATATATTGTAAAAGTGTCACAATGATAAAGAGCAATGTGGAAGAATGTAGGATGTGAAGTGCCTCAATGATAAAAAATGTTGTAAAAAGATTTTAAGCCAAAAAAAGTAGCTATTCTTGTCTTGTAGATGAGATTATTTTCTTATAAAAAATGAGATTATTTTTATTGGTTTTTTTTTTTTTTTTTACTTTGAAAAATAAGTTGGGTAAAAAATATAGTCCCCTAAAAAATAGAGAGAATTATAAAAAATTTACATAAGCCATATAAGTAGGAAAATAAACTCACCAAAAAAGTATTGAAATTTACATTCTTTTGGGGGCTACTTGGGTGTTTAGGGCTTTAGCTCTTGGTAATAATAATGAAGAATTCTTTTGGGGGCTAATTTTTTTTTCTTTTTTTATTGAAATTATATTTCAAAATAGAAAAAGGATATATTAAATACTTCGTTGTATTTTTTTTTTATAATATTTTGTGGAATTATACCCCGATAACATAAATATACTGTTAAATTAAAATATACTAAAAGAAATAGTAAAATTTTATACAGACTTTATTTAAGTTCCAAAATCTTCACTTAAATCCGTACTATACGTGCACCTAACTTTATTTGCTTTTCTTTTTTTTATTTTCCCTTTTAATGGCTGGTTTAAAAATTTTATTAAAACAGAAAACCCATAAAATTTATATATATATATATATATATTCATTTTCACATATTAATATATTAATAACTATGATTACAAGCCTAAAAGCAACAAGGTATGATTGCATTATAAAGTAATATCCATATTTTATTTTCTCTTTCCCCCAATTAAGCTTCAAATTTCTCTAAAAACAGAGGAAGAGATATCATTAGTTTTCTTATAAAATATATATTATAAGCTAAGATTTGGGAATGTTTGATCAAACTTGCAATATGAATGGACATAAGTAGTGGTGCGCTTCTTGCGATATAAATGGACCCTGAAATTACAATATTATATGAACACCTTTGGCTTTAAGCAAAATCAAGTAATCAAACAAATGAACAAAAACTATATTGTGGGAGAAAGTGGACCTTCATATCCTCTCTACCAAACACTCCCAAAAAAATAAAAACCTCCATCACTTTTGGAGAGAGATCAAAAATAATATTTTTTATTGGATTTCTAACTTTAGAGTGAATTATTTTTTGCTCCGAAGCCCAAGTACCATATATATATATATATATGTTGGGAATTTAATTTTGTACAAAGAGGAAAAAGTATAATTTTTTTGCTACATAGTGGGGGACCTTTAGTGCATGCGGAGTTCTATACTTTATACACACCTTTGCATTTCTATACTTTTGGAGCCTTAAATAAAAAATTAGACACCCTTCAAGTAAAGGACAAAGCTATCCCTTTGTTAATCATAATATTATTAATTTTTGCCAATGTTAAGGCAGATTTGCTTTGTCATTACAATTATTCATTTATGTTTAGTGCTTATAAAAAAGAAAAGCCCATACCTTCTCTGCCAGCAAAGCTTTGTTTTAGTGCTTAATGTATCCTTTTAATTATTATTATGTACATAAAAAAATATTAAATTTGTGGTAGGTTTCACATCTGTTGAAAAAACATATGATTGTAAAATAAGTTGTGATGTAGAGATTAATAGACTAAACAAGCCAACTCAGCAGCAGACGTTTGTCTTGTACAGTTTATTTTATTATTATTATTATTTTTTATAAGATTTTATTTTATTAATTAGTACATATCAACAGTACATAAATGATAATGAATTTTTCATACACATCACTGTACCCATTTGCCTAGTCCTTTACTCTGTCACCTTTATTGGTTGTCAACAAATTTGAGGATGTCCCGTTGGAATTCTTTACTCTGGTAGGCCTGCACTTAATTGGTAGGGTGTTATTATGATCATGCCTAGGTAAAGACGTCAACTCAAACTGTCCTCTTTAGTCTTTATCATTATTATTTTTTTTGTTCATAAAAAAAAAGTTGAGACTTCTTGAGAGTCCTTAACTAAATCCAAATGTTCTTGACGAATACTAATCCTTACAATGTTTTTTATTTTATTTTTTTTATTTTATAATATAATAGTTGAGAAATTTGAATCTTGAACATTTTTGTTAAAAATACCAAAACTTGAGTTACAAAATTCTTTACACTTTCATTACCAAATTTATGCATAGTAGGTTCACTACCACATAATTTTTTTTTTTTTTAATTTAATCTTTTTCATGGCTCTTAGAACTTAGAAGCAACCAATCATATAAATATTCACCATTCTTGGTGGTGGGGTTGTCCAGGCTACGAGGATAGGATGCTTATGGGCCCAAGGACGTCCCTGACCATAAATTTTGTATGATCAATGATAACTCGTGCGAAGAAGAAGAAGAAAAAGAAGAAGGGAAAGGGATTGTGAAAGGTATTGTACAAAATTAACTTCAAGAACATTACTATATTATTATATTTTTTTTCCAAAAGAAAAAGGTCTAAAGATTGACACATTATTTAAACAAGAGTATATATATTTATTTTTTAGCACAGTTGATTGAATTTAAGTCAGCAATTCATTCCTCCTCAAAAAAAAAAAAAGGTGAGCCATTCATGTTTTGTTTATTTGTTTTCCATAACTTTTTCAAAGCTTGACATGCAAAATTTAGAGAAATTGTATGGGAAAAAAAATTTTTGATTCAAAATTTAACACTTGACTAATGGGCCTAATTATTAGTGATAGATGAAAAAAATGATGCTGGGTAATTAGTTTAAATAAAAACGAATAAAAACTTGTTAAGTCAATTGCAAAAAATGATGTGAAATTTTTTGTGACTTTTAACATTGCTTCACAAATCTCAATTTAGGGCCCGTTTCGTAAGAAATTTTTAGTAATGCTGTTTTGTAGAAATACGTGTGGATAAAAAAGTATATAAAAATATGTGTAATGTTGTTTAAACACTAAAAATTGTTATTTTAACAACAATACCAAACACCTCCTTAATTAACTAGATGACAATATGGCCATGACTCTAAAGCAACCGCATCAGGTCATGTATAATCTTGCAAAATATAAAAAGTAGTCAATTTTACACATTTTAAGGAAAAAAAAAAAAAACCCATATTAGTGGGTATAAAATTATGCATAAATGTACAAGTGCTACAGTAACTGTGCATATATGCACGGTTACTGTAGCTCATGTATTTAATATTTTAGTATTTTTTGGTAGTGTTAGGTTTGTGAGAGAGAGGGGAAGTGAGTGAGAAAATAATACAAAATTGTAAAGGAATGAATAATTTATTGAATAGATGTATAGAATAGATAAACTGATATGAATATTTTGTAAAATTATATGTGTAAAATAAGAAAATAGTTTTTTTAGATAAAATAGATGAAAAATTTGCATGAGTCAAAAGTGAAAAAGGAAAGAAAGATTCCGCGTAGCTTAAATTAAAGAGGTACTCAAATCAAGGTACTTTTTCCCAAAAATCTTTTACTTTAAGCTTTCGTAAAAGTTAATTCTTTTTTTAGTTTAAGCTGCTAAGGCACGTGTCATTACATTTAAGTATCAATTAAGTTGACCGTTAATAAAAAGTTTAATTATTGTCAAAGATCATCGTCATAGCCAATTCGAATCTCTAAATGTGATTAAAACCTTAATTAAAAACTTCGTTTTAGATCTTGGTCATGTTAATCAAATCACTAAATGACAACCCCATTGAGTGAAGGTTAAGCACTTCTAAATAAATTAAATAAAAAAAAAGTTAGAGATAATGTTGTATACTCAAAGTGAGAACCATCTCGGTGATGTGAAAAGTTTAGTGCTTTTTATTCTTGTGTTGCCACCTAGTGACATATGAGGAATTTAGGGCCCATTTGGGTATCTAATTGAAATGGTGTCATTGTCTTAAAAGTTTTTCTTTTTCTAAATTTTGGAATTAATTTAGTCACGGCAATCACTTTGTTAGGTAAAACCGAGTTTTCGCAAAAGGTTGCAACAAAAGTAATCAGCAGGACTTAAATCTAATATAAGGACTATACAAATTTGGTGGGTTCAGTAACTAACTAGGGAACTTTCATGACGACATAATAATAATAATAATAATTTTTTTTTTTCACATAGAGATTAAATTATATTACAAACCGTCAAACCCAATGATATCTTATATAAGGGGGGTTGTTGGGAGAAAATGAGCATTTGCTTATTTCACAAAAACTTTTCAGCAAAATATTCTATATTTGAAACTATTTAGAGAAATGTCCCTTTTTTAAAATTCAATTTTCTAAAAATCGAGTTTCAATTTAAAACTCGATCAAATTATAGTGAATTGAAAATTTTTTTAAAAAAAAAATTCTAGAACTTGAGTTCCTTAAAAAAATTTAAGTGGAACTCGAGTTCTATGAACTCGAGTGCTTCACATGGAAAAAAAAAAAAAAAAATTTCTAGGTCCATGTTCGCTATAAGTTGAGGTTCCAAAAATCGAATTATACATTCTAAAATCGAGTTTCAAAATAGGGGCATTTCTCTAATTAGTTTCAGACATGAAGCATTTTTGCTAGATATTTAAAAAAAAAAAAAAAAGAGTAAAAGCCCATTTTGGCCGAGGTCGTTGTTTTCAAAATTTGAAAGGACATAGGTGTTGTCTACTAAAATTTCAATACCTAATATGATAAATTCTTTTGTCTAACTAATGCAAATTTTGCTCGGGTAGCTAGATAACGAGGAAGTATATTCTATTTTGGGTGTATACTTTCTCCCACTTATAGCTGGTGGGTCCTACCAGTTGTGAGTGAGAGGAAACATGCACCTAAAATAAGGTGTATTTTCCCCTAGATAATGCGCAATATTCAACTATTTTTTGTTTTGTTTTGTTTTTTTTTTGTTTTTTGCAATATTCAGATACTTAATTATCTAGTGTTATAGAAGATGTTTTGTTAAGAAGTTATCATATAGTGTTCTCAGGAAGTTATCAGTGTTAAATAAGAACCAAAGATCATTATCCAATTAAACACATCAAATTAGAATATTAGATTTTTATACTTATTCACTTATTGAGCGGTTTGGGTGATGATATGTGGTATTATTCCTTATTGTCACATGACGTGAGATTGGTGAGTCTACACTAAAGACATTTTTTTTTTTTTAAATTCAAGGAAAAAAAATGATATTAGAGACATCAAAGATTAAAATAAAAGCCAAAAGGTCCAAGGCTTATCCAAAATGATAGCATCCCATTCTTGCATACAAATCTGCAAGCTTGTTAGAGGTAAGAAACTAAGAATACTGTAATTCAACGCAAATTAATCTGTAGTCATTGACAATTAGATTCAAAGTATAACTCAATCTCGTCTTCCAAAAAAAAAAAAGTATAACTCAATCTCCAAATTATGACGAGCCACTATTATTAACGGTTTATTTAATTTATGTAGTAAATTTTGTATTCCGAATTCCAATCACCTACTTTTTTTTTCTTTTTTTTTTTCCTTTTTCGTTCTTACTAATATTTAACAATCGTGCTTTATTCTTAACAATACATGATGCATCATCTCTTTTAGAAGGATTGTCATTCATCATAGACATTATTTTTCTAAATATTCAAAACCAAATATACTTTGATTGTATTTATAAATTCATGAAAATTGATTCAAAACCACCTTTAAAGCTGAAAAAGAAAAAGCTAGTAACTCGCATGGTTGTACTTGTACAACTTAGTGGGTGCATAAGATGAACTCTTATTCCTCTTTTCATTCACGATAGGCTTGCAGATGTAGCATATTCGTGTCCTTCGTACGTAACATGGTTGGATTCTAAAGCATATTCCACTTTGCACTTTGTAGTATTAGGGATATTTTTCTTGAGTCTAAAAGTGTTACCTTTTCTCTTTAGCACACATTCCTTTTGCTCTTTCTGTGTCACTTTTTTTTTTTTAAAGAAATTTATTTATTAGGCTTTTAACACTTTCCAACTCACAAACAAGATCCATTAATCTAATTTATTTATACGTTTTTTAACACTTTGTTACTTAAAATTTGTTGTAAAAATAGTGTAAAAATATTATAAACGTAACACTTCTTTTAATTTAAAGCTAAGTCACATAAATGAAAAAGAAAACGGTGCGCATTTTTAATACTTAATGGCACTTTCAAATTTTCACATCAATAGGCATTGCTAAATTTCAAGGGCGTCATCTTTATATGGAATTAAATAATGACATATTGAATTCTTTCTCTTTCTTTGGGACCTCAATACAGTGCCAGCCCCACTCCATTGTTTTCATACCCCACATCTATAAAACCTAGCCAGACTTTAGAGTTAAAGCACTTGAACTCTCCAATTTCTGATTTAGATTGACAAGAAACTTAGAATGACCCTATGATAAAATAACTTAAGCAATGCATTATTAGGACATAACCACAAATTTTATGGAGATCCAAACTTTTAATTCTTACATCATTTAATTTTTGGCGTTGTGCCTGCCTTATGATGTACATGTTCACGATGGTTTATTAATTATTTCTCGAATTCTTTTTTGGTTCACGGGTCATGTCTTAAAATATTTATAAATAGCTAGATCAGGGTCAAGTAGTAGTTCAGAGGAGCAATAATGACCGAGCTTAAATGCTTAATTATCTAATTCTCTATCGTAATCAAATAGCTTGCTTATCACATTAAAGTATATGATATTGATTTTTGTTTTTGTTATAATATTTCTACTTATTAGTTATGCATCTTGACTTTATGTGTATGATTGGAAAG
Organism: Castanopsis chinensis; assembly: GCA_032878915.1. Classification (NCBI taxonomy): domain Eukaryota; kingdom Viridiplantae; phylum Streptophyta; class Magnoliopsida; order Fagales; family Fagaceae; genus Castanopsis; species Castanopsis chinensis. Next base: position 3,341,878 of record JAVQMG010000084.1, read on the forward strand.
ATTATTTAATTTCGAAAAAAAAAAACTTCATTTTTTTATAGAATAATTTAGTTCATAGCTGGATGATTGCTGTTTATGCAAACAATAATTATACACTGATTTATATTGCTGCCGAGGACTCCATATCTTTCTTGCTTGACTTTAGCCAAGACAAATATATGTGAATTGCTGGAAGCCCAATAACTCAGGCAGGCTGGCTATAACTTTTAAGTAACAACAATTGACTTTTGAAACTTAGATATGGTCCACCTGAGTTTGGTTTTCTCCACCAACACATGTGAAGACTAGAGGCTCCGTAATTGTTGAAGAGTTGCAGAAAGTTAGACAGAAACACATGTGAAGACTAGAGACTCCGTTATTGTTGAAGAGTTGCAGAAAGTTAAACAGAACAGCTGCCAATATATATATATATATAAAGAAATTAAGTTAAATAAGTTAAAACTGATCAAAAAACAATATATATAACAAAGGTAGTTTCCATTGGTGTGTGTGCGCGCGCGTGCAGGGTAGAGCTAGGAATTTTTGTTTGAGAGGTCAAGTTACGGCACTAATATATTTATCAAGATAACTCTCATATACATATATATATATATATATATATATATATACACACACACATTTTTTTATTATATATACACACATATATACACACTTTTTTATTTGATAAGTTATATATATACATCACCAAAAAAAAAAAAAAAAAAGGAACTTAGTACTTTCAATCAAAGTTATGTTTGATGATGATCTTTATAAAATAAAATTTATTTTTTCCATTATTTGAAATTCTTAAAAAGTTTTATTTTAAATTCAAATTATCAAATTTTATATAAAAGTAAAAAATCTTTCAATTGAACTAATGAAAATTTCAAAAACTTGCAACTAAAGACATTAAAATAAGTTAGGCTCCAAACATATTCAAAACTATCTTGCTCTAACCTATTATGTGTCAACTAAACACATATTTCATGTATAGTTTTAGTGACAAGATTTTTTTAATGAGTCGATGACTTGTTAATTGTCACATAACGGATTAAAAAAGATAAATTCAAACATGTTTGATGTCAAACTTTATCAAATATTTAACCGATATAAGAGTACATTTTATAATAAAAAATAGAATTGTAAAAAATAAAGTTATATCTCTATAACTATTAGACTAATTATATTTTTTTAAGAGCATCATTGGACTAATTGAAATATTTGGGAGGGGGGGGGAGGAGAACTCTTATTTTTATAGACTAAACTTTGAAAATACTAAGATAATTATATATATAATTTAAAAATTTTCAAAATTTTGACAGCTCCGCCAACATGTGTGTGTATGTGTGCGTGTGTGTTAGCTAGACATTGGTATATTATCATGGGTTCGGTTAATGTGTGTCTTAAGAGTATACATTAGGCTGTTCATTTTTAAAAACATTTTCTTGGGAATTGAAAAAATTGTCAATACTTTTTCAATTTCTAAGAAAATATTTTTAAAAATAATTAATTATTGTGTGCCCTAAAGCACTCATTAGCAAAATCCTATTATCATTACAACTTGATCTCACAAGAAATCCACAATATTATATATTATTGGAGGAGATTCTTGAATCTGCATTGAAGTCATCAACAATATTATTATATTAATAATCTGCTGCATAACTTCCTGGAGCTTAAAGCCTTTTTCTCTAGTTGTTCCTTCTCTCTCTTGGATTAAAAGAGAGAACTTTGTGGCTCATAATCTTAGCTAAGTGTTATTGTGATGTAATAGTATGTTTTTGCTGTAATAATCCCTCCCTCTTGACTGATATTTGGGATGCTTGGGGGAAAGATTTTGTGTTTGTTTCTGCTAGTTAATGAAGGTTAATTTGGATTTCAAGCAAAAAAAGAAGTCATTTTGTATATTAATTGTTATTTTTTGATAGTTTGACACTTACATCATTGTGATTTTCATTAAGATTTTGCTCATATTATCGTCCTGATCGTTAAGTTTATCACTTGTTCTCTGTAAGTGATTTGCCACAAAAAAGAGCCAATTTTTTGAAGGCTATAAAATACAGTTGTCCACTTGACACTTGTGGTCAGAAGTCAATATATGACACTTTTAAGTAATACAGTATTTATCTAAGTGTTTATACTTTATTTTATGAAATACATTCTTCTTATTAGCAAAATTACTAATTAAGCAATTAAAAAAAAGTAATGAAAGTTATATTTTGTTTATTGTTAATAACAAATTTATCCCTATAAAAAAAATTTTATCAAGATATTTTTTTTAAAAAATTCAATTAATTTCTATTATCCTTTTATGTTTTTAATATTCAATTCAAACTCATATTTAATTTCAAATAGACATTTAATTTTTTTTAAAATATTTACAAAAAAAATCACTAGAATAAAAAAAAAATTTAAATGTAAACTTGTTTTCTCAAAGTCATAGTTATAGCTTTACTTAATAAAATCATTATTGTTTCGTTTGTTTTATTTAGAAAAAAAAATCCAAATTTTTAGGTGTTTTTTTTGTTGAAAAGTTTAGTTAAACTTGAAAACATTTTATAGCAAATCAAAATCAACATACATAACCTCAATCTTTACAAGTGAAGGCAGTTTAAATTATTAATTAATAACAGAATAGCTAAAAACAATGTGATTTCATAAGAATCTAGTAATCTACCATGCTTGTTCGTAATTTCATAAGAATATCTTATGTCGTGAGAACAACGTGATTTTACAAAGAAAGAGGATGATTTTTTTATGAATCTCTTTTATCATAAATCTCGTGAATTTTCCCTTTTGGATCAATGAGAACAATGTCGTTTTCATTTGGCTTAGTTTGCTTTTTCTCCACATTTGGCAAGACAGTGTCGTTTAGGAGTGATGACTAATGAGGCATCTTTATTTTGCATGTCTAGAGTAATGTCAAATAACGTCAGGCACAAACAACTTTATGTCAAATTATTTTTCTTTATGTCCGAATTTGGCAACAAATTATATTGGGTGTAGAGCCGGCAAAACTAAATTTTGAGTTCTACTTCTCACTTGAGTGGTTCTTTTAAGGTGGGTTTGGAATGGGCTGAAACGCATGCGTCTGTGTTTTAGTCCTTTTTTTTTTTGTTTTTGTTTTCGCTGGACGCGCACCTGTTACTGTTTATTGGCCATGAACAGTTATTTTAGGCATGAACAATATTTTTTACACATTAAAAAATTATTTTGTTATAGTATTTTTCAGTTTCAGTTTTCAGTTGTATCCAAATGGACCCAATCCATTCATCAATTTATACAAATTTTTTATCAAGTGAATTCCACAATAAATTATCCTTAACAAGCACCTTATAGTGCCTATTAACATTTCCCAAAGAGAGAGAAAGTATAATTCAGGATTAGACCCACCTTTTTGTGAGCGAGAGGGAATATAGTCTTAGACTACACAATAATAGCCCTTTTATAAAGGAAAATTATTATATAGTCTTAGATTATACTCTTCTCCTTTTGCAGAAAGGTGAGTCCTACACCTCTCTATAAAGGAAAATTTTTGTACAATCTCGGGGCTATATTCCTTCCCTCTCGTAGAGGGGTAGGCCCTATGATTGGTGAGAGAGAGGGAGTATAGTTTGGAAATAACATTAAGGACCAAATGTTAGGAGAGTGGATCAAAATTTTAAAAATTTAGGAGGCCAAAATCAAAATTGACACAAACTTATGGGTTAGTAAATTGCAATTTTCAAAAAAAAATAAATGTAGTAAAAGCATTGCCCACTTGCAAAATCCACTCGCAATTTTTTACCAAAACAACCCTCCACCTCAGCTTTACAAAATTACCATAACACCCACAAGTGCCACGTGGCATCACCACAAGACGAGTTGCTCTTCGTTGAAGCACAAAGCGAGTCCCCAACTTGGATCAAACCCAACCCTATTCTCCCTTCTTCCTCTTTCACAGACCCAAACCCTAACCCTAACCCTAACCTCTCTCTGTTTCTGTACCTCTAAATCTCTCTCTGATTCTGCGTCTTTTGGAACCCTGATTGCTTCATTTTTCGGTGGGATTGATTGGAGAATGTTTGAGAAATTTGAAGGTAAAATTTTTTGAGCTCAATTACGTTGAATTTTGGTTTATTTTGAACTTTTGTCAAATTTTGAAATTGGAATATGTATTTGTTAATTTTAACTAATTGTAGTGTAATGATTCAATTTGCTTTGGAAACTATACTCTTGTTGTTGCAATTTGAAGGTTAATGTTAATTTGTGTAGGTAGAGTGAGTTAGTGTAAAAATTGTAGCTTTTTGAATGGAAGTGAATTGGGTCATGGTGAATAACTAGGATTAATTAGTGGAGTTAAAGGAAATTGAGAAATGAAAATTTTAACAAAGGTGAAGAAAATGAAGACAGGTCCATTTTAGTGATATAGGAAGCAATTGTGTGCTAATTTCATTTCTGTAGTGAAACACCATGTCCTGAATTTGTTTTTTCCGAGAAAACTATCAGAAATGATGTGTAGTCCCTCACAATTTTTTGTGCCCCATGCATCGTTGAACTTGAATGCAATATATCTTTGGGAGATGGTAGGGCAGGATGGTTTGGTGGTATTTGGAGCAAGATGACCATTGGTGGTTATTAGGATGATGGAGGTGTGGTGTTTTAGGAAGATGGTCAATTTGGTAAGAAGCAAAGTTGCAAAAACATTAAAAGGAAGTTGGTTTGAATAGGTTGTCTATAAGACCCCCAAGGCCTCACACCTCTCTTGATGTCTTCAGTTGTAACCGCTGTGTTTATATTGCATTGGCAAAAAAGTTGGCTCTGAGTATGATTCAATACGGTAACTTATAGAAGAAAAAGAACGAACATGGTAGGTTGTTTCTTGATGTTAATTGGTGATTGTAAATGAGTAGGTTATTTCACAAAAAAGGGCTGGTTTGTGCCTTTGTGGCATGGGCAGCTGATGCAAGGTCATGTTGTTACTCTTTTAGTTGCATGATATAGATTGGGTTGTGTCTTTTAGTGGGAATATTTTTTTGCTGCAATAATCAGCTTTTTGACTACAATTGGAGCGAGCAGTATGTAATCTGACAATGGATGAGCTTAATGGATGTAACATGTTGATGGGTTGATATTTGTTTTGGTGACGATAATGTTTCCTTTCTGGTGGTGGAGCTTCTGTAGCATCTTATTTTGAAGGAGGAACACCATCTGAGGAGAAAAAGGGGAAGGAGGAGAAGAGGGACAAACATTTTAAATTCAACTAGCACATCATGGTGTTTCCAATGGAGATATCTAGGTGTCAAATCCCCTCTCCCTCAACTATCAAATTATCAAAAAAAATTAGTATATATCTTAGTTGTTAACAAGTTTTCTATTATGTATTTGGGGTGGGGGGAAGTAAGAGTCTATGTTGGAAAATGTGATAAGTTAGTTCGTTGTGTTTCTGACATGAAGTTTCCTGGATGCTTTACTAGCCATAAGAATAATTTCATCTATTCTTTTATGGGTTTTGAGCTAGAGACTTGATTGCGTGTTTAATTAAGAAGGTGATATGATACATGTTCAGAAAATATAAAAAAGCCAAAGGGGGGGGGGGGGTGGAGGACAGAATAAGTAAAGTGATGGGTACCTCTGAATCTGATATGTGAAGGTCTTGGATGTATTTTAAGCCAGCATGGTATGAAAAGCAGTGCCATTTGTGCATGTGTGTGAGCATGCTAAAAGAAGATATAGCATGTAGAAGCAAAATCATATGATTCCAGGATTGATTTATACGATGGAGTTATAAAGTTGTAAAATTTTCAGTCATTGAGCTGTAACTCCACATGATAAGAATTCCAAATCAATTCCAATTCTGTGCATTCAATTTCTGCATTAATGTAATGTATTTTAGAATCAGTTTATTGGATAAATAATATGCCTAAAAAACTGTAAATTAGTTTGTATTGATTCTGATGGAAAAAAATATGTCCCTTTGTTTCAGGTGCTTTGCTAATGTTAGCAGTGAGATGGAAATTTATACTCTCCCCATGGGAGGAGATTCTGTACAATATTTATGGGACATCATATGAATTACTTTAGATAAATTCTGTGCAATTTTGAAGTTGAAGTGTAAGGTGGATCTGAATATTCCCACAACAATCATGGATTCTAATGTCATCATGGATAATGCAATTATAGAGCCTCGTGGTGACATGGAATTTGATTCGCATGAAGATGCGTATACATTTTACAAAGAATATGCTAAGTCCGTGGGATTTGGCACTGCCAAATTAAGCAGTCGTCGGTCTAGGGCATCAAGGGAATTTATTGATGCAAAATTTTCGTGCATAAGATATGGAAATAAGCAGCAATCTGATGATGCCATCAATCCACGACCTTCTCCAAAAATTGGTTGTAAAGCAAGCATGCATGTAAAAAGAAGACAAAATGGAAAGTGGTATATATATAGTTTTGTGAAGGAGCATAATCATGAGCTTTTGCCTGCACAGGCACATTTCTTTCGAAGTCACAGAAATGCTGATCCACTTAAGAATGATGTCCGAGTACGAAGACGGAAAAATTTAACAGCAGTATCCAAGTTGTTCAGTGCCTATCAGAATGTTGATTGCTTAGAGAGTTATATGAGAAATCAGCATGATAAGGGACGGAGTTTGGTTTTAGAACCTGGGGATGCTCAAATACTACTTGAACATTTTATGCATATGCAGGAAGAGAATCCAAGGTTCTTCTATGCAGTTGATTTGAATGAAGAGCATCGACTGAGAAATGTGTTTTGGGTGGATGCCAAAGGTGTGGAAGATTATACTACCTTTGGTGATGTGGTTTCTTTTGACACCACATATTTCACAAACAAGTATAAAATTCCATTGGTGTTTTTTATTGGAGTTAACCATCATATTCAACCCACATTGCTTGGTTGTGCATTGATTGCAGATGAGACACATTATACTTTTGTTTGGTTAATGCAAACATGGTTAATAGCAATGGGGGAACGAGCTCCAAGAGTAATACTCTCTGACCAAAACAATGCCATAAAAGTAGCTGTTGCTGCAATCTTTCCAGGCACTCATCATTGTTATTGTCTGTGGCATGTATTGGAAAAGATCCCTAGACAGCTTGAATTTTTGAGCATGTGGTACGATACTTTTATGGCAAAATTTAATAAATGTATCTATAAGTCATGGACAGAGGAACAATTTGAAAGGAGATGGTGGAAACTGATCAACAGATTTAATCTTAGAGAGCTTGAATGGGTTCAGTCCTTGTATGAGGATCGCACACATTGGGTGCCGACTTTTATGAAAGATTTATCTTTTGCTGGGCTGTCTACACCTTTACGCTCAGAGAGCTTAAACTCTGTGTTTGACAAATATATCCAAGGGGAGACTTCGTTGATAGATTTTATGAAACGATACAGGGAAATTCTTGAAGATAGGTATGAAGAGGAAGCAAAAGCAAATTTTGATGCATGGCATGAAACACCTGAGTTGAAGTCTCCATCTCCATTTGAAAAACAGATGTCACTAGTGTACACACATGAAATTTTCAAGAAATTTCAAGTTGAGGTTTTGGGAGCAGCTGCTTGTCATCTGAAGAAAGAAAATGAAGATGAGACGACAACAATATATACTGTTAAAGATTTTGAAGATAATCAGAATTATGCAGTGGAATGGAATGAATCAAAATTGGATATATATTGTTCATGCCGCTCATTTGAATATAAAGGTTATCTCTGCAGACATGCCATTGTTGTTCTCCAAATGTCTGGTGTGTTCAACATCCCATCTAAATATATATTGCAGCGATGGACTAATGCTGCTAAGAGCAGGCATAGCATTGGTGAAAGATTGGATGAGGTGCAGTCTAAGGTCCGTCGATTTAATGATTTGTGTCGACGAGCCATAATATTGGGTGAAGAAGGTTCGCTGTCTCCTGAGAGTTACAATATTGCACTCTGTGCAATAAAAGAAGCTTTGAAGCAATGTGCAATTGTGAATAACCCTGTAGAGAACGACACAAGAAATATGACCTCAACAACTCCTGCTATTTGTGCTGTCGAAGTGAATCAGTGCGGTAATCCATCTAATGAGATCGTTCCTGATCCTAAAGTGACCAATGGAAACAAGGCTCCTAGGAGAGCTGGGGCTGGGAAGGAAGTGGCAAGTAATGAAAATAGTTTGAGTAATAAAGGAAAGGTTAGTGAATGTAATAATTGACCTGTTAACTTTTTAAATGTGTTTTATACTGATGTTTGCTTCACGTCTATATTAACAGGGGCCCCAGCCAGAAGCTATGAATGTTGGCATACAAGATGGATTTCTCCAAATGGTATGTGTGCTTGCACCATTACACTTATTTTGCATATAAGAAAGAAATGAAAGTAATTTTCTTTTCAATTTAAATTAACTCAATTCTCTATCACACACTTAGATGTGTGTGCACACGCGCCCGCGCGCGCGCGCACACACACACACACACAGCTGTTGGAGATCTGGTGGCAATGACGTGTGAAGATTTTGTTACTTCACGCTTGTAATACAGCACCTAATTAGTGGACTATCATGAACTAGAAAGTCTTCCTCCCATCCCAAACTATTAATGTATATAAAAGAAAAGGCTGCCTACCAATAAACTCTCGTAAACCCCGCATGAGTGAGAATTTTGTGTACTAGGTATGACATTTTTTATATGGTCAAGAACATTGCTTACACTGGTTGCATGTCAGTATTTTAATGCAAAATTGAATTTTAAAATCATTAGCTTCGAGTTGTACTCTGTTTAGATTTCGTAGTTTTGGAAACAGTTAGACCTCAAGGTCACCACAAACTAATCAATTGTTGTGACTACTGGAATGCTCTTATGAGGTGTTGAGCTACATAGCTTGGTTAGTCTCATCAAGGGAATGCATTTCTATAATATTTTTGATGTTATACTCGTGCAGGAAATGTCTGACATGAGGCCTGCACAGTTACACAATCAGTTTCATAATGTGGTGCCAACGCAGTTACATAATTTGGTGCCAACAATGTTTCACAATGTTGCGTCAACACAGTTCCATAATGTAGGTTCAACAAATTTGCATGAGAATCGTCTCCCCCGATAGCTTGACTTATAGCTTTTTTTTTGTAAAATTATGTACACAGTGGCTGCTCAAGGACCGTAACATAATTACTTGTAACATTTTATAGTTGCTAACACATGCACACGAATGAAGAGTCTGTTGTGCAGTAAGGTGATGTCGTCCTTCTACTCACCTAAAACTAGTAGTGTAAGATCAGCTATTATTATGATAAATGAATTTTGTTGCCTGTATATGGTTAGTTTCGGTTTCATTTGCTTACATTCTATTTCTTGTTAAAGGTTGGGATTCATCTTTTATTAAAAAATTTATTTGTTAGACCTGGCATCACTGAATTTGCGTTTGTGAGATTGGAGTAGGGGGACTTTAATCAAGCAAAATTGTTAAGTTGTGTTGGTGATTAGAGTAATTGGACACGAACTATGTTGGAGCTGCTGACATTAAACACACAAGTTTGAGATACGATCATTTTTCTGAACATTGTGGAAGACAACAAAATCTTCCTTTCCACCAATTTGATAGCATCCGTATCAGCCACAACTTCCCAGGACTTTCTAGCATTACAAGTCTGTTGCAGCTCCTGCTACTCATAAGGACAATGGCTCTGCAGAAACGAAGCTTAACTCCATCCCACCATCCTGACCTTTTCCAAACTCCTTCAACAAAGATGAGAACTTGCCATCCAGGTTTAATTTGAAAAGGAGTAGGCTGAGGAAGAATTTAGTTTCTGACTCCTGGTCTGTCTATCTGCCTTTTTAACTGACTATTACCTCCAAATTAAAGACAGGCTAAGAAACAAAACAACACTACTACTTGGATGCTACCAGACCTCATAGAGGACTTTGTTCCTGTGATTCCAAATAGACCCCGAAGTGCTAGCAAGCACAATTGAGAATGAAACAAAATTTGCAGATTCAAACCAAACAACTCTTAGCTAAGCTGCAATGCAAGAAGAATGGTTCACAGTGCACACCCTCATCTGCAGCAAAACACAGATGGCATTTGGAGTCCACATTGAGATTTAGCTTGATCGGTTCAGTCTCTTAATTTTTTATACTGGATTTCATTCATGCCAGAAAACTTTAGAAAAAATTACTTAGGATAACAAATAAAATGCAACGAGAAAATATGTGCATTTTGAGGAAAAGGGGAGGAAAAAGAAGAAGCTTGACGCTTTTAATCATCATTTGTTTAATAAACAAAACTTTCTTGTTAGCTTGTTCTCCTTCAAATAATGATGCCTGGAGAAGCCAAGCACTAAATTCCATATGATGTTGTTCCATGTTTATGGGGGGAAAAAAACAACGAAGTTGCTCCAGGAGTTCCTCAAATTGGTCTCCCAAATCTAGATAATACAAACTTCAAGTAAGGCCTTTCATGAATCTTTTCCCCACTTTTCTCAAGTTGGTCACAGAATATGGTCCCAAAGTAACTTAAATAAGACTCTCACGAATGCACCCACAGCTTCATCGAAGCTGGATACAGAAGATGTCAAACAATTTCATCAAAAATTGAGAGAAAGAGACATAGCATAGCATGTGTTAGGGTTCAACTAATTAGACAATTGTGTGGCAAGTAATTATTCAGTACTCTTAGAGTATAGTGACATGATAATCTTTCCTCACATGAATACAATCATAATAGAATTCACCATTCATATAAGAGAGAGTATCATGTTGTTGTACTCCAAGAGTACTAAATAATTGTGCCTGAGCAATCGGCTTGAAGGTATGTTGTCAATGAACTCCATTTTCCAAAATTTTCCTGCCTTCAATATACTTTTCCAAGCCCAATATGGATCACAATTCATCACATCCCATCTTTGCCTTCATAAAACATGACAATTTGAAAACACTGTGATCCAACTACTAGTCTCCATCCCAATCTGGTAAGCTTTACTAGATTAAAACTTAACAAGTCATTGAACCCGAGTTTTAGACCATTTGTTTTAATAAACAAAACTTTTATGTTAGAGAAACCAAGCACTACATGCCATAGAAACTATAAATAAGGCCTTTTTCATGACTCTTCTCTTCCCCACTTTTTCTCAAGTTGGTCACAGAATATAGGTCCCAAACTAACTAAAATTAATAAGGTAGCTCTTGATTCATACCCAGGAAAAAATAGAAAAAGAAAGACACAACAGAGCGTGATTTAAGGTTCGACTAATTAAACCATGATGAAGAGACACAACACATAGCTAATGGTCCTTGTTAAATGGCACGCCGAAAGGACTTCTGCCACTGCACATGCATAGTCCTCAAAACCGTAATCTGTCTCAACATGGGTTTTCTCTGCATTCAGTCAATTTACGAGTCCTGTTCTTGACTGTGACTCCCCTAGATACCACCTATGCTCTCAAATAATAACATTTTCCTCTGACCATTTTTTTATTATTTATAAGCAACATTTCCCTTGAACATTAGTACAATAATAATAAAATAGCATAGCCTGGAAATGCAAATTTATTTATTTGGGCAAAGAGTATTTTGTTCAATCGGGTATGTAATTGGAAGTTTGGAACTACATGGGGGTTTCCAAAAATTAGTTCATTGTGGTAATCTAATACATCGACCTAATGCTAATAAATCTTGGCTACTTAAACAACTGAGATTGAAAATGGAATTTAATTTCAATGGTTTGCCTTGCACTAAAAAGATGAAGAAGAAAAAGAAAAAGAAGAAAGAACCGTTATGCCTTGAGAGCTACCCCATGCCTATGTTACTAATCTATAAGTGGAATTCGACATGATGCTTATCAGCTATCTCCTTTAAAGTTACCACTCCTTAGAATACCTGTCTGAATACGACTTTAATGGGATCCATTCCCAGAGAGAGATAAAAGCAAAGCTCTCGTGCAATTGTGAGAGCTCAATTTGGTTTTTACCCCTTCAAATTTGCTTTTCACTAACATATAAAATTAATGCTACGAACACAATAATTTTCACAACAATTAAGTTGATAAAGTTATTACTAGTTTTTATTTGGGCTCACCAGTATCACTGACATCACTTTCAAACTAAGATGCATAGACACTTCATTTGGAGTGTCATACCTGTATAATATCAGTTTCGTAACGGTGTCCTATTTGTCGTATCATATTATAATTTTTCAAAAATTGTTCGTATCATCCTATCGTATCTGTACCCGTATCTATGTCTGTATATCTTAGCTTCCAAATCACTCTATTTATTGATTATCTACAATAAACATCTCAATAATTGTGAACAAATTGAGTGACACGGAATTATTGAACATATAATTGAGACTTAGCTGCGTTTTGGGGCAGTGTGAAAGGGAGTTTGTAATATTGATATGAATCTATCATGGTGGTTGCACTGTCCACACCGAAGGTACGGTGGTGGACTGGTGGTGGTGACAAATAGGCATGTCACTGTCTACAGGAGCTAGCGGTCATGGTTTTGAGATTCATGTTAATGGTTTTAGAAGTATAGCATAAGTAAATCAATCATCAATCATTGATCAGTTTTATCTCTCAAATTTTTTATTTAAAAAAAAAAAATTCCCGTTTGATTTTGGGAAAATTGTCTGGAATCTAATTGACTTTTTTATGTGCATGCGAAAATTTGAAACTATGGTCGGCAAAAGAAACAAAAGATATGAAGTGAGTCATTGAGCTTTGAGAAACAGAATCATTTGGAATCAAGAAAAAACATGGGAAAATGTTGACTCTTAAGCTATGTCAAAGACTCAAAGCTGTTATTGTTGTGACACCTAATTTAAAAATCGAAAGCTCTCAAATTTCAAAATCCTAAGCTTTTGTTTAATTAAATTTTTGTTGGGAATGACTAAATTATTGAACTCTATCTATCTTTTGGGAGTCTCAACTCTCAATTCTAGGTCCTTTGAGAGATCTCTAGCACATGTACACCACATGCCTAGCTAATCCAAATAATATTTACTAGCTAGAGGAAAATTAAATCATGATCGAAGTTTGGTCCAATCAAAAAAAATTCAAGTGCTCTTATAATCTTTTGTGCCAAATTGCCATTGCCAGCCACACAAGCCAGTTGCCAGATCTTGTGCATAATCTTAACTAGGACCATTCTAAATCATTTCCTGTCTTCAATACATGTCACTAGTTTTTATTTATTTATTATTATTTTTTTATCGTAGTTTCAATGGCCATTTTTGTGATTGTAAAAGTTTATTTCATTAATAGGAGTATAGGACATCGTTGTCAGATCTTATTAATTTTTAGGAGATTGGAAGAATCTTCTGGATGAGGTTCTTGTGACAACAGCGACAGCAAATGGCCTTCACTGCCTTGTAGCAAAATTAATGCATTTTTTATGATAGATTATATTATAAAATTTTCAATATATGAGGTGGACTTCATGATCTATACTATCTATAATTTTTTTTTTTTTTTGAATTGAGCTTTTATATAGTTCAAAAATATCTCTAAATTTTATGTATAACAGAAACAGAACTTAAATACAATCTGATAAAAATATATTTCCAACTCCACTTAAAATTTTCATAAAAATAAAATATTCTCCTATTAATCAATGTCTTCAGAAAAAAATTTATCTAAAATTCAAAATAAAATAAAATAAATAAATAAAAAAACTTCTCTACTTTACTTTATCAAGATTCATCCGTTTTTCTTATTTAATTTTTGGGTTGTGTTATAATCTAAAAATTGACATTAATAAAAAATAATAACACTCGACACACAAAAGTGGGTGTGACGAGGTTAATAATTTATTATTATTATTATTATTATTATGCCATCAATTAGTCGATATCAAAAAAAATTTACAAATACTAATTTAAACCCACTAGGAAAATCAATGCTCAATCTAAATGAAAAAATCGGAATATTGTGCCTAATAATTACCTTCTTCTATGGGTTTTGCACGCAACTTGGGTTTCTTGTCATATGACACCTTTTATGTTTTGTTTTATTTTATTTTTTTTCATGCGACCGTTGGCCCTTACAATTGAAGAAGAAAAAACATAAAGTTTCATATGATTATGAAGGGAAATGATTAAGAACATAAAATTTCACCTACGAGTCATGTCAGTTGTTATTATTATTATTATTATTATTATTATTATTAATTTCAGGTAATTTTAATTTCCCTCAACCTGTGAAGATCTTGGCATCATGTACAAGATTTTCTTTACCAGGAGACTTTTCATAATTACATTTTCAGAACATAAGAAATGATAAATAAATGTTCCATCATTGAGATATTTATATTTTAACATGATGCTAAAGATTACTATACAACTTCAAGATTCCAATGGCTTTATCTAATGATTCAAAATTTCACATTAAAAATGTTAAATATATTACCAATTTTACTATCAATTGTTATAAATTAATGTAATAATAAATATAATTAGTATCACATCAACAATATATATATATATATATATATAGTTTCTCAAAAAAAAAAAAAAACAATATATATATATATTTATTTATTTGGATACTGTTTAAGAGTTAGCATGTTGTTCAAGAATTTGATGCCGTAAAATTTGTAATATTCATAATATTTTTTTTATTGCATATATTCTATGGGCAAAAAATCGTGAACAACAGAAATTCAGAAAGATATTTACAGATATAACTAGGTGCTTTCATTATTGATTTTTATTATATACTAGTGTAATATTTACAGATCTATGGCTTCAAAGTTTTATATTTGTTATGTTAGAGTCAAAGTTTAAGTACTTTTTTTAAATTTTTTTTAAATTTTTTTTCTCAAAAAAAAAATAAATGAAGTACTTATGTGGTTAGAAACATGAAAAAGTACAATCAAAATACCATTCAAAAGATTATAAACGCTTTTTTTTTTTTTTGGTCCAAATAAAATACTAGGCCGAGCAAGCTCACAAAGTCAGTAGTGGTCATAAATGAGTTTGGGATAAGCTCAAGTACCTTTCAATCTACTTTTTTTTTTTTTTTTTTCCTGACGAATTAAATCTACATTATTTATGAACTTTTTTTTGGTATCTTTATGATAAGGACAGAGGAAAGATTGCCATACGCACAAAGTGCATAGCCTCACAAAATCGATCCCATAAAATAAATAAATAAATAACTTCACAAAATCGATGGCCCACTTACATATATGATATATCTACATCCTTGAGGGTTAGCTTGTTATGGTTTCATGATTTGATCAGGTAAAACAACTCAGCTCACAGATCACTGATTTGGATAGATAAAATATAATATATATATTTTTTAATAATTTAATAGTTGGGAACATGGGATTGAGGATCTTAATTCCGGATGTTTTTCTTAAAAAAAAAAAATCAAAAAGTACCAAATATTTGAGTTACAATGCTGTTGGCGAGAGATGAAATATAATAAGAATTTGCACTTTACAATTGTTTTTAGTAACTTAATTTGCAAAGGAGTTGTTTGTTTGATTAGATTCACATTATAAAATTGATAGAGTGAAAACTATTGGACACAAAGCAATCACATATTTTGAAAACATAAATGAGTGTGCAATAATCTTGTTATTTAGTGTCACAATTTCGTAAATATACAGATCACTTTTTTTTTTGGTTATTGGAAACTAATATACAATTTATTGGGTTTTGAACTACAATCTCACCTTTTACTAGTTATGAAAGTAGAAAGTGTTATTTGAGCATAGTTCATTGGTCACAAATTACTATTTTGTTATAAATGTAAAATTGATGTGCAAACTTGTGAGATTTTCTAAGATGATAGTTTTTAAACTTTTGACATATATATGTTATGTGAGACTACCAATTCTTCAAATTTCGAATTTTACATAAAGCTTGTTCGCTTAACAAGTTTTTATTTTATGTAAGGAGACAAAGATTGAAACAACAAGGTTTTTCCCTATATTTTAGAGATACACACAATTGTTGTTTTCAAAAAAAAAAAAAAAAAAAAAAAAAATCCTAAACTTGCATTATGTTCCATCGTATTATCTCAAAAAAAAAAAAAAAAAAAAAGTGTCGGTAAGAAAAGTACTTTCAAATTTGGTAACAAACAAATATCATTTTCACATGTATATATATGGAAAGAGTACCATGGCAGAATGAATAATATCACATTAGTGATATTATATATCATTACATTTAGTAGGTAATGAAATGTACTTCACTAGGAGTCTGATTTAGACTAATACTACACTTTTTGTCTGTTAATTAACTTAACACTATATTGATTTTCTTTGTTTTGGTACTCTCACAAAAGCATGAAAAATTATAAGGCATATGATTTTTTTTTTTTTTTAAGTTTATGTTATATTGTTTTATCATTGTGAAATATCACATTATTAGTTATTTTCCAAAAAGATACCTCTTATTTTTTAATTGCTATATGGTCTTTGTCTTTACTTGAGCTTCATTCACTAAATCACTGGGCCACAAAAAAAAATTGACCTCCACTTTTGTTTGGCTATATAGCTTCTATACAGTGATGAAACTGTACCATCCAAAATGACTGATGTGAATAACAAATGGACAAAATGGTCTTCATCGTGAATTAATTACAGTAATAGACTACTCTATCCAAGGACGAATCTGGTGACTTTTTAAAGGAGACAAAGATTCAGCTATTTAACATGCAACAGTGACATTATGTGTTCTGGACCTCATCTATTATTATTATTATTGTAATTGTAATGAAACAGGACATTGTGGTTGTTAATTTTTAAGTTTTTAGGAATTGAACATGCATACATTTTAGTACCTTGTTTGGTAGATCTGGAAAAAGTTATGGCTTCCATTCTATTTTCTGTACCAATAATTGGAAGTGTACACCTTTCAGAGAGGATTTGATCCAAAAGAAAAAGAAAAAGGACCTACATACCTAATTGTAAAGTAAATGAATTCTAGATATATTCTCCTTATTAAAGTGCAAGCTCTACTACTTCAAACTTTTCAGAGAATTTTGTGCATTATTTTATTTCATTTTATTTTTTTAATTTGATAGGGCAAAAATTTGTGATGATACATGTTTATTGCTATCTTACTATCTTAACTAAAGCTTAGAAGTCATGATTTTTTTTTTAACAAAATAGTATTGATGAAATTATAAACCTTAATATTTGCCCACGTTTTGCACTTAAGGAAAAATAATATTTTCTAAACTAGTTGTTAATACTTATTATTTTTATTTTTGTACAAGATAAAAATTCTCCTCTAACCTAATTAAGTGTGTGTGTGTGTATGTGAAGTTTTCTCTAATTGAAATTTAATATACTCACACTTTACACATGATAATACTATCACTTAAAAATACCAAAAAAAAAAAAAATGTTGAGGAGTGGTAAACTCATAATTCATTACTATTTACTTAGAGCGCTAGCAGCTGGGGGGGGGGGGGGGGCGGTGTTTACACCCCCTAGTTACTATTTTACCCACCGAACCCATAAAATGAAGCTCTAACTGTAAGGTTCCATTTATATAACTTTCCTGTAGCAAGGTTGTATCATTTTAAATTAATATCTTCTTTCTCCAACATCTATTCCTTTATCTGGTCTCCACTCTTCTCTTCTTTCTTACTGTAGCAAGGTTGGTATGTTTTATATTATTTTAATGAGTTGTTTGTAAAAATAGAAATTAGGATGTTAGAAGAGTTGTAAAATGATATGGTAAAATAGATAAAATAAGTTTTTAGGGTGTAAAATAGAACTTTTTTACAATCTCCATGGCTAACGCTCTTAGTCTATAAGGCCAAAAGTAAATACTAAGTGATCCAAATTACTGAATTAGGGGATTTTGAAAAACCTTCATGAATGATGCTACTTCATAGTTTTGTTATCATGAAAAACATATATATTTTAATAAGTAAAAAGGTACGTATTTATAGAATTAAAAAAGAAAAATAAAATATTCTCCTGAAAAATGACCTTAGTAAAGCCAAAACCCCTCAAAGTTGGACCTTAAAAACAATTATTCACCCTTAAATTTCTGGTAAACTAGTTATATAGATCTGAGTGACCCTTAAAGGCTTTCACAGTGAGTCAGCGACATTCCCCAGAATAAGAAAATGGGACAGGTCTGTGGGGTAAAGGGAAAAAAAAAGGGTTTTTAAGGAACTATAACTGCCATGTTTGCATGTTATCCCATGCCTCTCTTCCTATTCACACTTCTTTTCCCTTATTAAAGCTTATCCTCTCCACATGTTGTGCTGCTCTTCCTCAATAATTATTATTAGCTTCAGCTCTGAGTCTCTGACCTCTCTTCAATCTTTCAGACTTTTTTCTTTTCTTTCCCTTTCTTAAAAGTGAACTAAATAATAAGACAATGTTCTGCAATCCTATACCATATATGAAGTTCAATTTTCTCCAATTTGGTTTATAATGGAGCAATTAAAAAAGTTCCAAAATCACTATTTACCCAGTGATCTATGCAGTACCCTAACCAATTTGTAGCAAATATGCATTTTCATATAACGAGAAAGGATATTAAGGATATGACTTGTGTGACTGTGTCCCGTGTTTTTGTGAACTAAATACGCTATGATACAAAAGCGTGTTTATTACCAAAAAAAAAAAAAAAAAAACACTGAACATGAATTTCATCCATATAGATAAATGGAGCTATTTGCATATATATATATATATATATCAAATAAACATTTGAGTGTTCAAATAATGCATGCATTAGTGGAGATCGGTTCGGTTGCTTATCTCCAAAATTTACATACATACATATACTTTTTTTTTATTAATGGAATCGTACATAAATATATTATACTACGCCAAACTGATCCAAAAAAATTATTGATGGTCAAGTAGATCTTGTCTAAAAACATGGTAATTTTCGAATCCTGTCTCGTTGCCTACCTATAGAGAAACATATCGATCAAAAACTAAACAAAAAGAAAAGAAACTCCAAATCCTTATCCCTGCAAAAAAAAATTATTATTATTGTTATTCAATGATTTGATGTGGCAGAGAACCCAATTAATGAAACTTCGAGGAAACAGTGACACATGAGCTCTGTGTCAATCAAAAACCAAACCTCCGAAAAAACAAAATTGTAGGACCACAAAATTTTTCACCATCTGGTACCATAATTGTGATGCTATAAATTATAATGGGTGAAGAAAAATTGTGAGCATGTATAAGTGATAGATAACTAATAACCACTTACAGTTGATAATGTCTAAGTTATAACAAGACAGTTGTAAAATAATAATACTATAAATTATGATTCGCGAAGAAAAAATTGCAAGTCTGTGTTTAAGTGTGCGTTTGAGTTAGGATTAAAAATTAAAATTATTTCACTATTCAGCTTATTTTTACTACTACTTATCGACTCTACTATACTTTTTGACACTATTTATGAGCCTCACTATATTATTTCAATTAACTTTTACTTTTATTTATTATACTCTCGGTAATAATTTTTTAATTTTAATGAAATAGGTTGTATTCAAACACACTTTAAATATTAATTAACCGCTAATCATTTAAGGTCTATAATGTCTGAGTCGTAACAAGACCGTTGTAGTCCTAGAACTACTTTAAAAAAAATAAAAAAAATAAAAAACAGAAAATCAATCCCAATCTACAAATCCATGTTAGGGGTAAAATCGTCAGGAAAAAAAACAAAACCATTTGACTATCAAAATTCCTATATAAACCTAGTCACTCACTCACATCCCATGTTCATGCTTCGCTCTCCAACGTTAAAATCTAGCTACAATGGGCAGTGTGGTTTTGTTTTTAACGCTGACACTGCTCGCCGTTAGCTCTTCCACCGTTGAGTCCTGCCCGCCGTCAGACCGGGCAGCACTGTTAGCTTTCAAAGCTGCCCTCCACGAGCCTTATTTGGGCATCTTCAATTCATGGACGGGCACCGACTGTTGCCACAACTGGTACGGCGTTAGTTGCGACCCGGAAACCAATCGGGTCGCCGATATAAACCTCCGTGGAGAGTCCGAAGACCCGATTTTCCAACGGGCTCACAGAACCGGGTACATGACCGGGTACATCTCACCCACTATTTGCAAGCTCACGCGCCTCTCTTCTATTACTATCGCTGATTGGAAGGGAATTTCGGGCGAGATTCCGGATTGTATTACGTCGCTTCCTTTTCTCCGAATCTTGGATCTTATCGGAAACAAGATTTCGGGCGACATTCCTGCCGATATCGGGAGGCTGACGAGGCTCACTGTTCTCAACGTGGCCGATAATCTTATCTCCGGGACAATCCCACCTTCTATAACGAATATCTCCAGCTTGATGCACTTGGATCTCCGAAACAACAAACTCTGGGGCGAGATACCCCGAAATTTCGGCCGACTCAGAATGCTGAGCCGGGCTTTACTGAGCCGAAACCAGCTTTCCGGGAAAATCCCAAGTTCCATTTCGAAAATTTACCGTCTTGCAGATCTGGATCTCTCTTTGAATTCACTCTCCGGTCCAATACCGGACTCGCTCGGTCGAATGTCGGTTCTCGGAAATTTGAACCTGGATGGCAATAAAATTTCGGGTACCATACCGGCGAGTTTGCTCAACTCGAGGATAAGCAACTTAAACTTGAGCAAAAATGCGATCCAGGGTCAAATACCGGACGTTTTCGGGCCGAGATCGTACTTTACCGCGCTGGATTTAGCGTATAATAATTTGAAGGGTCCGATACCGAAATCGATAATATCGGCTTCGTATATTGGACACTTGGATTTGAGCCATAATCACCTTTGTGGCCCAATACCGGCTGGGTCTCCTTTCAATCACCTCGAAGCGTCGTCGTTTGTTTATAATGATTGTCTTTGTGGGAAGCCATTAAAAGCTTGCTAGAAGGAAAAAAAAAAAAAAAAGTGTTTCGGCCGAGATAGGATGAGTTTGTCAGTGTCTGTAAAACCGAAATATCGTGAGTTGTTTGTATTATGTAAGAGTAAAAGTTTATGTAAGAGTAAAATTGATACTCCTATATATTATGTTTTTAATTTGTTGATTATAGTTTGTTTGTGTTTAACCATATATATATATGTTACGTTGAGTAATGAAAAAAAATTTAAGGTTTCAACTTTCATGCACGTAATTTGCATGGATGGAATTATTGTGGGGGCCACCAAATAATTTACAATTGTGGAAAAAATTGATGTCAAATTCATTACTAGTCACCGACTTTCATATTGACGTGACCAAAAATAATGCTGATGAATTATGACTTTGAAATGAGATTTGAGAATTTTGTTTTTAAGCTAAAAGTTAAAGAAACTATTGCTTTGGACTTTGTAGTTTGACGGTGGAAAGCAACCATGACAATTGTGGAAAAATTAGAACAATTTGATGAACTGTGTGTGACATTGAAATCGTGTAGTTATTTCGGGTTTCATTGTCATTTTGCGGTATTGGTATAATCAATGTCACCGTCGGCATGGTCCTTTTCGACATCTTCATGGTAAAAGGGTCATTGAGTAAAGGATCGGATGAAATTGAAGGTGCACTTGTCGTTTTGATAAGATTCATTGCATTTATATCTATGTATTCTTGTTCCAATTAGCATATAATTGAAGCCCTCAATGCAAGATGCGGATAACTAATAAGTATTATCATCATAGGAATGATCTCTAGTTATAATGGGTTAATTTTTTTTAGCACTTAAAAGTGTGTTTAGATACCACTTATTTTGTTGAAACTAAAAAATTATTGCTGAAAGTACTGTGGATAAAGGTAAAAGTTAGTTGAAATAATATAGAGGGACTCATGAATATTGTCAAAAAGTGCAGTGAAGCTCATGAATAGTAGGAAAAAAAAAAGCTTAATAGTGAAATAATTTTAATTTTTCATCCGCATCTAAATGCACACTTAATTCAAATGGAAGATAGATTATTTAAGTAGCAAAAGAGATCTGTGCGTATCCAAAGTGGCTTTAATGAGATGGCTTAACATTTGGGCTCACAACTTAATTGCATTGTGGACTTAAGAGTTTCCTATTGTGGGTGGTCCTTTACTAGGCAACCAAATAGGTCCCTCTGGCTTTTGTGAACTCCTCTCTTTCTCCTCTACTGGTAGCCCTCCTTCTTACTGATACTATCACTCTCTTTCTTCCTTTTTTCTCTCTCCAATTGTCAACCCTCACCTCTCCTTCTATTCTTCTATTTATAGCCTCAGGTGGGTGGAGGGGTTATGATTGCTTCCAGACCTCACTCGTGTGAATGGGGTTAGGTATCATTGTCTTTGATAAGAAGATGCTCTATTGAGAACAGTGGTAGTGGCATTAGAACTGGTTCCAGCCTCTAAAAAACAGCTCGGCAGCGATATTTCCCAAGGCAATACCGGGCTGCCGAGAACATAGGTTTGAGCTCGGCACACACATTCTTCGATCAGCACATAATTGAGCGGTGTGAGCTTTTATTGCTGTTCAAGAAGAGAGGGACCTATTTTGGGTATTTGGGCTCATATTGGGCTTGAATGAATGTTCAGATTAAGACCAAATGCCCAATGGGCATATGATAGTGCATCGCACCTTAGGGCTAGGGCCTAGAGGTCAATGGGAATGGGCTCGGGCTCATACCATGTATAATAGTCCCCCATTGATTCGTGACCGGCCATGAGAGCGAATTAAGGACAATCCAACTGGCACTAGTGTATTCTCGGGAAGTCTAATTGTTAGTCGTTGAATGATCAGGATGGTCATTAATGCTTCCTCAAAAGGAGTGTGATGCCAGGCTGTCACGTCTAACTGTCATTATGGCTTGATGGTTCGTGCACCGAGGCCATGCGTGTGGGGGTTACAAAAATAATTTGGAAAGATTCTCCCACCTTCTTTTCATTGAATGCCTTGGCTCCTATAGATAGTCTTCTCTGAGTACTCATTCCATTTTCGCTTCCTTTCTCATCTAACTTTTTTTCTGCTGAGCATTCTTCCCGTGCATAAACTCCTCAATCAAGATCACCCCTTCCTAGAGCCTGCAGTAAGTTTCTTTACTCCTTCCTTTTCTTGCAATTTTTTTTCCTTCACTTTAGAGTTTAAGAATGGGATATTCTCATCTTTTGTCTTCTGAGTCGTCTTTGGCTAACTTTAGAGCAGTTTTTAATATCCCTAGAGATGTGGATGTGGCGTATTGTCACGAGGGTGACATTGCTCTCCATCAACGTTCTGGGTCCAACACTGCGTTCTTCCCTTTGATAGCTATTTTAGAGGGAGGGGTTAGGTTTCATGTGGACCCTCTTATACTTAGTATCCTTGGGTTTTATGGTTTGTGTTCTGATTAACTTCCTCCCAATCTTTATAGAGTCGTAAGTTGCGACAGTGGGTTAAATCGTATATACGGGCTGTAGTTAAACCAACATGACATAAATTTTATGTACAGTTTGTGTGGCAATATTAGGTCTAATTATTATTTAAATGCTAGGGATGTACAAGTGCAACTCATATAATGCCTTCCCGATTCTAACAGAAACTCAGCAGGGGAATACATTCAGGTAAGTGGTAACTGGCTTGTCGACGAGTTCCCCTGCCCACTCTCACTGCGTGAAGTTGGTTGGTACCGAGTACCTTTAACTCTTTTAACCATGTTTTGCCCACGATTGTTTCTCTTAAATAGGCACTAATCAATTTATGTATTATTTTAATGCAGATAGCAGAAGGTTTAGGCCAGACATTAGAGTAGTGTACATGAAAGACTTGAATTTTGTGCTCCGATCTAAAATATTCGTGAATTCAGATAGGCAACTCCGAGCATCGCACCTTATACTCGGTTGCACTCCTGTCTACACAACTTGGTAGCCTTTTAGGCAGGCTTTACTAGTGGACAACCCTTTGCTGTCGTATATAGACGTGCGGCACACAAACCTTCTTCCTCCCTAGTTAATTGTTGGTGAAGCTCGGGAATTTGGCACTTGGTTTATGAGTGCGAAGTCTCTTGCATCGATAAGGGACGCCTCGACAGATTTGGTATCTCAAAGCCGTAGAGTCCACGTACCCGTTGAAGAGCTTGAAGCTCCAGTTTAGGTAGCCGAGCTAGTAGCAGTCGAATCGGTTAATTCCTCGGGGACAGAGGTGGACCAGGGTGAAGAAATGGTGACCAAGTGAGCAATGATAATTGATCAGTTTCTCCCTGGCACCCGTTTTGCAGCTTAGACACAATAGCCTCAAGGTCAGGATCAGACTCCTCCCCCTGCTGGCCGTACTTGAAAGAGGCAGCGTACTGCCGAGCAACCTCCCTAGGTTTTAAGCGACACTCCCTCGAGGATCCCTCCCTAAGTGTCTGGTAGGATTATAATCCTGGAGCCTATTGGTGATTCTCAACCCACTGCCCAGGTTGGGGCAAATGTAGCAATTGCCTAGGTCTGGACAAATGTAGCATCATCCTCTCGGCCAGCGGCGGGTTGGCAGACCATCTTCAGACTCAGTATCGAGCCCCTCCCTGTGACAGTGAGCGTTGAACTGGGTGCAGGGCGAAGATGGGTAGGTCGCTAGGAGCTTGGCACAGGGTCTACTCCTTCTCGAGGACGTGCATTTCTTTTCGAGTGGGGTTGACAAATCACTAGCTAATCGGCTGCAGTGGCACACCATAGTGGTAATACACCACCCTATCCTTTCTTCGTTATACAAAGGACTTCGCACTTTCTTTCTTTACATGGTTATTGTTATTGTGTCGCTGGGTTGCGCAGCTATCTTATATCATTGACGAGCGACTGAAAGAGGCCGTAGAGGATGCCAATCGTGAAAAGGGTGTTAAAGGATGTAGCTGTTGCCACCGCTAGGGGCAAGGGCAAAGTTGTTGAGGCCGCTGAGAAGAAGGCGCAGGCTGCTGAGAATACCCGATCAATGATGGAGAAAAAGCTAACAGAGACGGAGGTTTAACTAGGGGGCACGGAACTCAAATTGGCATAGGTTGAGAGTTTGAACTTAGCCCAAGTTGATACGATCATCGACCTTAAAGCAGACCTTGAGGCTTGTGAGGAAAAGTGGTATAATGAGGGCTTTGTGGATGTTGAAAACTCCATGGAACCCATCGTTCATCAAGCTCGACATCATGGGTTCGAGGAAGGGTGGATGGCTGCCCTGCAAGCCATGGGCGTGCTCGAAGTTTCCCATTGAGGAATCCTAAACAAATTCCCTACCCGGCTCCTCCTCCCCTCATTCAGAGTCAAGCCGGTGCCGTTGACGAAGAGGACACTCTTAGCATGAGGGTGGTGCATGCGATTGACACTCACGTGTAGATGGTTAACCTCCAGGTCACCAACAATCTTAATGCTATCGACGACGTGCAAGCTCAACAGTTACCACCAATCATCCAGTCGAGGAAGCACCAGCACGAACTGACGAGGGCGCCGTTCCTTCTCAACCCACCAACCCTGCCGCTTGAGTTTAGAGAAGCTACTTTCCCTTTTATTATAGTTTTTCCTAACCGTTACTTATCTTTACTTGGTTTTACCTGTAGTTACTTATCTTCATTTGGTTTTACTTATGGTCATAAGGGTGTGGTGACAGATCATTGGTTGGATTTTTAATTTGTTTATTTTACCTTATTAGTTACCTTGAGATGGTGATTAGACACCTATTTAAGCCATATTTATAAATAATTGCTGAATTTATAAATGATTGTTGTTACTATATTACTCATCATACCTTACTTTCTCATTTATAATGATCGGATATCCAAATCGAAGTGTACCTCAGGTAGGTAATAGAATATTACTCTTTTACTTGAAGAGGGTAGACTATGTTATTACTAGTTTGGTGACCAGGAACGGATTGAAAGTGGGTTTCTGCACTTAGGAATAAGTGTGAGGTTCGTGCCTCTTTGGTAACAGTAATTGAATCGAGCATTTCTGTCAGAATAATTTGATATAAGGTCTCCACCTGTCCGGTGATTAGGATCGAACTGGGAATAGGCTTCTGTCCTTAGAATAATTTGATATTAGGTTTCCACTTGTTCGGTGATTAGGATCGAACCGGGAATAAGCTTCCGTCCTTAGAATAATTTGATATAAGATTTTCACTTGTTCGATGATTAGGATTGAACTGGGAACACGCTTCTGTCCTTAGAATAATTTGATATAAGGTTTCCACTTGTTCGGTGATCAGGATTGGACCGGGAACAGGCTTCTGTCCTTAGAATAATTTGATATAAGGTTTCCATTTATTCAGTGATTAGGATCGAACAGGGAATAGACTTCTGTCCTTAGAATAATTTGATATAAGGTTTCCACCTGTTCCGTGATTAGGATCGGACCGAGAATAAGCTTCTGTCCTTAGTATAATTTGATATAAGGTTTCCACTTGTTCGGTGATTAGGATCGAACCGGGAACAAGCCTCTAACCTTAGAATGATTTGAGATTTAATTTATTTCGCGTTTGCTGACCAAGGTTGATAAATTAACAACGATGGAACCAAAAGTATGAATACACCTGCAAGGATAAATATTGCTTTCATATTACTTAATGTCATGCACATCACATGGTACTCAACCCATAATCTTGTGCATTGATGGTCATTGGTAAAACTTCTTCAAATTATGAACATTTCATGGCTGGGGAAGTGGTCTTTCGTCCAAGTCTTCCAGATAGTACGCTCCCACGCCGGCAATGGCGATAATTCTATAAAGCCCTTCCCAGGTCGGTGCTAACATTCCTGCATTGACATCCTACGTGTTTCTTACTACCTTTCGAAGTACCAAGTCCCTAGCACTAAACTCCCTTCTACTCACGTCCCTTGATATTTTCCAGCCGTATGGTTGCTGACTCCTGGTGTTCTTCCAACAAGTTCATTTGTCTCACCATTAATTCAATGTTCTTGGTAGGAATGAACCTTAAGACCCGGGCACTACTCAAATTTATCTCGGCTAGTATGACTGTTTCCGCTCCATATGTTAGAGAAAATGGAGTTTCTCTTGTGGACCTCCTAGGAGTTGTCTGATATGCCCACAAAACATTGGGCAACTCCTTGGCCCACCTACCCTTAGTGCCCTTTAAATCTTTTCTTTAGTCTGATCACAATTGCTTTGTTAGTGGCCTCGGCATGACTGCTACTCTACGGGTATGTCGGGGTAGAATACCTGTTCTTGATACTGAGATCACTACAGAACTTGCGGAAGACCTTGCTCTCAAACTGTAGCCTATTATTAAACACTAGGGATTCTAGCACTCCAAATCTTGTTACTATGTTTCTCCACACAAAGTTCTTGATGTCCATGTCTCGGATATTGGCCAATGCCTCAGCCTCTGCCCATTTGGTGTAGTAGTCCACGACCATTAGAACAAATTTTCGGTTCTCAGTAACTCATGGGAACGGCCCCACAATGTCCAGCCCCCACTGCGTAAAAGGCCATGGGCTGCTGATAGGGTTTAAATTCTTGGCCGATTGATGGATCAATAGGGCGTGTTTTTAACACTGCTCACATCTCTTCACATATTCGGCAACATCCCTTTGCATCTATGGCCACCAAAATCCTTTTGTCATCGCTTGGTGGGCCAATGAACGTCCACCAACATAATTACCACACACCCCTTCATGGAGTTTAGTTAGGAGCTCGTCGATCTTGTCGGGGGGTAAGCACTAAAGGTAAGGTCCTTCAAAAGACCTCCGATACAGCTTACGGTCTACCGATAGACAGTACCGAGCAACTACTTTGCGTACCCTGTCTGCTTCCTTTTCATCAGTTGGTACTTGATCCTCAGCCAAGAAGTCAGTGATTGAATCCATCCAACACGGCTCAAATATCGCCACCACTGAAACGTCTACCTTTACATTAATACTCGGTTCTGGTACTAGCTCTACCTTGATCAACTGAGGTACCTCTTAAGTTAGTGATAACACCAAAGTGGCCAGGGAGTTGACATGCCTATTCTGTCCTCTGGCCGCTTGAACCACACTAGCCTTCAAAAACTAGTTCATAATTTGCTTCACCAACTGTAAGTATTCCAACATCGGGGAGTCCTTGGCCTCAAAATTGCCCTGCACCT
Source organism: Castanopsis chinensis (assembly GCA_032878915.1). Lineage (NCBI taxonomy): Eukaryota > Viridiplantae > Streptophyta > Magnoliopsida > Fagales > Fagaceae > Castanopsis > Castanopsis chinensis. Next base: position 3,369,820 of record JAVQMG010000084.1, read on the forward strand.
GATTAACCACCAACCGAGAGTTCGAGTAAACTTCTACGTCTTGGGCACCAAGATCCAAAGCGACTCTCAATTCGGCAAGTAAGGTCTCATATTCAGCTTCGTTGTTGGAAGCCCTAAAATCCAATCTAAAAGAATGCTCCAACTTTATCCCTTTCGAGGTGATAATGACAATTTCGACCCCAGCCTCGAGTGCGCTTGACGCACCATCCACGAACACACTTCACGGGTGGGTCTCTACATGACAAACTATCCCTACCTCCTTCCTCAGGGAAAACTCCGCAACAAAATCAGCGAGAACCTAACCTTTCACCGAATACCTTGGTTGGTACCTGATGTTAAAGGAGCCTAGTGGAATTCCCCTCTTGGCTATTTGGCTCATGAAATTAGACCTCTTCAACAATGACTACAAGGGATACTCGGTCAATACATAGATTGTATGAGCTTGGAAATAATGGGGCAATTTCCTTGTGGCATGCACTAGTGCTAACACCAATTTCTCCAGGGGCAAATACCTCGTCTCAGCATCGACCAACGTTTTGCTGACATAATATACAAGCTGTTGCACGCCTTGATCCTTCAGTAATACAGCACTTATGGCATGCTCAGACACCGAAAGATACATGAACAAATCCTCGCTAGGCTTTGGTGCTGACAACATAGGTGCTTGTACAAAATATCCCTTCAAGTCCTGAAAAGCCCTTTCACACTCCTCCTTCCACTGAAACCCCTTCTACTTTTTCAACAGCTGATAAAATGGTTGACACCGATCTGCAAATTTGGAAATGAACCGGTTTAGGGCGGCTAGCATGTCGGTCAACACCTGGACCTTCTTTGGGTTGCTCGGCGACTTGAGGCCCTCTATGGCTTTGATCTGATCAGGGTTGAACTCTATTCCTCGGTTCGTGATCATATGTCCTAGGAACTTGCTAGCTCCCATTCCAAAATTACATTTGTCAGCATTGAGGCGCAGCTTATGCCGCCTGAGTACTTCAAACACTTCCTTAAAAATATCAATATGCCCCTTCTCCTATTTACTTTTAACCACCATATCATCGATATACACTTCCACCGTATGTCCAATCTTATCTCTGAACATCCTCCTCATTATTCGTTGATTAATGGCTTCAACGTTCTATAGCCCAAACAACATCACGGTATAGTGGTAATTAGTCTCAGGTGAGATGAACGTTGTCTTCTCCTAGTCTTTAGCAGCCAGGGCAATTTGATGATAGCCTTGGAAAGCGTCTAGGAAACTCATCTATGGGTGTCCATATGTTGCATCCACCAATTGATCGATCTTCGGCATGGGGAAGGGATCTTTCGTGCATGCTTGGTTTAGATCAATGAAATCCACACAGACCCTCCATTTCCCATTTTTCTTTCTCACCACCATGGTGTTCGTGAGCCATTCTGGAAAGAAAACTTCCTTTATTGCTTCTGACTCTTTCAACCACTTGACCTCCAGCTTGACTACTTTGACGTGTTCCTTAGCCGATCTCCTCGACTTCTGTTTCTTAGGGGAAAATAGTGGGTCTACATTGAGCTTGTGAACTATAAATGTGGGATCTACCCCGGGCACTTCGTATGGGCTCCAAGCAAATACATCCACATTCTGAACAAGCAGTAACGACATTGCACTCTTTCTTTGTCCTTTATACTAGCCCCAATCTGGAAACTCCTATCCTCGTTCGGCAGTAGCTTTACTCTTATTAAATTCTCAGCATAGCTAGCCCCCATTCCCTCCTAAGGTAATTGCTATAAGGTAGCTTGTGCAGCTGGTTCCTTTTGCTTAACTTCTTGGTTAATGGCGGCCACTAAGCACTGCCTGGTCACTTGCTGGTTTCCCTTCACTTCGGCGATACCATGCTCGGTGCGAAATTTGACTTTGACATGCAGGGAGGACGGTACTGCCCCCATCGCATAAATTCATGGCCTATGAAGAATTACCGTGTACAGAGAGAATGAATTGACCACTATAAAGGCAACCATTACTTCCTTACCTTTACAGGAAGCATAATCTACCCCTCTGGGTTCACCATCCTGCCATCAAACTCCATCAGAGGTGTGCCATTTTTGGACAAGTCCTCTTTCTTCAATCTCAACCCCTTAAACAGGTCGGGATACATCACTTCGGTACCACTTCCTTGATCTACCAATACCTTCTTCACTATGAAACCATTGGTCTGAGCTGTGACCACCAAAGTGTCGTTGTGCGATTGGATCGTCCCTTCCAAGTCATCATCATTAAAGGCAATGGGCTCCTAGGTAAACTTTAACTTCTTTCCGGGGAATTGATCGTCCGGAAAACCTTCTGCCTGAGCCACTGACAGTACCCCTCGCTTCTTGAACATTAAAGTACCCCTAAAAGCTGCATGGATAACCTCTATTATACCTAGGGGAGGCGGGAGGGATTTCCCCGCGCTCGAGTACCCTGACCGACCTCCTGTATTTTTGGGTCGGCAACAAACTCTTTCAAGTACCTCGCCCTTACTAATTGCTCTAAATGATCTTTTAACATCCTCCATTGCTTGGTGGTGTGCCTTTTGTCTTTATGATAAGTGCAGTACAGGTTTTAGTTTCTCCTCGATGGATCACCCCCATCTTGTTCGGCCACTGGAAGTATGGCTTGTGTTTGATTTGATCAATAATCCAGTGTACTAGCTCCCTGAATGTCACGTTTACTTCCCCCGTTTGTGCACCCGGTTCCTGGATCCTTAAATCCTTCCAGAGCCTCAATTGGAAGCCCCCCTGTTGATGCTGGCTCATGACTGGCCCTTTGCCTTTGTTCTGCGGCCGATCATCTTCCAACCTCTTATACTCTTCTTTACGCCTCATTAATTGCCTCATATCCTCGAGAAGCCTTTTTGTCAATGAATTCCACAATTCGAAATCCTCGGGCAACCCTAGTCGGAAAGTGCTTGCCGCAATTTTCTCATTCCCCCCTCCAATCTCATTATACAGTGCCCAGTATCAGCTAGTGTAGATGCGAAGAGTTTCCCCAGCCCCCATCTTCATTGATAGCAATGCATCCACCGGTTGCGATACCCAACTGCAGGTCATGAATTGGACCCCGAATTCTTGAATCAGCTCGGTAAAATTGTGAATCGAATCCGTCCTCAATTCATTGAACCATCTTAAAGTGGTGGGCTCGAGGCTCAATGGAAACACCTTTCACATCAGCGCGTCATTGTGGCTGTGCAAAGACATCATCTGGATATAATGGCTTACATGCTCAACCGGGTCCATTTTCCCGTCATAGGAGTTAAATGGTGGTCTAGTGAATCTACTCAGCATCGATGCTTGTTTGATATCTCTCAAGAATGGTGATCGAGCAACTCTACTTAATGCTCGGCTTATTGTGTCCATGGCAGCGTTGTGAGGTCATTGTCCCTCTGAGGATGTTGAGTCCTGGTCAGCATATTCCCGGGACTAGTCTCGATGTCGATAGGAGCCGAATTGATGGGACATCTCTCCATAACCACCTCCCACACTAGTTGACCCCTTCGCATGCTCTTCGTTATCCTTTCTCTAACGTCTACCTCTCGCTTCTAACTCCAAATCCCTTACCAACTGCGTAAGCGTTCGAGTTCCTCGTCTCGCATATCAAAACGCTTATGCCTCGAGGTGCCCGATAATGTTCGGTGAGTTTGAAACGACCCTTCTCCAAGACTAGACTGCTCTTCCCCTTGTGCATATTCCTTGTTTTCGTGCCTTTTTTGCCTCCTCTAGTGCCAACCGGACCCCTGAGAAGATTCTCCGAAGCCATTCTTAGCATAACTTCTTAACTGCCTCCCAGACATTCTTCCTGTGCGTGGGCCTTGACAGAACTACGGTTGTGTAGGAAATTCCCACAGACGATGCCAATTATGCGTACCCAAAGTGGCTTTAACGAGATGGGCTTATATTTGGGCTCACAACTAATTTGTGTTGTGGACTTAAGGGTTTCCAACTGTGGTAGTCCTTTGCCAGGCAACCCAATAGCTCCCTCTAGCTTTTGTGAACCCCTCTCTTTCTCCTCTCCTAGTAGCCCTCCTTCTTACTGATACTATCACTCTCTTTCTTCCTCTTTTCTCTCTCCAATTTCCAACCCCCACCTTTCCTTCTGTTCTCCTATTTATAGCCTCAGGTGGGTGGAGTGGTTATGATATCTTCCAGACCTCACCTATGTGAATGGGGTAAGGTATCATTGTTTTTGATAAGAAGATTCTCTATTGAGAACAGCGGTAGTGGCATTGGAACTGGTACTACCCTCCAAAAGACTGTTCGGCAGCAATATTTCCCAAGGCAATACGCGCATTCCCCGATTAGTGCGCAACTGATCGGTGTGAGCTTTTACTGCTGTTCAAGAAGAGAAGGACCTATTTTGGGTATTTGGGCTCATATTGGGCTTGAATGAATGTTCGGATTAAGACCAAAGGCCCAATGGGCATATGATAGTGCATCGCACCTTAAGGCCAGGGCCCAGAGTTCAATGGGCCCGGGCTCATACCACGTACAAGATCATTTAAGTAGCTTAGACATTTTCAAAATTAAATGAAACCACTTTTTTTTTTAAAATTTTATTTTTTAAAAATATTTGTGAAAATTATAACTTCTCTTGAAACATAATTTTGTCATATATTTAAACAATTACGACAAGAAAAAAATTTAAATGAGATACGACTTGGGTCTAGTGTGACAGTGCATTGGATTCCATATAATGTAAATATGTCACATGTTTGCATAATATTGAATTTAATGTACTAAAGCATTGAGCCCTAGCATAGTGCTGAGTCTTGTGTACTAGAGCAGTGTGCCCTAGCCTTTTAGTGGTGTACATGTCCGATGAATCACCTCATTAAGGTGGAAAAGAGGCTTTTAGGAATTTATGGGTCGGTCAACTGGTTCATGATGATAATCATCATTGTAAGAGCAAATCCTACTGAAAAGCTCCTTTTGTGCAAGTTGTGCATAGACAAAACACATGGGTGTGGGGATTTGGTAGCGGCTTCTTTCAAATAAAAATAGAGAAAGCAACACACGTGAATGTACGTTTTACAATTAAAAGGGAGAGGGGTCCAAGGGTGGAATGAAGAGCATTGCCACGTGCGGAAGACAACCCATGTATCATGTATGAATATGATTAAAGTTTTGTAGCTCAAAGCAAACTATAACACATTATACGGACATCCTTTTGAGACCATGATGTGATAAACAGAACTAACACATTGCACGAGCATTTATTCAATACGATGTGATGTCTTAAGAGATTGCCTAACGATTTCTAGATAAATGGTACATGAGTAGTTCGAACTTCAAATAGCACATCGTTTTATTGCAAATCTATGGTGGATTGTGAAACTGTAATTTCAAGATCTGTTGGTTCTAGTAAGCATTCTTTTTGTCAATAGAAGATCTAAGATTTAATCCCTCGGTCATCAATCTCTCGAATTATTGGGTTTTTAGGTTTCAAAAATGGTTGGGTATCAAAAAAAGAAAAAAAAGAAGCTATGGATGATAAAATAATCCACTCTTCAACCTTTATATTCTTGTCCACTTCAATATAGATTTTGTTAAATCACAATTTGTGTCAAACTTCAGGGGCCAAAATGGTTATCCAGTTCTTAGATCATTATGCCATCAACAAAATTTTAATGACCAAAAAACACACATGAAAGTTTAGATGAAATTGGAACAATTTGGTAACATGCATCTTATTAGGAAGCACGAAATTCATACCAGAATGGTTGCATAATAAGAAGTAAAAATGAATATCATACAAACAATGCTGCAGAATTAATAGATGTGATCAAGGGGCAATCTAGAAATGGACCAAAAATACAAAAAGTGATTGGCTTACAATTCATTAAATCAACTCTCAGCTGCTCGTAAGTTTTTTTCTCTCTAGGCTTTCTACGAAATCCTGGAGGTGAAAACTGGGCTTGCCTCTTGGGCAAACACATCTCTCCGTCCCAGCAGTAGAACCTCTTCAGACTGCGGTGTCTATCTCACAACACCAATACCATGGAGGAGATCACGAACCAGTGCGCAGGTTTGAAACTATCAGTAAGGGAAGGGAGCGAAGTGGACCTGGCAGCGACAGTGAGAAAGAATGGGTGTGTATTGGCAGGGAAGTTCTGTACGAAAAGAAGAGTGAACTTGGAATTTGTGGCGAGAGTGTTGAAGACGGTGTGGCGAACGGAGAAAAACTTCGAGGTATACGATACGGGAGATAACAAAGCTATCTTCCATTTTAGTTTAAAAGAGGACCTCGACAAGGTTCTGTTGCTGAGCCCTTGGTCCTTCGACAAGTACCTACTGGTCCTCCACCAACTTGGCGCAGAGGAAGCGGCGACGAAGGTAAAGTTCAACTACGCGTCCTTCTGGGTTCAAATACATGGTCTCCCCACCATGTGCCAAACGAAGGAGGTTGGAGCGGTGATCGGGGGACTTTGGGGAAGGTGGAAAAGGTGGACGTGGATGCTGGAGGTTTTTGCATGGGAGGTTACATGCGCATAAGGGTGACTATGGATATAACAGTGCCATTGTGCAGAGGAAGGTATGTCCGTCTCGGCGGGCCAACGACGCAGTGGGTGGATTTCAAATATGAACGCCTCCCGATTTTTTGTTACTGGTGCGGGATGGTCGACCACGATGAGAGGGAGTGTATCCAGGGTATGCGAAGTGGCGAAGTGGTGTGTGCGGAGGAGAAACCGTTCGGTTTATGGTTGCGGGCATCGCCGGAACGGCTACAAAAACCGCAGCTCGTTGTAACAACCAGGGAGGTTTGAAACAGCTCGGTTCTGACGGAAGCCCAAGCGTGAAGGAGAAGCGGGCAAGCATGGAGGTGGCAGTGATAGAGGAGAAGCGGGGAACAGGGACCGAGGAAAAAGTCAGCAAAAATCACGTGACCACCTCAGACCCTTCTATCTCGCAACTGACACGTCCATCTCCCAAAATCTTGCAAGATGCAGCTTTTGAAAAGCAACTACGCGACATCGACGCAGCCATTGCAGGTGGGACATCAATTCCAGAACAACCTATCAATCCGGATATGATGCAGGACTTTTCAGCGGAAAAGAGGAACATTGCTCAAGGAACGAAAGTCAAAATAGGAAGGGAGAAGAAGGACAACAGTGGTGACGTGTGGGCTGGGCTCAAAGTGGACTTGGGCCAAAATAGATATCACTTGGACGGGCCCATTAACTCCTCACCTATTTCTAACCCCACGGCCCAAGAAGAAATAGAAGGCAATTTCGTCTTGGGCCAGCCGAATCCTAAGCCTCACGGTTTGAATAAAAATAAGATGAGAAAGGGGCCCACTCAGAAGGAAAAAAATAACAGGACGTTGCATGGGTGGAAAAGAGAACCATGCACGAGGGGCTCGGGGTCAAATGCATGGGGGAGAAAAAATGGATGTCGTAACAATGGATGTGGAAGCAAACAACATAGGCACAAAACGGAAGGTTCGTACGCCACTAGAGGAGATAACAGGGAATGAGGAAACTGGGAAGAAGTTGAAACTAGATGGAGAAGTCATGGCTCTAGGAAAAATCATGGCACAACACTTGGGATTGGCGTTGGCTGCAGGGCAGCCACACCGGGAGCAATGAGTGCAGTAAGTTTGAATTGTCGGGGGCTTAGGAACCCCTGTACAGTGAGAGCTCTCCAGAAAATTGTAGTGGAGGAAGATCCCACCTTGGTTTTCCTTATGGAAACTAAGTTTGTAGTGGCTGAAATGGCACGTATTAAGCGCAAACTAGATCGGCAACAGGGTCTGGTGGTTCCAAGTGTTCGTCGGGGGGGAGGTTTAGCACTTCTGTGGAAAAGCTCTACGAAAGTGGACGTCCAAACCTTCTCCCCCCGACATATTGATGCGATTGTTACTGAAGAACAGAGCAAGAAGCAATGGAGATTTACGGGTTTCTACGAATACCCAGAAACTAATAAGCGGGTGGAGTCGTGGTGTTTACTAGAAGATTTAAGTTCAAGATGCTCTCTCCCATGGGTGTGCATGGGTGACTTTAATGAGATTATGCACGGGAGAGAGAAGGAGGGCGGTAACTCACGCCCGGAGTGGCAAATGAAGAATTTCTTTGCCGCTGTCAACCGAAGCAACCTGAGAGATATTGGCTACACGGGGTCAGAATTCACATGGGGTAGGAGGCTGGGTAATCGCGATTGGGTTAGGGAGAGACTCGACAGAGCATTAGTTTCCACATCTTGGGCGAATATATTCCCCAAGGTTGGGTTACTCCATGTTGCAGCGTCCACCTCTGACCACTGCATGCTAGTGCTAAAGGCGCTTGGTGACAAACCAAAAAAAACCCGAAGGAAGAAGCTTTTTCGGTTTGAGGCCATGTGGTTGAGGGACGAGGGGTGTAAGGAAGTTGTGGCTAATGCCTGGGACCGAGCAAGGCACATCGGTGGCGGAAATCTTTTCTCGCATTGTTTAGAGGAATGTAGGTTGTCTTTGTCGGAGTGGAATAGGTCTACCTTTGGACATGTGGGTAGAAAAATTGCGGGGCTGCAGAAAAGGCTTCAATGGCTGGAGGGGAGGAAATGTAACAACGACATGCTGGAAGAGACTCAAGAGACAAGGCTGGAGTTGAATAGAATGCTCTTGGTGGAGGAGGATATGTGGCAGCAAAGATCAAGAAACTGCTGGCTAAAGTCAGGTGATCGCAACACCTCTTTTTTCCACACAAAGGCATCAAACAGACACCAACGAAACTTGATCACAAGGATTAAGGACTCGAATAATGTTTGGCAAGAGGATGAGGAAATCGTGGGTAGAACTTTTGTGGAGTATTTTACGGAGTTGTTTTCCTCTTCCCACACTGAAGTCCATGTAGAGCTTCTCGAGGCAGTCTAGAGCAAAGTGACCGATAGAATGAACAACCTTCTCATGCAGGAATTCCATGCCCATGATGTGGAAAAAGCACTAAAGCAGATGCACCTGTTGAAAGCGCCTGGTCCGGACGGTATGCCTCCCATTTTTTACCAGCAATTTTGGCCTACGGTAAATTCTACTGTTATAAAAACTGTGCTGGATTTTCTTAACAATGGGGTAGCCCCTCCAAAGTTCCATGAAACTCATATTGTTCTGATTCCTAAAACAAAAAATCCGGAAAGAGTGACGGACTACAGACCGATCAGTTTATGCAACGTGGTATATAAGTTGCCGTCCAAGGCAGTGGCCAACCGTTTTAAACTGGTTCTGCAGGATATTATTTGCGAAAATCAGAGTGCGTTCGTAGCTGAAAGACTCATCACAGATAACATATTAATGGCCCATGAGTTAATGAATCACATTAACAAGAAGAGGAGAGGAAGAACAGGTGAAATGGCCCTTAAGCTAGATATGAGCAAGGCTTACGACCGGGTGGAGTGGGGCTGCTTACGGCAAACTATGAAGAAACTAGGCTTTCACGACAAGTGGATAAATTTGGTGATGAGCTGTGTGGAGTCGGTGTCATATGCGGTGAGGATAAATGGCCAACCATGCGGCCACATCACCCCAACCCGTGGCTTGAGACAGGGGGATCCTCTGTCCCCATATCTATTCCTCATTTGTGCTGAAGGTTTGTCCGCGCTACTGTACAAGGCCGTCCAGGCCAGAGCTCTCACTGGGGTGGCTGCATCGGCTAGGGGTCCCACTGTCTCCCATTTGTTCTTCGCGGACGATTCTTTGATTTTTGGTAGAGCCACGGTCAGGGAGGGCGAGGAAATTCAGCGGGTGCTCAAAGTGTACGAGGAGTCTTCTGGCCAACAACTGAATAGGACCAAGACCTCTCTCTTTTTTAGTCATAACACAGACCATGACACTAGGGAGGCAATAAAAACGATGTTTGGCGCTCAAATTATTAAAGCACACGAGTCCTATCTAGGGTAGCCTTCTTTAGTTGGGAAATAAAAAAGGAATTCCTTTGCACAACTGAAGCAGCGGGTGGCAAATAAACTTACCGGATGGAAGGAAAAATTGTTGTCAAATGCCGGGAAGGAAGTTCTAATAAAAGCGGTTGTGCAGGCGGTGCCGTCCTACACGATGAGCTGTTTTAAGCTCCCTAATAAGTTGTGTGATGAGTTGACAGGAATGGTTCGGCAATTTTGGTGGGGACAAGTGAAAGATAAAAAGAAACTGGCGTGGCTAAGCTGGGAGAAGATGTGTCATCCAAAGGAGAAAGGCGGTTTGGGGTTCCGGGATTTGCGGTTGTTCAACCTTGCTCTCCTAGCTAAACAGGGGTGGTGACTTCAAACTAATCCCTCTTCTCTATTCTCCCAGGTTTACAAGGCAAAATACTTCTCCAGGTGCGACTTTGTGGACGCGGAAATGGGGTGCCAGCCCTTATATGCTTGGAGAAGCATCATGGCGGCACAGAATCTGGTGAAGCGAGGAATGAGATGGCAAGTGGGCGATGGTAAACACATTAAGGTCTGGAGAGACAAGTGGATTCCATGCCCCCGAACTTACAAGGTTATCACGCCGGAACGGGTGTTGGGGCAAGTTCAGTGGGTCAGTGAGCTTATAGATGAAGGGACCATGGAATGGAAGCAAGACTTGGTCAACCAATGTTTCCTCCCCCAGGATTCGGACGCCATTCTTAGCATGCCTCTGTGCGCCACTAGAGCAAGGGATAGAGTGATATGGGCTGAGGATAAGAAGGGTCGGTTTTCGGTTAAAGTGCATATAAACTTGCACAAGAGGTTCAGTGGGATCCTGGGAGGGCGGAAGGCTCGAACCAGGCACCAATGAAACAGACCTGGAAGAGATTATGGCAAATGAATGTTCCAAACAAGGTCCGACACTTTGCGTGGAAGGCCTGTAGAAATATCCTTGCGACCAAAGAAAACTTATGGAGGCGAAACATCACGAAAGACAGCACATGTGAGGCGTGTGGGGTACAAGTGGAGACTATAGGGCATTTATTTTGGGGCTGTGCACATGCAAAAGAGGTGTGGTCCTCTTGTAAATGCTCGTTCCCATTTGATTTCCAACCGTCGTGGGACTTTCTGGATGTGTTTTGGTGTCTCCAAAGGTGGGACGAGGCTAAGTCGGGTATCTTGGAGCGGTCGGTCATGATCTGTTGGGGCATGTGGAAAAATAGGAATGAAGTAAATCATGGGGGCGTGCGGCGGAGTGGTCAGGCTGTTGCAAGGAGCGCCCTTAGTTTGCTGGGGGAATTCCAGTTAGCTAACGATCGGCCAAAAATCATTAATAATGAAAAAAATTTCAACTTTTAGTGACGAAAAATGAATTTCGTCACTATTGTGATCTGACAAATGGGCGCCAGTAGAGGGAAACTTTGGCGCGAGTTTAATTAATCTATAGCGACGAAATATTTCGTCACTAAAAGTTGAAATTTTTAATGACGAAATATTTCGTCACTAAAAATAATAATAATTTTGCACTTATATGTTTTTAGTGACGAAATCACAATTCATCACTAAAAGTATGATTTAGAGACGAAATTCATTTCATCACTAAAAAGAATAATAGTTTTACACTTATATGTTTTTAGTGACGAAATCATAATTCGTCACTAAAAAGTATTTTTAGTGACAAAATATGAATTTCGTCTCTAAAAATCTTAACAAAGCCTGAGTCTTTAGTGACGAAACTGAAATTCGTCGCTAAAAACTTAAAAGCATAATTTCAATACCCAGCCTACCGCAAAACATTTCAATACCCACTTACCCAGTATCATTTTGGTCAAAAAAAAAAAAAAAAAACCCAGAGATCAGCTCCCAAACTGCCTAGGCTCGCTGATCGCGACGCTTGGGCTCGCCGTCGCCGGTCGCGACCAGGCGTCGCCATCGCGAGCCCAGGCGTCGCGATGGCGACGGGCGAGACTGGGCGTCGCGATCGGCGACGGCCAGGCCCGCCATCGCGAGCCCGGGCTCGCCATCGCAAGCCCAGGAGTCGCGATGGCGAGCCTGGGCTCGCGATGGCGACGGGCGAGCCTGGGCGTCGTGATGGCGACGGCCAGGCTCGCCATCGCGAGCTTGCAAGCCCAGGCTCGCCATCGCGACGCCTGGGCTCGCGATGGCGGGCCTGGCCGTCGCGATCGCGACGCCCAGGCTCGCCCGTCGCCATCGCGACGCCCGGGCTCGCGATGGCGGGCCTGGCCGTCGCCATCGCGACGCCTGGGCTCGCGATGGCGACGCCTGGTCGCAACTGGCGACGGCGAGCCCAATCTGGTGGGTCCCCTCTCTTCTGTCCCCAACTTCGAGTCTTCTCTTCTCCTTCAACTTCAGGTACCTCTCTCTCTCTCTCTCTCTCCAAAATTAATAAAGCAATCTTTTTTTTTTCTTTGTTGATTGGTTATATATATATCTCATCTATGCAGAATCTAGAGGCAGAACTATGTACTTCGGATTCATCTCAACCACTTGATGAAGATATTTCGTATGTTCTTATTTTTTTTTTCCTCTATCTAATACTTAATTCCTTATTATTTAGTTAATTAATTAATGTAGGGTTGATGAGCTTAAAATTTTGAGTGAAGGAGAATTAGTGGATATGGCAATGAAGGAAGCATTACAGGTATCCTTCTAAAGCTTTAATCTTTGATGTGCACCAAAACTCTACTACTTGTGCAGTTTAATACTTTTGTCTCACTCTTTTTTAACACAAATTTTGTTATTGTTGCAGCAGGGGGAGAACCATGATTGGCCCTCGCAGCCTTCACAAGAGACCGCGCCAGAGTAAGTCCTAATCTGATCAAATCAAACGTGCTATGCTATATATGTGTATATATATATGTTGTTTTCAGTGCTTTTAATTTTGTATATATGTAAATTTTGTAGCTTTTTAGATGTTCCTAGCTCTAGTTCATATGGCTGCTGTTCAATTCATTTCATTACAACATTGTTATCATACTTCTTTTGTCGTCTATGGCATCACATTGTCCTTGAGAATACCAAAATTATGATCAGATAGGTTTTTATTCTCATGTATGAATCTATTTGTGTTTGGTTTTACAATAATTTTACAATAATTTCAAAATAGTATTAATATATATATATATATATATTTGTGTTTGGTTTGTGTTTGTGTTTTATAGGTTAGAGTAGGATGTTATTGTTGAAAATGTGTGTGTTTGGTTGGTTGGTTGGTTGGTCTGTGGGAGATGAAAATTCAGTTTGTGGAAAACAAGGAGGGAAAAGGCCAAGTATCGGAAGTTAGGAAATGAATTTGCTTCTAAGGAAACAAATTATTAGAATTTTGATTTGTTATTGTTGTTATTATTTTTGTTTTTTGCATATATAGAGGCACAGTGGTTATTTGTTTTCCAAGCTTGTTGAAATTCTCAAGTCCATTTAGTTGATTCGGAGTGCCTCCGTGGATGGTAATAGGTTTTGTACATAGGTTGTGTCATTATGAGGTTTTTCCTTATCGTTAAAATATTTATTACTTTTCAAAAAAGAAAAAAAGAAAAAAAACTCACTATGAGGGTACTTTTGAAAAGTTGCTGCGCTTCATCTTGGGTCGGAGTTTGCCATGCTGTATTGCATCATAAAACCTTTTTACAGGTCGCTAGAGGCGAAGCTAATGGCAATAGCTAATAGACCCTTTGCTATGATGAAACTAGATACTGGTGTGCTTAGGATTGTTTTGGCTGCATCTTTCTTTTATTAAAATACACTCATTGTTGATGGTGGTCTTTGCTTCTGATTTACAGCCTTATCAACCTGATTATACTGCACCACCTCACCCTGAAGAAACTGCCATTAATATTGGATAAGTTAAATCTTCTTATGTGTTTCCCTTTCCAAATATCTTAGTGTATACTTTTGTGGCTTTTTTTTTTATAATAATGTGTTATAGATATCAATTTGGATTTGTCGTATGAAATCTTTGGTTGATGGTTCCTTTATGTAGTGGAGGCTGGACAATATCTGGCACCCCTTTGGATCTTAGTGCTCCTCGCATCTTGGCAATTGCAGAGGCAGAACGTACTTTTTTGGGAGCTGAGTATGATGAGTATGCATCCTCAAATGCCAGTGGAGCTGCATTTTGCCGTTCAACTGCTTTGATTGTAAGCCATAAAATTGTGTTTCATATAACACAATTAATGTTTTTACTTTATGATTTTAATGTGGCATTATTTTTATATTTGTGCAGATTTTTTATTGGTGGCTATTAGGAGATTTACTTATAGCATTACTTGAAGACATATGAGGACATCTTCCGTTATTGTATATGTTGCAAACAATTACATCTTGAGTTATTGTATATGTTGTAAACAATTACTGTATGAAAGGAGTTTGAATTAGATACTTGTTTTATTTTTTACTTGTGGAATGTATGGATCTTTTTTTATAAATATGTTGTTGAAATAAATGTATTATCCAAATGTGAGGTTTTAGTAATGTAATAACAGGTTGCAGGTTAATATTAAAGCTATTAAAAAAATAAAAACAAAAAATAAGTTTTAGTAACGAAATATAAAACAAAAAATAAGTTTTAGTGACGAAATATTTCGTCACTAAATGTAGTAAAATTTTGTAAGAAATGGTTTTAGTGACGAAAATTTTCGTCACTGTGAGTGCATGGATTTTTTTAAAAATAGTTTTAGTGACGAACTTTTTCGTCACTATATGTACCCGAAAATAGTTTTAGTGAGGAAATTATTCGTCATTAAATATGATTTAATAAACTAAAGTGTTTTTAGTGACGAAATATTTTCGTCACTGAATGGTGTTTTTAGCGAGGAAAACATTTAGTGACGAAAGGCTTTCGTCACTAAAAGTTTTAAAAAAAAAAATCAAATTGGACTTTTAGTGAGGAAATTTTTCGTCACCAGGACTTTTAGTGACGGGGTTTCAGCAACGAAATGAGTTTCGTCACTAAAAGTCTGATTTCGTCACTAAAGGTTCTTAGTGACGAAAAACTGGACTTTTAGTGACGAATTTTTTCGTCACTGAAAATACATTTTGTTGTAGTGGAAAGTACAAACCCATCGTCTAAAATGGCCATTATACAAAACTGTACAAGTCATCCAATTGCTGCAATGTCCCCATTTACAACAATGGACTTTACTTTTACCTAAAGTTGTGCAAAAAACATAATGGGTTCCTTCAACTTCAACTCAGTGGCGACGCCACTTAGAGTTCAAGGTGTTCTTAGGAACACCCTGGCTTGAAATATATATATATATATATATATAATAATTAATTTTTTTTATTTGTTTACCTTTAAAAAAAAATAGGAACACCCTCAAGTAATATTAGGATTACCCTCAAAATTTTTATGCCAAACAAATTTTGAGCTAAAGTCTAAAAAAAAAAAATTGTAACCAAGAATCTGAAAAAATAAATAAATAAAATAATTGTAAAATAACAAGCCCAAAAAAAAAGCCCAACATCAATCCTAAACAAATACCCAACAGGCCCAACATCAATCCTATTTTACACTTTACTTCTCTCTTTTTCTCTCTTAATCTTTGGGTTTTGCTCATTTGCTGTGGAGTGTGGTGTGTAGACTGTTCTGTTTTGTTCTGAGAGAGAGAGAGAGAGAGAGAGAGAGAGAGAGAGAGAGAGAGAGAGAGAGAGAGAGAGAGAGAGAGAGCTCTTTCTTTTGAACTGATTCTCTCTCTTTAAATGTTTATAATTATTCAATTTATTTGCCCTTTTTTTTTATTGACTTTATCCGTTGGTGTCTCATTGTGTTGGCTAGTTGGTGTTGGTGAGTTTGTCTTTTAGTGTATTGTGATTTGTGAATTTATTTGATTGACTCCTCTTGTGTGAATCTTATCTGTTAAGTGGGGGATAGATGGGGCCATAAAGCCGTGTGGTGTGAGGTCAGGAGTGAGATATTTGAATCGGGGAAGTAAAAGTCATGCAGAGGTAGGAATTTGTGCACACATGAGGTGTGTGCTAACGCGCAGTGGGGTGTGTGCTAAATTCCTAGTAGTTAGTAAAAAAAATGAATGAAGCAACTAAACACCAATAATTAATAATTTAATTAACTAAAACATTATAAAAGACAAACAAATTAAATTATGTTAGACTAAACAACAATTAATAATTTAATAATTAATGAAACAACAATACAACAAATTATAGTTTATAAAAGACAAAAAAAATTTATGAAACAACTAAACAACAATAATTAATAATTTTGTTAATATTTCAAATGAACTTATAGTTTATTGTACAGGTACTTTTTTTCATTTCATTTCTTTTTATTATTTTTTTTTTCCTTTTGAGGTTTTTCGATGTGCCAAATGCAAATTTATTTTGGTTTTAAGATTTTTTTTTTTTTTAAGTACAAACTTCATGCTTGCTAAATCTTGAATTACGGCCGGTATTTACCGAAACATACCAAAACACTCAAAATAGACTGAAATGACCCAAAATTTTTTCAAAGTAGAATAGGAACACCCTGGACAAAATTCCTAGAGTTGCCACTACTTCAACATGGCATCTAAAACCACACTATCTTCTCTAAAAGAAAACATACACCAAAGATAGCTACACAACAACCAATGTCTTAGCTACTAGTTGAAAAACATTGCAAAACAAAAACACAGGAATACCAAACTAAAATCCAAAATTGCTCAATTTTAGAGATCCAAACAAAAGCCCAAAACCCCAATCACTCGTTTTCAGCTTAAAACCGAAACCAAGTCGAAATTTTCCATTTTCATCCTTTTTTTTTTTTTTTTCATGGGTTCAAATGTGTCACAGATCTAATGTATGTCATTCACAATAAATACGGTGGGCAAAAACGGAATTAAAAAAAATGTTTCCCCAAATGAAATTCAAAGCCTGTACCATCCATGAAGGTGCTTGTGGAGATTGAGAGGGTACTCTCGGCTGACGACCTCCTCTTTTCTTGTCTTTTCCACCATTGTTGCTGGTTCTGAAGCTTTTCTAGCCGAGACAAACCCTAAAACCCTAATATATATATATATATATATATATATAAAACCGAAGCCTTTGATTTCTCTACAATTTTTCACATCAACATTTTTTTTTAATTTTTAAATCTAATTTATTTCTTTTTATTAAATGTATATGCTCCTATTTCTCAAACCAAATACTCTTCCCGATATAATTCTGAGGCCAAAATTGGGAATTAACCCAGTTTTCCAAACAATATAATTAGTAGGCATTGTTATAAAACTATATTTTTTACTAACATCTCAAGTTTAAAAGACTCAATTTAGGGCTTATAAATCAAGTCTCAAAGACTCGATTTTAGTGTTCTGATCACGTCTGATTAGACATTTTTTTCCATGTGGCGTCCACTTGGAAATTGAGTATCTAAGACTCGATTTATATATGTTCACATTGCTTTTCTTATTTTCCTTCTTTTTTCTGCATTTCGTTTTCCTCTTTGCATTTGTTCTCCATGTCTCTCTCCTCACTACCTCTCCATCTGCTTCTTTCTTCCTCCACGCTGATCTGCACAAGCCCAGCCACCACAGACCCATCGCCGTTGACCTACGCTGACCCATCTTGGCCTCTTTTCTCTGTTTTCGGCGTTTGTGCTTGTGTTTCAGAGTGGATTTCGGGCTAAGTTTTGGGTTGTGTTTGTGTTTCGGGCTAGGTTTTTGTTTCGAGCAGGGGTTTCAGTTTGGGTTTGTGTTTCGAGCACGGGTTTCAGCCTCTCTCTTGTGTTTCGAGCGTGGGTTTTCAGCCTCTTGATTTGTGTTTTGGGCATGGTTTTTGCTTGTTGTTGTCGATCTATGGGTTTTAGCCTCTCAGTTTGTGTTTCTGATCTGGGTTGTTGTCGATCTACTCTTTTTTCTTTTTATGGTTTTTCTGCTTTTGTTGTTGTTGTTTTTGTTGTTGTTCTTCACTTGTTTTTGAGGGGCATTGGTTACAGTGGCAGGGTTATGGCTGTGCTTTGACGGTGGTTGGTTATGATCAAGTACGACGGCATAACAGATGCAGATACTGATCATAACAGATGCTGATCATAACAGATGTAGGCTTAAAACATTTTTTGTTTTGTAAAGGGTCTTAAAAATCGAGTCTTAGAGAATCGATTTCTAAGTGGGCGCCACATGGAGAAAATGCCAAATTAGATGTGATCAGAACACTAAAATCGAGTCTTTGAGACTTGATTTATAAGCCCTAAGTCGAGTCTTTTAAACTCGAGATGTTAGTAAAAAATATAGTTTTGTAACAGTGTCTACTAATTATATTATTTGGCAAACTGAGTTAATTCCCAATTTTGGCCTAATTCTGAAACCAAAAGCCTGACCACCATCGGTCCTCCTCTCCTACAACTCAACGACTCCATCTTCTCCACCCGGCAAAGATAAAGAACGGAGTCCTGCCTTCACTAGCCTGCCTCTACTGGTCAGCCGGAAAAACCACTACTGATAAAACAAATTTCTTGCGTTTTCCCCTTTCAGTTGTAATATTTGGGATTTTCTTTCTTAATCTTCTTCTCCTTCTAAGTGAGAGTTTGTTTGTGTAATTTGGTTGTCTCAATTTCTTTTTCCTTCCCTTTGATGTTCACACTATCACGCTACTGTATTGTGCTTTTTCCTGAGACTTTGTAAGGGTGCGGAGAGAGTTTAGAAGGTTGTCACCACCAGTTTACCGCCACCATCAGATGGCTGGAACCCCTGCAGGTAAAGTTTTTTTCTTGTCCCTTTATTGAGCGTTAAATGTGATTTAGGTTTGGATATTGTGGGTGTATTGGTTTTGATATAGGAATTTTGTGTTTTAAGTTGAGGCTGTTTTCCTTCTCATTTGTGGTTCAGATTTTCTGCTTCACTCCCCACATTATTTTGACTACCCAATTGAATATTTTCATCAATTTTGTTTCATGGTCTACTTTTTGTTTTTCTTTTTCCCTCTATTAGAGGTAGGTTTTTGCTTTGAATGATGTTGGATTAATACAGATGAACTATGGACTTTGAATTTCCTCTTTAATTCGTATGATTTCTTCTTTATATGTTTTTTACTTGTTGCTACTTATTAATTCATATAAGAAGATGTACTTTATGCCTTACGGTGATATCAGTATAATTCTTTTGCATGTTTTTATTATAGCTTTGGAATGGCTTGGTTGCTTGCACAGCGAAACCAGTAGTCGCCGGTATGAAATCTGACATGAGAAATCATAGGGAGATAGCAAAGGCAACTGACGAGACAGGGGCAGTAAAGCAGGGGGGGCTGTCAGATATGGTAGTGACTAAAAAACCTAGACTGAGGCCTCGGAGCACTCGATAGGCGAATTTTGAGGAGAGATTACAGGAAATTGATCGTGAATTGGCTGCAGGTGGATCAACTGCAAAACTGACTCTTGAAAAGTTGTGTTCCTCAAATCTAAAGGCAGATTTGGTTGAGGAATCCAAGGGAGATAATCTTAAAGTGCTGGGAGATGCTCGTCAATAGGACATAAGGAACAATAGTGGGTCAAACGTAAAAAGTTCTATAAGTAGGCCTAGCCTTCAGGAAAATAAGGAGTTGGGCTTGGACCTCATTAATAATATGGAGAATAGTTTATTTTCCATTGGGCTTTCTTCTACATAACTAAAGGGTAGAGGGGCTAACTCTAAAGCCTGAGCAAGTTAGGTTAAGAAAACTAAACTTGTACGTAGGCCATGCAACAAAGATCATATAGAGGTGGTCGTGGATACTGTGGATGTTGGAGAGAAACGTAAGGAGCGTAGCTCGATGGGGGAGATAAATATGGTGGGAGAGGAAAATAAAAAAGCAAAGCATGATCTAGAGGTAATGGCACTGGGGAAGGTAATGAAGCAACAATTGGGATCGGCAGCGGCTACTTGGCAGTCTCGCCAAGAGCAATGAGTGCCTTAGCCTGGAACTGTAGGGGGCTTAGGAACCCCTGTGCAGTCACCCAACTCCAGAAAGTTGTTCTTGAGGAAGATCCCAGCTTTGTATTCTTGATAGAAACTAAGTTTGAAGTGGATGAAATGGCTCATATAAAAAGAAAGTTAGAAAGGCAACAGGGCCTGGTTGTTCCATGTATCAACCGGGGGGGGGGGTGGAATGGCACTACTGTGGAAATCGTCTGTGAAGGTAGATATACAAACTTACTCTCCCCATCACGTTGATGTTGTTATCACCAAGGCCGAGGGTTGGAACATTTTGGGTGGTTGTTTGAATCTGCCATGGGTGGTGATAGGGGATTTTAATGAGATTATGTTTGTCGGAGAAAAGGTGAGGGGTAATCCGAGACCGAAGTGGCAGATGAACCAGTTTTGTGAAGTGCTAAGCAGGTGCCATCTTCTTGACCTCGGTTATATTGGCTCTAACTTTACATGGAGTAGGAGATGGGGGACTTGGGGTTGGATTAAAGAATGTCTTGATAGAGCTTTTGTCTCAACCAGCTGGGCTTCAGTCTTTTCCCAATAGAGGCTACACCATATTGCAGCCTCAACATTGGACTACTGCATGCTATTGCTCAAATGTACGCAGACCAGCTGGAGGAGGAAACGCAAACCTAAGTTATTCAGGTTTGAATCTATGTGGTTGAGGGATAACCAATGTGATGATCTAATCATTGATGCGTGGGAATAGGGAGTGTGCATGGGGGGGGGTTGTATCCCCTTAATACGTGTCTGGATGAGTGTATGGATGCCCTCACGCATTGGAATAAAACAACTTTTGGCCATTTGGGGAGGAAGATCTCAACTCTGAGGAAAAAACTACAAGTCTTAGAGAATAATGGTGGGCCAGGGGTAGACATGGAGGAGGTTCATGAAATTGGAGCTTAACAAAATTTTGTTGATAGAGGAGGATATGTGGAACCAACGGTCCAAGAATTGCTGGCTGAAGGTGGGTGACAAGAATACATCCTTTTTTCACATGAAGGCATCTAACAGGCACCAACGTAACACAATCCAGAAAGTTCTGTCTATAGAGGGTGTATGGTAGGAGGATAAGGAGCTCATTGGTAGAAATTTTGTTGAATACTACGAAAATTTGTTCACATCTTCAAGGCCTGTGGTGAGTAAGGAAATGCTAGATACTATACACACTAAGGTGACGGCCAAAATGAATGTTGTGCTGATGCAGGAATTTAGAGCACCTAAGGTGGAGAGAGCTCTGAAATAAATGCACCCATCGAATGCTCTGGGGCCGGACGGTATGCCTCCTTTGTTCTTCCAGCATTTTTGGCCTAAAGTTAGTTCTGTTGTTATTCAAACTGTTTTAAATTTCCTTAACAATGGAGTAGCTCCGCCAAAAGTCCATGAAACTCATATAGTGTTAATTTAAAAACTCGGAGTTAGATACAGATTATAAACCAATTAGCTTATGCAATGTTGCTTACAAGCTAGCCTAAAAAACGGTGACCAACCATCTAAACGGGTGCTCAGAGAGGTCGTTGGGGAAAACCAAAGTGCTTTTGTTTTTAAAAGCCTTGTCACTGACAACGTTTTAGTCGCCCATGAGATCATGAATCATATTCATAGGAAAAGGAAAGGAAAGTATGGGGAGATGGTGCTGAAGTTGGATATGAACAAAGCATATGACTGAGTGGAGTGGGAATGTCTCTAATTAATCATGCAGAAAATTGGCTTTCATGAGCGGTGGGTTCAGCTAGTCATAAGGTGTGTGTCATCGGTCACATATGCTATTTGAGTTAATGGGATGCCATGTGGTGCAATTAGGCCAACCAGGGGGCTGCTTCAAGGGGACCCATTGTTGCCTTATCTTTTCATCCTAGTGGCAGAGGGATTGTTGGCTTTAATCCGTAAGGCAACCCAAGCAAAACCCTTGAAAGGGCTGGCGGCATCTGCAAGGGGACCAAAAGTGTCACTCTTGTTCTTCACAAACGACAGTTTGATTTTCAGCCAGGCCACCATCAGGGAATGTCAGGAAATCCAAAGAATCTTGCAAGTTTAGGAAGCCTATTCAGGTTGGCAATTAAATTAGAGCAAAACCTCCCTCTTTTTCAGTCGGAATACTGATAATGCCACAAAAGAGTCAATCAAAACCATGTTTGGTGCCCAGCTCATTAAGCCACACGAGTCTTACTTGGGTCTCCCTTTCTTAGTGGGTAGATAAAAAAAGAACTCTTTTTCCCAGCTGAAGGAACGGGTAGCAAATAAGCTGGCCAGATGGAAGGGGAAGTTACTCTCAAATTTCGGGAAGGAAATCTTAATTAAAGCGGTAACGCAAGTAGTGCCGTAAAAAACTATGAGTTGCTTTCAGCTACCTAAGGCTTTATGTCTTACGGGGATGGTGAAGAATTTTTGGTGGGGTCAAAAGAAAGATGAAAGGAGAATGGCATGGATGAGTTAGGAGAAGATGTGCCTTCTAAAGGACCAAGGTAGTATGGGATTTAAGGATTTGGAGAAATTTAATCTTGCTTTGTTAGCGAAGCAGGGTTGGCGACTACAGACCAATTCTTCCTCCCTATTCTACAGAGTCTTTAAGGCAGAGTATTTTTTGGGGTGCGTCTTTATTGATGCAGAAATGGGCAAACATCCATCTTACGGTTGGAGAAGCATAATGGCTGCGCAGAAAATTAATATTTGGCGAGACAGGTGGACCCCTAGACCGCACACACACATGGACATTTCCCTCCTGCGTGACTTACCATATGAGCTGAGAGTGTCCACTCTTATAAATTGTGCGACCAAGGAGTGGAAAGTGGACCTTTTTAAATAGTGGTTTATTCCCCAAGATGTGAAGGCCATACTTAGTAAACCACTTAGTGCACATGGAGCACGGGATAGGCTCATCTGGACGGTTTCAAGTAATGGAAAGTTTTTGGGGGCGTAGTACTTACCATCTAGCTTAAATAGCGCAGGATGGAGGTGGCCAAGTGACAAGCTCGATCAGTCGGTGGCTCAAAAAATTTAGAAAGGTATATGGAGTATGAGTGTCCCTAACAAGGTGAAGCATGTTAGGACATATATGGTTTAAGTTGTTTTGAACATATGTCATTATTTTATGTAATTGGCTTATCCTTTGACAAAACAAACTTTACTTGTAATTGGGTAGAATTAAGATGTGTTTAACGCTTCAAGAAACTATGTTTCAAGATAAAGTGTTGAAATCATCAAGTCTGTCCAAGAAACAAGCTGGAAAGTACAAGTTACTAAAACCCGACACCTAGTCTCAATACATGCATCTATCGAGTTTTAAGAAGCTGTTTCAGCCCAGAGACTCGACAGCTTCTCGACAGATCCTCGACATCTCTATCTGTCGAGATTTAAGAGAAACAGATTCTAAGTTCTGTTTTGATTCCAATTCGTGAATGTGTCTTTGGAACTTCTTTTCTCCTAACCCTAGACATATAAAATGATTATTTTAAGGGCCGTCGAAGGATGCACAAGTACATAAGTTGCACAAGCATTGAGAAATCCTTGTTTAAGCTATTTGTGATCCAAGACAAAGTTGCTTAGTTCATCTCTCTTGTGAAAAAGTTGTTGTGTAATGTGCACCATAGGGTTCTGTAACCAAGCATCTTCTTGATCTTCATCGTGTGGATGAATTGAAGAACTTCATAGCCAACAACTCTCTCTGGATCCGTGCAATTAGTTAGTCACATACTAGGAGCCGTGCATCAAAAGGAAAAACTGTCATTACAGAACAAGTCCAATTGGGTATTGGGGTAAGGGTTCAACTATAGGTTGGCAAGGGTCCAATTATAGGTTGGTAAGGTACTAAGATTCCTTTACTTATAACTGCTTGCTGTGATAATAATGGAGTTTCGGGAATGGTGACCTTAAATCACCTGGTGGGGTTTTTGACGTTAGGTTTTCCCTAGTCGTAAACAAATCACAGTGTCAATTTTATTTCCGCTATATACTTTAGATTATTGGTGATTTGTTTGTGCTACCACGCAAATTACATGTTAACTTGATTAATTAAAAACTTAAATAATTAATCAACTTAATTAATCACAAGGGATCAACACATTTGTGGCCTATCAAGTGGTATTAGAGTAGGCACACTCTGATTAGGGTTTAATCCTTGTGTGTGATCTATTAACCCCTGTTTGTCATGAGTAGAGGTCAGTCTCTTATTATACCTCCATTGTTTGATGATACTAACTATGCATATTGGAAAGTACGCACGAGAGCTTTCTTGCAGTCACTAGATGAGAAGGTGTGGCAAGTTGTGGAGATAGGCTGGACCAAGCCTACAGAAGTGCTTGTCGATTGGGATGATGCCAAGATCAAGGTGGCAAATTTCAACAGTAGAACATTGAATGCCCTATTCAGTGCGGTCACCAATGAGGAGTTCAAGAAAATTTCCTCCATGAAAATTGCTAAGGAAGCGTGAACCATTTTCCAGACAACCTATGAAGGAACAAAGGCTTTCAAGGATTTGAAACTACAGAAGCTCACTACAAGCTTCGAAGAAATTAAGATAGAGGAGGATGAGTCATTCGATGAGTTCTATGCAAAGTTCAAGGACATAGTGAACTCAGCTTTCAATCTTGGGGAAACCATTCTTGAACCCAAGATAGTCAGAAAAGTGCTCAGATCTCTACCCGAGAGATTCTATGCCAAGATCACGGCGATAGAGGAATCAAAGGATATTGACAAGATTCCTCTGACTGAGCTGGTTGGCAATTTGCAAACCTATGAGTTAGGGTTGACTAGAATGGGCAAGTCAAGCAAAGGCAAGAGCATGGCACTAAAGGCCAAGAGTAGTGATACAAATGAGTCTTCAGACGATGAAGATTCTAAAATGAAGTCCTACATTACCAGGCAATTCAAGAAATTTATGAAGAATGCAAATGGAAAGGGCTTCAATAAGGACCGTAGGCAATCCAGTTCTTCTCAGTTCAAGAGTCCAGATAAAGGGAAGAAGGATACCAGGGATGGCGGTCAGTACACTGTTCCCGTTGGATCTAAATGCTTCGGGTGTTAAGGCTTCGGACACATGAAACAAGAGTGTCCTACGTGCCTCAAGAGCATTGGGAAGAGCAAGGCACTTGCTGCTACCTTGAGCGACACTGAGCCCGAGGATGATTCCGACAATGAAGATGACAGAATCTTGAATGCCTTCATTGCCACTATTAATCCTACCGAAGGGATTACTGAAGAAGTAGATGAAGAAAAAGAATTGGTGGATGCTAAGTTTGAAACTATGGATGATCAAGATGATATCCATACCGCCTATGAGAAACTGTACAAGCTTTCTGAGAAGCATGTGAAACTCTATAGGCTGGCCACCAAGAAGCTCAGTGATGTGAAATGACCGTGGAACTTGACCGTGAGGAGCTTTCCACTAAGGTTGATGAAGCAAATAAGACCATTGGGGCACTGAGATTCGAGAACAATTTCTTGGCTGAGAAGACCAAGAAACTTGAAGCGGAGCTGTTTCAAGTTAGAGTATAATTGGAAAAGACGTCTAGTGCAAAGCTGGATGAGATGCTTTGTGTTCAGATGGATGAGATGCTTAGTGTTGAGAAATCTGCTTCTGATCGAACGGGATTAGGGTATGCATTCTCTCTCTCTAATACTCCTTTTGCTAGTACTACTATTTTTGTTCCTCCTGCTAATAACATTAAAATTGAGGATAAAGATGTTAAAACTGAATTAGCAAGTGAGAACTTAGACAAGGGTAAGTCCATCTTAGGAGTACCCCCTAAGCTTGAGAAGAAGGAAACTAGAAACTCTAGGACTAAGAAGGCTATCTCTCAAAAGCCTAAACAGAAGAAGCAGCATCTCTGTTATCATTGTGGTGTTACCGGTCATATTCGACCAGAATCAGTGTCAGACCTCTCTTGCTCCTTTTGGAGATCTACTCAAAGCCCTCATGTTCCTTTCGAACTTGAACGGTTTCAATTCTTCTCCCTCATCACCGGTTCAAGGGTTGGCAAAAAGGAAAGGTTCTTCCAAGGTGTGGAAGGAAGAGGGTTCTAAGTGATTTTGTTCACTTCTTCTCTCTCTCCCCGTTTTGTTGTTTTTGCATTATTTGTGTGTTGTTTTACTGTTTTGAGTCAGTCTAGTTTTATGCATTGTTTTGCTTTTTTTAACATATTTTTGTTTGTGTGTTTTCAGTTTTGTGTTTTATTTTATGGTTTTCTGATAAAAATAAAAAAAAAATTGAAAAATTGAAAAATACAAAAATAGTGTGTGTTTGTGTACATTGGTTCTTGTGAACCTTAAAATGGCCATTAAAACAGAATTTTCTAAATTTTGTATCTCTTGTAGCTTAGATGAGCATCCTTTTGCACAACTAAGTAAGTGAGCTTTGTAGCTCTTTATTTGTGATGAGTAAGGTTAAGTGATCTCTTGTACTTAATGCTCATATCACTCTTTTTGACGGGTAGGACTCGAAAATCCTAAGAGAAAGGCATAAATAGCCATCTCACCACTGTTATCCGCCAATCATGAAATGACATCTGTATGCTTCAGCATAGTCAAAGTGCAATGTCAAAAGATTAACATAATTGAGTATTTCTTTTCTTTCTTGTATGCCCATGCATGATATGCTTAATAAAAGAGAACATGCAAAGAAATAAAAAGTAAAAAGATCAAAATGCTTTAAAAATATGATTGCAAGTGTGTTTTTTAGGAGATGTGGGAGTTATAGGATGTACTTCGAAGGTGATAGTCCCCATCAAACAGTTATGATTGTGTGTGAGTTAAAATAATTTTCTCATATCTCAAATCGTCATAACTTTGAGACACTTATGCAATCTTGCGATGTTTTTCACACACAACACGCAATATTCTTTGCTATTCTTGATACATGTGTAGGTACAATGTGATTTGGCCATCACAAGGTTTACATGCATTAATGTATGCTCAATAAACTGTCTTAAGTTATTTTTGAAATATAAAATTGCTTAGACTTGTTTAGTGTGTGTGTGTGTTTTGGGATCCATATGCTTAAAATTTTTGTTGAGAGATGATTTTGAGAGCGTAATGTGTTGCTTGGATCATTGATTGAGTTGCATGCATGATTGCATTCATGCCTGTGTTTTTCTTCTTTTAAAAAACTGCTTTTTAAAGCAAGCTCGACACCTCTTCGACACCTCCTCGATACCTGGCTGTCTGTCGAGCTTCTCAGCTTTTTCTTATCACAGTCTCGACACCTTCTCGACACCTGGTGGATCGATCGAGAAACTTTCTGTCCTCTCGATAGCTTCTTGACAACTGATGGATCGATCGAGATTCTTTTAGTGTTTGATCCTTCGTTCTCGACACATTCTTGATAGCTGTATCTATCGAAGTAGTTTTTCTCGATACCTACCTCGATAGCTGTCTTGACACCTTTCGATACCTGCATCTGTCGAGAATTATTGAAGGTGCATATATAGGTTCTTCGCGATTTTGTCTCTCATTTCTCTCGATCTCTCTCTCGATACATTTGGTTTTTCTCTTCCAAAACCTCTCTCACTCACTCCAAACCTCTTCCTAAGGATTCTTTAAGCTTTCCTCAAGATTTTCTTCCCTTGGTAAGCTTCAATCCTTTCATTCTTCATGCATTTCATGTTTTAAAACCTAGGTTTTGGGGTTTTTGAAAAATTTTGGGGTTTTTTCAAAATTAATGAGTGATTATTGCAATTTTTGGGTTGGTTTTGTAGATTTGATCTTTAAAACCACATGCATTGCATTACATTAGCATTCTAACAATATTTTCATGCATTTAGATGTGTGTACTCTGATTGTGTGCTGATAGGATTGGATTGGGCTGAGCCCATGATGCCATTTTGTTGCATGTCATTTGTTCATGCATTTCCCATACATACGTTCTTTCCTTTCAATATACTTGTCATATATTGAACTGTTTTTGGACTTTTCTGTGTGTCTCTCTTTCTCCTTCTTTCTCTGTTTGCGTTAGTAGTGTTTATGGCACCTAAGCGTAAATTCATTCTGTCCTAGAACAATCTGCGTTCTCAGGGCTCTTCGTCTTCTGATCCCACTCCTTTTTCTGTTCTGTTCCGTGATGAGAAAGCCTAACAGGACTCCTCGGAGAACTTTTCTAAACGAGGTGTTCATTCGGAACGCCAAGTTATTCTGGCAGACTTTGCCAATACTGACCTTCCTGATGTCATTCATAATTGGGCTTGGGAGTCACTGTGTGACATCCCGGTCACTTGTCCTTTCGTGCTGATTTAGGAGTTTTACTCCAACATCTACGGGATTGATTCTTCAGTACCTCTCTTTCATACTCGCGTTCGAGGTACGTGCTTTGCTGTCACTCCGGAGTTGGTCTCCGAAGTGCTTTATGTCTCGAGGGTTGATCATCTTGATTATCCCGGTTGTGAGCGTCTATGGACTGTGTCCAAAGACGAGATGATCTCTGTGTGTTGTGAGCGCCCCTCTGATTGGGGTGAGCATTAGTACACACCATGTCGGCCTTTTGCTAACGGTCCTTATTTCTTGAATATGGTGATGACTTTTGTTTTGCACCCACTCTCTCACTACAACTCCATCGCAAAGCCTCGTGCTCTATTTTTGTTGTCTCTTTTAGAGCACCTCACTATAGACTTCCCTTCACACTTCATATTCTCTATCATAGATGTCTATAGGGATACGGCTACCCGTGATAAACTCATTTTACCTTCGGCTATCACGAGGATTCTACGCCGTTTCTCCATTCCCTTTCCATCGTCCGACCCATTCCATGTCATGTCTGCCATAGATGCCGCTACCGTAAAACGTAGTGAAGCGCAGTTCAAGTTGCGACGGACAGATTCTAGAGCTCCTTCCTTCCATCCAACTCTATCCAGATCTACTAGAGCCACATCTGCTCCCTCCTCTTCCTCGAGCGATGTGACACTTGGAGACATCATGGCCCAGCTTCAGCACATGGATGCTCGTCTCGATACGCTCTCTACGGAGTTGTATCAGGTGAACGTTTATGTTGGTCGTATTGCCAGGCGACAGGCGACCTTGGGCGGTTTTGCTTCTGAAGCTTCTCCCCCACCTCCTCATGTAGCTTCTGAGATTGAGGATGATGATGGTGATGACGATGATGCTTCGAATGATGATGATGGAGACGCCAGCTCTTCTGATGAGATTTCTACTTGACACTCTACCCTTTGTCACTCGTGACAAAAAGGGAGAATAGTTTTGGGTAATGAGAGTAGTCATACTTAGGAGGAGAGCTTGTGTAGGACAATTTTGTTAAGGGGAGTGTTGCTTAAGGGATGTAGTGAGGATTACATGTATTTCTTTTCTTTTCTTTCTTATAGAGATACATTGTTCATGTACCCCAGTCCTGTGACCATTTATTGACATACATTGTATGTTGATGTATGTTTCTTTCACATACCTTTCCATGTGTTGTTTCTTTTCTATCTTTATACACATGTTTCTTTTATTTATATGCAATTTATTATTTCTGCTTCACACAAAGATGCCTTGATGTGTTTTGTCTAAAAGTGTTTCAAAAATACAGGTTGTCAAAGTCTACTTGTCATAAACTTTTCTCTTGCAAAGTTTTTCAAGAGTTTGTATTAGGATAGATTTTATTGTATTCAACAAGTGAATATGAGTTGAGTGATTTATGACTTCTCTCATATCTTCATTTGTTTGTTGTGGTTTTATCACGGATTGCCAAAGGGGGAGATTGTTAGGACATATATGGTTCAAGTTGTTTTGAACATATGTCATTATTTTATATAATTGGATTATCCTTTGACAAAACGCATTTTACTTGTAATTTGGTAGAATTAGGATGTGTTTAACGCTTCAAGAAACTATGTTTCAAGATCAAATATTGAAGTCATCAAGTTTGGCCAAGAAATAAGCTGGAAAGTGCAAGTTACTAAAATCCGACACCTAGTCTCAACACATGCATCTATCGAGCTTTAAGAAGCTGTTTCAGCCCCAAGGCTCGACAGCTTCTCGACAGATCCTCTACACCTCTACACCTCTATCTATCTAAATTCTGTTTTGATTCCAATTCGTGAATGTGTCTTTGAGATTTCTTTTCTCCTAACCCTAGACATTAAAAGGATTATTTTAAGGGCCGTCAAAGGCTGCACAAGTACACAAGTTGCATAAGCATTGAAAAATCCTTGTTCAAGTTATTTGTGATCCAAGACAAAGTTCATGCCTAGTTCATCTCTTTTGTGAAGAAGTTGCTGTGTAATGTGCATCGTAGGGTTCTGTAACCAAGCATCTTCTTGATCTTCATCGTGTGGATGAATTGAAAAACTTTGCAGCCAACAACTCTCTCTCTAGTTGGTGAATTGAAGTCGCATACTGGGATTCGCATAATTGGTTAGTCACGTACTGGGAGCCGTGCATCAAAAGGAGAAACTGTCACTATAGAACAAGTCCAATTGGGTATTGGGGTAAGGGTTCAACTGTAGGTTGGTAAGGTACTGAGATTCCTTTACTTGTAACCGCTTGTTGTGATAATAGTAGAGTTTCAAGAGTGCTGACCTTAAATTACCCGATGAGGTTTTTGCCGTTAGGTTTTCCCTATTCGTAAACAAATCATCGTGTCAATTTTATTTCCATTGCATACTTTAGATTATTGATGACTTGTTTATGCTACCATGCAATTTGCATGTTAACTTGATTAATTAAAAACTTGGCTAATTAATCAACTTAATTAATCACAAGGGGTCAACACATTCATGGCCTATCAAAGCACTTCACATGGAAGGTGTGTAGGAACATCTTGGCCACAAAGGAAAATTTATGGAGAAGGAAGGTCACTTAAGAGGGACTGTGCGAGGAGTGTGGTAATACGATTGAATCGGCGACCCATCTTTTCTGGTTTTGCAAACAAGCACTAGCAGTGTGGTCCCACAGTAAGCTTGCCTTACCTTTTACCATCTCACAAATAATGGGAGTTCATTGAAGTAGTGGGTCAATTGCTGAAGTGGAAGGATGCTTACTCAGATCTTATGGAGAGGGTGATGATGACATGTTGGGGGATATGGAGGAACAGAAACAAAGTGAAGCATGGTTGGAAACGAAAAACTGGTGAGGCAGTGATTAAGTGCTTGCGCTATTTACTAGAGGAGTTTCAAATGGCGAATGAGGTACGGAGCAGGCAGGAAGCTTTAACTCAGGAGGTGGTGAGGTAGATTGTTCTGAAGTAAGGCCAATACAAGGTGAACTACGATGTGCCGGTCTTCACTAGGAGCAAGGAGGTTGGTTTTGGTGTAATCATCCGTGACGGTACAGGTTCGGTCGTTGCTGTTTTAAGTAAGAAAAGGATAGGTCTTATAGGAGCGGTGGAAGCAGAGGCGAAGGCGATGGAAATGGCTGTCCAGTTTGCGAAGGACGTGGGGATAAGGGAAGCAACCTTCAAAGGTGACTCTCTAATTGTGAGCAAAGCAGCCAAAGGCATAGGAGATGTCCCTTCCTCAATCCAAAACATTGTATGCGGCATTATTCAGGACTTTCAGACATTTAGAGGTACAAAATTGTCACATGTTAAAAGGCAGGGGAATGTCCCTGCCCATTTACTCGCCCAACATGCATTGCATGTGGTGGATTATAACGCATGGCTAGCGGAACGCCCTAGCTTTATTGAGCACGAGTGTGCCCATGATGTAATCCAAATTTCTACTATTTGAATGAAGTGTGTTTTCCCATTAAAAAAAAAGCCTATGGAGACATTTTGTGTTGTGGACCTCATCTATTATTATTATTATTATTATTATTATTGCAATTGTAATTAAATAGGACATTGTGCTTGTTAATTTTTAAGTTTTTAGGAACATGCATACATTTTAGTACCTTGTTTGGTAGATCTGGAAAAAGTTATGGCTTCCACTCTATTTTCTGTACCAATAATTGGAACTGTATATCTTTCAGAGAGGATTTGACCCAAAAGAAAAAGAAAAAGGAACTACATACCTAATTGTAAAGTAAATGAATTCTAGATATATTCTCCTTATTAAAGTGCAAGCTCTACTACTTCAAACTTTTCAGAGCATGTTGTACATTATTTTAATTCATTTTATTTTATTATTTTGATAAGGCAAAAATTTGTGACGGTACATGTTTATTGCTATCTTACTATCTTAACCAAAACTTAGAAGTCATGATTTTTTTTCCACAAAATTGTATTGATGAAATTATAAACCTTAATATTTGCCCACTTTTTGCACTTAAGGAAAAATAATATTTTCTAAACTAGTTGTTAATACTTATTATTTTTACTTTTATACAAGATAGAAATTCTACTCTAATTTAATCTAAGTGTATATATATATTGTGTGTGTGTGTGTGTGTGGGTGTGTGTGTGAAGTTCTCTCTAATTGAAATTTAATATACTCGCACTTTACACATAGTAATACTATCACTTAAAAATACAACAAAAAAAAAAAATGTTGAATTGTGGTAAACTCATAATTCATTACTATTTACTTAGAGCACTAGCAGTGGAGGGTGTTTACACCCCCTAGTTGCTATTTTACCCACCAAATGCATAAAATGAAGCTCCAATCGGGTATGAGAACCTAAATTTTTTTTCCCAACTTGCTACAGTAAGGTTGCATTTATACAACCTTACTGTAGCAAGATTGTGTCATTTTAAATTAATATCTTCTTTCTCTAACATCTACTCCTCTCTCTCTCTCTAGTCTCCACTCTTCTCTGCTCTCTCACTGTAGCAAGATTGGTATGTTTTATATTATTTTAATGAGTTGTTTGTAAAAATAAAAACTGAGATGTTGGGAGAGTCGTAAAATAATATGGTAAAATAGATAAAATAGGTTTTTAGGGTGTAAAATAGAACTTTTTTACAATCCCCATTGCTAATGCTCTTAGTCTATAAGGCCAATGGTAAATACTTAGGCCTTGTTTGGATTACTTTTTTTGCTCACTCAATTTCTATTACTCAATTTTCATCACTCATCACTCATCACTCTTCACTCATTACTTATCATTCATCACTCATCACTTAAAAATACTATACACGTTTGGCACCATCACTCAGTTACCATCACTCATATTTTTTACACTATTTGTGGGTTCCATGTTTGTCAATCTGTGCAGCTTTTTCTCTCTCTCTCTTTTTTTTTTTTAGTCAGTACCCAGATCACCCAAACCCAGAAAAAAAAAAACCTAATGTGAAGACCGAACCTAGAAAAAAAAAAAAAAAAAAATCAGCTGGTCAAAAGTTGCGACTGTGGGTCCCCCAACGTGTGTTTAATTACAAAAATGCCATTGAGTTATGAGTTATGGAAACTGAAAACAGCCAAAATGTGTTTTCAGTTTCCATAACTCATCATTGAGTGATGGAAACAGAGTTATAAAAATGCTCTATTCCCACCATTTTTGAGTTATGAGTTATGGAAACAGAGTTATGAGTTATGAAAATTGATGATCCAAACACCTCCTTAGTGATCCAAATTACTGAATTGGGGGATTTTGAAAAACCATCATGAATGATGCTACTTCATATTTTTATTATCATGAAAAATGTATATATTATGATAGGTAAAATGGTATGTATTTATAGAATTAAAAAAAAAAAAAAAAAAAAAAAAATATTCTCCTGAAAAATGACCTTAGTAAGGCCAAAACCTCTCAAAGTTGGACCTTAAAAACAATTATTCTCCCTTAAATTTCTGGGAAACTAGTTTAATAGATCTGAGTGACCCTTAAAGGCTTTCAGAGTGAGTCAGTGACATTCCCCAGAATAAGAAAATGGGACAGGTCTGTGGGGGTAAAGCCAAAAAAAAGTTTTTAAGGACCTACAACTGCCACGTATGCATGTTATCTCATGCCTCTCATAATCTTCACGCCTATCGTGAATTCTACTACTTTTCTCTCCCCCCTTTCTCCCTTAACCAAACAATGATAAATGCAATTTTTCACCCTATTTTTCTTCACGCTTCTTGTGCTGCTCTTCCTCAATAATTATTATTAGCTTCAGCTGAGTCTCTGACCTCTCTTCAATCTTTCAGACTTTTTTCTTTTCTTTCCTTTTCTTAAAAGTGAACTAAATAATAAGACAATGTTCTACAATCCTATACCATATATTAAGTTAAATTTTCTCTAATTTGGTTTATAATGGAGCAATTAAAAAAGTTCCAAAATCACTATTTACTTAGTGATCTATGCAGTGCGCTAATCAATTTGTAGCAAATATGCATTTTCATCTAATGAGAAAGGACACGACTTGTATCCCGTGTTTTTGTGAACTAAATACACTATGATACAAACGCGTAAACACCGAACATAAATTTCACCCATAGAAAAATGGAGCTATTTGATATATATATCAAATAAACATTTGAGTGTTCAAATAATGCATGCATTAGTGGAGATCGCTTTGGTTGCTTATCTCCAAAATTTACATACATAAATATATTATACTACGCCAAACTACTGATCCAAAAAAATTATTGATAGTCAAGTAGATCTTGTCTAAAACATGGTAATTTTCGAACCCTGTCTCATTGCCTACTTATAGAGAAACATATCGATCAAAAACTAAACAAAAAGAAAAGAAACTCCAAATCCTTATCCTTACCAAAAAAAAAAAAAATTATTATTATTATTATTTAATGATTTGATGTGGCCGAACACAATTAATGAAAATTCGAGGAAACAATGACACATGAACTCCGTGTCAATCAAAAACCAAACCCCCAAGAAATGAAAATTGTAGGACCACAAAATTTTTCACCGTTTCTTACCATAATTGTGATGCTATAAATTATAATTGATGAAGAAAAATAGTGAGTCTGTGCGTAAGTAATGATTAACCAATTGTTATTTACGGTGTATTATGTTAGGGGTAAAATCGTCAAGGAGAAAAAAACAAGACCATTTGACTATCAAAATTTCTATATAAACAACAAGCCTAGTCATTCACTCGCTGCTCATGTCCACGCGTCACTCTTTAACGTTAAAATCTAGCTACAATGGGCAGTGTGGTTTTGTTTTTAACGTTTACATTGCTCGCCGTCACCTCTTACACCGTTAAGTCCTGCCCGCCGTCAGACCGGGCAGCACTGTTAGCCTTCAAAGCTGCCCTCCACGAGCCTTATTTGGGCATCTTCAATTCATGGACGGGCAGCGACTGTTGCCGCAACTGGTACGGCGTTAGTTGTGACCTGGAAACCAATCGGGTCGCCGAAATAAACCTCCGTGGAGGGTTCGAATGGGCTAACCGAACAGGGTACATAACCGGGTACATCTCACCCGCTATTTGCAAGCTCACGCGCCTCTCTTCTATTACTATCGCTGATTGGAAGGGAATTTCGGGCGAGATTCCGGATTGTATTACGTCGCTTCCTCTTCTCCGAATCTTGGATCTTATCGGAAACAAGATTTCGGGCGATATTCCGGCCGATATCGGGAGGCTGACGAGGCTCACTTTTCTCAACGTGGCTGATAATCTTGTCTCCGGGACAATTCCACCTTCTATAACGAACATCTCCAGCTTGATGCACTTGGATCTCCGAAACAACAAACTTTGGGGCGAGATACCCCGAAATTTCGGCCGACTCAGAATGCTGAGCCGGGCTTTACTGAGCCGAAACCAACTCTCCGGGCAAATCCCAAGTTCCATTTCGAAAATTTACCGCCTTGCAGATCTGGATCTCTCTTTGAATTCACTCTCCGGTCCAATACCGGACTCGCTCGGTCGAATGTCGGTTCTCGGAACTTTGAACCTGGATGGCAATAAAATTTCGGGTACCATACCGGCGAGTTTGCTCAACTCGAGGATAAGTAATTTGAACTTGAGCAAAAATGCGATCCAGGGTCAGATACCGGACGTTTTCGGGCTGAGATCGTACTTTACCGCGCTGGATTTAGCGTATAATAATTTGAAGGGTCCGATACCGAAATCGATAATGTCGGCTTCGTATATCGGGCACTTGGATTTGAGCCATAACCACCTTTGTGGCCCAATACCGGCTGGGTCTCCGTTCAATCACCTCGAAGCGTCGTCGTTTGTTTATAATGATTGTCTTTGTGGGAAGCCATTAAAAGCTTGCTAGAAGGGAAAAAAAAAGTGTTTCGGCCGAGATAGGATGAGTTTGTCAGTGTCGGTAAAACCGAATTATCGTGATATGTTTGTGTTATGTAAGAGTAAAATTGATACTCCTATAATATTATGTTTTTAATTAGTTGATTATAGTTTGTGTTTGACCATATATATATATATATATATATATATGTTACGTTGAGTAATGAAACAAATTTAAGGTTTCAACGTTCATCAAAAAAAAATTTAAGGTTTCAACTTTCATGCACGTAATTTGCATGGATGGAATTATTGTGGGGGCCACCAAATAATATACAATTGTGGAAAAAATTGATGTTTTTTTTTTTTTTTGGTAGAATGGAAAAAATTGATATCAAATTCATTACTAGTCACGGACTTTCATATTGATGTGACCAAAAATAATGATGATGAATTATGACTTTGAAATGAAATTTGAGAATTTTGGTTTTAAGCTAAAAGCTAAAGAAACTATTGATTTTGGACTTTGTAGTTTGACGGTGAAAAGCAACCATGAGTCCATGACAATTGTGGAAAAATTAGAACAATTTGATGAACTGTGTGTGACATTGAAATCGTGTAGTTATTTCGGGTTTCATTGTCATTGCGGTATTGGTATAATCAATGCCACCGTCGGCATGGCCCTTTTTCGACATCTTCATTGTAAAAGGGTCATTGAATGAGGATGGGATAGAATTGAAGGTGCACTATTCTTGTTCTGAATATCATATAATTGAAGCCCTCGATGCAAGATGGTGATAACTAATAAGTATTATCACCATAGGAATGATCTCTAGTTATAACGAGTTAATTTTTTTTCACTTTATTCATATGGAAGATAGATTATTTAAGTAGCAAAAGAGATCATTTAAGTAGCTTAGACATTTTCAAAATTAAATGAAACCTCATTTTTCCTGAACTTTATTTTTTAAAAATATTTATGAAAATTATAACTTCTCTTGAAACATAATTTTTTCATATATTTAAACAGTTATGACAAGAAAAAATTTTAAATGAGATACAACTTGGGTCTAGTGTGACAGCGCATTCAGTGGCGGCTCCAGGAATTTTTTCCAGGGTGTTCCTCAACAAGTATAAATTACACGATCTAATAAAAAGAAAATTTTATATATTGATAACAACAATAAAAAAACACGTAAATATATAAAATTTACATTTGCCTTCTACGAGTTTTCATATTTTGAAATCGTTGCATGATAGTCTCATTATCAATGCTACAAGCTACATCTTTTTCAATATACACAACCAAACAATCATTCATTCACTGATCTCCCATTCGATTGCGCAATTTATTCTTTATATATTTCATTGCTGAAAAACTTCTTTCTACTGTATCCTTGGCTATACTATATTCTAACCAATTTCTATTTAAATACCATTCGGGTCTAAATCGACGGGGCTTTCTAGAAAAATATGACATAGGATAATCACAAGGAGGTCGACAAGGGCCTTTTCCTAAATAATATCTTCTTATTTCATCATGATTATTAGGATGATAAGATGATATCTTTTTTCGTAGTCCAGGATCTGAAGGAAGATTTTCTAAGTTAAAATCAACACGAATTCGCTTAGAAGATGAAGATGAATCTTGCACAGGAGATGAATCTTGCATAGGAGATGAATCTTGGGTACGTGGTTTTCTTATCAAGTATTTGTCCATAATTCTAGCAAAAGAATAAACAATAAACTATAAGTTTATAAGTTTATTTGAAATATTAATAAAATTATTAATTATTGTTGTTTAGTTGTTTCATTAATTTGTTTGTCTTTTAGTCTAACATAATTTAATTTGTTTGTCTAACATTATTTAATTTGTTTAGACTTTTATAATGTATTAGTTAATTAAATTATTAATTATTGTTTATTAATTGTTTTTTCCAAATAATTATTAATTAATTAAATTATTGTTTATTAGTTGGACATTAAACTAAAAGAGTAAGTCACGCGCACATATTTTATGTGCTAATGTGCACATTATACAAACCTGCCAATAAAAAAATTTCACAATCACAATTTCACAAATCACAATATTATTATAATTAATACTGTCAACACTATTACACTAACACAACACTGTCAACACACAGTCACACACCAATTGTCACCAAACAGTCCAACACTAACAGATAAGAACGAAGATAAAGTCAAAAATGCGAAATTCAAGAAGTAGAAAAATTATTAAAGTGAAAGCTCCACTGATGCTTCAGCCAATCATTTTTTTTTTTAAAGGTGCTTCAGCCAATCACAAAGAAAGGTAAAAGAGTAAAGTTAATAAAGAGAGAGGGCCGAGAGTTTATTCCTATTCATTATTTCATATTTGAGAATTGAGAGAAAGAGAGAGAGAGAGAGAGTCAGAGAAATACCTGTGGGCTGTGGCTGTTGGACCAACGACCAGCGGCGATGTGCTGATCAGATCGATGAGGCTGAGCGCGACGGCGAGTCGGCGACGGACTGGATCTGGATCGCTGGATCGGAGCGATGGCGCGACGGACTGGATCGGAGCGATGGCGCGATGGCGGCGGCGCGATGAGGCTGGAGCGATGGCGACGGCGCGGACTGGTCCAGTGGTCCTCTGTATTTTCTTTTTAGGTTTGCTTTGGCTTTAGCTTTAGTGCTTTCTTTTTTCTTTTTTTCTGAGAAAAACTTTAGTGATTTCTGAGATTTGAGGTCTCTGATCAGACTGATCTGTATTGGGGTTTGCTTGGGGTTTGCTTTTTTCTTTTTTTTTTTTTGTTTTCTTCTTTGAGAAACCGTGGATGTAATCTTATGGGCTTGCCGTGGGCTTGCCGTGGGCTTGATGTTGGGCTTGCCAGGCAGTTGCCGTTCGTTGTTTTGCTCGGTTACATTTTTTTTTTTTTTTGTTGCACTGTTACAAATTTTTTTTCCCAGATTTTAGTTGAAATTTTATTTTTAGGCTTTTTTTTTTTTTTTTTGCTTGAAAGTAGAACATATATATATATTTTTTAATTTCAGGGTGTTCCTCATTTTAATTGAGGGTGTTCCTATTTTTTTTTTAAAAGGGTAAAAAAAAAAAAATTATTATATATAAAATTTTTTTTTTCAGGGTGTTCCTGGGAACACCCTGGGTATAACGTGGCGCCGCCACTGAGCGCATTGAGTTCCATATAATGCAAACATGTCACATGTTCGCATAATATTGAATCTAGTGTACTAAAGCATTGAGCCTTATTATAGTGTTGAGTCTTGTGTACTAGAGCAGTGAGCCCTAGCCTTATAGTGGTGTAATGAATCACCTAACTAAGGTGGAAAAAAGGCTTTTAGTAATTTAAGGGTGTGGGGATTTGGTAGCAGCTTCTCTCAAATAAATATAGAGAAAGACAACACACATGAATGTACCCTTTACAATTAAAAGGGAGAGGGGTCCAAGGGTGGAATGAAGAGCATTGCCAAGTGCGGAAGACAACCCATGTTTCATGTATGAATATGATTAAAGTTTGGTAGCTCAAAGCAAACTACACGGACATCCATTTAATACCATGATGTAATAAACAGAACAAACGCATTACACGAGCATCCATTCAATACGATGTGATGTCTTAAAGAGATTGCCTATGAATTTCTGGATAAATGGTACATGAGTAGTTCAAACTTCAAATATCACATCATTTTATTGCAAATCTGGATACATGTTCTTTTTGTCGAATAAAAGATCTAAGATTCAATCAATCCCTCAAATTATTGGGTTTTCAGGCTTCAACTATGGATGGGTATCAAAAAAAAGATAAAGAAGCTATGGATGATAAAATAATCCACTCTTCAACCTTTATATCCTTGTCCACTTCAATATAGATTTTGTTAAATCACAATTTGTGTCAAACTTCAGGGGCCAAAATGGTTATCCAGTTCTTAGATCATTATGCCATCAACAAAGTTTTAATGACCAAAAAACACAAATGAAAGTTTGGATGAAATTGGAACAACTTGGTCACATAACATGCATCTTATTAGGAATCACGAAATTCATACCAGAATGGTTGCATAATAAAAAGTAAAAATGAATATCATACAAACAATGCTGCAGAATTAATAGATGTGATCAAGGGGCAATCTAGAAATGGACCAAAAATACAAAAAGTGATTGGCTTACAATTCATTAAATCAACTCTCAGCTGCTCAAATGTTAATGTTTAGACAATCCATAAACATATCCAAAATTCTAAGTAAAATAGATATAAAATAAATGAGTTATCAAAAGATTACTGGTCAATCATCTCCTTCAATGACCTTCGTGCCCAATCCCTTCAAACCCTCTGGTGGAATCTCAGTGACAGTGACTAGTGAATACAGCTCCTCCTTGGCATCTTCCTCATCATTTCTTTTCCGGGAAATGCGAACACGAATCCTCCTAGGCACACTTCGGATCCCATGGCTCCATATTAGCTTGTTAAGCTTCACATCCACCCTGACATCTGTTGTTCCCATAGCCTTCTGGGCAAACTTCCTAATCTCCTTTATGGCCTTTGGAGCCTTCTTTTTGAATGTGCTACAAATAAAAACGACAAACACCACCAGGGTTTTAATTTCTAAAGTAAAATTACACTTTTAGGAAATCAGAAGAAACTAAAAACATAGATGAAGTAGTCAGAAATTTAAAATTTGCTGTCTCAAATCCTGATCAGAAAGAACTTGATGCTATGTATCATCAAGTATAATCCAAATTACAACACTAAAAATCAGGATTTTGAAATCACAGAAAGCATTGAAAGGCCCATAAATTACATCATAAACAGCACTTGATGTTAATGTTACCGAATGTAAACTTAGTGATTCTTCTCTGTTGATATCAGTTAGAATGAATATAATCAAAAGAAGTCGAGGTAAGTATTAAAACAACAAGGACTTGATTGATGCTTTAAACTTTCATTTAACAAGCTAATCCATTCCAAAACAACACAAGGACACCCCAAAATTTTACAGTCTCCAAAATTTTACGGTATCAGGGATATCCCTTCCATGTAGATGGATTAAAAGGATTTAGCACATGATCATTGTAATGCGTAGGGCAAATTATTCAGTTTAGTCAGAGTAGATTAGCATTTCCCAACTCATTCATTTAATACACTCGCATAAAGTTGCAAAACAGAATCCAATAAACTCTATGACAGAAGTTCTGAAACTACAGTTCCCCAATGGTGATACATTTCAAATGTGTATCGGCCATCAGCCATTATAGGCACATGATGAAATTAAAAAGAGAGTACATTTATTATGTAGCTTAGAAAGTTCAAACCCATCATCTAAAATGGCCATTATACAAAACTTTACTAGTGACCCAATTACTGCAATGTCCCCATTTACAACAATGGACTTGACTTTTACCTAAAGTTGTGCATAAAACATAACGGGTTCCTTAAACTTCAAAATGGCATATAAACCCACACTAAATTTGAAAGAAAACATATACCTATCTTCTCTAACAAGAGAGAGGTAACTAAATTATAAAATGCCACCAAAAAAGAACCAAGCACAAAGATAGCTACACAACAACCAAAGTCTTAGCTATTAGTTTAAAAACAATGCAAAACAAAATCACAGGAATACCAAACTAAAATCCAAAATTGCTCAATTTTTGAGATCCAAACAAAAGCCCAAAACCCCAATCACTCATTTTCAGCTTAAAACCTAAACCCAGTCAAAATTTTCCATTTTTTCACTTTTTTTTTTTTTTTTTTCTCTCATGGGTTCAAATGTGTTACAGATATATGTATGTCATTTCACGATAAATATTGAGGACAAAAACGAAATTAAAAAAAAAAAGTTTCCCCAAACGAAATTCAAAGCGTGTACCATCCATGAAGGCGCTTGTGGAGATTGATAGTGTACTCTCGGCTGACGACCTCCTCTTTTCTTGTCTTTTCCACCATTGTTGCTGCTTCTGAAGCTTTTGCAGCCGAGACAAACCCTAAAACCCTAATTTGGTGAAATTGTAAACCCTAGCTGAGGACAGAGGCTTTGAAACGAAATACATATGTAGTGGTGGGCTTGTGGTCTAAAATGCATTAGGTTGGCTTTTACTAGGGAAAGGGCTCGGTGGGCCGATTAGTAATTTGATTTTTTAGACAACTATTGGGCTGGGCCTGGCCTGTAGTGACATTTGGGGTGGGTATTTATAATTTCATAAAGCTGATTTGACAAAATTAAAACATGCACATATATCAATATAGGGGTGGATTTCGTGGCAATTTGAGGAAGAAAAGGTATTTGTTTTGACACTAACACTTCTGGGAAATGAATAATTTTTTTTTTTTTTTTAATGTTTAACAACGACTTTAAAATGAGTTAAAAAATTATCATTTTACCTTACTTTGTTTTATTTAGTTGTATGTGAGGCAATTTTAACAAAATAACAACTCGTTTTCATGCTAAGTTAAGAGATAATTTTCTTTGATATTTTTTTATACTACCAAATATTAGAAAATGCATAAAGTTTTCCAATGAAACAATATATGGATGTAAGTCGAGAAAATGTAAGCTGCAATATTAAGCACTCTGTTTTTCATTCCTTTGTACTTTCAAAACATTACAAGCTTTTACATACTCCCCGTACAGCGAATACTTTGGGGAAAAATCATGACAATGATCAAAGAAAGAAACATACATGTACTAAAATTTTTAATCTGCAATCACAATTTAAGGCCATAGTATATTCTAATTATATTATGGTATAGACTCTAGAGGGACCAAAGTCACAATTTAGCCAGAAATCTCAATGGCCTTGACATCAGGCTTCTTCGCCTCCACCTTAGGGACTGTCACAGTGAGAACACCATTCTCCATTGCAGCCTTGATCTGATCCATCTTAGCATTCTCAGGAAGCCTAAACCTCCTCAAGAACTTGCCACTGCTACGCTCCACTCTATGCCATGTGTCTTTCTTCTCTTCCTTCTCCACTTTCCTCTCCCCGCTTATTTGGAGCACTCTGTCATCTTCAACTTCAACCTT
This sequence comes from Castanopsis chinensis, assembly GCA_032878915.1. Taxonomy (NCBI): domain Eukaryota; kingdom Viridiplantae; phylum Streptophyta; class Magnoliopsida; order Fagales; family Fagaceae; genus Castanopsis; species Castanopsis chinensis. The sequence continues at coordinate 3,412,630 of JAVQMG010000084.1, forward strand.
CACTTCCTCTTTGTTGAGCCCAGGAAGATCAGCTTTGAACACATGGGCTTCTGGGGTCTCCTTCCAATCCACACGGGTGTTAACCAAAGCAGAAGTTTCTCTTGCAAACTGAGGTGGTTCAGATGAGAATGGGAAATCCTTTAATGGGCCCCAAATCTCGAGCGAGAATGGGTCCAATATGTTGCTTCGGTGGCTACCAAAGAAGCTTGGAATCAGAGACATCTTAATTAAGAAGAGCTATAGTACAAAGAAAAACTTTGAAGTGGTTGTTTGTATGAAAAGCTTACAATGACACTTTGCTAATTCTGACTGGTTTGGGAAGAAAGAGTGCGGTAGCGAATTAAACTTATAGGTTCGTGGGGATTCTTCAGGTATTTTCTAGGGAGTTCTGGTTGTTGTTGTGTCTTTTTCTTTTCCTTTCTGCTTAATGAATTTTCTGGCTGTTTCCTGATTATTTTCAACGAACTGTCTAGCATCTTGGTGAACCTTCTTTGGACTTGGCCCACTTGGGTATCTCGTGTTGCACACAGCCACTGATTCGTGTATTGGGCCTAATCCACAATTGCATTGGCACAAATTTAGCAACACATTTTCATCCCAACCAAGATTTAACAAAAAAAGAAATCCTTTGTATTAAATTATTACTCGTATGTAACACCCGTGCAGAACGGAAATGATGAATTATAGTTGTGTTATTGATGTTAATTTAAGTTATTAAACATATAGGACATAGTTTGACTAGGATATTTGGAGGTATTAAAATAGTTTTTTCTTATAATTTTTATGATATTAGTTACACCAATTTCTTCGTTACATTATTATTACGTATATGATTTTGAAAATTACTATTGGATATTACATATATAATATCAATTCATAATTATTTTCTGTGAAATTTTACTAAATACAACACAAAATAAAACAATAAACTGATTTTTTTTTTTTTTTGCTAAGCAAAAAAAAGTATCTTCTAAATTGAAAGAGTATATGTGTATAGGATCGTTCAGCATAATTATAATTTGTTACGTTCAATATCTTCATATACAAAATATCTGAATAAAAATGGTATAAAAAATATGCTCATTAGTTCAGTAAAAAAAAAAAAAAATAGCAAAAATCTAAACAATTTAATTTGTATGGAAAACTAAGAAAAACAAAATTCAATTTTGATTCTAATTGAATTTTCTCTAAACTTTAATATATATATATATATATATATATGTGGGGGGTAAAAGCATCAAGACACCATATGGGCCTGAGGCCTTTTCCGAGGAGGCGAGTCCCACTAAAGGGGTCATGTGTTGGGAGCAGGGTCACCTAACACTGGGTTCCAAGGGCAGCCGACCAGAGTGCCAGCCTGTCGAGGAGGAGCCGAGGGGAGAGTCTCCTCGGACATGTAATGGTGAGAGAGCCTGGTGGCAAAACGCTCCAGTAGGGGCCCCTGAGGCTCAATGAGCCATCTTTCCCTCCAAACGTGATGCCGAGGAGGGAGACAAGGGAGATGTGCATTGCATACCGTTACTGTCACTTCATTAAATGCCCTCCACCTACCCATCTGGCCGCATTAAATGGGGAAATGACCTCTGAAAGGACGGGGGATGGCCCTGGAGGCATGGGGGAGCGATTTCAGGGAAATGACAGGGGGGAACCAGGGACAGGGAGTATAAGAGGAGATGGGGGAAACACTGAAAAGAGATCCGGACTCTTTTTCTTGGCAAATAGAAAGGAAGAAGGAGGTACGCTCTCTCCCCCTCCCTGGGAAAACGAGACGTTAACTTGCTCAGCAGCCCCTCGGCTTAGATCAGAGGAGTTAGTCAGACCAATTCACTAGCCCGTCAATTCCCGGTGGTATACCTGGGCCTTACGTAGCATCCCTCCGTAGCGTCAGGAGGTCTAGGCTTGGAACCCATTCTCTACAAATTCTATTGTAAGGGCCACTTGGGCCGGCCCAGTCACCCATTTGGGCCTAAGGCTAAATCGTGTCCTTACAATTGGCGCCGTCTGTGGGAAGCCTTGACGAAAAGGGACTGGGAGTGCCATGCAAGGTTCAGGTTCACGCCAAGCGGAGTCTAGGGGGTCCCAGCAAGAGGACCATCTTGCGCGGCTGGAAAGAGAGCGCGAGAGCAGTGTCCACACGGAGCGCACGCGCGGGAGGAGCCATGCACACGATGGTAGTAGAACCTCCCGCGAGAAAAGTGTTGAGACCCTGCAAAGGGAGATTGATCATTTAAGAAGGAAGCTGCGCCGGAAAAGGCGGAGGCGCACGCCTACCCCTTCAGACCGATCCTCAGTGGATGCCAGTAGTGGCTCCGACAGCTCCAGGTCTAGGACTCCCCTAAGCGAGTCTTCTTCCCAGGAGGATGAACGCCGTCGCCCACTCAGAGACAAGGGGACGTCCTCCAGAGGCCTGGCCAACAATGCACTGAGCAAGGCGCTCCACCAAATTTCCAAATCGCCCTTCACTCGGAGGATTGAGAAGGGAAAGCTCCCAAGAAAGTTCACCCAGCCAACCTTCACAATTTACAACGGGAGGACGGACCCAGTAGAGCACGTGAGCCACTTCAGCCAGAGGATGGCGGTGCATTCGAAGAATGAGACCCTGATGTGCAAGGTCTTCCCCTCCAGCTTGGGGCCCGTCGCGATGAGGTGGTTCAACGGCCTGAAGGCGAGCTCTGTCGATTCCTTCACAGAGCTCACCAGGGCATTTGGTGAACGGTTCATCACCTGCAGCAGGATCCCTCGGCCCCTGGATTCGCTGTTGTCCATGGCCATGAGAGAGGGAGAAACCCTCAGGGCATATACTGACAGGTATTGGGAGATGTACAACGAGATCGATGGGGACTTCGACGAGGTGGCCATAGCACCTTCGAGGTCGGCCTGCCAAACGATCATGACCTGAGGAAGTCGCTAACCAGGAGGCCTGTCAAGAGTGTCCGACGTCTCATGGACCGCATTGATGAGTACACACGGGTGGAGGAGGATCAACTGCAAGCGAAGGCGAGAGTGAAGGTTATCCCTCAAGAGAGGAGGGATTTCAGGTTGGACGGGTATAGCAACAGTAGGCCGAGGAGAGAGTTTGTCGGACAACCACGTCGGATCCCAGCGCAGGCGGTCAGCGTTGTGTTCTGCGAACCCATGCAGCGGGTGTTTGAAAAAATCCGCCACGAACCCTACTTTAGATGGCCCAGCAAGATGATAGGAGATCCCTCAAAGCGAAACCAGAACCTTCACTGCCAGTACCATCAAGAGCACGGCCATACAACCGAGAACTGCAAGAGCCTACGCAACTACCTTGAACAGTTGGCGAAGGAGGGAAAGTTGAGGCAGTTTGTGCACGACCAAGGGAGGGCGGGGGAACATCATGGTCCGACAGGTCAGGGCCAGCACGCACCGAGGCCTCCTCTGGGAACCATCAACACCATCCTCGCAGCTCCTGGGAGGACTGGCTCGCGCCCTTCGAGGATGATGAACGTGGTGCGAGCCCATGCTGGGGGCTCTGGCCCCGAGCCAAAGAAGATCAAAGGCAATGAGCCGCCCACACTGGCCTTCTCGGACGCTGACAAGGAAGGGACCATCCAACCCCACGACGACGCCCTGGTCAAAATGCTAAGGATTGGAGGCTATGATGTAAAGAGGGTGATGGTGGACCAGGGAAGCGCCGCAGACATCATGTACCCCGACCTGTACAAGGGGCTGAACCTGAGGGAAGAGGATCTCTCGGCCTACGACTCGCCCCTGATAAGCTTCGAGGGAAAGACGGTGATCCCTAAGGGGCAGATCAGATTGTCCGTGCAGTCGGGACCGGCAGTGGTAGAGGTGGACTTCATCGTGGTGGATGCCTACTCCCCGTATACGGCCATTGTGGGGAGACCTTGGCTGCACGCCCTAGGGGCTATCCCCTCCACCCTCCACGTCAAGGTGAAGTTCCCTTTCGGCGGTCGAGTCGAGGAAATCATCGGGAGCTAGTCCGCGGCGAGGCAGTGCCTGACCACCGCAATACTACGCAGGCCGGACACCGAAGCAGCGGCCCCGACAGCTCGGACCTCATAGCAATTAGCCTCCTCTGCCACCGCCTGAGCGGCAGTGGTGGGGGAGTCCGCGTGTGAAGGACTAGAAAGGGTTCCCGTGGACGATGACCCGGAAAGGTTCTTCCAGATTGGGGCTCGTTTGCCGACCGAAGAAAAGGAGGAGCTGGTTACGTTCTTGAGAAGGAACCTCGACGTATTCGCATGGGACGAACACGAGATGCCCGGAATCGACCTAGACTTCATATGCCACCATCTAAACGTTGACCCGGCGGCAGTGCCGAAGAAACAACCCCCTCGGCGATCCTCGGCGGAACACTCCGAAGCCGTGAAGGAGGAGGTCATCAAGCTCAAGAGGGTTGGGGCTATCAAGGAAGTATTCTACCCCGAGTGGTTGGCGCACACGGTCGTGGTAAAGAAGAAAAACGGGAAATGGAGAGTGTGTGTGGACTTCACGGACCTCAACAAGGCCTGCCCCAAGGACCCGTTCCCGATGCCGCGCATAGATCAACTGGTGGATGCGACGGTCGGCCACCCCCGCATGAGTTTCTTGGACGCCTTTCAGGGGTATCATCAGATACCAGTAGCACTGGAGGACCAGGAGAAAACCGCCTTTGTGACCCCCACCGGCAACTACCATTACAAGGTGATGCCCTTCGGTCTAAAGAACGCGGGGGCTACCTATCAGAGGATGATGACTCGGATGTTCGAGCCACGGCTGGGAAAGACCGTCGAAGTATACGTGGACGACATGGTCGTGAAGAGCAAAGCCGTAGCAGACCATGTGGCCGACCTGGATGGCACGTTCCAGACCTTACGGGAACATAAGTTACGGCTGAACGCCTCAAAGTGCACCTTCGGCGTAGGGTCTGGCAAATTCCTAAGTTACATGCTTACTCACAAGGGTATAGAGGCCAATCCCGAACAGATAACCGCTATTTGCAACTTGCAATCACCTCGAAACCCAAAGGAGGTCCAGAAGCTGGCAGGGATGACGGCTGCCCTCAGCAGGTTCATCTCCCGTTCGGCGGATAGGTGCCGACCCTTCTTCCAACTACTAAAAAAATGGAAGGGGTTCGAATGGACCGAGGAATGTTCCCTGGCGTTCCAGCAGCTGAAGGAATACCTCTCCCGGCTGCCCGTTATGTCCTGCCCCGATCCAAACGAAGTCCTGTTCGCATATTTAGCGGTGGCGGCCCACGCCGTCAGCCTGGTCCTGGTACGGGATGACGCCGGTATACAAAGGCCGGTTTACTACGTGAGCAAGTCCCTGCAAGAGGCCGAGACCAGGTATTTGCTGTTGGAAAAGGCGGTCCTAGCTGTGGTGCACGCCACTCGTCGGCTTCCGCACTATTTCCAGTCTCATACCGTCGTCGTCCTGACCCAACTCCCACTTAAGTCCGTCCTACGGAGCGCCGACTACTCCAGTAGAATCGCCAAATGGGGGACCTTTTTAGGGGCTTTCGACATTAAGTACCTCCCTCGCACGTCTTTGAAGGGGCAAGTCCTAGCCGACTTGGTCGCGGAGTTCACTGAGCCCTCCCTAGAAGAAAGCCTAGTGGGATGCGGCTTAGACAGGAAGCTAGTCGGCATGGCCTCGTACGAGAAGCCACCGATATGGGAAGCTTACGTGGACGGAGCCTCGAACCAAAGAGGCTCGAGCGCTGGGGTAGTCCTGATATCGCCGGATGGAATCGTTATCGAGAAGTCCTTGAGGATAGCGTTCCCGGCGACCAACAATGAGGCCGAGTACGAAGCCCTGCTCGTGGGAATGGACATGGTTTGTAGGATGGGAGGAAAGGCGATTCGAGCGTTCTCGGACTCACAGCTCGTGGTCGGCCAAGTGGAAGGGAAACTGGAAGCAAGGGAGCCGAGAATGCGGGAGTATTTATCCCGTGCCTTGCGTCTAAGGGCCCAGTTCGAATCCTTCACACTGTCGCATATTTCCAGAGGCGGAAACGCCCACGCAGACTCCCTGGCTACTCTCGCAACCTCGTCGGCACATGGTTTTCCGCGGGTCATTCTCGTTGAAGACCTTCTTAAGCCAGCCGGAACGGGCCGCCAGGCCATGCGGGTCCAGCAAGTCAGAACAGGGCCCTGTTGGATGGACCCCATAGTGTTGTTCCTGAAACATGACAAGCTACCCGAGGATAAAACAGAGGCCGACAAGATCCGCAGAAAGGCTCCTCGGTTCTGGCTATCCGAGGACGAGAAGCTCTATAAACGCTCGTTTTCGGGGCCATACCTGCTGTGTGTACACCAGGAAGGGACGGAGCAACTCCTGGAAGAATTGCACGAGGGAACTTGCGGGAGCCACACAGGCGGAAGGTCACTAGCTCACAGGGCCCTTACGCAAGGGTACTGGTGGCCTAATATGCAGAGAGAAGCGCAGGAGTACGTGAGGAAGTGCGACCAGTGTCAGAGGTATGCGCCCAACATCCACCAGCCCGGTGGCGTTCTCAATCCTTTGGTCAGTCCTTGGCCTTTTGCACAATGGGGCTTGGACATAGTGGGACCGTTCCCAAGGGCAGCGGGCAACAAGCGATGGCTACTTGTCGGGACGGACTACTTCACCAAATGGGTTGAGGCCGAGCCGCTCTCGAATATCCGGGACGTGGATGCGAAGAGATTCGTCTGGAAGAATATCATCACAAGATTCGGGATTCCCCACACCCTCATCTCGGACAATGGACTGCAGTTCGACAGCAAAGCCTTCTGAAAATACTGTGGAGACTTCGGCATCACTAATAGGTACTCCACCCCAGCTTACCCGCAGGGGAACGGCCAGGCTGAAGCCACGAACAAGTCGATAGTCAATGGGCTGAAGAAAAGATTGGATGATGCAAAGGGCAGGTGGGTGGATGAGATACCACATGTGTTATGGACTTACCGAACCACGCCGCGGAAATCCACCGGCGAGACTTCTTTCGCGATGGCGTACGGAGCCGAGGCCGTGATTCCGGTGGAGATAGGGTTCCCAACGATGAGGACACAGTCTTTCGCCCCAGAAGCCAACGACAACATGCTGCGAGAGGGGCTGGACCTGGTGGAGGAAAGGCGGGAAAACGCCATGGTACGACTAGCTAGCTACCAGCAACAGCTCAAACGGGGATACGACTCTCGCGTACGATTGAGACCTCTCGCCCCGGAAGACTTGGTCTTAAAGAAAGTCGTAGGAACGGCAAAGGATCCATCGTGGGGGAAGTTGGGGCCGAATTGGGAGGGACCCTATCGGATAACCTCAGTGGCCGGTGTGGGGGCATATTACCTAGCCGACTTGGATGACCAACATGTAAAGCGACCTTTCAATGTAAATAATCTTCGAAGGTACTACTACTAATGAAAAGCGTTTCCGCCGTGTATTTAGATATCCCTGTATCGCGCTAATTGCCAAGTACTATTATCTCTATCGGTTCAACCAATATTAATTAAGTGTTAATGTCAACCTTGGTTACGCCAGGTCCTCGGACCTTCTGCCTTGGGAAAATTTAACATGGTTCAATATTAATTAAGTGTTAAATGTCAACTGGGGCTAAGCCAGGTCCTTAGACCTTCTGCCTTAGGAAAATTTTAACACACAGACGGTTTATCATGTTGATGGCATCCTCGGCTAAGCCAGGTTCGAGGACCTTCTGCCTTGTGAAAATTCAGCATGCACATTATTCATTCATATTAAGTGTTAATGTCAACCTTGGTTACGCCAGGTCCTTGGACCTTCTGCCTTGGGAAAATTTAACACGGTTCAATATTAGTTAAGTGTTAATGTCAACCTTGGTTACGCCAGGTCCTCGGACCTTCTGCCTTGGGAAAATTTAACATGGTTCAATATTAATTAAGTGTTAAATGTCAACTGGGGCTAAGCCAGGTCCTTAGACCTTCTGCCTTAGGAAAATTTTAACACACAGACGGTTTATCATGTTGATGGCATCCTCGGCTAAGCCAGGTCCGAGGACCTTCTGCCTTGTGAAAATTCAGCATGCACATTATTCATTCATATTAAGTGTTAATGTCAACCTTGGTTACGCCAGGTTCTCGGACCTTCTGCCTTGGGAAAATTTAACATGGTTCAATATTAGTTAAGTGTTAATGTCAACCTTGGTTACGCCAGGTCCTCGGACCTTCTGCCTTGGGAAAATTTAACACGGTTCAATATTAATTAAGTGTTAAATGTCAACTGGGGCTAAGCCAGGTCCTTAGACCTTCTGCCTTAGGAAAATTTTAACACACAGACGGTTTATCATGTTGATGACATTCTCGGACCTATCAGCCGTGGACGAATTTAACGTAGCGCAACCAATTTTTACTAAGTGTTAAAACGGGAACTTAGCTAACAGCTGCGCTAAAGGATTCTCTCGTGGCTAAACCGCACCTATCCTAGTTTCAGACATACCACGGGGCACTAAGCCGCCGCTGCGAATGTAAGTTTGTTTAACAAATTACGCGATAAACACAATACGGCAAATCGATTACGCTATAAAGAAAAGGAAATGAAATTCATAGATGATAAGTTGTTCGGTACAAAGTTAGAGCGAAGGGAATTACAAAAGAAACAACTATCGCTAACATGACCACAATTCACAAAAAGAAAAGGGTAAAAGTGCACAAAAAGAAGAGAACGGGGCCCGACCCTGCCTATCCCTGGATCTTCAGTGGTTGCTCCTTGGACTTGCCTTCAACCTTGGTTCGCTCTTGCGCGACCTTGGACGGATCTTGGATCTCTTTTCCTTTGTCCTTGGGGATAGGGGGAGGCAAAGCTTGACCAGTTGGCTCACCCAACTCCACCACGGGAGCAATGACCTCTTGAAGGGTTAGGCCTTGGTCCGAGGAGGGGGGTGCCGAGGAAAGGGGAACGTCATCGATGGGTCGGATATCTTCCGGATACCAGACCCTCTCCGCAGCCCTTAACTCAGAGCCGGCAGGAACACCGGCAGCATTTAGGGCTTCCGCCCAAACCTGCTGGCAGTATTCTCTGCACAGCTCGGCCAACTCCTCCGTGAGGCGGTTCTCCGTGTCCTCGACCCCCTGATTGTAGGCGGCCTTGGTAGCGGCGTCCACAGTCTCTCCGACGGTCCGAGCCGCTTCCTCCGCCTGCGCTAGCCCTCTCTTTAAATCCGAGACCTCTTGCCCCGCCTTGGCAATGGCCTCGTCCTTTTGGAGCAGGAGCTTGCGCTAGTTTTCCGCTTGCGCCTCCGCCGACTTGAGGCCAGCGTCCAAACTCCTCCTCTCCGTCTGCTCCAAGGCCAGCTTGGCTCCCAAGTCGGTCTTCTCGGCCATGACTCGGCCAAGGTCCTTCTCAACCTCGGCCCTTGCGGCCTGCTCGGCCCCGACCTGGGTCTGGTAGTGCTCGACCAGGGCATCAGCAGCGAAGGCCTCCTGGATGGCCTGTGTAAAGGGCACCAACAGAAACTTGTTAGCTACAAGCGCTCCGCGCAGGGTGTAAAACAAACAACAGTGATCGATTCTTACCAGGCCCAAATTCCTCTTAAGGGAGAGGAAGAGACGCGTGCGGCCCGTCCTCCCCAGCTCCTCCATGTCCCTGGGCAGAAGCAGGGGCCTCTCCAGCGAGCTGGCCAGGTGGAGGGCCTGACCTCTCTGAAAGTCCCGGAGGCTCGCCTGGTTTGAAATAGGGGCCCCGTCCACCTCCAGAGGGGGAAACCAGCTGGTTTCCCCTCGGCGGACCTCAGCCTGCCCGCGGATTTCCCCGCTTTCCACCGAGGAGGCCCGTCCCCCGCCTCTAGCAACTTGCTGCTACTGCTGCTGCTGCTGTCTCAGGTGTTTCTGTTTCTTCTCCCTTTCCCTATCCGCCTCCTCATTCTCGTTCCTTCTTTTCTTTGGAACGTTGGGAGGAGGGGGGAGTTGTTCGGAGGGGGGAGGTGGCGGGGGTGAGTGTATCCTCGGCTGGGACCCCGAAGCGTCATCCTTGGGGGGTTTGGCCCCCCTCTTCTTGGCAAAAAGTTCCTTCAAGGGTGCCATATCGTCGCCTTCATCCGAGGACACCTCTGGTATCGCAACTACAAAGCCTGGAATACCAGACTGTCTATCCGAGGCGGACTTCTCCTCGTCTGAGATATCGACCACGTTGCCCGCCAATGGTCTCTCGGCCTCCTCTAGAGCGAACCTATCGATCTCGTCGCCAAGGGTTGAGGAGGAAGCCGCAGAATCTTCTCGGACTGCCGCGACCTCTGGCTGCGCAGCTAGGGGGAGTGCTTCGATGGGATGGCCGTACAGGATCGTGGAAGGCGCGTCCGGCAGAGCCCGAGGAGCGAGAAAGCCGTCGTATCGAACGTCGATTCGAGCTCGCCTACGATGTCCAGCGAGGATGGCGTCTTCGACCTCGCCAAAAGCCCTAGATAGGGGGTCGTACCCTAGGATCAAGTGGGCGGCCCTCACCTGGAGATCGTCGTTCACGAAAACCTCGGATCTCAGGACCCTGTTGAGATCTGGAACGTTGACGTTTCCCAGATGGGGAGATGTGTGTTGCTTATCTGCAAGAAAGAAGTGGAGGCGGCAAAGAGAGTTAGACACACACCGCGGGAACAACAAAAATGACAGCAAGTCAACAACGAAGCGACTAAGGGAACCAAAATGGGGCATAACTACACAAACTAGAGCTCTTAAATCCTAGAGAGTCGCACCTGGTTGCCCCGCCCTCACTGGGCAGTGTAGACCGTCGTGCCACCTCCCCGTAACGAGGAGGTAATCATCCTTCATGCTTTTGTTGGACTTTGGCAGATAGGAGATAAGCCGGACCGCGCTAGACCTCGACTTGAGGTAGTAGCCTGAGTCCCTAAGGTGGTGGCACTCATACATGTAGACGACGTCGTGCCATGTAAGGTGGAGGCCCATCTGCTCGTTCAGAGCATCGACACTACCTAGGATCCTAAACACATTAGGGGTACACTGGTCTGGACACAGCCTATGGTTGCGAAGGTACTCCCTTGTCACCTCCTTCATGGGAAGTGTCATCCCGCCCTCCAGAAAGGCGATGATGGGAATGACGACTTGCCCCGCCTGCCTAGAGCCTGCCACAGACCCGGGGGGACAGTATTCCAGGCCCACATCGGAGGGGATGTGATACTTGGCCCGGAACCCTTCCATGCCGGAGGGTGTATCCACTAGACATTTAAATCTACCCATGGAATCGAAGCTAAAGACGTAGACTCGTAAAAAGAGGCAAGAGGAGTTGACGGCCAAGGAGGAACTTACTCAAGAACGGTCGTACGCACTTTGGGAGCTTGTGGGAGAAGGCAGGAAGTAGACTGGCTCTGCAATGAGTTCGCTATTTGGAGGAAATGGCGAATGGCACGTCTACCGGGGCATTTTATATGACGGGGAGACGGCGGTTTGTGGGAAATATCCCGCTCGAATTTTCGGGGGTGAATCCAAGCCGTAGGATCCCCATCTCACCGTAGAACGTGCGCGACAGGAAATTACTCAGCGCATTTAATGCGGGAGTAACGCATTACGAAGTGCCAAGAAAGCGTCCAGAAGGCGCGGGTGTACTCCGCACGCGTGACATTCTAAAGGTCACGTGAGGGGAGGACGCGCGGGTCAAAAACCCATCTGCCTCCTCGGATCAGAGTCAGATGACTTTTCGAGGGGCTATTGTGGGGGGTAAAAGCATCAAGACACCATATGGGCCTGAGGCCTTTTCCGAGGAGGCGAGTCCCACTAAAGGGGTCATGTGTTGGGAGCAGGGTCACCTAACACTGGGTTCCAAGGGCAGCCGACCAGAGTGCCAGCCTGTCGAGGAGGAGCCGAGGGGAGAGTCTCCTCGGACATGTAATGGCGAGAGAGCCTGGTGGCAAAACGCTCCAGTAGGGGCCCCTGAGGCTCAGTGAGCCATCTTTCCCTCCAAACGTGATGCCGAGGAGGGAGACAAGGGAGATGTGCATTGCATACCGTTACTGTCACTTCATTAAATGCCCTCCACCTACCCATCTGGCCGCATTAAATGGGGAAATGACCTCTGAAAGGACGGGGGATGGCCCTGGAGGCATGGGGGAGCGATTTCAGGGAAATGACAGGGGGGAACCAGGGACAGGGAGTATAAGAGGAGATGGGGGAAACACTGAAAAGAGATCCGGACTCTTTTTCTTGGCAAATAGAAAGGAAGAAGGAGGTACGCTCTCTCCCCCTCCCTGGGAAAACGAGACGTTAACTTGCTCAGCAGCCCCTCGGCTTAGATCAGAGGAGTTAGTCAGACCACTTCACCAGCCCGTCAATTCCCGGTGGTATACCTGGGCCTTACATAGCATCCCTCCGTAGCGTCAGGAGGTCTAAGCTTGGAACCCATTCTCTACAAATTCTATTGTAAGGGCCACTTGGGCCGGCCCAGTCACCCATTTGGGCCTAAGGCTAAATCGTGTCCTTACAATATATATTACATAGTCATGGTATATTATATAAATGACTTATAAATTTGAATTGTTTTTAATTATATGATTTGGTTTTTTATGGTTTATTTAAATTGGACTATTCATTTACTACACTAATTAACTCATTTTGGCACAAAAATTAAAAAATTTAGATTAAATGGAACACGTGGCACAAAATTAAATTCTAATTGAAATCCAATTTTTAATTGAATTAACATACTTGGCACAAAAATTTTAAATTTAGATTAGATGAGACATGTGACAGAAAATTAGACTTTAATTGAATTCCAATTTAAAATCTAATTGAATTTTCTCTCAATTTTACCTATTATTCTATATATAGATTAGTATTATTATGATTTTATGGTCGAAGATATTTAAATTCTGATTTTGCTTTTAAAGGAGAAAAAAATATCACTGATATAAGACTCTTCACGTGTGTATTAACATTCAAGTGCACATAATGTGTGTGTGAATATATGATTACGTTAGCTAGTCATGAAAAAATCAAATTAATTCTAGTAAATTTTTCAAAGCATCAAAATTCAAATTAGCATAATATATACTGGTCATTTTGAAAATAAATGCAATTCATTGTAAACATGTTATTTATTGATTGGATAATTTGATAGTTACAACAATAAGGAATGCTATACCAAAGAGTTACAAGGCTCTTAGAAAAAATTGTGTTTATTAAAATTTTAAATTAAAGACATAAAAAATTTCAAAACCTTTTCACAATTATTAATATGATATGTTATTGCGATTTTTACGTAATAAAAGTGATGTCAGTAATGAATTAATATGAACGTGATGTTATCTATAATGAAAACTTGATATGTTAATGCTAACAAGTTATGTAAAACATTGTGAAAAATTGTCTACAACATTGTTTTTATTAAAATTCGAGGAGCAACTAATAAGAAAGGGAGAAGGAAAAAAAAAAAAAATCATAATTGGAATGATAATGTAAAGGACAACACATAAAATTATATCATTTCCATAATTTTCTTTAAAGGGTCTATTATCTATATTAATAAAGAATAAATCATAGCAAAATTGCAGTAAGGTAATGCGTTAGATAATTATTAATTGCAGTGCATATTAGTAGGGTTGTAAATAAATCATGCCGACTATTAAAAGTTTAGGTTTGCTTAATTTAATTTAATTTCAATCACAAAGCAAGTCCGGATACATCATCAAGCTATAATATATATCTAAACTTGGTTTATTTTCTTGTTGTGAACAAGCTTATTTCAAGCTTGTTCACAACAAGCTATTTTATTAAATTATTTTTTTCCCGCATATAATAAGAACAACAATTAGAATTTCTTAACGCCTACACAATTTTATTCCAATAATTGGCAACTTAATTATAGTTACGAATATTTCATTTTAGTCAATCTATAATAAATACATCATTTGAATTTGACTATGACCATGAGGATGATGTGAAATTGATTTTAGAAGAAAAAAAAATATCCCGTGAATTGCTAACGGAACTAAACTTTAGGGTGTAAAATTAAGTTTTTGAAATTTTGAAGTGTAAAATCCAATAAATCCCAAACTTAAGTGGCGTAATTTGTAATTTACTCTACTTATTATTATTTTACTCTAGTTATCTGATAATAACTTTCTACCATCAAACCAAGACATTAATCAGTTTTTGGTGTTGGTGGAGATTGAACCCCAAATCTCTTATTCAACTATCTGAGATTTTACCAATTGAGCTAATTCGAACCAAGCAAGCAAGTTAACTGGTTAAGCTTGAATGTTAAAATAAACATAAAATTCACTTAAAATAAACATTGGTAAGTTGGACATCACTTTTATAAATATGGTGGACCTCCCACTCTCCCACCTAGATTGTTAAGCTTGAATGTTAAAATAAACAGTATAAAATTCATCCCGGAAGCTCAACAATGGTGCCAGAAGAAAATTCCTCTTAGGCGCTTTTGCCACAAAGCTGATAGGATGATACTCAGTTAGTCCCTTTTCCATTACAAAGCTCGCAGCCTGATTAAAATTAACATCTGATGAGCCTGATTTGCAGCTGAGCTTGATGATTGCACTTGAATTGTTATTCACACCATTATGCACAAAGCAATCCTTGTTGCTTTCTGACTCCAATGACACTGTCTCAGCCCTTCCATCCAATCCTGCAACCAACCGGAAAATGGAAGAGCCACTGTGAGCAGGCGGGGCTGCAACTGTAAGGTTGTTATTTATTCCTTGGTGTACTACAACCATTCCTGGCAAATCAAATGGTTCTAGCATTACTGACTTGCCAATAGCATCTTTGAGTGTTGAAAATTTTGGTGGAGGTGAGTCAGCTAAGATGAGTCTGAAAGTGGAACCAACAGTGGAACTATTGCCAGGTGGAGGTAGAATTTTCATTGTAATTGAATGGTCTGAGTTTGTTGAGTTAAAAGGTAAGTTTCCAGATACTTGGGAGGAATTTGCTGATGCATTTGCGAGAAAAATTACGTTTTCAGACTCCTGGATATAATGGTTTGGGTTGGTTAAGACAAAAGTTGAGTTTCCAGACACTTGGGAAAAAGAAACCAGATAAGCATTGTAGGCAGCAGGGATTGGAGTTATCAAGTCTGAAATAGACTTTGCTGATCCAGTTTTGATGTTCCAGTCAGCCTCGGAATGACCCGCAAGCAGATAGGGGCCATAAAGTATTGCCTTAATAGATGCAAACTCAGGCCGGTCATCTGAAGGTTATTGGAAAGACATAGTAAGCAATTTATCATCCGTAATAATTATGTTGCTAATCAGAAAAATTTACAAGAGTTGAGGAGGAAAAAGGGTATGCTTGGGATCAGGATTTGCATAAATTGTTTAAGTGGACAATCCACAATGAAAATACCTTTAATATCTTCTGTTCTCAAACTAATGGGCAGCTCAAGTGTTAATTTGTCACCAGGTCCCCAGTTTCTAGTGACAGATAGGAAATTACCTGCATCATGAATGATATAATCAAGAAAATGGTCATTTTCTGATAAGTAAAGCAAGTTGTCCCCCCATCCTCCCCCAAAAGAATCTCTACTTGTTGCACACATATAAGAGTTGGAAAGGATCAGATCATCAGAATAATTAAAAGATTAAACAATAAAAGGGAAGCTGCAGAGACAAGCTAAGACCCTTTTTTGCTTTTTGAACTGTTCATTTTTTTGAAGACAAGGTAGCATAGAGAGAGAGAGAGAGAGAGAGAGAGAGAGAGAGAGAGTGGAGATCTAAACCTGGAGCTGG
Source organism: Castanopsis chinensis (assembly GCA_032878915.1). Classification (NCBI taxonomy): domain Eukaryota; kingdom Viridiplantae; phylum Streptophyta; class Magnoliopsida; order Fagales; family Fagaceae; genus Castanopsis; species Castanopsis chinensis. Next base: position 3,428,291 of record JAVQMG010000084.1, read on the forward strand.
TACAGGCAAACTCTCCGCATTTAGTGATGCCTTAGCATTGTTTGCAAATGCCCAAATTGGTATCCTCAAGTTCAAGGTAGAGGATTTGTGTGTCCCCTGCATGTCAGAATTAGTATCAAAACCAGTTATACCCTAACAGAAACCAAATAATGCTGTGAGCAGTGGCACAAAGAACATTAAATTCTACACCAATGCCCCTTGCCACTCTTGTGCCCCAATAAGAAAAGTTCTTCTTGATGCTAGAATGGATCAACCTTGTAAGATATGTCCCCTTTCTGCATCTCTTTTCAATATAGGAGGATATAAAATCTCCCTTTTTCTGCCTTAATTTAAATTTAATCCACTAATTTGTAACTGAAATATCCATTTGCAAATTGAACGATGCATTCTCAGTAACCTGTGCCTCAATACCCTGAAGGCAGTACACATTGGCCTACTTGAGCATCTCTAAAGTTCATTTTTTAATTAGGCACCTTCATAACTAATTAGTACTTTGAAACACAGCGTATGTTTTTCAGTCTCCACATTGTCACCCCATGCTCTATATCAGATGGTTCAAGTACTTTGTTATTCTCTCCTTTATTGTAAATACCAGTACTGTCATATGTGATCTTTGGGTTTTATTAAAGGATGAGTATTTGTACAGTCACATGAGTTGCTTGAACATTGGTGTGTGTGGCTTGTGTGTGTGCACTTGCATGAGGACGTGTGCATGTGTGTGTGTGTGTGTGTGTGTGAGAGAGAGAGAGAGAGAGAGAGAGAGAGTATGTGGTGCACTTTAATTATTTTGGAAAGCTGCGAACCTAATCATGTGCCACAGTTGGGAAGTACCAAAGATTATTCCGAGGCTGCAGTTTTTTCACTTTGAAGTCTTTAAGAGGAGTATCATACATAATATTTTGGAAGTAATGTCAGCATGTTGTGGAAAAAATGGAGAATTGAAGAAGGAAGTTTAACATGGTATAAAAAGAATTCAAATTGAATGGAAAGCCTGTTTTGCCATAAAGCGGCTTCTAAAAGCAGGAGCCCTTTTTCTTTGGAGAAAATAAGAAATTTGTTCAGGAAAGTAAGACCCCTAACCAGAAAAATTTAGAAAGAAAGTGAAAAATGTTCTTTTGCTATGAATATAGTCCAGGTTTCCTAGAACCATCACTAGATATAGCTTTTAGTGTTCCACTTCCCCTAAGTTCAGCCTTATCAATAAAGGGTAAGTGTAACACAAAAGTATTTATGTAAAGGGTGAAGTGTGAATAGAAAACAGAGGACTGTTTTAGTTTTGATATTTAACAATTTGTTATTTCTTTCTTTCGCTAAGTGATGTCGAGCAGAATATATTCAACAGTGATGTCTAGTTTAAGAAATAACTGCGACCAGTACCTTCATTGAAGAAAATGTGAATGTCACTCGAAGGTAAGGATTCGTGGAAAAAACAGGATCAACTTTCTGATTGACCACAATATTTCCTGATTTCCAATTAAGTGAGCTTGATATGTACTGGATAATGTAAAGAACAGGATCTTTTCCTCTCTCTTCAAAATATATTGAATCTCCTAACTTTGAGAATGATTCCATTGCTACAAATGCAGCAAACAGAAAAAGTTACAACATCAAAGGAACTTAAAAGAGATATAACCTGAGATTGCTCAATTAGAACAATCAGAATATGAAAGGAAAATCATGAGATTCAAAAAAATTAAGATTTTGGTGATGTGAAGAAAGAATTTGGTGGTCTTTCATTTTCCTAAAGCTATATGAGCTAAAAATTGACAATCAAACCCAGACCTGTGCCATAGCAGCACCACATAGAGTCGAATGGTGTTCCCCATCCATGGTAGCTTATGGCCTTGGAAGATCCACGACCTAGTGGGAGCATGTAAATCATCACTCCAGGATCTGTTCCTCTTTGTATGCTTAGAACACCATTTGTCAATGCACGCTCATAATAATCTGCATATGCCACTTCTTTGGTCCATGTAAACAGGTGGCGAGAGACCTACAAAAAGTCACCAATGCGTGCCAATCTAAACAAAGAATTTCATCATCACCCTAGAGATTTTTTTTTTCTTCACAAGATATACCTTCAGCATGTTATAAGTTGTGCATGATTCTTCACTCTCGGTTTGTAGAATATCTCCCACTCGCATTGGGTCAGTCCTGTCCATATGTTAAAAAGATGCACATGAGGTTTCATATTCACAGTGTAGCATATGGAGATTGAGGTAAGAGGAGATGAATCGAAATTTTGAATAATATCAATACCAATGTTCTAAGAATGATGTTCCTCCTGTTGCATAGCTGTGTGAAGAGTTAACAATGTCCATGAAGAACATCCCTATTGCCTGGCACACCATAATTTTGAATGACAATACAAATCTTTTGAGAAAAATCCATAAACATATTTAATTTCCAATAAAGTGATCAAAACAAAGACAAAATAGTGAAGGATCAAAATGTCTCAACGAGAAAGGTGAAAAGGCCAATTAAACAGGAAGTGCCACATGCATTAAAGCAGCAACCAAAATAAAAAGGGGGAAGGGAGAGGTAAACAGTAGAACTGTAGAAATTATAAAAGGCTTTGTCGAGTACTATAGTTGAGATTATTTTTAACTTAGATAAATCAGTTTACCTTATAAAGTGGATCACCAGTGACTTCATACCTCATTTGAGATCCAACAACAATTGGGATATGTGTGTTGGCATGAAAGTCAGATATTTCATCAGCCTGAAAATGAAAAAATGAATTTTCGTCAAATAATAGCAAGTTTGAAAATTAGAATCTAGAATAACATATAAACTTGAATATGAATAAAGTCAGAAGAATGGAATTTGAACTTATAAGCATAGGAGATGTAGCTTCGAGAGAAGTATAAAATCTGTATGGTATTCTAAGAAAAGAAGAATGCATTCACTATTCTGTGATTCATCTATACAACAAGTACCATCCTTTTGTATTTCTATTTTTGATGAGATAGTAAATATTACCACTTAGAATCCACATAAGCATAGAGACAGAAAATGGGACACAACAAATGAGACTGATGTGATATATTATAGGATGCATTTTGCTATGGAAGTGAAATGAAAATCAGCCAGAATTAAACTGGATATTTTTTTACCTAAAGATCTTGATCAACTTGTTTAGCCATGGATGGAAAATTTTTATTTTGTTAGGTACTAAGGTAGAACTGAAATAAAAGCAAGGTCAGACAGAAATTCCCAACTTCAAAGACTCACATAATAATCTTCCGTGAAACACTGGATCTACATAAAATTGAATTTCCTTTTTCTGTGGAGATTCCATATCCAACCTCAGCAAATTTGGGACTAAGGCTTGGTAGTTGTTGTAGTTGCTTATTTATTTATTTATTTAAAAAAAAACATCATAATTACACAATTGACCAGAACACATGAAGAGGTAATCTCCCATTACAACCTTTAAACAACAAATTTCAGTTCACATCTTCACTTCTTTAAAGCCCTTGACTTCAAATCTTGGTTACAAAAATATCACTTCCTACTTCAATAAATTGTATTCTTTACAAAACATAGTTGGTTTTACTTTCACTTTCAAAAGCTTTGAATGAAATTTCTTTTCAAACGCTTTGATTTTCAAGATAGGAATTTAATGGATCTACAAGTGGAAACATGCATGTCTGAAGGGAACCAAATTGTGCATGCACACACATATGCAATTTGGAAGACTACGGATAGAGTTTATTATAAACGAACAGGTTATTTAATCCAGAAACCTTCTACAAAAAGGTGAAGCAATTGTATTATTAGAAGACAGTGCCACTCATATCTACTTTGAACCTAAAGATAACTGTTTCAGAATTTTTTATATTTGCAGTGGAGACAGCATTCTCTAAGGTAAAGATGTCACAATTTATTGCTAGAAGTTTGTTAATTGACAAAATGCTCCAAACTATTACAACACAAAATAAGGATTACCTGTAATGCAAGTGGTCCTAGAAAGCAGGGTTTATCAAATAGCTGAGCCAAAAATAAATGCTTTGGATCTTTCTGCACATAATAGAATGAAAGGCTTATATTACAACCAAAAGATCAGAATGACATAAGTACTATGAAAGCTACAGAAACAACATGCCACCAGCAAGGAACTAATGAAAATCCAATCAAATAAAGAAAATTACACTTTCCTTAATTCATATCATATTAGGCAAACTTCTGATATAACTATGGAAACATTTCAAATGTTATTCTTTTCTTTAGTGGCTATTAGATAATGAAATGAGATTCTGAATATTGACTAGTGGAACACAAATAAGGTCATTTTCATTCAAGGAAACATTTCTTGCAGGGTGTGTCATACCATAAATATCCAAAGCACAAGTTCTGTAACAATTGCGAATTCAAATAATTACCAGGTAGACTGACAATCTTTTATTTCTCCTCATACATATCTCAACCAAGTACAGAAATAATATCAAGAAATTTAAATTTGAAGTATCTATTAGAGGAGCTAATACACAGATGAATTTACCTACCGTAATGGTATATAACCTGTAAAGAACATCATTCATCCCACCAGATTCTGTATTAAGTGATAGATAGTGCCTTTCTAAACTGAACCGTGTTACCACATTCTGAACACGGTTGTAAAAATAGTCAACCATCCATGTCACCATTTTTAAAGCTTGATCATTATTAGCAAGTGTATGTTGATCAAGTAAGCCTGCCAAGATCTGTCAAAGTAGAGAAGATTGAAAGGTAGTTGTAACTTTTTAAAGGCCAAATAAATAATTTCCATCTTGTAAAGCAACAGAAGTAGATTCTACCTTGTGAATTGTGTAATAAGGAGCCCCCCATAGTGGTTTTATATCTTCAACACGATCAAAAAAGTTAGTTGGAAAAGCAGAAAGATATCCAGTGCCGATTTTCTCCTGGCAGGCAGATAGCGCAGACACTACTGCTGACATTCTCTGTCTAACAGTGTCATTGTGAGTGCTAGCCCACATTTGTGCTGTTGCACTCAAATAATGCCCTTCAAGATAACAAAAACTAGTTATTCATTGTAAACATAAAGATTAATTGTAAGATATTACAATTTCCTTAAAAGAGGCATCTGGATCTTTTCATGCTACTCGACCGTACATTGGATCATATCCCTAGTTACCCTTTTTAAGCATCTGAAATAATATGAACCAATGCGCCAAATTTCACCCAATAAAGAAAAAAAAAGGCTAATTAACTCTAGCTCAAACAGAACCTACTTTCAGGTAAGTACAAATGAAAGTTACTATCTTGGGTTCAAAAAACAAAAATAGAAGTAGAAATTTGTGACATGTATGGTGCAAAAGTCATAATAGCAAGTTTAAAACCAACCTACAAAATGACCCCGAGCTTCATTATCTGGCGATTCCCACCCCCCATATGGTTTCCCAGGTGTTGGCAAACCGGCTATCTTCCTATAGCTCCAAACCAAACTATCCACATCCAACATCAATAGGTACTCCAAATTCGTTTGCTGTGCTTGCCAATGTATTGAGTTTGGATCCAATCTCAAATCATGCAATGACATTTCCTTGAGCAAATCATTGGACACATTAAAAACAGGTCGTTTTTTCATTTTTTGATACATTATTTCCCAAGTCCGTTTATTGGCGGAATTGTCAGTTATTGTATAGTTGATATCAATCCTCTTGAACTTCGAAAGGGAGTATTGAAGTGTGTTTCTTGATTCATTATTAAGAATGTTTGTGCATTCCTTAGCCATGGCATAACGACATAAACCAAGGACAGCAAAAATGACCAACATTTTAAAGAACAAAGAGCCCTCCATATTTCTTAAAATCACAGAACGCAAAAGCCTTGAACATGCAAGAATTCAGTAGGAACAAAGATAAAAAACTGCTAAAACTGTATGAATTTCAGTTCAAATGAAAAGAATAAAAAGTAGTACTTATATTGAAAACCCAGAACACAAAGCACCCAAATTTAGTAAAAGAAAAGTGGAACATAATCTAAAACACTCAAATCAAGTGCAAACTCAAACCCAAAAAATAAAAAGAAAAGAAGAAAAGAATCACAAGCAAAGCTTGAACAGAGGAAGAACAGAAGCACACGTGGCTCTATTTATACTCGAAATAAGTGACACACATTAGAAACATAAAACAACTCAAACATATATAAAGATAGAAACCTTTTGTTAGACACGTAGGTCAACGTGTGGAGTTATATCGTAAAGAATGGCAATCTATAGCTCCTTGTTATTTGAGTTGTTAGTAATATACAACAACTTAAACAATACACATTCCTATCATCCAAGTGGAAGGATGAAATTAGCATCGGAGAGGGAAAGATCAAAGATCCACCACCCATTGAGGGGAACTTTTCCTGAATTAACAGTGTTCTTGTTATATACTGAGATATTATAACCAATTTAATGATCATCTTAAGAGTTGTGTATTATTTGGTTTTGAATTGACAATTTGATTTGGTATATATAAAACTATATAATAAATATTTTTTTTTGAGAAACATAATAAAGAATTAAGTGTATTTATTTTGTGATAAAAATATATACCTCCCTCTCTCTCTCTCTCTTATTTTTAATTTTAGAGAAAATATTATACATTATATTACAATATAAAAGTATTATTTATTCTCAAGTATTGGATGGGTCTACGACTAATATATATATATATATATATATATATGAAAGAAGTGTCTTACTGGTGATGCAAATTACTTAGTGCTAGGCCTAAGCCAACTCTTGGATCCATAGTACCATCATTATTATACATGCATTTATTGTACTATCTTATACTATTATAATATTGTACTATCTTATATTATTATATTGCAATTGTACTATTGTATCGTAGTATTGTGAGGGATATTGGGTTTTTGCCATTATTTTGCAAAAATATCAGCAATATATTTATGTTTTAAAATTATTTAGGTTTGTGTTCCTGTTTTTGAAACTCAATTTTAACAAAATCGAGTTTGGTATAAAATTCGATATCCTCTAAATCGAGTTATATGTAAATTTTTAATTGAAACTCAACTTTACCAAAGTCGAATTTTACTTAATTTTTTTTTTTAAATTAAGTGGTAAAATATGCATAGAACCTGACATTGCTAATATTGAGTTCCACTTGTAACTCGATTTTGTTAAAATCAAGTTTTAAAATAGGGACATAGACTTAAATAGTTTCAAAGTAGGTACATATTGTTATCATTTTTGCAAAATAAAGGCAAAAGCCCAATATCCCCTAGTATTGTGTACTCTATATATAGTATATATCATTGATCACTCATTCATTGATATGGTTTACAAATATTTTTAGTGGTGGGCTAAATGAGAAAGAATAAAATAACAATTTTTAAACTTGTGTGGAAATCGATGCCCTAATGAAAATAATGAGTCAATGACATAGTTTATTGAGATGATAAGTTGTGATTGATGTAATATTACTTTCAAATGAATCAACTACTAAAACTAGTTATATTGTGCACAAATAACAAATGCTAATTTAGTAATTACGACACAGATTGTAATAAGTTATTTGCCACTGCACATATTTGGAGAATGTTTGTGGTTATGATTGTAAATTTATAATAATTCAATAATAAATTGGAGAACAAAGAATTGGTGATAGATAAAAGAGACAAACAAAGAAAGAATTGCATATACATCATTGTTAGTTTCTTTAAGACTTTCTCCTCTCTTCTCATGTGTATATTAAAATACATAGTATTCTCAAAAAAAAAAAAAAAAGGAAAGATAATCGGTTTTGATAAATTAACTATTGTCCCAAATTTTTTAGCTATTAAAAAATGATGAATTTATTCATTTAACCTTTAATAAGTAGGGCAAACACGTAGAATTATTAAATAGGAAATAGAGCAAAAATCTAATTAAAAAAAATAAACCATTTACTATGTTATCATGATAAATTATTGATTATCTCAGAAATATAGAAAATTATGAATTTAATCATTTAATAATAAATTTTAACGTGCTTATAAGAGATGACCATGCTATGTAGTGCGCATGCATTCTCTCTAAGTCTCATACAAAACCAGATAAAGTAAAGATCAATAATCTAAAGCCAGAGTTCAATTATTTCAGTTCTTCCATAATTTTGTTTTCTCCCCTGTAGATAATCATTGAGATGTGCCTGCATGATGTTTACCTTAATTTATTCACAATCACAAGCCAAGTTAATCTGTATGCCAAACGCACCAAAGCTATTTTCATTCTTGATTTTGATTTTTTATCCATACATTTAATATTATATGATCACAAAAATGATCATTTGAAGTTGACAAATTATTTCTCTTCATTTATGGTACATAATTTTACAGGTCCAACAGTACACGTAATTTGTTTAACGTGAACAATTAGCAAAAAATAGCAAGGAGGAAAGGGTACATATTATAAAGGACCTCCGACTCTCCACCAAACTAGTTAAGCTTGAATGTTAAAATAAACAGTATAAAATTCATCCTTGAAGCTCATTAGTGGTTGCAGAAGAAAATTCCTCGTAGCCCCTTTTGCCACAAAGCTGACAGGATGATACTCACTTAGTCCCTTTTCCATTACAAAGCTAGCAGCCTGATTAAAATTGGCACCTGATGAACGTGACTTGCAGCCGAGCCTCAAGATTGTACCTGTCCGGTATATCTCACCACTATTATGCACAAAGCAACCCTTGTAGCCTTCTGACTCCAATGATACTGTCCCAGGCCTTCCATCCAATCCTGCAACCACCCGGAAAACAGAAGAGCCACCGCGAACAGGAGAGGCTGCAACTTCAACTTGTTTATCTTTGCCTTTGGTCACTACAACCATTCCTGGATAATCGAATGGTTCTAACATGACTAACTTGTTGATAGCATCTTTAAGTGTAAAAAACTTTGGAGGAGGTGAGCCAATTAAGATGAGTCTGAAAGTGGCTCTAGCGGCAGAAGTGTTGAAAGGTGGAGGTGTTTTTTCCATTGTAAGTGATTTTATTGAGTTGGTTAAGACAACACTTGAGTTTGCAGACCCTTGAGAAAGTGAAACCAAATAAGCATTGTAGGCAGCAGGGATTGGAGTTATCCAGTCTGACAAAGACTTAGCTGGTCCAGTTTTGAGGTCCCAGTCACTAGTGGTGTGACCCGCAAGCAGATAGGGACCATAAAGTATTGCCTTAAGAGAAGCATACTCAGGCCGGTCATCTGAATTTTATTAGATAGAATTAGTAAGTAATGTATCATCTGTAATATTTCTGTTGCTATTCAGAAAAATTTACAGAAGTTAAGGAAGAAAAAGGGTATGCTTGGGATCAGGATTTGCATAAATTGTTTAAGTGGACTATTCGCAATGAAAATACCTCTAATATCGTCTGTTCTCAAATCAATGGGCAGCTGAAGTGTTAATTTGTCACCAGGTCCCCATTTTCTAGTGACCGATAGGAAATTACCTGCATCATGAATGAAATAAGCAAGAAATGGTCACCCCCCAAGGAACTCTACAGTTTGTACACATGATAGAGTTGGAAAGGATTTGATCATCATAATAAATAAAAGATTAAACCATAAAATGGCAACTGTAGAAATATGCCAAGACCTTTCTTTGCTTTTTGATCTGTTCATTCTTTAGAAAATAAGGTAGCATAGAGAGAGAGAGAGAGAGAGAGAGAGAGAGTTGATCCACACCTGGAGCTGGTACAGTCAAACTCTGAGCATTTATTGATGCCTTAGCATTGCTTGTCCAAATTGGTATCCTCAAGTTCAAGGTAGAGGGTTGGCCTGCCCCCTGCAGTTCAATTTTTAATTGATTAGTCACCTTCACACTTAATTAGTACTTTGAAAACAAGGCATATGTTTTTCAGTCTCCACATTCTAACCCTAAGCTCTATATCAGATGGTTCAGGTACTTTTTTAACACAACATAACTGATGGTCAACTTAGATGTTGTCTTTGTTATGCTCTCCTTTGTTGTAAATACCAGTACTGTCATATGTGATCTTTGGGTTTTATTAAAGGATGAGTGTTTGTCTGTGCATTCACAACTCGTGTTGCTTGAGCATTGGCGTGTGTGGCTTTTGTGCATGTGGACATGTGCGTGTGTGTGAGAGAGAGAGAGAGAGCGAGTGGTGCACTTGAATTAGTTTGGAAAGTTGTGGACCTAGTCATGTGTAGTTCTTTCACTTTAAATCTTTTAAGAGGAGTTTCATAGGTAATATTATAGAAGTAATGTCAACATGTTATAAAAAAAATAGTGAATTGATTAAGGAAGTACTAACAGTGAACAATGTTTTTTTGCAATGAAAATAGTCCAAGTTTCCAAGAACCATCACTAGATATATAGCTTTTAGTGTCCTACTTCCACTCAAGTCAGACTTGTCACTAGATATATCTTTTAGTTTTGATATTTAACAATTTTCTTTTTCTTTGTCTCACTAAGTGATGTCAAGAGAAAAAATATTTTCAACAGTGGTATCTGGGTATAAAAAATTAACTGTGACCAGTACCTTCCCTGGAGAAAATGTGAATGTCACTCGAAGGTATGGATCCGAGGAAACAACAGGAAGAACTGTCTGATTGAGCAATATTTGTCCAGATTCCCAATTAAATGAGCTTGATATGTACTGGATGATGTAAAGAGCTGGACCCTTTACTTTCTCTTCAAAATATATTGAATCTCCAAGCTTTGAGAATGATTCAGTTGCTACAGAAGCAGAAAGGAGAAAAACTTATTAAATTAATGGAACTTAAAAGAGATATAACATGAGATTGCTATAACAATAATATGAGGGAAATCTATATGAGTTAAAACATGACAATCAAATCCATACCTGTGCCATAGCAACACCACATAGAGTCAAACGGTGTTCCCCATCCATGGTAGGAGACGGCCTTGGAAACATTATGACCTAGTGGGAGCATGTAAATCATCACTCCAGGTTCTGTTCCTCTTTGGATGCTTAGAACACCATTTGTCAAGGCACGTTCATAATGATCTGCATATGCCACTTCTTTGGTCCATGTAAACAGGTGGCGAGAGACCTACAAAAGGTCACCAATGCATGCTAATCTAATTATATTTACATTTACCAGGGTAATGTATCTCAGAAAAACAAAAGGGCCATGCATACACAAATGTCAAAGGGAATCCAACCTTCGATGTAAATGTATAAATTTTTATATAGCTGCAAATCAGCTTTCAAAAGAACAATGAATAAAGAATTCTATTTTAATTTAAACAATATACCTTCAACATGTTATAAGTTGTGCATGATTCTTCAGTTTCTGTGTCTAGAGTATCTGCCAATCGCTTCGGGTCACTCCTGTTCATATGTTAAAAAGATGCACATGAGGTTTCATATTTACTTTATAGCATATGGTGCTTAGGTCAGAGGAGATAAATTGCAATGTTGACTAATATTAATACCAGAATTCTGAGTCTGATGTCCCCCCTGTGGCATAGATGTGTGAAGAGTTAACAACGTCCATGAAGTACGTCCCTATTGCCTGGCACAAATAATTTTGAACGAACATTACAAATCTTTTGAGAAAAATTCATAACCATATTTTTAGCATAAGGTAAAGCCTCAGAAGAACTGCATCGCCTCTAAAGTGACAAAAACTAAGACAAATTAGTGAAGGATCAAAATGTCTCAACAAGAAAGGTGAAAAGGCCAATTGAACAAGGGTGCAGCATCAAACCAACAACCAAAATAAAAAGGGAGAAGGGAGAGGTAAAAAAGTGCATATAGTGATTCAGCATAAGCATATGCAGTAGAAATATATAAGGCTTTGTCAAGTACCATAGTTCTGATTATTTATAACTCACTTTACCTTATAAAGTGGATCACCGGTGACTTCATACCGCATTTGAGATCCAATAACAATTGGGATATGTGTGTTGGCATGAAATCCAGATATGTCATCAGCCTAAATGTGAAAGGATGAGTTTTCGTCAAATAATAGCAACTAAGGAAAGTATGAAAGTCCGAATATAGGATAACATAGAAACTAGAATATGAATAAATTCAGGAGAACAGCTTTAAACTGTATAAGCATAGGTGATGTAATTTTGAGAGAAGCATAAAATCTGTACGGTATTCTGAGAAAAGAAGAATGTATTCAGTACTCAGTAATTCATCCGTACATTTAAGACCATCCTTTTGTATTTCAATTTCAAATGAGATAGTAAATAATATTACTTAGAATCGACATAAAGTTAGAGACAAAAAAGTGGGACAAAATAATTGCTGCCAATGTGATTTATTAAAAATTTCTTTTGCTCCTGAAATGATGTGAATGGTAGGCCAGTAGTAAACTGAATATTACTAATCTAGAGATCTAGTTCTACTAGTTCAGCCATGGGTGGCCAATTTGATTTTGTTATAAACTGAGGTAGAATTGAAATAAAGGCAAGGTCAGACAGAATATACCCAGCTTCAAAGATTCACATATTAATCTTTAGTGGAACACTGGATCTACATAAAATTGAATCTCCTTTTTTCTGTTAAGGATCCATAGCCAACCCAAAACAAATTTGGGAAAAAGGCTTGGTTGTTGTATTTTTTTGAACATCATAAATACTATATTAACAAGAACACAAGAAGAGTTTAGCTCCCATTACAACCTTCAAACAAAAAATTTCAGTTCACATCTTCCCTTCCTTAAAATCGTAACACTTCAAATATTGGTCAGACATATCACTTCCTACTTCAATAGATAGTGTTCTTTACAAAACATTATTAGTCTTACTATCAACTTCAATACGTTCATAATGAAATTTATTTTCAAAGGCTTTGAATTTTTGCAAAAAAGATAGGAATTCAATGGATCCTCAAATGGAATCATGTATGTTTGAAGGGAATTAAAGCGTGAATGCACACACATATGCAATCCGGAACATAACCAATAGAGATTATTATAAAAGAACAAATTATCAATCCTGCAACCTCCTACAAAAAGGTGAAGCAACAGTACCAGTAGATGACAAGGCCACTCATTTCTACTTTGAACCTAAAGATAACTATTTCAGAATTTTCTGTATTTCCAGAGGAGACAGCATTCTCTAAGGTAACAAAGTCTCAATTTATTGCTCGAAGTTTGTTGTATGCCAAAATGCGCTAGACTTAGCCGACAGAAAATAAGGATTACAATTTACCTGTACTGCAAGGAGTCCTAGAAAGCAGGGTTTGTCAAATAAATGAGCCAATATCAAATGCTTTGGATCTTTCTGCACATAATAAAATGAAAGTCTTATATTAGAACCAAAAGATCAGAATGACACAGGTACTATGAAAGCAACAGAAGCAACATGCTACCATGAAGGCATTAATGGAAATCTTATCAAATTAAGAAAACTACACTTTCCACAATTCATGTCGTATTAGGCAAACTTCTGACGTAACAATGGTACATTGCAAAATGTTACTTATTCATATCCTTAGTGGCTATTAGATAATGAAAATGAGGCTATTTTTCATTTAAGGCAACAGTTCTTACTCTGTACCGTCATACAAAAAATATCCAAAGCACAAGTTCTGTAACAACTGCAAATTGAAATAATTACCAAGTAGATAACGATCTTTTATTTCTCTTGCTACGTATCTCATCCAAGTACAGAACTAATATCAAGTACTTAAATTTGAAGTATTTATTAGAGGAGCTAATACACACAGATGAATTTACTTACCGTAATGCTATATAACCTGTAAAGGACATCATTCATGCCACCAAATTCTTCATTAAGTGATGTATAGTGCCTTTCTAAACTGTACGTCGTTATCACATTCTGAACACGTTTGTAAAAATACTCAACCATCCATGTCACCATTTTTAAAGCGTGAGCATTACCAGCATATGTAAATTGATCAAATAGGCCTGCCAAGATCTGTCAAAGTAAACAAGTTGAAAGCTAATTGTACAACAATTTTGAGGCCAAATATATCATTTCCATCTTGTAAAGCAACAGAAGTAGATTCTACCTTGTGAATTGTGTAATATGGAGCCCATACATCTTTTATAGCTTCAACACGATCAAACTGCTCAGACGGAAAAGCAGAAAGATATCCGGTGCCAATTTTCTCCTGGCAGGCAGATAAAGCATTCACTACTGCTGTCATTCTCTGACTAATAGTTTCATTGTGAGTGCTAGCCCACATTTTTGCTGTTGCACTCAAGAAATGCCCTTCCAAGTTAAAAAAAAAAAAAAAAAACTTGTTATTCATTGTAAACATTAAAGATAAAATGTCAGATATTTAAATTGCATCTTAAATAGAGATATTAAAATTCCTTCTGATTGGGGGGTCTGCTTCATGGATCTTTTAATGCTACTCAGCCTTAACTAGGATCATATCCCTAGTTACTTTGTTTAAACTTTAGAATAATGTGAACCAATGTGCCAAATTCCACCCACTAAATAAAAAAATGGCTAATTTTTTTTTTTTTTTTTTGATAATCAAGAAAAAAAAGGGGGTAATTAACTCTACTCAAATGAGACCTTCTGTGACATGTATGGTGCAAAAGCCATGATAACAAGATTAAAACCAACCTACAAAATGACCCCGAAGTTCGGTATCTGGGGATTCCCACCCCCCATAAGGCTTCCCAGGTGTTGGCAAACCGGCTGTCTTCCTAAAGCTCCAAACCAAGTTATCCACATTCAGCATCAACAGGTACTCCAAATTCGTTTGCTGTGCTCGCCAATGCATTGAATTTGGAGCCAATCTCACAGCATGCAATGACACTTCCTGAAGAATGTCATTGGACACATTAAACACAGCTTTATTTTTCATTTTTTGATACATTATATCCCAACCCCGTTTATCTACTTTGTTGGATGCCAAATTTGACCAAGCCGAATTGTCAGTTGGTGTCAAATGCATTTCATGCTGCTGGTTAGTAGAGAAGAGGTGGGATCGAAGTGTGTGTGACAGTGATGCTAGTTCTGGTCTTGATATATCAGTAGGAATGTTTGTGCACTCCTTAGCCATGACATAAGGACATAAACAGAGGACAACAAAAACGACCAACATTTTAATGAACAAAAAACCCTTCATGTTTATTCAAACTCCCATAAAACCAAAAGCCTTGAACTTGGAAGAATTGAATAAGAACAAAGGTTAAAACCGCAAAAGCTGTTCGACTAAGATAAAGAAAAGACTACAAAACAAATGCTTGGACAGTCATAAAAAGCACAAGCACACTTAGGCCCTATTTATACTCAGAAATAAAATCCCACGTTAGAAACATAACACCTTAAAAACAAGAGAAATGATATGTCCATAACATTTTTACAATATTTTTACAACAAATCCTACGTGGTAGGTTGTTACTGGTTGTTATTGTTGGAATAAAAAAGTAATTTTAGTGTTAGGTTCAAATTTGAACCAATAACAACTAACCAGCTATAATTTGTTATAAAAATATTGTAAAAATGTTGTGGACATAGCATGTCTCTAAAAACAAACTAGTGTGCAACATAGATTATCTATTGTTAGATAAAGTGAGCCTAAAAATAGGTCTCGTTATCTATAATTGGTAAAGTTGTGTCGGATAGATCAAATTGGACTAGCAATCTTTGGATTCGTTCTTAAATAATTCTTTGACGACCAAATCAGCATCTCGATATAAAATTAGATTTACATCCAACTAATTCATGAAAATGTTGTGAAGTTTTGTCATGCCCAATTTTCTTTTTATTGTAACCACATGCTGAAATGGAAAAAGCTTTAAATTTTTTAAGACAAACTTCCCAAGTCATCTGTGAGAGCTGAGAATGAAAGATCGAACCGTGTTTGAGGATTATTATTATTATTATTATTTTGAAATTCCAAACTTTTACGTGCATTTGTTTGTGTAAGGTTTCAGGGCTTAGATTATGTTTGCTATTCACGTACATGTACAAGGAAGTGCTTATTATACACGTGTGTACTTGCACACATTCGTGTAGCAACTGAAAATGTGGGTTCAAACTACGGTTTCAATTTGAAACTCTGGTTTGAACCCACATTTTTAGTTGCATAACAAATTTGTGCGACTACATATAGTTGCATAACAAATGTGTGCTCACGTGTCGTGTATGTAATAAGTTTTAGCCAATGCGTCTATATCTATACTAGACTCATTACATGTGTTTTGCGCATGCAATAAAACTCTTTTTAATTTTTATTTTTATTATTTTAAGTTCAGTGAAATAATGTTTAAAAGTGAGATAAAAATAATTTCCTAATTTTTAGGATTTTGATAAAAGTTTGAAAGCTTACAACTTAAGAACTCTTTTAAAAATAGCAAGTTACTCTTTTAATGTTGAAAACCATATAAGGAATTCTGTTATTAATAGTATAGATAGATAGATGATAATAAAAGGGTTTATTTAATTCAGAAAATTAAAATTAAAATGATTTATCACAAAGTTATTATCAATTCTGTTTTTGTTGGAACGGTGGCGAATGAAATTCCATATTGATTAGTTAACTAGTAGGAATTATCCCTATTCTAAGTTGGTTTAAATTCCGTCTCATTCAATCTTGTTGATGATTTCGACCCATATGTAAACAAACATTAAACTGTTTTTGTTAGTCTTATGTTTTTTTGTTTTTTTGTTTTTTTTTTCCTTCTTAAAATATGAAGTTTGAGTTTGAATGTTTGATTTGATTTCCTCAATCTAATTCCGGTACACATCTTTAGAGTGTGATGCTCACTTACCAAAACAATCAAAGTCCAATCTCTTCCTCTTCTTGCTCTCTCTTATAAGTTACCATAATTTTTTAGTGGAATTGTGATGTGTCTTTGTATTAGAATCCATTTCCCTCTTCCTTGTATGTGTGTTTGTTTCTCAAAAAAAAAAAAAAAAAAAAAACAAAACTCTAGAAGACATGGAAGAATATTTCAACCTTATCCACCAAATGAAAAAATGAGACAAATCTAGGGAAATGATCCCCTACCATTGAGGAGATCTTATCCTAAAATAACGGGTTCTTAATATGTAACGGATGAAAATGCTAGATATACAAATTTTTTTACAAAATTTTCTACAAATTGCTGATGTAGTAAGTAATTATTGGTAAATAAAAAAGTGATGTTATTGGTGAACCTAGATGAGAACCAGTAAAAAATTGGCTACAACAACAATTTATAAAAAATTTGTAAAATAGTTTGTGACTTTAGTATTACTCTTATAAACGGTGTAATGATTGTGTTAAGAATGTTTCAACTTTCAATTTTATCAATCAAATGGAAGGATAAGATAGGTGTAGGAAAAGGATCCCTCCCATTTAGGGGATCTTAACTTGCAATAAAGGAATCTTTACTCTTTAATGAGATATTATAGCTGATTTTTTTTTTCTTTTTTTTTTTTTTTTTGATGAGGAGATATTATAACTGATGTAATGATGATATTAAGAACGTTTATTATTTGATTTTGAATTGATAATTTAAAGTGGTATAAAACTTTGTAATAAAGACCTAGATATATTTAAGTTGTGTTAGAAATAAATATTACCAAAATAGTGTTAAGTTCGAAATGGTACTCCAAAATAGATCCATACCAAAATATCTCGTTCTAATATAAATTGAAATAATTATCTATATCTTTCTTCTTCTTTTTTGAGGAAAATCTATATCTTTCTTTGATAATTTAAAGTGGAAGAAAACTTTGTAATAAAGACCTAGGTATATTTATGTTGTGTTAGAAATATATATTACCCCCAAAAGCCTTATAGTTGAATTAGCACCTCCCTATGTACAAATTATTTAGGGGTCTTAGGGGAAAAGTTCAAGTTGTGAGGTTAGCAGCATGTTGTAATTATTTCTTAAAATATATATATATATATATATATATATTACCAAAATAGTGTTAAGTTCTAAATGGTACTCCAAAATAGATCCATACCTCCAAAATAGATCCATACCAAAATATCTCATTCTAATATAAACTGAAATAATCATCTCTCTCTCTCTCTCTCTCTCTCTCTCTCTCTCTCTCTCTCTCTCTCTCTCTATATATATATATATATATATATATATATATATCGATGTATACAATAAATTTTGCAACTCAATTATTGAGCCACACCATTAACTTATTTTTTACCTCTTTTATCTTTTTAAACTTTTCTTCTCCTTATTCTCAACAAAAAGAAGAAGCTCTTTTTCTCCTTATTAGTCCACACATACTGTAACACTTTCTCCAACCTTTCCCCTCCCTCTTTGCATCTTTATCTCCCAACTACTCTCTATTTTACAGTTTTTGACTCTCTTTTTCTCCCAATTTTGTTTTGTATAAATTTAATATCATTTCTCCCGTTTAATCTATCTTTATCTCCCCAGTACTATCTATTTTATTGTTATACTTCTTTCATCTTTTTCTCTTTCTTATATTTTGATTCTTCTCCTGCCTATTTTGTTTTGTATAAATTTGACATTATTTCTTCCATTCAATTCATATTTTTCCACACAAAAACTGTGAGTACTCTCTCTCTCTCTCTCTACTTACTTTAGTGGATTTTTGTTCTTTCTTATAACTCTAATTAAGGTTGTTGGGTTTATATATATATATATATATATATATATTAATGTATGCAATAAATTTTGCAACTCAATCATTGAGATCATCAACTTATTTTTTACTTCTTTTCTCTTTTAAAACTTTTATTCTCCCTATTCTCAAAAAAAAAAAAAAAAAAAAAAAAAAAAAAAAACCTCTTCTTTGCCCTCTTAGTCCACATCTACTGTTACGTTTTTTGTAACCTTTCCCATTCCTTCCTCCCATTCCTTCTGTGTTTGTGCAGCTAGGGTTAATTATGTAACTAAAATTTTCTCAAATTCACCACACCAAAGACTTTCAAGTAGATTTAAAGATCAATCGATGAAGAAACTTAAGCCATAGCTCCAACAATAGTCTTATTACTGTGAAGAAAATTTTCAAGAGGTTCTTCAATTCGGTCGTACGTTTCGGCCGTGATAATGGGTGTGTCATCTATGGGGGCAACTAATATAGTTAGACTCCAGACGTTCTGGTTTAGCAAAAAGTTTTCTCGTTTGAGTTTGTATACATGTAGTAAAGTCTAGGAAAATGTTTTTCTTGAGATTGTAACTAAGACTTTTCTTGCTATAGTGGATTTGCTTCATTAGGAAAGTTTTCCCTAATACTTTTTACTTTGAGACAATTGTTCCATTGGTTTCTCTAGGTTACCATATTGTATATTTTGTATTTTTCACTGCTTTTACTTTTGAACTATATTGGTGATTATTTGCACTAACCAAAACCTTTGCATAATCTCATAAATTGGTTAATTCATAGTTTCATACAACTAGGCTTTAAAAACCCTAACATGCCAAAATATTTATATGCTGACTGGATAACAACTCAATTGACATATTTCATTTGCTTTTTTTTTAAAAAAAAAAAACCCTAAACCTAATCCATTGACAGACTGACAGTGAGAGTCAGGTAATTAGGTAACGCGAACACCAACGGAGATGAGGCATTGAGGTCCGCAAAGAGAAGATGAAATGGAACGATTTGGCTAACTTTGTTTTATTGACTTATTTTTCAGTTTCTGGTACTGCAAAATTGAGCTTAAGGAATGGCTGATATATTTTTGGGTTTTTCTGCTGAGGTTTGAGTCGCAGATATA
This sequence comes from Castanopsis chinensis, assembly GCA_032878915.1. NCBI lineage: Eukaryota > Viridiplantae > Streptophyta > Magnoliopsida > Fagales > Fagaceae > Castanopsis > Castanopsis chinensis. Next base: position 3,447,907 of record JAVQMG010000084.1, read on the forward strand.
TGAACTTTGTTGTTGATCTTTGCTTGGTTGCTAAGAAAACTGGGGAAGATTGAAAAGAAACGGAAGGAAAATGAGACTTATTGGTTTTCACTGTCAAAAATGAAAATTTGGAGCTCAAATTAATCCCAAAGCACTGAGATTTGAATTTAATCATTCTTATAAGAGACGAATATGATGTAGAGTCTGCATGCATTGAGCTTCTCTCTAAGTAACATATAGAACCAGATAAAGTAAAGATAAAAAATCCAAACTATTAGGTCTACATGTATTAGTGTTGGCAAACCGTGTCAAATTGTAAGTTTTGTCGTGTCTTAGAGCAGTAATTGAAGGTCAAGTTGAAGATACGAAAATTGCTCAAGACAAGAGAAGTTAAGTTCTTGCCTCCTCAATAGCAATCTCGATTCCATCCTCGATACTACCTTGATCGGTAGATCCTTGAAAGTGTAGTTTTTGCAACCTCGACTCCATGCTCAATATTAACCTAGATAGCAAAATCTGTAGTCGAGACCATGCAAACCAGCAATGCAAAAGGCCCAATAAGTTATTTGTTTCAATCTCAATTTGAACCATACTTGTTGGGATATAAAAGGGACATTATAAGTTAACCCAAGAGAGGAGAGAGAGCTATTGTGCAGCTAGGGTTTTGCAACCAAGTTTCTCTCAAATACACCATACTATAATATTCAAGTACACTTGAAATTCAGTTGGTAAAGAAACTGAAGTCATAATACCTACCACAGACTTGTTACTGTAAAGAAAACTTTTAAGAGGCTTTTTGAAGTTGGGTGGCGGTTCCGGTTTTGATCATGGTACATCAACTATGGAGGCAATCCATATGGTTGAAGAAACTAGACAATCTGATGCAGGTTTTCTTTGTAAGTTGTCTTTCGGTTGTAGAGTCTATGATTTTTTTTTTTTTTTTTAAATTGTTTAACTTCTCTTGCTATTGTGGTTTGGCTTCACTGGGCAATGTCTCCCTTGGGTTTTTTCTTTGAAATAGTTTTTCCAACGATTTTCCTTGCATTACCACATCGTTGTCTCTATTGTGTATTGGTGTTGTATTATTTATCTTCTTGTTACCTTCTTAAATTGTTTACTTGTGAATTTGAAAGCCAAAGTTCTACTATTTCACAACTTCCATAGTTTTATTTTCTCACGTCTAGATAAGCATGCATGATGTTTACCTTTATGCACCGTCGCATGATGTAGAGTTTAGGAAAAAGTTTTGTAATGTAAAATTTTTCTAACATTAGGGAAGGTTTCCCTTGGGTTTTTTCATCGGTTTCCCTTGCGTCACCATATTTCTGTCTCCACTGTGTTTGAATCTGTGCTATTGGCGTGTATTATTTATCTTCTTGTTACATGCTTAATTTTTTTACTTGTGATTGGAAATTTGCATAATTGGATTACTTAATCGACTTAGTTAATTCACTGCATAATCCATCTACCGGGGTCTAATTCTAACACAAACTAGTCCATCAACAATCTAAAGCCAGAGTTCTACCATTTCACAACATCCATAATTTTATTTCTCACGTCTAAATAAGCATAAGGATAAGCATGCATGATGTTTACCTTTACAATCACAAGCAAAGTTAATAATCACACATATGTATATATGATCAAGTTGACTTAATGAAAATTGTTCCTCTTCATTCATCAAAACAAAATTATTGCTCTTCAGAAGTCTTACATATTAATAAAGGTCCAACTGTAAGTAGCAACTCTTACTCTTAAGAGAAGTAGCAAAGTGGGAAGGGTTAAATTGTAATAGACCTCCCACTCTCCCACCAGACTCGTTAAGCTTGAATGTCAAAATAAACCGTATAAAATTCATCCTGGAAGCTCAGTAATGGTTGCAGAAGAAAACTCCTCATAGCCCCTTTTGCCACAAAGCTGATAGGATGATACTTACTTAGTCCCTGTTCCATTACAAAGCTAGCAGCCTGATTAAAATCGGGACCTGATGAGGGTGACTTGCAGCTGAGCTTCATACTATTATGCACAAAGCAACCCTTGTTGCTTTGTGACTCCAATGATACTGACCCATTCTTTCCATCCAATCCTGCAACCAAGTTGAAAATGGAAGGGCCACCACCCGCAGGAGGGACTCCAACTGTAAGAGTTTTATCTACTCCTTGGTGCACTACAACCATTCCTGGAAAATCGAATGGTTCTAACATTACTGACTTGCCAATAGCATCTGTAAGTGTCGAAAATTTTGGAGGAGGTGAGCCAGTTAAGATGAGTCTGTAAGTGGCACTAACAGTGGAACTATTTCCTGGGGGAGGTGTTGGTAACATTGTAATTGCTTGGTTTGAGTGAGCTAAGACAAGATTTGAGGTTCCAGACACTTGGGAAAAAGAAGCCAGATAAGCATTGGAGGTAGCAGGGATTGGAGTTATCCAGTCTGAAATAGACTTTACTTTCCCAGTTTTGATGTCCCCGTCACCCGTGGTGTGACCCGCAAGTAGATAGGGGCCAAAAAGTATTGCATTAAGAGAAGCATAGGTAGGCCGGTCATCTGAAGTTTATTGGATAGAATAGTAAGTAATATATCATCCATAAAAATTCTGTTGCTAATCATAAACATTTACAAAAGTTAAGGAAGAAAAAGGGTATGCAGGACAACAGCATTTGCATAAATTGTTTAAGAGGAATATCCATAATGAAAATACCTTCAATAGCTTCTGTTCTCAAACTAATGGGCAGCTCAAGTGTTAATTTGTCACCAGGTCCCCAGTTCCTAGTTACCGATAGGTAATTACCTGCATTATGAATGAAATAACCAAGAAAATGGTCAGTTTCTGATTAGTAAAGCAAGTTTTGCAACCCCCCCAAAAGAAACTCTACAGTTTACACCCATGATGAAGTTGGGAATCATCAGATTGTTGGAATAATTAAAATTTTGAACAAAAAAAGGGCAACTGCAGAAATTTGCCAAGACTTTTTTTTGCTTTTCGATCTGTTTGTTCTTTAGAAGATAAGGTAGCATATACAGAGAGAGAGAGAGAGAGAGAGAGAGATCCACACCTGGAGCGGGTACAGTCAAACTCTGAGTATTTATTGATGCCTTAGCATTGTTTGTCCAGGATGGTATCCTCAAGTTCAGGGTAGATTGGCCTGCCCCCTGCATGTCAGAATTAGTATCAAAACCAGTTATAGCCTAGCAGAAACCAAATAATGCTGTGAGTACTGCACAAAGCACATTATATTCTACACCAATGCCCCCTGCCACTCTTGTCTTGTGCCCCAAAAAGAAAAGGTTTTTCTAAATGCTAGAATGGATCAATTTTATAAGATATGACCCCTATCTGCCTTTCTCTTTTCAGTATAAGAGAATATAAAGTCTTAGTTTTTCTTCCTTCCATATTAGAATCTTTAGCTTAAATTTATCCTCTAATTTGTAACTGAATTATCCATAGCAAATTGAACAATGCATTCTCAGTAACCTGTGCCGCATTACCATGAGTGCAGCACATATTGACCTAGTTAAGAATCTCTACAGTTCATTGTTAAATTAATTAGTCACCTTCATACCTAATTAGTAATTTGAAACACAGCATATGTTTTTCAGTCTCCACATTAGATGGTTCAAGTACTTTTGTAACACAACATAACTGGTGGTCAATTTAGATGGTGTCTATGTTAAGCTCTCCTTTATTGTAAATACCAGTACTGTCATATGTGAAATTTGAGTTTTATTAAAGGATGAATGTTTGTCCTTGCATTCACAGCACGTGTTGCTTGTGCATTGGTGTGTGTGGTTTGCGTGAGTGCACGTGCATGTGGAGTTGTGGATGCGTGTATGAGAGAGAGAGAGAGAGAGAGAGTATACGGTGCATAATTAGGTTCACCTCCTTCCAATTCGACATCTTTTAAAAGGAGTATCATAGGTAATATTTTGGAAGTAATGTCAGCATGTTTTCAAAAAATTTGTGAATTGAAGAAGGAAGTTTTAACATTGTATAATAAGAATGCAAAAAGAATGGAAAGCCTGTTTTGCCAGAGAGCAACCTCCAAAAGCAGGAGTCATTTGCTTTTGGAGAAAATTAGAAATTTGATCAGCAAACTAAAGATTCCTAACCAGAAAAAATTGCAAAGGAACGTGAATGATATAGCTTTAGTGAATGAAAATATTCCAAGTTCGATATATTCTTTTATTGTTCTACTTTCACTAAATTAGGCCTTCTCAATAAAGGGTAAAGTGTAACAGAAATGTATTTATGTAAAGGGTGAGGTCTGAAAAGAAAACAGAGGACCTGTTTTAGTTTTGTTATTAGCAGTTTGCTTGTTCTTTCTCAACAAGTGATGTCAAGAGACAAAAATATACAACAGGATATGTAGATTGCAAAAATAACTGTGACCAGTACCTCCTTTGAAGAAAATGTGAATGTCACTCGAAGGAATGGATCCGAGGAAACAACTGGATCAACTGTCTGATTGAGCACTATTTGTCCAGATTCCCAATTAAGTGAGCTTGATATGTACTGGATTATGTAAAGAACAGGACCCTTTCCTTTCTCTTCAAAATATATTGAATCTCCTAACTTTGAGAATGATTCAGTTGCTAAAGAAGCAGCAGCAAGAAAAAAAAGTTATTAAATCAAAGGAACTTATAAGAGGTATAACATGAGATTGCTCAATTAGAACAATCATAATATGAAAAGGCAAATCATGAGATTAAAAGAAATTAAGATTGTGGTGACGTGAAAAATAATTTGGTGGACTTTGATTTTCCTAAAGCTATATGACTATATGAGTTTACATTTGACAATCAAATCCAGACCTGTTCCATAGCAGCACCACATAGAGTCAAATGGTGTTCCCCATCCATGGTAGCTTTTGGCCTTGGAAACTCCACTACCTAGTGGGAGCATGTAAATCATCACTCCCGGATTTGTTCCTCTCTGGATGCTTAGAACACCATTTGTCAAGGCACGCTCGTAATAATCTGCGTATGCCACTTCTTTGGTCCATGTAAACAGGTGGCGAGAGACCTACAAATGATCACCAATGCATTATGCATGCAAATCTAAATATATTTCCAGTCACCAGGGTAATGTATCTCATAAAAACAAAAGGGCCATGGACACTCAGATGTCAAAGGAAATCCAACATTTGATGTAAATGTGTAAATATATTATAGCTGCAAATCAGCTTTCAAAAGAACAACTAATAAGGAATTCTATCATCACCCAGAGATTTTGTTTAAAAATATACCTTCAGCATGTTATAAGTTGTGCATGATTCTTCATTCTCTGTGCCCAGAGTATCTGCTAATCGCTTCGGGTTACCCCTGTGCATATGTTAAAAAGATGCACATGAGGTTTCATATTACAAAGCGTGGCATATGGAGATTTAGGTCAGTGGAGATAAATTGAAATATTGACTATTATTAATACCAGAATTCTGAGTTTGATGTCCCTCCTGTGGCATAGCTGTGTGAAGAGTTAATTATGTCCATGAAGTACGTCCCTATTGCCTGCCACACCATAATTTTGAAAGAACATTTCAATTTTTTGGAAAAAGTTTCATAACCATATTTTTTATCATGTGGTGAAGCCTAAGACAAACAAGATTGCCTATAAAGTACTAATAAGTAACGAATCAAAATGTCTCAACAAGAATGGTGAAGAACAATTGAACAGGAAGTGCAGCATCAAAGTAACAGTCAAAACAAAAAGGGGGAAGGGAAAGGGAAAAAAGTGCATATAATGATTAAGCACAAGTATAAACAGTGGAAATTATATGAGGCTTTATCAAGTACCTTATGAAGAGGATCACCAATTACTTCATACCGCATTTGAGATCCAATAACAATTGGGATATGTGTGTTGGAATGAAAGCCACCTATGTCATCAGCCTACAAGTGAAAGAATAAATTTTCATCAAATAATATCAAGTATGAAAATCAGAATCTAGAATAACGTAGAAGCTTGACTAATTCAGAAGAAAAGTATTTAAACTTATAAGCATAGCTGATGTAACTTCGAGAGAAGCATAAAATCTGTAAGGTATTCTGATGAATGTATTCGCTATTCTGCAATTCTCTGTACATGTATTTCAATTTCTAATGAGATAGTACATATTACTGCTTAGAATCCACATAAACATAGGGACAGAAAATGGTAGACAATATGCTACCAAAGTGATTTATTACAGGACGTATTTTGTTCCAGAAGTGAAATGAACGATAGGCTAGAAGTAAACTGAATATTATCCTAGAGATATAGTTCAACTTGTTCATCAATGGATGGCCACTGAAATAAAAACAAGAACAGACAGAAAACCACCAACTTCAAAGACACATAATAATCTTCAGTGGATCATTGGATCTACATAAATTTACTGTTGAGAATCCATTACCAACTCCAACAAATTTGGGACTAAGTCTCGGTTCGGTTGTTATGGTCGTTTATTTTTCTAGTTTTTTTTTTTAATATCATAAATAAACTATAGACAAAAACACAAGATGAGGTCATCTCCCGTTACAACCTTTAAACAAAAAAATTCAGTTCACATCTTCACTTCCTTGAAAGTGTAAGACTTCAAATATTGCTCACCTAAGTATCACTTCCTACACCACAAAACATTGTTGGTCTTACTCTCACTTTCAAAACGTCCATAATGAAATTTCTTCTGGAAGGCTTTGAATTTTTGCATCAAGATAAGGGATCCACATGTGGAATCATGTATGTTTGAATGAAGGGAACCAAAGAGTGCATGCACGCATATGCATTCTGGAACACTACCAATAGAGCATATTATAAAAAGAAAAGGTTATTTAATCATGCAACCTTCTACATAAAGGTGAAGCAACAGTACCATTAGACAACAATGCCACTCATTTCGACTTTAAACCTAAAAATAACTGTTTCATAATATTGTATATTTGCAGTGGAGACAGCACTCTCTAAGGTAAAAAAGTCTCAATTTATTGCTGGAACTTTATTATATGCCAAAATGCACTAGTCTTAGTCAACAGAAAATAAGGATTACCTGTAGTGCAAGCACTCCTAGAAAGCAGGGTTTGTCAAATAGATGGGCCAGTAATAAATGCTGTGGATCATTCTGCGCATAATAAAATGAAAGGCTTATATTAGAACCAAAAGATCTGAATGACACAGGTACTATGAAAGGTACAGAATCAACATGCTACCAGGAAGGCAGGAAGGCACTAATGAATAATCTAATCAAATAAAGAATATTTAAAACTTTCCACAATTCATATCATGTTAGGCAAATGTCTGATGTAACAATGGTAACATTTAAAATGTTATTCTTTTCATTAGTGGCTATTAGATCATGAAATGAGCTACTGAATATTGAACACAAGTTCTGTAATAATTGCAAATTCAAAAAATAACAAGGTAGATTAAGAAATTCATAAAGGAAAGGCAGGGGATATGGTAGATATGATAAACACAAAACTAATAAGTTCCAAGTGGCTTAGCAATCTTTTATTTCTCCTGAAACATATCTCAACCAAGAACAAAACTAATATCAAGCAATTAAATTTGAGGTATCCATTAGAGGAGCTAATACACAGATGAATTTACTTACCGTAATGCTATATAACCTGTAAAGGACATCATTCATGCCACCAGATTCTGTATTAAGTGATAGATAGTGCCTTTCTAAACTGAACTGTGTTACCACATTCTGAACACGGTTGTAAAAATAGTCAACCATCCATGTCACCATTTTTAAAGCTTGGGCATTTTCACCAATGGTATGTTGATCAAGTAAGCCTGTCAAGATCTGTCAAAGTAGAAAAGTTGAAAGCTAATTGTAAAACACTTTCAAGACCAAATATATCATTTCCATCATTTAAAGCAACAGAAATAGATTCTACCTTGTGAATTGTGTAATATGGAGCCCAAACAGGTTTTATAGCTTCAACACGATCAAATTGCTCAGCCGGAAAAGCAGAAAGATATCCATTGCCAATTTTGTTTTGGCATGCAGCTAAAGCAGACACTAACGCAGTCATTCTCTGTTTAATAGTGTCATTGTGAGTGCTAGCCCACATTCGTGCTGTTGCACTCATGTAATGCCCTTCAAGATAACAAAAACTAGTTATTCATTGTAAACATGAAAGATAAAATGTAAGATATTGAAATTGCATTTTTAATAGAGATATTAAAATTTCCTCTTTCAAAGAGGTATCTGTATAATATGGAGGGACAAAGGATCTACTTATCTCAGTTATTCTTTTAATCCCTACTGTCTATTGATTGTTTAAACATTTGAATAATGTGAACCAATATGCCAAATTCCACCCACTAAAGAAAATAAAAAAGGCTAATTAACTCTAACTCAAATGGGACTTCTTTTCCATTAAGTGAAGATGAACGGTACTATATTGGGTTCAAAACAAAAATAATAGTAGAAATTTGTGACATGTATGATGCGACAGTCTTGATAACAAGTTTAAAAACCAACCTACAAAATGACCTCGAAGTTCTTCACTTGGGTCTTCCCACCCCCCATATGGCTTCCCAGGTGTTGGCAAACCGGCTGTCTTCCTAAAGTTCCAAACCAACCTATCCACATCCAACATCAATAGGTACTCCAAGTTCGTTTGCTGTGCTTGCGCATGTATTGAATTTGGACCCAATCTCACATCATGCAATGACACTTCCTGGAGAAAGCCAGTGGAGACATTAAACACAGCTTGATTTTTCATTTTATGATACAACATATCCCAACTGTATCTATCTACATCACTGGATGCCAAACTTGACCAAGCGGAATTGTCAGTTGGTGTCAAATGGATTTTATTCTTGCTCCTGGAATCGAAGTGCTGGCCTTGAACTGTGCTTGATAGTTGAGTAGGAATGTTTGTGCACTCCTTAGCCATGACATGACCACAGAAGCAAAAGACAGCAAAAAGGACCAACATGTTAAAGAACAAAAGGCCCTTCATATTAATAAAAGATCCCAGAACGACAAAGATCTTAAACTTGCAAGAATTCAATAGGAACAAAGGTCAGAACAGTAAAAACTGTTTCACTCTATAATTTCAAATGAAGAGAATAAAAGTAGTACAATATAATGATAAGTGGATCATAGTGTCAAACACTAAATCCAAGATTCCAAATGCAAACTTTCAAACTTCAAACCAAAAAAGACTCACAAGCAAAGCTTGAACAGTGAGAAAGCACATGCTCACCCGAGGCCTTATTTATACTTGAAAAACACACATTAGAAACATGCCACTCAAACAAAGTAGTATATAAAGATAGATTAGCTTTTGTTAGATAGAGTGACACTAAAAATAGGAGTCTTTTGTTTAAATATTGCAAAAAACGAACTTTTTATGGTTAAGAATACTGTTAAAGTTATTTAGCGATATGTATGAGAGAGTAAATTTCGGCAACACTGTTGCCGAAATTGCAAGAAAAAGTCAAGAGATAAAATAAAAAGGGGAGAGAGAAAATTGCAAAATTTCGGTAACGTTGTTACCGAAATTTTACCCAGTCTGCCCGTGCGCGAGTGAACGGAAGGAAAAAAATTTTTTTTTTCGGTACTGGGCCGAAATTGCCGAAGGAAAAAAAAAAGGCAATTTCGGTATTGCCAGTACCGAAATTCGCCAAGAAAAAAAAAAAAAAGCCAATGGTCAATGTTATACCGAAATTGAAAAAAAAAAAAAAAAAAAAGTCAATTTGGTATCAACATTACCGAAATTGAAAAAAAAGAAAAGAAAAAAAAAAGTCAATTTGGGGGTAATGTTGATACCGAAATTGAAAAAAAAAAAAAAGTAAGTCAATTTCGGTAATGTTGATACCGAAATTGATGACTTTTTTTTTTTTTTTTTTTTTTTTCAATTTCGGTATAAAACATTACCCCCAAATTGACTTTTTTTTTTTTTTCTTTTTTTTCAATTTCGGTAATGTTGATACCGAAATTGACCTGGTTTTTTTTTTTTTTCAATTTCGGTATCAACATTACCATTGGCTTTTTTTTTTTTTTTTCTTGGCGAATTTCGGTACTGGCAATACCGAAATTGCCTTTTTTTTTTTTTTCCCTTCGGCAATTTCGGTATTGCCAGTACCAAAATTCGCAAATTTTTTTCCTTCCTTTCACTCGCGCACGGGCAGAGGGCTGGGCAGCAGAGTTTCGATAACAGCATTACCGAAATTCAAAATTTTCTCTCTCCCCCTTTTGCTCGTTCTCTCTCCTACTTTTTCTTGCAATTTCGGCAACAGTGTTGCCGAAATTCACTCTCTCTCCTCATATTGCTAAATAACTTTGAACAGTACCCATAACCATAAAAAAGTTCATTTTTTGCAATATTTAGACAAAAGACTCCTAAAAATAGGCCCCATTATCCATATCAGGGGGAGTTTTATGAGCAAGAATAGCCATCTATAAATTTTCACTGTGACTTTTGTATGGTCATAACATTTTCACAACATACGTCACCCCATCATAAATCAAAATAAAATAAGACCCCACAATTCAAAATTGTCGGGTGGTGTTTTAAGATTTTGTTGCGTCCATGAACTTTTTTTTGGTTGTGGCCATTGTTGAAACAAAAAACATCCTTAAAAAATCGAAACCGTATTTGAGGATCATAATTTTTCACTCTTGTCTTGGAATTTCCAAACCTTTACGTGCGTTTGTTTGTGCGACGTTCCCGGGCTTCCACTACGTTTACTTTTCACGAGTACAGACCATAAATTGAATAAAAGTAATGCCTATTGCTGTATTACATACAAACCTGGGCATGACAGGTGTGTGCCCAATTTTTTTTAGTAAAGCTACTCCGCGGTCTCCTTTTATTTATTTTTATTTGAGAAGATAACGGCTATAGTAATACCTGGTAAGTTATTACTAATTTTAATAAATGTTCCTTTTAGCTAATAAAACACTATCACTTATGCAAGTGTGATATCACTTGATAGTTTTTTTTTTTTTTTTGGATTACTAAGTCAACTCACATGCTTGCATAGGTGGCAGTGTTTCATTAGTTGAGAGGACCTCAAAGGTTGGGTTTTATTTACTTATTTATTTGTTATGTTTCCAATTTGGATTAATAAGTAATAAGTAGTGAAATTAATGATCCGTTTGGGTGAAAGAGTAGAAATGTGGGAGGATAAAAAATGTAGAGGGGATAAAAAAGTAGGAGAATAGAAGAGATTTAGTTTTCTTTTATTTGTGTTTGGTTGGGAGGATGGAAAAGTAGAGAAGTGAAAAACCTATTTGCTTGGTTGAGAAAAAAAAAAAAACGAGAGGATGGAAACTGAAGTTGGTATAAATTTACAATTATGTCCTCATTAAATAAAACAAATAAGTAACACATTTTTTAGCCAAAAAAAATTGTGTATGTGCAAGAGGACGAAGAAAAAAAAAACTGGTAAACAAAGCAACTGGACAAAGAAAAAAATAGAAGAAGGAAAAAGTAATTGACGTGAATGAAACTCATGTGCAAGGGCACATGGGCATTTTCGTCCATTTTGGAGGTTTAGTTTTTTCTTCATTTTTGGAATAAAACTTTTTGATGGGCTTAGGAAGAAAACACCCAAACATATCACTTTTTTTTTTTTTTTTTTTTCCATTTCCCATCCCAACCAAACACTCACTAAAACTTCTTTCTCTCTACTTTTCTCTTTTAAATTTTCTATCCTCCCTAAAATCCCTCCAAACAAACATAGCCTAAAACATTTATTTTTTATTTTTTTTCATGTTATTCACACTTGATTTGGTTTGGTGTGAATTTAGCTGTTAATCTGCACTTTTAGTCTCCAACGCACTAGCTGCATCAAACAGATGTTGAAAAGAGGCCCAACTGGAAACCCTGGCCTAAACAATAAATTAACACAACCCCAACTTTTTGCAGTAATTTGAAAAAATAAAACATCATTGAATGGAAAACTTCTGTGCAATGTGCAATCGCAGGGATAACTAGATATTCCATGAACCTCATAACAGCAATTGAAGGGTAAAATATGGTTGGTTTTTGCAGTTCTTTGAAAGAATAAAATGCAGTTATACTAGCTGAAAATATTGGAAAACATGGAATCTATTTTTTATTATTATTTAAAATAAACATTTTACAATCTTTGTGATTATGACCTGGGTATACATGTGTGAATAAAGTCACACATTAATTAATTATGAGAAGAATGAGTAGTTGAACTCATACCCATTGGACTTAGATTTTTTGAGTTAAGTGTGTCTCTATATATTATAATAACTAGTATGTAACTCGTGCTAACGCATGGAAACATTCAACAATAGTGATGATAAGGTGATATTACCTAAGCAAATGAGATAATTATCTTGGCTTTTATTTTGGGTATTATTATGCCTAGCATCCAAATTAAAATGGATACTCTGCTCAAGATTTAACTACAATTAGAAACTAATTTGAATAATATTCTTTCAACTAATATTTATATTACTTTCAATTGATAAGATTTATTGAGAAAAAGAAAAGCAATTAGTACTATGTTTGCAGGTTGGAGAGAGAGAGAGAGAGAAACAATATTGTTGTAACGTTATTTCTGTTTAAGGACCAAGTTGGACAATTTTGAAATATTTTAGACCTTATTAGCTCAAACCTCAAGTAGATTAGTGAAATCTACCCTTAAAAAAAATAAAAAAGAAACATGTTATACATCTTATATCATTTGTTGAGTTCGGCATTTTGTCGAGGAATAATAGTCTCTAAAGTCATAGACTATAGATGTATAAGTTAGGTGTCGAGGAATAGTAGTATTTAAAGTCATAGACTCATAGATGAGTAAATTAGATGAAAGACATTTGACCAAGCTAACAATAAATAATTATTACCTACCTACCTAAATGTCTAATAGTGTACTGCCGAAGTTATTGTAAGCTAATAAAGCATTATAAAATTTCTAAAAAGTAATTGGTATGAGTTTTGCTTCCTTCAAATCTATTATTTAATAAGCTAAAATAACATGCCCTTTACCATGCGTATAAAAGACATGTAATGTAGATATAAAAGAGTAATGTCAAGGAGGCGGCAAATTGGAATATGTGTAGTTAAGAATATTTAAGTGAGTGAGGTAGTTATTTCGGTTTTTGTGTTATATTATAATAGTCACTTGGTAAAAAGAAGAAAAAAAAAAGAATCTTGATGTAAAATTATATGATTAGATATATATGATTGTATATTTTTATGGTTCATTTATATTGGATTTCTCCTCTTTTGCATTGAATTCACTTGGAATAAAAATTTAAAAACTTAAATGAGGCACGTGATGCAAAATTATACTCTAATTGAAATCATATTTGGATTATAATTGTAACAATTTTGCAAGATGAAATCTATATTTATATATATCAAAACGCTTAACCATAGAGTTTAATATTGCTATGCTCCTGTTGAGCCACATCAGCGTTACACCAACACCACATCATCAATCTATTTTCAATATTTTCTCTCTCTTATTTTTTAATTTTTTTTTCTCCTTATTAATTTGTCACTTTACAATTACACATTTTCTAACATTTACTTATTTTAACCTTTTTATCTCCCCACTATTCTACACCTTGACCTTACACTTTCTCCATTCTTTCATCTTCATTTTATTTTAACTCTTCTTCTCCCCATTTTTTGACTATAAAAATTTGTTATTTCTCTTCCATTCAATCCATATTTTGCTCATACAAAAAGGTGAGTACTCTCTCTCTCTCTCTCTCTCTCTCTCTCTCTCTCTCTCTCTCTCTCTCTCTCTCTCTATATATATATATATATATATTCTTTATTTTGGTGGATGTTTGATTCTTTAGATTGATATGATTTGGTTATATTTTAATTTAGTATCTTTTTAATTTTATTTTCTTTATTTGTTACATGTTATCCTTTGAAATTATAGAATGATTTACTATTATTCTATTACATAGCATAACTTGGATAATTTGGTGTTTGAAACTATACATTTTTCTTTTAAATATTTTTCTACTCATCTTATTTTATATAATTTTATTATTTGTCTTACATTCTCTTCCAAAAAAGGTGATTCTCTCTCTCTCTCTCTCTCTCTCTCTCTCTCTCTCTCTCTCTCTCTCTCTCAATTATTAATTCTTTCTTGCAATTGTAAATTTAGATTAATGAATTTTTTTGTGTCTCTACTTTTGGATGATACACTTTGGGGGTGTGTTTTTTGAGTTATTTATCACATGTACTCTCTATTTTATAGTTTTGGTTTGAGTTAATTTTTAGATATTTAAGAAGTGAGATGATTATGTATTTTGGATGTCTCTATAAATTATTTGAGTAATATCAATTTTAAATTTGTAATGAGGTTTGACTATCATGATAATCTATTTAAGAGAATGAGAAATTCAAATAATTAATTTTGGAACTTAAAAATTTTAGTTGTAGAAAACATAACACACTAAACAAAAGTTTGAATAAATTAGATCACTTGAAAAAAAAATAGTATTTCTATCTTTCATCTCCAAAAATATAATAGACTAATATCAATTGAATGCACCTAAGGTTTTAAATAATAAAAAAAAAACTCAAAATAATAGAATGATATATTTGTAGAGATGGAGAGATGAAAATAATTAGAAATAATATCTCCAATACGTTTTATAGAATAAAATATATTTAAATTGTTACAAAATAATTGCACTAGTTTAAGATAAAATTGAATAGTATGGAAATTTTCCTTAAAAGAGCATAATTTAGCAGATTTATTTTTTAAGATGCCTATGAATGTTTTGCTAGTGTAACTTTCACGGAATTTATAAGAAAATTTAAACAATTCTTTGTTTTTTCTTTTACTTTGAATGCAAAATAGGATTACTATTTCAAAAATTCCTAACAACTAAATGTAAAATATCAATTAAACAGAAATTCTAACATTAGGATTCCATTCCCTAATATATCCTCAATTCTCTTCCATAAGCTTACTCCCTTCTCTTGAACAATGTACCTCATCTCTTGTGCCAGTTTCAAAGTTCTGAACATCAAACTTAAATATTATGCATGTGCCACCGAAACAAAATTAAATTAATACTAACTTAAATATTTCATATGAACTATTGGCACAATGACTTACGATGAGAAATATATGCCACCAAAACACAATCAATTAAAACTTTTTGTGGGCATTACAATTTGCTTATGATGAGAACTTTGAGAGACTCACCAAAGGAGCTCTTGATGGTCCCTAGTCTGCATCACTCTGTTTAACAATATTGCATAACTTAGAAATCTTTTTGTTTGTTGTAATTTCAGTTGGCTCAGAAGAAAAGTAAAAGAGTTAGCTCATGCTTGACATCCCTTTTTCCTTAAACCATGTGATGATGTAACACATAGTTCTTTACTTATAGCCACCATTTGTAGAAAATATTAGAAAATTGAGGAATACCAAATTAGAATGTGAAATAAAAATATTTTTATCAGATTTTATGAAAGTGCTATTTATCTCGCATACAGACTCACCTACAAATTTTAGAAGTTGCATATAATAGCACGTGTAAAAAGAAAGCAAGTTGAACTACAATAGTTCCACCAGAGCAAGGGTAGCTGCCATAGAAACAGAGACAAACTTTGATCAAATTATCCATTGCTATAGTACATAAGTTATAGTCGCACTCATGCATATATTGAAAGGGTAATTAAGTCCATACAATTAAGTGGTTCTTAAGTAAATAAAACTTCAGAGATATTTGGCACTGCAGTCAAACTTAAGTAAAAAATGTTCAAAAGTAGCAAAAGTATAAAACAGTTACCCATCTGTCTGTGATTAACAACTTAAGATGTGTACCTAAGGTGTTATACTTAAACCCTTTTATTGCTGTACTGTTCTGGCCGGCATGTGCAACGTATCTCCATAACACATACTGAGAAGTGCACATATTTTTAATCTTCATACCAAGATTGAGGTGCTTATCATAGCAAAAAATTATTCCAAGGAAAGCAAAAAATTTGTACTATATTACATAAACCAAAAGCATTCAAAACAACTCCAACCAGAATATATTTCCATTGTAGAAATTTTATTATCCTCGTGAATAATAAAAAAAATGCAGGTAATATTGTTTTCGATAACAATTACATTGAATGCATTAATGACATGGATACTTATGAAAAGTACTTGATGTAGGATATGAATATACAAATGAAGAATGGAAAGTAAAACTACACAAGAACACTAGCTTAGCATCTTACAATCTCCTTTTCCCAATTACTACTTTCTAGAGATTTTTATCAGACTCCCTACACCAAGACAGGCTCAAAGAGCCTTAAATCAACATTAGCTTAGCCCATCTGTGCAGCCCAAAGTAATTAAGAAATTTGAAGTAACAGGCAGAAGAAATTTATTGTATAATTGGTTTATCATGTACCTCCATGCCCTCCCTATATTATTAAGATTGAATGTTGAAGTAAATAGTATAAGATTCATCTCGAAAGCTCAGTAATGGTGCCAGAAGAAAATTCCTCCTTGCCCCTTTAGCCATAAAGCTGATAGGATGATATTCACTGATTCCCTTGTTCAACACAAAGCTAGCAGCAGCCTCATCAAAATCAGTATCTGATGACTCCGATTTGCAACTGAGCTTCGTGCTTGTACCTGAATTATAATCCACACCACTATACACAAAGCAATCCTTGTTGCTTTCCGACTCCAAGGACACCGTTTCAGCCCTTCCATCCAATCCTGCAACCAACCGGAAAACAGAAGATCCACCACTACCAGAAGAGTCTGCAACTGCAAGGTTTTTATCTTTTCCTTGATGCGCTACAACCATCCCTGGAAAATCAAATGGTTCTAGCATGACTGTTCTGCCAATAGCATCTTTAATTGTTGAAACTTCTGCAGGGGATGAGTTATTTAAGATGAGTCTGAAAGTGGCATGAACAGAAGAATTGGTGCCAGGTGCAGGCAATTTTTCCATTGTGATTGATTGGTTTGAATTGGTTAAGACAAAAGTTGTGTCCCCAGACTCTTGGGACAAGGAAACCAGATAAGTATTATAAGCAGCAGGGATTGGAGTTATCCAGTCAGAAAGAGAATTGGCTGACCCAGTTTTGATGTCCCAGTCACCACTGGTATGACCTGATAGTAGATAGGGACCATAAAGTATTGCCTGAAGAGAGGCAAACTCAGGCCGGTCATCTAAAGTTCATTGGAAAGACTGTCAGTAATATATCATCCATAATAATTCTTTTGCTAATCATTTAAAGTATGCTCAGGCTCAGTATATGTAGAAACTGGTCAAGTGCGTTGAAAATACCTTTAATAGCTTCTGTTCTCAAACTAATGGGTAGCTGAAGGGTTATTTTGTCGCCGACCCTCCAATCTCTAGTGACTAATAGGAAATTTCCTGCATCGGGATATGAAAAGTGAAGAAATTATATATATATATATATATATTACTTTAAATTTTGTTAAGTAAAGAAACTCTTTAGTTTGCTCCAAAGGTGCCAGAGAGTAGGGCCAAATGACCTTTTGGCAGAAAGATAAAATTGCATTGACCACTTTTTCATTTGAGAAAACAAAAAAAATATAAAATGAAATACATGATACAGTTGAAAATAAGAATAGTTAAAAGATATGTATAAGTAAAAAAAAAAAAGAAAAAAGGACAGCTGTAGAAATTTGTTGTTTCCTTCTTTTGAAGAAGAGCTAATAGAGGAGAAATTCACACCTGGAGCTGGTAGGTTTAAACTCTGGTCATTTAGTGATGCTTTCGCTCCATCTGTATGTGTCCAACTAGGTATCCGCAAGTTCAAATTAGATGATTGGGCTGCTCCCTGCATATCAGATCCAGTATAAAAGCCTGTTATAGCCTTGGATGTAATGATTCCTTTTGACTGGAGATAAGACTAGAGAAAACAAAAAGAAATATTTAATCTCACATCTATCAAGCCCCTCTTCCCCCCCCCCCCCAAAAAAAAACCCAAAAAAACATCTTACATCTAGTTGGGGTTAGAGAGGTTAGACTAGACATAGTAAAATATGACCATTTCTGTTCCTCTCGTTCTAATATATATCAGAGCATAAAAAGGAAAAATCTTCAGCTTGAATCCTTCAGTTGTAGCTGGATTACCCTTAGCAAATAGAAAGATTTATACACAATAATTTATACCTAAATTACCATGTGCAGCACATAGGATCCTGGCTATCCTACTTAGTACTTTGAAACATTCTGTGTTTTTCAGTCTACACACTCGTACCCTAAGCTCTTAGATCAGATGGTTGAAAGTTCACTTTTGATACGGTATAAATGCTGATTACATTTAGTACTCTTTGTTTGTTTGTTTGTTTTTTTTTAAGTATGAAAAAATTTATTTAAAAAAGACTACTTCATGCGACTCTTTGTAATACTTTATCCTATACTCAAAACCAATTGTCACTGGTCAGGCTGAATGTTTGTCTCCAAGGCACAGATGCATAAGTGCTGGGAAACGTGGCTGGATGTCTGTGTGTGTATACATAAAGTTTCCCAGAACTGTCTTTAGATCTAGGTTTTACTCCCACCAAATCAAGCCTTACCTATGGAGGGCATTTACATTAAAAAAAAAAAAAACAGATATAGTGTGTGATATAAAAAGGACTCATGTTTATTCTTGGTAATTAGCAATTTGAGTATTCCATGTCTAAGTAAGTGAAGTCCAAAGAAAATATAGTCAGTAGTGACATCTTGATTACAATAATCAAAGAGCAAACTAACTTCTATTTGGCTTATAAGAAAATCATAACCATAACAGTACCTCCTTCAAAGTAGGTGTCAATGTCACTCGGAGGTAAGGATCCCATGAACTAACAGCATCAACTTCCTGATTGAGCAAAATTCGTCCAGATTTCCAATCAAGTGAGCTTGATATATACTGTATGATGTAAAGACTAGGAACTTCTCCTTCCTCTTCAAAATATATGGAATCTCCTAACTTTGAGAATGATTCGATTCCTACGGAAGCAGCAGGAAGAAAACACTTGTCAAATGGATAAAGTGCTAAAGAGATACAACATCAATGGTTACCAGGGAACTTTCACCAAAGAGATAAAAGAGTAGAAAATCAGATCAACTTGCTCAGCAGGAATACTACCATATGAAAAAGCAAAACCTCGGATGAAAGAAGTTAAGATTGACAAAAATTGAAGAAAAACTCCTTGGACTTCTATTTTTTAAATCAATAAGTTCAAAATTGACAATCAATTCACACCTGTACCATAGCAACACCAAAAGGAATCATTTTTCGTTCCCCATCCATGGTAGCCACGGGCTTTGGAAACACCACGACCTTGTGGAAGCATGTAAATCATCACTCCAGGCTCTGTTCCTTTTTGAATGCCTAGCACACCATTTGTCAAGGCACGCTCGTAATAGTCCGCGTATGCCATTTCCTTGGTCCACGTAAACAGGTGGCGCGAGACCTACAGAATCAGTAAGACATGGTAATCCATGCATATTCCCAGTTACCATGCTAATATATATCACAAAATTGAGGGCCATACGCAATCACAAATGTGAAATGAGATGCAACTATTTATATTCACTGCTGCTCAAATCAACTTTCAACAGAAAATCCAATGAAAAATTTCATCAAGACCCTAGAGGGGGGAAAAAGCACACCTTCAGCATGTTATAAGTTGTGCATGATTCTTCATTCTCTGTCTGTAGAGTGCTTGCCAATCGCTTTGGGTCTGACCTGCCAGGGGCAAGGGATCAAAGTGAAACACAATCAAAAAAGAGTGAAAAATGTTAGAATTATGTGATTAAATGATTAAGCTCACCATCTCCTAATAGCTTAAGCTTTTGGGAGAATTAATAATTTAATATGGTATTAAAGCAGAAGGTCCTGGGTTTGATCCCTATCTCCTCCACTCTAACTCCCATTTTAAATCCCACATGTTGGGTCTCACCTATTAAAAGGAAGTTTAAGCCCACATGTGAAGGGGAGTATTAGAATTATGTGGTTAAATAATTATCCATTATCTCCTAATAGTTTAAGCTTTTGAAAGAATGGGTGATTTAACCAAAAAAAAAAAAAAAAAAAAAAAAAACTAGCAAATATCATGTGAACAAATGGACACAAGGTTTCAACTGTTTGTATTTTACTCAGTGTAGCATTCAGAGATACTCAGGTAAAGGGAAAGAATTGATATATGAATTACTATTATTACCAGAACTCACTAACTGATGTGCCTCCTGTTGCATAGCTGTGAGAAGAGTTAACAATTTCCATAAAGAACGTCCCTATTGCCTGGAAAACCATATTTTTGAACAAGCATTACAAATATTTGGAGATTAGTTCACAACACATTTGTATCATATAAACGTTCAGATAAACAAAAACTAACCCTATATAGCAATTAAAAGATGAAAATCTTTCAACAACAGAGGTGCAACTGAATAGGGAAGGTGAAAAGCATATCATGATTAAGCATAGGAGCATAAATGAAGCCAGGCTTTACTGAGTATTACTGTTCCAATGATTTATAATTTATTAAAGTAGTTACCTTATAAAGTGGATCACCAGTGATTTCATACCGCTTTTGAGATCCTATAACAATTGGGATGTGTGTATTGGCATGAAAACCAGATATGTCATCAGCCTACAAGAAAAAGAAAAAAAAAATAGTGAAACAATTTTTAGTATGAAAATCAGAACTGAAAACATGGAAACTTGAATATGAATTAATTCAAGAAAAAGAAAAACCCTGAAAACTGTATATGTAAAGTTACTGTAAAATCAATACCATATTCTGAGAAAAAGAAGAATGTATTCAGTAATTCATCGGTAAATTTACCATCCTTTGGCATTTTTTATCAGATATTAGAAGTACTTTTTACATTACCAAATAGGTATAAAGACACAAAATTGAGCACCATATGTGCTACTAATGTCCAGAAGGAAAACCAACAGTAGGCAAGAAATCACAAAATATTTCTGATTACTGTTGTTCAGCTGCACAGGCCAGGGATGGTTGACTCTATATTGCTATGAAATAAGGTAGAAGTGGAACCAAGGAAAGCTCAGGCAGAAAACCCTCCAATTTCAGTGACACCCTTGATCCTATTAATTGGAT
The DNA here is from genome assembly GCA_032878915.1 of Castanopsis chinensis. Taxonomy (NCBI): domain Eukaryota; kingdom Viridiplantae; phylum Streptophyta; class Magnoliopsida; order Fagales; family Fagaceae; genus Castanopsis; species Castanopsis chinensis. The sequence continues at coordinate 3,468,939 of JAVQMG010000084.1, forward strand.
ATTTGGAGCATACATAAAATTGAATCTACTTTTTTTTTCTTGTTCCTTTTTTATAACCATTAATAAGCTATTGACAAGAATAGGCTTTTTCCTGTAATAATTAAGAGTTAATAGACAAGTTTAATGGTTTTATGTTAAAATAGAGTACTAACAAACCACAAGGCAAGCAACAGTTGTACCATTAGACCACAAGGTCACTGATTACAACTCTCAATCTAAATCCTACATCTAACTATTCTTGCATTATGTATATGCTATTTGTATCAGAGATAGCTTTCTCCAAGGTAACAAAGTCTTGGCTTCCTGCTTGGAAATGTTATATGCCAAAACGTAGTAAGAACAACTCCACTAATGACAAATTCAAAGTTCAGAGTGTTCCTAATAGTGTTTCAGACTTTCAGTCCTTTCAGTACAAAAGCAACAGTTTGAAAAGTTGGGAACACTACTTTGTTTCCTCCAAAGGAAAAGTGATTACTTGTCTGTCTAATGTTTACCACAGAGAGAGAGAGAGAGAGAGAGAGAGAGAGAGAGAGAGAGAGAAATCTTTGAAAATCCAAAAAATAAACCTAGAGTCAGTGAACAGAAAATAATGCTTACCTCTACTGCAAGTATTCCTAGAAAGCATGGTTTGTCAAAAAGGTGAGCCAACACCAAATGCTTTGGATCTCCCTGCACATAGTAATATGAAAGGCTTACATCAAAACCCAAAGTTCACAATGATAAGAGTACCTTGCGGACCTACAGTGACAACATTGTGCCAAAAACTTTAGAAAACATAATCAACTAAAACATGTTACCACTTACCACCATTCAAAGCATATAAGGCCTGCCTCTCATGTAATGAAGCTAAATATCCAAAGGCTCAGGATTGTTTGTAATAAAATAAAATAAAACAAAGGCTCAGATTCTATAACAATTGCAAATTCATATGGTTTCATAGATTTTTTAATTAGTACAGAATAAAGGCATAAGGTACATATGATTGAACAAGACTTCTGGAATAGCACACTTAATATAAGTTTCAATTGCTTACCAATCTGGTCACTTCTGCAGATATATATGTCAACCCAGTTCAGGAAATGATTAGTATCACTAGAGTAAATTGAAGTATCAAGGTGAGGAGCTAACAGAACTACTTAGATAAGTTCACATACCGTTATGGCGTATAACTTGTAAAGGACATCATTCATGCCACCAGTTTCTTCATTAAGTGACAGATAGTGCCTTTCTAAACTGTGATTTGATATCACATTCTGAACACGGTTGTAAAAATAATCGACCATCCATGTCACCATTTTTAAAGCTTGAGAATTACCAGCAAATGTATGTTGATCAAGTAGGCCAGCTAAGATCTGTCAAAGTATAGAAGTTAAAAACTAATTGCATAGCTTGTTGTGGCCAAATAAATCAAATCCATTTTGTAGAACAATTGAAGTAGGATCTACCTTGTGGATAGTGTAATATGGAGCCCAAACAGGTTTTATAGCTTCAAAACGATCAAATTGCTCAGACGGGAAAGCAGAAAGGTATCCTGTACCCATTTTCTCCTGACATTCAGATAAAGCGGATACTACTGCTGACATTTTCTGTTTGAGAGCATCATTGTGAGTGCTAGCCCACATTAGTGCAGATGCACTCAAGTAATGTCCTTCAAGAAAACAGAACCTGCTAATCAGTATAACCATAGTGACTAAATTTCAAGCCTAAAATTGACTAAAACATCATTCCACTTGGTTGAAAGCAGTTTAGAAGACTGATGCTCATGAACAGGGATATAGAGGAACTAAGAATATAAAAAACAATATTGTCTAAACTATCGAATGAAATGAACTCATATATGATATTGTATCAGAAAAAGGAAAAAAATGAAACTAAACAGGGTGACCTGAGTAAAGTGATGTTCAGTCATTGCACTTTTTAGACTTTTTTGGTTTCTTTCTTGAACTTCCTTGCATTTATGGTCATCTAATTATTTTATTCATGCAGGAAAGAAAGAGAATCTAAGAAAGACTCAATGGCTTTGCATAGAAAACAAGAATACAATATGATTAAATAAACAGAACAGGAAGTACAGAAGTCATGATTGACAAGATTAATAAACTAAACTAACCTACAAAATGGCCCCGAAGCTCACAATCTGGTTTCTCCCAGCCCCCATATGCATTGCCAGGTGTTGGCAATCCAGCTGTCTTCCTAAAGCTCCAAACCAACCTATCCTCATCCAACAGCAATAGGTATTCCAAATTTGTTTGCTGTGCTCTTCCATGCATTGAATTTGAGTCCAATCTCACATCATGCAACGAAACTTCCTTAAGAAAATCTCCAGAAAACTTAAAGCCACCTTGATTTTTCATTTTCCGATACATCATTGCCCAACTGTATTCATCTTCTTCCCTCAAAACCTTTCTTGGTAGCAAATTAGACCACGCAGAATCATCGGTTGGTATCAAATGGTAGTGTGAAAACATCTCTTCCTTCCATGTTTCATTATTGGATGAAAGGAGCTCATATCGAAGACTATGTGATGACAGTTGAGTAGGAATGTTTGTACACTCCTTACTCATTGCACAACCACATAGCAAAGAGACTAAAAGTAAAAGCACAACTAACATTTCAAAGAACAGAAACCCCTTCATCTTTTTAAACTCAGACTAAAAATACCTCAAATTTTAGTCCAGAAATGACCAAATAAACAATTCGAGTTCAAATAAAACTAACGAGAAGTCAATCATACATTTTATCGAATACCCAGAAAGCAAAAACCTTAAATTTGGATGAATTCAACATTAACAAAGATCAAAACAGACAAAACCAGACAGTATGAGTTCAAAACCAACTGAAGAGAATCAAAGCATTCACTTTGGACCAAAACCCAGAATAGAAAACCCTCAATTCAATGAACCCTGTAAGAAAAACTACACGTTTTTACTTCAAATCCAACTAAACAGAATGAAAGCTGTCATTTTTATCAATAACCCAGAACACAAAAAAAAAAAATTCCTGTGAAGCACCACAGTCCAAAACACACGTCGAACTCTAATTCACTCCATAGAAAAGGAATCACAGGCAAATCTTAAATAGTGAAGAAAAAAAGCACAAGCACATGTGAAGCCAGGTATTATACGTACACACCCACAAAGTGACCAACTAGTCATCAAGGTAAAAGTCCAAAGACTTCGTCCAAACTATACCCACAAAAATACCCATCTCGTGCAAGCTAAGAATTGGTTTCTTGTCAAGTAAAAAAGTGAATATATTAACTGAAGCAATACACAAAACTCACTACCACCAATAATTCAAGACAATTACAAAAAGTTACCAGAAAGAGTTTTCTTTTTTGTGTGTACAAAGAAAGAACAGAGACAGCTAAGCATCACGGATATGTTGTCATTTTTTGCGGTTGTGTAGCTTTGACTGTAAGAGAGAGAGAGAGAGAGAGAGAGAGAGAGCGCGCGCGCGAGTTCGGGATTTTCCACTTTCTGGGGGTGAGAATTTGAAGAAATCGCTGTCAAAATCTACCTGCTTTGCTGAAAAATCGAGCCGTTGGATTCTTTATCCTCTTTTATTTTTTGGGAAAAAATACTAAATTACTATTTTCTTTTAATTATTAGAGAGTTAGTAAATTTTAATTTTAACTGCTTAGTTGGAAATACTAAGAATTGTGGCGTTCAGGTTAAAAAAAAAAATATGTATCATTGTAAATTTCTTTAAAAAAAAATTTTTCCCTCTCTTTGTATGTTAAAAATACTTAATATTTTCAAAAGAAAATATAGTAGTTAATCTCACGTTAGAAAATTAGTGTTAGTTTATGGAATCTAACTTACTGCTCATTTTCAAAAGAAATAAAAACTTGTATATTCATCTAATTAATTAAATATTATCATTATTAACTTATTAATGCTACCATTATTAATTAATAGTAGTATTTAATTAATTAGGTGAACACGTGACAAGTTTTTATTGGTGGAGTATACAGTGGAGCAGGAAAAGTGGGACAGAAGATTTTGACTCGAGTTTATGAGGTTTAAAATTTGTGTTGTGTATCCAAAAGTTAGACCCTTTTAAATATACACTACTATGAGTTTCTTTAAAAATTTTCTAAATTTAAGAAAGCCTAATAACTCCGCAAAATATCAAAGATATTTTTAGAGCACCTTTATTTTGACTTATGATGAGTAGGCATAATCAATTATTTCTTTCTTTTTTTTTCATTTTATTTTAACATATACTATAGTGAGTTAGACATCTTAGTTTGTTGTGAGATAAAAACTTCGAAAATTTTACATATTTTAAAGATAATTATATTTCTTAAAAAAACAAATTAAATTCAATTAAGTTATTCTGTCATTTTTTCTCAAAACAAAATTATAGGGGGCCAAGGACCGAGGATGAAGATCAAGAGTCGAAAGAGATATTAGTGGGGATGAGGGCCGAGGACCTGAGGACAAAGGTTGCATGGAAAAGTACAAAGAGTAGACTAGTGATATATGGTAGAGAGAGAGAAAATATCTGGTTTGAGAGTAGACAACCTGTGGACTCCGCATTGAATGCTCTGCACCTAGTTTTCTAGCCACATTAAATGATGAACAACAGCTTTATCAGCTGCATTGATGTGGAGGTGACCTGAACAGTACAAATCACAGCTAGGCAGTTTCTTTCCACCACCTTCTACAAGCAATCAGACAAGTGTCAATGTGAGAAAGGGGTTAGGTGGGAGATTGACGTTGGAGATGCAAAGAGGAAAGAGTATAGACAGGGATGAAAGAGGCTAGTGTGGGGGGCGGGGGGCGGGGGTGATGAACACGACTCTTGAGAATTGGTTGAACAATAATATGTGAATGTAATAGATTCCTCATTGGGAAAGCCAGTGGAAGAGTGTTTCTTACTCCTTTTATTTTGAATGTAATCCTCAGGACTGGGACATAGCTTTGGGTGATTGGATCCACTTCTTGTTTTAGGTGGGCTATAATTCCTTACGTGATTTTTAGTCCTTACAAAAATCAATAGAGTTATATGTTCAAAAGGATAATAATGATGATGATTACGCGGTATAATTTTTTTCCCTGATTTTTCCTTTCCATATTAGTTATGATGACATTTTTTTTTTTTAACAAGTTAATTTTTTATTCTAAGGAGAGGGGAGGAGAGACTACACCAATACATATTTGCTAGGTATTTTGCTATCAATCCCAATCAATTATCTCACAACAAATCATATCATAATTAACAAGATTGACTCGGTTGGTTTTAACCTCCCCCAAAAAAATTAAAAATTAAAAATTGAGATATAAAATTTGTAGGTTGTCTTCAAAGTGACTATTTTATAATAGTGGCATCATGATGGGGAATTTTGTTTCTACCTTGGACAAACAAACAAAAAAAAAATTATTCACAGTAAGGAAATTCATAACTCACAAGTGATAGTAGATTGATATTCATTGGAAGACCTTTCTTTTGCCCCCATTAACATGAATCTAACCTATCTTCCACATTCTTATACTTTGATTTCGTAATATAAAATGTCTATGGTGGCTATACCATAGGGATTTTCCATTAAATTTGCAATTGGAAGTGCAATGCCAATAAACCCAATTTTTAAATTTATAAAATACTGAAGTCTATATAAATATAATAATAACATGCGATGATGCAAAGAGCCAAATCCTTCGGTGCACAAAATAATTGTCATTAAAAAATAGAGCTGCTGGAAGCAAACCATGTTCTTAAGGCGAGTAGTGGGAACTACTATATTATATATTGATTAACATTTTCTGTCTTCGATTTTTCAGATATTGTATTGAGATGGGATGCTTATACCAAAAAAAAATTCGCATAGAAGTTTGTTTTAATCAGAAAAAAAAAAAAAATCCAGGGGGCTTGTATCCCTACATTAAGCATTTGTTATCATCTCTTTGGAAACAAAGTTTTTGTTTTATCTCTTACTAAACTATATATGTGGCTTTCCATGGTGGGATTAATTTACAGGAATATAAATTATAGGAGAGTATTTGATAGAATATAAATGATGGGTCCTCTTTACTGTGTGCACAAGTATGGTTGCCATTTGTCTTGGTGAATATTTCAAGGGATATATAGTAGGAGATTATAAAGATTAAAGAAAAATGATATGATTTAATTGCATGATAATTTTTTTTTATACCAAGCTTTGTTACCTCGAGTTCATCTATCCCTTATTGTAAGCCAAGAAAAAAAAAATAGTTATACAGTAATACAAAAAATAGTTACCTTTTTGAATCTTCATCTTTAGTTATATTGTCCTCTAAATAAGATATTTAAAGTTGCTCAATAACTGATTCTTCTTTTGGATAAAACTTAAAAATAATATCTTCCTGTATGCTGAGCACAAGATAACAAAATATGGTGGTAGGTGTATACTGCTATCTTTGTTAGAATTGATTGGTAGTCTTGAAGAGTTCTATTCTATTAGGAGCATATGGAACACCCAACCACAAGTTTCTTTCAACTTTGGTATTTTTGTTCTAGTGAATAATGCTAAGATAACAATTTTTTTTCCAATTTTTAGAGAGAGAGAGAGAGATTCTTGTCGAAGAATTTTTATATATCTACTATTCTATAAAATAATCGGGGGACTTTGTTATCACATCGACTCTTCATTCCATCAAATGTGATATTTTATAGAGTAAATTCCACTAATATGTCTTGAGGTTTGGGTTAATACCAACTTGGTCCAAGACATTCCAAAATTGATCAATTTGGTTCATTAAAACTATTTAGTCCCTAAACACCACTAAACAATGTTAACTTTCGTTAGTTTCTCTCTCTTCTCTCTATCCCTCTCTGTTACTCTTCCCTCTTCACTCCTCCCTTACTCTCTCTTTCTTTCCTCAAATCAGTCACAACCACTCAGATTAACTACAACAACCGCCACAACACAATTTTAATACCCATACCAAAACCCAGCCAAATCTACCACAATAATATCCAAATCCTCCAACACATAGAAAACTCACCGCCACATCAAAACCCAAAACCACCCCTACTGCAAATCCATTCCATATTGGGACCCGCCACTACCATCACCATCACCAGCCACTAAACCTAGCAACCACCTCTAGCCACAAAACCCAATGACCACTGCCAGTAACAAAACCCACCCCAAACCTTAGGATATATTAGTGGGATTTACCCTATTTTCTATTTTATCAATCAAACTATTTAAAACCTCCTTCTAGTCTCTTATTTGAGATCTCTAAGTCAACGACTCAACAACTATACACCTATTTGTTTTACATTATTATTTATCTCATTTATAGTACACCTATTTGTTTTACATTATTACCTATCTTATTTATAGTACACCTTTTTTTTTTTTTTACGTAGTTATCTATCTTATTTATAGTACACCTATTTGTTTTACATTATTATTATCAATACACCTATTTGTTTTACATTATTATCTATCTTATTTATAGTTATTGACATAGACACTAATTTAGCTTCTAAATATTGATTCGATTGATAATTTAATTTTATCTTTTTTTTACTTTTATTTTAACTAAATGACAAGAGTGGATACTTTCATTAATTTCCACCACCTATTCTTATTTTTTTTCAGCCAAAAAAAAAAAAAAAAAAAAGAGGATAGGCACACTCTAGAAAGTGTCTACAACATTATACATCTGTTTACAGGCCATTACCAAAGAAAGAAAATATCAACTCTACTGTTCCATGACTTCCATCACAAGTGGCCACGGATTGGGAATAAGGTAGTATGACATTTTGCTGTCAATCATAGCAACAAGAGCAATGTACCTAGTTAGAAAAACCTGCACATTATTTTGTCACTACTTGCCTTATTCAAAAGGCTGTGTCACTTTGTGCTGGACCATATTTCCAACTCTACAACCGACGAGATCATCACAACTAGAATTAGGGGCTTTTTGGGATCCGCAAATTTTGATGAAATTAAAAAAATTTTTATTGTACGATAGATAAAAGTAAAAATTAGTTGAAATAGTACAATGAGACTCATAAATAGTAGCAAAAATAAACTAACGCTCCGTTTGTTTTGATAAAAAATCTTGTGTAAAGATAATTTTCTTTATTTTTTAATATTTGGTAGCATAAAAAAAAAATGAGTCAAAGGAAAATTATCTTTGGTCAACATAAAAAGTATGGCTTATTTTTAAAGATTGTTTTTTATTAAATTTTTTTTGGAAAATAACTTTATCTCGCAGTAAGCTAAATAAGAGAAGTTAGGAGATTGTTTTTTAACTCATTCAATGTTACTACCAAACATTGAAAAATGAGATAAATTTATAGAAAATGCTTCTTGGAAAATAACTCATTTTTTAAGAAAACATCATTGTTGAAACAAACAAAGCGTAAATAGTAAAATAAGTTAACAAAAATAATCTTTGTCAAACAGACGCTAAATACTGAACCCAGAAAAAATCCAAATAATGCTTGAGTTCTTTACGTTTGGTTAATTTGCTGGGAAAATAGTATGTAACTTGAAATTAAGGTTGGGGTTGTGTATCAGTAGTGCCCAGAAAGTGGCGGCATATATTGATGATAATGATATTGCAAAGATGGTGGTCCATTAAAGATCAAATTGACTTCTCTTTAGAATTTAGGATCCATTTGATTGGAAAAGTGAAAAAATGGAATGATGAAAAATAAGTGGGAGGACTAAAAAGATTTGGTTTTCCATCATGGGTGTTTGGTTGGAAGGGTAGAAAAGTAGGACGGTGGGAAACTTTTTTGTTTGGTTAGAGAAAAAAAGGGAGATGAAAAATGTAGTTTATATAAATTGACTATTATGTCTTTATTATATAATATATAAGAAATAAATATATTTACACTCATTAAATAATATAAAAATTAACACAAATACATATATACTTATATTACTTTTCTTTATTATTATATATAATTTTAAATTTATGGGCAACAAAAATTGATTATATAGACTTTATCCACATGACCATACGTAGACTAGGAAGATATTTAAAAATAAAAAACTTTATTCACATGGGCATAGGAGTAGGTGAGTGCAATAAAGTGAGGGTATTTTTGTAAATTACACCATTCAGCATCTTTTCCTCTTTATTTTCCTCCCAAATTGGAAGGGTAAAAAAAATGTGGGCCCGAAGGAATTATTTTTCTCCCCATTTTATGTCTCTTTTATTTTCTCTCCTGAACCAAACTGTGGAAAATGCCATTTTTCACCTTATTTTTTTCTCCCTAGTCCCTGTTTTCTATTATCTCTGTTTTCACCCCAACCAAACATACCCTTAGGGTCCGTTTGGTTGGAGGAGTGGAAAAGTGGGAGGATAGAAAATAGTGGGAGAGTGGAAAAGTGGGAGGATAGAAAAGATTTTATTTTCTCTCCTATTTGTTTGGTTGGGAGTGAAAAAGTGGAGGGATGGAAAAAATGGGTTTGAATAAATTTACTCATATACCCTTAATAAAGAATGATACCCAATTAAAACAAAAAAGTGACAAATAATCCACAAAAAAAATCACCCAAATTTATTAAAAAAATAAAAATCTTGTCAAAATAAAATCACAACTAGTTAAAAAAAAAACTATCACGCCCAAGCCTAGAAAATCAAAAGAAGAAAAAAAGAATAGGAAAAAAAAGAAAAAGAAAGGCACCGTAGCCCAAGTTAAAAAAAAAAAAAAAAAAAAAAAAAAAGAAAGAAAGAGGAAGGCAACGTAGCTGCCCAGAAAGAAGAAGAAAAAAAAAAAAAAAAAGCAAAGCAACGTTAGTAAGAAAAGAAAAGAAAAGAAAATAAATGTGTGTGGGCATTTTTGTCATTCAAGAAAAAATTTATCCTCAATCAGTTTTCTCTCCATTTTGGAGAGAAAACATTTTGGTGGGCCAGGGGAGAAAATACCTGGGCCCCACCATTTATTTTCCTTCCTCTCCACCCAACCAAACACACCCCAAAAAAGATTTCTCTCCTATTTTCTCTCCAAAGTTTTCCATCCTCCCTGTTTCACCTCCAAACAAACACACCCTTAATGTAGAGGAATATGATTTGGCTCTGTCAAAAAGAGTAATGCTAATTCTTTTAAAGTTCACTATAGTATATACCTCATTAAATAGGTGGTGGTGCAAGAACAGCTTTGTTATTTCATGGGAAGAATGAGAAAAAGTGAAAACTTTTTCATGATTTTCTTTTTCTTCCTTTTTCCAAATATTTTAAGGAACCAAAGGAATGTTAATAATTTAACTTTCCCTCATCTTCAATGCCCTTTTTGAACTTTTTATTAAGTTAAAGATCCTTTAAGCTTTATAGGCACCTCTAGGTCACGAGAAATATGGTGGTTGAGTATAATTTTTTATCCTACAGTGTTATTATTATAGACTAGCACGTAAACATGGTTACTAGTGCCGTTTATATAAAGAAAAACAATGACACAGCCTAAATAACTAACAAATCCTATCAATTAGTAATGCATTTCCAAGTCCTAAGTCCCAACCTTTGAAGAGGGCGAAATTCACGCGCATAAATGTTCCCTAAAATGATCTAATCTAATATACAAGTATAAAAACAAAAATACTCCTCTTGCCTGTCTCAATCGAAGTGTGTGTATAAAGTATAAACATAACAAACATACACACATATCACGGGGCTGCTTTAAAATGTTCGTAGTGAAGGGAAAATAGAGCATGTGTGTCCATTTACACACTGAAGTTGAATTTTCAAGTTTGAAATTCAATTGTTTTGGGAGTGTGTAAACGCACACACGATGTGTGCAACAAGCACTTCCCATGTTCGAATACTTTCCTTCTACTCATATGTTTATGGAAATCTCAATCTCAAGTTTAAAATTCAGTTGTTTTTAGAACATGTAAACACACAATGTTTGCAACAAACACTGCTCATGTTTAAATACTTTCCTTCTGCTCGTATGTTTAGGGAAATCTCAGTTGCACCAAGCAAAAGAATTCAAATAAAGTGAGTAAATAAAAAAAGGAAAACCCAATTACTCTATTCCGGTTCAAGCTAAATTGGTCATTATTGAAATGGAGCATTGTCATGATTTTAATATTTGAAACAAATACATATTTTTCAGAATTTATTTATTATTTTTTTTTTTAGGGTCTTTTTATAGGTATGTGAAAATGAAATTTGGTCGAATGTTAAAGCCACTCATTATTAATGATGACCCAATCTCGATTGATAGACGATATGCCTTTGAACAAAATGGAAGACAATAAAGATTCAATTTTCATGACTCTTTGTAGATAGTTGGATTGCCTTACAATGATGTGCCTTTACAATTATGCTATACAATTGTCTCTTTATCATATAATGAAAGTTTTTGAGCATTGGTTTTTCATTCAAGATACACATTCTAATGCCCTTAATAAATAAGAGTGATTGGTTTTTCTCTTTTTTAAAATACAATTTAATTTGAAGTTATAGCCTTATTTCATGATAATTTTTAATTTTATTACCATCAAGCAATTCACGCTAGAAAGAAAGTATATCATGAGACCTTCTCAAGGATCTGCACCTCTCTCATACTTGGTGTGCTTCACTCATCTATGAGATCCACATGTTGTAAGAGGAGCACTCCATGATACAGTTTGATAAGATAATTGTCCAAACAAAAACATCAATAGATTCATTTTTTGTATAAATAAAATTTGATTCCAGGTTTTTTTTGTTAGATGATAGATATTTTATGATGGAGCTAATTATTATTACTAGTTGTGAAAGACAACTTCAAAAGATGCAAATGACTTCAATTAGACATTGATATTATCTTGAAGCAAAGGGTTCTATTATGCATACGTATGCAACCTTATCTAGATATATACTAGGCCTAAAAAGAGTACATGTGCTTAATTATTTGCTTGTTTGTGGACAAGAATATTGGCAAATTTAGTAAAATTGGTTCTCATACACATTTAGAATTAAGCAACAAGACCTTACGTACAAGTGGGAATTAAGTTACCAAGTGGGGGCAAATAGATACAAAATGGAAAAGTTCTCTTCTAAGACAAGTAGACATATTGAAACAAATTCTAGGAGTAGTCCTTCCAAGCATTCTGACAAAGAATATTGGTGTTTTTTTTTTTTGCTAAAGTACAAGAATATTGAATCATTGATAGAAAGGGTTATGGAGTTTGAAACATGATGTGTAGTGCAAACAAATGTGTGAAGGTAACGCGTTAACATCGAGATAGCTAGCTAGGAAGGATGAATAGTTAAGGAGTGATAATGATATTGCTTTAGCATTACTATAGGAAGAGTGCAAAGGTTGAAGTGGTAGGTTATGTGCTTGACATTCGTTCACAGGGCAAGAGACTCTCTCACTCACACTCATCACCATCCCTTTCATATTTGTCTTTTCATTATTGTTTAGTTGTCGTGTAAGGCAAATTGTGAATGAAGAAGCAAACAGGACCAAAAAGATTTGTCTTAACTTCAGAGTTCAGTAGTGTTAGAAGTGCATGGGTATTACAAATTGCAAGTAGATAATTACAGTTAACATTTTTTGGACACGAAGAAACTAAATTTGAAGTAAAGATATTTGACCCAAATGTGCAGTAACCTTTTTTAGTCACAAAATCATAACCAAACTACTTATCTCTATATATATATATTAATAGGTAAAGCTAAGAGAAAAACTAATTAGATTTCAAATTAGATTCTTATTGTTGTCTAATTTTGCACCAATTGTTTTATCTATATGTTTTTTAAAAATTTCTAGGTGAGTTAATGTTGCCTATAATCCAACACCAATTCCAAATTAGATTCTTCAAGATTATTTGATGCTGCTGTGTTCAAGACTCTTAATCTTTGGAATCGTTATTCGTGACTGGTGTGGAGAAATGCCATGTCCATGCCAATTTATGCGACAGTTGCTGACTTATGATGTTTTTAAAAATTTCTATGTTAGTTCGAAATGTTCGGTGCATTAAAGGAAAGCCCGGTGTTGAATTCGTATGGAGACATAGTGGATGATATCCATTTTGGTCTCTGTTTTTCAATCTTTCCAATTTATCCATGTCCAACGGTCGTGTAACCATGCGTTAGCTAAGAAAGCCAAAGGTTTAGTGGAACCTCAAGTATGGTTGGAATTCCTGCCCATGTTTTTGTATATGGCTGGCTTCTCAAAAAAAATAAAATAAAATAAAATAAAATAAAATAAAATAAAATAAAATAAATTTATAATATTAAAAAGAAAAAAAGAATAAAACTCATATATATATTTATGACTTAAACAAGGTTTAATTTGAATCTATATATGTGTAATTGTGTTGTTTTTAATTGTACTATGCATATGCACATATTATACACTAGTAAATATAAAGTATACTCAATCCACTAATTAATTAAATATATTCTGAGTTATTTCCATGAAAAACACCACAAATTTTAATTTTGACACTAATGATTAATCATGTTATGATTACAAAACAAAAGCAATATGTTAGACTAAAATCATTGTTTATTAAACTATCTAATAACCTAACCATATGGAGAGATGACCTAATAATAAAAAGCCTTTGTAATCCATTAACCAACCCACCCTACAAGTCTAAAGGTACGTTTGGTAAACTGAATAGGAATTACGACAGGAATTGTAATGAAATAACTAAACCTGTTCAATAGTTTGGTTGTGAGTTATAACATTAGAATGAAACTTAATTTTATTTTAGAAAATTTCTTACTCATACAATTATACCTCCTTAAAAATTGTTATTTTTAAATTTAAGAGAAATATGTGTTGTTTTTTATGATTTTTTTTATTTTTATAATTGTTACATGTATATTGAAAGTTTGTTTATTTAGAAATATATTAAGTTTTGAAATTATTGCATTTACTAAGAAATAGTTAATACAACATTTTAAAGAGGATTAGTTATTTCTCATTTTGAAGAATAGCTATTCATAAAGAATGATGATTTCTTATAATAAAACATAACCAAACTAAAGAATTAATAAATCATAAGAATAACTATTACATTACAATGTCTATTATAATCTATCAAACATGCCCTAAGAATCGTAAACTTGTAGTCCTTTAAATTCGAGTAATGTCAAGTTCTATTGGTGCCCATGTGGCTGCACACCATAACACACATAAGTTAAGGTGGTGGGCAGGAAATGCCCACACCTGCTGGCCCATTTTCTGTCATTAATAAATAACAATTAAAAAAAGAAAAGCCCTGGACAATCTGGGGCTCGGGTTCGTTCCTCGCTTCTGGTAGTATAGGCCCAAATGGCACTACGGAAAGGGAAATTACCTAGCTCCCTTACCTAGGCAGAAGAAAAAGTTGCCTCCTCACAGTGACAAATATCAAAAAATTATAAGTAACTAAAAAATGTACAATCCCTCCGACAACACTTCTATCCTTTTCCATTTCTTTTTGCTGCAGATCTTACAAGGGACTGACTCACATCGTCACACTACTTAATCTGTCCGGATTGCTCATGAGGTATTTCTTACGGCATTACCTCAACATTAAAGTCCTGAAAGTCGAAGGCAAGTGCAAAATGCACATATTTCATTTTCTCAAACTGTGTTGTAAATTGACCATTAAAAATGTTAGACGCATTTAAGCTCAATAGTAATACAAACTCCCAGAGAAGTGGATAAAATAAACTACCTCGAAGAAGATACACAAAAACTAACAGTAGTAGAATGCTAAGCCTCTAGAGTTGCATTGTTACTGAAATTAAGCCCCTTCCCCCACTTGAGAGAGAAAAAACAAAATTAGTATATGCTAAATTCATATCGATGCAAAATTTTACAGAATGTGAAAACATTGATTCGAAACATTACAAATTGCAAACGTCAAACCCTAATATCTATTGCGCATCATAACATTCCCTTAGTCTCTCCTCCTCCGCTTCCTGTGTCTGTCTTCCCTTTCACTCTCATCTGAACTTGATGGATCCGATTCTGAACTAGCTGACCCCGTAACCGAACTACCAGAACTATCAGATTCGTCATCTGATTCGGATTCTGATGCTGCTTGTTCTTGTTGCATAATAAGGCGTGGCATATTCTTCAAGTACTCACGTAGGTTTTCAGTGATGCCACCAAGTCCAATGGATGTGAAGAAATTAATTGAAAACCGTGTGTTCTTGGGATTATCCCTTGGGAAGATAGATTCAAAGGAATCCTGCATTGTGGGATCGTTAAGACGCTCATTCAGCAGACGGATGCCCAGATGCTCTGACAATTCCTGCAACAGAAACAACACAACAGTGAATACAACAGCTTCCAGAAGAAATGCTAGGGAGAAACCAAAACTAGAGGGGAAAAAATTGATGTCGCTTCTATACCTGGAATAAAATCTTAATAAATATACGAGATGAAGAAGTGGTGTCCTCCTCCGTTAGGCGAATATAGGCTAAAACATGCCAAGGCAAAGCATCTGTGCCGAGTAAATGAGCAAAAAACTTTGCTACATTACGCAACTTATTTGTTTCAAGCCGGTGAATCATGGAATATTGTTGGACAAAGCATTTGTCAAAATTTTCCTGATAAACTTTGTTGATCATGCAGAATCGCTGCCCCAAAAGACCATAATACCGGAGGTAAGTTCTCTCCTGACTACAGCATTCCAAGAGCATAATGTTCAACTCCATCTGCATAAGCCACAAAGACAACTGTAAGTCTTCAAGTAATACAGAATTTGATTCAAGAATTTTTCTTTAAAATAAATTATGCTAATATATTATTATTATTAAGCTTTAAGTTGTATTATTGTAAGATTTTTTCTTTTATTATTTTAAGCATTCAATTTTAGGAGTTATCGAATTCTTCTAGCCAAACTCAACTCCTTGTCAGGTCTCAATTAGCTGAGCCTAAGCAGCAAGAAGCTAAGCTTGGGCTCTCTGTGGCTTGTCTCTCTACACCCCTAATAGTGACTTAAGTACCCAAGGGAAATAATCTAAGCACCAAGGCAAGTTAGAACATGAAACCACTAATGAATTCTAATCACTTAGGGGGTGGGGGCTAAAAAAACAAAAAGCTAAGAATAAAGAAAAAAAAAATGTTTGATACTGTCATGTAATAACATCTAGCAATCTGAAATGTTAAGAGTATGTATAGTGAATCTAATCCATCTTGTTTATTCGTTCATTGTTCATTGATTCACTTGATAGCAAAGGGGAGTAAAGGGTGTCTTTATGCTGGACAGGAGACTCAGAAACAATGATTCCTAGCCAAGTACCAATAACTTGCAGAGACTCAGCGAATTGTGAACAAATATTCATTATTTATCTATCTTTCCCTACTTCATCTTAATCAAGGAGATACTAAATAAGGAGACTTCGATCTTACAGCACATACCTCTTGACCTGGCTCTAGTTTAATTTTCAGGAGCTTATGACCTGCCTCCTCAAAATCTACACTGGACATAATTGTTAGATAGATTGTCCTCCGAAGATTTACAAGATTTGTCTCTGTTTCATCCCTTATTTTCATCTGCTCCTCATCCTCTTCCTCATCATCATCCTCATCCTCATCATCATCATCATCATCATCATCTGAAGCTGCATCTGAACCTTCTTCATCCTCAGACTCATCACCCAAAATGGTTTTCTTCAACTCTTCATAACGCTTCTCATTCTCAAGAAAATTAGGATCTGGCTTGAATATATCTGACAAGGAGAAAGAAAAATATAAATCAATACATAAACATTGCTAGAACAATCAAGAAGCAGAAGATAGCTCAGCATAATGCCATACCAAGGGCAATCTCTGGATCTATTTCCTCTTGGAGAGAGATCTCATGGGTTATCTGATCTTCCTGCTCTACAAGGTCCAGATCTGGACGAACAGCTGGGTACCCCTGCAAACGAATAAATCACAGAGGGTATCTTAATTCTAACTCTCCTTGGACATTAATAGTCTCTTTTTTTTTTTTTGCTAGGTAAATAGGGGGGAGGGGGGCTGATTGGGGTTCAAACCCAGTGCCCAAGCACCACAAGAGGTTCTGGAACCACTGGGATATCCCTCAAACCCCTGGACTATAATAGTAGTCTGTCATACCATAATTCTAAAAAAGAAGGGAGGGAAAAAAAACATACCTGAAACTTGGCTTTTCTTATCGCAAATAGCCCTTCTATCAGAAATTGAACCCTTTTGTCTATTTCACCTTCATGAAGAATCCCACGGAAACGCTCAAATATTCCTGTAGAAGTGTAAACCTTGAGTACACTGTACAGTAACTAAAATATATTCCAGTAAAAATAAAAGAAAGAGGATAGAAACATTATAACATATAATCTCATGGAAAAAATTGATTGCCAAGCATAGAACATAATGAACCAAAAGTTTGACATAGCTAAACACGTAAATAATCAAAAGAAACTCTCTACTTGTCTTTCATAATATAAGTACTACAAAAGTAAACAAATTTTGAGTACTAAACAATATTTTCAAACACTAACCATTTAACACCAGGCCACCATCCAAGGTTACATATATGCCACAGCCATGAGTGGCACTATTCCAGATACCATGTTTCTATATTGTCAAGACAATTGTTAACTTAGTGCTATCATAGATAACAAAGGATGACAACTTCCCAGTGGAACCTAAGACATCTCACTAATCAGAAAACACTGGTTCAGTCAATATTAAATTCAAGTCAGATAGGGATCAGAATAGGCACAGGGTTTTGATCCCAAGGTTTGTTTGGATACCGCTTATTGTTGAAAACTAAAAACTGAAAACTGAAAACACTGTAGCAAAATAATTTTTAAATGTGTGAATAGTACCTTAGGACCACTAAAAAAACGTGTTCGTTGGGAAACACGCAAAACGCGCTTCCCAAACTCACACCCAATCTGATTTGAAATAGGGATCATAATATTTATTTGACTTTTTTAAATCTATATCCTTGTCAGTAATTCTACAAAATACTAAAAAAATTAAAAAAAAAACCAGATACATCCCACATTTAGGCATGATTACAACCTCCCCTTGTAATGAACTGTCCTATCACTTAGGAGCTGTGGACTTTGATATTCTGCCCAGCCGAAGTTAGTTGGGTTAGGCCTAATTTGATAATAGTTTGTTAGCCTCTTGGAAGGGGAAATTTGAATGTCTTATGTGTCCTGGGGAAAGGAATATGCACATTTTTGAACTAAAGGAGATACTGGTGGTACAGCTCAAGTTCATATTACTCAAGGCCTTCTACAAGCGGCCATCAACTACCAGCCAACTTTTCCACTCTTAGCATCATGGATGTCTTAGATGATTTGTTTTTCAGATGTTGATTTCTTGTACTTTTCCCTTTCTTTCTCATTTTCTGGTTGACTACTCCTTTGAATATTCCCCATGTACCAGAATAGTGCCTTTTTGTGCTCTAATGAAATTCCATTAATGAACTAGACAAATATTATTTTACCTAATAAATACCAATACGACCTAAAATACAAAATGAGTTAGACACTAAGAATTTAGGAACATCATTCAGAATGACTTATTATTATTATTATTATTCACTCACATAAGGTATTCCACAGGTCCTCCCTGTTTAATTGAAGGATTTCATTATTTACTGAAGATGAAAAGCTGTCACAAAATTGTTGGTGACTAGGCCCAACGAAGCCATCAAAATGCCATGGCAAGTGATGGATTTATTGGTAACCCTCTGTATGTCTAGTGTACAAAATGTGATTCAATGTAGAAGAGAAATTGCTAAATGTGACTAACTAACCATACCTCCCTGGCTTCCTATATAATAAAAAAGATGATAACTTAGTAATAAATAAACTATTAAAAATTATAAGCACTTAGCAACAAGTACAACTTAGCAAGAAAAACATGTGTAAGCCTTAGAAACCAAAAATACAATATCCACAAATATAACAAATAAAAGATTGAAGACCTTAAAAAGAATGATCTACATTGAACGCAAGATATTTCATGTTAGGACATGGTCAAAATCATTGACTGCATAATACATATATAACACAAATGAATGCGCACAGAGAGTCAATGGAGTTAAGCTAAGGACTGGAATAAAAGTTTATCAAAGAAAAAAAGATGGAATAAAACTGCAGCAAAATCCAAAACAATATAAATCCTGGTCTCTCAATGCAAATGATTAAAATGATTAGCCAAGCAAAAAAAAAAAAGATTATGATTTAAACCTTCCAAGATGAAGATTTACAATCTGAAATCTGACAGAAAATAAGGTACAGGATACAGGTGCAACTATGGCACTCTAAGAACAGACTCCAAATGCTAGATCCCGCATCAATAGATTAAGTGTTCAAGGGATTTAGGGTGGTGATGATAATTTGCTTCATAATGGCTTAACATGCACTGAGGAATTTTATTTTCTAACTACTTCTACAATTTTTCAGTTTCTATATAGTAATCTATTAATTAAACTACATAAACAAAGTGAAAGGACAGTATAAGTGCCAAAAAAATATTTTTATGCAATTATTATGAGAAAGAAAAGCAGAAGATGCTAATAGAAAAAAATATATATTGTTCATAATTGCATAAACTCTAATAAACACATATGATATTAAACACACACAACAGCAACTCAATTCCAACAGCATACCCACCATGCAAGCCTTTAGGTGAGAGATCTTGCAAAAGTGATCCACACTCTGTGACAAAGCCAACAGCAACCTCAACACTTGAATCAGTTGGATTCTCAAGCAGCACAGTAAGCAGCTCCAAGGCTATGATCTCATGAGCCACTAGTTGGTTCACTAAATGCGCAATAAACTTAACAGCAGCTAGTAATTGAGGCTGAACAAAAAGTAAACCAAATTAGAACAAAATCTTTTTCAAGTGTAAAAAGGTTCCCATCATCCAACAGCAAATCAAATGAAATAACTGAAAACAGGCAGAAACATACCTTGTCGTTCCGTTTATATGCTCTCTTGAGCTGCAAAACAATCCTTCTCAAAAGAAGCTCGCCCACCTCAGGAAACTTAGTGTTGACTACAGCAACGAGTGCTGCAAACACATCTGTAAAACCTGGGGATGCCATCTGCGATTTCATACAGGACCGACAAAATAGCCCCCTTCCCCGTATCAAATTCTCCGAGAAGAGTTCAGGAATTATATTCTTTACATTGGCAGCATTAACCTTGTTCACAAGCCCATTTATACTCTTCCGAAGGGCATCCCATGTCAACCGCTGATATTCAACACTGCTTTTATCTTGAACCTCTTTCATCATCCGAGCCAACTTAAACGGAGGAATGTAAACTCCTCCACTCTTGCCCAACTTTGAATTATCAGCATTTAAATCAACTTCTTGCACTCTCGGTGGTCTTTGAGGTTTTGAATCTTCAAACCCCTTGTCATCTCTATCTTCTCTGTCCCTAAAACCCCGACTACCCTTTTCTCGTTCATTCACCTCCTCCTTATCTCTCCTATACTTATCGTCTCTATCACCATCCTCCCTTCTATGCCTCCTATGCTTATAATCATCAATCCTATCATTTTGTCGCTCTGATTTTCTACGCCCTTCCCTCTCATCACCATTCTCCTTTGAATCATGCCGCTCACGTCGATCCCTTCTTCTACCACCATCCTCACTCTCCCTCCGTCTATGGTCACTCTCATACCGACGGGCCCTCTCCCTTTCTCGCCTATCAGCTTCATCATATCTACGACTTCTCTCC
Organism: Castanopsis chinensis; assembly: GCA_032878915.1. Lineage (NCBI taxonomy): Eukaryota > Viridiplantae > Streptophyta > Magnoliopsida > Fagales > Fagaceae > Castanopsis > Castanopsis chinensis. The sequence goes on from JAVQMG010000084.1 coordinate 3,489,569, forward strand.
CTTTCTCGCCTATCATCTTCATCATACCTACGACTTCTCTCCCCTTCTCGCCTCCCCACATCCCTCTCTACCAACTCACCATCTTCTTCCTCCGAACTCTCATTCCTCTCTACACATTCACTACGCTGCCCACTCCTCCCATCTCTATCCCTAACATCCCTCTCATTCACTCTTTCCCTATCCTTATCATCACCATCATCATCAACACGCTCATCGCGTCTCTCATTCTGTTTTCCACTTCTTCTATCTGATTCCCTATCTCGTTTACCTCTATTTCTTCTCTCATAATCAGAAGATTCGCTCTCGTCTCGCCCACTCGACTCACTACTGTACTTCCTAGCCATATCAATCTCACACACACACACACTAATTATCACAAGCCTGTATCTCTGCAATGCAAAAGAAAAAACAGATTAGACGCCAAATTGAAATAGCAGAAAGTAAAACCTAAAAACAAAAACAACAAAATTCAACAAAAGTAGTGATATTAAAGTAACAATTAAGTTAGAAGGAAAACAATCAAATACTTTTATAGCAAAGCACACCCCGAATACTTTTATTCATCGGATAACAACACAAAGTGTGCAGAAAATTACAAAAACAATAAATGATTATAAACCACAACACAAAACTCAAACAATGTGATCCATACAGACTAAGAACTACAATAATTCTTTACATCGGAATAGTAAAGGTTGAGCATGAACAACTAAATTCATAGCTATAAATAATTATAGATATAAACACATTCAAAACTTTGATTTAAAATAATTCAGTCACAGGAAGAATCGCACCACCAAGTAAGCCCGTCGTCATGTCTTCTTATTATCCTTCTATGAAAAGGAGGAATGATACATGGTATGCCTGAGACTGGGTGAGAGACACTAGAACCGGTAATAAATAATGGGGTCTTTTTATGCCTCCATAAAAGTTTTGAAGAGATGAGCTATACTACTTCAAATAAAGTGCAGTGAACAGCATCCCTGATCCTTTACACAGTCGCAGCAACAGAAATAACTCTGTTGTCTGTATTTGTTTTTGAAATTGTAACTTGATCTAAAATATAACTCAGTTATATATGATTATGCAGGATGAGCATGGCATCAAATATTATCAATTTGAGGTAGAGATTCAGAGAGCGGGTTGAGAGAGAGATTTATGAGTCAAGAGAAACAAATACAGTCGGTCAGTATTGGGGTCCAACCAAAATAAATATAAAAATTTAACAAAAACCTTGAAACTTAAGGATACTATATGCATTTATCTAGCACACAATCTTTGCACAAAATAAAAACTGCTTGCACAGTGACTTGAGTTTCACAAATTTGATTAAAAAAATTCACAAATTATTAAAACTGAAACCATGAATATCAAACCATGTCTACATCTAAGACCATGATAAGAACACAATTATGCAGAAAGTTAAACACCAAGAAAACAATTTTCTTTGGGACTCCAAAACAACAAAAAGACAAAAAAGTGAATCAAATAGCCCTAACATGGATTAAAATTTGACCCTTTCTATGATGATAACTATTAAACATGTACAGAAAAAAATTAAATTTTTGATGAACGAAATCACTTATCTCTACAAATGATACAAATTTTCAGCAATGGGCTTGAAATCATGACCATGATACCCAGCAGTCTACTCCCATATATATTAAAAAGACAGTTTTATTTATGATCCCAATTAAGCTCCTTAAGATACACGATGCACAAATTATTCTGGATAGTTATACCAATCTTATGCAGCAGTGGTGTCTTGTATAAATCTTTTCTGTTTGAACAGAACCTGAGACCAAGACCACTTTTAAATTAGACCCGAATTCACAAACTCTAATCTCAATGCACAAACCCACCATGAAATAAATCATTAAAAAACTCAAACCCATATCTCAGTTCCCACTCAAATTTCAAATACACAATCTCAAAGAATCGGAATTTAAAATCCCTTATGAATTTCGAATTTACATCCAGAATTTAAAGGCTCAAAAGATCAATGCATACAAAGAAACTATACACTAAACTCAAGTTTCAAAGTGATACCCACATGAACCCAAATAAGAATTCACAAAATTAAATCCAAAAAAACAATACCCAACAACAGTATTAGCAAAAGAACTGAATAGAAAATCAAAATATTAGTTTCGCAACAACAGTAATTCAGTCTAGGAATCAACAAAAAGAAGCATAGCCAACGAACATTAAAAAAATACACAAATATTTAGGAGAGAGTGAAAGATTGGAGGCATGATCTTAGAGCATCTCACCTGCTTGCTGCGTAAACTGGGGCTAGAGCTCGAAGGTTTGGTAACTGCTGGGCCTGCTTGTTATGACATTGAAATTGGAGACTTTGTGATGGCTATGATGATGGGTAATAGGTCAGTCATGGGTGGGAGTGATGCGATGGCTATGGTTGGTTTTAAACTTTTAGGGTTTTGAGAATTGAGAGAGGTAAAGAAGACGGAGGGTGTTTATCGGGTGGGAAAAGGAGGCTATCGGGTCGGAAGGGAGTAAAAAACATAAGCAAATAATTTGATTAGAATTTTTTTTTTTTTTTATACGGAAAAATGTGAAAGCTCTGAAAAAAATTATTTATTTATTTATTTATTTTTTAGAAGGATTTTAACTTATAGCGATTTTCTTGATCATGCTCTTTACCATTAAATCAAAACATTAATTAGTTCTTTATGTAAACAAGAATTGAATCATAAATATCTTATTTAAATATTAGAGAAAAAATAATAATCAAATATTGGTTATAGGACTCGGTTTTTGCATGTTTAGTTATTAAGAAAATGCAATAAAATAAAAGTAAATCTTGATGTTTAAATTTTTGTGTTTTAAATTTTTTCCTGATTTAGATTTTTAATCCTTTAATTGCTGAGGTGGAGTGTATTATTATTATTATTATTATTATTTAGTTGTCATGTAAGCTTAAAATATGTCAACCATATAAACCGTTTGCCACATAAATATTTTTCGTTAGTGAGTTAATGGTAGAGACCAAATTAATTGCAAATTGAAAACAAGAAAGATCAAATTGACTTATACTACAATGTAGAGACCAAATTGACTATAACCACAAAATGTAAGGACCAAAATAGTATTTTCGCCAATTTGAGTCTAAATGTGTGTATATGTGTGTTCTTTTTTCCAGCCTAGTAATATTTTACTATTAATTATTAACTAGCCTCATCACACGCGCTTTGCGTGTGCGATGAGGCTTTTTTTGGGTTTAGTGTCATAATTTTCCATTCATTTCAATTTGAGATATTTCATTGTTCTGTCCAATTAAACCATACGCATAGTGATTTTTATTTTGGACATAAAAAAATACATTAAAATGAAAAAAGAATAGAAAAAAAGGTAGTACAAACAGATGTGAAGAGAAAATAATTCAAATGCCAACATAAATAAATAAATAAATAAATAAATCATTAAAAAGGAAAGAGGGAGTGCATTAAAAATCAAAATTTTTTAATAATTCAAAAATAAAAAAGAAGAGATTTGAAAAAATAAAAACAAAAACCAGAGAGAGAGAGAGAGAGAGAGACGATTAAGTCTTGATAAAGGGGGGAAATGAGAAGAAAAAAAGCGGAAAAAAAAAACCTGTCTTTATTTTTTATATATAATTCTTATTTTGAGAATCTAATTTATAAGTAAATAAAGTAATTTGAAAATCAACAGGAAAGTGACCCTATTTTTTAAGCAATGTTTTAGTAAAAGTTAAAATTATATTTTTACCAGATTATCCTTTAGTTTTGTCTTTACTTAAACATAGAGGTGTAGGGGCATTTTCTAACCAAAAAAAATAATGATTTTAAATTGGGAAAGCCCCTTAAATAGTAACTATCCTCTGACCATGCGCTTAGGCGCGTGCTCAGAGGCTCTTCTATTTTTTTTTGTAAAAGTTAATAATTTGAATCCATTATAATCTAAGATTACTATGTTTTTCAATCACAAAAAAAAATTTAGGGGTGTGATGCAAATTATAATGGATGCAAATTATTAACCTTTACAAAAAAAAATATAAGAGTAATTTGAAAACCATTAGGAGAACGGTCATATTTTGTAGATAACGTTTTAGTGGTAACTAAAGATGTATCTACTTACAAAAAAAAAAGTGTATATATCTATTTAGTTTAGTTTTTTTTTTATAACTATATTTTTTTTTTTTTGGAATTTTGTTTTGTTTTTGGATAAATATGGGGTGTTTTTTTAAGGGGTAAAAAAAAAACAGCAACATGGGTTATTTAACTTATTTTATTACCACCACTCCCTCTTGGTGGTACGGTGGTCACTCTACAAGTATAAATGCTTGTGAGGTGTGGGGGGCAAAGGCCGGGGTTCAAGTCTCTAAGAGAGATCTTCACACACATATACACTTAGATTAGGTTAGAGTAAAAATTCTATCTTTTATTAAAATAAAATAAAAAACTAAAAAAAAAAACTTATTTTATTTAAAAAAAAAATAAACGTATAGTTAGTTTGAAGAAGTGGGTTAGTGGAAGAGTGTTTCTATTTTGTAGGCAATGTTTTAGTGCAAGTTAGACATGTATTTTTACCAGACTATCCTTTAGTTTTGTTTCTACTTACATCTAGGGGTGTAAGGATATTTGGAACAAAAAAAAATCATGTCCAAACAAGGAAAACCCCTTAAATAAGAGTATAGATATAGATATAGATATAGATAAAGATAACTAGCTCCTCTCCATACTTCTTTTAGTTAAAAATAATTTTATTTTCCTTCTCAAAAAAATAAAAATAATTTTATTTTAGGGTTAATACGTTTAAAGTTCTTTCAAATTAAAATCTATAATTTTATATTGTTAAAAACTTATAATTTTGCTAATTTTAAAGTGAGCCCTACACTTTTAAAAATTTGTCAATTTAAACTATGGATTTTTTTTTGGTTGATAAGTTAATTTTTAGAGTAGATTAACATAAAATTCTACTTATTTAAGAGATTGTTGAGCTGAAAAGGCAAACAAATATTGTAAATTAGTTGTACTTTTCTTCAAATGATATTTATTCTTTAAAATGATGAATAATTACTACTTGTCAAAAGGTTTGTAATAACTATAAGTAATAACTTCTATAAAAAAAAATCATGAAAATTACACTGATGGTTCTTGTCCCCCCCCCCCCTTTCCCCTTCCCCTTCCCCCTCTAAAAGAAAAAAAAAAAAAAAAAAAAAAAAAACTGAAGTACACTTTTGACTCAAAAATTTTGGGTTGTTTTCATTTTGATCATTTATGTTTCAAAACTTGAATTTTGGAAATTCATGTTTGATTTCGTTTTTATATTTTTTTTCTCGCCATCCATTTCCATTTGTAATCTGGTTAGTAGCGACACTTGGCATTATATGGGTGATTACTAATGCAAGTCAATAATAGAATTAATATGAAAATAAAAATCAAACTTGAATACCAAAATAAAAATTTTGAAACATAAATAGTCAAAATGAAAGTGTGCGCACTCAAATATGGATGATGGCCCTGAAGGGTTTATGGGCTCACAATTTATTTATATTATGGTTTTCGAATTTCCTACAATGGGTGATCCTCTGTTCGGCAGCCCAAGTACCCAAGTTCCCTCTGTTCTTACAATTACTCTCCCTTTCTTTCCCAAGAGCTTCACCTTCTCTCCCTGGTCTTCCCTCTCTACAATTGCCAACCCTTTCAACTAAACCTTCCCTACCTATTTATAGCCAAAGTTAGTGGAATGGCCATGATCATTTTCCCAGTGGGTGGAAGGAGAGGTCCAATATCGTTTTTCTTAAGTAGCTGCTTGATTGTGAGTGGGAGAAGATGACAGTGGCATTGGAACTAACTCCATCATTAGACCTGATGCTCGGCAGTGGTATTCCCTAAGTAACGGAAGGAAGGTCCAATACCATTATTCCTAAGTGGATGTTTGGTGATGAGTGAGAAAGGGTGACAGTGACATTGGAACTAGCTCCACCACTGGGGAGATTGCTCGGGAGAGAACGCTCCATAGGGGATGTCATTTACTGCGAGTTTCTCATGCCCGACAACATGCCTACCGAAGATGAGGTCTCCATCCTTGACGTTCATGTCATAAAGGATTTAATCCCCAGTCCTCGGGTTCTCAGATGAGCATAAAAGCTCGCATGGAATGAACCCGTCAGTCTGATCAGTGTCAGGTCCTCACACGTGGCATTACCTCCGTGGGCCTCTGAGTAAATGAGCTTGAAGGAGGGTGATGCCCGTACAGAGAACATCTCCAAATTTTATATTCATTGTAAACTTATATAGCCTATATTGTAAACTCAACAATTGACATCTCCTGATCCTTATGAGAGATCCAAAGTTCAAATCTCTTCTCTCCCAACTATCAATATATACAAAAAATAAAAAAGAAAGAAGAGCACCTATACAAGGAAACATAACTAAAGAGAAAAGTTGTACTAAATTACCTTAAATTAGTCCAATCCAAAGATACACTTATTTTATTTACTTTTTTATAGAAAGTCTATAGAAAAAAAATGACAAATTTGACATATGCTGATGTCGCTAATTGTTAGTAATTGGAAAAAAAAAATGATATCAATGATGAGCCCAAATAAAAACCTACAAGGTTGCAAGTTCAACAAGTACAAAAAATATTGTCAAATTTTTTGTGTATTATGCATTGCTCTTTTCTTTCAATAGACACAAGTTTATTTTATTAAAAGAACTAAATTTTATAAAAAGATTAAAAATACTATTCCTTCAAAGCTACTCACCATTACAAGTTGTGTGCTTCAAGAAGAAAAAGCGGGAAAATATAGAAGGTATTCAAAGTCTAACTCAAAGGTAAGAGTTGGGTCTACCGTTGAGAGGTGGACACGTGGTAATTATTAGAAATATATCCAAATTTTAATGGGTTTAGCGCACTGGAACATTGGACCAAGCCGGTTCATACGGGTATGAAAAATTTGGATTTCAGTCAGAGTCCCAAAAATAGACTGGACCGGACCGAACAGTGAGTATATAAATTTTTAAGTATTTTTTATTTAAAAAAAAAAAAACCCTCTCATTCTCTTATTTTCTCTCTCTTCTCTTAACTGTCTCTCTACCCTTTTCGACATTCCGTCCCTCTCACTTTCCCTCCCCTGCCACAGCTCACACAGTTATAAAAACAATAACTTTTTATGTTGGCACAACAATTGAAGCAATTGGGCAAGTGGTTGCAACTTTGAGTGCCAGAAATGGCTCCAGAGGGAGTTGGGGGAGGAAGCTATTCAAGCATAAATTTTTGGTCTTTACAACAGCTACGCAAATGGGTTTTACTTTTATATTAAATTTAATTATCTACATCTAGAACATATACTTTTCAGGTCATCATTGAATTTCTTCATTTTGCATGTTTGTTCATTTGTTTGCTTGCTATGTGTTCTTTGTTTCGAAGTCCTAGAACAATGTCTAGTCCTAAACGTGCGATCCAAGGTAGCTTGGTTCTATAGGGATGTACTGAAACTTACTATGTTGAAGAAGTCAATCTAAGCTCAAGCAATGATTATTTAACATATGCAATACAATTCCAAAATAAGTTATTTAGATTGACTTTGCTTTTTTTTCTTTTTTTCTTTTTTTGGTTCAGAATAAATTATTACGTTTCTTTGGAGATTATTAAGAGGAAGAGTGCTGGTGAATTTAGATGTTCGTTCGATGCTATTTAATATGATTACCTTAGAAATTTGATCGGTCATGCAATGCAACTGAAATTTTCTCTTGCAATGCAGATGAAATAATGGTTACAACTGATGATGGTCTTGAATGGGTTAGGGAGATATGAGTAGAAGTGTATGAAAGTTTCAATATGCATCATTCTTTATCTATTTCTTTTTTAGAATTCAGGTTTATTCAGAAAATGGTGACCTTAGACCAAGAACAATATATTATATCAAGTTGCAGTGCATTCTAGTGCTACTTGGTATAAATGTGACTTTATGTTTGAAAAATTAGTAATTATATGTATCATGACCAAAAAAAGAGTGTAACTTGTAGAGTCTAACCTAGTCTGATATGGTGCATTACTAAATGGGTCTGGTAGCATCAATTAAAAAAAAAAAAACCAAAGATCTCATGTAATTATTCACTAATATATTTGTTCATTTCAAGTAAGATTTTTAGTATCTTTGCTTCAGAAAACTCTTAAGCCTAAGTAGTATGATGACTGATGATTGCGTACATTATATAGGCTACTGAGATCAACAAATTCATTTTCCACTGAAGAGCATGAAATTTTGATCTAAATAGATTTACCAAGTCAACTAGACTCGGTTCATCAACTTTCTCACATCTTTGTTGTTTGATTACAGGAGTGAGACAATTAACCTATTGTTATAGGAAGAGCCAAAAGAGTCTTCCAAGAGGAAAATCCAGTATAACTAGAAAGATAACTCAAAAAAATTATTAGATTGACATCAGAGAGCTACTAAGTCTAACATCAAAGAAGTCTATTTGAACTTGAGCTTACACCCAAGACGGTGAAGTCCTAACCTTTCAGTGGAGCGGTTCCACAAACCATTTGAAAGCTTTCAGTTCAGCTTGATGTCCAAAAATAATAAGATTGAGGTTTTCTCTATAATACTATCTTCGTCATATCATAACAAAATCAGACTTCTAAGTTCTAACCATGGCTTTTGTGCTGTCGTGCTGTATCCATTACTTGTTCTTTCTTTGGCTGCATCCCCCTTCCACTTCGGCTAAATCTAATGCAAACATAAGCTTGGGATCTTATCTCACTGCTCTTGATGATAACTCTTCCTGTGTTTCCCCATCCGGTGACTTTGCTTTTGGATTCTGACCAATTGGTGCAATAGGCTTCTTACTTGGTTGTACTGTTTTAGATAATAGCTTGTTTGTTTCAATGTAGGAGTATGTTCACATGTAATCTCTTGTCAATTCAGTATTTTCTTAATGCAGCTGCATAAAAGTTTTAGTCCCATTTATGGTTGAAATCATCATTTTCCCTTCCCAATGGTGTTCTAATTTCATTTTGGAATACTATTTATAGAATATAAGAAAGAATGTCCCTAAAAGAAAGAAAGAAACAATATATATATATATATGTCAGTTGATAGACTCTACTAATACACATGGGTAAAAAAGTTCACTTTAGGAGTCAATGAGTTGAGCCTCAAAAGAAAGGGAGAGGAAGATTCAAACTAGTGATCTCCATATTATAAGGCATAATCTCTTACAGATTGCACCATGTCTTGGTGTTGCACCCTTTTTTTGTCCACAAAAGAGAAGCAAAAATGCTAGCACAACAAGTATTTCTCTTGATATTATAAAACAAAACAAAATATCATTTTACTAATATTAAGGATGACTAGGAATACAGACTGTATGATTGAAATTCCTTTTCAGTTTTCACCCCACCATTTTTTTCTTTATTGTTCTTTTTCAATTTTTTTGCCGTTTATCCTTCTATATCCCATCCAATCCATGAATCCTTATATAGCACTGATGAATAGTCCTAAATGCCAGATCATCTTTGTATACCATTTTGTCGAAAGGCAGTTTTACAAAGGTGTAGGACAGTGGTTTTGATCTTGTAAAATCTAGCCATATTTCATCTAAGAAGGCCTGCCTGAAAATAACCTGCACAGCAAAATATGTCAAACATAGTGGCTCCAATTAGTTCTAGAGTCTAGTAGACACTAGTCATTGTCCGGACCTCGTCAATTGGAGTTTCCTAAAATTAGTAGAGGGATTCTGCAGGTGAGTCAAAATTCTACTCATAGCATGCTACTCATTTTTTCAATCCTTATGAATGGTGGCATTAACTGTTGGGTTTTGTATTAGTTTTATTGTGGTTCAATACTCAACAGAAAAATGATTTTTTTTTTGGCAATACTAAACAAAAACTTTATCTTGCAACCCCTTTTTTTTGTTTGATACAAATTTTATATAAAGTGACAAAGATTAGTTATCATTCTTTTGCAAGTATTGGGACACAGATAATAATCATACATTCATGAGTATACCATTCCTGGATATTACCTGACTTGGCAAGCCGATATTATTGACAATTAAACACACATAAAGACTTAAGCAACCAGAAAAGTAATTACACATAAGGATTTACATTGAACTAATAAAGAAGGATGGATCTGGAGGAATTGAGACCTCAACTTAAGACACATTCCTTAAACTTCAAACTTGAAAGATTCTGCATGTTTCCAAAATTTCATCTAATCTTTTATATGCTCGTCATTTATGCAAAATAATATCTGATGGAGTTGCTTTGATGCTCAACACTTCTCTAGTCAGTTCTACAAGGAAGGTACTTTACCAAGGTAAGAATGGACATGGATTTGTATCTCATTCACTGCTCTGTCTTGCCAAGCATCGCCTCCTCACTTTTCTGTTTCATCTATCAATTTGGTTGCGTAAATTAAACTAATCTTGTGGCAAGATCGATTATGTGAAGTTAATGTTGCAAACCATGACAAATTGTAAGTCTTGTTGTAAGAGAGTAGTTTGGATCTTGATAAATCTAGCTAGATTTAATCTAAGAAAGCCTGCCCGAAAATAAACTATACAGCAAAATATGTCGATGATAGTGGCTCCAACTAGTTCTAGAGTCTAGTAGCCACTATTCATTGCCCGGACCTAGTCAATTGGAGTTTCCAAAATCTGGTAGTGGGATTCTGCCTATGGTATATTACTTGGTTTGTCAATCCTTATGAATGATGGCATTAAATGTTGCGTTTTGTATTAGTTTTACAGTGGTTCAATACTCAATAGAAAAGACACATTTTTGTAGTACAAAAGGAAACCCCCCCCCCCCCTTTTATATTCAAATTTCATATAAAGAATTACTTGATACAGAAAAATTGTCATTTTATTGAAAATCTTGGGACATATGGATAATTATTATTCATATTAGAGTACCCAATTCCTGGATATTACTTGACTTGCAAAGCTGATAGTATTGACAATTAAACATGCATAAAGACTTAAACAACCAAAATGGTAGTTATATAAGAGGATTTACATTAAACTAATAAATGACGATGAACCTGGAGGAACTGAAACCTCAATTGATCCTTCCATCATTTGTACCACTTTCTTCATTGTTGGCCTTAGTGATGGATCCTCCTGAATGCACCATATTGCAATCATCACATATTTCTCCACTCTTTTCATGTCATCTATTGCCTCCTCATCATTCTCCACTAACAGATCCAGTTTCTTGTCTTTATAGCAATCATATGCCCAGTCAGCTAGTATCATCTGATCCTCAACCTTTGCCTCTACTTCAAAACTCTTCCTGCAGCAAATGAGCTCTAGCAACAAAATGCCAAAGCTATAAACATCCACCTTGATTGTAACAGGCATGTTTTTGAACTATTCAGGTGCAACATACCCTTTAGTTCCCCTGATTCTAGTAGTAGTACGAGTCTGATCTGTTTTCAAAAGCTTAGCTAATCCAAAGTCAGAAATTCTGGTTGAAAAAGAGTCATCTAGGAGGATGTTCTACGGCTTGATATCGCAATGGATGATTTGGGTGCTGCATTCTTCATGCAAGAAAAAGAGCCCCCTTGCCGTTTCTAATGCAATTTGAATTCTTTGGTACCAATATGGTCGTGAACCCCCAAATAGAAAGCTTGCTAGAGAACCATTACTCATGAATTCATATACAAGAAGCCGATGCTCCCCCTCATTGCAGAATCCTAGTAGTTGGACCAAATTTCTGTGGTTTGTTCTTCCAATAGCACTCACTTCAGCTTTGAACTCCATATCGCCTTCTCTCTCCATATTATACAACCTTTTAACTGCAACTGGTTTTCTGTCCTCATATTCTAGAACCCCTTTATAAACTTTTGCAAAGGCACCCCTCCCTAGCTCTTCCCTGAACCCATTTGTGGCTTCTGTTAGTTCCTCAAAAGTGTAACTTCGCAAATTCATGCCTGGCATGACCAGGTATGGATTGCGGGCCTTTGGTTTCCAATATTTGAAATGAAAAGCAAGCAGAAAGGTAGCCAACAGGAAGAGTAAGTTCAGAAACATCGAGCTGCTAAGGAGCACCGACAGAATAAGTCTCACAGTTGAATGATTTTTCTTCTTCAAATCTGCACCTGAAAGTTTAGAAGTAGAATTATCTGTCCTTATTTTGATCAGAACTTTGCTTCCAACGTTGGTGGGGTCCTTTATCCCATTTGAGAGGGGAATTTTCTTCTTCCAACACTTCCCACCTCCAAAAACAGCCATTGCACAAAAACAATCACCCAAACAAGCTTTCCTGCACCAATCCTCAGTTACGCCTCCTCCATAACGTCCATAATCAGAAAGGGGCCAATTTACACTTTCCATTTCACTTAAATCAAACTGATCTGTTTCTGAAGATGCTTCATCACAACTTTGTGGAAGAAAGTTCTGTATGCAACCTTTCATAACATCTTTTGGATCAATGAGGGTGTATCCTGTTGGGCATTTGCAATTTGGTCTTCCATCCTCTCCTAGCTCGCAGTAGCTGTTGAACCCACAAGCTCCACTGCCTATGTCTTCCGTAATTTTGCATATATTTGGAGGCATAAGGAACAAAATGGACCATGTCCTGGCCATTAAAGTGTTAGTGCTGCTTTTTGGGTAGACATAATGTATAAGAACTCCATCATATTCCATGACTGCTCTTTGATAGTAGTCCTGTTTAGAAACAGAATTCGATGATACGGTCATAAGTATGCTTCCTTTTGTAGCTGTGAGGTATATAGAGCCAGACTCATCGAAGACCACCTGAAAGCCACTGCCTACAGTTTCACTCATCCAATAAGCAGTGTTAGACCAATCTATAGGGTATGCTAGAGTTTGAAGCAGAAGATTTCCATCTATCTGTAGTGCAAACTGGAACCTTCCATTAGAGTTATTCCTTTCTGAGTAATGAGCTACAAGCTTTCCTCCTAGGCTCATTGTTTGTGTAGGTAACATTGTGTCTGTCGGATGATCGAAACTCTGCCACAAATGGCTACCGTTCTGGCTTGCCAGCACTAAGTTTCCGGTGTCAAGCATGGCTGCATAGACAACTCCTAAACCGCCTGACTCGGACTTCCATATCTCTCTGCCTGTTGGGTCACAGAGTACCAATTGGCCACCTTTGGTAAGTTCAACTTTGGATCCTGTTGGCACTAGAGTATCTCCATTGGCTGACCAGACAATGGTTTTTTCAGATATTTTGTTGAACCATATGGCTAGTAGATAGCCTCCATTTCCAATTTTTTGGAAACCAAAAGCAAAGTCACCAAAAGGTGATGCCCAGTAAGAGCCTTTTTACTGTGCAATAAGCGATGAGCCTAGAGATTGGTTGCTAGTTTGAGCAAAGGTGGAATATGGCAGCAACAAAACAAGAAGCAACAAGGAGAGAAGATATGATAGTTGTAAAGCCATAGTATTAGGAGTTTATACACTTTGTAGCATAAGTGATAAACTGTATTATGACAAATCTACTGGTAGAGGAAGATTTGCATTTGGAACATTTTGTTGTAAGTATGGGCAGTGGAACATTTTGTTTTAAGTATGGGCAGTGGAACACTTTGTAGCATAAATGATAAACTATGAGGTGAATGATAAATTTGTATAATGACAAATCTACGAGTCCTTTATTATGTTTTCTTTGCAGTCTGTGAAGAGACTCTTTCTCTATGCTACTACTGAAAACAAAGACTTTAGATTTTCTTCATTGACTTTGTTTTGATTCGATGCTCTTAACCTGTGGACTCTGGTTTACATTTACAGCATTAATTTGCACTCTCTTGAAATTGAGAAATGCTAGGGACACACACTTTTATACAATTTTATGTCACAACTCGCCATGTGGCGTGTTGTGATTGGTTAGAGTGTGTTAGTGGGTCATGTGGAGACACACTCTAACTAATTACAACTTGTCACATGACAAGTTGTGGCCAAAGTTGTGCAAAAGTGTGTCCCTAGTATTTCTTCTTCAAATTTCCACTTTTTTGAATTTGAACCATTCTCTCGTTTTTATTATATTGATTGCACTGTTGTCCATCTACGTCATGAGCATGTTTGTGTTGGCACAAAAGTTTCCATACGTTCAATTCCTTTGTCACCAAGAATTCTCTCCATTTTTTTTTTATACAAGATAGAAATTCTTTCGTATTTATTATATTGACTGCACTATTGTCCATATACGTTAGCATGTTTGTGTTGGCACAAAAGTTTCCATACGGTGAATTCCTTTGTCACCAAGAATTCTCTCCATTTTTTTTTTTTATACAAGATAGAAATTCTACTCTAACCTAATCTAAGTGTATATGTGTATGAAACTTTCTTCTGGAGACTTGAACTCTGACCTTTGGCCCCCACGTCCTACAAACACTTATACTAATGGAGTGACCACCGCACCAAAAATTCTCTCCATTTGGAGTGGGCTCATTTCATGATTCAAATTTAATATTACAAATCTAAAAATGAATGGGACTATCACCTCATTTAATGTCACTCCCAAATCCAAGTAAGAGCAAGGCACATGACAACAGTCACATACTTATAAAGTTTACACCCTACAAGTGTGAAAGACCTTCTTAACAATTAAAGAATTATCCTTAAAGAAAATTTCATCAATAAATCCAAAATATCTTCAATAATGCAATTCTCAAAGGATCTCCAAAAAATAATAATCTTCCAACATCATAACGAAGAATAAACTAAATCTTTTAAGACTAAAAGTCTAAACAAAAGATAATATTAAACATAAAATTCCAAATCTTATTTCAATGATTCCTAAACTTTACTCATATGCACATCCCAGCGGAAGACCAAACACATGCTACTCTTCCTGATTAGAATCTAAAAGGGGAAAGAGGGAGGTGAGTTGACAACTTAATAAGTAACCAAAATCTTAATAAGTTTTATCAAGCAAATAGATCTATAAAATAATAAGTTGTATATAGATAAAATATTTTAAATCTTACAAATATATTATAGATAGATTAGAAATAATTAGTTTTCCATATATCAAAGTCATAATTTATAATAAGTTCCAAAAACACATAAGCAGTTTCAAGGATTTATAACAATTCAAATATTCAACATAATTCATATTCTTAACAATCTTTACGACTATAGTCACGCTATATCCCCATGACTGAGCATCATATTCAAATGAAACTAGTTATGTGCTAATGTATATTTCCCATTAGCTAGGTCCAAAAACATGATAAGCTCATGATGCCTCAGATAGAACTAGTTTCGGTACCAATGAACAATCCTCATTGGCTGGGTATCAGAGTCAAAACATAATCAGATTGTCTAAAATCATATATATCAAATCATAGTTCAAATAAAAATATATTTCATTCAAATACAAAATAAAATCATATATTTAGTAAATCAAATATATTTGTGATAGTTTTTTATTCTTTACTTTAAATCAATGTAGGTAAAACAATTAAATTAAAATGGTAACAGATGTAAACAATTTTTGGTAGTTAAGATGCGCAAAATAAAACTAATTAGGATAAAGTTACTTACCTTAGTTAGCTCACCACAAAAAAACTTCTCCCTAACATTTTCTCTAAAATCTATAGATATCACCTAAACAATTTGCAAGCATAATTTACTCAATAATCAAATAATTTAAGAAATATTAATAATGGTATCTGACTAGAAGTGGGACTACTAAAAATATTCAGGGGCCTGTTTGGTTTTTAAAAAACTATCACTCATCACTCCTCACTCAATTTTCATCATCACTCTATAACTCATCATTTATCACTGAAATACCACAACTTCCTAATGTGACATGTTTGACACTTGTTTCCAATTTTGATAACTCAAAAAATTTTACTTTTTGTGGGACCCATGAATTGACTTGGTGTAGCTTTTACTTCTTATTTCTTTTTTCTTTTTTTCTTTTTTTCCTTCAACCTCCAATACCCAAACTCACCGAACCCTGTGAAAAGGAATGGAAAAAAAAAAAAGAAAAAAAAAAAAAAGAGAAGAAACCAAACCTAGAAACCCAATGTGAAAAAGAAAGAAAAGAAGAAGAAGAAGAAGAGAAGAATAGAAAAACCAAGCCCAGACCCAGCATAAAAAAAAAAAAAAAAAAGAAACCAAACCCAAAAACCCAATGTGAAAAGGAAAGAAAAGAAAGAAAAAAAGAAAAAGAAAAAGAAAAAGAAAAGAAGACCAAAAACAGCGTGAAAGGAAAAAGAAAAAGAAAAAGAAGAAGACCAAACCTAGCGTGAAAGGAAAAAAAAGAAGAAGAAGACTAGACCCAACATGAAAGGAAAAAAAGAAGAAGAAGAATAAGAAGACTAGACCCATCATGAAAGGGAAAAAAGAAGAAGGAGAAGAAGAAGAAGAACAGACCCCACATGAAAGGAAAAAAAGAAGAAGAAGAAGAAGAAGAAGAAGAAGAAGAAGAAGAAGAAGAAGAAGAAGAAGAAGACCAAACCTAGCGTGAAAAGAAAAAAAAAAAAGAGACCGGACTGGATTTGATTACTCTTTGATTGTTGGTCCCTCAAATATGTGTGCATTTACCAAAATGTCATCATAATTCTGTTTTCGTAACTCAAAAACACCTAAAAGTTGTTTTTAGTTTTCATAACTCATCACTCAAAAATTAGAGAATTGAATGATGGAAACAAAAACTGAAAACTAATTTAAACAAACCAAACAGTCGTGGGAATCACCAGTTTTGAGTTATGGGTGATGGAAAACACAAAATCCAAACAGCCCATTAATAACCGTCCAATGTTATCTCACACCAAAATTCTACATAGTCATAATATTTTTCTTTATACATGTGTGTGTATATATATATATATTTTTTTTTTTTTTGCCACCATTAATGCCTTAAAGACGGGGCTATAGCTCCTAGTACTATGTCACACTAGGAAAGGCAAGGCACGTGGGCCATCCTTCAAGTACTACACTTACGTTTACAACTTTTTTTTTTTTGGGTGATAGCTGACCTATCTTCAACAAAGACACTGTTACTTATAGAGGTGTCCACGGGTCAATTTTTGACCCAACCCGAACTCGACCTGCTGGCGTTGGGCGGAAAGAAGAGCGACTCGAAATCGACCGCCGGCGTTAATCGGTCGAGTTGGTTTTGGGTTCGAAAGGAGATCGGGTCTGTTCGTTTGATTTCGAGTATTGACAATTAAACATGCAAAATGACTTAAACAACCAGAATGATAATTATATAAGAGGATTTACATTGAACTAATAAATGAGGATGAACCTGAAGGAACTGAGACCTCAATTGATCCTTCCATCATTTGTACCACTTTCTTCATTGTTGGCCTTAGTGATGGATCCTCTTGAATGCACCATATTGCAATCATCACATATTTCTCCACTCTCTTCATGTCATTTGTTGCCTCCTCATCATTCTTCACTAACAGATCTAGATTCTTATTTTTATAGCAATCATATGCCCAGTCAGCTAGTATCATCTGATCCTCCTTCTCTACCTCTGCTTCAAAACTCTTCCTGCAGCAAATGAGCTCTAGCAACAAAATGCCAAAGCTGTAAACATCCACCTTGATTGTAACAGGCATGTTTTTGAACCATTCGGGTGCAACATACCCTTTAGTTCCCCTGATTCCAGTAGTAGTACGAGTCTGATCTGTTTTCAAAAGCTTAGCTAATCCAAAGTCAGAAATTCTAGCTGAAAACGAGTCATCCAGGAGGATGTTCTGCGGCTTGATATCACAATGTATGATTTGGGTGCTGCATTCTTCATGCAAGTAAAAGAGCCCTCTTGCCGTTTCTAATGCAATTTGAATTCTTTGGTACCAATATGGCAGCGAACCCCCAAATAGAAAGCTTGCTAGAGAACCATTACTCATGAATTCATATACTAGAAGCTGATGCTCCCCCTCATTGCAGAATCCTAGTAGTTGGACCAAATTTCTGTGGTTTGTTCTTGCAATAGCACTCACTTCAGCTTTGAACTCCGTATCGCTTTCTCTCTCCATATTATGCAACCTTTTAACCGCAACTAGTTTTCTGTCCTCGTACTCTAGAACCCCTTTATAAACTTTTGCAGAGGCACCCCTCCCTAGCTCTTCCTTGAACCCATTTGTGGCTTTTGTTAGTTCCTCATAAGTGTAACTTTTCAAATTCACACCTGGGATGAATGGGTATCTTTTGAGGACCTTTGGTTTCCAATATTTGAGACGAAAAACAAGCAGAGAGGCAGCCAACATGAAGAGTAAGTTCAGAAACATCGAACTGCTAAGAAGCACCGACCCAATAAGTATCACAGTTGAATGATTTTTCTTTTTCAAATCTGCACCTGGAGGCTTAAAAGTAGAATTATCTTTCCTTGTTTTGATTAGAACTTTGCTTGCAGCGTTGTTGATGGGGTCCAGTCTCCCATTTGAGAGAGGAATTTTCTTTTTCAAGCACTTTCTATCTTCAAAAACGGCCGCTGCACAGAAACAATCATCCAGGCAAGCTTTTCTACACCAATCTTCGGTTATGTTGTCTCCTCCATATCTTGCATAATCTGATCCGGATTGGGGCCAATTTATACTTTCCATTTCACTTAAATCAAACTGATCTGTTTCTGAAGATGCTTCATCACAACTTTGTGGAAGAAAGTTCTGTTTGCAACCTTTCCTAATATCATCTGGATTAATGAAGGTGTATCCAGGTGGGCATCTGCAATTTGGTTTTCCATCATCTTCTAGGATGCAATAGCTGTTGAACCCACAAGCTCCACTGCCTATGTCTTCCAGAAGATGGCATATATTATCAGGTATATAGGCCACAAAGGACCAGGCCATACGCCACCTTCCAGCATTTGTACTGTTAATGCTCTTTTTTGGGTAGACATATTGTGTAAAAACTCCATCATACTCCATAATTGCTCTTTGATAGAAGTCCTGCGTAGAACTAGGATTAGATGATATCACCGTAAGTAAGCTTCCGTCTCTAGCTGTGAGGTATATAGAGCCAGACTCATTGAAGACCACCAGAAAGCCACTGCCTATAGTTCCACTTAACCAATAAGCAGTGTTAGACCAATCTGTAGGGTATTCTATCGTTTGAAGCACAAGATTTCCATCTATTTGTAGTTGGAGCTGGAACCTTCCTTTAGAGTTATTCCTTTTTGAGTAATGAGCTACAAGCCTGCTTCCCATACTCATTGTTTGTGTAGGTAACATTGTATCTGTCGGATGATCAAAACTCTGCCACAAATGGCTACCGTCATGGCTTGCCAGCACAAAGTTTCCGGTGTCAAGCATGGCTGCATAGACAACTCCTAAACCACCTAACTCAGATTTCCATATCCCTGTGCCTGTTGGGTCACTGAGTACCAATTGGCCACCTTCGGTAAGTTCAACTTTGGATCCTGTTGGCACTAGATTATCTCCATTGGCTGACCAGACAATGGTTTCCTCAGGTATTTTGTTGAACCATATGGCTAGTAGATAGCGTCCATTTTCAATTTGTTTGAAACCAAAAGCAAAGTCACCAGAAGACGATGCCCAGTAAGAGCCGTTTTCCTGTGCAATAAGGGATGAGCCTGGAGATTGGTTGCTGGAACTTTGAGCAAAGGTGGAATGTGGCAGCAACAGAACAAGAAGCAACAAGGAGAGAAGATATGATAGTTGTAAAGCCATAGTATTAGGAGTTTATAATTGATACACTGTGTAGTATAAACGATAAACTGTATTATGACAAATTTACTGGCAGAGGAAGATTTGCATTGGGAACGTATTGTTGTAAGTATTGGGAAGTGGAACACTTTGTAGCATAAATGATAAACTGTGAGGTGAATGATAAACTTGTAAAATGACAAATCTACTTGAGTGCTTTATTATGTTTTCTTTGCCCTCTCTTAAAAAATTTCCACATTTTTTGAATTTGACCCATTCTCTCAAATTGATTCCACTACGGTCCACTTATAATTCTTTATTTTTATTTATTTATTTATTTATTTTTTTGTAAATAAATTAAAAATTCCAAACTAATCACGCGTTTAGTCCTTGAAAATGCTTATCCAAATGCTCAAACCCACCCACGTGAAAGCCACTCACCATGTCAGGGAGAGAAGATATTTGTAAAGCCATAGTATTAGGAGTTTATAATTGATACAATTTGTAGTATAAATGATAAACTGTATTATGGCAAATTTACTGCAGGTAGAGGAAGATTTGCATTTGGAATATTTTGTTATAAGTATGGGCAGTGGAAGTTTAATATATTTTTTATTAAAAAAATCTCAAATAAAATGAGCATGTTATTACCTATTATAAAAAAAATTACTTATGATTGTTTTTTGTAAATAAAATTAAAAATTTCAAACTGAGGTTCAATGACACGTTTCGTCTTTGAAACGCTTATCCAAATGGGCCTAACATGTTGGGTTATTCTACCCAAAGAATTTCCAAGAAGGTTCCTAATAACTCTTTTCCCATTTCCCAAACCCAACCATGTGGAAGCCAGTCACCAAGTCAAATTTATTCCCTCGTCTTCTCATCCTCACCTAAACCCTCCATTATTTCTTTCTTTCTCATCTCACTGTCTGTGCTCTCTCAAGTTTTCTCCATCTTCTTCATATTTTTTTCTTTCTCAAAACATCACTGCATCATCTTGTCTTTCAATATATTTTCACCTCCTCTGTTCATATACACACACACACCAAAAAGCTCTTATTCTCATCTTTTTGCTTTTTGTTTCCCCTCTAACACGGCCTATGCATCATCTTTTTCTTCATTTTTTTTCACTTCTGCATTCTAGCTAAATCTTTAATTTTAGCCAGTACTAACCGAAATGCTTGGAATGGGCTGAAATTTCATCCGAGGTGGCCGGAATGGGGGGGTTATCCATAACACTGCTTCAAAGGACAAGCCATTATTTTTCCTATACATGTGAGACAAAAATATGATGATTATAAAACTCCTAAATTGCAAATTGCATCTCTAAAGTTTGGGGTATTTGAATTTAACACCTTAAAATTTTAGAATTTAAATTTTACCCTCTAAAGTGTAGGGGTGTTTGGCTTTTACACCTTTATATTATGAAATTTTAGGGTGTAAAACCCAAACACCTCCAAATTTTAAGGAGTAAAATTCAAACACCCCAAACTTTTAAGGAATAAAATCCAAATTTTGAAACGCAAGGATATAAAATCTAAACACCCTAAAACTTCAAGAGATAAAATCCAAATTATAAAACTTTGGAATGTAAAATCCAAACACACTGAACTTTAAGGGTGTATTTCCAATTTAGCCTAATAAAAAGTACAAGGAACTAATCCATGTCTCCAGTGTGACATTTTATTAGTAAAAATATTTGTTTGAACTATTTTTAAATTGAAAAAAGAAGCAATCAAAGACATCGGCTATTCAATGGGGAGATTTTTTTTTTAGTGGAAGCACTACTGGAGCAAATTAATAATGATGTCTAGCGGTGTTATTCAACTTGGCTCGACCGGTCGAACTAGTAACCTGGTGACCCAACGCATTGACCGATTTAGATCATCAATTGGATTAGATGTGCACAAGACCCGGTCAAAATTGGTAGGTTTTAATAACCCAGCTAGATTTGTGAATTGTATAAAATTACATTAATAAGCCCATCCCATTGAATTTTTGCCTATTTAATGTGTAATAATATGGTAATTTAAATATGAGAAAACCTAAAGAAAAAAAAATGCACTTTCAATTTCACATAGTTAGTTAACACATAGGTATGAGTATATCAATATATCTTATATACTTTATTACTTAAACGTTCTTTTCTCTTCTTTCGTTTACGTTTTTTTGTGCTTTCTTTGTTTATTGCTTTAAGTTTAAGCTTTTAACCCTTTTTCTTTCTTTTGTTTGTATAATTTGAGATTTGTATTTTTTTTAATATAAAAAATTTTAAGACATGTAACAAAATTTTATTTAGCAAAAACGTTGTTGCAATCTTATGACATTCATTTATTTTTCTTGTGAATTTTGTAGAATTTCTAATGCTATTGTTTAGGAAACCTTGATTTTGAATTATAATGTCGAGTTTAATTTAGGCATATGCCTTTGTTTTTAGTTTACATATTCATGTTATGTTTTCTCAAACTTACTTTATATATATATATATATATATAATTTTAAAAATATTTTTATTTGGCCCTATGGTTGATCATTGACCCACTAGTTGAATCAGTTACCCAATTACCCAATTCATAGACGGGGTCAACGTCTAGTCCAGGTTTAATAACAATGATGTCAAGTATACGATATTATGTAGCGTGTAGAATGGTCCTATTAGGCAATCACTTTGAATGGAACCTTGTGTCGGTAGATGGAATTTTGATTTCTTTGTTGGGTAGTGTAAACTAGCCATAACTTCCCGGTTAAGAAATAGCTTTATATCAAATCATTTTGTTTTATGTTAGATTTTTTTACTAGTTTTATAGGGTGTAGAGTCAATAGAGCTAACTTTTTGAGTTCTACTTGTCACTTTAGTAATATTTTGAGTCCAATTATCAATTTATGCCAATTTTTTATTAGGTGGACCCTACAAGGCTCCATCTATATATATATATATATATATATATATATATATATATACTTGGAGAAAATACAATTAGATTTTGATTGGATTCTCAATTTTACACCACGTGTCCCTTATAATTTTTAATTTTGTGCCAAGTGAATTATTGAGTGTAAAAATTGAAAAGTCCAAATCCAAATAGATTTTAAACAGGATTTCAACTAGAGTCCAATTTTTTGTCACGTGTCTATCTAAGTTTTTATTTTCGTGGCAAGTAAATTATTGAGTACAAAAATCAAAGAGTCTAGAACCAATCAAATTCTAAATCATATATATATATATATATAATAATTTGTTACATATTTTAGAGATCTATAATTTAAAAAGTGTAAGTTAATACCATGTATAATTTGAACCATATAAGTATGATTGTTTTTAATTGTATTCGGGCACATGCATGGGGACACACACACATATATATATAGAAAAATTTTAGAGAAAATCCAATTAGATTTTAATTAGGTTCTCAATTTTGCGCCACGTGTCCCATTTAATTTTTAATTTTATGCTGAGTGAATTATTGAGTGTAAAAATCAAAGAGTCTAAATCCAATTAGATTCTAAATTGGATTTCAATTGAAGTCCAATTTTTTACCACATGTGTTTTTTATTTTTTCAATATGAAAAATTTTAAAACCAATTAAATTTTAAATCATACATACATTCATATATACATACATACATATATATATATATATATATATATATGTAATGGGAAACCATTACATATGTTAGAAATGTATGGTTTAAAAAAAAAATGTAAGCTAATACCATGTATAATTTGAACATTTTTAAAAAAAATATAATTTGAACCATATAATTGTGATTATTGTTAATTGTATTTGTGCATATGCACGAGACTACACACTAGTCTATATCTATATATATAATAATAGGTAAAGTTAAAAGAAAATCCAATTAGATTTCAAATTAGAATTTAATTAGAGTCTAATTTTACACCACGTGTCCCATCTAATCTAAATTTTTAAATTTTTTTGCCAAGTAAGTTAATTCAATGTAAAAATTGGATTTTAATTAGAGTTTAATTTTGCAACATGTATTCCAAAGTTTTTATTTATTTATTTTTGTATCAAATGAGTTAATTTAGTGTAAAAAACGAGGAGTTCAATGTAAGTAAACCATAAAAAACATAATTTTTGAATAGTTTTATATTTATGAGCCTTTTTTTGTGGAACTAAAAACAATTTAAGTTTATAAGTCATCTATATATATATATATTAATAAGTAAAACTGAGAGAAAATCCAATTATATTTTAAATTATGATATAATATATTTCTATTTGAAGAAATATGAAATTATATACATAAAAAATGTATGTCACATACAAAGTTAGGGTAGCTATTTGACATATGAATATCTATTTTACTATAATAGCTTTTTAGTACTTATTTGCTAAAAGCAATACCCACTCACTAAAAATTTCTTAGAATTATAACAAATATTATTATCTTCCAACAATAATCAACTAAGTTTTGCTAAGAACTTGTTAAAATATTTAAATTTTCATAATGAATGTGTGTGTATATATATATATATATATTTACCTTTTTGGATTTAATGGAAAATAGACTATATATATAGAGAATGCCTGAATATTCCTCAGTTCAGCCATATAGCTAGCCCCTTTGGTAGAAATATATATATATATATATATAGAGAGAGAGAGAGAGAGAGAGAGAGAGAGAGAGAGTTAGGGTGGCACGTGCTACCTCTTAAGTGAGAAAATTAAGATAAAATTTCTATTTGAAGAAATATGAAACTATATACATAAAAATAAATGTCACATACAAAGTTAGGGTAGCTATTTAACATATGAATATCTATTTTACTATAATAGCTTTTTAGTACTTATTTGCTAAAGGTAATATCTACTCACTAAAAACTTCTTAGAATAATAACGAATATTATCATCTTCCAACAATAATCAACTAAGTTTTGCTAAGAAATTGATAAAATATTTAAATTTTCATAATAAATGATGTCATATGCTACAATTGAAATTTTTCATCAAATACTTTTAGCCATACACAATGAGACTTTTTTTATTCATACTTTCTTCTTTATCATTCTACATGAGTCTAGGTGCAATGTTTGGCGTACTTTGTTTTTAATGAACACCCATTTTAGGCAAAGAAATGAAACAGAAAAGAATGATAACAAAACGCATGTGTTATCAATTGAAATAGACTATTTACTAAAATCAATAGAAAGGACTATGACATATACCCAAGATAATAGTTTAGTATAATTAACTAAAAAGATAGAAATTCTAACTTCACCCTTAGAAGAAAGAGACATAAAAAGAGACATAGTTGTTCTAGATATTATTGAATTATCAAATAATGAAAGAATTGATAAAAATAGCAGATATACTATTTGTCATAAATGCAAAGAATATGAACATACTAAAAAACAATGCGATAGACATAATAAAAATGTAAAATGTATAAGTAAATTAGAATTTGAGAAAGATATAATAAATGAATTAATGGAAATATTTAGCATTAAGCAAATAGAGATAGACGAAGTAAAGAAAAAGAAAGAATTAAAATCAACCAACCCACTCAAAGTGAATAAAAGAAAAGGAAATAAAAAGACATAATAATAAAACTGATAGACCACAAAAAAGACTATTTACTAAAATTGAAAGATTCTATAGACATACCCATTGCTTGTATTAAGTATAGAAAATATGGACACCATGTTACAGAATGTGGAAAAGAAGAAAATGCTAAGAAAGAGAAAGAAAAAGCTAAGAAAGAAAAAGTTAAGAAAAGATAGACAAAAATGGAACAGGATAAATCAAATATAAAACCGGTAACCATTTTTACTTTTGTCATCAAGTCTTGTAGAGTTACCGGTTTTATATTTTATCTTGTTTTATTTTTGTCCATCTTTTCTTAACTTTTTCTTTCTTAGCTTTTTCTTCTTTTCCACATTTTGTAACATGGTGTCCATATTTTCTATACTTAATACAAGCAACGGGTATGTCTACAGAATCTTTCAATTTTAGTAAATAGTTGTAGTGCCCATGGGCCCAAAGCACGAATTGGGCCAGCCCAAAGGCTCATGCAAAGAGGAAAGTCCAAACTGACAACATGAAATGGTCCGAGGACATAATAACTCTAGCCTACGATGCCACGTGACAAAGGAAGGTGCCATACATGAGAAGAACGCCACAAGACATGACGTCCGAGGATGATCTTGTCCTCGGCAGTATGCTACCGAGGACGGTATTACTGATACAGCAATTCAAGGACTCTTGTACTAAGGACCTTATATTCAATAACTAAGAGAATGAGGATAAGGGATAAAGGAAGTTGATAGACAAATATCAGAGAAAAGGCTGCTACCACTGCATTGAAGGCATTATACCTACCTCTCTGGTCGCATTAATGAAGATGTGACGCCTGAACATTGAAATTCAACCCTACCCTCACCGCCAGAGGTTTGAGTAAGGGGGAATGATGGGACAAGTATCCAAAAAGGAAACACCTGGACTACACGTGGAAGAAAGAAGAAACAGATACAGACCTATAAAAGGTAAAGGAAGAAGAAGGGGACGGGGGGAGAGAACTTGTAAGAAAACACAAAACATTGTCCTCATTAATATATGGGAGCAATATTTCGTCCATGTTTGAGAAGTACGCATGTGTTCTGTGATTGAACCTAACTTTTGTGTTATCCACCGTCCAAAAACCTAGATTAGAAGCCTGCTCTCTATAAATTCATTGTTTAGGGCTCATAGGCTTGGTCCGAAGGTCTGACTCTACACAAAGCTTAAGTTGTGTCCTTACAATAGTCTTTTTTGCCTTTTAGGTGATTAGGTAGATTATCCATCAGTTTTATTATTATGTCTTTTTGTTTCCTTTTTCTTTTATTGACTTTGAGTGGGTTGATTGATTTTAATTCTTTCTTTTTCTTTACTTGGTCTATCTCCTTTTGCTTAACATTAAATATTTTCATTAATTCATTTATTATATCTTTCTCAAATTCTAATTTACTTATACGTTTTACATTTTTAATATGTCTATCGCATTGTTTTTTAGTATGTCCATATTCTTTGCATTTATGACAAATAATATATCTGCTATTTTTATCAATTCTTTCATTATTTGATAATTCAATAATATCTAGAACAAATATGTCTCTTTTTATGTCTCTTTCTTCTAAGGGTGAATTTAGAATTTCTATCTTTTTAGTTAATTATGCTAAACTATTATCTTGGGTATATGTCATAGTTCTTTCAATTGATTTTAGTCTTTCATCAATTTCTTCCTTTAAACTATTACTCTTCTTGGAACTATTATTTTTCTCTTCTTTGTTGATTACTTTTACTAAACTATCACTATTATGTCTTTCCTTATGTGTCTTTCTTTTTCTCTTTCTTTTTCTTGCATTATTTCTATAGGACAATTTTCTTTCTTTTTTGTCAGAGTTGTTTTTAGTGTCTTCAAGTCTTCTTTCTTTAAGTCATCTTTCTTGAAGTCTTTCTTATTGTCTGATAATTCAATAATATCTAGAACAACTATGTCTCTTAATATGTTTCTCCATATTAAGGGGAAAATTTCTTGATTTTAAAGCTTAAGGAGGAATTGTAAACTACCCCAAACATAAATGATGAAAAGTGTTTTTATCCTGAGCTTTTTATTTTTTATTTTTGTGTGTGTGTAAAACTATATGTTTTTACTTAAAATGGTGCGTAAAGATAAAAATACAATAAAAAAAAATCAACCCAAGAAAACTGTATGTCAAATAATGAATTTTTGCTCAACAAAGTTGACTAAACAAAAAACAATTTCTAGAAACACAACATAATGGTACACCATTTCTGTAATACCTTTATAATTTTGTTATATTTTATTTTGACTCGTAAAGAATTGACATTTTAATAGTTGTGAAAATATTATGACGACAACAAAATGTTTTAATATTTTCACAAAAGAAATGCTGTGTCCACAATATTTTTACAACAAATCATAAGTAAAGTTGACTAAACAAAAAATAATTTCTAGAAACACAACATAATGGTACACCATTTTCATAATACCTTTATAATTTTGTTATATTTTATTTTGACTTGTAAAGAATTGACATTTTAATAGTTGTGAAAATATTATGATGACAACAAAATGTCTTAATATTATCACAAGAGAAATGCTATGTCCACAATATTTTCACAACAAATCATAAGCAGTAAGTTGTTATGGGTTGTTATTAGCAAAAACTTGTTGTGAAATTTTAAAGTACTTATAAGTATATGAACCATACCGAAGTATAGTTTGACAAGAATGAGGTCAAACTCACAGGGACTTGAATGAACATAGAAAAATTAATTAAACCTTAATTAAATTAATTTTAATCTAGTTTAATAAAAACTGGTTGTTTTGAACTAAACAAATAATTAAATAATGCAAAGATGTGATATAAAGCAGTAAGAAGATTAAAAAATCTAGAGAAAGGAATTAATGTTTTGGAATCCACCTTGTTAATTCATATCAACATATATTTATGATTATTAATTTTTCCCAACGCTACATGATAATCTAGAAATCAATTTTGCTATCATGGAAAATATTATCATTAAAATTTATATTTAAAAATCTAAAGCATGCTCTTCTTCTCTTCCAAGGTATAAAATCAAATTATTAATTGTATCCATCGACAAGAGATATCCAATTTTAAAATTTAGAAATAATAAACCAAACATTCAGTTATTTAAGATAAATCCTAAATCATAAGAAAAACATGATTGAATTCATATCTAGAATCCTATCTTAGTTAACTGATATGAAGCAAAAACAATTTAAATCATTAAAAAAAGTATTGTGAGAAAAATTAAATCACATAAATAATACTGATAATTTTTAACAAGGTTTCAACATCAATCTTAATTATAAATTTAGCAACTCATAATAATTGAAAAAAACAATAAAAATAAAATACTAAACATTCAACTAAACAAATAAAATACAGAAAGAAATAGTCACAGAGAAAAACCATAACAGTCCAGCCCTAACAGTCCTCCCTTTTTCTCTCTTCTCTTTCTATTTCTTATCACCACAAACCGCTTGACAGTGACACGCACACCTAATACGAGTCGGTTCGGCCTTGTTTACTATTACTTTGTTTTGCTCCTCGTATTCACACAACACACTGACCTTAAAGCCTTTCTTCACAAAACCAAAACAAAAACGGCCCATTAAGAACTATTTTCAATTTTGTTGGATTAACGGATAGCCCATTAAATTAGGACCTTCAAGCCCTGTAGCTTTCCTATACCACGAAACTTCCGTAGCTCCTTTTATTATTATTTTTTTCTTTCTTTCCTTTGCTTTCACGTATGCATCCTGGAGCTCACTTCTTATTCTTTTCCTTTATGATTTTTTTTTCTTCTTCTTTTCTTCACTTCAAGCTTCACTAGTTCACATTGCTTCACATATGCCAGAGCTGAATCTCTCAAATTGGCCCATCATGTAGCATGTCTACCTAAATAGTCTTTAATATCTATAAGATAAGACAATGATAACTTATAATCAATCACAAAATAGCATAAAAATAAGGTGAAATATGCAAATATGAGATTACTTTATTGTCTATATTTCATGCACATCAATGGGCCAAAAAGTAATTTTGTTGGTAAGTTTAAATTAAATTTAATAACAATTTACTATCTATGATTTGTTACAAAAGTGTTGTGAAAAATGTTGTGGACGTCGCATTTTTTTTTTTGTTTCCACAAAACCTTTATTTTTAGTTGTGGTTGGTTCTAATATAATGTTTTATTATTTTATTTTGGCCTATAAGAAATTTATACCTCTACAATTGTGAAAATAATGTGACAATTTGTTGTTTTAATATTTTATTTTTTTAGGCTAATAGCTCATACATATATAAAAATAAATAATAAATAAAAAGCGTGTTCAATAGGCGATATTACCCACACCTAAAAAAGAAATAAAAAATAAAAAAGAAAGCCAATGAAACGGTGGGAATTGAATAAACCAAAAATACTATAGCTTTATCATCGACTCTTTATATATATATATATATATATATATATATATATAGAGGTTGGGTTCAAGTTACTCCTGGTGTAAGCCAATGAAATGGTGGGAATTGAATAAACCAAAACTACTATAGCTTTAGCATCGACTCTTTATATATATATATATAGAGGTTGGGTTCAAGTTACTCTTGGTGTAACTCTAAGCAATATTACAATACCCAATAACTTGTTATTGAATTCATATATTAAAAATTTAACTGTTAAATTACATGTTTTACATTCTTAAAAAAAAAAAGAAAAAAGAATTACATCTTCTATATATTCTTAACAGACATGTCAATTTTCAGGCCAATCGGATGTAATTTACCATTAGATCCATAAACTAATTTTTTAAGCATTATTTTAAATTACAAAAGCTTGAATTTAAATAATTGATTACATGACTATAGCTCTTTGATCATCTTTAAATTTTGTAAGCATGGAGAATATACGAAGATAATGTAATTCAGCGGTAGATTTATCAAAATTTACATCTAGTTAAAAAATATTGGGTGATGTAAACATTACTTAAAGTTACACTAAATTTAACTTGAACCCAACCTATATACACACACAAACACGTACCTCAATCATGAAAATAGATGTAATTGAGAGAACTAGAAATATAGAAGATCTTATTCCGTTGTAAAATTTTCAAAATGTTTATGATAACCTCACAAGAAAAAAATGTTTCTAATAAATTACTGCTCATAATAGTTGTAGTCTTTTTTTTTGTTTTTGTTTTTGGTATGTGACTTTTTGTACTTTAAAGCAATGTTGTGAATATTGTTTCGGTCCCCATTTTGATTTGTCCACTGGAACAGAATATTTTGGTACCAGTTTATTATGGCGTGCCGTTTGGGGATGTTTCTGGGTTACCGCATATGTGTGTATAATTTAATATATATATATATATACACATTACTATTATAGAAAATAACGAGTTAAATATATTTTTTTTATTAAAAAAATCTCAAATAAAATGAGCATGTTATTAGTTATTGTTTAAAAAAAGTACCTAGGGGTTTTTTTTTTTGGGTAAATAAAGCTAACATGTTGGGTAATTCTATTCAAGGAATTTCCAAAAAGGTTCTTAATAACTCCTTTCTCATTTCCCAAACCCACCCATGTGAAAGCAACTCCCCAAGTCAAATTTATTTCCGAGTAATGCTATGGACATATAAAAATGCACAACTTTGTGCCATAACTCGCCATATGACGAGTTGTGATTGGTGGATGTACGATGGTGGGCCATGCGGAAACACACTTCCACCATTCACAATTCGCCACGTGGCAAGTTGTGGCATAAAGTTGTGCATTTGTATGTGTCCCTATCATTACTCTTTCTTTCCTGCTGTCTTTTCATCCTCACCTAAACCCTTCATTATATCTTTCTTTCTCATCTCCCCCTCTCTCTAGTTTTCTCAACTTCTTCGTATCTCCTTTGTTCATATATACATATACCAAAGAGCTCTTTTTCTCATCTTTTACTTTTTGTTTCCCCTCTAACATGACCTTTACATCATCTTTTTCTTCTTCTTTTTTTCACTTCTGCATTCCGACCGAATCTTTAATTACAGGCAGTATTGACTGAAAGGCCCAAAATGACCCAGAATGGGACGAAATTTCATCCAAGATAGAATAGGGGGGGTTATCATTCCAGTTTGCATGCTGGTATGAGATTTTCTGGTTGGAAAAAAATGGAATCCATAACAATGCTTTAAAGAATAAGCTTGATGTCGTCTAATTTTGTAACGGAAATTGTAGTGTAGCTAAGATTGTCGTTCTACCGAGAAAAGGAAGACAAGAACACGTCAAAAACACCAATAACATATAGAAAAATATGATTGAAACTAGGACAAAGAAAGTTTGGTAAAATTCAATAATTAAAATCACTAAAGTGTTAGAGTTTGTCCACCAATGTTGTTAAGCATCCATTACCAATCCCATTTAGTACACAATGGGGTAAGTAGACACGTAAAATATCTGATTGGAAGATTTAAAAATAAGGTTTATTAATAGAACTCTTTTTGGTTGACAATATTGACAATTAGACACGCATAAAGACTTATACAACCAGAGAGGTAATTATATAAGAGGATTTACATTGAACTAATAAATGAGGATGGACCTGGAGGAACTGAGACCTCAATAGATCCTTCCATCATTTGTACCACTTTCTTCATTGTTGGCCTTAGTGCTAGATCCTCCTGAATGCACCATATTGCAATCATCACATATTTCTTCACTCCCTTCATGTCATTTGTTGCCTCCTCATCATTCTCCACTAACAGATCCATTTTCTTGTCTTTATAACAATCATATGCTCAGTCAGCTAGAATCATTTGATCCTTATCCTTTGCCTCTGCTTCTAAACTCTTCCTGTAGCAAATGAGCTCTAGCAACAAAATGTCAAAGCTGTAAACATCCACCTTGATTGTAACAGGCATGTTTCTGAACCATTTGAGTGCAACATACCCTTTAGTTCCCCTGATTCCAGTAGTAGTATGAGTTTGGTCTGTTTTCAAAAGCTTAGCTAATCCAAAGTCAGAAATTCTAGCTGCAAAAGAGTTATCCAGGAGGCTGTTCTGCGGCTTGATATCATAATGTATGATTTGGGTGCTGCATTCTTCATGCAAGTAAAAGAGCCATCTTGCCGTTCCTAATGCAATTTGAATTCTTTGGTATCAATAAGACTGCAAACCCTCAAATAGAAAGCTTGCTAGAGAACCATTATTCATGAACTCATATACAAGAAGCCGGTGCTGCCCCTCGTTGCAGCATCCTAGCAGTTGAACCAAATTTCTGTGGTTTGTACTGCCAATAGCACTCACTTCAGCTTTGAACTCCCTATCACCTTCTTTCACCAAATCATTCATCCTTTGAACTGTTATCTCAGCTAGGTGGTGGAAATTAAATACTGAACCCAGAAAGAATCACAGATCATAGAAAGAAAAGCTGTCATCTCAGCTAGATATAGGTAATGCTTAAGTTCTTTACGTTTGGTTTGCTAGGAAATAGTATGTAACTTGAAATTATGCTTGGGACCATTCACTAGGCTTGGGTTGCATGTGTATCAGTAGTGCCCAGAAAGTGGTGGCATTGGTGATGATGATATTGCAAAAATGGTGGTCCATTAAAGATCAATTGATTTCTCTTTAGAATTTAATGTAGAGGAATATGATGGCTCAATGAAAAAGAGTAATGCTAATTCCTTTAAGGTTCAGTATGGTATATACCTCATTAAGTAGGTGGTGGTGCAAGAACAGCTTTTTTATTTCATGGGAAGAATGAGAAAAAAGTGAAAACATTTTCATGATTTATTTTTTCTTCCTTTTGTCAACTATTTTAAGGTATCAAAGGAATGTTAATAGTTTAATTTCCCTCATCTTCAATGCCCTTTTTTGAACTTTTTATTAAGTTAAAGAACCTTTGAGCCTTATCGGCACCCCTGCAAAAGAATACATCACAGAGGGTATCTTTATTCTAGCTATCCTTGGACACTAATAGTAGTATGCCATACCATAATTCTTAAAATGAAGGGAGAACAAAAAAATCATACCTGAAACTTGGCTTTCCTTATCGCAAATAGCCCTTCTATCAGAAATTGAACCCTTTTGTCTATTTCACCTTCAGACGAATTCCACGGAAACGCTCAAATATTCCTGTAGAAGTGTAAACCTTGAGTACACTGTACAGAAACTAAGAAGTACATAAGAATTTTGAGTACTAAACAATATTTTCATAATATAAGAAGTACAAAGTAAACAAATTTTGAGTACTTAACGATATTTTCAAACGCTAACCATTTAACACCGGGCCACCATCCAAGGTTACATATATGTCACAGCCATGAGTGGCACAATTCCAGATACAATGTTTCTATATCGTCAAGACAATTTTTAACATAGTTTTATCATAGATAGTAGGGGTGGCAAAATCAACCCAAACCCATTTACCCACCCAAACCCACCCAATTATTAATTGGGTTAAATGGGTATTAACCCAATTAAACCCAATTAACATTAATGTTTATTGGGTTTTAATTGGGTACCCAATTAGACCCAATTATGATCCAAGTATGATTTCTACAAATCACTTAACTCTAAAATACCCCAAAACCACTAAAATTACCAAAATACCCCCTCAACCTAAAAAATGACCAAAATAACACCAAAACCTAAAAATGACCAAAATACCCCTAAAATCGACAAAATGACCAAAATGCCTAACCCCCAAAAATGACCAAAATACCCCAAAAACCCAAAAAATGACCAAAATACCCCAAAAAACCTAAAAATTATCAAAATACCCCAAAAACATAAAAAATGACTAAAATACTCCTGAAACCAAAAAAATGACTAAAATACCCCCAAAACCCAAAAAATTACCAAAATACCCCCAAAACCTAAAAATTGACAAAAATACCTCCAAAACCTAAAAATGACCAAAATAACCCTGAAACCCAAAAAATGACCAAAGTACTTCCAAAACCCAAAAAATGACCAAAGTACTTCCAAAACCCAAAAAATAACCAAAGTACCCCCCAAAACCCAAAAATGACCAAAATACCCCCGAAACCTAAAAATGACCAAAATATCCTCGAAACTACAAAAATAACCAAAATACTCCAAAAACCCAAAAAATGACAAAATTTCCCAAAAACCCAAAAAATGACCAAAATATACCCGAACTTTAAAAAATGACCAAAATACCCCCAAAACTTAAAAGATGACCAAAATACCTCCGAAACCTAAAAAATGACTAAAATACCCCCAAAACCTAAAAAATGACCAAAATACCCTTGAACCCCAAAAAATGACTAAAATACCCCTGAAACAAAAAAGATGACCAAAATACCCCTGAAACCTAAAAATTACCAAAATACTCCCAAAAACTAAAAATTACCAAAATACCCCTAAAATCCAAAAAATGACCAAAATACTCCCAAAACCTAAAAATTACCAAAATACATTTGAAACCTAAAAAATGGCCAAAATAACCCCAAAGCCTAAAAAATAACTAAAATAATCCTGAAACCAAAAAAATGACCAAAATACCCCTGAAACGTAAAAAATGGCTAAAATACCTCTCAACCTAAAAAATGACAAAAATAACACCGAAACTTGAAAATTGACGAAAATAACCACAAAACCTAAAAATGACCAAAATACCCCCTAAAACTATAAAATGACCAAAATACCCCCTAAACCTAAAAAATGACCAACATGCTCCTGAAACCTAAAAAATGACCAAAATACCATCAAACCTATGAAGTGACGAAAATACCCCTAAACCTTTGAAATGACCCAAATAAACCCAAAATCTCTAAAATTGCCACAAACAACCTGAAACCTCTAAAATTACCAAAAATACCCTAAAACCTCTAAAACGACCAAAATACCTGTAAAACTATAAAACGACCAAAATACCCCGCAAAATATCAAAAATTACCAACATACCACTAATCCTATAAGATGAGCAAAATACACCCGAAGCCTCTAAAATTACCAAAATAGGGGTTTGGAGTATCTTAGTCATTTTTTAGGTTTATGGGGTATTTTGGTCATTTTTTATGTTTAGAGAGTATTTTAGTCATTTTTTAGTTTTAGGGGGAAAATTTGTTTTTTTTTTCGGTTTAGGTTGTATTTTTATCGACTTACAGGTTTAAGGGGCTTTTTTGTCATTTTATAGTTTTCGGGGTATTTTGGTCATTTTTTAGGTTTCGGGGATATTTTGGTCATTTTAAGGTTTAGGGGTTATTTTGGTCATATTTAGGTTTCAAGGGTATTTTGGTCATTTTTTAGGCTTCAGGGGGTATTTTAGTTAATTTTTAGGTTTCGAAGGTGTATTGATCATTTTTTAGGTTTAGGGGGTAATTTGGTTATTTTTAGGTTTAGGGGGTATTTTGGTCAATTTTTAGGTTTCAAGGTTATTTTGGCCATTTTTTAGGTTTCAGAGGTATTTTGGTAATTTTTTAGGTTTGGAGGTCTTTTGGACATTTTTGGGTTTAGGGATATTTGGTCATTTTTAGGTTTCGAGGGTATTTTGGCATTTTTTTGGGTTTCAAGGGTATTTTGGTAATTTTTAGGTTTCGGGGGTATTTTGGTCATTTTTAGGTTTCGGGGGTATTTTGGTCATTCTTTAGGTTTTATGAAAATTTTGGTCATTTTTTATGTTTCGGGGGTATTTTGGTCATTTTTTGGGTTTTGGGGGTATTTTGGTAATTTTAGGTTTTAGGGGTATTTTGGTCATTTTTTATGTTTTGGGGGTATTTTGGTAATTTTTAGGTTTTGAGGGTATTTTGGTCATTTTTTAGGTTTAGGGGGGTAATTTGGTCATTTTTAGGTTTATGGGGTATTTTGGTCAATTTTTAGGCTTCGAGGTTATTTTGGCCATTTTTTTAGGTTTCGGAGGTATTTTGGTAATTTTTTAGATTTCGGAGGTATTTTGGGAATTTTTTGGGTTTAGGGGATATTTTAGTCATTTTTAGGTCTCGGGGGCATTTTGGCTTTTTTTTGGGTTTCAATGGTATTTTGGTCATTTTTTAGGTTTCAGGGGTATTTTGGTCATTTTTATATTTCAGGGGCATTTTGATCATTTTTAGGTTTCGGGGGTATTTTGGTCATTTTTTAGGTTTTAGGGAAATTTTGGTAATTTTTTTATGTTTCGAGGGTATTTTGGTCATTTTTTAGTTTAGTGGGTATTTTGGTCATTTTTTTAGGTTTTGAGGGTATTTTGGTAATTTTAGGTTTCAGGGGTATTTTGGTAATTTTTTATGTTTTGGGAGTATTTTGGTAATTTTTAGGTTTCGGGGGTATTTTGGTCATTTTTTATGTTTTGGGAGTATTTTGGTAATTTTTAGGTTTCGAGGGGTATTTTGGTCATTTTTTAGGTTTTGGGGGTATTTTGTTAATTTTTAGGTTTCAGGGGTATTTTGGTTATTAATTTAGGTTTTGGGGGTATTTTGGTCATTTTGTAGGTTTCTTGGTTATTTTGGTAGTTTTGGGGTATTTTGGTCATTTTTGAAGATTTTAGAATACTTTGGTCATGTACACTTTAGGGGCATTTCGGTAATTTTGATAAATGGGTAATTGGGTGGGTTGGGGTTTACCCATAATAATTAGGTTGGGTTGACTTTGGGTTAGAAGCAATTAGTTAAATGAGTTTTAATAGGTAAATGGGTTTTATATACCCAACCCAATTTTGTCCACCCCAAACCCACCCATTTGACACCCCTAATAGATAGCAAGGAATGACAACTTCCCAGTGGAACCTAAGACATCTCCCTGATCAGAAAACACTGGTTCAGCCAATATTAAATTCAAATCAGATAGGTATCATAATAGGCACAGGGTTTTGATCCCAATCTGTTTTGAAATAGGGATCATAATATTTATTTGACTTTTAAAATCTATTTCTTGTCGGTAATTCTTCAAAATACTCAAATAAAATATCAGATACATGCCAGATTTAGGCATGATTACCCCCCTGGTAATGAATTGTCCTATCACTTAGGAGCTGTGGACTTTGCTATTCTGCCTATGCCTAATATGATAATGAACTGGACAAATATTTTTTTACCCAATAAATACCAATACAACCTAAAATATAAAATGAGTTTACACTAGGAATTTAGGAACATCATTCTGAGTGACTTATTATTATTATTATTATTATTATTATTATTTTTTCACTTACATAAGTAATTTCACAGGTCCACCCTGTTTAATTGAAGGATACCATTATTTACGGAAAACAGAGAGCTGTCACAAAATTGTTCATGACTAGGTCCAACGAAGCCATCAAAATGCCATGGCAAGTGGTGGCTTTATTGGTAACCCTCTGTATGTCTAGTGTACAAAATGTGATTCAATGTAGAAGAGAAATTGCTAAATGTGGCTAACTAAGCATACCTCCCTGAAAAAGATGATAACTTAGTAATAAATAATCTACTAAAAATTATAAGCACTTGGCAACAAGTACAACTTAGCAAGAAAAACATGTCTAAACCATAGAAACCAAAAATACAATAACCACAAATATGACAAATTTAAGATTGACGACCTTAAAAAGAATACCCACCATGCAAGCCTTTAGGCGAGAGATCTTGCAAAAGTGATCCACATTCTGTGACAAAGGCAACAGCAACCTCAACGCTCGAATCGGTTGGGTTCTCAAGCAGCACAGTAAGCAGCTCCAAGGCAATGATCTCATGAGCCACTAGTTGGTTCACTAAATGTGCAATGAACTTAACAGCAGCAAGTAATTAAGGCTTGTCGTTCCTTTTATATGCTCTCTTGAGCTGCAAAACGACCCTCCTCAAAAGAAGCTCGCCAACCTCAGGAAACTCGGTGTTGACAACAGCAACCAGTGCTGCAAACACGTCTGTAAAACCCGGGGATGCCATCTGCGACTTCATACAGGACCGACAAAATAGCCCACTTCCCCGTATCAAATTCTCCGGGGAATAATGTTCTTTACGTTGGCAGCATTAACCTTGTTCACAAGCCCATTTATACTCTTCCGAAGGGCATCCCATGTCAACCGCTGATATTCGACACTGCTTTTATCTTGAACCTCTTTCATCATCCGAGCCAACTTAAACGGAGGAATTACTGTACCTAAAAAGGAAAAGTTGCTTGCTCCGATTACTATAGAGGTGTTAACTTTTGCTTTAGCAGTTCAAGCACATCAATGGCCTAACACTCTCTCTCACAAGACTAACAAGACAAAGAACTGCCTAATATATTTACTGTATATATTTATATGTCATAGGTCGGCAACAACAGGAATTATGTTCCTTGTTGTATTCGGTCATGCTTGACCGACTTATAAGCAATGGGCCTTGTGAACTTTAGTGGCCCACAAATAGAACCCACGTCAACAAAAAGAGTTGTAGATTACAAAAATTAATAACCTCATTTTAAAAAAAAAAAAAAAAAAAAAAGCCCAAATTCTGGCACATTATATTTACTGAGTTCTATATCCGTTTCAACAAAACAATGAATAAACTCAAATCAACAAATATAAATAACCAAGAATACTGAAATCCACACGTTAAACACTTAAATTCATAACAAATTAACAAACATAGCAAAAGTTATACAATGGAGCCAAGAATACCAAATAGGGAAAAAAGAAAAAAAGAAAAAAAGAAAGCTAAATAGAAAACAGTACCTCACTCAATAAATGGTGAGAAAGAAGAGCACCTATACAAGGAAACATAACTAAAGAGAAAAGTTGTACTAAATTACTTTAAATTAGTCCAGTCGAAAGATACACTTATTTTATATAATTTTTTATCTTTTTTTTTTTATTTATAGAAAGTCTATAGAAAAAAATGACAAAATTGACATATGCTGATGTGGTTAATTGTTAGTAATAAAAAAAAAATGATGTCAATAATGAGCCTAAATAAGAACCGTAAAAGCTTGTAAACTCAACTAGTGTAAAAAATGTTGTCAAATTTTTTTAGTTTATTTTATTAAAAAAACTAAATTTTATAAAAAGCTTAAAAATGCTATTCCTTTAAAGCGAATCACCATTACAACTAGTGTGCTTCAAGAAGAAAAGGCGGGAAAAATATAGAAGGTATTACTCAAGGGTAAGAGTTGGGTCTCCTGTTGAAACGAACATTGGATCCAAGTCAGTTCTTATGGGTATGAAAAATTTGGTCCTAGTCCCAAAAATAGACCGGACAAATCAAACAGTAGGTATATAAATTTTAAATGTTTTTTTTAAAGAATAAAGTTTAGTTACAAAATTAGTTTCAGTCTAAGATTATAACCTTACTCAATATCTTTTTATTGGAGATAAATTTTGATAAATCCACCATTGGATTACATATTTTTCTTATATCCTCCATACTTGCAAAATTTCTAGAAAATTAAAGATCAACAACTATGTCATCAATAAATTGTTTAAATTGCAAGTTTTTGTAATTTAAAACTATGCATAAAATAAAATCTTATAGATCATACAGTAAATATTATCCGATTGTAACAAAATTTGGCATATGTATTAAGAGCGTAAAGAACATGTAATCTAACGGTTAAATTTTCAAAATATATAATAATGTTAATGATATTGAGTAAGGTTGTCCAATTTTGTAACTAAAAAAAAACCCCTCTTATTCTCTTTTTTTCACTCTCTTAATTGTCTCTCCCACCCTTTCCGAAATTCCGTCCCTCTCACTGTCCCTCCCCTGATACAGTTCCCACAGTCATAAAAACGATAACTTTTTATGTTGGCAAAACAATGAAGCAATTGGGCAAGTGGTTGCAACTTGGAGTGTCAGAAATGGCTCCAGTGGGAGTTGGGGGAAGCTATTCAAGCATAAATTTTTGGTCTTTACAACAGCTGCGCAAATGGGTTTTACTTTTATATTAAATTTAATTATCTACATCTAGAACATATACTTTTCAGGTCATCATGAATTTCTTCAGTTTGCATGTTTGTTCATTTGTTTGCTTGCTATGTGTTCTTTGTTTCGAAGTCCTAGAACAATGTCTAGTCATAAACGTGCGATCCAAGGTAGCTTGGTTCTATAGGGATGTACTGAAACTTACTATGTTGAAGAAGTCAATCTAAGCTCAAGCAATGACTATTCAACATATGCAATACAATTCCAAAATAAGTTATTTAGATTGACTTTGCTTTTTTTTTTTTTTTGGTTCAGAATAAATTATTACGTTTCTTTGGAGATTATTAAGAGGAAGAGTGCTGGTGAATTTAGATGTTCGTTCGATGCTATTTAATAGGATTACCTTAAAAATTTGATCGGTCATGCAATGCAACTGAAATTTTCTCTTGCAATGCAGATGAAATAATGGTTACAACTGATGATGGTCTTGAATGGGTTAGGGAGATATGAGTAGAAGTGTCTGAAAATTTCAATATGCATCATTCTTTATCTATTTCTTTGGAGAATTCAGGTTTATTTAGAAAATGGTGACCTTAGACCAAGAACGATATATTATATCAAGTTGCAGTGCATTCTAGTGCTACTTAATATAAATGTGACTTTATGTTTGAAAAATTAGTAATTATATGTATCATGACCAAAAAAAGAGTGTAACTTGTAGAGTCTAACCTAGTCTGATATGGTGCCTTACTAAATGGGTCTGGTAGCATCAATTAAAAAAAAAAAAAAAAACCAAAGATCTCATGTAATTATTCACTAATATATTTGCTCATTTCAAGTAAGATTTTTAGTATCTTCGCTTCAGAAAACTCTTAAGCCTAAGTAGTATGATGACTGATGATTGCGTACATTATATAGCTACTGAGATCAACAAATTCATTTTCTACTGAAGAGCATGAAATTTTGATCTTAAAAGATTTACCACGTCAACTAGACTCTGTTCATCAACTTTCTCACATCTTTGTTGTTTGATTACAGGAGTGAGACAATTAACCTATTGTTATAGGAAGAGCCAAAAGAGTCTTCCAAGAGGAAAATCCAGTATAACTAGAAAGATAACTCAAAAAAATTATTAGATTGACATCAGAGAGCTACTAAGTCCAACATCAAAGAAGTCTATATGAACTTGAGCTTACACCCAAGACAGTGAAGTCCTAACCTTTCAGTGGAGTGGTTCCACAAACCATTTGAAAGCTTTCAGTTCAGCTTGATGTCCAAAAATAATAAGATGGAGGTTTTCTCTATACTACTATCTTCGTCATAGCATAACAAAATCAGACTTCTAAGTTCTAACCATGGCTTTTGTGCTGTTGTGCTGTATCCATTACTTGTTCTTTCTTTGGCTGCATCCCCAGCTAAATCTAATGCAAACATAAGCTTGGGATCTTATCTCACTGCTCTTGATGATAACTCTTCCTGTGGTTCCCCATCCGGTGACTTTGCTTTTGGATTCTGACTAACTGGTGCAATAGGCTTCTTACTTGCTATATGGCTTGAAGAAATCCCAGAAAAAACCATAATTTGGTCAGCCAATGGAAATAGTCTAGTCCAAAGAGGATCCAAAGTTGAACTTACAATAGTTCTCTATGACTCAAACATTCAGCAGGTTTGGGCTGCTGATGTTGCTGCTAGTGGAGTTAACTATGCAACCATGCTCAACACTGGGAACTTTGTGCTTGCAAGACAAGATTATGTCAACTTATGGGAAAGTTTTAACTCTTCCCGACTGACAACATATTGCAGTCAGATGCTAAATCAAGGCAGGAGGATCCATTGCTAAGACCTTCCATGAAGAATGTTCTGCAAATGTTGGGCGGTGCCACTGAAGTTTCAGTGCCTCTATGTCCTTTTCCAACTACTTCAGTATAATCAATTACCTATAGGTATGCATCGATGCATGTTCCTTGCTAGTAGGAACCATGTTTGGTTGTACTATTTTAGTCTAGCACTTGAAGCATACTTGGTTGTACTGTTTTAGATAATAGCTTTTTTGTTTCAATGTAGGAGCATGTTCACATGTAATCTCTTGTCAATTCAGTATTTTCTTAACGTTGCTGCATAAAAGTTTTAGTCCCATTTATGGTTGAAATCAGCATTTTCCCTTCCCAATAGTGTTCTAATTTCATTTTGGAATACTATTTATAGAATATAAGAAAGAATGTCCGTAAAAGAAAGAAAGAAACGAAAAAAAAAAATGTCAGTTGATAGCCTCTACTAATACACATGGGTAAAAAAGTTCACTTTTGGAGTCAATGAGTTAAGCCTCAAAAGAAAGGGAGGGGAAGATTCAAACTAGTGATCTCCATATTGTAAGGCATAATCTCTTACTATGTCTTGGTGTTGCATCCTTTTTTTGTCCATAAAAGAGAAGCAAAAATGCTAGCGCAGCAAGTATTTCTCTTGATATTATAAAACAAAACAAAATATCATTTTACTAATATAAAGGTTGACTAGGAATAAAGACTGTATGATTGTGATTCCTTTTCAGTTTTCACCCCACCATTTTTTTCTTTATTGTTCTTTTTCAATTTTTGTACCGTTTATCCTTCTGTATCCCATCCATGAATCCTTACATAGCACTGATGAATAGTCCTAAATGCCCAGATCATCTTTGCATGCCATTTTGTCAAAAGGCAGTTTTACAAAGGTGTAGGACAGTGGTTTTGATCTTGTAAAATCTAGCCACATTTCATCTAAGAAGGCCTGCCTAAAAATAACTTGCACAGCAAAATATGTCCCCCCCCCCACACACACACAAAATTATTTTCAACAACTAGTACAATACAACTTCAAATAAAACAAAAAAAAATTGTCCACATTCAGTCCAGCCGGCTAGCCCAAAATCTTTAATCATACAAAATTCTTCTCCTCTAAACTAAAGGCATTTCTAGCCCAGCCCAACCCTAAATCTGAAATCCCTATTCCTGGTCAAACAAAAATTATCTCACGCTTCTACCTAAATTTCTAGTCTGCCTAAATTCCTAGTCTTCATGCAGTCATGCCTCTGCACTCTGCTTGGTGGCCTCAGTTCATGCTGCTTGAATTCCCAGTCCTCACATCATGTGGTCACATCTCTCCGACTCGCCGTGACGCTGTAGCTCCACTAGTCGCTGACCTCACCTAGCCTTCATCACTCAACCTCAAATCCTAAAGCCCTTACCTCAATTCCTTAAGGTATCTCATTCAATCATTCTCATCTCAGTTCTCTCTCTTTTTCTCTAGGATTGAACTAAATACTAAATAGCATAATAGAAATATCAAGTATGTGTATGTGATATCTTTTGCCAATAAAGCAATTTATATTTATTTGACTTTATCTTTTTGTGTTTATTGTTATTGGATTCTTTATTCTTGACCCACTACTCTATGACTCAGCCTTTTTGGCTTTTGTTTTGTTTGTCTCTTGAGTGGGTTTGGGTGGGGTGAGGGCCATGAGACTGTGTAAGAATGAATTTTATATGATAATTTATTATATCTATCTTCCAAGTTAGTTTATCATTTTTTGAATTGATTTTTTTTTTGGGATTGAAATTATGTGCCAAATAATAAGCAAATGACAAACAATTAATGCATTTTTTTAAGAAAAAATTGTATATCATTCAAAACTTAGGTAATCTGTAGAAGCAAATGTTAATACTTCAATGTTTGATGAGCATCCCTCCAAATGTTCAAGAATTCAATCTAAAGGGATAAACCATGATCTAGGATCACGTAAATAAATATATGAATTTTCTATCAATGAACAAGATGAAATTCGACCTGCTTATTTCATAACAGGTCCATATCAACCTAGAAATATAGAGTATCCATACAAAGGACTGAAAAATTATCGTTGTAATTTTCAATTTTCGTGGTTTGAATCACATGAAAATTGGTTGAATTATATTTTAGTATATCTCTACTATAACCCGGCCCCCCCAAGTAATTATTCCTGGCTACGCCCCTGTATGTCAAACATTGTGGCTCCAACTAGTTCTAGAGTCTAGTAGACGCTAGTCATTGTCCTGACCTTGTCAATTGGAGTTTCCTAAAATTAGTAGAGGGATTCTGCAGGTGAGTCAAAATTCTACTTATAGCATGCTACTCATCTTTTCAATCCTTATGAATGGTGGCATTGACTGTTGGGTTTTGTATTAGTTTTATTGTGGTTCAATACTCAACAGAAAAATGATTTTTTTTTTCAATACTAAACTAAAACTTTATCTTGCAACCCCTTTTTTTTGTTTGATACAAATTTTATATAAAGAATTACTTGACAAAGAATAGTTATCATTTTTTTGAGAGTATTGGGACACAGATAATAATCATACATTCATGAGTATACCGTTCCTGCTGGATATTACCTGACTTGCCAAGCGGATAGTATTAACTAGGGGTGTTTCGGTTCGGTTTCGATCGGTTTTTTTTTTACTGGCCAACCGAAACCGAAACTTTCGGTGTCCAAAATTGTCAACTGAAACCGACCGAAAAAGTTGAAACACCGTGGTTACGGTTTGTTTCAGTTTTGGTCGGTTTTTCGGTTTCAGTAAC
The DNA here is from genome assembly GCA_032878915.1 of Castanopsis chinensis. NCBI lineage: Eukaryota > Viridiplantae > Streptophyta > Magnoliopsida > Fagales > Fagaceae > Castanopsis > Castanopsis chinensis. Next base: position 3,534,138 of record JAVQMG010000084.1, read on the forward strand.
ATCACAGATTCATGAGTCACAAATAGAAAAAACAACTCAACATAAGAAAATAACAATCACAGATTCACAGAAAAGTATTAAACAAAACCCAGAAAAAAAAACCCTCCACCAATTCGTTTGGAGGCAGTGGCAGAGGCAGATCGACGCCGGCGTGTGGAGGCAGAGCAGAGGCATGTGACCCAGAGAGAAGAGAGAGGCACGGCCATGGGAATCAGAGAAAGGATCAAAGGAAAAAAAAATGAGGAGGCGCTGAACTACTGAAGCGAGAAGGGTAAAGACTAGAGAGAGACAGAAAATTGGGGAAGGGGGCGGCTTGAAGGTCCATGAGACTCAAAAAAAAAAAAAAAAAGTGGCGATGAAGTGATGAACTGCTGAAGAGAGACAGAGAAGTTGGAAGAGAAGAGGGGGGCGGCTGAAGAATGGAAGAGAAGAGAATAGGGGATTAGGGGGGTATTTAGGCTTGAAGGTCCATGAGACTCAGAGAAAAAAAAAAAAAAAAAAAAAGAGAAGAGAGGAGCGATGAAATGTTGAAGAGAAGAGGGGGGCGGATGAACTCTGAAGAATGAAAGAGGAGATTAGAACTTTAGAAGGGTATTTATATTAGATTATTAGGGTTTTAAAAAAAAACATTGCAAAAGAATAAGCCCACGCGAAGGCTCGACCCAGGGATCACTAAGCCAACACGTAGGGACTATACCACTAAGCCACTATTGAGTTACATCTTAAAAGCTACATAAATATATACATATATATATATTCGGTTCGGTTTGGTTGGTTTCGGGGTGAAAAAATCCAGCACCGACACCGAACCGAAATATTTCGGTTTTCTAAAATTCAAACCGAAACCGAACCGCACCGAAACCAAACTGAAAAATTAAACTCGGTTCGGTCGGTTTCAGTCGATTTTTTCGGTTCATCGGTTTTTTGCACACCCCTACTGATGGGGATGCTTTGATGCTCAACACTTCTCTAGTCAGGATAGATCTACAAAGAAGACACATTACCAAGGCAAGAATGAACATGGATTTGTATCTCATTCACTGCTCTGTCTTGCCAAGTATCGCCTCCTCGCTTTTCTGTTTCATCTATCAATTTGGTTGCGGAAGTTAAACTAATCTTGTGGCAAGATCGATTATGTCAAGTTAATGTTGCAAACCATGACAAATTGTAAGTCTTGTTGTAAGACAGTAGTTTGGATCTTGATAAATCTAGCTAAATTTAATCTAAGAAAGCCTGCCCGAAAATAAACTATTCAGCAAAATATGTCGATGATAGTGGCTCCAACTAGTTCTAGAGTCTAGTAGCCACTATTCATCATTGTCCGGACCTAGTCAGTTTCCAAAATTTGGTAGTGGGATTCTGCCTATGGTATATTACTTGGTTTGTCAATCCTTATGAATGATGGCATTAAATGTTGGGTTTTGTATTAGTTTTACAGTGGTTCAATATTCAATAGAAAAGACACATTTTTGTAGTACAAAAGGAAAACCATCTAGCACCCCCCCCCCTTTTTATATTCAAATTTCATATAAAGAATTACTTGACACAGAAAAATTGTCATTTTATTGAAAATCTTGGGACATATGGATAATTAAAATTCATATTAGAGTACCCAATTCCTGGATATTACTTGACTTGCAAAGCTGATAGTTTTGACAATTAAACATGCATAAAGACTTAAACAACCAAAAATGGTAGTTATATAAGAGGATTTACATTGAACTAATAAATGAGGATGAACCTGGAGGAACTGAGACCTCAATTGATCCTTCCATCATTTGTACCACTTTCTTCATTGTTGGCCTTAGTGATGGATCCTCCTGAATGCACCATATTGCAATCATCACATATTTCTCCACTCTCTTCATGTCATCTGTTGCATCCTCATCATTCTCCACTAACAGCTCCAGTTTCCTGTCTTTATAGCAATCATATGCCCAGTCAGCTAGTATCATCTGATCCTCATCCTTTGCCTCTTCTTCAAAACTCTTCCTGCAGCAAATGAGCTCTAGCAACAAAATGCCAAAGCTATAAACATCCACCTTGATTGTAACAGGCTTGTTTTTGAACCATTCAGGTGCAACATACCCTTTAGTTCCCCTGATTCTAGTAGTAGTACGAGTCTGATCTGTTTTCAAAAGCTTAGCTAATCCAAAGTCAGAAATTCTAGCTGAAAAAGAGTCATCTAGGAGGATGTTCTGCGGCTTGATATCACAATGGATGATTTGGGTGCTGCATTCTTCATGCAAGTAAAAGAGCCCTCTTGCCGTTTCTAATGCAATTTGAATTCTTTGGTACCAATATGGCCGTGAACCCCCAAATAGAAAGCTTGCTAGAGAACCATTACTCATGAATTCATATACAAGAAGCCGATGCTCCCCCTCATTGCAGAATCCTAGTAGTTGGACCAAATTTCTGTGGTTTGTTCTTCCAATAGCACTCACTTCAGCTTTGAACTCCATATCGCCTTCTCTCTCCATAGTATACAACCTTTTAACCGCGACTGGTTTTCTGTCCTCATATTCTAGAACCCCTTTATAAACTTTTGCAAAGGCACCCCTCCCTAGCTCTTCCCTGAACCCATTTGTGGCTTCTGTTAGTTCCTCAAAAGTGTAACTTCGCAAATTCATGCCTGGCATGACCAAAAATGGATTACGGGCCTTTGGTTTCCAATATTTGAAACGAAAGGCAAGCAGAAAGGCAGCCAACAGGAAGAGTAAGTTCAGAAACATCGAGCTGCTAAGGAGCACCGACAGAATAAGTCTCACAGTTGAATGATTTTTCTTCTTCAAATCTGCACCTGAAAGGTTAGAAGTAGAATTATCTTTCCTTATTTTGATTAGAACTTTGGTTCCAGCGTTGGTGGGGTCTCTAAACCCATTTGAGAGAGGAAATTTCTTCTTCCAACACTGCCCACCTCCAAAAACAGCCATTGCACAAAAACAATCACCCAAGCAAGCTTTCCTGCACCAATCCTCAGTTACGCCTCCTCCATAACGGCCATAATCGGTAAAGGGCCAATTTACACTTTCCATTTCACTTAAATCAAACTGATCTGTTTCTGAAGATGCTTCGTCACAACTTTGTGGAAGAAAGTCCTGTCTGCAACCTTTCATAACATCATTTGGATCAAAGGGGGTGTATCCTGTTGGGCATTTGCAATTTGGTCTTCCATCCCCTCCTAGCTCACAGTAGCTGTTGAACCCACAAGCTCCACTGCCTATGTCTTCCATCGTCCAAATATTGCATATATTTGGAGGCACATGGGACGTAATGGACCATGTCCCGGCCTTCGAAGTGTTAGTGCTGCTTTTTGGGTAGACATAATGTCTAAGAACTCCATCATATTCCATGACTGCTCTTTGATAGTACTCCTGCTTAGAAAAAGGTTTTGAAAATATGTTCGTAAGTATGCTTTGGTTTGTAGCTGTGAGGTATATATAGCCAGACTCATTGAAGACCACCTGAAAGCCACTGCCTATTGGCGAATAATCTGTATTAGGCCAATCTGTAGGGAATGCTAAAGTTTGAAACACAAGATTTCCATTCTTTTGTAGTGCAAACTGGAACCTGCCATTAGAGTAATTCGTTTCTGAGTAATGAGCTACAAGCTTGCTTCTTATACTCAGTGTCTGTGTTGGTAACATTGTGTCTGTTGGATGATCAAAACTCTCCCACAAATGGCTACCGTCCTGGCTTGCCAGCACTAAGTTTCCTGTGTCAAGCATGGCTGCATAGTCAACTCCTAAACCGCCTGACACAGATTTCCATATCTCTCTGCCTGTTGGTGTTGGGTCACTGAGTACCAATTGGCCGTCTTGGGTAAGTTGAACTTTGGATCCTGTTGGCACTAGATTACTTCCATTGGCTGACCAGACAATGGTTTCCTCAGGTATTTTGTTGAACCATATGGCTAGTAGATAGCGTCCATTTTCAATTTGTTTGAAACCAAACGCAAAGTCATCAGAAGGCGATGCCCAGTAAGAGCCGTTTTCCTGTGCAATAAGGGATGAGCCTAGAGATTGGTTGCTGGAACTTTGAGCAAAGGTGGAATATGGCAGCAACAGAACAAGAAGCAACAAGGAGAGAAGATATGATAGTTGTAAAGCCATAGTATTAGGAGTTGATAATTGATACACTGTGTAGTATAAACGATACGCTGTATTATGACAAATCTACTGGTAGAGGAAGATTTGCATTGGGAACATATTGTTATAAGTATTGGGAAAAGTGGAACACTTGGTAGCATAAATGATAAACTGTGAGGTGAATGATAAACTTGAATAATGACGAATCTACTTAAGTGCTCTATAATGTTTTCTTTGCCCTCTCTTAAAAATTTCCACGTTTTTTAATTTGACCCATCCGCTCATATTGACTACACTACGGCCCACTTATGATTTTTTTTTTTAAATAAATTAAAAAGTACAAACTAATCACGTGTTTTGTCCTCGACAATGCTTATACAAATGGGCTCCAACATGTTGGACAATTCTACCCAATGAATTGCCAAGACGGTTTCTAAAAGGTGAAAGCCACTCGCCATTTCTCAAACCCACCCGCGTGAAAGCCACTCGCCATGTCAAGGAGAGAAGATATTTGTAAAGCCATAGTATCAGGAGTTTATAATTGATACACTATTCTACCGCTGGAAACAAAGACATCAGGATTTGCTTCATTGACCTTGATTTGATTCGATGCTCTTAACATGTGGCTTACATTTACTGCATTAATTTGCACTCTATTAAAACTCCCACTTTTTTAAATTTGACCCGTTCTGTCGTATTTTTTAGAAATTTAGAATTGACTTCACTACTGTTTATCAACGTCGGCATGTTTGTGTTTGGCACAAAAGTTTCCATATGATCAATTCCTCTGTCACCAAGAATTTTCTCCATTTGAAGTGGGCTCGTTCCATGATTCAAATTTAATATTACAAATTTAAAAACGTATTGGACTATCACCTCATTTAAATTTTTAAATAATGTAATATAGTAATAGTCTATTTTCCGTTAAATCCAAAAGAGAGAGAGAGAAAAAAAAAAAAAATATATATATATATATATATATATTATACCTGGTGTACAACGTTAGACGTTGTAATCAAATGCTTGAATAGAAAAGACAAAATTTGCACTACTAACAGAAATTTTTTATCAAGGAACCATTTTATTGTGTGATAAAAATTTTATATAAACAATTACTTGACATATAATAGTAGTCATATTAATTGACAGTTGAGATACACAGACATTTATCATACATACATTCATCAGAACACAAGATCTGTAGCAAAGCAGGTGAATTAAACGTCCAACCTTGCCAATCTTCTCTTTAAAATCAATACACAGGTTTAGAGTTAGTCTCAGCGGGCAATGAACATGAACTTACAACACCTATATAAGTAATTTTCAACTTAGGACACATTCAGGGGCAGAGTCAGAAATTTTGGTTTAGTGAGGGCCAAGTTGTGATGCTAATATATTAGTTAAGACAAACCTCTACATATACACACACATATAAATTAATTTATGAAGAGAATTTATCATCTTCTAAATTTTAATTAGTATATAAAAGTCATGTATTTCTTCTATTAGACATGTACAAAAATTTATCACTTTCTACATAATTTAATTTGTTATACCTCTTAAATTATATGATTTTAATATAATTTCTCTTTCTTTTAAGAGCACCATTGAAATGACTGAAAATTTAGGGGGCTAACTTCAATTTTTACATGCTATATTTTTTAAAATGTAAATAATATATATACTATAAAATAATTTTTTAAAATTTTGGGAGGGCCTTGGCCCCCCCACTCTTGTGTGTGGCTCCACCATCTGATAGGTCAAATCCGTGTTCATTCTTGACTATGTAAAGTACCTTCCTTGTTGGACTATACAAATCCGTCTTCATTTTTGTTTCCGTAAAGTACCTTCCTTGTTAGACGGTACAAGGAAGGTACTTTATGGAGGCAAAAATGAACATGGATTTGACCCATTCTCTCATATTGACTAGTATGGAGTAGTGACTTCACTTCAGTCCATATACGTGGGCATGTTTGTGTTTGGTACAAAAGTTTCCATACCCTCAATTCCCTTGTCACCAAAGATTCTTTGGGTTCATTTCATGATTCAAATTTAATGATAAAAATCTAAAAATGTATGGTATCACATCATTAAAAATTTTAAATGACATAATAGTCTATTAACAATTAAATCTTGATAATGAAAATAGATGTAATTGAGAGAACTTGAAATATGGAAGATCTTATTCCATTGTAAAATTTTCAAAATGTTTATGATAACCTCACAAGAAAAAAAAAATCGAATAAATTACTGCTCATAATAGTTATAGACCCTTTTCTTGTTTATGGTGTGTGACTTTTCGTACTTCAAAGCAATGTGGTGAATATTGTTTCAAACTCTACTTTAGTTTGTCCATTGGAAAGGAATATTTCGGAATCGATTTATTCTGGCGTACTGTTTGGGGGTGTTTATAGATTACAGCATGTGTGTGTGTGTGTGTATAACTATTATAGAAAACAACAAGTTTAATATATTTTTTATTAAAAAATTCTCAAATAAAATGAGCATGTTATTACTTATTGTAAAAAAAAAAAAAAAAAAAAAAAAAAAAAATTACTTATGATTTTTTTATAAACAAAATTAAAAAATGGTTGCTCCAAAGCTTATAAACCATGAGTGGGCGCATCTTAGGCGAACTCATATGCCGCTTTCCAAAGTTCAATAGAACAAAACCTTCATTTTGTCCCCCTACAATACTTATGATTTTTTTATAAACAAAATTAAAAAATCCAAACTGAGGTTCGATCACTCATTTTGTCCTTGAAAACGCTTATCCAAATGGGCTCTAACATGTTGGGTAATTCTACCCAAAGAATTTCCAAGAAGGTTCTTAATAACTCCTTTCCCATTACCCAAACCCAGCCGTGTGAAAGCCAGTCACGAAGTCAAATTTATTCCCTTGTCTTCTCATCCTCACCTAAACCCTTCATTATTTCTTTCTTTCTCATCTTACTGTCTATGTTCTCTCAAGTTTTCTCATCTTCTTCATATTTTTTCTCTCTCAAAACACCACTGCATCATCTTGTCTTTCAATATATTTTCACCTCCTCTGTTCATATATACATATACCAAAGCGCTCTTATTCTCATCTTTTTACTTTTTGTTTCCCCTATAACATGGCCTGTGCATCATCTTTTTCTTCATTTTTTTTTTCACTTTTGCATTCTGGCCAAATCTTTAATTTTAGCCAGTATTAACTGAAATGCTCAGAATAGGCTGAAATTTCATCCGAGGTGGAATAGGGGGGTTATCGTTCCGGTTTGCATGCAGGTACGAGATTTTCCAATCGGAACGAAACAGAATCCATAACAATGCTTCAAAGGACATGCCATTATTTTTCCTATACATGTGAGACAAAAAGATGATCATAAAAATGTTAAATTGCAAACTATACCCCTAAAGTTTGGGGATATCTAAATTTTACAACTTGAATTATTAGAATTTAAATTTTATCCCCTAAAATTTAGGGGTGTTTCCAAAAACCCCCCCAAACTTTAAAGAGTAAAATTCAAACACCCTAGACTTTAGGGGATAAAATCCACATTTTGAAATGCAACGCGAGGATATAAAATCCAAACACTCCAAAATTTAAGGGTTAAAATCCAAATTCTATGTATGCTCTAGAATTTTCAAAACCTTTTTAAGATTCGTTTTGAGGCTTAGCAAATATCTATAAAAGCATTCAAAAGTGTGCATATTTATGTGAGACTTTGCAAAGGTTTTGGCAAAATAACCGTGCTTTGACCACTTTTTGGTTATTTACCTTTCATGCAAATGTACGTGATTCTTAGGAGCTAGTTATGTAATTAATGAATTAACATTACAAGTAAGCATCAATGACAATGGTATCATATTTAAAAAAGTCAAACAATCCACTGTGACCGGCTAGTCTATACAATTGGAAGAAAATTGAAAGGAAAATTATGTGAAATGAACACATTTTTCTTGTTTAAGAAAAGGTAAGAAGGTTGTATAACTACTTGATTCAAACTCAAAAAAAAATAATAATAAAAACCTTAAAATGGTCGGCAAAAATTTAACAATAACCGTAGAATTGTTTCATGAATACTAATAAAATGTGTGATGAATTGTAAATAATTAGGCCTGTATTTAGCTTAGTTCTTTAGAAATTAGTTTTCTCAAGAAAAAAAAAAAAAGTTCTTTGGAAATTAATGCTGCATCGGACAAAATAGAAAAGGCACTTTGTGTCTTACATGTAATTATATATACTTTATTAGTCTATTCAATCACTTGACCATCAGAAATTTCAAATGTAATGAACTTTTTTAATAATTATCTAAATGGTAAAAAAGATCCAGAAAACAACAATAATAATAAATAAATAAAAGCTTTACCACCAAACTTCTACACGTATAGAAAGCCTAATAATAATAAAAAAACCAAAAGGTATTTATTAAAAAAAATAAAAATACAAACCATTTTCCTTTGTCTGAAAGAAAAAAAGAAATGAAAACTAAGCAGAATTTACAAAGCATCAAGAGAAAAAAGAAATCTATCAAAATGAACTTCAAAACGACAAAACCACATATCAATATGTAATTAATGAATTAATTAATAATATTTTCTTAACATGAAGTGTTGAAATGGCTAGAATTTTAATGTATGGATTAACATTACAAGGAAGCATTTAATGCTATCTTGTATGAATTGTCAAAGAAAACGGCAAGGAGCAACACCAACTTTAACTATATTCATGCATAGCCGAAATGTAAGACTCTATAGGCAATAAATGGAAGCATTCCTATGTTAGAAAGTATAACTTGATCAACAAAGTCAAAGATATGCAATTCAGCATGTAAGCTTGCGTGAAGAAATACTACACTCATGCATTAAATGATGCAAGGATTGCTTGGCCACTATTGTTTGACTTCCTTAAACAATAGAAATCTCTCATGTGCTGAAACTGTTGGTATTTCGGCTGAAGTTTGGCTATAAATATAGGTGGAGCAAATGAGAACAATAGAGGTGTGTGAGCAAGAGATAGTTCATGCGTGAAACAGAGAGACAGGAAAAGAACTTCTTCTGTATGTGTGGCCACGATTGTATTCACTCAATAAGATTAAAATATATCATAATGTACTGCTCATTATTGCAGCAGATTAATAATGATGTCAAGTATATGAGTTATATAAGTTATGTATAAGCTTCCCCTCGTTAAGCTGCACCACACACACGCACGTTTGATCTCTTATCTATGCGTTGAGCTTTCAAATTATCCCCACAATGTTGGAATTATTCAAGGCCTAGCAGTATTCTAAATCTAATAGGTGTTTACTTTTTGTTTCATAAATAAATAAAATAAAAAAATCGTTGACTTTATCAATCTATTTTTTATCCAGCTTATTCATTTGGGGAATAGAACAATTGGATCACAAAGCAAGTACATCAATGAAAACATTGAGAAGTATTAGGGTCCGTTTGGTAACATTGTTCTAGTAACGTTGTTTGTATTTTTCGAAAATATATGTGGGTGAAAAAAGTATGTAAAAATATGTGTAATATTGATTAAACACTAAAAACTATTACTCAAAATACCCTACCAAACAGACCCTTAGTGTTTTTCATATTTATACTATTAAAGCATTATAGTAGTGGAAGGTTCGTGTAATTGATGGAGGTGAATCAAAAGTGGTTGGTTGTTGGTCTTGCAAAGCGAATATGGTAAGTGGTGTTTACTAATTTGGGGTTTTACCAAAAATAGTTTTGAATATCAAACTATGCTTATAATCAAGAAACATTTTTATTTTCTTTAAATATTTTTCTTGGATATTTTTATGAAAACTTGACTATTATTATTTGAAAATCTTGTGAGACAAGTTAGATTTATTTAAACTAGTCGCAGACCCAAGCTATTCGTGAGAATAGATAATTATTTTGTAGTTGTGGTATAATACAGAATTTCATCCACCGTATTATTGGTTCATGAGATTTCTAGGATATCTCATAGATAGTAAATGAAATAATTTGGCCAAAGGCTAAGATACTATTTTCTTATATTGAAAAAATAAATAAATAAACTTATACTTTTAAGAAAAACTCAACTCAATAATCAGTATACACCCAGCAAACCCAAGAAAAACAAATTCATTGCATCTAGATTGGATTGAGTCAAGTTATCAAGTTCTATGCGCACCCCTAATCAGAATTATGGTGTAATCATAAAATATCTATAAGACTATATAAGACCTACTATGATCTATGGTACAAATTGTTGATCTGTTAAGAAGTTACATGTTCTTGAAACAAGCATAACCAAAATGAGAACATTATGATGGACGAATAGGTATTCTAGGAAAGATGGATCAAGAATGAAAACATAAGTTGTTCAAGGTGAAGGTGGTTCCTCTTGAGGAAAAGATAAAGAAGAATCACATGCAATTGGAAGCATATGCTGATATGCATAAGTTTAAGATGATCGGGCATATGCAATTGAAAGCAATCAATGCAATGTTGAGAAAGAGTGAATTAATTAATTTTAGGAAAATTAAAGGAGATAGATAAAAGCCTAAAATATTAGTTATTAAAGTAATGAAGAATAATATGTTGATTAGGGAGAGAATAAATAGTGTAATTTTTTTTATTTAATAATCTGATTGTTGGGGAAGGGAGATTTGAACTTTAAATGTTTCTGTTAAAAATACTAAAAAGTATTAATTGAGCTACAAGACTAAGCTAAATAACATGATTTAATAAGGTTATAAAATGACAGAAAAATACAAGTCATCCATTCGATTAGATATTAAACTCATATCCACACCTAATTTGATTGGGATTAAGGTTCATTGAATTGAGTTTATTCTTCAGCATTGCCCAAAATTTTTCAACATATTGGAAGGCCACAATTTCGGGGGAACCTATTAAGCTTTTGGGCCCCTTGGAGGCAGGGATAGATTCTAAAATTGTGTCATGTTTACAAAAGGAACGTATTAAGACATATAACGTTTACTATACAGGTAGCTAGTGATGTCAAGGGAGCATGTAACCTCATTGGAGATAGTGCTTCTATTAGTGTGTGGTCTGATCCGTGGGTTCCTTGGATCCATGGTTTTAAGTCTGTTCCCAAAACCGATTCTATGAGACACACTCCCCTTTTAGTATCGCAGCTTTTCGATGCTTCTACTCGTTGTTGGAATTCAAGGCTCATCTATGAGTTATTTGATGAGGCTTCAGCTCATGCCATACTAAAAATTCCTCTCCATGTCAGTCCTGTACAGGACAAACTTTGTGGATTTTGGATCCCAAGGGGAGGTTCTCTGTTAAATCAGCCGATAAGGAAGCTATTGCTCATGAGCCAGGTCCCAACCCCTCTGAAGGTCTATGGAAGAAGCTGTGGAAGGCAAGATTGCCGGAGAGAATCAAAATGCTACTCTGGAGGATAGGCTCAAATTCGATCCCCACCAAAGTAAATCTTTCAACTGGATTGGAACATGTTGACCCTTCCTGCCCCTTGTGCAAAAGTGGTACAGAATCAATTTTGCATCTCTTCTTTGTATGCCCCATTTCCAGGTGTCTCTGGCATTCAGCTTGCTGGGCGTTCAGAGCCGACTTGGAGGGGGTCCAATATCATAAAATTAATCTTGGAGCCTCCTATGTCAGCTATCCCTACTCAAGAAGCGTGGCTTATCCCCTTAAATATGGCCCTCGCTGTGGATGAGATTTGGCATATTAGAAATTGTGTTTTATACCAAAAAGACCACGTAGACATCCATAAGTCAGCAAAATCTGTGCAATCCAGGTTCTTATAAAGCTCCAAGCTGTTTGCTAATGTTCCTCCTAAGCCTTTTTCTGAAGCTGTCACTACCTGGTCCCCACCTCCCACAGGATGGATCAAGATTATTGTTGACGCTGCTGTCTCCAGCTCTACCTCAGCTCTAGGTGTTATCGCTCGAAATCATAAAGGAGAAGTGATCAGTATTTGGGGGAGATGCCAATCCTCATGTCCCCTCCTCCAAGCCGAAGCAGCAGCCTTGCTATGGGCAGTTGAGATTGCCAGCCGGGAAAAATGGACCCCTGTGATTTTCGACGGTGATGCTAAAGCTTGTTTTGACTGCTTATCAACTGAAGACACCATACCAGACTGGCTGATCAGCACCTATATGAGCAATATCCATTGTCTTTCTTTTAGTTTTGTCTCTGTTAAGTTTAGTTGGGTTAGGAGATTAAGCAACGCAGCAGCACATGAAGCCGCCAAATTTGCTCTAACCTCATGTCACTCCTTTTTCAATAATGGTAATCTCCCTGCTGTTTTAGAGTCTTTTTGTAGGGCGGATTACCTTCCTTGTTCTCCTTATCTGGTTAATGTTATTGCAGATTATCCAAAAAAATTAAAAAGACAATGAATTCTTTTTCCAGAATTTTATAGATAGCATGTAAACTTTTACACAACGTTTTCAGTGACCAAGTTTAGCCTAGAAATATCTGAGCTTCTTGGAACCCATCAGGGCTCTGCAATCTTTAATCTGCTTGTCCATCAGAGTGATTTCAAAGCACGTTTAACACCTCTCATGAATATTTTACATAAAATTAACTCAATAGAGATAAATCTTCCACAGGAAGAGTATATGTGACATTCCCAAAAAAAAAAAGTTATATGTCACAGATAACAAAAAAGACAACCCTCAAGGACTCCACAAACGCAGAAAAATAGTTACTTGAGTTTTTTATTTGCCTGTGAAAATACAGTCACAGGAGCTCTTGCTTGCTTCTTGTTAAATGCACTTGCTCTGCTGTATAAATCCCCATCATCGTCATCCTCATTATCACCTCCATCTCTAGCAGATTGCGTATATTCCTTGGCACTAATAGCAGCTTTTCTTTTTCCAGTGTTTAACTTAGCACGTAGTTTCTTTTCAAGTGGATCGTTTGAAGGCCCATGTTTAGGTTGGCGTGAGAGCTTCGCACCCAATCCAAGCCTACAAGAAAATGTGAAGGGTTGTGATGAACAACTTACAATTTCCCACTAACAATAATAGCCATAACAGAGCAAAGATGGTTATACTACTGACCCATATGGTTGACCCTCTGTTTCTACTTCTGGCTGTTCATTCTCTGCAGCTTTAGTCATATTATTAACCCATTGTTCAGCCTGCATATTAGAAGATTGTATTTGTCATGCCCAAAAAAAGTCATCTTGAACATAATTACCTGCCCTACGTACATAATTACCTGCCCTATTGTGTCCATACTCGTGTGTTTATTCTATGGGCGTGAAAGATAACCCAAATACTCCACATGACCTTTGGCACTCTAGATAAGACAAGTATGCAGTATATTAGCCCACATAAACCTCATGCCTTTATTGATACCCAATGCATGCAGATAACGATACTGATTACTTTGATTGTACTTTGTGTTAGTGTCTCATGGGAGAAAGCACAAGTTTAAAATAAAAAATTATAAAAAATAATTATATATAAAAATAAATAAAAATAAAAAACTGGAGATCTGATAAGAAACCACCTAATCAAGCAGAAAGCATAGAAGAGTTCTAAAAGCCCATCATTTTAGGGCTTTGAAATGTAGCAATTCCTACCGTGGCACAAAATTCCTTCCAAATTGGTTTGAAGGAATTTCCTCCAACGCGTGGAGATTAAGTAGACTCCAAAGATAGCACAATTGACCAAAGACTTTGTATACGTTTTGATATTGCTTATTTTGCTAAAAACTGAAAACAATAAAAAAATAATTTCTGTAACGCTATTCACTCTTTTAACACTATTAGCTTTGCCTACTTGCACTGTTCATGTCCTGTGAACGGTGCAAGAGGCGCTGGTCAAGGAAAAAAATAAAAATAAAAAGAAGGCAAACGCAGATGTGAACGTGAACACGCAATACAAATGGAGCCTTTGCCTCACAAAGCGAAGGTCACTAATTTGAGTCTTCCCTAAGGGACCAAAACTTATCCAAAAAAAAAAATACGTGGTGATTAAATGACCATCCACATTTATTTTAATCACATGACCCATTAAGTTTAAATAAGTCAGTATGAACATTACATAGTGTTAAAATTTTAGTTGGCTGATATTTGTGAGTGTACTTAGAATAAGTGTTTCTATTCCTGGGTCAATAAAAAAAAGTCCAAAGCAGCTCAAAGTGCAATCTGTTTATCCTCAATAGTTCCTCAATCAATAGAGAGAGACATATTTCAACAAATTCTCGATTGATCAAGAGCCACAGTTCAATAGATCCCTATAGAAACTCAGTCCATTGAGATCCCAGTTAGACTACTATTCATTTAGAATTTTGCTTAAAACATTGCTTTTGGCCTGCTTAAAAGCAATTGAGACCTCCTTGCTTAAGCCATTAAAGCCTGCTAGAGCAAGCGATTAAGTTTTTGAATTCCACAAAGCGTGTAAAGGAAGCCGCTGGAAGCCTTTAGTTTTCAGCGAGCAGAATTGACTAATTTGAAGTTCATTTAATGCATGCAGTGGGGTTAGAAGAGATTCTTCAAGTTGGCTGCTGCCGTTTGGAAAAAGCACATAGAGAACAAAACCAAATCTTTAGAACTTCAGCCATTTCATTTTTCCATCTAAGAGAGAGAGAGAAAGTTTTTCCATCTGGAGAGAGAGAGCTTTTGAGCGCCAAACAACAAATATTCCCCTCTCCCTCATCTTATTGAATTCATGATCGTGAGCATTCTTTTACACTTCATTAATCAAGACAATATCATGGAACTCATTTATTTACCCACCTATATTTCAATCTCATTGTGAGCAAAGTGTGGTTGAAACCATAGAGCTAAAATCCAGTGGGGGCTCACTAAGGAAAACCTTCAGGAGCTTCTTGGATTAATAAAAGTTTTGGTTAAGAAAAGACAACTGTACAAGGATTCCGGAGAATCTGGGACTACTGCAGTAGGAAGCCAAGCAGGGAGTTTGCAACGGTTGCAATGGTCTAGGCCAGGCAAACGTTTCATAAGTCACTGACCATGTAACTGTCCCCTTTATTTCAATGCAATAGTCTTGTCCACGTAGTGATTTTTCCACTGGAAAGGTTTTCCTTTGGTTTTCCACTTCATGACCATTCTATGTATCACCACTTTCGATTTTTGAAATGGTTAGAAATCTCTACTTTACTACCCAAACCCCTCCCCTCACCCTCACCCTCAAACCGTACCATAAGACCAAAGGGTTATTGGTGTGTAACCAATTTCTTATTCCTTTGATATTTATCTATGGTATATATGTATAATCTGCTGAGTTATTATATTGTGAATATATATACATATACTGTTGGGTAATAGACTATTATTTTGTGTGATTAACTATTAAATTACTTACTCCGCATTGTTAATCACCAAGAGATCTAAACATAAATCCATTGAGAATTTTTCACATAGATATAGTGATTAAAAACATACATAGATAATCATTTGAGTTGTCATGTAGTGGTTTCTGCGCTTTCCTAAGTGTTTACTATAACTAATTTAAATTTCTCCAAATATTTAGCATGAGCTAATGAAAGATATTCCTATAATTCTCTAAGATTTCTACTGGACAAATTGCCATTATCCTTTAGTAGTCACTTGGAACATGAATCAGTCTCACATTAGAAAATTCACCATAACACAATTTAAAGAAGCAAATCCATGAATCAAATATGTAATCAATAACATCACTTGTTCATTATTAAGATTTCAAAAATAAGGAATAGTTACCAATTTCAATCCCATATCCAACTTAACAATTTGTGGAAGGCCAATTTTGTGTGGCGTCTCTTTAGTGCTCATTGCAACTTCTTCGCCAGCCTCCAAAATTAATGTTCTCAATCACCTGCAAAGATTAATCTATTATTCAACTTGTAGCAAAAACATAAGCAGTAATAATTTGATAGTTGGAAATACTAGAATTGCCAACCAGTTGAGCTACAAGGATCTTGCAACTTGGGTCTTATTCTAACTGAATGAGGACAATATTCATTTGGCCTGAAATGAATGAAACATTGACTTTGGGGTGCAATAAATCATGATGTTTTTCCAACAAATGTGAAATCCAAAGTTAAAAGGAATTGGATCTTTGTTCATAGACTACATATAGATTTAAGGAATCAAGTTTTCTACACATAAATCTATATAAAACCCTATTTAAAATGATTAATCGAAAATTTTATTAAAACATGAAAAGAACCAAGTACATTGGAAATTATCAATAACCAAGAACAACAAAGATGCTAATTGCAATTACTATATCTTATACTGTATAACAGCCAAAACTTTTGCATAGTCAATTACTCAAAAACTTTGTGTGCGCATTAGCACATAAACATATAAACAGCGTATATACATGCATACCCACCATTTCACATGCAAAATGTGCCAGGGCGTAGGAAAGAGGAGAACCTGAAGAAAGTGTTTTTGTTATCAAATCACAATTTGGACATTGTACTTGCGTCTCCTTACTCCCCACTTTTAGTGACCTTCGCTTCATGAGGGCGAGGTCTCCAATCAATTGTGCTATTCTTGGAGTCTACTTAATCTCCACGTGTTGGAGGAGATTCCTTCAAACCGATTTGGAGGGAATTTTGTGCCAAGGTAGGAATTACTGTACCTAAAAAGGAAAAAAAGTTGCTATTAGTGCCCAAGAAAACAATGTTAACTTAATTTTACTCTTCATGTGGAAGATTCGACTTTATTGAGTTAATTTTATATAAAATATTAATGACAAGTGTTAACTTATGCTTTAACAATTCAAGCACATCAATGCACCCAAGAAAACAATGTTATTCAAGTTACATTAAAAATATGAAAACATA
Source organism: Castanopsis chinensis (assembly GCA_032878915.1). NCBI lineage: Eukaryota > Viridiplantae > Streptophyta > Magnoliopsida > Fagales > Fagaceae > Castanopsis > Castanopsis chinensis. Next base: position 3,550,997 of record JAVQMG010000084.1, read on the forward strand.
GTAGACTGTAATATTTAAAGCATGACGAGAAAACCTCTAACGTGATCGGACAATCATAATACCTTGTAAGTTCCTTCGGCAAAATCACCGAGTAAAGCTCACTAAATTCGTATGCCCAACAAGTCCAATTGCTTCCACTTTCAGGTCATCAACCTTAAATGTCCTTCAACACAACTACCCCAATAAAGCTTTCAAAAAAAAAAAGCTAGAAAATTTTAAAATCCCTTTTTTGATATTTCATTTAACTTTTTATATATATATATATATATATATGTATGTATGTATGTACGTGTATGTGTGTGTATATATAGATGTGTGTGTGTGTGTGTAATCTTTATACACAATTACATTTAAAAATCTAATAAGCAATGCTACATCTCATTTAACAAGTCCAATTGCTTCCACTTCAGGTCATCAACCTTAATGTCCTTCAACACAACTACCCCAATAAAGCCTTCACAAAAAAAGCAGCGAATCAACAAATATATTGATATTATGAGATAATAATTTCCCCATAATCTAGATTCAGTGAGTACTAATAATTTTCTATCAATCAAAAGAGTTGTGTATTACAAAAATTAATAACCCCGTTTAAAAGAGATTCCCAAATTCTGGCATATAATATTTACTGAGTTCTATACCAGTTTCAACAAAACAATGAATAAACTCAAATCAACAAATATAAATAACTAAGAATGCTGAAATCCACACATTAAACACTTAAATTCCTAACAAATTAACAAACAAACATAGCAAAAATTATACAATAGAGCCAAGAATACCAAAAAAGTAAAAAGAAAACAGTACCTCTATAAGTTATAACAGTACACGGTGATATTGAGGCTTTGGTTGATTTTGAAACTCGATAAATGGTGAGAATAACTTAATTTTGTTTTTTTATTACAACGGCGCGGAGAGAGAGAGAGAGAGAGTTGGGAGGTGAAGGGCTGTGCTGTGCGTTTGAAAACAATCGGGATGTTTTTTATTTTTTTGAAACAAATAAAACTTAAAAAATAAATAATTACAAATTAGTGATGTGAAAAATCGGAGAGTCAAAAAAAAAAAAAAAAATGAGATGCTTTTTGGTGTGTATATATATTTTAGAGAGTTTCACTTAAGTCTTATCAACCAAGATACCAATCGATTTTTAGTGTAGGTAAAAATTAAAACTTAAGTATTTTATTTAATTCAAAAACTTTACCAGTTGAGTTAACTAGAACTCACCATTTATAAATTAATCTCTATATGTTGAGAGAATTCAAAAAGTTAGTTATGGTTTTCAAAAATGTCAAAAGTATCATTAATCTAATTAAATAATTTGTATTCTTAAAACATAAAAATAAGGTTAAAATTTTAATTCAAAAGAAAAAAGTTACACTATCTATTTAAATATATATCTCACACAGGTTTAATATAATTTTTTTCTTGAAAATTAGCACACACTAAACCCTATAATTTACTCCAATTCAAATCTTAAATTTTAATTTCTAAAAAATCTTTTTTGTGTAACCTCACTAATAGTAGATAAATTCAAATTAATAAATTATATTAAACTCAAAATTAAAAAAAAAAAAAAAAAAGCCTCATCACACGTGCGGAATGCGTATGATGATGCTAGTACTAATTAACCTCTTTAGATCATCCACATTGTTTTCTCCAAATTAATGGTGTTAAAATTACTAAAAAGCTATTTTAGCATCTTAAATATTAAAAAACCTCCTTCAAGTCAAAATAGTGTTATAGTTAAAAAAATTTGGCTCTCTACTGCAATAAACTCTTACTTGTAGTAGTTATTATAGCTGGTTGCCAATAGTGCAGGGCCAACCCTACCCTTAGGTGAATTAGGCAATTACTTAAGGCTCCAAGCCCAATATTTTAGATAAGAAGGGGCACTAGGGGCACCAAAAAAAAAAAGTTTCAAATGAATTAGAAATATCTGTTCCATCCTTTTAACTAAAAAAACAAAAATTTTGGTAGATCTGATTAAACATTGGTTCTAAACAAAATCATTGGCCAAAAATAACATTATTATCCTCTATACAAACCAAAAATCAACGAAATAAACTACAAATCCAGTCTAAGAGATTAACCACAAACAATCACAAATCAAAACAAATAAAAACCTCAAATCCCTAAAATTTCTTTCACTCTGCTTCTTTCTCTCTGCTCTCTACCTCTCTCATTCTTTCCCTGATTCTCTCCACTGTTGCTGGCTCCCTGGCTCAGTGGCTCAACTGCTCAAGCTTGAAGCTTCCTCTGATCTAAATCATCCGATCACATTTGATGATTCTAATCTGAAAAGTCTGATTCTCTGAACTGCCGTGCCGGCTGCATTTTTTTTTTTTGGCGGTGCTGATTTGTTGCCATTGCATATGCGTTTTGATTGATTCTGCATCTGCAAGTTTAGAGTTTTGGCTATCACAGTATCACCATAGCAGGTATAAAGAATAAAGACTTGGGCGCTTGGCTTTCTCTTCATTTTATTTGTTATCCATATTTTGGGCCTATTTTGTGTTTTGTTTATATTGAGTTTAGTTATGGCTGGCTCATGCCTGCACATTTCACGTTTGGTTTGGGCCTTCAAATTTTTTTATTTTTTTTATTTTTTATTTTTTATTTTATTTTATTTTTTTTTTTTTTAAGTTTGCATGTTTTGTTTATTTGTGTGTGTGTGTTTTTTTTTTTGTGGTAACTGGTAATATATTGAATAAGTCTTTATTTATGCAAGTTGAGATTGCTAAAAACTTGTTATTATTTGGTGAAACTACAACAATATTTTATATATAAGTCAGGTTTTATTTCTCATTTGCTCTACATTTGAAAGTTATTTTTTATTTTAGTCTTTATAAATATATTGTGTGATTAGAAATGTCTACTAAAAAATATGCATCTAGATATGAAAAACTAAAAGAAAAAAAGAAGAAAAATTAATTGAGTCCCAAAAAGGATCAATGGATAAGTTTGTTATTAGTAATAAACAAAATATAACACAAAATTTAGATGAAAATATCACCAATGAGCAAGAAAAATAGATTAAGTGGATTAGCTATATTATCGATTGAAAAAAAGACGTTAGAAGAACTTGAATACAAAAATTTAATTAGTCAGTATCTCAAAAGGCAAGAAAAAAAGATTTTAAATGAAATATATTATAATATAAAAATATTAAATAAACATTAATTTAATTAATATATAAGTATAAAAAAGACCCTATTTTTAGTTCTCGCCAAAGGTCCCAAAATATCTAGCAATAGTATTATGTTGTAACAGTTATTGTAGCTTGTGATTCTTAACCCTTTTTTTTAATACCCCAAATGTCTTTCTCTCTCTCTCTTTCTTCGTTTCTCGTTTCTCAAACTTATTTGGGCTGGTGGTTTCAAAACGCACTTTTTGGGCTGGAAAAGTTGAAACAAACAGGCACTTAGCCTCTCTTCTCATTCTCTATCTCTTCGTTCTCTCCCTCTCCTTTTCTTTTGGTTCTCTTCCCTTCTGTTGTGCATATCTGGCTCTCTGGGTGAATCGTCGTCGTGGGTTGCTGGGTTTTGTGGTGGGTTTGTGACTTTATGTTGTGGTTTTTTATGTGATTGGGTTTCGGTGGAGTTGAGGTTGCGCTGTGTTGGTTTTGGATGGTTTGGATTACATGCAACAGTGCAAAACAGAACCAAAATGTTAACAGGTCCTTTAAGCTGTGTTGGTTTTGGATGGTTTGGATCACATGCAACAGTGCAAAACAGAACCAAAATGTTAGTGGGTCCTTTAAGCCATCTGTCAATAAAGAGAAATACTAATGCCTATTTATGATGAAATATTCACATTTTATAAGAAGAAGAAAAGAACTCTGTTTTTAGTCACTTTATGTCAAGTTCATTTTTCTTTCAAGGATGGCAATGGAATCGATTAACAAGAGAAGTATTAAAGGCTCCTTTACATGCCCTCACCGCACCCCAAGCAAAAGCCAAAGAGATAATAGGTATTTCTTCTTTTATTTTACCCTTTGGGTTGATAAAAGAGGTTGTGTGGGACTTGTATTTTTAGTTGGTTTATTTGCATAGTATTTATATTTTATGTTAAATTTGTGACAAAAAAAAAACTAAAAAACTAAGTTTTTAATTATAAAAAGTTTGTTAAGGTAATTTTGATGTAATTGGCTAATCATTTGACAAAACACATTTTACTTGTAATTAGATAAATTTAGGATGAGTTTAGTACTTCATGAAATTCAAGTTTAGCATTGAAGCCATGCAAGTTTGACCAAGAAACAAGTAAAGAAGTGTTATTCATTAAAACTCGACAGATATCTCGACAAAAGCTTATCTATCGAGGTTTAATGTGAAGCTCGACAGAAGCTGAATCTATTGAGAATTAAGAAATCAGACTTTTCAGAGTTGATTACATGCATAACCTTAATTATTTGTGTAGGGTTTCTTCTCTCATAATTGTAGACATATATAAGGATTATTTTAAGGGTCATCTCAGATGATGCAAGGTGATTTTTACATACATATTGTGACCGGAGACAATCTACCTTAGTTCATCTTTCTTTTTAGAAGCTACTACGTTTTTACTCCAAGAATTTTGTGACCAAGGAGCTTTTTGTTCTTCATGTTGATGAACTGAAGAACTTTGCAGCCAACAATCCTTCTCAACTTGGTGTGTTAGTCATGTATTGGGATCCGTGCATTATTGGTTAATCACTTACTAGGATCCATGCATTGAACGGAGAAACTGTCGCAACATTATAAGTCCAATTGAGTATTGGGGCAAGTGTTCAACTGTAGGTTGGTATTAGGTACTGTGATTCCTTTTACTTGTAACTGCTTTTTTTGATAATAGTAGATTCTCGAGAGTGGTGACCTTAAAATCACCCGGTGAAGTTTTGCCTTGGTGGTTTTCTCGATACGTAAACAAATCAACTGTGTCAAAATTTAATTTCCGCTGTACTTAGTTATTTGGTGATTTGTTTGTGCTGCCACGTCATTACATGTAATTGAATTAATTTATACACTTGGCTAATTAATTAATTGATTATATTGCCATAGGGGTCAATACATTCTTGGCCTATCAAAGTTACGTTAAAATATTTTTGCCAAACATAGTCTCCTCGCTTTGGACTAGATTATAATATAACATCTACCTTCGTCAAAAAAATAATTATTTACTTGGTTTTTCAATCCATATGAATGATGGCAATGGCCTTAAGCCATTAACTGCTAGATTTTGTAATAGGAGGTTAGTTGTGATCAAATGCTTGAATTGAAAAGAAAAAAAATTTGCACCACTAGCAGAAATTTTTTATCTAGGAACAATTTTACTGTGTGATAAAAATTTTATATACATATAAACAATTACTTGACATAGAATAGTAGACAAATTAATAGATAATCGAGATATACAAAAATTTATCATACATACATTCATCAGAACACCAAATTTGTAGCAAAGCTGGTGACTTAAGCATCCAACCTTTCCAATCTTCTCTTCAAATCAATACACAAGTTCAGAGTTAGTCTTAGTGGGCAATGAACACGAACTTACAATCACCCATATAAGTAATTTTCAACTTAGGACACATTCCTTCAACTTCAAACTTGAAAGATTCTGCACGTGTCCAAAATTTCATCGAATCTTATATATGCTCATCATTTATACAAAATAATATCTGATGTTGTTACTTTGATGCTTAACACTTCTCTACTTAGGACAATCCTACAAGGAAGGTACTTTACCAAGGCAAGAATGAACATGGATTTGTATCCCATTCATTGCTCTGCCTTGCCAAGTATCACCTCCTCACTAATCTGTTTCATCTATCAATTTGATTGCGGAAGTTAAACTCTTAGGGCAAGATCGATTATGTTAAGTTAATGTTGCAAACCATGACAAATTGTAAGTCTTGTTGTAAGACAGTAGTTTGGATCTTGTTAAATCTAGCTAGATTTAATCTAAGAAGGCCTGCCTAAAAATAACTTGTAGAGCAAAAAATGTTGATGATAGTGGCTCCAACTAGTTCTAGAGTCTAGAAGCCACTATTCATTGTCCGGACCTTGTCAATTGGAGTTTCCAAAATTTGGTAGTGGGATTCTGCAGGTGAGGCAAATTTCTACCTATGGCATATTACTCAGTTTGTCAATCCTAATGAATGATGCCATTAAATGTTGAGTTTTGAATTAGTTTTATAATGGATCAATACTCAATAGAAAAGACACATTTTTGCAATACAACAGGAAAGCCATCTAGCACCTCCCCTCCCCCTTTTTTATATATACAAATTTCATATAAAGAATTACTTGACACAGAAAAGTTGTCATTTTATTGAAAATCTTGGGTTATATGGGTAATTATTATTCATATTAGAGTACCCAATTCCTAAATATTACTTGACATGCCAAGTTGATAATATTGACAATTAAACATGTATAAAGTCTTATACAACCAGGAAGGTAATTATATAAGAGGATTTACATTGAACTAATAAATGAGGATGGACCTGGAAGAATTGAGACCTCAACAAATCCTTCCATCATTTGTACTACTTTCTTCATTGTTGGCCTTAGTGATGGATCCTCTTGAATGCACCATATTGCAATCATCACATATTTCTTCACCCTCTTCAAGTCATCTGTTGCCTCATCATCATTCTCCACTAACAGATCCAGTTTCTTGTCTTTATAGCAATCATATGCCCTGTCAGCTAGTATCATCTAATCCTCATCATTTGCCTCTGCTTCAAAACTCTTCCTGTAGCAAATGAGCTCTAGCAGCAAAATGTCAAAGCTATAAACATCCACCTTGATTGTAATAGGCATGTTTTTGAACCATTCGGGTGCAACACACCCTTTAGTTCCCCTGATTCTAGTAGTAGTAGTCTGGTCTGTTTTCAAAAGCTTAGCTAATCCAAAGTAAAAAATTCTAGTTGTAAAAGAGTCATCCAAGAGGATGTTCTACAGCTTGATATCACAATGTATGATTTGGGTGCTGCATTCTTCATGCAAGTAAAAAAGCCCTCTTGCTGTTTCTAATGCAATGTGAGTTCTAGGAGTTGCCTTCTGACAAAGAATATTGGTTTTTTTTTTTTTGCTAAGTACAAGACTATTGAATCATTGATAGAAAGGGTTAGGCTGTTTGAAACATGATGTGTAGTGCAAACAAATGTGTGTGGGTAACACATTAACATCGAGTAAGGATGAATTGTTGGGGAATGATATTGCTTTAGCATTACTGCAGGAAGAGTGCAAAGGTTGAAGTGGTAGGTTATGTGCTCGACATTACTTCACTAGGCAAGAGACTCTCTTACACTCACCACCATCCCTTTCATATTCGACTTTTTATTATTGTTTGAGAAATGTTATGTCAATAACATTTTTACAGCAAATATTATGTAGCCGGTTGTTATTTGCTGTTATTAGTGGGCAAAAAAGTAATTTCAGTGGTGGATTCAATTAAAAACCTATAAGGTTGTAGCAACCTGCCAACTAGGATATATTGTGAAAGTGTTGTAAAAATGTTGTGTACGTAGCACTTCTTTTATTGTTTAGTTCTCATGTAAGGCACATTGTGAGTGAAGAAGTAAACAGGGCCACCATTGGAGTCTCCATAGAGTGACCAAAAATATTTATCTTAACTTCAGAGTTCAGTAGTGTCAAAAGTGCATGGGTATTAAAAATTCCAAGTAAATAATTACGGTAAACACTTTTTTGGACATGAAAAAACTAAATTTCAAGTAAAGATAAAGTGCAAATTTTGACTTAAGTGTGTAACCTTTTTCAATCACATCCAAACTATTTATGAATATAAAGTGTAATCATCCACTAATTAATTTAATATATACTGAGTTATTTCCACAACAAGCACCACAAATTTTAATTTTGACACTAACCATATTATGATTACAAAAGCAATATGTTAGGCTAAAATCAATATTTATTAACCATCTAATAAAGTAACCATATGGAGAGGTGGCCTAACAATAGAAAGCCCTTGTAATCCATCCACCATCCCACCTGCAAGTTTAAGAGTTGTAGCCTTGTATATTCAAGTAGCATCAAGTTCTATTAGTGCTCAAGTGGCCGCATGCCATATCACACGGGAGTTAAGTGGTATGCAGGAAAACAAACGGCAAACATCAAACCCAAAATTTTACATGCCAAGGTAGAGCATCTGTGCCAAAATTAAGACCCTTTCCCCATTAGAAAGAAAAACAAAATTGCTATAATGCTAAATTCATATCGATGCAAAATCTATATATATATATATATATATAATAGGTGAAGCAGAGAGAAACTCTAATTGGAATTCTAAATTCGAATCCTAATTTTGTGCCATGTGTCAAGATTCATGTGGTTCCATTTGTCTAAATTAAATTGGATCAATTGTAATTCCGGTGTGTTCTTTTCTTTTCTTTTTTTCCACACCTACGTATTTCAAGGTTCATCTCCTCACATCTGCATATTTCAAGATTCATCTCTCCATCTCCAATACAACTCTCCTATTGTTCAATGAATGTTATGAAATTTGATAAGGAATTTGAAAAGAATCCCTCGATATCAATGATGCATGTATTTGGGTATTTCTATATCTTATATAAGAAGAGGTTTTCCATAGATTCCCATTGTAATTTTTTGATTTCATGTATTTTTTCTCAAAAAAAAAAAAAAAAACATGCCTCCACTACTCATATTCACCCGAACCTCCTCTCTCTCTCTCTCTCTCTTTCTCTCTCTCTGTGCAAAATTCAATTTCTACTTCTCTACTAAATCTGTTTTATCAAGATTTTTTTTTTTTTTGGTTTCATTCCATCTCTGCAAAATTCAATCTAATCTCTCTTTCTCTCGCTCTATTTTACAGATTAATTATATATCTCCATTACAAAGGCAAGCTTCATATGCAAGGTAATTGTTAATTAGATATGATTTTATTATTATTATTATTATTATTATTATTATTTTTTGTTTGCAAGTTTTATGGGATTTATAATGTAGCTCTCACTCTCCATTTTCATTAGATCTATTTATTTTCGTCCTATATTCTCAATTTCTTTCTCTCAAGAATTTTTGGTTTATAGGATTGATGATGGGCTTTTTTTTTTTTTTTTTTTTTTTTTTTTTTTTTTTCTTCTTTGGAGTGTTAAAGAGATATATAGTGTTTACTGCAAAGGTAGACTTTGGATGTATAGTTTTTTTTTTTTTTAATTATTAAACATGATAATCTTCTCAAGATTGAATCACGGTCTTCTTAGATCTTTACTCATCAAAACTCAGACTTATATACAATTGGTGAAGACATGAACTCAAGCTATTTTGTAAATCATATATACAATTAGCACTTATCCTATTTGTTTGTCTTTACGTTTTATGCTCATAATTTTAGTGATTTTTAATTGATTAAATTTTTTTTAATGAGATTCACGTAATTGTATTGTTATATATTGTTATGAGATGCACGTTATGAGATTCACATTTACTTGATTAAAATATTTTGCTAAAAATGATTTATGATAAAGCAACTTAATTATAGCTATATATACTGTGTATGAATCAACCTTGAATATATATATGTCTATGTAGCATTCTTTCTTTAAAATTTTGTATGATAAAAATATTTGTTAAAAAATTACATAATGCTAAGATTTATTAACATGAATAAACTAAGTCTTTTAAACATGACTAAACTCATAATTAATAAAATAAAATAAAAAAACAAAACAAAACCAATAGTATCACTTAAATAATAAAATAAAATATATTTATTTTCATTATTTTATTAAATTATATCTATTTCCATGCGGTAGCATGGGTTACATACTAATTTTACATAATGTGAAAACAAATTGATTCTATACATTACAAATTGCAAACATCAAACCCTAATATCTACTGCACGTGATCATAACATTCTCTTAGTCTCTCCTCCTCCGCTTCTTGTGTCTGTCATCCCTTTCACTCTCATCTGAACTCAATGAATCCAATTCTGAACTAGCTGACCCTGTAACCGAACTACCAGAACTATCAGATTCGTCGTCTGATTCGGATTCTGATGCTGCTTGCTCTTGTTGCACAATAAGGCGTGGCATATTATTTAAGTACTCACGTAAGTTTTCAGTGATGCCACCAAGTCCAATGGATGTGAAGAAGTTAATTGAAAACCGTGTGTTCTTGGGATTGTCCCTTGGGAAGATAGATTCAAAGGAATCCTGCATTGTGGGATCGTTAAGACGCTCATTCAGCAGACGGATGCCCAGATGCTCTGACAATTCCTGCAACAGAAACAACACAACTGTGAATACAACAGCTTCAGAAGAAATGCTAGAGAGAAAAACATGAGGGGAAAAAATTGGTGTCGGTTTCGATACCTGGAATAGAATCTTAATAAATATACGAGAAGAAGAAGTGGTATCCTCCTCTGTTAAGCGAATATAGGCTAAAACACGCCAAGGTAGAGCATCTGTGCAGAGTAAATACGCAAAAAACTTAGCCACATTACGCAACTTATTTGTTTCAAGCCGGTGAATCATGGAATATTGTTGGACAAAGCATTTGTCAAAATTTTCCTGATAAACTTTGTTGATCATGCAGAATTGCTGCCCCAAAAGACCATAATACCGGAGGTAAGTTCTCTCCTGACTACAGCATTGCAAGAGCATAATGTTCAACTCCATCTGCATAAGCCACCAAGACAACTGTAAGTCTTCAAGTAGTACAGAATTTGATTCATGATTTTTTCTTTAAAATAAATTATGCTAATATATTATTATTAAGCTTTCAATTTTATTATTTTAAGCTTTTAATTGTATTATTGTAAGATTTTTTTTTCTTTTATTATTTTAAGTAATCAATTTTAGGAGTTATTGAATTCTTCAAGCCAAACTCAACTCTATGTCAAGCTATGAAGCACGGGTACGTTTCGGGATTCGGGTGCGGGTGCGGGTGCGGGTGCGGGACTCGGCAATTTTTGAAAAAGTAGGGTGCGGGTGCGGCGGGGTGCGGCGATTAAAAAATTATTAAAAATATTTTTATTTATATTTTTAATATATTGCTAAGCATACTTTTTTCACATTATATAAACATATACCAAATTTAAGAGCAATAGTAGATAATAACTAGAATACAACTCCATTATATAAACATTCCATGATGTTCGAAACTAAAACAAAACAATCAAACACCAAGTTCATCATCATCAAGATCAATACATCAACAACACAATCCAAACTCATTGAATGGTTCATGATAAAAACATCGCCAACCTCATTGAATGGTTCATGATAAAAACACGTATGAAAGATGCATCGTCAGCAATACGTGTAATCCAACTACATTCCTCATATGTAACTTCATTCTTTTCAGTGTTTTTTGCTGCACAAATATTCTTCAAAGCTAAATTGAGAGTGTGGACAACACAGGGTGTCCAAAATATTTTAGGAAACTCACCCTCAATAAGAGCTCCAGCAGACTTCATCACATTAGCATTATCAGTGATGACTTGGACAATTTTATCATGTCCAATCTCTTTTATAGCATCCCTCAACACCCCAGCAATATAATGTTTGTCTTTGAACTCACCTGACCCATCAATTGCCTTTATAAACACAGAACCCCCATCTGATACAGCCATAATATTAATAAGAGGCCTCCTTTGTGGATCTGACCATCCATCAGAAACTATACTTACACCATTTTCACTACAGAGCAGTCCGTTACCCAAAAATCCTTAATTGGTTTCAAAAGTCTATCAACATGAGCTTTTTCTCTTTGCAAAAGTGTTGTTCTCAAGGCATTGTATCCAGGAGGAACATAACTTGGAATGCTATGAGTAGCAGCATATGAATAGGAACTACGATAATACGGGTTCCTTGCAAAGTTAAAGGAAAGCCCACCGGTGTAAAACATCCTAGCAATTTGACTATCCAATTCATGTCTAGCATTATTCTGGAATAATTTCTCTAGCGTAGGATTCACAACCTTCCTCCTCTTATTAGCATCAAAGAGATTTGTACCATCACTCTCATCTTGTGTCCGAAATGAGGAACTACTCCCAATAGGCCCACGGCCGGGGGAGGTGGGGGTAAGGGAATTTCTCTGTTCTCTTTCTAACTTATCTTTCTCAACCTGATCATGCATTCGCTGCATTTCCAACCTATGGCTCGGTGTCACACTAGAGCATGCTTTAATACCTTTATTAACAATCTTTAATAAATGAGCCTTAACCCTAGAATAGGACCCCAAATAAATATTACCACAATAGTTGCACTTAAATTGAGATGAAGAAGTGTTTCCTCTGATTTAACAGCGAACCAGGTGGCTAATTTAGTCACATATTGCCAAAGAGAGCTTCATCATTTGGCACTTCTTCATTAGATGAAGGTGAACTTTTTGTGCTAGTAGCTTCATCCATTGCAAATTCAACAGATTCAATTTAACCTACAAATAATTTCCAAATATATAATAACTATTAACTAAATAAAAAATAAACCCCAATGTCACAGCAAGACTCACAAAAAATCAAAAAATCAGATTCACAACACAAAGATTCACAACACAGTCACAAATCACAATGAGTAATAAATATAATAACTAATAACTAAAATAATATCATCAGATTCACATTGAGTAAAAACTAAAAAACAAAAAAAAAAAAATCATTTTATCACATATTCACGCTGAGTAATAAAACTATTAACTAAATAAAAATTAAAAAATTAACTATTAACGTGAGAGCATTCAGCTATGATACCTGAAGGAGTGAGGGGAGAAGGAGAGCAGGGGAGAGGAGTAAGGCTGTTGGGCTGGTGCGGTCATGAGAGCTGAAGACAAAGGAGGCCAGTGCTGAAGACAGTGAAGAGAAGAATTGAAGAAATGGGTGAAGGATTCAGGGCGGACGGTATAGGGTTTTCTTGTCCAAATAAATTATGCTAATTTTTTTTTTTTAAGCTTTCAACGGTGCGTTTCGCACCTGATGCTTTTTTTTTTTTTTTTAATTGTCGGCCGATTCACGCCGGTATCGGCGTTGCGCCCGAACCGGCCGAATTTTTTTTTCGTATCGGCGCGAATCGGCCCGTGTCGCGCCGAAGAAATTAATTATTTAATGTCCGACGCGGCACGGACGCGCAGGCAGCGGCGTCGCCTGCGCGTCCCCGCGTCGCGCCGCGTCGGACGCGGGTGCGGCGGCCCAAACGCCGCACCCATGCTTCCCAGATGTCAAGTCTCAATTAGCTGAGCCTAAGCAGCAAGAAGCTTAGCTTGGGCTCTCTGTGGCTTGCCTCTCTATACCCCTAATAGTGACTGAAGTACCCAAGGGAAATAATCTAAGCACCAAGGCAAGTTAGTGCATGAAACCACTAATGAATTCTAATCGTTTAGGGGGTGGGGGGTTAAAAAAACAGAAGCTAAGAATAAGGAAAAAAATATATTTGATACTGACATGTAATAACATCTAGCAATCTGAAATGTTAAAAGAGTATGTAAAGTGAATCTAATCCATCTTGTTTATTCGTTTATTGTTCATTTATTCACTTGATAGCAAAGGGGAGTAAAGGGTGTCTTCATGCTGGACAGGAGACTCAGAACCCAGCTCTAGTTCCTCTAACTAATAGTGATTCCTAGCCAAGCACCAATAATTTGCAGAGACTCAGCAAACTGCAAACAAATACTCATTATTTATCTATCTTTCCCTACTTCATCTTAAACAAGGAAATACTAAATAAGGAGACTTCGATCTTACAGCAGTAACATCAGGAAAGCTTGCAACACATACCTCTTGACCTGGCTCTAGTTTAATTTTCAGGAGCTTATGACCTGCCTCCTCAAAATCTACACTGGACATAATTGTTAGATAGATTGTCCTCCGAAGATTTATAAGATTTGTCTCTGTTTCATCCCTTATTTTCGTCTGCTCCTCATCCTCTTCCTCGTCATCATCCTCATCATCATCATCTGAACCTTCTTCATCCTCAGAATCGTCACCCAAAATGGTTTTCTTCAACTCTTCATAACGCTTCTCATTCTCAAGGAAATTAGGATCTGGCTTGAAAATATCTGAACAAGGAGAAAGAAAAATATAAATTAATACATAACCATAGCTAGACCAATCAAGAAGCACAAGACAGCTCAGCATAATGCCATACCAAGGGCAATCTCTGGATCTATTTCCTCTTGGAGAGAGATCTCATGGGTTATCTGATCTTCCTGCTCTACAAGGTCCAGACCTGGACGAACAGCTGGGTACCCCTGCAAACGAATACATCACAGAGGGTGTCTCTATTCTAGCTATCCTTGGACACTAATAGTAGTATGTCATACCATAATTCTAAAAATGAAGGGAGAAAAAAAAAGAACATACCTGAAACTTGGCTTTTCTTATCGCAAATAGCCCTTCTATCAGAAATTGAACCCTTTTGCCTATTTCACCTTCATGAAGAATCCCACGGAAACGCTCAAATATTCCTATAGAAGTGTAAACCTTGAGAAAACTGTACAGTAACTAAAATATATTCCAGTAAAAATAAAAGAAAGAGGATAGGAACATTATGACATATAATCTCATTGAAAAAATTGATTGCTAAGCATAGAACATAATGACCCAAAGTTTGACATAGCTAAACACGTAAATAATCAAAAGAAACTCTCTACTTGTCTTTCATAATATGAGTACTACATAAGTAAACAAATTTTGAGTACTAAACAATATTTTCAAACGCTAACCATTTAACACTGAGCCACCATCCAAGGTTACATATATGCCACAGCCATAAGTGGCACTATTCCAGATACAATGTTTCTATATCGTCAAGACAATTGTTAACTTGTGTTATCATATATAACAAAGGATGGCAACTTCCCAGTGGAACCTAAGACATCTCACTGATCAGAAAACACTGGTTCAGCCAATATTAAATTCAAATCAGATAGGGATCAGAATAGGCACAGGGTTTTGATCCCAATCTGATTTGAAATAGGGATCATAATATTTATTTGACTTTTTTAAATCTATATTTCTTGTCGGTAATTCTACAAAATACTAAAATACCAGACACATGCCAGATTTAGGCATGATTACAACCCCCCTTGTAATGAACTGTCCTATCACTTAGAAGCTGTGGACTTTGCTATTCTGCCTATCCGAAGTTAGTTGGGCTATGCCTAATTTGATAATAGTTTGTTAGTCTCTTGGAAGGGGAATTTTGGCAAAAAATAGTGGGGATATTTGGAAGGTAGTTCCTTTATGTCTTATGTGGTGCCTTTGGGTAGAGTAATATATATGCACATTTTTGAAGTAAAGGAGATACTGGTGGTACAACTCAAGTTCAAATTAAACTACAGCTAAATCCAAACCAATATAAATCCTGGTCTCTCAATGCAAATGATTAGTCAAGCAAAAACGAAGATTATGACTTAAACCTTCGACAATGAAGATTTACAATCTGAAATCTGACAGAAAATAAGGTACGGATACACACCATGCAAGCCTTTAGGCGAGAGATCTTGCAAAAGTGATCCACACTCTGTGACAAAGGCAACAGCAACCTCAACACTCGAATCGGTTGGATTCTCAAGCAGCACAGTAAGCAGCTCCAAGGCAATGATCTCATGAGCCACTAGTTGGTTCACTAAATGTGCAATGAACTTAACAGCAGCAAGTAATTGAGGCTTGTCGTTCCTTTTATATGCTCTCTTGAGCTGCAAAACGACCCTCCTCAAAAGAAGCTCGCCAACCTCAGGAAACTTGGTGTTGACAACAGCAACCAGTGCTGCAAACACGTCTGTAAAACCCGGGGATGCCATCTGCGACTTCATACAGGACCGACAGAATAGTCCACTTCCCCGTATCAAATTCTCCGAGAAGAGTTCTGGGATAATGTTCTTTACGTTGGCAGCATTAACCTTGTTCACAAGCCCATTTATACTCTTCCGAAGGGCATCCCATGTCAGCCGCTGATATTCGACACTGCTTTTATCTTGAACCTCTTTCATCATCCGAGCCAACTTAAACGGAGGAAAATAAACAGCCTCTTTCATCATCCTAGCCAAGGTAGGAATTACTGTACCTAAAAAGGAAAAGTTGCTTGCTCCGATGACTATAGAGGTGTTAACTTTTGCTTTAACAGTTCAAGCACATCAATGGCGTAACACTCTCTCTCACAAGACTGGCAAGACAAAGAACTGCCTAATATATACGGTATATATTTATGTCATAGGTCGGCAACAACAGGAATTATATTCCTTGTTGTTTTCGGTCATGCTTGACCGACTTATAAGCAATGGGCCTTGTGGGCTTCAGTGGCGCACAAATTTAACCAACGTCAACAAAAAGAGTTGTGGATTACAAAAATTATTAACCTCATTTAAAAAAAAAAAAAAAAAAAAAAGCCCTAATTCTGGCACATTATTTTTACTGAGTTCTATATCAGTTTCAACAAAACAATGAATAAACTCAAATCAACAAATATAAATAACCAAGAATACTGAAATCCACACGTTAAACACTTTTTAAATTCCTAACAAATTAACAAACAAACATAGCAAAAGTTATACAATGGAGCCAAGAATACCAAACAGGGGGGAAAAAACAAAGCTAAATAGAAAACAGTACCTCACTCGATAAATGGTGAGAAAAGAAGAGCACCTATACAAAGGAAACATAACTAAAGAGAAAAGTTGTACTAAATTACTTTAAATTAGTCCAGTCCAAAGAGACACCTATTTTATATAATTTTTTTTCTTTTTTATAGAAAGTCTTTAGAAAAAAATGACAAAATTGACATATGCTGATGTGGTTAATTGTTAGTAATAATAATAATAATAAAAAGATGTCAATAATGAGCCCAAATAAGAACCTACAAGATTGTAAATTTAACTGGTATAAAAAATGTTGTCAAATTTTTTTAGTTTATTTTATTAAAACAACTAAATTGTATAAAAAGCTTAAACATACTATTCCCTCAAAGTGAATCATCATTACAACTAGTGTGCTTCAAGAAGAAAAGGCGGGAAAAATATAGAAGGTATTCAAAGTCTAACTCAAGGGTAAGAGTTGGGTCTCCTGTTGAGACGAACACTGGATCCAAGTCGGTTCTTATGGGTATGAAAAAATTTGGTCCTAGTCCCAAAAATAGACCGGATCGATTGAACAGTAGGTATATACATTTTTAAAGGGTAAAATTTAGTTATAAAATTGGTTTCAGCCTAAGTTACAACCTTAATCAATATCTTTTTATTGGAGATAAATTTTGACAAATCCACCATTGGATTATATATTCTTCTTATATCCTCCATACTTGCAAAATTTCTAGAAAATTAAATATCAACAACTGTGTCATTAATAAATTGTTTAAATTGTAAGTTTTTGTAATTTAAAATTATGCATAAAATATAATCTTATAGATTATACAGTAAATATTATCCGATTGTAACAGAATTTGGCATATGTATTATGAGCATAAAGAACATGTAATCTAACAACAGCTGCGCAAATGGGTTTTACTTTTATATTAAATTTAAATATCTACATCTAGAACTTATACTTTTCAAGTCATCATTGAATTTCTTCAGTTTGCATGTTTGTTCATTTGTTTGCTTGCTATGTGTTCTTTGTTTCAAGTCCTAGAACAATGTCTAGTCCTAAACGTGTGATCCAAGGTAGCTTGGTTCCATAGGGATGTACTGAAACTTACTATGTTGAAGAAATCAATCTAAGCTCAAGCAATGATTATTCAACATATGCAATACAATTCCAAAATAAGTTATTTAGAATGACTTTAATTTTTTTTTTTTTTTGGTTCAGTATAATTTATTATGTTTCTTTCGAGATAATTAAGAGGAAGAGTGTTGGTGTAATTTAGATGTTCGTTCGATGCTATTTAAAATTATTACCTTAGAAGGAGGTGGCTCTTCGTAATAAACCCCATTTTCCCCATGTTTAATTATTCCACCGGAATGGATGAGAAAAATGAACAACTTTCTGCCATTCACACTAAAACATAAAAGTAGTATTAATATTCAATGTGCAAAACAAGAAGGTAATACAAGAAGTTAATCTATTAAAAATATTCAATGTTTACATAATTTATTATTGTCCATCATAGTAGTTAAAATGATTTAGAATGATGTGTTATGGTTACATAAATTACTAATTATGTAGCTAAAAGGTTTTGGTTCTTCTAAAATAAGATAGATTATATTTCTAATGCATTATTACGATAATAGATAAATATTTCTAATATCGTATAATTTTAGTTATTATTATTATACCTAAAACTTAGATTTTTGATTTAGGCTCATATACTAACCATTTTTTTTGGGGGGGGAAACATTATAGCATACATGTATATTTTAGGCTAACAAAGTAAGAATTTCTTCAAGGAAAATTTATGTCAATTTTGAAATATATTTTTGCTATATGAAATTTTAGCTATGACCATAATTTAAAACATATCATACAAATCAGTTCTTGTTGCAAAACACATAATACAAAAACAAGATTTTCATGAACAAATGATTTAACAAAAAAAAAATTTCCATGCTTAGCTATGCCCCTAAAACATATCAACATGAATATTATAAAAAGAAAAGTAACTACTTAAAGAGATGTAACTCACCTTGTACAATGATAAAGACGGATAGGTATTTGCAAGTGTTGTTTCTTATAGTTGTTTGTAGAATGTATGGCACGCATGAATTGAAAATGGTTGATAGAATTATGAGGGAAATAAGAGTGGAGAAGAAGGCTGATAGAATTTTTAGGCGAAAAAGAATGGAAAATAAGAAACGTGGAAACTAAAGTAATATTGGTGCTGTTTAAATAGGATGCAAGTTTCGTATAAGTTAAAATCTTAGATTTTAAACTATACTAATAGAAATTGACCAAATACAACAAGGATCATCTCTGCAAATCCTGCAAAGAATCTCTGCAAAATTTTCAGTTTTTTTGTTTTTTTTGTTTACACCGTGCACATCAATTATTTTTTCTTCCATCAATTTCTCCCATGCATGGATAAGAATCTCTGTACTTTACACTGTACTAATAAAAATTTACCAAATACAACACAGTATGTAAAAAGACAAAAAACCAAAAAGAATGACTTTGTAAAGAAACTTACAAAGTAACTTGTCACAAGGAGGTCATAAAAAGTAAAAAGAATAAGAATCTCTGAACCCATAAAAAGTAAAAAGAATAACAATCTTTAAAGATAGTTTTGTTGGGAAGGATGAATGAATCATTTTTTTCGAATAGACAGATAAGAATCAAACACTCATTTTGGCAATGCCATTGCCACAATTGGTTTTCATTTTGTTTATTTTCTTTTTTTCTTTTCTTTTTTTCCCCCTATTTCAGCACTACCATTGCCACAATTCTCTTCTTTTTTTTTTTTTTTTTTTTTTTAAAAAAATCTTCCCTTCATTTTCGGCAATGCCATTGCCAAAAAGATTTTTTTTTTCCTTACCCCCATTTTCGGCAATCTCATTTGCCAAAAACCTCTTTTTTTTTTCTTCCCCATTTTCGGCAATGGTATTGCCAAAAACCTATTATTATTATTATTTTCTTCCCCCATTTTTGGCAATGCCATTGCCAAAAATAATCTTAGATTTTTTTTCCTCTTCCCCATTTTCGGCAATGGCACTGCCAAAAACCTATTCTTTTTTTTTTCTTCCCCATTTTCGGCAATGCCATTGCCAAAAACAATTTTAGATTTTTTTTTCCTTCCTCATTTTCGGCAATGGCATTGCCAAAAACTTTTTTTTTTTTTTTTTTTTTTTTTTTTCCCCTTCCCATTTTCGGCAATGCCATTGCCAAAAACAATCTTAGATTTCTTTTTTGCCTTCTCCATTTTCGGCAATGACATTGCCAAAAACTTTTTTTTTTCCTTCCCCATTTACGGTATTGCCATTACCGAAAACCTATTTATTTTTTGTTTTTTTCTTCCCCATTTTCGTATTGCCATTACCGAAATTCTTTTTTTTTTTTTTTTTTTTTTTTTTTCTTCCCGTTTTCGGTATTACCATTACCGAAATTCTCTTTTTTTTTTTTTTTCTTCCCCATTTTCGGTATTACCATCACTGAAATTCTTTTTTTTTTTTTTTCTTTTTCTTCCCCATTTTCGGTATTCCCATTACCGAAATTCTTTTTTTTTTTTCCTTCCCATTTTCGGTATTACCATTACCGAAATTATCCTTTTTTTTCTTCCCCATTTTCGGTATTGCTATTACTGAAATTCTCTTTTTTTTTTCCCCCCATTTTCGGTATTCCCATTACCGAAATTCTTTTTTTTTTTTTTTTCTTCCCCATTTTTCGGGATTGCTATTACTGAATTTTTTTTTTTTTTGACAGGCCACAAACGTGTTGACCCCTAGTGATAAATTAAATTGATTAATTAGCCAAGTTATTAATTAATCAAGTTAACATGCAAAATCACGTGGTAGCACAAACAAATCACCAAAACTAAAGTATGCAGCGGAAAAATAAAAGACACGGTGATTTGTTTACGAATGGAGAAAACCTGACGACAAAAACCCCACCGGGTGATTTAAGGTCACCACTCCTGAAACTCCACTATTATCACAACAAGTGATTACAAGTAAGGAATCCCAAGTACCTTACCAACCTACAGTTGAACCCTTACCCCAATACCCAATTAGACTTGTTCTGTAGTGACAGTTTCTCCTTTTGATGCACGGCTCCCAAGTACGTGACTAACCAATTGCGCGGATCCCAGTACACGACTTCAATTCACCAACTAGAGAGAGAGTTGTTGGCTACAAAGTTCTTCAAATCATCCACACGATGAAGATCAAGAAGCACTTGGTTACAAAATCGTAAGGCGCAAAGACGGAGTAGCTTCTTTCAGAGAGAATAAGGCTACAGTCACCTTTTGCATATGTACTCCTTATATTCTTTTGTGTGATGGCCTCTAAAATAAGCTTTATATATGTCTAGGGTTGTGAGAAAAGAAACCCTACACAAATACAAAAGCCTGGCCCAAAAATCAGATCTGAAAATTCTTATTTCTGTAACCTCGATAGATACCTCGATCGATCTGGCAGCTGTCGAGCCTCATTAAACCTCGATAGATACCTCGATAGATAGCTATCTGTCGAGCAGCTATCCGCAGGTGTCCAGCAGGTGTTCGTAGGTGTCCAGCAGGTGTCTAGCTTTAGTACACACTTTTTCTTCACTTGTTTCTTGGTCCAATCTTCATGGCTTTAATACTAGACTTGAACAAATGTTCTTTGAAGTATTAAACATATTCTAGATCTACCAAAATACAAGTAAAGTGTGTTTTGTCAAAGGATTAGCCAACTACATAAAATATGTCCTTAACATTTTCCATTTTCGATATTGCCATTACCGAAATTCTCTTCTTCTTTTTTTTCTTCCCCATTTTCGATCACTCTCGCGCACACTAGCGCACGGGCAGGGGGCTGGGCAGGCAGAATTTCGGTAACACTGTTACCGAAATTCCAAATTTTCTCTCACATGCTTTTACTCTTTCTCTCTCCTACTTTTCTTAGAATTTCAACAACGCTGTTGCCGAAATTCACACTCTCTCTCCTCACTTCCCTAAATAACTTTGAACAGTGCCTATAACCATAAAAAACTCTAATTTCTACAATATTTAGACAAAAGACTCGAGAAAAGACCGTGTAAGTATCCATACTCTATAAAGTTTAACTTCTAAGTGTGAACACAAACTTCCTGCCCTCCACCAATTTGCATGCTTAGACCACTTTAATTTTTACTAGTCTCGTCAAATGCACTTCACTTGTGCGATGGGTTTTTTTTTTTTTTTTTTTTTATTTTAGCAAAAAAAATTGTGTTTTTATTTTATATATATAAATTTTATTTTGATAACCTAATTTATAAGTAGATAAAGCAATTTGAAAATTAATAGAGAAGTGGTCTTAATTTTTAGATAATGTTTTAGTACGAGTTAGAGTTGTATTTTTACCGAATTATCCTTTAGTTTTGTCTCTATTTAAACATAGGGGTATAGGGGTATTTTTAAACTAAAAAATGAGGAATCTAAGCAGAGAAAGTTCTTAAATAGTAGTATAGATACAATTGCCTAACAAGAATTGATGGTGTACGTGGCTAGAAGATAAGAGGTTATTTGGTTTTTTGGCATGATATTATATATTATTGGCATGGTGTTGTGTGAGCTTAGAGCTGTCAAGGTTTTGTTATTTGTAAAGTTATGATTTACAACTATGTTTTATATTAGCTTTATATTATGATAAAAAATGTTGTATTTGCTTTAATTTGTTCCTTGTATTTTGTGGAATTTTATTGTATTGAGTTTAGTATTAAGTTGGTGAAGAATCAAGCATAAAATTAAGAATTAGTGAATTTCGCGATTGTCTCACTAGAAGCTAATCCGCAAAACAGCCACGTGAGAAGCACATGTTGGAAGCTGAAGAGTCGTGCCAGCCTGGAGGATTTTACAAGTGTCTCGTGGGTAAGGTCTTCTCGTGAGATACCCGTGAAACTCTTTGCTTGGAGGATTTTTAAGTGTGACTTTTTTACCCTTCACCCATACTATATATACTCTCATTACCCACAAAAGTATGAGAGGTCATTCAAAGAGAAAAACCCTAAATAGGTTTTCAACAACACACACACCTATCCTTTTAGAGAGAGAGCTACTCATCCTTAGTGAGAAATCATTCTAGCCTCTTCTCCTTCCCTCTCCCATTGCCATACCTTGAGAGGAGATTTGTACCCAAACAGAACCCACACATTTTCAGAGTGTAAAGAGTGTTTTGGAGCTTAGGAAGTTTTGGGGATTTACCAAAAGAAGCCAGTGAGGCTTGGCAAATGCAATCGGACATATTGTAGGATCTAGAAAGCTAGACAAGACACGGTTCCGAGAAGCCTTGTTAGAGTAGGAGCTTAGAGGGCTTAGGTACATTGAGTAGATTAGGCTATTCGTGTATCCTAATTTATTGTTTAGTGGATCGATTTACCGCTTGGAGGGCAGCAGAGAGGTTTTTCGCCGAGTTCTTTGGTTTTCTCTTCAATAACACATCGGTGTGTTATCTTGTGTTTGCATTTCTCTTCCCTACTCTTTTAGCTTTCATTTTATTGCTGTGATTTGTTGAATATGACTTAGAATAGTTTTATTGTTTGTTCGCTTGCATTTACTCTATTCCACACTTAGTTTAAGTTAGAGTAAAATCAACCAAGTAGTAATTTATTAATTTGGGGTCTAAACAGCTCTTGTGTTTTTAAGACAAATCTGAGCTTTCAATTGGTATTAGAGCGGGTACACTTGTTATGGTTTTGTTACCTAAAGTGTGATCCTTGACCCCTTGTGTGTTTTGCCATGAATAGTGTTTTGTATGTTTTATGGATGTTTTGGATGATATTGATTGTAACATGCCATGTGTTTGTGAAAATGCCTCTATGAGTGTTTATCCACATGATTGTGATGCCATGTTACATGAATCTTTGGATGTTGTTGATATTCCAAACATCAAACTTTTGAAGAAAGAAGCTAAGAAATTTCATAAGAATTTGAGCAAGTTTCATTGTGAAAAGGATGATTCGATTGCTAAGCTCAATAAATCCAATAAATTGGTTGAAAAGTACAAGTAGCATGTTGAAAATTCTCTTAAAAAGCTGAAAGAGTTTGAATATTTGAATATGGACTTGGATGCTAAACTTGTTTTGTCTAACAAACTTGTTGATAATCTAAAATGTGAAAATGAATCTCTTAAGATGCATGCCAAGTGTTTGATTGCTGAGCCTATTGCAAAAATTGAAGAAAAACTTTGTTGCAATCATGTTGTGGTGTCTAATTTTGTGCCTATTGTGAGTTCTACCTCTAAAGATAAATCGGTGTACATTCCTCCACACAAAAGAAACCAAAAAGTGGAGAGAAAGGCTCTTAAGCCTAAGCTTTCAGTTAGGTCTCATCCTAGGCAGTTGAGTGGATCTAAGTTTGTCCTTACTTGCCACTATTGCAGTGTGATCAGTCACATAAAACCTCAATGTTCCATGTTGAAGAAAGGACAAAACTATGTTGCTAGATCCCTCCCTAAAAAGCCTAGTGAACCTAAACCCATTTTTTGTCACCATTGTAGCGCTTTTCGTCATCTAAGACCTCATTACTCTAAATTTCAAGTTCTTAAAAGAATAAAAAGAAAAGAGAAACTTGAGTTTCTTGGAAGTTGTGCTATGAAAGCTAAATCGGTTTTGTGGGAAAATGGTAAGTCGTAAAAGCAAGTTTTTGATGTTCTTATCTCCTTGTCTATATGCATCTCTGGTTCTCATTCTTCCAACTCTCGTCTCACTTCTCATGAGATATTCATTTCAAACAATCATTCCGTTTGGATGAGGAAGGGTTCCTATAGTTGAGCTTTTGCTCTTTTGGTCCTTGATCTAATTCTTTCGATCTTAGTAGGACCCTTCATGCATTAGATGCTTCATTATCATGCATCTGTGCATCATGCATCTCTTTATATGCATTGTTTTTGTTGTTTTTGCATTTGATCTTATTTTAATGTTTTTGTTTTTGTGTGTGTAAAAATCCAAAAACACATAAAAAGTGAAAAATTCAAAAAGTTTGATCGTATATGTTTGAGCACATATCATATGTGAGTTTGGCCTAGTACCTTCGTAATAATGGCGTGGTACATTTACGAGCTTAGCTTGTTTTGTATGCACATCTATCTTTGTGGGAAAAATCTTGAAATCTATGTGTGATTGTTGAAAATCGATCTTCAAGCTTGTCACGAATGATTAGTCAATAGTCTTGTTGGTCTTGATACATGCATAGACTTGTGCCTATATTTTTTTCCACGCTTTTATATTTTTGTTTATAGCTCATCAAATGTCTAATCTCGAAAAGAGAAATCGAGCTGCAAAAGCCGTCGCACATACTAGTTTTGAAAAGTATGGTGCCTCAAAAAGCCAAAGGCTTACTCACAAAATTGAAATATAAAAAATTTCAGGAATCGATCTCAAAATGAGATGTATTGTTCAAAAATGATCAAATGTTATGATTTGTAAAGAAGCCAAATGAAAAGCTTCAAAGATATGTAATCATTTTCTTGTAGGAGATTATATATGTTCATTTCTGTAATTGAGATAGTCCACTTGGCTTAGTACAAGTTGTGTATGACTTGATTGAATTGATCATTGAAGTTTCACTTTAGACTAAGGACTATTCCAAACTTGATCCACACACAACACACAAGTTTAACGTTCAAAGAATGCCTATTTCATTTGTGTGTTTGTACATGTTCAAATGTGATGTGTGTGTGCTCAACTTTATGTGGATCAAACCAAAAAGATTTTTGTTCTTTTTGTTTGTTTTTGGAAGTGATTTGTATCACTCATGTTTTTCAAAGTTTTTCAAGTTGTTTTTGTGTGAAAAACATGCTTTCTAGGTGTTTTTGTGACCTATTTCATGTGTAAGCTCAACTGAGTGTTAAAAAGTCCAATTCTTAAGTTTTTTAACCTTGGACAGAGAGGTTCGCAACTGTTTCACGACTATTTTGCGAGTAAGACTTACTTGAGAAAAATTTTGCGTGTAAGGCTTATCCGCGAAACTTCCCGCAAAAATTCCCTTATAAGCTTTTTAAAGGGCATTTCGTGAGACATTTGTTTTAAACTTCTCTTATCTTCTCCCAAACCCCTATTTTAATGCTTCAACATCAAAACCCAACTAATTTCAAGTGTTTTACATTCCATAAATATTTCTAAGGTAATCTTTAACTCTTTTCATTAATTTTGATCCTTAGATTATGTTTTTGGAGGTTTAATGCTCATAGTTGAGATTTTCTCAAATAGGAGTTGGAAAACTTATTTTTTGTCAATCTTTTTTATTGAGTTTTGTTTTAAAGGATAATTTGTTTTGGATGTTGCCCGCAAATATAACATGTATTTAGGCAAGTTTTTCATATGTTCATTCATTGTTTAACATACATATGTAGTGTGTGCACTTTAAGTGTTTGATAAAATGCCCAAATGACATTTTCTTGCTGTTTTGGACTCCGATGAGTACCAATTTTTGGAGATCACTATAATTATTCATGTTTATCATGTTTTGATTATTGGTGGTATGTGTTATATACTTTTCCCCATGAGTGCTTATTCATGCATTAGCCATGCATCTCACATGCACACTAGATGCACCGTTGCTACACACACTCTAACACTTGACATGTTTTTGCATTCATTCATGCCAGTTAAATCTTTTTAGACCCTTTTAGTACATATAACATGTTCTTGTGTCTATGTCATGCCTAGTTTTATATCATGTTTTATCATCCTTAGTATGCCATGTTTTTATGCTTTGTAGCATTTTTTTATGTTTTTGTCTTTCGTTTGAGCTTCAGTTTCTCATTTATCTTGCACCCCTCATGCATCATACCCTTGTTCATATCTTCTTTTCTTTCCCTCATTCCCTCTTGCTTCATTTGTTTATTCGTGACAAAAAGGATGAGTGTATACCGGATTGTATACCGAAGTGTTTCGTCATTTCTATATGACTCATGTGCACATTCTTAGGGGGAGAAATTCAACCTTATGCACATTCGTAGGGGGAGAAAGCCATAGGGGAGATACATATACTAAGGGGGAGAAGAAAACTTTTATGAGAAAACCTTGGTGTTTATGAGAAAACTTGTGCCCTTATTGGATCTTGTATCTTTAATGCAAATATTTTGGTGTTTTGCATTGGTTATGTGTTAGACATGTTTTTATCCTTATGCTATTGTGATTTATTGGTTGCATGTTCAGATGATCATTTGTTTTGCTATATGATCATTGTAGTCATTTCCATATGACTGTTTTGGTGTATGATCAAGTGGCTCATATGTTTCACATCATGTTTACTTGATCGCATTTTACTTGTTACATTATGCTTATCCTTTTATTACTTGCTTTCCCTTGAGGGTCTAATATGTTTTGTGCAAGTGTTTCAGATTATAGGTATATATGTTTCAAATTCATCATAGCTTCTAGATTTAGGTGTGAGTGAGTGAGTGAGTTTTGCCATTGTTCCCAAACTCATGTTTAAGTCTAGAGTCAGTTATAGGGTGTTTTGTCACGGAATAGCCAAACGGGAGATTGTGAAGTTGTGATTTACAACTATGTTTTATGTTGGCTTTATTCTATGACAAAAAGTGTTGTATTTGCTTTAATTTGTTCCTTGTATTTTGTGGAATTTTATTGCATTGGGTTTAGTATTAAGTTGGTGAAGAATTAAGCATAAAATGAATAATCAATGGATTTCGCAACTGTCTTGTTAGAAGCTAACCCGCGAAAAAGCCACGTGAGAAGCATATGTTGGACGCTGAAGAGTCATGCCAGCCTGGAGGATTTCGCAAGTGTCTTGCAGGTAAGGCCTTCTTGCGAGATACCCGCGAAACTCTCTGCTTAGAGGATTTTTAAGTGTGACTTTCTTACCCTTTGTTAGGACATATGTAGTTGTTCAAGATTGTGAACATATGTCGCTATTTTATGTAATTGGCTTATCCTTAGACAAAACGCACTTTACTTGTAATTGGGTAGATCTAGGATGTGTTAAACACTTCAAGAAACAGTGGTTCAAGTTTAAGTGTTGAAGCCGTCGAAGTCTGTCCAAGATACAAGCAAGGAAGTGCAAGATTTTAAAGCTCGATAGATAACCTCGACAGACACATCTATCGAGATTTAAAGAAGCTGTTTAGCCCGAGCCTCGACAGCTTTCTCGACACCTCTCGACACCTCTATCTGTCGAGAATTAAAGAAAACAGAATTCCAAGTTTGTTTCAAGTCCAATCCGTGTGTGTGTCTCTGGGACTTCTTTTCTCCTAACCCTAGACATATAAAAGGATTATTTTAAGGGCCGTCAAGATGTAGATGAGCAGATTTCACAAGATACAAGTTGCATCTTCTCTCTTCATGCAAATTGTGATCTGTGAGACAAAGTTCGTGCCCTAGTTCATCTCTGATGATTTGAAGAACTTTGCAGCCAACATTCTTTCTTCCTCAAAGTTGGTGTGTTAGTCACGTACTGGGATTCGTGCAAAGGAGTAAGACGCGTACTGGGATCCGCGCATCACATTGGTTAGTCACGTACTGGGAGCCGTGCATTGAACTGGAGAAATTGTCACTACAGAACAAGTCCAATTGGGTATTGGGGTAAGAGTTCAACTGTAGGTTGGTGAGGTACTGGGATTCCTTACTTGTAACTGCTTGTTGTGATAATAGTGGAGTTTCGGGAGTGGTGACCTTAAATCACCCGGTGGGGTTTTTGCCGTAAGGTTTTCCCCATTCGTGAACAAATCACCGTGTTGTTTATTTTCCGCTGCATAACTTAGTTTCGGTGATTTGTTTGTGCTGCCACGTTATATTGCATGTGAATTTGATTAATTAAAAACTAGGCTAATTAATTAATCTAAATTATCACAAGGGGTCAACGCGTTTGTGGCCTGGCAAGTGGTATCAGAGCAGGCACACTCTGATTAGGGTTTAATCTTTGATGTGTGATCCATTGACCCCTGTTGTCATGGAAACTCTTGATTGTTTTGATTTGCATGATCTTGTGTTGAATGATGATGATGATATTCATGATGCCTATTGCAAGCTTTATAATTTTTGTATGAAATCTCTTGAGTGTTCTACAAAATTAAAAGCTAAAGTTAAAAAGGTCAAGCTTGAAAAAGATGATTTGATTGCAAAATTAGATGAAGCCAATAATTTGAATGAGAATTTTAAAAATCAAATTTCATCTCAGGTGGGCAAAATTAAGAGTTTGGAAGAGCAACTAGTTGAATTTAAAACTGAAGTTGAAAAATTAACTAGTGCCAAACTTGTTGTTGAGCCTAACTCAAAAGAAAAGAATTTTTATATTCCCCCATTTAAAAGGAATAATGAAGAGTTGAAGGCTAATATTGCTAGGATAGACAAAGGTAAACAATCTGATATTAACGCTGAAGTTTCTAAACCTATGTCTAAAACTCCTCCTAGGTTGAATAAAAATTCTAAATTTGTCCCTACTTGTCATCATTGTCATATGGTTGGTCATATAAGGCCAAATTGTCCTAAGCTGAGGACTCTGTCAACCTCTAAGGTTAGACCTCCTTCTAGGAAGCCGAGTAGCTCTAAAACTGCTCATGTTTGTCACCATTGTGGTGTTTCTGGACACACTCGTCCTAATTGCTTTAAGTTGTATCCTCATAAGCAATTGTCCAAACGGTCACAGGTTTCCTCTCAAGGACCTACACCTTTGTTTGGAGAGTTATTAAAAGTCTTGAGCTTTTTAACTCAATTTCAGGAGAATTTTAATTCTTCTATGTCCTTTAGTAGTCATACTAGGACACGTGCCTTTTCATCTTCACGGCCGAAAACTCGTGCTGTGTGGGTGAGAAAGGAGCCTAAGACTTAATTGTCTTTTTGTTTGTCCTCTGCTTTAATTCTTTCTATCTAAAGCAGGACTTTCTTTGCTTGTTTTCTTCTCCGCTTTTGGAATCATGCTTTCATGCATCTGCATTTCTTTTCTTTCCTTCATGCATTCATGATGTTTGTCTGTTTTTGTGTGGTTGTTGAGTTTTTATTTTGTTTTGTTTTCAAAATAAAAAAAAATGAAAAAAATTGAAAAATACAAAAACAGTGTGTGTTTGTGTACATTGGTTCATGTAAACTTTTAAAATGGCCATTGAAACAGAGTTTTCTAAACTTTGTATCATCTATAGCTTAGATGAGCACTCTTCTGCACAACTAAGCGAGTGAGCTTTGTAGCTCTTTGTTTGTGATGAGTAAGGTTAAGTGATCTCTTCTTCTTAACACTCGTATCACTCTTTTTTGACGGGTTGAACTAGAAAATCCTAAGAGAAAGGCATAAATAACCATCTCACCACTGTTACTCGCCAATCATTATATGACATTCGTATGCTTCGGCATAGCAAAATTGCGATGTCAATGACACCTGTATGCTTCGGCATAGCAAAAGTGCAGTGTCAAAAGCTTAACATAATTGGGTATTTCTTTTCTTTCTCTTGTATGCCCATGCATGATATGCTTGTTAAAAGAAAATATGCAAAGAAATAAAAAGCAAAAAGATTAAAAATGCTTTAAAATATGGTTGCAAGCGTGTTTTCTAGGAGATGTGGGAGTTATAGGATGTACCTCGAAGGTGATAGTCCCCATCAAACAGTTATGATTGTGTGTGAGTTAAAGTGATTTTCTCATATCTCAAATCGTCATAACATTGAGACACTTATGCAATCTTGCGATGTTTTCACACACGACACGCAATACTCTTTGCTATTCTTGATACATGTGCAGGTACAATGTGATTTGGCCATCACAAGGTTTACATGCGTTAATGTATGCTCATTAAACTGTCATAACTCATTTTTGAAATATAAAATTGGTTAGACTTGTTTAGTGTGTGTGTGCGTGTTTTGAGATACATGTGCATCATTTTTCTTGCTGAGAGATGTTTTTGAGAGCTTAATGTGTTGATTGTATCTATGGTTGAGTTGCATGCATGATTGCATTCATGTCTATGTTTTTCCTCTTTTGAAAAACTGCTCTTCAAGGCATCTCGACACCTCCTCGATACCTCTCGACACATAGCTATCTGTCGAGCTCCTTAGACTCTTTTTTAACGCAGTCTCGACAGATACCTCGACAGCAGCTGGATCGATCGAGAAACTTTCTGTTTGCTCGATAGCTCCTCGATAGCTGCTGGATCGATCGAGGTTCCCTCTTGCTTGTTTCTTCTCCCTCGATAGCTGACCTCGACAGATCCATCTGTCGAAGTGCTTTTCTCGATAGCTTCCCTCGACAGCTACCTCGACAGCTCTCGACACCTGCAGCTGTCGAGATTTACTGAAGTTCTATATAAGGTTTCTTCGCGATTTTGAACTTCATTCTCTCGATCTCTCTCACTCGAAATCTCTGTTTTCTCTCTCAAAACTTCTCCTTTTCCCTCCAAACCTCTTCCAAGGCATTTTCAAGTGGTTCCTTGCGTTTTTCATCTCTTGGTAAGCGCTTTATCCCTCATTTTCATGCATTTCATTGTTTAAAACCCTAGGTTTTGTGTTTTTGAAAAAGTTTTGGGAGTTTTCAAAATTGTTGGGTTTTTCATGAAATTTTTGGGTTGGTTTTCTAGTTTTGATCTTCAAAACCACATGCATTGCATCACATTATCATTCTAATTGTATATTCATGCATTTAGATGTGTGCAAATTGAATGTGTGCTGTTAGGTTTGGATTGGGCTGAGCCCATGATGTTTTTGAGTTGCATGTCACATGCTCATGCATTTTTCATGCATACGTTCTTTTCATTTCAATATTTCTTCTGCCAATATTGATTTGTTTGGGACTCTTCTGTTTGTTTCTTCTTTCCCCCCTCTTCTATGTTTGCGTTAGTAGCGTCTATGGCTCCTAAACGTAAGTCTATTCCTCCTAGGAACCCCATGCGTCCTAAAGGATCGTCTTCTTCTGATCCTACTCCCATGTCTGTGCGGTTCCGTGATGAGAAAGCCCATAAGGATTTCTCGGAGAACTTTTCTAAACGCGGTGTTCATTCGGAACGCCACGTAGTCTTGGCAGACTTTGCCGACACCGACCTACCCGATGTCATTCACACTCGGGGTTGGGAGTCACTGTGTGGCGTCCCGGTCACCTGTCCCATCGTGTTGATACAGGAGTTTTACTCCAACATCCACGGGATAGATTCTTCAGTACCTTCTTTCTACTCTAGCGTTAGAGGTACGCGCTTCTGTGTCACCCCAGAGCTCGTCTCTGAGGTACTTCATGTCCCTAGGGTGGATCATCCCGATTACCCTAGCTGTGAGCGTCTCTGGACTGTGTCCAAAGACGAGATGATCTCGGCGTTCTGTGAACGTCCTACCTCTTGGGGAGATCACATGTATACACCATGTCGACCTTTTGCTAAAGGTCCTCGTTTCTTAAACATGGTGATGACTTTTGTTTTGCACCCACTTTCTCACTACAACTCGATCACAGAGCCTCGTGCTCGGTTCTTGTTGTCCCTCCTAGAGCATCTCTCTATAGACTTTCCTTCTCACTTCATCTTTTCTATTATCGATGTCTATAGAGATACGGCCACCTGTGATAAGCTTATCTTCCCTTCCGCTATCACGAGGATTCTGGGTCGTTTTTCCATTCCCTTCCCCACGTCCGATCACTATCATGTCATGTCTGCCATAGACGCCGCTACCGTAAAACGTAGCGAGGCACAGTTCCGATCGCGACAGCCGGATGCTGCCACTCCTTCCACCCGTCCGTCTACCTCCATATCCGCTCGAGCATCTACCTCTTCTTCTTCGAGCAATGTCACATTGGGAGACGTCATGGTGCAGTTACAGCGCATGGATGCTCGCCTCGATACACTCACCACTGAGTTGTATCAGGTGAATGTCCGTGTTGGTCGCATCGCCAGGCGACAGGCGACCATGGGCGGCTTTGCCTCCGAGGTTTCTCCTCCGCCACCTCATGTGTCGACTGAGACCGAGGCTGATGATGATGGCGATGATGATGATGCTTCCGACGATGATGATGATGGAGATGCTAGCTCATCGGATGAGATGTCTACTTGACACTCTACCCTTTGTCACTCGTGACAAAAAGGGGGAGTAGTTTTGTATGAGAGTAGTCATACTTAGGGGGAGTGATTAGCATAGGACATTTTTGTTAGGGGGAGTGTAGTTTGAGGGATGTAGTGAGATGATCAGATGTATTTTCTTTCTTTTCTTATCTTTTAGAAATACTTTGATCATGTATTGCCATACATTGTACTTATATTCCTTCTATATATGATGATGTATGTGTTTCTTTCACCTACCTTTCATGTGTTGTTTCTTTTCTGTCTTTATACACATGCTTCTTTACTTGTATGCAATCTATTATTTCTGTTTTACACAAAGATGCCTTGATGTGTTTTGTTTATAAGTGTTTCAGAAATACAGGTTGTCAAAGTCTTCTTGCCATAAACTCTCTTCTTGCAAAGTTTTTCAAGAGTTTGTGTTAGGGTAGATTTTACTGTATGTAACAAGTGAATATGAGTTGAGTGATTTATGACTTCTCTCATATCTTCATTTGTATGTTGTGGTTTTGTCACGGATTGCCAAAGGGGGAGATTGTTAGGACATATGTAGTTGTTCAAGATTGTGAACATATGTCGCTATTTTATGTAATTGGCTTATCCTTAGACAAAACGCACTTTACTTGTAATTGGGTAGATCTAGGATGTGTTAAACACTTCAAGAAACAGTGGTTCAAGTTTAAGTGTTGAAGCCGTCGAAGTCTGTCCAAGATACAAGCAAGGAAGTGCAAGATTTTAAAGCTCGATAGATAACCTCGACAGATA
This sequence comes from Castanopsis chinensis, assembly GCA_032878915.1. Classification (NCBI taxonomy): domain Eukaryota; kingdom Viridiplantae; phylum Streptophyta; class Magnoliopsida; order Fagales; family Fagaceae; genus Castanopsis; species Castanopsis chinensis. The sequence goes on from JAVQMG010000084.1 coordinate 3,584,316, forward strand.
CATCTATCGAGATTTAAAGAAGCTGTTTAGCCCGAGCCTCGACAGCTTTCTCGACACCTCTCGACACCTCTATCTGTCGAGAATTAAAGAAAACAGAATTCCAAGTCTGTTTCAAGTCCAATCCGTGTGTGTGTCTCTGGGACTTCTTTTCTCCTAACCCTAGACATATAAAAGGATTATTTTAAGGGCCGTCAAGATGTAGATGAGCAGATTTCACAAGATACAAGTTGCATCTTCTCTCTTCATGCAAATTGTGATCTGTGAGACAAAGTTCGTGCCCTAGTTCATCTCTGATGATTTGAAGAACTTTGCAGCCAACATTCTTTCTTCCTCAAAGTTGGTGTGTTAGTCACGTACTGGGATTCGTGCAAAGGAGTAAGACGCGTACTGGGATCCGCGCATCACATTGGTTAGTCACGTACTGGGAGCCGTGCATTGAACTGGAGAAATTGTCACTACAGAACAAGTCCAATTGGGTATTGGGGTAAGAGTTCAACTGTAGGTTGGTGAGGTACTGGGATTCCTTACTTGTAACTGCTTGTTGTGATAATAGTGGAGTTTCGGGAGTGGTGACCTTAAATCACCCGATGGGGTTTTTGCCGTAAGGTTTTCCCCATTCGTGAACAAATCACCGTGTTGTTTATTTTCCGCTGCATAACTTAGTTTCGGTGATTTGTTTGTGCTGCCACGTTATATTGCATGTGAATTTGATTAATTAAAAACTAGGCTAATTAATTAATCTAAATTATCACAAGGGGTCAACGCGTTTGTGGCCTGGCACCCTTCACCCATACTATATATATCCTCATTACTCACAAAAGTATGAGAGGTCATTCAGAGAGAAAAACCCTAGATAGGTTTTCAACAACACACACACCCATCCTTTTAAAGAGAGAGAGCTACTTATCCTTAGTGAGAAATCATTCTAGCCTCTTCTCCTTCCCTCTCCCATTGCCATACCTTAAGAGGAGATCTGTACTTAAACACAACCCACACCTTTTCAGAGTGTAGAGAGTGTTTTGGAACTTGGGAAGCTTTGAAGATTTTCCAAAAGAAGCCGGTAAGGCTTGGCAGATGCAATTGGGCGTATTGTGAGATCTGGAAAGCTAGACAAGACACGGTTCTGAGATACCTTGTTGGAGTAGGAGCTTGGAGGGCTTAAGTACATTGGGTAGATTAGGCTTGGAGGGTATCTTGCTATTCGTGTACCCTAACTTATTGTCCAGTGGATTGGTTTACTGCTTGGAGGGTGGCGAAGAGGTTTTTCGCCGAGTTCTTCGGTTTTCTTTTTGATAACACATCGACGTGTTATCTTGTGTTTGCATTTCTCTTCCCTACTCTTTTAGCTTTCATTTTACTGCTATGATTTGTTGAATATGGCTTAGAGTAGTTTTATTCTTTGTTCGCTTGCATTTACTCTATTCCGTACTTAGTTTAGGTTAGAGTAAAATCAACTGAGCCGTAATTTATTAATTTGGGATCTAAACAGCTCTTCTGTTTTTAACACAAATCCGAGCTTTCATTATTGATTATAGTATTTATTCTTTGTAGCATTACATTTTAAATTCAATGAGGATGTGCTATGAACCCCCTCTTTACCTCCACATCTTAATCAAATTTGGACTTTATGAAAAATTTACAATGCTTACAACAAATCTTTAGTGGCCGGTTGTTATTAGCGATTACATCAAAAAATTAATTTCAATGACATATTCAAATTAGAATTGCCAAGGGTCTTGTAGTTGAATTGACATCTTCATGCACAAAATGTTTGAGAGTTTAAGGAGAAAATGGTTTGAACTGCAGAATTAGCAACATAGTGTAATTATATCTCAAAAAAAAAAAAATAGAACTATTAACAACTTGCAAATTTTAATTTATTCTTATTGTGAAAATATTGTTACATGACACTGCTCTTGCAGTATTGTTAAAAATGCAATAAACTTTTATCTTTCCAAAATAGGGGGTCATTAATAGTTTTTCACCAACTTTGGCTAATGAATGATTCTTGAAAATACCATTTATTTATTAACAAATGAGAATATTTGATGAAGACCATGTACAACTCATGGTTGAATATAAAGCCGCAATATCAATGTAGACTTCTACCTTTCATGACTCAATAGGACTTTGGCCGACTCTCTCTTAATAAAAAAAAAAGAAAAAAAGAAAGAAATTGAAACAAAGGTAGAAGACTTTGATTGACTTGTCAGCATATATAAATGTTCATGAACAAAGTTTCTCTCCAAACTAGTTTGGAGAGAAACCCTACAAACTCATCATATATCTTTATATTGAGTGTGAATTTTGAAAATCTAACCGTTAGATTGCATGTTCTTATTACATTCTTAATGCTTACAAAATTTCAAGAAGATCAAAGATCAATTGCTATGTCATCAAATAAATGTTATAATTTCAAGTTTTTGTGATCTAAAGTTGTATATAAAAAATAAGTTAATTGATCAAATAGTAAATAACATCCAATTTAAATGAAATTTGATATGTATGTTAAGAACATAAGGAACATAAAATTCAACAGTTAGATTCTCAAAATTCACACCCAAAAAAGAAATATATGAGAAGTTTGAAGAGTTTCTCTCCAATCTAGTTTGCAGAGAAACTTTGTTCTTTCTTGAATAGGGTATCAAATGCATATATGTGAATATAAGTATATTGAATTATATGGGAGAATATCCTTACCAAGATTCATGGAATATTATGATGAAATGGCAATATATTGAGTTAGAGAGAATCCTAACTCTCTTCACAAGTATTGATTTTCAAACAATAGCTTCAGATGAAAGATGCCAAAGATAATTGGAAGGCTTAAATCACTCAAGGGACTCAAATTTTCTAATAATAACCTTATAGGCTATATTCCATCATTAATTGGAAATTTGACCAATCTTGAATGGTTAGACCTCTCTTTCAACAACTTAAGTGGCACGATTCTTAAGTGTTTGGTAGACTCTATTGCCTTCTTAGTGTTGGATTTCAAATGAATAGCCTTCATGATACCATCCTTACAACATTTGCCATTTGAATTAATTTTAGGACTATTAACCTTAATGACAATCAATTGGAAGGGCCATTGCCACCATCTTTGGCTATATTGATTTTTTTTTTTAATGGGACTTATAGCTGTCCATGTCTGTAACATCAAATTTCATAAATTTGGTTTCTCAAAAAATAAAACTTTATAAATTTGAATGCAAACTTCATGCCTTAATTGCCTTCCACCAATTACACACTTTATAGGTCCTTTTGTGATGATACTTTAGATTAAGAGTTCGTTTGGACACCGCTTATTTTGCTAAAAACTGAAAATTGAAAACATTGTAGTAAAATAATTTTTAAATGTGTGAATAGTATTGTGAGACCCAGTTTTAATGAAAGTTTTGTTGAAAAAAGAGATTTGTGGGTCTCATGAATGGTGCACGGGACCCATTAGAAAACTACCACAGCCACAGAATGACAAAAACACGCTCAAAAAAGAAAAATGAAACGAAGACATGGGACACAGACGTTGTATCCAAATGGATACTAAGTAATGTGTTTGAACTTAGTAAGAAAGTGTAATAAAATGTGTATGTGTTTAGTAGTTAGTTTGTTTCTTAAAAAAAAAAAATTGCACACTTTACTTTTTAGAAAATTGATGCAAACTTCATGCCTTAAATGCCTTCCACCAATTACACACTTTACTTTTTAGAAAATCTCCTTAAGCTTTAGGCACAAATTTTCAACATGCTCTTTTTTTCTTTTTTCAATTTTACATAATTTCTTTATTTCTTTATTTTTTTTCCCTTACAACTCCTTGTTCTGGGCTTTATAGTTATCAAGACCATGTTGCTTCTTTTTTTTAATTATAAATTTTGAACCAATCTTAATTCTTGTTTTCTGTATTATTTGTAACCTTTTGCTCAATGTTTGCAATGGATTTTACTACCAACAAAGGAAACATGTATCATTAAATTAATCAAATAATTAAAAAAAGACTCACACCTACCAAAAAAAAAAAATACCTGAGATACAAAAGAGAAAAAAAGAAAAAAGAAGGTGCTAATACGTGAAATCAAACTTTATAGTATGAAGTCTGAACACAAATACACGTTTAGGCTTACTTTACCTTTTTGGAGACAATTTTTCCTTCATTTTCTTATTATCTGTGTATCTAAGTAAAAAATCTTAACTTTTGAATAAAAAAATAAAATGTGAATAATAATTAAGTTATATTTATGGATAAAATGTCTATATATTGTGTCAGGAGCATTACTACGGACCTTTAAACCTCCTCGCTATAGGGACCTTAATTTCTCAGTGTCATTGATAAAGATCTATTTGATAATAATAATAAAGAACTAGTAGAATCTATAATGCTTTTGGACAATCTTTAATAGATGATTTGAGAAATGTATTTAACTAATGAAAAAATTAAAAAGGTTGCGCACTTTGATTTCAAAAAAGAAAAAGGATGCGCACTTTCAAAAGGTAAAGATTTCAAAGTGAACTTCATAAAAGTTAAAAAATAAAAAATAAAAAAAAATGACTTTCGCGCGTAGAAAAAACTGTGCAAGTCTATAAAATCAAACTTTTAAGTGGGAACACAAACTTCCTACCTTCCACCAATTTACACGTATTAGACCACTTTAATTTTTATCAATTTCCTAACAAGAGTTGATGGTGACCTCTACATCTTTATCAGACTTTGGCTAACCAATGATTCTTGAAAATACCATTTATTTATTAACAAATGAGAATATTGTACATTACTATTTTAAATTTCACAAAAAAAAAAAAAATTTATATATAACCTCCCAAAACTAAATTTTTGACTCCACTAGTGACTTGTCCCTTTTAATTCTTAATTTTAGTACACAATAGTAATATTTACTTAACTAGATAAAACCACTTCAATTTCAAATGGAATATTTAGCACTCCAACGATTTTTAAAAGAATTATTTTCTTAAAAGAAGAGTAATCTAATGCAATTTTTTGTGGTCCCAATATTTCAAATTAATTGCCAGTTTCTAGACTCAGTTAGCAATTATTAAAATATTATAATTAATCTGATGAGATATATGGAGGTTCCTAGAAAGTTTAAAGTATGAGAACATGTATGAGTTTTACAATTTCTCGTCGTGTCACACGTGACTTGAAATTAACTTTTTTTTTTTTTTTTTTAAATAAAAGAAAGGTGGAAGACTTCTGTTGACTTGGCAGCATATATATATATATATATATATATATGATATTCATTTCATCCCATACCTTCCCTATAACATCATCAGAAATACTACTCCATTTTTATAGTTTTGTTTTTGTTGAATTGGGTATCAAATGGGGTGTTCAACTTGGAAATATCAAGTCTTCTTTTTGTTCTCTTTGATCTTACACTCTCAACTTTCCTTTCCATCATCTCTCTCTTCTTCCTTGTCTTCAATGCCACCATGCTCTGCTCTACTCCATTTTAATAAGTCTTTTTCTCTTGACAAATTTGCTTCTGGCTCACAAACTACTTATCCAAAAACAGCTAGTTGGCAGGAGGATAAGCACTGTTGCACTTGGGATGGGGTCGAGTGTGACAAAAACACAAGCCATGTGGTTGGCCTGGATCGTAGTTCCAGCTACCTATATGGCAACATTCTTTTCAACAGTACCCTGTTTTTTCTTCCTAATCTCAGGAGGTTGAACCTCGCTAACAATGACTTCAATTTCTCCCTAATTCCTTCTGAGTTTGGCAACTTTAAGAGTTTGACTCATCTCAACCTTTCTAGTTCCAAATTTTTTGGCCAAATCCCGTTTGAAATCTCTCAGTTGTCTTCATTGGTTTCACTTGATCTTTCTAAGAATTGGCTATTAATCGAAGCTCCAATATGGAAAAGAGTCATTGGTAAGCTAACTCAGTTAAGGGAACTTCTTTTGGATATGACAAATATGTCCCCAGTTAGACCTAATTCTTTGATGAATCTATCCTCCTCTTTAACAACTCTTAGTCTCAATGGTTGTGACTTGCGAGGAAAACTCGAAATTAACATCCTCTGCCTCCCTAGAATACAAACCCTTGATCTTGGGTTTAATTCGAACCTTGAAGTTTCTCTTCCAAAGTCTAATTGGAGCAGTACCCTAAAGTTCTTAGATCTCTCTTTGACAAACTTTTCAAGAGAATTACTTAATTCTATCGACAATCTGAAGTCCTTGGAGCATTTGGATCTCTCTACGACAAGCTTTTCAAGAGAATTACCTAGTTCTATCGGCAATCTGAAGTCCTCGAAGTATTTGGATCTCTCTTTGACAAGGTTTTTAGGAGAATTACCTGATTCTATCGGCAATTTGGAGTCCTTGAAGCATTTGTATCTCAATTATTGCAATTTTACAGGGTCAATTCTAGAATCACTTGGAAAACTCACTCATATTACTGATTTGCTTGTATCAAGGACCAACTTTATTGGGTTAATTCCAACATCACTTGGAAACCTCACTCAAATTATTTATTTGGATCTATCATATAACAAGTTTACTGGAGTAATTCCAGCATCACTTGGGAATCTTACAAAACTTACACATTTGAATCTATCATATAATAGTTTTAGTGGTGAGATTCTGTTACTACTTTTATATTTTAGGTCTTTTTGGCTGATGCATCAAACTAACAATTTTTCAATTATTGGTGATTATTTTTAATAGGCTTGTTGCCGTCATCACTATTCAACTTACCGAATCTCTCAACTTTATACCTTGGGAACAATCAACTTGTTGGTCCCCTTCCTAGTCACGTAAGTGGTTTGAATCTATTTCATCTCTCTTTAAGTTCAAATTTCCTAAATGAACCACTGCCATCTTGGTTGTTCAATATGCCATCTTTGAAGACTTTATATCTTGATGGTAATCAATTCGTAGGTGAGATTGGAGAATTCAAGTACAATTCATTGAAGTATCTTGATTTGGGTTATAATAAGCTACATGGCTTTATACCTAGGTCAATATCTAGACTTGTGAACCTTACTGACCTATATCTCTCATCAAATAACTTGAGTATTATGTTGGGGTCAGAAATGTTTTCAAAGCTCGAAAATCTTAAGACTCTTCATTTTTCAAATAACTTAGTTAGCATCAACAATAATGTTGCCTATGTCCTGCCCAATCTTCAAGTTTTGAACTTGTCTTACTCCAATATCAATGAATTCCCAATTTTCTTAAGACTGGCAACAAATTTACGATACTTAGACATTTCCAATAACAAAATTTATGGCCAAGTTCCAAGATGGTTGGGGGATGTGAGGAAGAATTCATTATATTATGTTGATCTTCATGAGAACTTGCTACAAGGACCATTTCCCATTCTAAATTCTTTCAGTCTGCAATTTATCTTTTTCTCCAATAACAATTTAATGGGAGAAATCCCCTCTTTAATTTGCAATGCAATTAACCTTCAAGTTCTAGATTTGTCTCATAACAACTTAAGTGGCATGATTTCTAAGTGTTTGGTAAACTCTACTACCCTCTCGGTGTTGGATTTGTGAGTGAATAGCATTCATGGTAACATCCCTACAATATTTTCCAAAGGAAATAATTTTAGGAATATTGACCTTAATGGCAATCAATTGGATGGGCCATTGCCGCAATCTTTGGTAAATTGTACAAACTTGGAAGTTCTAGACCTTGGAAACAATAAGATAAATGGAGCCTTCCCTTATTGGTTGGGAAGTCTTCAAAAATTGCAGGTTCTTGTCATAAGATCAAACAGATTTCAAGGTCGTATAGGCAATCCTAAAACCAAATTTCCTTTCCCTAATTTGCGAATCATAGACATCTCTTACAATCAGTTTAATAGTCCTTTGCCAATAACATATTTTGAGTATTTGAAAGCCATGATAAATGTGGATGAAAGTGGAGTTACATTGAAATATATGGGAGAATATTATTATCAAGATTCATTGAATATCATGATGAAAGGGTAGTATATTGAGATGGAGAGAGTCCTAACCATCTTAACAAGCATTGATTTTTCAAACAATAGTTTTAGAGGAGAGATGCCAAAGATAATTGGAAGGCTTAAATCACTCAAGGGGCTCAACTTTTCTTACAATAACCTTATAGGTTATATTCCATCATCAATTGGAAATTTGACCAATCTTGAATGGTTAGACCTCTCTTTCAACAAGCTCGGTGGGGAGATTCCTAGTCAATTGGTAGATCTAACGTCGCTTGAAGTCTTAAAGCTATCACATAACCAACTCACAAGAAACATACTTTCAGGAAATCAATTCAATGCATTCAATAATGATTCATACATTGAAAACTTGGGATTGTGTGGGTTTCCATTGTCAAGAACATGTGACAGCCATGAGGCAAAGCAACCACCACCACCTACCTTGCAACAAGATGAAAATTTAAAGCATGAAAATGGGTTTGGTTGGCAAGCTGTATCCATAGGTTACGCATGTGGAACAATATTTGGAATGTTTATGGGATATCTTATGTTTAAAATTGGAAAACCAAAATGCCTTGTGAGGATGGTCAAATTAGAGCAGCATATCATGCTTAGAAGATTCAAGAAGAATGCCCACAAATGTGGTGGAAGAAGATAACTGTTTCTATGGTATGTGATGTTTTTATTTTTGAGACTTTAGAATGAATCTCTATATCTGAAAACAAAAAATTTTCTATTATTATTTAAATAAAATGATAATTTTATTTAAATATTGTGTTGACTTGGAAATTTGTGGAAGTTTCAGAAGCTTCGATTTAATCAATATTATATACATATATATATATATATATATATATATATAATTGAAGCCTTTGACCTCTCCACAGTTTTCCATATCAGCATTTTTTTTTCAATTTTTAAATCTAATTTATTTCTTTTTATTAAATATATATACTTTCCTTTCTCAAACCAAATACTCTTCCCTGATATAATTCTGAAACCAAAACACTAAAGCAATAGTGCAAGGGCAGAATGACAGAACCTCTCCCTTCGACAAAACCAAACCCAGCACCTCTCCTTTCGACATTACTCACCAAAAGCAGAACCTCTACATTCTCTGAAATGCAGATCCAAGCTATTTCACCGAAAGCTTGTAAGGGCACGACCATGGGAGTGAACGTTTTCAATCTCCGACCCAGATATCAGAGCATTCTCTCTTGGTATCTCTCTCAATTAATCTATGAAAAATCTCTTTTCCTATTGTCTTTAATTAGGTTTTTTTTTTTTTTTTTTTTTTTTTTTGGTGTCAATTTAGGGATTTCAATTCCTAACCCCTTTTTCTCTCTATTCTTTTTGGTTGAAGTTAGGGAAACACTCATAGAAAATCAAATTCTACAAGTTTTGTAAGAAAGCCTAAAATGTTAGCCTTCTTTGTCTCCACTTAGTCCCCTATTATTTTTTTCAAACCTTTTACCTCTTCTATCAAGTTCATGTCTTTTTTGTTTTGGTCTATCTCTAATTGTAAAATGTAGGAAGAAATTTTATGTTCTCAATTGGGTTGTAGTTGTCGTTTTGTTTTATAGTAGAATTGTAGTGAAACTCCAGCAATTATTCTTTTTAAGCTATCCAACACAACTTATTAGTCAACATTAGATTTGTTGATCTATATATTTTTCTGCTCTATTGTTGGTGACACAAATTGGAGACATATGGCCAGTAATGATTGATTCATAATGTGATTGTTTTGTACAAATTTACTGTTCGACATTGTGCCAAATAGCATCATCATGATATGTTTCTTCTTCTTTTTTATGTACATCTAATTTGTAAATATATTAGTGTTCTCTTTACATTTAAAGAACTCATGAATCTCAATTTGAATTGTAACTTATCATGCATAAATAAATTTTTTTTGAATTTTAGTGTAGTTAATTTTTTTGTTTCAATCTCTTCCAACTCTCTCAGTCTAGTCTCTACACTTTACTCTATTCACAGCTGTTCAATTTATAATTCTTTGTACATTTGTGTTGTTCCTTCCTTGCAACAGATTGAAAATAGCAGATTTCAATGAATACCAAACAACGACAAATTTAATTATTTGTACATTCGTTTGCTATTTTAAAGCAGGTTTCATTCTTGTTTTTTGTTCTTCCATTCACTTTTATTTAGATTTAATATTCTTGATTAATTTCAGCTTTTTTATTGCCTCTCTTCAGTCTTTTCCTCTAATGGGCCAAGAATGAATTGACCACTTGTGATGTATTAATCAATTAATTAGCCAAGTGAATTAATTAGATTCAATTACATGCAATGGGCGTGGCAACGCAAACAAATCACCAAATAACTAAATATGCAGCGGAAATTAAATGATACGGTGATTTGCTTACGAATGGGGAAAACCTCCGAGGCAAAAACTCCACCAGGTGATTTTAAGGTCACTATTCCCGAGAATCCACTATTATCAAAACAAGTGGTTACAAGTAAAGGAATCCCAGTACCTTATACCAACCTACAGTTGAATCCTTACCCTAATACCCAATTGGACTTGTTCTGTAGTGACAATCTCTCATTTTCAATGCACGGCTCCCAATATGTGACTAACCAATCAATGTGCGGATCCCAGTATGCGGCTTACTCCTTTGCACGAATCTCAGTACGTGACTAACTCCGCAGCAACCCTTTGATTGTTGTAGTTGATTTGTAGCAGTGGATTTGTAGCAGCTTCACATAGAAACATCAATAAGATCTTTAATATTGGTGCAAGAGACTTTGCTTGATTACAAAACCCAAAGGCATACAAGAAACGTAACAAGAACTCTTTTTTTTTTGTAGGAAGAGACTAGGGTTTCAGAAAGAAAACCTTATGAAACTCTCTAGGGTTAGGTTTCTCTTTTTCCACCTCCTTTAAACAGGAGTTTAATGGGATCTCCTATTCTAAATAGGTTTACACAAATCTTAGGCTTTCCTAGTCCAATAATGATTATACAAACCCATAAACTTTGGGTTTTTCTAGTCCAATGAAGATTAAACAAACCCATAAATAAATAGCCTTTTAGAATAAAAACATTGCTAGGTATAGTCTGAATCCCATAAGCTCAATAAATAAAGAGATGCGTCGAGCTTCAATGAATCTCGACAGATCAAGCTTCTGTCGAGGAGAAATCGAGACATGTAAATTGCACTTTTCTTGGGCAGTTCTTGAGTAATCTTCATGTTTTCAATTTAACCACTTGTAATGATCATCTTGAACCTACTTAGATTTACCCAAAAACAAGCAAAGTGCGTTTTGTCAAAGAAAATGCCAATTACATAAAAATATGTTCCTAACAATCTCCCCCTTTGGCAATCCATGACAAAACCACAAGAGTACAGTAAATGTCCTAGAATCAATTTAACTCACACATGATCATAACTGTTTGATAGGGACTATCACCTTCAAGGTACATCTTATAACTCTCACATCTCCTAGAATACACTCTTGCAATCATATATAAAGCATTTTGATCTTTTTACTTTTATTTTTCTTTGCATATTTTTCTTTTATTAAGTATATCATGCATGGGCATATAAGAGAGAGAAAAGAAATACCCAATTATGTTAGCTTTTGACATTGCACTTTTGCTATGCTGAAGCATAGAGATGTCATTTCATGATTGGAGGGCAACAGTGGTGAGATGGTTATTTATGCCTTTCTCTTAGGATTTTCTAGTTATTCCCATAAAAAAGAGTGATACGAGTGTTAAGTACAAGAGATAACTTAATCTTACTCATCATAAACACGAGCCACAAAACTCACTTGCTTAGTTGTGCATAGAGATGCTCATCTCAAAAGATACAAAGTTTAGAAAACTTTGTTTCATTAGCCATTCAAGGTACACAAGTACCAATGTACACAAACACACTGTTTTTATATTTTCCTGATTTTTCAATTTTTTTAATTTTATTTTTATGAAAAACAAAATCAAGCAAAACTGAAAACAAGCAAGCAAAACTGAAAACAAGCAATGCATAAAACTAGATGCAAATGCATGAAAACATGATTCCAAAAAAATAAGAAAACAAGCAAGAGAGTCCAACTTTAGATAGAAAGAATTAAAGCAGAGGACAAACAGAAAAGACAATTAAGTCTTGGGCTCCTTTCTCACCCACACAGTACAAGTCTTTGGCAATGAAGATGAAAAGGCAAGTGTCTTAGTATGATTACTAAAGGACATAGAGAAATTAGAATTCCCCTGAAATTGAGTTAAAAAGTTAAAAAGTTTAAAACTTTTAATAACTCACCAAGAACAGGTATAGAGCCTTTGGACAAAGGATAAGACCTATTGGACACACGCTTATGGGGAAACAACTTGAAACAATTAGGACGAGTGTGACCAAAAGCACCACAATGGTGACAAACATGAGTAGTTTTCGAACTACTATGCTTCCTAGAAGGAGGTCTAATCTTAGAGATCGATAGAGACCTCAAATTGGGACACTTTGGCCTAATATGACAAAAAATATGACAATGATGACAAATGGGGACAAATTCTGATTTTTCATTCATCATAGTAGGAGTTTTAGACATAGGTTTAGAAACTTTAGCGTTAACATCAGATTGTTTACCTTTGTCTATCGTAGCAATATTAGCCTTCAACTCTTGATTATTCCTTTTAAATGGAGGAATATAAAAATCTTTTTCTTTTGAGTTAGACTCAACAACAAGTTTGGCACTAGTTAATTTTTCAACTTCAATTTTAAATTCAACTACCTGAGATGAAATTTGATTTTGAAAATTCTCATTCAAATTATTGGCTTTATCCAATTTTGCACTCAAATCATCTTTTTCAAGTTTGACCTTTTTAAATTTAGCTTTAATTTTGTAGAACATTCAAGAGATTTCATACAAAAATTATAAAGCTTGCAATAGGCATCTTGAATATCATCATCATCATTCAACAAAAGATCATGCAAATCAAAACAATCAAGAGTTTCCATGACAACAGGGGTCAATGGATCACAAAGCAATGATTAAGACCTAATCAGAGTGTGCCTGCTCTGATACCACTTGATAGGCCAAAAATGAATTGACCCCTTGTGATGAATTAACCAATTAATTAGTCAAGTGAATTAATTAGGTTCAGTTACATGCAATGAGTGTGGCAGCACAAAAAAATCACCAAATAACTAAAAACAGTAGAAATTAAATGACACAGTGATTTGTTTACAAATGGGGAAAACCTCCGAGGCAAAAACCCCATCGGGTGATTTTAAGGTCACCACTCCCAAGAATCCATTGTTATCAAAACAAGCGGTTATAAGTAAAGGAATCCAGTACCTTATACCAACCTACAGTTGAACTCTTACCCCAATACCCAATTGGACTTGTTCTGAAGTGACATCTCTCTTTTTCAATGCACGGCTCCCAGTATGTGACTAACCAATCAATGCGCAGATCTCAATATGCGGCTTACTCCTTTGCACGAATCCTAGTACGTGACTAACTCCACAGCAATCCTTTGATTGCTGTAGTTAATTTGCAGCAACTTCACATTGAAACACCAATAAGATCTTCAATGTTGGTGCAAAAGACTTTGCTTGGTTACAAAACCCAAAGGCGTACAAGAAACGCAGCAAGAACTCTTTCTTCTGTAGGAGGAGGCTAGGGTTTCAAAAAGAAAGCCTTATGAAACTCTTTAGGGTTAGGTTTTTCTTTTTCCACCTCCTTTAAATAGGAGCTTAGTGGGCTCTCCTATTCCAAATAGGTTTACACAAACCTTAGGCTTTCCTAGTCCAATAATGATTATACAAACCCACAAACTTTGGGTTTTCCTAGTCCCATGGGGATTATTCAAACCCATAAATAAATAGCCTTTTAGAATAAAAATGTTGCTGGCTATAGTCTGAATCCTATAAGCTCGATAAATTGAGACACGTGTCAAGCTTTAATGAATCTCAACAGATCGAGCTTCTATCGAGGAGGTATCGAGATATGCAGATTGCACTTTTCTTGAGCAGTTTCTAAGTAATCTTCATGTCTTCAATTTAACCACTTGCAATGATCATCTTGAACCTACTTAGATTTACCTAAATACAAGTAAAGTGTGTTTTGTCAAAGGATATGCCAATTACATAAAAAAATGTCCTCAACATCCTCCATTCGAATCAAGGTTAAAGGTATGGTATTCGTTTGCCTCTTTACTAAATTTCTGAATTTTTTTTTAGTATAGGGTTAACTATTTGTCTATGTACATCTAATTACTAAATATTGTAGTGTTCTTCTTACATTTAAAGAACTCATGAAACCCAATTTGAATTGTAACTTATCATGTATAAATAATTTTTTTTTTAATTTTAAGTAATTAATAATTGCATTGGTATGCTGTTGAGACACACAATCCAAATAAAATTGTAAAAGAGCCGTGAAGGTTGGTTGAATTTTACTCTGTTTTAATGATCATGTTGATTGGTTAGTCACGTACTGAGAGCCGTGCATTACAAGGAGAGTTGTCACTACTGAAAAAGTCTAATTGGGTATTGGGGTAAGAGTTTAACTATAAGTTGGTATAAAGTACTAGGATTTCTTTACTTGTAACCGTATGTTTTGATAATAGTGGATTCTCGGGGGTGGTGATCGTAAAATCACCCGGTGGAGTTTTTACTTTGGAGGTTTTCCCCATTCGTAAACAAATCACCGTGTCAAATTTAATTTCCACTGCATTTAGTTCATTGGTGATTTGTTTGTGCTACTATGCGTTTGCATGGTAAATTGATTAATTAATTAAACTTAGCTAATTAATCAGTTAATCCATCACAAGGGGTTAATACGTTTTTGGCTTATCAAGTGGTATCAAAGCAAACACACTCTGATTAAGGTTAATCTTTGTGTGTGATCCATTGACCCCTGTTTATCATGGATAGAGGACAATCTTTGATTATACCTCCTTTATTTGATGCCACTAATTATGCGTACTGGAAAGTTCGTATGAAAGTTTTTTGCAAGCTCTAGGTGAACAGTTATGGCAAGCTGTTGAAGTTGGCTGGATTAAGCCAAAGAAATTGCTGGTGGATAAGGATGATGCAACAATCATAGCGGAAAATTTCAACAGTAAGGCCTAGAATGCTTTGTTTTGTGGGGTGGCCAATGAGGAATTTAAGAAAATATCATCCACAGAAGTTTCCAAGAAAGCATGGACCATTCTTGAGACCACTTATGAAGGTACCCAGGCAGTAAAGATTGTGAAGCTTTAAAGACTCACTAATAGTTTTGAAGAAATAAGGATGGAGGAGGATGAGACCTTTGATGAGTTTTATGTTAAACTCAAGGGTATTGTGAATTTTGCTTTCAACCTTGGAGAATCTATAGCAGAATCCAAAATTGTTAGGAAAATCCTTAGGTCCTTACCTGAAAGATTCCATGCCAAGATCACTGCCATTGAAGAAGTGAAGGACATTGATCAACTTCATTTGACTGAGCTTGTAGGGAACCTTTAAACCTATGAGATGAGATTAGGCTCAATGGGAAAAGGTGGAAAGAGTAAAAATCTGGCTCTTAAAGGTATAGAGGAAGAGATTGAGGACTTTGAAGATGAAGATGAAGATGATGATGAGGATGAGGATGAGGATCTAACCTTCATAACTGATGAGATTATCAAGCTTCTTCGGTTTAGAAAAAAGGATAAGGGCAAATCTCCTAGGAAATCTAAATCCTCTAAGAAGGGTAAGAATGAGAAGCCCTTCATCCAATGCCATGAGTGCAAAGGTTTTGGTCATATGAGGATAGAATGCCCACACTACCTTATGAAAGAAAAGGCCAATAAGTCAAAAGATAAAGGGTTGGTTGCTACTTGGAGTGACACTGAGAATGACTCTTCTGATGAGTATGTGGATGAATGTGATCACATTATGGCCTTTGTTGCCGCAACCGATAAGGTGATTGTGGAGAGCGCTAGTGACAATGAGGATTTTTTTGATGATAAAGTATCCAAGAAGTTGACCCGTTAGGAAGCTTACGATAAGCTATGCACTGAATTCATAAAATCTGAAAAGACTTCTCATCTTTGTAGAAAAGAGCCTAATGAGGTAAAAACTAAAAAAGCTAATCTATTAGTTAAACTAGATGAGACTACAAGATTAGTTGAGACTCTTGTTGTAGAGAACACCTCATTAGAAGAGAAGGTCAAGAATCTTGAGGTTGAGCTTAGTCAAGCTAGAACTTAAATAAGCTATAACTTAAATAGAGAAGGTGTCTAGTGCAAAGCTTAATGAGGTATTGAGTGCTCAAAAGCCTAGTTTTGATAAGACTGGCTTAGGATATGCTGTTTCCTCCGATCCCTTCTTCCACGGCTTCTCGATCAAGGACTGTCTCTGTGCCCCAATCTGACAAAGGTAATAAAGGTATGAAATCCAAAACTAATTTGGATAATTCTAAATCCTTTGTTAGACCTCATGTTTGTCACTATTGTGGTGTTTATGGACACATTCGTCCTAATTACTTTAAGTTGCAGGTTTCCTTTCAAGGACCTATACATTTGTTTGGAGAGTTATTAAAAGTTGTGAGTTTTTTAACTCAATTTCAGAAGAATTCTAATTCTTTTATGTCCTTTAGTAGACATACTAGAACACGTGCCTTTTCATCTTCACGGCCAAAGACTCGTGTTGTGTGGGTGAGAAAGAAGCCTAAGACTTAATTGTCTTTTTTGTTTGTCCTCTACTTTAATTCTTTCTATTTATAGTAGGACTCTCTTTGCTTGAGTTCTTTTCTGCTTTTGGAATCATGCTTTCATGCATCTGCACCTTTCTATCATGTTTTCATGCATTTGCATCTTTCGTTCATGCTTTCATGTTGTTTGTCTATTTTTGTTTGGTTATTTAGTTTTTATTTTATTTGTTTTCAAAATAAAAATAAAAAGGAAAAATAAGAAAAATACAAAAACAGTATGTTTGTGTACATTGGTTCTTGTGAACCTTAAAATGGCCATTGAAACAAAGTTCTCTAAACTTTGTATCTCTTGTAGCTTAGATGAGTATCTTTATGCACAACTAAGTAAGTGAGCTTTGTGGTTCTTTTTTTGTGATGAGTAAGTTTAAGTGATCTTTTGTACTTAACACTTGTATCACTCTTTTTTACGAGAATGACTAGAAAATCCTAAGAGAATGGCATAAATAACCATCTCATCACTGTTACCCACCAATCATGACATGACATCTGTATGCTTCGGTATAACAAAAGTGCAATGCCAATGACATCTGTTTACTTCGGCATAGCAAAAGTGCAATGTCAAAAGCTTAACATAATTGGATATTTCTTTTCTCTCTTTTATATACCCATGCATGGTATGCTTAATAAAAAAAAAATATGCAAAGAAAATAAAAGCAAAAAGAACAAAATGTTTTAAAACATGATTGCAAGCATGTATTCTAGGAGATGTGAGAGTTATAAGATGTATCTTAAAGGTGATAATCCCCATAAAATAGTTATAATTGTGTGTGAGATAAAGTGATTTTTTCATATCTCAAATCGTCATAACATAGAGACACTTATGCAATCTTGCGATGTTTTCACACACAAAACGCAATATTCTTTGCTACTCTTGATACATGTGCAGGTACCATACCCATGCATGGTATGCTTTATAAAAAAAATATATGCAAAGAAAATAAAAGCAAAAAGAACAAAATGCTTTAAAACATGATTGCAAGCATGTATTTTAGGAGATGTGAGAGTTATAGGATGTATCTCAAAGGTGATAATCCCCATCAAACAGTTATAATTGTGTGTGAGTTAAAGTGATTTTCTCATATCTCAAATCGTCATAACATAAAGACACTTATGCAATCTTGTGATGTTTTTACACACAAAACGCAATATTCTTTGCTACTCTTGATACATGTGTAGGTACAATGTGATTTGGCCATCACAAGGTTTATATGTATTAATGTATGCTCATTAAACTGTCTTGACATGTTTTTGAAATATAAAATCGGTTTGACTTGTTTAGTGTGTGTTTTTGGGATCAATGTACTTAAAATTGTTGTTGAGAGATGATTTTAAGAACTTAAAATATTGCTTGGATCCTTGGTTAAATTGCATGCTTGATTGCATTCATATTTGTGTTTTTCTCTTCTTGAAACATTGTTTTTAAGCAATCTTGACAGCTGCTTTTGTTTTTTTCCTTTATTGTTAATTTGTTACACGCCTGAAACGTTATATTGACCACACAAAGACCTAAATCACAAGCTCATATATATTAATATTGGCCACACAAAGACGAAGTCACACAAGGACTTAATGCTAGCTACACAAAGACTCACGAACTCACAGTAGTCGTTTTAAGAGAGGAGAAAGCCACACCAGCATGAACCGCTAGAGGTGGTGGCAGTGTGGGACTCGGTGGCTGCTAGCAACAACCATGGAAGTTTGGCCGTGGGTGTCCCAGATAGGTTTGGTGGAATAGAAGAGAGAGGGAGACATTGAAATTTTGAAAAATTAAGAGGAGAGGGTAAATAGTTGAAACCAGATTGTGAGTTAGGAGCACACGGATTGCTGACGTGGTTTAAATGAAGTGTCAATCTCAGATTCATCATACCTTGGCCGATTCAACTCGTGTGTAAGTGTGAACAGCAATAGATGTAGATCAAATCGGATCTGAGGAACAACATCAGTAGAGATGTAAATTGGGTTGGATCTGAGGAACATTAGTAGTAGCAGATTTTGTGGAGGAAGAATGAGGTTAGGCAGAGCTGAGAGAGTGAGCTTGAGAGAGAAAAAGTATGGGAAAAAAATTTGGGAATTATGATTTGTGTTTTCAGATTTTTTTTTTAGTTTTTTTGTGTGTGATTTTTGTTTTGTTTAGTCTAGATTTATTTTTTATTTTGTAGTTAATTTTAGTTTGTCCAAAGGTTATTGATGTTATACTTGAGACAATTAATTCCTTTAAACCAAAGAATTTTTCTATTGTTCTTAAGTTAAAGGGGCCTAGAGTAGATATATGTATTTTTTTTTTCTTATGGGCCAATATCTAAATATTTTAGAGGAGGGGAGCCACATATATATACCAGTTTTTTATTTTATTTTATTAGGGGAGCATTAAGGTCAAAATTTAAATTTTCACCCTTTTATATATACACACACTAGCTCTCTTTTTTTTGGGGGGGGGGGGGGGGGGGGGAGGGGACTGTAGGTCTGTCCCTGCTGATAATGCCGGCTCAATCCCTTGAACAAAAATTTTGCACTACTAATAGAAATTTTTTTTATCTAGGAACCATTTTATTGTGTGGTAAAAATCTTATATAAACAATTACTTGACATAGAATAATAGTCATATTATTCATCAAAAAAAAAAAATAGTCATATTAATTGACAATCAGGATACACAGACATTTATCATACATACATTCATTAGAACACCAGATTTGTAGCAAAGCTAGTGACTTAAACATTCAACCTTGCCAATCTTCTCTTCAAAATCAATACACAGGTTCAGAGTTAGTCTTAGTGGGCAATGAAATTAAACTTACAATCACCCATATAAGTAATTTCAACTTAGGACATATTCCTTCAACTTCAAACTTGAAAGATTTTGCATGAGTCCAAAATTTCATCTAATCTTTTATATGCTCATCATTTATAAAAAATAATATCTGATGGTGTTACTTTGATGCTCTACACTCTCTATTCAGGACAATCCTACAAGGAAGATGTTGGGCTTTGTGGAGCCTAGTTTGTGTTTGATCCGGTTGACGACCCAACCTGACCCGAATAATGTTGCGTGGTTTTTTTAATGGGAGATTTTTAGAGGCTTAGTCCATAGAGCGGAGGTAAAAGATGCAGTTTTGTCATTAGGGTTTTGTTGTTGTTGTTGTTGTTGTTGTTGTCGTTCTTAAGAGATTGAAACACTATAGCCACACTTTGTATTTTTCCCTGATAATAGTGAAATCCCTGCAACTCCGTGGACATAGGCAAATTGCCAAACCACGTAAATACTGTCTTGTGCGTGTTATTATTTTTCTTTGGCGTGTGTTTTCTCTATTTTTGTTTTCTCACAAGTTTAGAAATTCGTGAAAATTCCCTACAAAAGTTACTTTACCGAGGCAAGAATGAACATGGATCTGTATTGCCAAGTATCTCCTCCTTACTTTTCTGTTTCAGCTATCAATTTGGTTGCGGAATTTAAACTAATCTTGGGGCAAGATCAATTATGTTAAGTTAATGTTGCAAACCATGACAAATTTTAAGTCTTGTTTTAAGACAGTAGTTTGAATCTTTCTAAATCTAGCTAGATTGAATCTAAGAAGGCTTGCCTGAAAATAACTTGTACAACAAATATGTCGATGATAGTGGCTCCAACTAGTTCTAGAGTCTAGTAGCCACTATTCATTGTACGGACCTTGTCAATTGGCGTTTCTAAAATTTGGTAATGGGGTTCTGCAGGTGAGGCAAATTTCTGCCTATGGCATATTACTCGGTTTGTCAATCCTTATGAATGATGGCATTAAATGTTGGGTTTTGAATTAGTTTTATAGTGGATCAACGCTCAATAGAATAGACACATTTTTGCAGTACAATAGGAAAACCATCTAGCACACCCCCTCCTCCTTTTTTTTGGGCCTGTTTGGATAAGCTGTTTCAAAAGGTGCGTTTTAAAAATTAGCGATTTTAAAACGTGCGTTTTGAAAACTCCATTTTAAAAACCATAGATAAGTGTTTGGTTAAAATGTGAAAATATGCATTTTCTATTTTTAAAACCATATTAAGCGTTTGGATAAGCTATTTTAAAAATAGCTGTTTTGAGTGTAAATTCCGAAAAAGGACTTAACTATTTTTTGAGGGTTATATTGTCATTTTTCCTGTGATCAATGTTCTTTTATTAT
Organism: Castanopsis chinensis; assembly: GCA_032878915.1. Lineage (NCBI taxonomy): Eukaryota > Viridiplantae > Streptophyta > Magnoliopsida > Fagales > Fagaceae > Castanopsis > Castanopsis chinensis. Next base: position 3,605,099 of record JAVQMG010000084.1, read on the forward strand.
TGAAAATATGTAATTAAGCTTAACAATTAAATTAATAATAACAACAATAATGATGTTTTTGTTGTTGAAATTCATGGAGAGAAGTTTATCAAATTTAAAATATTAAAAATAACTCATCAAGAAAAAGATATTAAAATGATTAGGAAAATAATTATATTGAAATGTTAATTGCCAACAATATCAATACTAGACAATCCATTATAATAATAAAAAAAGTTCTTATCCGAAAAATTAAAAACCAAAACACCAAAACAGAAATAATAAAAATATTGTTTACAACCCACAAATGGATCGAACTATTTTGTCACGAACAAATTTCATCTCCTGATCTTGTATATTTTCAACGTTTGCCTGTCTGCTACTACCTTTTCCACTACTATTGCTTCTTGGTCTGTCCAAGTCATGTTTATCCCAATTGAATCCCTCATCTTCCCTATCATGTTTTCTAATAAAATTATGCAAAACACAAGTAGCAACTATAATGTTTCTTTGGTGCTTAATGTCATAAGGTGGCATTTGCTTCAAAATTTTCCATTTATTCTTTCACACTCCAAAGGTTCGCTCAATTGCACTTCTAAGTGATGAGTGAACATAATTAAATCTCTCTTCTATGTGATTCCCTCGACCAGCTAGTCGAAAATCTGAAAGATGATACCTCTGTTCCTTATAAGGTGGCAAATATCCTTTCCTTAAGAGGTATCCAGCATCAACTAAATAATATTTTCCTAGTAAAAGAAAAAAAAAGTGTAAGATGTACAAAAATAATATCCTTCATATGTATTTAATATATAAAAATTTTATATACCTGGTGGTGGTTTTGGAAAGTTGATAGATTGTCGACGGATAGCATCTAAGAAAATACGTGTATCATGTGCTGCACCCTCTCATCCAGCCATAACAAATGTGAAAAGTAAATCAAAATCGCATGCTGCCATCACATTAAAAGATGTCACACCCTTTCTATTATAATATGGAGCTTTCTTGTCGTCTCCAACAACAACTTGGATATGTGTACCGTCAATGGCACCAATGCAGTCCTAAAATAGAATATAAATTTTAATTACTTAGAAAATAATCCTAACAAATATTAGAAACAAATTAGAATTTATGAAGTGAATACCTGAAAGTGTGGCATGTACAATGGATTCTTCTGTATATGTCTTGGAACTATACTAAATGTAGGGTCAGAAGGCTTGAAGATATCCATTGACATTATGTTAAGTCGTTTCAGAACTCTATGAAAATGTCTGTGTATAGTCTCACCAGAATGTTGGAATCTTTCTTGAACCATCCTATAACAAGCTCCTTGTCCAAGTATCATTAAACATATACCTACTGACTCTTCAAGCCTAATATGCCTTGTGTGCTGAAGTCCATATGTATGTTGTAAAACATTACACAATTGAAGGAAAACACGTGGCTTCATTCTAAACATTTCATTTCATTACCCGTCAAACAATCCATCAACCACATATAGCTAGTTTGTTCAGAATCTCTACAAGGTTGTTTATCAATATATTTCATATAATATGTCACTGCAATATGACATCCAGCAACAGCAAGATCATATAATTCCTTATCATCATATTCATCGTTTTCCACATCATAAGAATAATCTTCATCACTATTATCAATATGATCATTCTAATCCATAGGAATATCACCTAAAATATTATAGCAATAAATTAGATAAATCACAATAAAGAAAATGAATAAACATTTAAAATTATGTAACTAGATAAATTAAAATAAATATCTACCATACAACAAAAGCCCACAAAAGTATCTACTTAATAGTCATGACTGCCCATAGTTAGTCTGTGACAAAAACCCCTAGGTAGACTCAAAGACAACTTATCTTAAGAGCATCTTATAGTGGATGTGTTCTTAAGTAAAAAGTACTTTAGGAGCACCTTATACAAAATGGCAATAATACTTGGCAATAATACTACTGTCAAAGCCTCCAAATAATAATACCTTATACAATAGTCTCATATGCTTCATTCTCCTCTTCATAATAGTCTTTATCATTCTCATTGTCAAGTCCCAAATGCTTCTCAGCAGTCAAAATCTACTACCAGAAAAAAATGCCAACAGCATACACTTAGTCAAAATCTGCTACCAGAAAAGGATGCTTGGTTTTTGTTTAAGTTATTTTAAACCCTGACATAGGGCATAAACCATTACAATTGTTCACTGGACCAAGGGATTGATTTGTGAATGACACTACATTGTCTTATATTACCATAGACTTAAGCTAAGCGAAACTATTTTCCAATATATTATGTTCTACTATGGAAGAAGGGTAAGTGAGAAATCTATACTCTTCAGGGGCTGTATCAGCAATAGTAATGCAAGAAAGATAATAAGAAAAGAGAAGAGAAAAGAAGAAAATGAACAATAAGGTCAGTGTGCCTTAATACTCAAAATGCTCAATATTTTTATTAATCAACTCAGTACAATATGATGCATAACACTCTAGATCATATCTTTTTTTAAGATAACTAGAATCCTACTATGACTAGTAAACAAACTCCTAAGTAGACTAGTAAACTAAAATCCTAATAAGGTGATAAAGCTTGGACCGAATGGATAGTTTTAGCCATTATGGACCAAATGCTAGAGTTCAAATCCAATTGTTTAAAAAAAATTGCAGAAAATGGAAAGCATTTCAGGGAACATTCTTGTTGATGTCAAACTAAGTCACCTGAGCTAAAATCAAAATCACATTGAATGATATGGTACCAGCCATGGAAAGGACAAAAAAAGAAGAATCATGTCTATACAAATATCATTGACAAATGAATTAAAAAGTGAAAATAGTTGAAATTATACTAGCAATTATATGTGCAAAATCTATCTAGCACTCCCTTATTTGAAATTTCCATGAAAGAGAAGCATTTAGAGGACCTAAAAATAATGACATCATTTAGCAAACTCTAATATTTGGGACCAGAGGTTATTGTTGATGGTACAACTTTTCTTTGGGACTAGGAGGCAGGGGTGGGAGTTTTTCAGGGGAAACCAAACAACAATGCCATGGCAATGTTAGTAGTTATTGATACAAGTCTTTTTGTACAATATAACAATTTACATGAACATAGTCACTTCCTTTAATTGTGAAGCTATTTTCTGTGTGTCCCTTGCCTGTTTGGTAAAATGGTTTCAAACCACACTTTTTCAAAGTACAATTTTTTAAATTCGATTTTTTTCAAGGTACAATTTTTCAAGCTACCTAGTTTTCAAAAAAGCTGAAAATTAAGCTGTTCAAACAGTCTATAAGTCTTTCAAATATATCATCTGCATCATAGAAAGCTTATCTCTTTGTTAATTTTCTTACTTCAATTCTTTTATGCCTCACACCTATAATAAATTTCCAGTGATTCTATATACAGTGGAAAGCCCCTCTAAATTAATCCTAGTTACTTTTATACAATTGGCCACTTTATATTTCTGGTCACACAAGCCATGTTTTCATAAGGGTTCTGCTATATCTGAGTTTTGACAATCATGGTGATAGTCCTCTATATAGTGTATGTATATATATATATATATAATATGAGTTTCATCCTTCACATATTTTGGTCTTCAATTTGCTATTTCCTATTACCGAAAGTTTGTTTTATTTAATGATAAACATATTAATAGCTCTACAACCAATGATAAGAAGGAACTAAGTTAGAAAGAGTTTGTTTGAGAGAAACAAAATGACAAGGCGATGAGAAAGAAGAAGAGAAGGCTTACGAGCACGAAAAAGCCGAGGAAAAGAAACAACAATCTTTGTTTTTTATTCTTTATTTGGCTGAATCATAAAATTGAGAAACAACAAAACAATAAACTAGCTGTCCAAAGCAAACAGCAGCAGTAACAATAGTGCCAAGTAAATAAACTAGCTGCCCAAAGCAAACAATTTCACACAATAAACTATCTGAATTTTTTTTCTTCAGTAAATAAACAGCAGCAACAACAACAACCTGTAATATTCTTCAAACCCATATACTTTTCAGCAAGAAAAAACGAATCCCATCCAATCCAAATGGTTTTGATCAAACTCATCTGTCTGAAATTGTTTTAAAAACGTCACAAGCAATAAAGAAACAATAGCAGCAACAACAAATCACTTGATAAAATCTATTTCTAAAATTTGAACGCCAAATCAGAATGCTTTTTCATGCTTAAATTTTACAATAATCGCATTTGTTCTTCTACATAGATAAAATCTATTTCTACATTAATAAAATTTGCTCTCTGCATATCATGTTTACTGTATAACTCGAGTTTAAGAAACTCTAGTACTAGAAAAGTGGTAGTTCCCTATTCATTTCCGAAACAGTGTTTTTTTGCTACTAATTTCTGAAAATTGTGGTATTTGGCCATTTTGGCCCAGTTCTTTGTCTTGCTAGTCTTGTGAGAGAGAGTGTTAGGCCATTGATGTGCTTGAACTGTTAAAGCAAAAGTTAACACCTCTATAGTCATCGGAGCAAGCAACTTTTCCTTTTTAGGTATAGTAATTCCTACCTTGGCTAGGATGATGAAAGAGGCTATTTATTTTCCTCCATTTAAGTTGGCTCGGATGATGAAAGAGGTTCAAGATAAAAGCATTGTCGAATATCAGCGGTTGACATGGGATGCCCTTCGGAAGAGTATAAATGGGCTTGTGAACAAGGTTAGTGCTGCCAACGTAAAGAACATTATCCCAGAACTCTTCTCGAAGAATTTGATACGGGGAAGTGAGCTATTTTGTCGGTCCTGTATGAAGCCGAAGATGGCATCCCCGGGTTTTACAGACGTGTTTGCAGCACTGGTTTCTGTTGTCAACACCAAGTTTCCTGAGGTTGGCGAGCTTCTTTTGAGGAGGGTGGTTTTGTTCCAACTTGAGTAATTTGAACTTGAGTTGTACGACCAGTATCTCCTTTACTTCAAAAATGTGCATATTCCTCTACCCAAAGGCACCACATAAGACAGTAAGGAGCTACCTTCCAAATATCTCCACTATTGTTTGGCAAAATTCCCCTTCCAAGAGGCTAACAAACTATTATCAAATTAGGCATAGCCCAACTAACTTCGGATAGGCAGAATAGCCAAGTCCACAGCTTCTAAGTGATAGGACAGTTCATTACAAGGGGTTGTAATCATGCCTAAATCTGGCATGTGTCTGGTATTTTCGTATTTTGTAGAACTACCAACAAGAAATATAGATTTAAAAAAGTCAAATAAATATTATGATCCCTATTTCAAATCAGATTGGGATCAAAACCCTGTGCCTATTCTGATCCCTATCGGATTTGAATTTAATATTGGCTGAACCGGCGTTTTCTGATCAGTGAGATGTCTTAGGTTCTACTGGGAAGTTGCAATATTGATACCAAAGAATTCAAATTGCATTAGAAATGGCAAGATGGCTCTTTCACTTGCATGAAGAATGCAGCACCCAAATCATACATTGTGATATCAAGCCGCAGAACGTCCTCTTGGATAACTCTTTCACAGCTAGAATTTCTAACTTTGAATTTGCTAAGCTTTTGAAAATAGACCAGACTCATACTACTATTGGAATCAGGAAAACTAAAGGGTATGTTGCACCCAAATGGTTCAGAAACATGCCTGTTACAATCAAGGTGGATGTTTACAGCTTTGGCATTTTGTTGCTGGAGCTCATTTGCTGCAAGAAGAGTTTAGAAGCAGATGCAAAGGATAAGGATCGGATGATTCTAGCTGACTGAGCATATGATTGCTATAAAGACAACAAAATTGATCTGTTAGAGAAGAATGATGAGAAGGCAACAGATGACATGAAGGGAGTGAAGAAATATGTGATGATTGCAATATGGTGCATTCAGGAGGATCCATCACTCAGGCCAACAATGAAGAAAGTGTTACAAATGATGGAAGGATATATTGAGGTCTCAGCTCCTCCAGGTCCATCCTCATTTATTAGTTTAATGCAAATCCTCTTATATAATTACCATTCTGGTTGTTAACTGTTTTTTCATAAAACACCTACTAAAATCGTGTTTTATAAATTTAAACGCCAAATCTGAATGCTTTTTCGTGCTTAAATTTCACAATAATCAAATTTGTTTTTCTGCATTAATAAAATCTATTTCTACATTAATAAAATTTGCTCTCTGCACATCATGTTTACTGTATATTCGAATCTGCTTACTGCATTCATAAAATCTATTTTCTGCATTAATTAAAACTGTTCATTGTTTTCCCATAAAAATTGTTCACTGTTTTCTACAAAAACTATTTCTAGGATTTTGCATAAAATTATTTTCTGTTTAGCACTATTTAAAAAATTGTTCACTCTCTTTTCTGTGTAAATTATTTTATGTTCACTATTTAAAAAATTGTTCAATGTTTTCTCATAAAACACCTACTGAAATCGTATTTTCTAAATTTAAACACCAAATCTGAATGATTTTTCATGCTTAAATTTCACAATAATCAAATTTGTTTTTCTGCATTGATGAAATCTATTTTTACATTAATAAAATTTGCTCTCTGCACATCATGTTTACTGTATATTCAAATCGGCTTACTACATTAATAAAATCTGTTTTCTGCATTAATTAAAATTGTTTATTGTTTTCTCATAAAAATTGTTTACTGTTTTCTCGGGAGTGGTGACCTTAAAATCACCTGTGGGGTTTTTGTCATGTTAGTTTTCCCCCATTCGAAAACAAATGACCATGTCAATTCAATTTCCGTTGCACTTAGTTTAATTGGTGATTTGTTTGTGCTACCACGCGCTTTGCATGTTAATTTGATTAATTAATAAACTTGGCTAATTAATCAATTAATTAATCACTTGGGGTCCATACGTTTTTGGCCTATCAAATTTTGTTGAAAGTACAAAATCATGAAAATTCGAGAGAGAATTGTATACATTAGATGTACAGATCGTTCGAATTTGTAAAAAAAATAAAATAAAATTTATTCGTTGAATGTATAAAATCTTGAAAGTACAAAATAAAATTGTGTAAATTAGATGTACAGATAGTCTGAATTTGTTAAAAATTTTGGATTCGTTAAATGTACAAAATCGTGAAAATTAAATGGAAAACTATGTACTAATGTATTGATCATCCGAATTTGTTGAAAAATTAGAAATCGTTGAATAAACAAAATCGTGTAAACTCAATGAAAAATCAAAGAACATACCAAGGTACGATTATTCATATATTTAAGTATTCACGTGAATGTGGATGATATGACTGGACAGTGTGTGAAATTATGCTGAGCTGTTGAGCAGCACGTGTGAAACAGTGGCATCTGTTGGCGCATGTGGTTCGTATGACTACAATTGGTGCTACAATAGCGGGCTGGTGACGTGTCTTAATAAAACTACTCATGCCATAGTGGTGCTACATCATGTTTACTGTATATTCAAATCTTCTTACTACATTCATAAAATCTGTTTTCTGCATTAATTAAAACTGTTCACTATTTTCTCATAACAATTGTTCACTATTTCCTGCATAAACTATTTTTTGTATTCTGCATAAAATTATTTTCTGTTCAGCATTATTTGAAAAATTGTTCATTGTTTTTTCTGCATAAATTATTCACTATTCATTAGGTGTTTTATGATCCAAATACTCTAATACCAATGACTACCTAGGAGAGAGCACAACACTAACATGGAATTATAAACAATGATAAAATAGATAATAAAGAGAGTAGATAGAAAAATAGATATATTCAAAATAAGGTTAAAATGGAGTATGGAATATGAAAATAGAAACTAGTAAAATCTTACTTGAATAAAAACTTCAGTATTTGATAAACTTGAAAACAAACTGTTGTCTTTAATACAAGCTTGAAAATAAAATTATCTAAAGAGAAAGGTTACAAGATTACAAGAGGGGGAGAGAGTACAAAAGTCTTTCTGAGGGAGAGGGAAGGCTATTACAAAAGGCTTTCTAAAACTTGGAACTTAAAAGCTTAGAATCTTAGAAACTTAGAAACTTGTCTTCTGTCTTCATAGTCCGTCTCTTTTATAGGTGAAATGAACCATGGTAAAGTAACCTGAGTAGGTAAATTTAACTCAAGTTAATCTGTCGGTGGTATGGAAATTAGTACTGATGATTAATAGTCTATCTGCGTCTGTCTGGGAATCTTTCAGATTTCGAGAATCTATCAGATCTCTTTTTACGCATGCTAGTAAATAGTAATAACTTTTAAACATCTGTTTGTATCTATCTGGACTGTTTGTATCTATCTCGACTGTCTTGATTTGTCTAGAAGCTATTCACGCGTGCTGGTGAATAGTGATCTGTCACCAGAGAAATAGTGATTCGTCGCCAGTGAATAGTGATCTATTTGTCTGTCTTTCAATCTGTATCATTCTAGGATCCTTAACAATCTTTCTATATCTATATAAGTAGAAGCCTCTGTCAAATTCTTTCTGTATCTCATAAATCTTATTACTCATGAAATTGGGCCATTCTTGAGCCAAAGCATCCAGATCATTAAGTAGTAAATAAGTATCTCCTGTATACCATTTGTATTCAAGGATACAACCCCAATCATGAATAAGAACCAAAATGTGTGCTAGCCGAACTTCCATATAATAACTACTGTCCTAAGTCAGAAGAGTACTCCAGATAGTGATCTTCATATAATTAAGTCCTCCAATCTATGCGGCTACTTCTTGGATGACTTTGGGAAATAAACTAATCTAAATTTCAGAAGTTATGATTAATTTGCTGATAAACCCTACTTCTAGCATTTTAGATAACCATAAAGTATCACGAATTACTAGATCTTCTGTCTCCATATTGATAAGTAATCCCAGATAGGGATTGTATCTGTCTCCTATTCCTTCATAAACTCTGTCTGCTTCTCCAAAACTTTCATACCATATAGCTTTATGAGATAACCATATGTCGTCTGTCATGTCTTTTGTTCTGATAAATGCTGTAGAGACTAATACTTTGAAAAGGTACATCCATCTATCATGGTGATTTGTTATGGCTTATGGGTTAGTATATTCTATGGGATTTCAGGGGGTAAGGTTCTAATGGCAAGTCTTGTTTTTTTGCTGAATCTTAGGGTGGAGCTTTGAAAAGCTTGTTCCCATAAGATAGCTTTTAGGAGACTATGATTCTGTCTTTGTGGAGCTTGAATCTCCAACCTCCTTGCTAGGGAGTTGACAACCAGATGCTTCAATAAATGCACTGGTTTATAGATTGACCTAACTTTAGTTCACTCTAAAAAAAAAAAAAAAAAGCTTTAGTTGTTGCAGACTTATTTGTAGTGGGTACCAAATCCATACAATAGATAATATAATAACGAAAGGCTTTGCATTTAATTTTGTTAATTGTTAAGCATATGTTGTGCCATTTTTTGTAGTAGGTTACAAATCTATACAATAAGATAATAGGTCATGCTAACGAGTGCCCTTAGGGCATTGGTTAACAATTTATTTTTGGAAAGTTTTGACACCACTTTTATGGGAAATAAAAAAAATGTCAAAACATTAATTGCTTTTTTTTCTTTTCCCATAAAAACTTTCTTTAAATGAATTTTTAACCAATGCCCTAAGGGCATTCGTTAGCATTTCCCTAAAATAATATAATAACGAAGGATTTGCATTTAATATTGTTGAGCATATGTTGTGTCATTAACAACCTATTATGCCATGTCACTAGCAAAACCAATTTACGTCTTTTTAAATTTTTAGATATTTCATTCCCCATCTTAGTGTTGCACGTTGTTATACATTTTCTTCTTCATTTTTTGGACTGTTTTTCTCCCCCATAATTTCACATTCCACCATTACTCTTCATCAAACCATTCTTCCATCTTCTTTTTCCTATAATTTTTTTAGGATAAAGTTTGGTTATAATTTTAGTTGTAGTTTAAGGCTACAACCTCACTAAATATCTTTTTATTGAATATGAATTTTGACAAATCTATCATTAGATTACATTATCTTTTCATATCCTTCATACTTGAACATTTTTCAAGAAATCAAAGATAAATAACTATGTTATCAATCAATTATTTAAATTGCAAGTTTTTGAAGTATAAAATTATACATAAAAAATAAGTTTATTGATAATATAGTAAATAACCTTCGATTGGTACAAAATTTGACATGTGTGTAAGAGCATAAAAAAACATGCAATCCAATAGTTATATTTTCAAAATATGTAGCAATGTTAATTTTTTTTAAGGGAAATGGTAATAAGCACGGTGCGGTGTTTGTTAAGGTTTCTCTAATATGAGTCCTACGTAATAAAAAATGTAATAAATGATAGAAAAAGACATAAAAATACTTATAAAACTAAAAAAAAATTGACATAAACTGCAAAAAAAAGCTTAGCTTCAAACCAATTTTCCTTAACCTCACTATTTGATTATTAAAGAGACCATTTACATATAGTTTTAACTACATTATTTTTTTAGTAAACCATATCAGCCGTGTTACCTAGAAATGAACCTGCCAACATACTTGCTCGTCTTGAACAAAAGAACAATCAAATGCAAAGGCGATTAGACCGTTTTCATGCAATCCAAAAAGCTAGGAAGTATCTAAAGGATAAGGCGCAAGAGCGAGCCATCAAGTCTATAAATGAAGTTATTGCGTTAGATGATGAAAGAGATATTTCAGACTTCTCAAATTCAAGTAATGATGAATTCCAAAAATTTTTACTGACGAACATTAGACGTTGTTGTTAATGTCCACCATTGCTAAACTGATGTTCGCAGTTTTGCATGTGCTACTCAACGATTTGGTACATTCTTTGATTTTTCATTGAATTTACACGATTTTGTTCATTCAACGATTTCAAATTTTTCAACAAATTCGGATGATCAATACATTAGTACATAGTTTTCCATTTAATTTCTCGATTTTGTACATTTAACGAATCCAAACTTTTCAACAAATTCAGACAATTTGTACATCTAATTTAGACAATTTTATTTTGTGCTTTCAAATTTTATACATTCAACGAATAAATTTTGTTTTTTACAAATTCGAACGATCTGTACATCTAATGTACACAATTTTCTCTCAAATTTTCACGATTTTGTACTTTCAACAAAATTTGATAGACCAAAAACGTATTGACCCCAAGTGATTAATTAATTGATTAATTAGCTAAGTTTATTAATTAATCAAATTAACATGCAAAGCGTGGTAGCACAAACAAATCACCAATTAAACTAAGTGCAGCAGAAATTGAATTGACATGGTCATTTGTTTTTGAATGAGGGAAAACTAACACTACAAAAACCCTATCGGGTGATTTTAAGGTCACTACTCCCGAGAAAACAGTGAACAATTTTTATGAGAAAACAATAAACAGTTTTAATTAATGTAGAAAACAGATTTTATTAATGTAGTAAGCCAATTCGAATATACAGTAAACATGATGTGCAGAGAGCAAATTTTATTAATGTAAAAATAGATTTCATCAATGCTGAAAAACAAATTTGATTATTGTGAAATTTAAGCATGAAAAATCATTCAGATTTGGTGTTTAAATTTAGAAAACACGATTTCAGTAGGTGTTTTATGAGAAAACAGTGAACAATTTTTTAAATAGTAAACATGAAATAATTTACGCAGAAAAGAGAGTGAAATTTTTTTTAAATAATGCTGAACAGAAAATAATTTTATGCAAAATCCTAGAAATAGTTTTTGCAGAAAACAGTGAAAGATTTTTATGAGAAAACAATGAACAGTTTTAATTAATGCAGAAAATAGATTTTATGAATGCAGTAAGCAGATTCGAATATACAGTAAACATGATGTGCAGAGAGCTTATTTTATTAATGTAGAAATAGATTTTATCAATGCAGAAGAACAAATTCGATAAGTGTGGAATTTAAGCATGAAAAAGCATTCTGATTTGGCGTTCAAATTTAAAAAACACGATTTCAGTAGGTGTTTTATGAAAAAACAGTGAACAATTTTTTAAATAGTGAATAGAAAATAATTTACGCAGAAAAGAAAGTGAACAATTTTTTAAATAATGCTGAACAAAAAATAATTTTATGCAAAATTATAGAAATAGATTTTGCAGAAAATAGTGAACAATTTTTATGAGAAAACAATGAACAATTTTAATTAATGTAGAAATTAATTCATATTTTGAAATTAAAATCTATTTTACAATGCTTCTATTTAAATAAATAAAAACATAAAAAGCTGCTTATATTTATGTTTATATTTATTTGTCGATTATCCCAAAAAAAAAAAAAAATTTATAAGGAACTCGAGTTTACTAAGGTAAACTTGAGTTCCTTACAAGGTACTCGAGCTTGGTGAGCTTGAGTACCTTAGAAATAAACATAAACATAATTTTATTTATAATAGGTACTCGAGTCTAGTATACTCGAGTAATGTGTTGCATGAAACTCGAGTTTACCAAGCTCGAGTACCATATTATTTTTTTAAATCGCACAAATTCCAGGTCAGCAGTGCCACGGTGGCTGAACTTCTAGGTACTCGAGTTTCTTAAACTCGAGTACCATTTAGAACTCGAGTTTAAGAAACTCGAGTACTAGAAAAGTGGTATTTCCCTATTTATTTTCGAAACAGTATTTTTTTGCTACTAATTTCAGAGAAAGGTGATATTTGGCCGTTTTGACCTGCCGTAGGTCGGCAACAACAGGAATTATATTCCTTGTTGTATTCGGTCATGCTTGACCGACTTATAAGCAATGGGCCTTGTGGGCTTCAGTGGCCCACAAATTGAACCCACGTCAACAAAAAGGGTTGTGGATTACAAAAATTAATAACCTCATATATAAATAAAAAAAGCCCAAATTCTGGCACATTATATTTATTGAGTTCTATACCAGTTTCAACAAAACAATGAATAAACTCAAATCAACAAATATAAGGGTTAATTCTCAAAAAAAAAAAATATATATATATATAAGGGTGCATTTAGATGCTGCTTATTTGGCTGAAAACTGAAAATAATAAAAAAATAATTTTTGGTTACTGTTTGGCATTGTTCACTATTGTTTGGCACTGTTCCTATGCCTATTTGCACTGTTAATGGACATGAACAGTGCAAGATGAACTGCACTTAAAAAAAAAGAGGCCAAAAATGTGAGATGTGGACGCGCAAAACAAACAGACTCTAAATAACCAAGAATACTGAAATCCACACGTTAAACACTTAAATTCCTAACAAATTAACAAACAAACATAGCAAAAGTTATACAATGGAGCCAAGAATACCAAATAGGTAAAAAAAAAAAAAGCCAAATAGAAACAATACCTCACTCGATAAATGGTGAGAAAGAAGAGCACCTATAAAAGGAAACATAACTAAAGAGAAAAGTTGTACTAAATTACTTTAAATTAGTCCAGTCCAAAGATACACTTATTTTATATAATTTTTTTTTCTTTTTTATAGAAAGTCTATAGAAAAAAAAAATGACAAAATTGACAGATGCTGATGTGGTTAATTGTTAGTAATCGAAAAAAAAAAATGATGTCAATAATGAGCCCAAATAAGAACCTACAAGCTTGTAAATTTAACTGGTGTAAAAATGTTGTCAAATTTTTTTAGTTTAGTTTTTTAAAAAAACTAAATTGTATAAAAAGCTTAAAAATACTATTCCTTCAAAGCGACTCATCATTACAACTAGTGTGCTTCAAGAAGAAAAGGCGGGAGAAATATAGAAGGTATTCAAAGTCTAACTCAAGGGTAAGAGTTGGGTCTCCTGTTGAGACGAACATTGGATCCAAGTTGGGGTATGAAAAATTTGGTCCTAGTCCCAAAAATTGACCGGACGGACTGAACAGTAGGTATATAAATTTTTAAATGTTTTTTTTAAAAGAATAAAATTTAGCTACAAAATTGGTTTCATCATAAGGTTACAACCTTACTCAATATCTTTATATTAGAGACAAATTTTGACAAATCCACCATTGGATTACATATTTTTCTTATATCTTCCATATTTGCAAAATTTCTAGAAAATTAAAGATCAACAACTATGTCATTAATAAATTGTTTAAATTGCAAGTTTTTGTAATTTAAAATTATGTATAAAATATAATCTTATAGATCATACAGTAAATATTATCCGATTGTAACAAAATTTGGCATATGTACTAAGAGCGTAAAAAATATGTAATCTAATGATTAGATTTTCAATATATGTATTAATGTTAATGATATTGAGTAAGGTTGTCTAATTTTGTAACTTTAAAAAAAAAAAAAAAAAAAAAAAAAAAAACACCCTCTCATTATCTTATTTTCACTCTCTTAATTGTCTCTCCCACCCTTTCCGAAATTCCATCCCTCTCACTGTCCCTCCCCTGCCACAGTTCCCACAGTCATATAAACAATAACTTTTTATGTTGGCACAACAATTGAAGCAATTGGGCAAGTGGTTGCAACTTGGAGTGCCAGAAATGGCTCCAGTGCGAGTTGGGGGAAGCTATCCAAGCATAAATTTTTGGTCTTTACAACAGCTGCGCAAAATGGGTTTTAATTTTATATTAAATTTAATTATCTACATCTAGAACATAAACTTTTCAGGTCATCATTGAATTTCTTCAGTTTGCATGTTTGTTCATTTGTTTGCTTGCTATGTGTTCTTTGTTTCAAGTCCTAGAACAATGTCTAGTCCTAAACGTGTGATCCAAGGTAGCTTGGTTCTATAGGGATGTACTGAAACTTACCATGTTGAAGAAGTCAATCTAAGCTCAAGCAATGATTATTCAACCTATGCAATCCAATTCCAAAATAAGTTATTTAGAACGACTTTACTTTTTTTTTTTTTTTTTTTTGGGTTCAGAATAATTTATTACGTTTCTTTCAAGATAATTAAGGGGAAGAGTGCTGGTGTAATTTAGATGTTCTTTCGATGCTATTTGAAATTATTACCTTAGAAATTTGATCAGGTCATACAATGCAATTGAAATTTTCTCTTGCAATGCAGATGAAATAATGGTTATAACTGTTGCAGGTCTTGAATGGGTTAGGGAGATATGACTAGAAGTGTCTGCAAAATTCAATATGCATCATTCTTTATCTATTTCTTTGGAGAATTCAGGTTTAGTTAGAAAATGGTGACCTTAGACCAAGAACAATATATTATATCAAGTTGCAGTGCATTCTAGTGATACTTGGTATAAATGTGACTTGATGATAACTCTTTTCGGGGTTCCCCATCCGGTGACTTTGCTTTTGGATTCCAACCAATTAGTGCAATAGGCTTCTTACTTGCTATATGGCTTGAAAAAATCCCAGAAAAAACCATAATTTGGTCAGCCAATGTAAATAGTCTAGTCCAAAGAGGATCCAAAGTTGAAATTACAATATGTGGCCAGCTAGTTCTCTATGACACAAACGTTCAGCAGGTTTGGCCTACTGATGTTGCTGCTAGTGGAGTTAACTATGCATCCATGTTCAACACTGGGAACTTTGTGCTTGCAAGACAAGATTATGTCAACTATGGGAAAGTTTTAACTCTTTCCGATTGACACCATATTGCAGAGTCAGATGCTAAATCAAGGCAGGAGGATCCATTGCTAGGACCTTCCATGAAGAATGTTCTACAAATGTTTGGCGGTGCCACTGAAGTTTTAATGCCTCCATGTCCTTTTCCAACTACTTCAGTATAATCAATTACCTATAGGTATGCATGTTGCTTGCTAGTACTTGAACCATGTTTGGTTGTATTATTTTAGTCTAATACTTGAAGCATACTTGGTTGTACTGTTTTAGATACTAGCTTGTTTGTTTCAATGTAAGAGTATGTTCACATGTAATCTCTTGTCAATTCGGTATTTTCTTAATGCAGCTGCCTAAAAATTTTAGTCCCATTTATGGTTCAAATCAGCACTTTCCCTTCCCAATAATGTTCTAATTTCATTTTGGAATACTATTTATAGAATATTAGAAAAAAATGTCCCTCAAATGAAGAAAGACAAAAAAAAAAAAATCAGTTGATAGCCTCTACTAATGCACATGCGTAAAAAAGCTCACTTTTGGAGTCAATGAGTTAAGCCTCAAGAAAAAGGAAGGGGAAGATTTGAACTAGTGATCTCCATATTATAAGGCATAGTCTCTTACAGATTGCACTATATCTTGGTGTTGCACCCTTTTTCTCCATAAAAGAGAAGCAAAGATGCTAGCACAGCAAGTACTACTCTTCATACTATAAAACAAAACAAAATATCATTTTACTAATATAAAGGATGACTAGGAACAAAGGCTGTATGATTGTGATTCCTTTTCAGTTTTCACCCCCCCATTTTTTTTTCTCTATTGTTCTTTTCAATTTTTGGGCCGTTAATCCTTCATATCCCATCCATGAATCCTTACATGGCACTGACGAATAGTCCAAAATGCCCAGATCATCTTTGTATGCCATTTCGTCAAAAGGCAATTTTACAAAGGTGTAGGACAGTAGTTTTGATCTTGTGAAGTCTAGCCATATTTCATCTAAGAAGGCTTGCCTGAAAATATCCTCCACGGCAAAATATGTCAAACATAGTGACTCCAATTAGTTCTAGAGTCTAGTAGACATTAGACATTGTCCTGACCTTGTCAATTGGAGTTTCCTAAAATTAGTAGAGGGATTCTGCAGGTGAATCAAAATTCCACCTATAGCATGCTACTCAGTTTTTCGATCCTTATGAATGATGGCATTAACTGTTGAATTTTGTATCAGTTTTATTGTGGTTCAATTCTCAACAGAAAAGGATTTTTATTTTTGCAGTACTAAACAAAAACTTTATCCTGCAACCCCTTTTTTTTTGTTTGATACAAATTTTATATAAAGAATAACTTGTCAAAGAATATTTGTCATTTTATTGAGACTATTGGGACACAGATAATCATCATACATTTATGAGTATACCATTCATGGATATTGCTTCACTTGCCAAGCTGATAGTATTGACAATTAAACATGCATAAAGACTTAAGCAACTAGAAAGGTAAGTACATAAGAGGATTTACATTGAACTAATAAATGAGGATGGGAACTGAGACCTCAATAGATCCTTCCATCATTTGTACCACTTTCTTCATTGTTGGCCTTAGTGATGTATCCTCCTGAATGCACCATATTGCGATCATCACATATTTCTCCAATCTCTTTATGTCATCTGTTGCCTCCTCATCATTCTCCTCTAACAGATCCAGTTTCTTGACTTTATAGCAGTCATATGCCCAGTCAGCTAGTATCATCTAATCCTCATCCTTTGTCTCTGCTTCAAAACTCTTCCTGCAGCAAATGAGCTCTAGCAACAAAATGCCAAAGCTGTAAACATCCTCATTGATTGTAACAGGCATGTTTCTGAACCATTCGGGTGCAACATACCCTTTAGTTCCCCTGATTCAAGTAGTAGTACGAGCCTGGCCTGTTTTGAAAAGTTTAGCTAATCCAAAGTAAGAAATTATAGCTGTAAAAGCGTCATCCAGGAGGATGTTTTGCAGCTTGATATCGCAATGATATGATTTGGGTGCTGCATTCTTCATGCAAGTAAAAGAGCCATCTTGCAGTTTCTAATGCAATTTAAATTCTTTGGTACCAATATGGCCACGAACCCCCAAATCGAAAGCTTGCTAGAGAACCATTACTCATGAAATCATATACAAGAAGCCGGTGCTGCCCCTCGTTGCAGTATCCTAGCAGTTGGACCAAATTTTTGTGGTTTGAATTGCCAATAGTACTCACTTCAGCTTTGACTCCATATCGCAGTCTTTCACCAAATCATTCATCACCAAATCATTCATCCTTTTAACACCAACTAGTTTTCTGTCCTCATATTCTAGTACCCCTTTATAAACTTTTGCAAAGGCACCCCTCCCTAGCTCTTCCCTGAACCCATTTGTGGCTTTTGTTAGTTCCTCATAAGTGTAACTTCGCAAATTCATGCCTGGCATGAATGGGTATGTTTCGAGGGCCTTTGGTTTCCAATATTTGAAATGAAAAACAGGCAGAAAGGCAGCCAACAGGAAGAGTAAGTTCAGAAACATCGAAGGCTTAAAAGTAGAGTTATCTTTCCTTATTTTGATTAGAACTTTGTTTGCGGCGTTGGTGGGGTCCAGTCTCCCATTTAAGAGAGGAATTTTCTTTTTGAGGCACTGCCCACGTCCAAAATGGCCACTGCACAGAAACAATCATCCAAGCAAGCTTTTCTACACCAATCTTCGGTTATGCTGCATGCTTCATATTTTGCATAATTGTATCCGGATTGGGGCCAATTTGTATTTTGCATACTAACAAAATAAAAAAGATCTGTTTTTGGAGATGCTTCATCTGTGGAAGAAAGTTATGTTTGCAACCTTTCATAATATCATCTGGATTAATGAAGGTGTATCCAGGTGGGCCTCTGCTCTGCAATTTAATTTTCGATCATCTTCTAGGATGCAATAGCTGTTGAACCCACAAGCTCCACTACCTATGTCTTCCAGAAGACAGCATATATTAGGAGGTATATAGGCCACAGAGGACCAGGCCATAGGCCACCTCCCAGCATTTGAACTATTAGTGCTGTTTTTTGGGTATACATATTGTGTAAAAGCTCCATCATATTCCATGATTGCTCTTTGATAGAAGTCTTGCGTAGAACTAGGATTAGGTGATATCACAGTAAGTATGCTTCCGTTTCTAGTTGTGAGGTATATAGAGCCAGACTCATTGAAGACCACCTGAAAGCCACTGCCTATAGTTCCACTTAACCAATAAGCAGTGTTAGACTAATCTATAGGGTATGCTAAAGTTTGAAGCACAAGATTTCCATCCGTTTGTAGTTGGAACCGGAACTTTCCATTAGAGTTATTCCTTTCTAAGTAATGAGCTACAAGCTTGCTTCCCAGATTCATTGTTTGTGTAGGTTACATTCTGTCCATTGGATGATCAAAACTCTGCCAAAAATAGCCACCATCCTGGCTTGCCAGCACAAAGTTTCCGGTGTCAAGCATGGCTGCGTAGACAACTCCTAAACCGCCTAACTCAGATTTCCATATCTCTATGCCTGTTAGGTCACTGAGTACCAATTGGCCAACTTTGGTAAGTTCAACTTTGAATCCTGTTGGCACTAGATTATCTCTATTGGCTGACCAGACAATTGTTTATTTAGGTATTTTGTTGAACCATATGGCTAGTAGATAGCCTCCATTTCCAATTTGTTGGAAACCAAAAGCATAGTCACCAAAAGGCGATGCCCAGTAAGAGCCTTTTTCCTGTGCAATAAGCGAAGAGCCTAGAGATTGGTTGCTGGAAGTTTGAGCAGTGGTGGAATATGGCAGCAACATAACAAGAAGCAACAAGGAGAGAAGATATGATAGTTGTAAAGCCATATTATTAGGAGTTTATAATTGATACACTTTGTAGTATAAACGATAAACTATATTTATGACAAATCTACTGGTAGAGGAAGATTTGCATTGGGAACATAATGTTATAAGTATTGGGCAATGGAACACTTTGTAGCATAAATGATAAATTGTGAGGTGAATGATAAACTTGTATAATGACAAATCTATAGATTCAGGTCTTCTAGATTTCATAGGGTACTCTACTAAAAGATTTTTTTAAATCCTAATGATTCTTTTATGATTTAAGAGTCGAGATTATGTCATGTCAGCATTCCACTAACAATACTCTTAAAATAATATAATAATGTTACAAACAAAACAATTAAGATTATTGTTAATAGAATGCTAACATGGCAAAATCTAGACCACTAAATCATTAAAGAATGATCAAGATTTAAGGAAATCTATTTGGTAGAGTGCCCTAGGAAATCTAGAGGATCTAAATCCCAAATCTACTTGAGTGCTTTATTATGTTTTCTTTGCCCTCTCTTAAAATTTCCACATTTTTAAATTTGACCCATTCTCTCATATTGACTTCACTACAGTTTATTTATGATTTTTTTGTAAATAAATTAAAAAATCCAAACTGAGATGTAATCATATTTTTCTTCATTTTTTTTTTTCACTTCTGCATTCCGGCCATATCTTTAATTTCGACTGGTATTAATCGAAACGTCCGGAATGGGCTGAAATTTCATCCAACGTGGAATAGGGGGACATTGTTCCGATTTACATGCAGAAATTTTCCAACCGGAATGAAACAGAATACATAACAATGCTTCAAAGGACAAGTCATTATTTTTCCTATACATGCGAGACAAAAAGATGATGATTATAACAAGGCAAAATTGCAAACTATACTTCTAAAATTTGGAGATGTTTGGATTTTACAAAATGAAGTTTTAGAATTTGGATTTTATTCCCTATACTAATGTTCAGATTTTACCTCCTAAATTCTGAAATTTCAAGATATAAAATCCAAACACTCTCAAACCTTAGGGAGTAAAATCAAAATATTCCAAACTTTAGGAGATAAAATCTAAATTTTGAAACGTTAGGATATAAAATTAAAATCCAAACATCCCAAAACTTCAGTGGGGTAAAATCTAAAATTTGAAATTTCAAGGTGTAAAATTCAAATACCCCCAAATTTTAAGGTTATAAAAAGCACAAGGAATTAATCCATGTCTCCAATGTGACATTTATTAGTAAAAATATTTGTTTGAACTATTTTTAAATTTAATAAAAAGTACAAGGAATTAATCCATGTCTCCAATGTGACATTTATTAGTAAAAATATTTGCTTGACATGTTTTTAAATTTAATAAAAAGTACAGGGAATTAATCAAAGAAGCAGTCAAAGAGGTTGACTATTTAATTTAATAAAGAAGCGGTCAAAGAGGTCGGCTATTCGATGGGAAGACTTTTTTTTAGAGGAAGCATTATTGGAACAGATTATTAATGATGTCAAGTGTACATTATTATGTCTCAACCAAAAAAAAAAAAAAGTTGACGGTATTATGTAGCGTGTAGAACGGTCCTATCACTTTGCTAAATAAAACCTTGTTAAATGATGGAATTTTGATTTCTTTGGGTAGGGTTAACGACCCGTAAGTTGCGGTAAAGAAATAACTTTATGTCAAATTATTTTGTTTTATGTTATATTTTTTACTAGTTTTATATAGTTTAAAGCAAAATGAACTAACTTTTTGAGTACCACTTATTACTTCAGTAATATTTTCAATCCTTCTATCAATTTATACCAATTTTTTTATTAGATTGACCCTATAATAAATCGTCCTTAACGAGCACCTTACGGTGCCAGTAACATTTCCCTTTTTTGTTTTGGCAAAAGTTTTAATCAACCTTATTTAGTTGTTAGAATTTGGTCGAGTTGAATGAATTGCCATGTTGAATGAATTGCAAAACCTATGATCTATTAGACTATAACTAGTCTTTTAAGAGTCGGGTCAACTTGATAATGCTAGCTTAATCCCTAGGCAATTGCCCTAAAATAAAAAAAAAAAAAAAAAAAAGGGAACTATGACATATGTGATTCATGTTAGGAACATATGTCATCATGTATTGGCTAATCCTTTGGCAAAACACATTTTACTTGTAATTGGGTAGATTTAGGATGTGTTTAATACTTCAAGAAACAAGGTTTCAAGTTCAAGCGTTAATGCCATGCAAGTTTGTCCAAGAATCAAGTGATGAAGTGCTTGATTTTAAATCTCGATAGCTAACTCGACAACTAGTATCTATCGAGGTTTAATAAGCCGTTTAAGCCCGAAGCTCTACAACTGCTCAATAGATAGGGTATCTATCGAGATTTATGAAAATCAGATTTTCAGTTCTAATTTCATTCCAATCTGTAAGTATATGTTTAGGTTTTTTTTTCTCACAACTCTAAACATATATAAGGATTATTTTAAGGGCTGTCATAGGTGGCACAGTTGCACAAGTGTGAAACAAAGTATTGTTCATGCAAATTGTGACCAGAAACCTAATTTGCCCTAGTTCTTCTTGAACAAGTTACTATGTTTGTACATCGTAGGGTTTTGTAACTAAGGAGCTTTGTGATCTTCATTGTGTGATAAACAAAAGAATTTTGCAGCTAACATCTTTTTCAAGTTGGTGATTAAGTCACGCACTGGGATCCGCGCATCTATTAGTTAATCACGTACTGGGAGCCGTGCATTAAAAGGAGAGATTGTCACTACAGAACAAGTCTAATTGGGTATTGGGATAAGGGTTCAACTGTAAGTTGGTATAAGGTACTGGGATTCCTTTACTTGTAATCGCTTGTTGTGATAATAGTGAATTTTCGGGAGTGGTGAATTTAAAATCACCCGGTGGAGTTTTTGTCTTGGAGGTTTTACCCATTCATAAACAAATCACCTTGTCAACTTTATTCAACTTTATTTTTTGCTGTATTTTATTTTAGTTGGTGATTTGTTTGTGTTGCTATGTGTATTGCATGTTAATTTGATGAATTAGTAAACTTGACTAATTAATCAATTAATTCATCACAAGGGGTCAATACATTCTTGGCCTATCAAGTGGTATCAAATCAGGCACACTTTGAGTAGGATTTAATCTTTGATGTGTGATCCATTGATCCCTGTTTGTCATGGATAGAGGACAGTCACTTATTATACCTCTGTTTTTTTATGGTACTAACTATGCATACTAGAAAGTACGCATGAGAGTTTTTTTGCAATCTTTAGATGAGAAAGTGTGGCAAGCCGTAGAGATAGGTTGGACCAAGCCGAAGGAAGCGCCGGCCAATTAGAATAATGCTAAGATCAAAGCAACAAACTTCAAAAGCAGGGCATTGAATGCTTTATTTATTGTTGTCACGAATGAGGAGTTCAAGAAGATATCCTCCACTGAAATTGCAAAGGAAGTATAGACCATTCTCTAGACAACCTATGAGGGAACAAAGGCTGTGAAGGATTCAAAGCTTCAAAGGCTCACTATAAGCTTTGAAGAAATCAAGATGAAGGAGAATGAGTCATTTGATGAGTTCTATGCCAAGTTCAAGGACATAGTGAACTCAGCTTTTAATCTTGGAGAAATCATTCCCGAACCCAAGATTGTGAGAAAGGTACTTAGATCTCTACTCGAGAGATTTTATGCCAAGATCATCACTATTGAGGAATCAAAGGACATCGAAAAAATTCCTTTGACAGAGTTGGTTGGCAATCTGCAAACCTATGAGTTGGGTCTGACAAGGATTAAGAAATCAAGTAAGGGTAAGAGCATGGCACTGAAGGCCAAGAACAGTGACACAAATGAGTCTTCAGACGATGAAGATTCTAAAATGAAGTCCTACATCACAAGGAAATTCAAGAAGTTCATGAAGAATGCCAATGCGACGGGCTTCGACAAGGACCGTAGGCAATCTAGTTCTTCTCAGTCTAAGAGCCAAGACAAAGGGAAGAAGGATGGTAGGGATGGCGGTCTGTACACTGTTCCCTCAAGACCCAAGTGTTTCGGGTGTCAAGGCTTCGGTCACATGAAACAAAAGTGCCCTATTTATCTCAAGTCCATCAGGAAGAGAAAGGAACTTGCTGCTACTTTGAGCGACACCAAACCTAAGGATAATTTCAAAAATGAGGATGACGAAATCCTAAATGTCTTCACCGCCACTGTCAATCCTAGTGAGGGGGTTGTAGAAGATGTGGATGAAAAATGGGACTTGGTGGAGTCAAATTTTGAGAAGATAGATGAACAAAATGACATCCACACTGCTTATGCAAAGTTATACAAGGTCTCCAAAAAGCATAAGAAGTTGTATAGGTTGGCCACCAAGAAGTTCAGTGATGTGGAGCTCGAACGAGAAGAAATCTCCACAAAGTTTGATGAAGCCAATCAAACTATTGGAGCATTGAGGTTTGAGAACAATTTCTTGGCTGAAAAGACCAAGAAGCTTGAAGCGGAGCTGATTCAAGTCAGAGCTCAACTGGAGAGGACTTCAAGTGCAAAGCTTGATGAGATGCTCAGCTTTAAGAAATCTGCTTATGATCGAACTGGTTTAGGGTATGATTTCTCTTCTCTTAATACTGCTTCCTCTAGTACTACTGTTTTTGTTTCTCTTGCTAATAATGTTGAATCTAAGAACAACGATGTTAAAACTGTGATAGCTAGTGAGAACATAGACAAGGGTTAATCTATCTTAGGAGTACCCTCTAAGCTTGCTAAGAAAGAAACAAAAAACCCTAGAGCTAAGAAAAGTAATGCTCAAAAGTCTGAATAGAAGAAATAGCATCTTTGTCATTATTGTGGAGTAGCTAGACATACTTGACCTAATTGTTATAAGTGGCTAGCCACTCAACAGAGCAACAACATGGTCTCATCGGGAAACCTAAGTCAGTTTCCATCCTTTCTTACTCCTCTTGGAGATCTCTTCAAAACCCTCATGTTCCTTTTGAACTTGAACAGTTGCAATTCTTCCCCCTTTCCGCCTGTTCAAGGGTTCACTAAAAGGAAAGGTTCTGTCAGGCCACAAACGCGTTGACCCCTTGTGATAATTTAGATTAATTAATTAGCCTAGTTTTTAATTAATCAAATTAACATGCAATATCACGTGGCAGCACAAACAAATCACCGAAACTAAGTAAAGCAGCGGAAAGAAAATAACACGGTGATTTGTTCACGAATGGGGAAAACCTTACGGCAAAAACCCCACCGGGTGATTTAAGGTCACCACTCCCGAAACTCCACTATTATCACAACAAGCAGTTACAAGTAAGGAATCCCAGTACCTCACCAACCTACAGTTGAACTCTTACCCCAATACCCAATTGGACTTGTTCTGTAGTGACAGTTTCTCCTTTTCAATGCACGGCTCCCAAGTACGTGACTAACCAATTTGATGCGCGGATCCCAGTACGCGGCTTACTCCTTTGCACGAATCCCAGTACGTGACTCACTCACCAACTTGAGGAAGAAAGAATGTTGGCTGCAAAGTTCTTCAAATCATCAGAGATGAACTAGGGCATGAACTTTGTCTTTCAGATCACAAATTGCATGAACAGGAAGTTTTGAATGAATGTGCAACTTGCATCTAGTTGACGGCCCTTAAAACAATCCTTTTATATGTCTAGGGTTAGGAGAAAAGAAGTCCCAAAGACACATTCACAGATTGGACTTGAAACAGACTTGAAAAACTGTTTTCTTTAATTCTCGACAGATAGAGGTGTCGGGAGGTGTCGAGATAGCTGTCGAGGCTCGGGGAAAGACAGCTTACTAAAGCTCGATAGATGCATGTGTCGAGGTATGTGTCGAGATTTAAAAACTTGCACTTCCTTGCTTGTTTCTTGGACAGACTTTGACTGCTTCAACACTTAATCTTGAACCCAAGTTTCTTGAAGTGTTTAACACATCCTAAATCTACCCAATTACAAGTAAAGTGCGTTTTGTCTAAGGATAAGCCAATTACATAAAATAGAGACATATGTTCACAGACTTGAACTACATATGTCCTAACAATCTCCCCCTTTGGCAATCCGTGACAAAACCACAACAAACAAGTGAAAATATGAGAGAAGTCATAAAACACTTTAACTCATACTTCAATTGTTACATACAGTAAAATCTATCCTAACACAAACTCTTGAAAAACTTTGCAAGAAGAGAGTTTATGGCAAGAAGACTTTGACAACCTGTATTTCTGAAACACTTATAAACAAAACACATCAAGGCATCTTTGTGTGAAACAGAAATAATAGATTGCATACAAGTAAAGAAACATGTGTATAAAGACAGAAAAGAAACAACACATGTAAAGGTAGGTGAAAGAAAACATACATCATCATATATAAGAAGAGAGTAAATACTATGTATGACAATACATGATCAATGTATCTTAAGAAAAGAAAAAAATACATATGATCACCTCACTACATCCCTCAATCCACACTCCCCCTAACAAAAATGTCCTATGCTAACACTCCCCCTAAGCATGACTACTCTCATACCAAAACTACTACTCCCCCTTTTTGTCATGAGTGACAAAGGGTAGAGTGTCAAGTAGACATCTCATCCGAAGAGCTCGCATCTCCATCATCATCGTCATCAGAAGCATCATCGTCATCGCCATCATCATCATCCTCAGTCTCAGACGACGCATGAGGTGGCGGAGGAGAAACCTTTGGTGCAAAGCCGCCCATGGTCGCCTGTCGCCTGGCGATGCGACCAACACGGACATTCACCTGATACAGCTCCGTGGAGAGTGTATCTAGGCGAGAATCCATGCGCTGTAACTGCGCCATGATGTCTCCCAAGGTGACATCGCTCGAAGAAGAAGAGGTCGATGCTCGAGCGGATCTGGAGGTGGTCAGACGGGTGGAAGGAGTGGCACCGTCGGACTATCGCGATCGGAACTGTGCCTCGCTACGTTTTACGGTAGCGGCGTCTATGGCAGACATGACATGGTAAGGATCGGACGAAGGGAATGGGATGGAAAAATGACTCAAAATCCTCGTGATAGCGGAAGGGAAAATGAGCTTATCACGGGTGGTCGTATCTCTATAGACATCTATGACGGAAAAGATAAAGTGTGAAGGAAAGTCTATAGAGAGATCCTCTAAGAGGGACAACAAAAACCGAGCACGTGGCTCTGTAATAGAGTTGTAGTGAGAGAGTGGGTGCAACACAAAAGTCATCACCATGTTAAGGAAACGAGGACCTTTAGCAAAAGGTCGACATGGTGTGTACATATGATCTCCCCAAGAGGTAGGACGCTCACAGAACGCCGAGATCATCTCGTCTTTGGACACAGTCCAGAGACGCTCACAGCTAGGGTAATCAGGATGATCCACCCTAGGGACATGAAGAACCTCAGAGACTAGCTCTGGGGTGACACAAAAGCGCGTACCTCGAACGCAAGAGTAGAAAAGAGGTACTGAAGAATCTATCTCGTGGATGTTGGAGTAAAACTCCTGTATCAACACGAGTGGACATGTGACCGGGACGTCACACAGTGACTCCCAACCCCGAGTGTGTATGACATCGGGTAGGTCGGTGTCGGCAAAGTCTGCCAGGACAACGTGGCGTTCCGAATGAACACCTCGTCTAGAGAAGTTCTCCGAGAAGTCCTTATGGGCTTTCTCATCACGGAACCGAACAGAAATAGGAGTAGGATCAGAGGAAGATGATCCCTTAGAACGCATAGGGTTCCGGGGAGGAATGGACTTACGTTTAGGTGCCATAGACACTGCTAACGCAACATAGAGAGGGGGAAGAAAGAAAAACACACAGAAAAGTTCCAAACAGTTCAATATTGACAGAATAATATTGAAATGGAAAGAACGTATGCATGAAAATGCATGATCATGTGATATGCAACATAAAAACATCATGGGCTCAGCCCAATCCAAAACTAACAGCACACAGCAGATAGGCATACATCTAAATGCATGAAAATACAATTAGAATGCTAATGTGATGCAATGCATGTGGTTTTGAAGATCAAAACTAGAAAACCAACCCAAAAATTTTATGAAAACCCCAACAATTTTGAAAACTCCCAAAAATTTTCAAAAACACAAAAACCTAGGGTTTTAAAACATGAAATGCATGAAAATGAGAGGAGAAACGCTTACCAAGTGATGAAGATCGCAAAGAAACACTTGAGAAAGCCTTGAAAGAGGTTTGGAAGGAGAGAGAAATGTTTTTGGGAGAGAGAACAGGAGTTTCGAGCGAGAGAGATCGAGCAGAATGAGAAGAAATCGCGAAAAACCAATATATAGCGCTTTAGTAATTCTCGACAGCTGAAGGTATCGAGAGGTATCGAGGTAGCTGTCGAGGTAAGCTATCGAGAAATACACGTCGACAGATAAAGCTATCGAGGTCATGTATCGAGAAGGAAGAAACAGCCAAGAAGGAACCTCGATCGATCCAGAAGCTATCGAGAAGCTATCGAGCAGACAGAAGGTTTCTCGATCGATCCAGAAGGTGTCGAGGTATCTGTCGAGACTGCGAT
Source organism: Castanopsis chinensis (assembly GCA_032878915.1). Lineage (NCBI taxonomy): Eukaryota > Viridiplantae > Streptophyta > Magnoliopsida > Fagales > Fagaceae > Castanopsis > Castanopsis chinensis. The sequence goes on from JAVQMG010000084.1 coordinate 3,632,912, forward strand.
AAGAAAGAGTCTAAGAAGCTCGACAGATAGCTCATGTGTCGAGAGGTATCGAGGAGGTGTCGAGATGCCTTTAAAAACAGTTTTTCAGAAGAAGAAAAACACAGACATGAATGCAATCATGCATGCAACTCAACCAAAGATACAATCAACACATTTAGCTCTCAAAATCATCTCTCAACAAGAAACTTGACACACATGTATCTCAAAACACGCACACACACACTAAACAAGTCTAACCAATTTTATATTTCAAAAACAAGTTAAGACAGTTTAGTGAGCATACATTAACGCATGTAAACCTTGTGATGGCCAAATCACATTGTACCTGCACATGTATCAAGAATAGCAAAGAGTATTGCGTGTTGTGTGTGAAAACATCGCAAGATTGCATAAGTGTCTCAATGTTATGATGATTTGAGATATGAGAAAATCACTTTAACTCACACACAATCATAACTGCTTGATGGGGACTATCACCTTTGAGGTACATCCTATAACTCCCACATCTCCTAGAAAACACGCTTGCAACCATATTTTAAAGCATTTTTAATCTTTTAGCTTTTTATTTCTTTGCATATTTTCTTTTAACAAGCATATCATGCATGGGCATACAAGAGAAAGAAAAGAAATACCCAATTATGTTAAGCTTTTGACACTGCACTTTTGCTATGCCGAAGCATATAGGTGTCATATAATGATTGGTGAGTAACAGTGGTGAGATGGTTATTTATGCCTTTCTCTTAGGATTTTCTAGTTCAACCCGTCAAAAAGAGTGATACGAGTGTTAAGAAGAAGAGATCGCTTAACCTTACTCATCACAAACAAAGAGCTACAAAGCTCACTTACTCAGTTGTGCAGAAGAGTGCTCATCTAAGCTACAGGTGATACAAAGTTTAGAAAAATCTGTTTCATTGGCCATTTCAAAAGTTCACATGAACTAATGCACACAAACACACACTGTTTTTGTATTTTTCAATTTTTCAAATTTTTTATTTTTTATTTTTATAGAGAAACGCAAAAATAAAACACAAAACTGAAAACACACAAACAAAAACATGTAAAGCAAAACAATGCATAAAACTAGACTGACTCAAAACAGTAAAGAAACACATAAGTAATGCAACACACAAAAAAAAAAAAAAAAGGAGAGAGAAGAAGAAGTGACTGAAATCACTTAGATCTCTTTACCTTCCACACCTTGGAAGATCCTTTCCTTTTGATCGACTCTTGAACCGGTGAAGAGGGAGAAGAATATGAACCGTTCAAGTTCGAAAGGAACATGAGGGCTTTAAGAATGTCTCCAAGAGGAGCGAGAGAAGACTGAAGCTGATTCTGGCTCCCAGACGCTATCATGCCATTGTTCTGTTGAGTGGCAAGCCACTTGTAGCAATTTGGTCGAGTGTGACCGGCAACACCACAATGATAACAGAGATGCGGCTTCTTCTATTTGGGCTTTTGAGAGTTAATCTTTTTATTCCTAGGGTTTCTAGCTTCCCTTTTCTTAATTTTTAGGGGTGCTCCTAGGATGGACTTGCCCATGTCTATGTTCTCACTAGCCAAATCAGTTTTAACATTATTTTCCTCAGTTTTAATGTTATTAGCAGGTGGAACAAAAACAGTAGTACTAGCAGAAGGAGTATTAGAGATAGAGAATTCATACCCCAATCCAGTACGGTCTGAAGAAGATCTTTGAGCATCTAGCATCTTGTCCAGCTTGGCGCTTGACGTCCTCTCCAATTGTGCTCTGACTTGAAACAGCTCCGCTTCAAGCTTCTTGGTCTTCTCAGCCAAGAAATTGTTCTCGAATCTCAGTGCTCCAATGGTCTGATTAGCTTGATCAAACTTTGTGGAAAGCTCCTCACGATCAAGTTCCACATCACTGAGCTTCTTGGTGGCCAGCCTATAGAGCTTCTCATGCTTCTCAGAGAGCTTGTACAGCTTCTCATAGGCGGTGTGGATATCATCTTGATCATCCATAATCTCAACCTTGGAATCCACCAATTCTTCTTCTTCATCCACTTTCTCGGTAACCCCATCAGTAGGATTAACAGTGGCAGTGAAGGCATTCAAGATTCCGTCGTCTTCATCTTCGGAATCGTCCTCGGGCTCCATGTCGCTTAAGGTAACAGCAAGTGCCTTGCTCTTCCCTATGCTCTTGAGGTACGTAGGACACTCTTGTTTCATGTGTCCAAAGCCTTGACACCCAAAGCATTTTGGTCCAGTGGGAACAGTGTACTGACCGCCATCCTTGACATCCTTCTTCCCTTTATCCGGATTCTTGAATTGTGAAGAACTGGATTGTCTGCGGTCTTTGTTGAAGCCCTTTCCATTGGCATTCTTCATAAACTTCTTGAATTGCCTCGTGATGTAGGACTTCATCTTGGAATCTTCATCATCTGACGAGTCATCCGTATCACTGCTCTTGGCCTTTAGTGCCAAACTCTTGCCCTTGCTCGACTTGCCTAACCTAGTCAGCCCTAACTCATAGGTTTGCAAGTTTCCAACCAGCTCAGTCAAAGGAATTCTATCAATATCCTTTGATTCTTCGATCGCCGTGATCTTAGCATGAAATCTTTCCGGCAGCGATCTGAGCACCTTCCTTACTATCTTGGGTTCTGGGATGGTTTCCCCAAGATTGAAGGCTGAGTTCACTATGTCCTTGAGCTTGGCATAGAACTCATCAAACGACTCATCCTCCTCCATCTTTATTTCTTCAAAGCGTGTGGTGAGCCTTTGCAGCTTTGAATCTTTGACAGCCTTGGTACCCTCATAGGTTGTCTGGAGGATGGTCCATGCTTTCTTAGCAGTTTCTGTTGAGGAAATTTTCTTGAACTCCTCATTGGTGACTGCACTGAATAGGGCATTCAATGCTCTGCTGTTGAAGTTTGCCGCCTTGATCTTAGCATCATCCCAGTCGGCCGGCGCTTCTGTAGGCTTGGTCCAGCCTATCTCCACTGCTTGTCACACTTTCTCATCTAAAGACTGCAAGAAAGCTCTCATGCGTACTTTCCAGTATGCATAGTTAGTGCCATCAAATAAAGGAGGTATAATTAAAGATTGTCCTCTATCCATGATAGCAGGGGTCAATGGATCACACACAGTAGATTAAACCCTAATCAGAGTGTGCTTGCTCTGATACCACTTGTCAGGCCACAAACGCGTTGACCCCTTGTGATAATTTAGATTAATTAATTAGCCTAGCTTTTAATTAATCAAATTAACATGCAATATCACGTGGCAGCACAAACAAATCACCGAAACTAAGTAAAGCAGCGAAAAGAAAATAACACGGTGATTTGTTCACGAATGGGGAAAACCTTACGGCAAAAACCCCACCGGGTGATTTAAGGTCACCACTCCCGAAACTCCACTATTATCACAACAAGCAGTTACAAGTAAGGAATCCCAGTACCTCACCAACCTACAGTTGAACTCTTACCCCAATACCCAATTGGACTTGTTCTGTAGTGACAGTTTCTCCTTTTCAATGCACGGCTCCCAAGTACGTGACTAACCAATTTGATGCGCGGATCCCAGTACGCGGCTTACTCCTTTGCACGAATCCCAGTACGTGACTCACTCACCAACTTGAGGAAGAAGAATGTTGGCTGCAAAGTTCTTCAAGTCATCAGAGATGAACTAGGGCACGAACTTTGTCTTTCAGATCACAAATTGCATGAACACGAAGTTCTGAATGAATGTGCAACTTGCATCTAGTTGACGGCCCTTAAAACAATCCTTTTATATGTCTAGGGTTAGGAGAAAAGAAGTCCCAAAGACACATTCACAGATTGGACTTGAAACAGACTTGAAAAACTGTTTTCTTTAATTCTCGACAGATAGAGGTGTCGGGAGGTGTCGAGATAGCTGTCGAGGCTCGGGGAAAGACAGCTTACTAAAGCTCGATAGATGCATGTGTCGAGGTATGTGTCGAGATTTAAAAACTTGCACTTCCTTGCTTGTTTCTTGGACAGACTTTGACTGCTTCAACACTTAATCTTGAACCCAAGTTTCTTGAAGTGTTTAACACATCCTAAATCTACCCAATTACAAGTAAAGTGCGTTTTGTCTAAGGATAAGCCAATTACATAAAATAGAGACATATGTTCACAGACTTGAACTACATATGTCCTAACAGGTTCCTCCAAGGTATAGAAGGAAAACTGTTCTAAGTGATTTAGTCACTTTTCTCTCTCCCTCTCTCCCTCTTTTTGTGTGTTTGCATTACTTGTGTATTTTTTTTATTCTTTTGAGTTAGTCTAGTTTCTTTGCACTGTTTTGTTTAACATGTTTTTGTTTATGTGTTTTTAGTTTTGCTTTATTTAAAAAAAAAATTTTGAAAAATCAGAAAAATACAAAAACAGTGTTAAGTCAGTCTAGTTTCTTTGCACTGCTTTGTTTAACATGTTTTTATTTGTGTGTTTTTAGTTTTGCTTTATTTTGTTTTTTAAAAAAAAAAAAAGAAAAAGTTGAAAAATCTGAAAAATACAAAAACAATGTGTATTTGTGTACATTGGTACTTGTGTACCTTGAATGACCAATGAAACAAAGTATTCTAAACTTTGTATCTCTTGTAGCTTAGATGAGCATCTCTATGCACAACTAAACAAGTGAGCTTTGTGGCTCGTGTTTGTGATGAGTAAGATTAGGTAATCTATTGTACTTAACACTCATATTACTCTTTTGGCAGGAGGCGGGAAGGACTAGAAAATCCTAAGAGAAAGGTATAAATAACTATCTCACCACTGTTTCCACCAATAATGAAATGACATTTGTATGCTTCAGCATACCAAAAGTGCAATGTCAAAAATTTAACATAATTAGGTATTTCTTTTCTCTCTCTTATATGCCCATGCATGATATGCTTAAAAGAAAATATACAAAGAAAAATTAAAGCAAAAAGAATCAAAATGATTTAAAATATGATTGCAAGGGTGTCTTCTAAGAGACGTGGGAGTTATAAGATATACCTCGAAGGTGATAGTCCTAATCTAGCAGTTATGATCGTGTGTGAGTTAAATTGATTTGCTCATATCTTAAATCGTCATAACATGCAAACACTTATGCAATCTTGCGATGTTTTTTTCACACATAACACAATATTCTTTGCTACTTTTGATACATGTGCAGGTATAATGTGATTTGGCTATCACAAGGAATACATGTGTTAATGTATACCCACTAAACTATCTTGACTTGTTTTTGAAATATAAAATTGGTTAGACTTGTTTAGTGTGTGTGTGTGTGTGTGTGTGAGTGTGTGTGTGTGTTTTGAATCTAATTGCTTGACATTTTTCTTGATTGAGAGATGTTCTTGAGAGTTAAAATTATTATTTGGATCTTTGGTTGAGTAGCATGCTTGATTGCATTCATATATGTGTTTTTCTTTCAATGGAAAACTGTTTTAAGCAATCTCGACAGTTCTCAATACCTCTCGACAGCTAGGCTATCATCGAGCTCTTCAGCTTCTTTTTATCGCAATCTTGATAGCTTCTTGATAGCTCCTCAATCCATCGAGAAAGTTTCTGTCTCCCCAATAGATGCTCGATTAATCAAGCCCCTTTTGCTGTGGACACCTCTAGATAGTTACTTGATAGCTATTTCTCGCTTTTTAATTCTCGACACCTCTCGATCCATCAAGAAACTGAGATTTCTATATATAGGATCCGCGTGACTTTTCTCTCATTTCTCCTCGATCTCTCTCGATAGTTTCAGACTTCTCACCTTCCCAAACACCTCTCTCTCACTCTAAATCACTTCTCCACTTTCTTTTCGGTCTAGAGATCACTTCCTCTCTCTGGTATAATTCTCTTTCACTCCTTTGTCATGCATTTCATGATTTTTGACCTCCTTTTTGGGATTTTTGATAAACTTTGGGGTTTTTCAAAATTTTGGAGTCTTTGTGAAAATTTTTGGGATGGGTTTTTGTTTAAATGATTTAAAATCATCATGCATTGCATCTCATGAACATTTTAACTATATTTTCATGCATTATAGATGTGTGCTCTATATGTTGTGTGCTGTTAGATTTGGATTGAGCTGAGCCCATGATACTTTTAAGTTTGCATATCACATGCTTATGCATTTTTCATGCATACGTACCTTCATTTATTTATATTTTTATATTGAATTTTTTGGTGCTCTTCTGCTTGTCTCCCTCCCTCTCTCTCTCTCTCTCTCTCTCTCTCTCTCTCTCTCTCTCTCTCTCTCTCCTTCAGTCTGCATCATGGCACCCAAGCTTAAATCCACTCCGTCTTGGAACCCTCTTCGTTCCGGGGCATCTTCCTATAATCCTACTTCTTCTCATCTTTGGTTCCGTGATGAGAAAGCCCATAAGGACTTCTTGGAGAACTTTTCCTGATGAGGCATTCATTCGGAATGCCAAGTCATTTTGTCGGATTTATTCAATACTAACCTTCCCACTGTCATCTATAGTAGGGGTTGGGAGTCACTGTGTGACGTCCTAGTCACATGCCCTTTTGTGATCATACAGGAGTTTTACTCCAATATGCACAAATTCAATTATTCAATACCTCATTTTTCTACTCGCGTTCGAGGTATGTGCATTGTGGTCTCTCTGGATATTGTATCCAAGGTGCTCCATGTCTCGAGGGTGGCGCATCCTGACTACCCTAATTGTGAGTGTCTTAAGATTGTGTTTAAAGGTCCGAGGTTTCTTAATATGGTAATGACTTTTTTCTACATCCTTTGTTTCACTATAACTTTATCACAGAGCCTCATGCTCGATTTTTTTTATCCCTCCTAGAGAACCTCTCTATTGACTTCCTTTCTCATGTCATCCTCTCCCTTATAGATGTCTATAAGAATACGGCGACCCATGATAAACTCATCTTTCCTTTAGCTATCATGAGGATCCTTCACCATTTTTTCGTCTCCTTTCCCATTTCCGATCATTTCCCTGTCATGTATGCCATTGATGCAGCGATTGTTAAATGGAGTAAGGCCCAACTTCGACCGAAGCGGCCACGGACTGAGACGGCGACACCTCTAGCTTCTTCAGCTCCATCCACATTCGCTCCTTCTTCTTCCGTGAGTGGTGTGACTTTTGATACGATCATGGCACAGCTTCAGCGCATGGATGCTCGCCTTTACAATCTCAACGATGAGTTGTATCAGGTGAACACCTGTGTCGGTCGTATTGCACGACGACAAGCTCGCCTTGGTGGCTTCGTTGAGTCTTCCACTCATTCTCTAGAGACTTCTGAGGATGAGGATGACGATGGTGGCTCTGATGGCAGTGAGGATAAGAATGGTGGTGCTAGTTCCTCTAGTGATAATGAGATGACTGCTTGAGTTACTTGTCCTTTGTCATTCGTGACCAAAAAAAAAAGGAGTAGTTTTCGGCAAAAGAGTAGTCATGTATTTAGGGGGAGAGTTAGTACATAGGAGATTTTTGTTAGGGCGAATGTATATACTTTGAGGGATGTAGTGAGGACTTATGTATCTTTTCTTTTCTTTATCTTTTAGATACTTAGTTCATTTACCTTTGGTCTTGTGACCACTTTGTGATAGCAAACCTTGTATTCTTTATTGATATATATATATATATATATATGATGAGGTTGTTATTACATTTCTTTCACCTATCTCTTCATGTGTTGTTTATTTTCTCTCTTTATGCACGTGCTTCTTATTATTTGTATGCAATCTTTTTATTTCTGTTTCACACTAGATGCCTTGACGAGTTTTGTTTAAATTTTTTTAGAAATACAGGTTGTCAAAGTCTTCCATGCCATGAACTTTTTTCTTGCAAAGTTTTTCAAGAGTTTGTGTTAGGATAGATTTTATTGTATTCAACAAATGAGTATGAATTGAGTGATTTATGACTCCTCTCATATGTTCATTTGTTGTTGTGGTTTTGTCACGGATTGCCAAAGGGGAAGATTGTCAGGATATATGTGATTCATGTTAGGAACATATGTCATCATGTATTGGCTAATCCTTTGACAAAATGCACTTTACTTGTAATTGGGTAGATCTAGGATGTGTTTAATACTTCAAGGAACAAGGTTTCAAGTTCAAGTGTTAAAGCCATGCAAGTATGTCCAAGAATCAAGTGATGAAGTGTTGGATTTTAAATCTCGACAGCTAGTATCTATTGAGGTTTAATAAGCTATTTAAGCCCGAAACTCGACAGCTGCTCGATAGTTAGGGTATCTATTGAGATTTATGAAGATTAGATTTTCAGTCCTGATTTCATTCCAATTTGTGAGTATGTGTTTAGGTTTTCTTTTCTCACAACCCTAAACATATATAAGGATTATTTTAAGGGCCGTCATAGGTGGCACAGTTGCACAAGTGTGAAGCAAAGTGTTGTTCATGAAAATTGTGACCGGAAATCTAATTTTCCCTAGTTCTTCTTGAAGAAGCTGTTGTGTTTGTACACCGTAAGGTTTTATGGCCAATGAGTTTCGTGATCTGCATCGTGTGATGAACTGAAAAACTTTGCAGCCAACATCCTTCTCAAGTTAGTCATTAAGTCGCGTACTGGGATCTGCGCATCTATTGGTTAGTCACATACTGGAAGTGGGAGTCATGCATTAAAAAGAGAGATTGTCACTACAGAACAAGTCCAATTGGGTATTGGGGTAAGGGTTCAAATGTAAGTTGGTTTAAGGTACTGGAATTCCTTTACTTGTAATCACTTGTTTTGTGATAATAGTGAATTCTCAGGAGTGGTGACCTTAAAATCACCCGGTGGGGTCTTTGCCTTAAAGATTTTCCCTATTTGTAAACAAATCACCTTGTCAACTTTATTTTCCCCTGCATTATATTTTAGTTGGTGATTTGTTTGTGCTGCCACGTATATTGCATGTTACTTTGATTAATTAATAAACTTGGCTAATTAATCAATTAATTCATCACAAGGGGTCAATAGATTCTTGGCATATCAACATACATAATACCCCCCCCCCCCACACACACACATACATATATATATACTATATAAAAATAATAATAAATTCAATAGTTGGGGTGAGGGATTTAAACTATGGACATCTTTCTTGAAAATATCAAGAGGTGTTAGTAGTTGAACTGAACTACAAGGACCCATAATCTATAATACATTAATAATTTAATACTATACTTTTATAACATCATAAAATAAAATATATTTAATTTCTATGATATATGTAACGCCCTAAAATCATAAGCAATAAAATTCTATTTAATCTGAAAAATCCATAAAAATATTAAATAAAAGAATCCAGCAACCTAAAAATTTCATCACAAATGTCAGAGCTCTAATCCACCAAAAATTAAAACATCCTCAAAATAATTCTCCAATACAATGTTTAGTACCATAAAAATAAAAATAAAATCTTTAGTTCCACAAAACAATTTGTAATTGTTGACTTTTAGGAATCTCTACTCCAATAATCCATCTAATGTATCTGTAAGGGGAAATAAAGGGGGGGGGGGAAGATAACTCAATAAGTGGAATTCACTAACATTGGAGTATGGGAACAACCTTTAAAATATATATATATATATATATATATATATATTTCTTACAACAATTCATTACTCATACCTCGTCAATATTTTATCATCAAATATTTCATATAAAAGAAATAATAATATTTATATAGTGAGCCATCATAGTGTATATATATCAATACCATCACAAACACAATTTCCTAGGCTTTACTCGTGGTCAACGTTTACGCCCCGTTGATAGGGTTGTGCTATCCCCTTTTCTGGGACTGGAACCTCCTTTTCATTCCCTTTCTTAAGGATGGTTCCTTTGGAAGCTAAAGGTGCACTCCCTTGCTAAGGAGCTTCCTTTTTGGATCCTTAATAATATACTCCCTTGCTAAAGAGCTACCAAATGTGCACTGTCCCCCTTTCTGGGACTGTCCCTTGCTAAGGACTAGCTACAGTATGATTGTCCCTTGCTAAGGACTAACATACTACTAAGCTTTTTAATCACGACTTGCCATAGGTTTTCAAAACATATTCAAGATGCTCACATAAAAATATTCCATTCATAATTCTCAAAAATATAAGGATATATTCACACATACAAATTTAAATAAATTTAGGTTGTCCCACAAATCTTTCATAAAATGAATAATTAATGTGCACATCAAGCAATTATAAAATATCCATATACATATATATATATATATATATATATAATAACAACATATTCCTTTGATATAAAATAGTTTAAATAAATCAACACTGTTTGGAAAAACACCCAAAATTAGCAAACACCACTTACCTCTTAGAAATCACTAGAACCTACCACTTACCTCTTAGTTGCAAATATAAAGGAAATCAACTTCCCTTGAATCACAAAAATTCAGTAGAATTAGAACCTAGCAACACCAAAAATAGGTTCATCAATACACAATTTCCCACTTAAAAATCTATTTTCACGCTTAAACGGCTTTATCCTAGACAATATTGATATATCCAAAATCCTCCATTTATTCACTTAACTATCCAATTTAATATTGGAAGCCACATATAGCCTTAATTTATCCATCTAGTTGCTTATCATTCCCACTTGATGCTGTTGGTTATCTATTGACTCTAATATTATATATATATATATATATATATATATATATATTTATATTCAATCTAACATGGAAGTCACGTACAAGCCATACTAGTTGCCTAAATAAAAGGGTGATAGTTGATTTGGTCAACAATGGGGGCTATGTGTGAATACATATTAACACAAGCACCCTTATCCCTTTAACATAGTCACAAGGTCCAAGCCTATTACTCTATTTGTTCAATTTCAAAGTCTATGGTGACCATACGGCTATATATATATATACAATTCCTACTACAAAAATCATCATGGTCTGCTAGAGAAGCCAAAACTCCCTTTTAAAAGCTTTAAATCTTCATAGTAAAAATTATTATATATATATATATATTCAATCAAATATAGGAAGCCATATAGAAGCCTTAACTATCAATCTAGTAGCCTATAGTTCCCATGATGCCGTTGTACTTGTTTTAGCCAATAACAAAAGGGTGATGGTTGATTCAGTCAACAATAGAGGCTGCACCATTTTCCTTTGAACATGGTGACAACGTCCAAGTCCACTACTCCATTTGATTCAATTTCAAAGTCTTCTGACCTATTGACCATCTTTATCTAATATAATACAATTATAAGAGCCCTTTTCTATTACTCTAAAGATAGTCTAGGTTCATAACAATTTCTAGCTATGACTATTCAAACTTCTTAAATTTAGAGCATGAGAAAATCATACCTGACACAACGCCACAGTGAAGGAAGGCAAGGTTCAATAGTCGGCTCAAACAAAAGGAAATACACGTGTGACTAAAGAGGAAGAAAGCTAGGGTTTTATTTATTTAATTTTTTTTTTAAAGCTTAACAAGGCCCATATATTTACTTATGTCACCTCACTTGGGCTTCATATTCCATAGTATATATCTCACTTTTAATATCTTAGGCCCAAATAAATTTAATCCATTTAATTGTAAGCCTCCTTTATAATTCACGTGTAATAATTAAATTGGTGTCAAAATTATGGGGTGTTACAATATAACATCTACTTTCATATAAAAAAATCTATTTACTTGGTTTTTCAATCCATATGAATGATGGCAATGGCATTAAGCCATTAACTACTAGGTTTTGTAATAGGTTAGTAGTGATCAAATGCTTGAATAGAAAAGACAAAAAATTTGCACTACTAGCAGAAATTTTTTATCTAGGAACCTTTTTTTTTTTTTTTTATGGGAGGAACCACTTTTATGTGTGATAAAAATTTTATATAAACAATTACTTGACATAGAATAATAGTCATATTAATAGACAGTCGGGATATACAAACATTTATCATACATACATTCATCAAAACACCAGATCTGTAGCAAAGCTGGTGACATAAACATCCAACCTTGCCAATCTTCTCTTCAAAATCAATACACAGGTTCAGAGTTAGTCTCAGTGGGCAATGAACGGGAACTTACAATCACCCACATAAGTAATTTTCAACTTAGGATAAATTTCATCTAATATGCTCATCATTTATGCAAAATAATATTTGAAGGTGTTGCTTTGATTCTCAATACTTCTCTAGTCAGGATAGTTCTACAAGGGAGGTACTTTACCGAGGCCAGAATGAACACGGATTTGGATCCCACTCACTGCTCTGTCTTGCCAAGTATCACCTCCTCACTTTTCTGTTTCATCTATCAATTTCGTTGTGGAAGTTAAACTAGTCTTGTGGCAAGATCGATTATGTTAAGTTAATGTTGCAAACCATGACAGATTGTAAGTCTTTTTGTAAGACAGTAGCTTGGATCTTGCTGAATCTAGCTAGATTTAATCTAAGAAGGCTTGCCTGAAAATAACCTGTACATCAAAATATGTCGATGGTAGTGGCTACAACTAGTTCTATAGTCTAGTAGCCACTATTCATTGCCTGGACCTTGTCAATGTTCGGTTTTGTATTAGTTTTATAGTGGTTTAATACGCAATAGAAAAGACACATTTTTGCAGAACAAAAGGAAAACCATCTAGTACCCTCCCCCCCCCCCCCCTCATTTTTTTAATACAAATTGTTTATAAAGAATTACTTGACGCAGAAAAGCTGTCATTTTATTGAAAATCTTGGGACATATGGATAATTATTATTCATATAAGAGTACCCAATTCTTGGATATCACTTGACTTGCCAAGCTGATAGTATTGACAATTAAACATGCATAAAGACTTAAGCAACCAGAAAGGTAATTACATAAGAGGATTTACATTGAACTAATAAATGAGGATGGACTTGGAGGAACTGAGACCTCAACAGATCCTTCCATCATTTGTACCACTTTCTTCATTGTTGGCCTTAGCGATGGATCCTCCTGAACGCACCATATTGCAATCATCACATATTTCTCCACTCTCTTCATGTCATCTGTTGCATCCTCATCATTCTCCACTAACAGCTCCAGTTTCCTGTCTTTATAGCAATCATATGCCCAGTCAGCTAGTATCATCTGATCCTCATCCTTTGCCTCTGCTTCAAAACTCTTCCTGCAGCAAATGAGCTCTAGCAACAAAATGCCAAAGCTGTAAACATCCACCTTGATTGTAACATGCACATTTTTGAACCATTCGGGTGCAACATACCCTTTAGTTCCCCTAATTCCAGTAGTAGTACGAGTCTGGTCTACTTTCAAAAGCTTAGCTAATCCAAAGTTAGAAATTTTAGCCGTAAAAGAGTCATCCAGGAGGATGTTCTGCGGCTTGATATCACAATGTATGATTTGGGTGCTGCATTCTTCATGCAAGTAAAAGAGCCCTCTTGCCGTTTCTAATGCAACTTGAATTCTTTGGTACCAATATGGCCGCGAACCCCCAAATAGAAAGCTTGCTAGAGAACCATTACTCATGAATTCATATACAAGAAGCCGGTGCTGCCCCTTATTGCAATATCCTAGCAGTTGAACCAAATTTCTATGGTTTGTACTGCCAATAGCACTCACTTCAGCTTTGAACTCCATATCGCAGTCTTTCACCAAATCATTCATCCTTTTAACCGCAACTTGTTTTCTGTCCTCATATTCTAGAACCCCTTTATAAACTTTTGCAAAGGCACCCCTCCCTATCTCTTCCCTGAACCCATTTGTGGCTTTTGTTAGTTCCTCGTAAGTGTAACTTCGTAAATTCATGCCTGGCATGAATGAGTATGTTTTGAGGGCCTTTGGTTTCCAATATTTGAAACGAAAAATAAACAGAAAGGCAGCCAACATGAAGAGTAAGTTCAGAAACATCGAGCTGCTAAGGAGCACCCACACAATAAGTCTCACAGTTGAAAGATTTTTCTTCTTCAAAGGGTTAAAAGTAGAATTATCTTTCCTGAATTTGATTAGAACTTTGGTTCCAACGAGGGTGGGGTCCTTTATCCCATTTGAGAGAGGAATTTTCTTTTTCCAACACTGCCCACCTCTAAAAACAGCAACTGCACAAAAACAATCACCCAAGCAAGCTTTCTTGCACCAATCCTCAGTTACGCCTCCTCCATAATCTCCATAATCACCATCGTACCAAGCAACACTTTCCATTTCACTTAAATCAAACTCATCTGTTTCTGAAGATGCTTCATCACAACTTTGTGGAAGAAAGTTCTGTCTGCAACCTTTCATAACATCTTTTGGATCAATGAGGGTGTATCCTGTTGGGCATCTGCAATTTGGTCTTCCATTCTCTCCTAGCTCGCAGTAGCTGTTGAACCCACAAGCTCCACTGCCTATGCCTTCCCAAATTTTGCATATATTTGGAGGCACATGGAACAAAATGGACCATGTTCTGGCCTTTGAAGTGTTAGTGCTGCTTTTTGGGTAGACATAATGTACAAGAACTCCATCATATTCCATGACTGCTCTTTGATAGTAGTCCTGTTTAGAAACAGGATTTAAAGATATGTTCGTAAGTATGCTTCCGTTTGTAGCTGTGAGGTATATATAGCCAGACTCATTGAAGACCACCTGAAAGCCACTGTCTGTAGTTCGTCTTAACCAATAATCAGTGTAAGACCAATCTATAGGGTATGCTAAAGTTTGAAGCGCAAGATTTCCATCTATCTGTAGTGCAAACTGGAACCTTCCATTAGAGTAATCACTTTCTGAGTAATGAGCTACAAGCTTTCCTCCTAGGCTCATTGTTTGTGTAGGTAACATTGTGTCTGTCGGATGATCGAAACTCTGCCACAAATGGCTACCGTTCTGGCTTGCCAGCACAAAGTTTCCGGTGTCAAGCATGGCTGCATAGACAACTCCTAAATTGCTTGACTCAGAATTCCATATCTCTGTGCTTGTTGGGTCACTAAGTACCAATTGGCCATCTTTGGTAAGTTCAACTTTGGATCCTGTTGGCACTAGATTATGTCCATTGGCTGACCAGACAATGGTTTTTTCAGGTATTTTGTTGAACCATATGGCTAGTAGATAGCCTCCATTTCCAATTTGTTGGAAACCAAAAGCAAAGTCACCAAAAGGCGATGCCCAGTAAGAGCCTTTTTCTTGTGCAATAAGGGTTGAGCCTAGAGGGTAAGAAGTAGAATTATCTTTCCTTATTTTGATTAGAACTTTGGTTCCAGCATTGGCGGGGTCCTTAAACCCATTTGAGAGAGGAAATTTCTTCTTCCAACAATGCCCACCTCCAAAAACAGCAACTGCACAAAAACAATCACCCAAGCAAGCTTTCCTGCACCAATTCTCGGTTACGCCTCCTCCATAATGTTCATAATCGGTTAAGGGCCAATTTACATTTTCCATTTCACTTAAATCAAACTGATCTGTTTCTGAAGATGCTTCATCACAACTTTGTGGAAGAAAGTTCTGTCTGCAACCTTTCATAACATCTTTTGGATCAATGAGGGTGTATTCTGTTGGGCATCTGCAAGTTGGTCTTCCATCCTCTCTTAGCTCGCAGTAGCTGTTGAACCCACAAGCTCCACGGCCTATGTTTTCCGTAATTTTGCATATATTTGGAGGCACATGGAACGAAATGGACCATGTCCCGGCCTTTGAAGTGTTAGTGCTGCTTTTTGGGTAGACATAATGAATAAGAACTCCATCATATTCCATGACTGCTCTTTGATAGTAGTCCTGTTTAGAAACAGGATTTGATGATATGGTCGTAAGTATGCTTCCGTTTTTAGCTGTGAGGTATATAGAGCCAGACTCATTGAAGACCACCTGAAAGCCACTGCCTATAGTTCCACTTAACCAATAAGCAGTGTTAGACCAATCTATAGGGTATGCTAGAGTTTGAAGCAGAAGATTTCCATCTATCTGTAGTGCAAACTGGAACCTTCCATTAGAGTAATCACTTTCTGAGTAATGAGCTACAAGCTTTCCTCCTAGGCTCATTGTTTGTGTAGGTAACATCGTGTCTGTTGGATGATCAAAACTCTGCCATAAATGGCCACCATCCTGGCTTGCCAGCACAAAGTTTCCGGTGTCAAGCATGGCTGCATGGACAACTCCTAAATTGCCTGACCCAGAATTCCATATCTCTGTGCCTGTTGGGTCACTGAGTACCAATTGGCCATCTTTGGTAAGTTCAACTTTGGATTTTGTTGGCACTAGATTATCTCCATTGGCTGACCAGACAATGGTTTTTTTAGGTATTTTGTTGAACCATATGGCTAGTAGATAGCCTCCATTTCCAATTTGTTGGAAACCAAAAGCAAAGTCACCCAAAGGCGATGCCCAGTAAGAGCCGTTTTCCTGTGCAATAAGGGATGAGCCTGGTGATTGGTTGCTGGAACTTTGAGCAAAGGTGGAATATGGCAGCAGCAGAACAAGAAGCAACAAGGAGAGAAGATATGATAGTTGTAAAGCCATAGTATTAGGAGTTTATAATTGATACACTTCGTAGTATAAACGATAAAAACTGTATTTGTGACATATATACTGTTAGAGGAAGATTTGCATTGGGAACATAATGTTATAAGTATTGGGCAGTGGAACACTGTAGCATAAATGATAAACTGTGAGGTGAATGATAAACTTGTATAATGACGAATCTACTTGAGTGCTTTATTATATGTTTTCTTTGCCCTCTCTTAAAAATTTCCACGTTTTTGAATTTGACCCATTCTCTCATGTTGACTTCACAACGGTCCACTTATGATTTTTTTTTTGTAAATAAATTAAAAATTCCACACTAATCATGCGTTTTATCGTTGAAAATGCTTATCCAAATGGGCTCCAACATGTTGGGTAATTCTACCCAAAGAATTGCCAAGAAGGTTCCTAAAGGTGAAAGCCACTCACCATTTCTCAAACCCACCCATGTGAAAGCCATTCACCATGTCAAGGAGAGAAGATATTTGTAAAGCCAAAGTATTAGGAGTTTATAATTGATTGTAGTATAAATGATAAACTGTATTATGGCAAATTTACCGGTAGAGGAAGATTTGCATTTGGAATATTTTGTTATAAGTATGGGCAGTGGAACACTTTGTAGCATAAATGATAAACTTTGAGGTGAATGATGATTTTGTATAATGACAAATCTACATGAGTCCTATATTATATTTTCTTTGCAGTCTATGACGAGACTCTTTCTCTATTCTACTGCTGGAAACAAAGACATCAGGATTTTCTTCATTGACTTTGATTTGATTCGATGCTCTTAACATGTGGTTTACATTTACTGCATTAATTTGCACTCTCCTAAAATTTCCACTTTTTTGAATTTGACCCGCTCTTTACTACTGTCCATCTACGTTGGCATGTTTGTGTTTGGCACAAAAGTTTCCTTACGGTTACGGTCAATTCCTTTGAAGTGGGCTCGTTCCCTCGTTCAAATTTAATATTACAAATCTAAAAACGTGTTGGACTATCACCTCACTTAAAATTTTAAATAATGTAATGTGGTAATAGTCTATTTTCCGTTAAATCCAAGAAAGAAAAAGAAAAAAAAAAGATTCTACATGTGTCAAAAATTTCATCTGATTTTTTATAGGATTTTGCTAATGTGTGCCTTTAGAGCACACAATAATTAATTATTTTTAAAAAAAAAAATTTCAGGAATTGAAAATGTATTGACAACTTTTTCAACTCTCGAATTTTTTTTTTTTTTCAAAAATGGATGCCTTAATATGCGAGGGCACACATTAACTAGACCCTTTTTTACATGCTATCATCTATATCTAATCTAATCTAATCTATATATTACTAAAAGCTGAAGCGTAGAATTTAATGTTGCTGCGCTCACGTTGAGCCACGTCAGCAACCATGTCATTTTCATCCTCTTTTATATAGATTTTAAAATAGTTTTTGACAATTTTAAAATACTAATAATTATAAAATATTTTCCAGCCCTATCTTCACTTAAAGCCCACTTCTTATAAAATTAATTCCACCATAAAGCCCAAACCCAAAAGCCTTTTTCAACTAAAACCCTATTTGAAACTCTATTTTCACGGTTACAACTTTCATTCTCTCTCCCACGTTCAGTTTCAGTTTCACCGTTTCATATATTGTTCCTTCCCCTTTCCCACCTTCTGTTCTACGGTTTCACACTTATATCATGTCAGCCTCTCTCCCTTCTTACAGCAGCCTCTTTGTCTCCCTTCCTTCCTGTTTTACTCTCTTCACAGTATATAAATATTGACAGAACCTGGATGATTGAGTTAAGGTATCTCTAAATCCCAATTTCTTTTGTGCTTTGTTCCTTTGATTGATTTTTTTTTTCTTTTTACTTTCTAAATCGTTTTTCTTAGGGTGTTGAATTTTTTATTAGTGGGTTTTTTAATTGGAGCTCTACCCCTTTTGGGTCTGTTCATTTTGAGTTTTTTGATTGGGTCTTATCCTGTGAAAACTTTCTACTTATTGTTGGGTATTGTACATGGCAGATGAAGTGCATTTGTTTTTGGTAAAAAATTGAAGTTGGAAGAGGAAAGCATGGTGGAGAAAAGAAATCGGATTGCTTTTATCCATGACTAATTAAAAGAAGGAACAAATATGGAGGTGATAAATATGTTCACAACTTGTGTAATTTTGACCATGTTAATTTCTTCTCAAATGTTTTTTTTTTCTTTTATGATTTGATCCTCTCAAATGTTTTTTTTTTCTTTTATGACTTGATAGATAATAGTAACTCAGCAAAGATTGGTATATTGATCATTACTATTCTTTAATGAGAAAGGGGCTACTCATTGTTGTCTGAATTTTTTTTGTGGTTTTATATTTCCGAAAGTGATCTACCTACAGGTTCCCACACTATCCTCTACTTAATTGATCTTATATTTTCCCCTGTATTGATTGGTTCTTGTGATTTATTTAATATTATTATAGAGTGAATTGGGGAATTGAACATTTACTCAGCATAACAATGCTTTTGTTAGATTTTTATTCAACTGGCCAACCAACTGTCTTCTTAGATAATTTACAATAAACTTGCTTCAATGGAACTCCAAAAGTTGCTTACAAATTTAGATGTTATTTAAAGTAGAATTAAAAGTTCATATGCTTGATGCAAAGTGTCCTGCACTGTCATCTATTACTTCATGTTTTTTTTTTCATTCTTATAACATTGTTCACAATATTAAAACCACGCAAAAAGATTATTATTAAAATTCCAAGTTCATTCATTATTTTACGATGTTTATAGGTATTAGGGGAAGCATATCAAGTTTTAAGTGATCCACTACATCTTTTAAAAAAAAAAAAAATCTTCTTTGCATCATCTGGTGCTCTTCTTTTGAAGTTCTTTTGGAATTTCACAATTCAATACAACATTAGGCTTGGAGATAAGAAAACAATAAGCAATAAGTGCTTCAAAAGCAATGACTAGGCTTATTACCATCCAGTCATAAACTTTTTGGAAACCCACCTCTGAAAGACAGAACAGCATGCCTGAAAAGTGATTGGAGGAAGAGGAAGCTTAGTTAAAAATAATTCAAGTTATTTTAGAAATTGCAAGGAAAACAACTAGGCCACTGAACATTGGTTTGTAAGTTTTGAATTACCCTCACAGTTTCAATCTCATTTAATCAGCAACTTCATTGATTATGAAAACTAAGTTTTCAGTGTGGTGGTACTAATTGAAGTTTTCCAAAAGGTGAAAAGGTTGGTTGGATATCCAAGTTGTTTAGAGAGTTTGGTGGTTGTAGGCATTAGAAAATTAATTGATGTGAATTCCATTGATTCCCATATTTGCTGGGTGCTCAGCATGTTTAACTGGATTGTAATGCCTGGACCATGTATCAAAAGATATTTACTTTTATGATAATGTATTTACAAATACATTAAAGTAATTTTGTACATATAAAAAATCTATTGCACACCATTTTCCTGCTTTGGTAGCTAGCTTTTTTGGAACTAATTACGGTTTATTGTTAAGAGTTAATTGTATAGCCGCTTTAAGTAACTTGATATTGGTTTTATTAACTTGATTTGGGTTGTAGCTTAATTTGTTGATTTGGTTCAATTTGGTTTGGTTAACGTGTGGGGAATTTCTAGGTAGGGATAAGCCAAAATAGTTTGACAATCATATAGTGCAAAATCAGGCAACATTGTAGCAGCTGAAGAAAATTTCCCAATACAGCATTTATACCTGTAAACTTTCATCCACACCATTGTCTCTTGCCACAAGCTGTGATGCAAGAGTCACATCATCACCTTCCATAGTATCCCATATGCCTTTTGGGATATGATTTTGTGGATTCTTTTTTGTAATGCACAATAAATAATTGAAGTACATCAGCCATGTGCCTCCTTAGTCCACAAGTGTCATAGATAGATTCAGAGCTATTACCACTATGGAGGCAGAGGTAGCAGTCTATCTGGATAAAAAAAAACAAATATGCGTGCAGTCAGAGCTTGATACAGTTGCATATAGTCAGAACATATTACTTCTACTTTTCTGTAGTGTATTGTTTAATGAGTTGCTTTGCTGGAAAATTCCACTCTTGCCCGAACAGTTTGTGTAACCAAAGAACATAACAAAAAAAAAAGGGCATTGTTGAATGAGTTGCTTTGCTGGGAAATTCCATTGTAAATAAAGCTGGAATGTTTCTTCAAGTATGTCCAACACTCAATTATAAATAAAATGAAAAAGCTATGCTAAAATATTTTTATATTATCTTTTGGTATGCTTGAATAATTTTATATAATCTTTTGGTTGTGTAGGCAGTTCAGTTCAAAAGCTGGATTTTTTTTTTCAAGTGTTTGTAACTTTTAATTATAAATAAAATGAAAAGGCTATGCTAAAATATTTTTTATATTTTCTTTTGATCGTGTAGATTGTTCATATTTTCTATCAGTTGATTACAGATTATTTCTTAAATTGCAAGTTCAACAGCTGGATTGTTTCCTAAAGTAGTCCAACTCTCAATTAATGAAAAGGCTATTATAGAATTGAGATTATATTATCTTTTGGTCTGCTAAACTAATTTTTATATTATCTTTTGGTTTCTACCAAATTATAATGGATTATCTTGGGGAATTTTATAAATAAAAAATTTTCCAAATACTTTAGAACCACATGATATTTAAATTTTGAGATAACCGTCAGATGATATTTAAATGGAGTGGGTCATTGGGATCTTGAATGCCCTTACCCATATGGAAATGAAGAATTACATGTAACATGCAAAATGTGCTCAATTGACGAAAAATAAAAAATTAGCCAACCGAGTTTGGTAGAAAATATGTATCCAAAAAACAAAATACAATAAAATTTCCTCATCCTATTTATAATACTAATCTCTATCTTCAAAGGAATAGATCTTTTATTATTATTAATATTTATTTAAAAAGACTTGCAAGAACTTAATTATAGTCCTCTAAAGTTTTCATCTAGCATGATGCTAACTTGAAATTTATAAAATCCTTTCTATCTAATTTTAAGTTAATTAAATTTTACTAACTTGGGAAGACGGTTGATCAGCTCTGGACTGACTACAAGGCCAAGTATAGTTGTATCATTTCCACATCTAATTCTAAGACCAATACCTTCTATCATCATGAATCCTACAATATATTGTTCACACATATATAATGCAGCTTAAGTAGTAATACATTCAAAAATATTCGAAATAATAACACGATCTTAAAAAAAAATTATCACGCGCAACGCGCGGGTCCACGACTAGTACTATATATAATAGCAGAAGCCTTTTAACCAGGTGCTGCCACGTTAGGAAAAATGCCCACTTTAAAAACTGACACGTATACCTTTTAAACTTAAACAACCGCACGGTGCGTTTGATGAGACACACTTTCACTCCGTTAAAACGCTGTTTGGAGCCTGTTGGTATAAAAGGAAACCAACCGCTTAAAAAAAAAAATTACTACACTGAGAAACGAGAAAGAGAGATCTGAGAGAAAAGAGAAAAGAGAAGAGAGAAAATAAAGAGGCAGAGATGGAGAGGCGGTGAAATCGACAGAGAGGCTATGAAGACACGGAGAAAGAAACAGAAAAAGAGAGAGGCGACGAAGACATGGTGAAAGTAACAGAGAAAGAGAGAGGCGATCCTGGGACACGAAGAAAGAAGAGATCGCCTCTCTGTTTCTCTCACTAAGATCGGAGTTCATTCGCCATTTTGATTTTACCAGAGAAAGAAGCAGAAGAATGAAGATGATACCGACTTCAGAGTCAAGAACGAAAAAAGTCCCCTCTGCCCACAAACAACGCCACTGATGGGTTCTATTCTTTTTCTGATTTTTTTAGGTAAGTTAGATCTGTTATATGCGTTTATTTTTTTCAATTTGGTTCTAGATTTGGATTAAAAAATTAGGGCTAAGGAAACTAGGTTTTAATATGTGACTATTCTTTTTTTAATTTTTTCGGTAATAGATTTTTTTTTTTCAATTCGTCTATTTTGGAATTAAATCATTTAATTTAAAAAATTAACCGGTTAAAAATCATTCAATTTTTTCGGTAATATGTGACTATATTATTTTTATTTTAGGTTTTATACCCTTTCTTCTTCTTTGCCGTTCACTCTGCCTCTCTCAATTCTCAAAACCCCTAAACCATAGCCATGGTCACTCTCTCACTCCTTTGGCAAAAAGTGCCAGCCTCCCACCACCGTCATATACCACCAAATCCGCTACCAGTGCAGGTATTTCAATTTTTGTTAACTTAGATTTAGGTATTTGGATTTGGTTTGATTTTCTTTAATTTAGGTATTTGGATAATTGGTTTTGATTAAGGTTGAACCCGTGCAAAATCGAAGATATCTGCTTCTTCTTCAACTCTCTCTCAGCCTCTCCATCTTTTCCCTAAAAAACACAAAACACGAATTGACCTCTGACCCCTGGGTTATTGGTGTTATATACCATAATTTTGTTGCACTTTATTTGTTTAGGTTGATTGAAATAAATAAAATTTACTGGGAATATGTTATTATGCTATAAATTGTTGTTAATTTTAGTAAATTTTATTTATTTACTGTCTTTCTTGGGCCTCTGTTTATTATGGATTTTTACTTTAGGACGAGTCAACTCGCCGGGTCAGCCGAGTTCTACCAGCGCCATGTCTTCCTTAGCTACAAGAACCCCCAGGTTTGGCCCTCCAAAATCGAGGCCTCTGAATTCGATCAGGTTCCCAGGTTGCTCTTTGCTGCTGTCAAGGCTAGGAAGGCTGATATGAACAAAGAGTTGTGTGTCTGTCACTGTGATTTTTGTGGTTTTTAGTTTCATTCTGGTGAAAGTTGGGTTTGGTATTTTGTTAATTGAAATTGGTTTTTTTACTTTTGTGATTTTGTAGACTTTTGTGTTAAGTGTTGATATGGGTTCATTGTAAATTTATAGTGAATTGAAATGGGTATGATTTTGGTGTCTTTTGTTCAAAGTGTTGATATGGGTTCATTGTAAATTTAGTGAATTGAAATGGTTTTTTTTGTGTGATTTTGGAGGCTTTTGTTCAAAGAATTGATATGGGTTCATTGCAAATTTAGTGAATGGGATTTAGGTGGCTTTTGTTCTAGGAGTTGGTGTTTTTATTGGCTTTACTTTTGTATGCAATTTTGTAATCAAATGGTTTGATAAAAGCTTATGTGTTCATAGTGGGTTTGTGTAATTGTGTCTGAAATTGTAATTTTAAGATGGATTTGCTTGATTTTGATTGCTTGAATTTATTTGTTAAAAAGAATTTTCCACAATGATACTTTTTGGGGTTAGTTTTATCACTTCTATTTAAACTAAGTGATATTTGAATTCTGGTAGAATTACAAGTTTTACCCTATTTGCAAGCAAAGCCCCAAAGCAACAAAAACATCTGTAAGGCACATCGAAAAGAAAGAGAGATAAGTCTGAGGGCTGCCAGCATAGTTAGGCCAGCAACCACCTTCAGGCAGCATCCCACCACCGTAATACCACGTACCACAATAGTAAAGGTATTTTCTTATAAACAAAATTTTGGCATTAACTTTGATTTAGGTTTGGTTGTTATGGACTGCTTAGTTTTGATAAAGGTTTATGTGTTATGACCTATTAGAGAAGAACTGGTTATGAGGGCATGTAAGAAATATAGAGATTGTGGCTCATGTTGATCCTAGAAAGACGTCTTTGGTTGATTCTATTTGTGTAGAGTATGGATATAATCAGTTTCTATTTTCTTCTTGGTGAACTTTTGCCTACCAGCTGAGGCATACATGAGTTGTCAGTCAGAAGTTAACAGAAGAATTTTCTTTTAAAGGTTGTCCATAACCATCAGTTTTTCCTCTACCATCTGTTCCCTTGCCAAACTTAGGCTGCCGGAACCACAATCACAAAGAGAAACAGTTTGAGAGAGACTCAAAGTTCTAAGGAAAAAAAATCAGTTCTAATTCTTATTTTTTAGATTTGTATATTCTTTTTTTTTTTTTTTTGTTAATGCTATTGTTTAAATATTGTGGTAAGTCCATCCAAACCTGATCTCCTCCTTTTCTTTTATCAATTTTTTTTTTCTTTTCAATTTCCGTAATTTTCATTTACTCCTCATTCTGTCACAAAAGGGGAGGAGAATTTAGAAAGTTCTCTGCAAACATTGCAAATGATTTATATTCAAGACTCACCAAATTTGAGGAACTGCAGATTTTTTGGTATCTCCTTTCCTGTCAATAAAAAATGGCCCAAGAAAAGATTACCCATTTTCCAATAATATAGAAACAAAGTGGTAGGTTTATCTCCCACTCTTCCTCTTCTCTTATTGATTACTCTTTTCCTCTATTTTTGAAATCCAAATTCCAAAGGGTCTGCTATTTCTTTCCCAGTATTTAAGAAGATGGGTGATCATGAAAGTGAGTAAATAATAGAAATTCAAGAATCAACAGTATTAAAATGGTTCGCAAAATATAAGATACTTCCAGCTAGAACTAATCAATGCAACAACCATAGGAATTTAAAAGGTTTTCTTTATTGGTCGTGTCATCACATGCTTAGTATTTTAAAATTTTTAATTCACTGGTAGCTTCTGACTTCGCATAGGATTCTTCTGCATTGTTAAGGATACTTGGACACAACCTGCATTTGGGGTCTAATCTTCTTATAGTGACCTAAGCCAGTCTTCAATTAGCCAAAACTTTTAAACAAACACATTCTTAATCTTAGTTGGTGGCTTCATAGTTTGTGGATCTTAAAGATTTGGCTGAGAGGTGGGTTAACTTTTATCTATCCTAAAGAGCTAAATTTTGGGTACAAGAATGCTATTTCCTAGCAGCAAAAGAAGAGGTCCAAGTCCTTCCTAACAACATGCTCTTTGGTGGTACTTAAGTGTAAGGTTTGTCAGAGTGGTCAAGAAATTTCTTAAAGTTATTTCCATAATCTCATTTTAATAGCAACAACTGGATAAATCTTATTTCTTGCTGCCAAAGTGGTTAACAATTGCACATGGCCCAAATGGGTGTTAATTTGAATGCTATGTGATTAGAGGTATAGAGTATGGATATATACACTTCACATGAAACTATAATTTGTGTATACACCAATTTTACTCTATCTTTCTCATATAATATATACTGATGATGTGCAAGATATCTCAGATTTAGTAGTAAGAAGAAAATTACTAATTTTGCGAAAATCTTATCGTCAAAGAGAAAAATGATGAAGTGTTTGGCTCAGCTGTTGTGGCTGTGATTTAATTCTTACCAATTATTATCTTACTGTTTAAACCTAATAGTATTTGTATTGATTTTTAAATTTCTTTGGATTGGTTGGTCAGAATATTTTGGTACCATTTGATTTTGTAATTATGATATTGGAATATGCTATCATGATTTATATGTCTGATTGATTTCCTACTTAAAAAGTATCTACCAGTGGGTTATAGAATGAGTTAATGGAGTTTCATGATTTCATCCATTACTATTTTGAAGAAGTTATTTACTGAATGTTGTGTACACAAGTGCAACAGCTCTTTACTCTCCCTTACCATTCATCTAATAGTGAATAGGCCATTCTAATTTTATTGTGTCTGTAAACTTTTGGAATTTTGAGTACATAAATTTATTTTATCAGTAAAGTAAGTACATTGATGCCTCTATGCTAAGATTGAGATTTCCTTAATCTATTGTTATATGGGTGAAGAGGGATGTTTGATTGTAAAATGGAAGAGTTTTTTTTTTTTTTTAATATGATTTGTAATGTAGTTTTTTGGCCTTTTAAAATCTGAAAATTATTGACTACTTAAAATGAGGAGTTCGTTTTTGTGATCATATGATTATTTCACTACTATTTTGTCTTCTGCATCCTATTGATCTTATTCTGAACTAAATTTTGAGGGATGTGTATGGTTGTGCTGCAGTGGCTATTCTTTGCTTAGGGATCTCCAGTACAACAAAGGACTTACCAATGCTTTGGTCACTCAGTTGACTCCTTGTTGCCAGTCTGTACTTGCTGTCATGTTAGCAAAAACAGGATTTTCAGCCGTTTTTACCTATTATTGGATTGGAACCAATGACTTGCTGCTGACTACTTCACCTTTGAGAAGCGATTCTTATGGCTTTACTAGTAAGAGTGATTCTGATTGTGATTAGAATACATCTAAGAAAATCCACTGTAATAATCATTTACGTGAATCTAGAAATTTGCAACAATATAAGTACAGTATGATAAAAGAGAAGCCAATTGATTTGCTCAGAAAGGTTTGTGGGAATGATAAATGTGCTAATTGAGGTGCACCTGAACCTGACTGCATCCTTGAACTTTGGTATTCTTATATGCATTGAATGCTCTGGTGTTCATTGTAATCTTGGTGTACTTACATTGAAGGAATTAAAATAATAGTGTTTTCGATGGATAGTCCAAACTCCATATTTTGAGCAAAAAATCCAAGTTGAAGGGACATAAACGGGGTATTAATTCTTTTAGCAACCAAACATTGCAACCTTTTTCTTTTTTTATATTTATATTTTTAAATTATTGAAGGAATATCTTTTACAGTTTTGCTAACTCCTACAATATGTCAAATGGGCAAATAATGCTGTTAACATATAAAAAAGTTTTAAAAAATATTAAACCCACAATAATAAATTAGTTTTAAATTCTGATTTTCGATTTGACATTTTAAGTGTTATTTTAAAATCTTCAATTTAAAATTTTATAATTTAAAATACATTAGTTACATACTTATTTAATTAAATTTATTTAACTAATACTTATAATATAAAATATTCACTTCAAATATTTATCTTAAATTATTTAAATATATTTACTTTCTCAGATACTAATTATTTATAATATGTAGCCATTTATCTGTGAATTCTTACAAAATGATCATTATTTTTTTTTTTCTTAAAAATAGATGTTTTATTTTTGGGAAAACCAAAATTAACCCTTGGATTTTTTTTCTGAGAAGAAGTTTGGATGATAAATCTCAATTGCCAAAAACACATAAATCTCAGAATTAAAGCTAGGGATGATTAACATATTTTCTAAATTAGTGTTTGGATGGTTAACACATTTTCCAGGTTCCATTATTTCAGAGGATTTTATATTGATGTGCCCATTTTGACCTTAGGGATCATAAAATAATTAGTCAAAGAAGCAAAAGAATTGAGTGTAGACAGTATAGAAAAAGAGTGCTTCCAGTTTTCTTTTCTTCTATTTATTTGCATGTCTCTTTCTTGGGGGAAAAATTGTGAGGAAATTCTGGGAATTGCACATTCAATTCAATGACACTACATTAGTTATTTAGACATTCAAAGATAGAAAAATGCTAAAGCTACTACCAATTTTCCACAAAAGCTTACAATTGACACGGCAATGAATGTGTTTGGCGTTACATTAATAACATAATAAATTCCTAAATTGCTTAGTTGTTTGTTCAAAAGTTGGCACATCAATTTGTAAGGACTATATAATAAAATTTGCAACAATTGTAAGATCACTCTTAAGGGATACATTATTAGTGGGTAGCAGGAGTGAACCCACATTCCTTAGTTCAAATCTTCCCTTTGCCCTTAGCCTGGTACCAAACATATCAAAATATATAAATATATATATATATATATATCTAATCCAATATTAATAGCTTTTTCTTCTGTAAAATCTTCAAATGTTAGTGAGCCATGGTCTTTCCTCTCTTAGGGCATTCATTTATAAGTAAGCATTTATAATCACAAGTAGATCGTTTGCTTCCCACCAAGAGATTTTTCTAAAATAAGTCAAAATGCTATCACATGTTGGTGTAAATTAATTTTTTTGTAGTCTAACTCTTTTATATCTTTTTGTAGGGGACTTCATATGAAGTTGTTGATTGCTCCCATGGTAAGCAACTCTGGGAATTGTGTAAAGAGAAGTATGAACCACTATGGCTTAAAGGGGGAAACCACTGTGATTTGGAGCTTAGATTGAACACAAGATTCTTTCTTCAATATCTGTGCTTAATTTTGGTAGAATCTTACTTTAGCCACTTATAGTAAAGAATTAAGAAATCATTTTTGTAACTAAACATGCATTTGAATAGAAACTAAAAGTGTTTATGTATAACTTCTTAGCAAAATCTCAAAATTAGCATGTATGTTGTGTGTAGTTTTTTGGTTGATATGTATGTCATGTTTTAAAAAAATGCATATACGTTTAGACTTCAATAGGATTTTTTTTTTTTTCTTTTTTAGTTAGTATGGTTTAGTAGGAGTTGTGAAATTGAATTAACCATCTATTGCATGGATATGGTATGGAGAATATGTCTTAAATTAATGAGGTTGAGAAAATTTGTGTCCTAAAGTAGCTTAAACAAAATATAGTTTCTAAACAAAATTTCTCTTTGTACCACATATATTTATCTTACCTCTTGAATTGATTCTATTATTCGCTATACCATTTGTATATGTCTCTTGATTTTTTATGATATAATTTTTATGTTAAGTTGATCATATAGCTATTTTTGAAATGTAATGATATAATGTTTTTGCAATTTAAGTCTAATTTTGTAATTAAAGTTTAACATTGGTTTATTGTTTATATTTTCTCTTTTTTTTTTAATAATTAAACATGGAATATTTTATTTAAATTAAAATCAATAAAATTATATTTAAAAAATTGTACTTTTTTTTTGTTACATTTAAAATTTTTCCAAGCTTTTTCCTTACCTTTATCTTTTCATCTTCCCACTACCTTTTACCTTAATATCACTATTCATCTCCTCACATCTTCCATATCATTAAATTATTTATATTTTTCTCTCCTTTATATTAAAAAAAATTAAAATTTAAAAAATTTACTTAAATTCAATAAATAAAAGTATCCTCATAAAGTGGAGTAATACTAGGGACACACTCATTCTCAAACCCAATACATCAAAGAAATAATATAATACAAAACAAATGCCGATTTGGAAACACTAAATTAAAAAATAATAATAATAATAATAATGAGGATATCATACCAAATATAATATAAAGAAACTAATAGTTATGGATATACTAACTTTTTTTTAGAAGGGGATATACTAACTTAAGGGTAGCAAAATTAAATGAAAAAAAAAAAAAACTACAATGCATATTTAATGCAATAAAATCATCATCAAATTTTGGAAAACAGTAGGTTGCCTATGGAGAGAGAGAGAGAGATGGTAAAGAAAAAAAAATCAAATGTCAATTAGTAACTATTAAATGGAAAACAAAGAGGTTGTAAGGAGAAGTAAAAATAAAAAATAAATATGACCAATGTAGAAAACATTAAAAACTTTACAGTACAATAAAATCAACTGTTACATTCACTTAAAAAATTGAATCAATAATCAATAATTATACACAATCATAGCAATATATATATATATATATTGATAAGTCATGGTAATATATTTAAACTTAAAACTAATCAAACTCTAATTCATAACTAATCAAACTCTAATAATAGAAATTACATAAGAAATAAAGTTAGAAAATTTTAAAATCCCTTTTTTGACATTTAATTTAACTTTATGTATGTATGTATGTATGTATGTTTGTACGTGTATGTGTGTGTGTGTGTATATATGTGTGTGTGTAATCTTTATACACAATTACATTTAAAAATCTAATAAACAATGCTGCATCTCATTTAACACCTCTATTATGAAAATCATTAGCCAGTAAATATATGATAATAGTAAAAAATGTTATAAATGAAATTATGAAAAAAAGTGATAAAACTAATTAGTTACTATCATTATGAAGTAGTAGTTTATGATTTTACACATCTAAATAAGTGGAATATATAGAGTTTACTTAAAGTATATGTAAAGATTCACATTAAAAAAAAAGATATGTAAAGGTTAAAAAAAATGTATATTCTATAAATAAATAAAAAGGTACATGTAAGGTTTTTATTAACTTAAAAAAAATGAAAAATCAATTATTAACAACAACAACAATTGTGAGGACAAAAGGTCTAAGGCATGTTTTTGGGCCTTGAGCTTAACCTGAGGATATTTACCTATCCGAGGGCAAATTGATGGTAATAAAGATGTCAAACTTAAAGGCCACGAGCTGACTATTGCAAAATAGGTTAGTGGAAGTAGTCTGAGGAAGAGTATCTCTTCAGCCAAAAGAAATGAAGAACAGAT
This sequence comes from Castanopsis chinensis, assembly GCA_032878915.1. NCBI lineage: Eukaryota > Viridiplantae > Streptophyta > Magnoliopsida > Fagales > Fagaceae > Castanopsis > Castanopsis chinensis. The sequence continues at coordinate 3,663,417 of JAVQMG010000084.1, forward strand.
GGTACGCTATGCCGACTAGGATGATATTTTTGTAGGTTTGGTGAGTGAGATATGTTTTCCAAAGGCACAGAGAGGAACAATGAATAGGAAATATCATAGAGAAAACTGCTACCACCACATTGAATGCTCTGTACCAAAGTCTCTGGCCGCATTAATGGGGAAGTGATATCTGAATAGTGGTGATCAGCCTTACAACTTTATTTAAAGACTTCAGGAAAGTGCTGATGGCAAGGATCCAGGTAAGCTGCCTAAAGCTACATGTGGAGAGCGAGAATGAAAAGGGGGAGGATGTATAAGAAGAAGGGAGGTCCTAAAGAGCTAGAGGCAGATCGAAAAAAAGAGAGAAGACAGTACTGTAGACCTAAAGATCAACAGTTGTAATCTGTACTTAAGAATAGTGAAATATAAGACCCAGTATTCTCGACTTGAGTCCGAGAACAAATCCTGTTATATATACTACTCCATTTGTATGATGTTGTAAACGAGCCCATCATCGTTGTTATTCAGAATCACTAGAACTTAGGTTTCAAGCTCACTCTCTACAAATTCATTGTATTGGGCTTTTTAGGCCTATCCCAATCACAATCTTAGGTTTGGGTGCAAATTGTAACCTTACAACAATAATAATAATAATATAGGAGTAATTACATTCCTATTCCTTGGGGTTTGAAAAAATGGCACTCTACCCCAAACTTGAAAGGAAAATATATTTTCACCGTTTACATTTGTTTGACCAAACTTTGTTAAATTAATATTAAAATATTGTGTACTAACCTGCCTGTGCTTAAGGTAGGTTCCAAAATTATCCTTAATTTTAAAATTAAATTCTCTTAATTTTAAATTTTAAATTAAAGTGTATTTCAAAATATTAAGTAATATCTTTTGCTTTTTTCCCCCCCTTTTCTTTTCCCAATGAGTTATGGAGAGATTTGTCATTTCAAATGTTTTGATATTTTATAAATTTGTATTTTAATTCTAAAGTTATGAGTAATGTCTTTACTATCCATGGTTAAATATTTATAAAGAGATTCTTAAATAAATTTAAAATATTTTGTTATTAATATAAACAAAATGGGAGAGTGTTATTACTTATTACCCCAAATCTATATATTACTAAAAGCTGAAACGTAGAGTTTAATGTTGCTACGCTCATGTTGAGCCACGTTAGCGTCCATGTCATTATCTTTTTTCTTTCTATTTTCTTATAAGTATTATTAATATTTTTTTATTTCATATTTACACTTCTCCAACCTTTTTCCCTCTCTTACCTTTTCATTTCCCCACTACTTTTTCAACCTTTCTTCTTCCCTCACCTTCTCATCTCCCCACTACCCTCTACATTAATATCATTCTTTATCTTTCCCTTCGTCTTCCTCTATTTTTGTCTCTTCTTATTCACACCCTCTTACTATAAATTTGTCACTATCTCTTTCATTTTATGTATAGTTTTCCCTTACCAAAAAAAAAAGGTTTTCTCTCTATCTCTCTCTCTCTGACACACAATTTTTTGGTGGATTTTTATTTTTTATTTTTCTTGCATCTTTGCTTTAGGTTGATAATTTTTTATATTCTTTAATGTACTTTAGGTTAATGCAATTTAGTTTTGTTTTTTTTTTTTTAATTTTTGTGTTTTTTTTTTCTCTCTTTGATTGTTGAATGTTATCATATTGTGTTATAAATGATTAAATATAGCATATAAAAATATAATATATTTTACTACATAGCATAATTTGGATAATTTAATTTGGTAGTTATTGTAATTTGATAGCATGATTTGACAATTTTACTTTAATTATTGTTGTTGTTATTATTATTATTATTATTTTAATTCTTAGATTTTACTAATAATTGTTTATTTGATAATCTGTTTTGGGTGACGAAATTACAATTTCTATAAAGAAAATAACCTCAGTAGATTATAAACAACAAATTGTTTTCCTAATTGGTCCAATTAATCATAGTTAAGTTTTATTAATTTTTTTAGTTACTTTTTTTCAGTGTTTTGGATTGTAGGCATAAAAAATAAGTTTGAGAAAGTTTGTTTAAAACTAAAAGAATAATTTTCAAATTTTATATTCTTTTTAATGATTCACAAAATGTTATAAATAACTTTTATTAAAAAATAAATATTTTCATTAACTTGCCTTTTGAATTTTTGAGAAAAATTGTATTTTTTTTTTCATTTTAGTACAACAAAAATTACTAAATTTATGATTTATGATTGTTCCTATATTTCATTTATGATTATTCTTATAATAAATGAAAATATAATTACAAAATACATTACTCTTTATTAAATTAGTTTAAATTGTTTAAAAAAATTTAATAAAACCACCATAAAAATAATTATCATGCACAATGCGTAGGTTTGCGACCAGTATATTTAATAAAACCACCCTAAAAAAAAATTATCTCTTACAATGCGCGGGTCTGCGACTAGTATAAGTAATTTTCAACTTAGGATACATTCCTTCAAGTTCAAACTTTATAGATTCTGCATGTGTCCAAAATTTCATCTAATCTTTTATATGCTCATCATTTATGCAAAATAATATTTGAAGGTATTGCTTTTATGCTCAACACTTCTCTAGTCACTGTTTGGTCTATATGGTATAATCGTAACCAAGTAGTTCATGAGGTTGTGAAGCTTCCATCAGCGCAAATCTGGGGATACGCTCAGAGATTGATGAGTGATTTCATGGGGGCCATCTCAGCAACTCTTCCTTCGCAACAGTCTACTGAGGTGGGATGGGCTGCTCCTCCTCCAAATACAATCAAGATTAATGTAGATGGTGCAACATCAGTGAATGGAAAGCCTTCTAGTGTTGGAATCGTAATTAGAGACTACCAGGGTTGTGTGGTTGCAGCACGGGGGAAACTTCTTCCTTCTACCTACTCAGCAGAAGTAATTGAAGCTTTTGCCATTGAAGAAGGGATTTTGTTGGCTTGTGAATTGAAGTTGTCAAATAGAATTTTGGAATCTGACTCTACTACTGTTGTTCAAGCCTTAATTTCAAAATCAGTTGGTGGAGACATTGGTCCCATTATACAAGGCTTTCTTGCCATTTTAGAGTCTTTCAGTAGCTGGAATGCAAGACATCTGAGCAGAGACTACAATAGAGCTGCGCATGACTTAGCCAAGGTAACCAGGTCTGCAGAAACCTCTCAAACCTGGTTCGGGATGGACCCTCCTTTTCTGCAGCAAACTCTTCTACTTGATAGGTCTAAATGTTAAGAGCCATGTTGGTTTTTTCTTGTTTATTTGGCTTTCCCTCTAATTGTAATTTTCATTCAGTTTTTCTTTAGTGGAATATATCAAAGTTTCCTTTCAAAAAAAAAAACACTTCTCTAGTCATGACAGTTCTACAAGGAAGGTACTTTATCGAGGCAAGAATGAACAAGGATTTGTATGTCATTCACTGCTTTGCCTTGCCAAGTATAGCTTCCTCAGTTTTCTATTTCATCTATTAACTTGGTTGCAGAAGTTAAACTAATCTTGTGGCAAGATCGATTATGTCAAGTTAATGTTGCAAACCATGACAAATTGTAAGTCTTGTTGTAATATAGTAGTTTGGATCTTGCTAAATCTAGCTAGATTTAATCTAAGAAGGCCTGCTTGAAAATAACCTGTACAGGAAAATATGTCGATGATAGTGGCTCCAACTTGTTCTAGAGTCTAGTAGCCACTATTTATTGTCTGGACCTTGTCAATTGGAGCTTCCAAAATTTGGTAGTGGGATTCTGCAGGTGAGGCAAATTTCTGCCTATGGCATATTACTCGGTTTGTCAATGCTTACAGTGGTTCAATACTCAATAGAAAAGACACATTTTTGCCGTACAAAAGGAAAACCATCTAGCACCCCCACCCCCCTTTTTTTTATATTCAAATTTCATATAAAGGATTACTTGACACAGAAAGTTGTCACTTTGTTGAAAATCTTAGGACATGTGGATAATTATTATTCATATTAGAGTACCCAATTCCTGGATATTACTTGACTTGCCAAGCTGATAGTATTGACAATTAAACATGCCTAAAGACTTAAACAACCAGAATGGTAATTATATAAGAGGATTTACATTGAACTTCTAAATGATGATGAACCTGGGGGAACTGAGACCTCAATTGATCCTTCCATCATTTGTACCACTTTCTTCATTGTTGGCCTTAGTGATGGATCCTCCTGAATGCACCATATTGCAATCATCACATATTTCTCCATTCTCTTCATGTCATCTATCGCCTCCTCATCATTCTCCACTAACAGATCCAGTTTCTTGTAATTATAGCAATCATATGCCCAATTAGCTAGTATCATTTGATCCTCATCCTTTGCCTCTGCTTCAAAACTCTTCCTGCAACAAATGAGCTCTAGCAACAAAATGCCAAAGCTGTAGACATCCACCTTGATTGTAACAGGCATGTTTTTGAACCATTCAGGTGCAACATACCCTTTAGTTCCCCTGATTCCAGTAGTAGTACGAGTCTGATCTGCTTTCAAAAGCTTAGCTAATCCAAAGTCAGAAATTCTAGCTGAAAAAGAGTCATCCAAGAGGATGTTTTGTGGCTTGATATCACAATGTATGATTTGGGTGCTGCATTCTTCATGCAAGTAAAAGAGCCCTCTTGCCGTTTCTAATGCAATTTGAATTCTTCGGTACCAATATGGCCGCGAACCCACAAATAGAAAGCTTGCTAGAGAACCATTACTCATGAATTCATATACAAGAAGCCGATGCTCCCCCTCATTGCAGAATCCTAGAAGTTGGACCAAATTTCTGTGGTTTGTTCTTCCAATAGCACTCACTTCAGCATTGAACTCCATATCGCCTTCTCTCTCCATATTATTCAACCTTTTAACCGCAACTAGTTTTCTGTCCTCATATTCTAGAACCCCTTTATAAACTTTTGCAAAGGCACCCCTCCCTAGCTCTTCCCTGAACCCATTTGTGGCTTCTATTAGTTCCTCATAAGTGTAACTTCTCAAATTCATGACTGGTGTGACCGGGTATGGATTACGGGCCTTTAGTTTCCAATATTTGAAACGAAAAGCTAGCAGAAAGGCAGTCAACAAGAAGAGTAAGTTCAGAAACGTCGAGCCGCTAAGGAGCACCGATAGAATAAGTCTCACAGTTGAATGATTTTTCTTCATCAAATCTGCACCTGATGGGTTAAAAGTAGAATTATCTTTCCTTATTTTGATTAGAACTTTGGTTCCATTGTCGTTGGGGTCCATCTTCCCATTTGAGAGAGGATTTTTCTTTTTCCAACACTGCCCACCTCCAAACACAGCCACTGCACAAAAACAATCACCCAAGCAAGCTTTCCTGCACCAATCCTCAGTTACGTTTACATAGCGTCCATAATCAGTAAAGGGCCAATTTACACTCACCATTTCACGTAAATCAAATTGATCTGTTTTTGAAGATGCTTCATCACAACTTTGTGGAAGAAAGTTCTGTCTGCAACCTTTCATAGCATCATTTGGATCAATGAGGATGTATCCTGTTGGGCATTTGCAATTTGGTCTTCCATACTCTCCTAGCTCGCAGTAGCTGTTGAACCCACAAGCTCCACTGCCTATTTGTTCTGTAATTTCGCATATATTTGGAGGTATAACAACAGACAAAATGGACCAGGCATTTGAAGTATTAGTGCTGCTGTTTTGGTAAACATAATGTATAAGAACTCCATCATATTCCATGACTACTCTTTGATAGAAGTCCTGTTTAGAAACAGAATTTGATGATACGGTCTTAAGTATGCTTCCGTTTGTAGCTGTGAGGTATATAGAGCCAGACTCATTGAAGACCACCTGAAAGCCACTGCCTACAGTTTCACTTACCCAATAAGCAGTGTTAGACCAATAATCTATAGGGTATGCTAAAGTTTGAAGCACAAGATTTCCATCCGTATTTAGTGCAAACTGGAACCTTCCATTAGAGTAATTACTTTCTGAGTAATGAGCTACAAGCTTTCTCCCCCGGATCATTGTTTGTGTAGGTAACATCGTGTCTGTTGGATGATCAAAACTCTGCCACAAATGGCCACCATCCTGGCTTGCCAGCACAAAGTTTCCGGTGTCAAGCATGGCTGCATGGACAACTCCTAAATTGCCTGACCCAGAATTCCATATCTCTGTGCCTGTTGGGTCACTGAGTACCAATTGGCCATCTTTGGTAAGTTCAACTTTGGATTTTGTTGGCACTAGATTATCTCCATTGGCTGACCAGACAATGGTTTTTTTAGGTATTTTGTTGAACCATATGGCTAGTAGAGAGCCTCCATTTCCAATTTGTTGGAAACCAAAAGCAAAGTCACCCAAAGGCGATGCCCAGTAAGAGCCGTTTTCCTGTGCAATAAGGGATGAGCCTGGAGATTGGTTGCTGGAACTTTGAGCAAAGGTGGAATATGGCAGCAACAGAACAAGAAGCAAGAAGGAGAGAAGATATGATAGCTGTAAAGCCATAGTATTAGGAGTTTATAATTGATACAGTTTGTAGTATAAACGATAAAAACTGTATCTATGACAAACCTACTGGTAGAGGAAGATTTGCATTGGGAACATAATGTTTTAAGTATTGGGCAGTGGAACACTCTGTAGCATAAATGATAAACTGTGAGGTGAATGATAAACTTGTATAATGACGAATCTACTTGAGTGCTTTATTATATGTTTTCTTTGTCCTCTCTTAAAAATTTCCACGGTTTTGAATTTGACCCATTCTCTCATAGTGACTTCACTACGGTCCACTTATGATTTTTTTTTTTTTTTTTTTTTGTAAATAAATTAAAAATTCCACACTAAACACGCGTTTTATCGTTGACGATGCTTATCCAAATGGGCTCCAACATGTTGGATAATTCTACCGAATGAATTGCCAAGACGGTTCCTAAAAGGTGAAAGCCACTCGCCATTTCTCAAACCCACCCGCGTGAAAGCCACTCACCATGTCAAGGAGAGAAGATATTTGTAAAGCCATAGTATTAGGAGTTTATAATTGATTGTAGTATAAATGATAAACTGTATTATGGCAAATTTACCGGTAGAGGAAGATTTGCATTTGGAATATTTTGTTATAAGTATGGGCAGTGGAACACTTTGTAGCATAAATGATAAACTATGAGGTGAATGATGATTTTGTATAATGACAAATCTACATGAGTCATATATTATATTTTCTTTGCAGTCTGTGACGAGACTCTTTCTCTATTCTACCGCTGGAAACAAAGGCATCAGGCTTTGCTTCATTGACTTTGATTTGATTCGATGCTCTTAACATGTGGTTTACATTTACTGCATTAATTTGCACTCTATTAAAATTCCCACTTTTTTAAATTTGACCCGTTCTCTCGTATTTTTTAGAAATTTAGAATTGACTTCACTACTGTTTATCAACGCCGGCATGTTTGTGTTTGGCACAAAAGTTTCCATACCGTCAATTCCTTTGTCACCAAGAATTCTCTCCATTTGAAGTGGATTCGTTCCATGATTCAAATTTAATATTACAAATCTAAAAACGTATTGGACTATCACCTCATTTAAAATTTTAAATAATGTAATATAGTAATAGTCTATTTTCCGTTAAATCCAAAAAAAAAAAAAAAAAATATATATATATATATATATAGAGAGAGAGAGATGGGTTCAAGTTACACCTGGTGTAACTCTTTAGAGTTACACCTTTTCTAAACTATTAGATTTAAGTATATCCAACGGTCAAAAAAGATACTCATTAATGCTAATATTCTGATTAAGATCTCATTAATTATCCTTTATTTATTGCATTCCATACCTATCTCTAAACCTAAAAAAAACACAAATTGAAGCATGCTATCATAATATTGTTTTACCGATTTATCAAAAAAATAATATTGTTTTACCGAATTCCTTAAAAACTTCCCAAATTGAAGACTACTCCTTATAATTTTTTTTTTTTTTTTTGGGGAGAAAAGTCAACACTCAATAGTAATTTCAATCACCAATTGAATTTTTTTTCTTTAAAATATAAAAATGGTGAATTTTGGAAAATACTCGTATATCATATTATCATTGTGAATTTTTCTTTTATGTATATAATATTATCATCTTCCTCTAAGAGTAATGAAAGCTACTGAACTTGTATCCTTGAAGACCCACAATATCAAACCTCCCACAAGCTGCCAATAACCAAGCCCTCACTCAACAATGAAATCCAGAGTAAAAGAAACTGATATCAATAGAAAATGGCAAAAAATAGAGAGAAATACGTGTTCAAAACTGACCTGTACTACGTCTACTTCTTAATTGTTATAACAAGTTGCCTAATTAGATAGAAGCATCTTGGTGAATATGGCACTAAAAAGGATATGACGATTGACAAATAACAAATATTATTTCCATTTTATAATAGTGACATCTCAACTCTCCTCCATTGAAATTTTTCCTTCATTCAATTATATCTGAAATCACAAGGGTTATAAGATGTAAAAAATTCTATAGGATGCGAAATATAATCAAAGCATTGAAATTAACTGTTATTCAAAATTTAAACTTCTGAATTGTTAAGTAATGTGCAGGAAAGACGAAAGACAAACGAAGGATTAAAGATAATTCTGAATCTGTATATGGAATTTGCTATTACATTGTCTAATGCTTTTAAATAGGACGTGTTATCAATCTTAATTTCTCTTCCTTCTTATTCTATTTCTTTCTTCTGATTCTATTTCTTTCTTCTTAATTCATTATACAATCCTTTAAGGTTCGACTGCAACAGTTCCACCATGAATCTAAGATTGTGTTTACATGGAACTCTGCAAAGCCCAAATAGTCCCCTGCTGAAGTATCCATTTTTCTTCTTTCCTTAAACACTATGTCACATTTTCACCAAACACACTTCACAGAAGAAAAGGTTATTTAATGAATAATTCCCATTGAAATGTGGTTGTTCAATGCAGGTATAATACGAGTATTTTCCAAAATTCACCGTGTTCTGTATTTTAAAAAAAAAAAAAACAAACAAATTCACTTGGTGATTGAAATTACTGCTGAGTGCTGACTTCTCTCCAAAAAAAAAAAATTATAAGGAGTAGTCATCAATTTGGGAAGTTTTTAACGAATTCGGTAAAACAAACTATATCAAGTAGCTTAATCAATTAAAAATTAAAACTGTTTTTTTTTTTATGACAGCACTAACTGAATAGTAGCTTCAATTGTGTTTTTTTAAGTTTAGATAAAGGTATAGAATGCAATAAATAAGGGATAATTAATGAGATCCTAATCAGAATATTAGCATTAATAAGTGTCTTTTTTGACCGTTGGATCTACCTAAATCTAATGGTTTAGAAAATATGTAACTCTAAAGAGTTACACTAGGTGTAACTTGAACCCATCTCATATATATATATATATATATATATATATAGATGAAGCGAAAGAGGAAGAATGACATTAATATAGAGGGTAGTGGTGAGATGAAAAGGTATGAGAGGGAGAAAGGTTGGAGAAGTAAAAATATTAAAAAAATAAATGTTAAAAAACAATTATAAAAAAATTGGAAAGAAAAAAGATAACGACGTGAACACTGATGTGGCTCAACTGGAGCGTAGCAACAATAAATGCTTCGCTTTAACTTTTAAATATATATATGCTATATTTATTTCTTTATAACACAATAGGATAACATTTAACAATTAAAGAGAACCAAAAAAAAAAAAAAAAAATTTAAAAAACTAAACTAAATTGCATAATCCAAAGTAGAGTTTTAAAGAATATAAAAAATTATCAAACTAAAGTAGAGATATAAGGAAAACAAAAAAATCCACCAAAAAATTGAGAGAGAGAGAGAGAGAGAGAGAGAGAGAGATTTTTTTTTTTTTTTTTTTTTTTTTTTGTGAAGGAAAACCATGTATAAAATGGAAGAGATAGTTACTAATTTATAGTAAGAAAGTGAGAATAAGAAGAAACAAAAATAAAGGAAGATGAAGGGAAAGTGGAAGAATGATATTAATGTAGAGGGTAGTGGAGAGATAAAAAGATAAGGGAGGGAGAAAGGTTGAAGAAGTAGTGGAGAGATGAAAAGGTAAGGGGGGGAGAAAGGTTGGGGAAGTGTAAATATTAAAATAATTGTTAAAAACAATTAAATGAAGATTGGAAAGAAAAAAGATAATAACGTGGACGCTGATGTGGCTCAACTGAAGCGTAACAACAATAAATGCTATGCTTTAGCTTTTATATATATAGACTAGTGTGTAGCCCCATGCATATGCATGGATACAATTAACAATAATTACAATTATATGGTTCAAATTATATTTTTTTAGAAGATGTTCAAATTATGCATGGTATTAGCTAACACTTTTTTTTAAACCATATATTTCTAACATCTGCAATGGTTTCTCATTATATATATGTGTGTGTGTTTGTGTGTGTGTGTGTTTAGAAAATGTTCAAATTATACATGGTATTAGCTAACACTTTTTTTAAACCATACATTTCTAACATATGTAATGGTTTCTCATTATATATGTGTGTGTGTGTGTGTGTGTGTGTGTGTGAGAGAGAGAGAGAGAGATTTAAAATTTAATTGGTTTTAGACTTTTCGATTTTTGCACCCAATAAATCCCTTGTCACAAAAATAAAAAACTTAGATGAACAGTGGCAAAAAATTGTATTCCAATTGAAATCCAATTTAAAATTTAATTGAATTTGAACTCTTTGATTTTTACACTCAATAATTCACTATTAGCACAAAATTAAAAATTAAATGGGACATGTGGCGCAAAATTGAAAATCTAATTGGATATTCTTTAAATTTTATATATATATATATATATATAGACTAGTGTGTGTCTCCATGCATATGCACGAATACAATTAAAAACAATCATACTTATATGGTTCAAATTATACATGGTATTAACTTACATTTTTTAAATCATAAATTTATAAAATATGTAATAGTTTATTTATATATATATATATATGATTTAGAATTTAATTGGTTTTAAACTCTTTGATTTTTGCACTCAACAATTTACTTGCCACAAAAATAAAAACTTAGATGGACACATGGCAGAAAATTGGACTCCAATTGAAATCCTATTTAGAATCTAATTGGATTTGGAATTTTCAATTTTTACACTCAATAATTCACTTGGCACAAAATTAAAAATTATAAGGGACACGTGGTGTAAAATTGAGAATCTAATTAAAATCTAATTGGATTTTCTCCGAGCTTTGACTATATATATATATAGATGAAGCCTTGTAGGGTCCACCTAATAAAAAATTGGTATAAATTGATAATTGGACTGAAAATATTACTAAAGTGACAAGCAAAACTCAAAAAGTTAGCTCTATTGTCTCTATACCCTATAAAATTGGTAAAAAAACCTAACATAAAACAAAATGATTTGATATAAAACTATTTCTTAATCGGGAAGTTACGGCTAGTTTACACTACCCAACTAAGAAATCAAAATTCCATCTACTAACAGAAGGTTCTATTTAGCAAAGTGATAGCCTGATAGGACCATTCTACACGCTACATAATAATGTATTCTTGACATTATTGTTATTAAATCCAGACCGGACGTTGACCTTGTCTATGAGTTAGGCCATTGGGTCAACCAGTAGGTCAATGGTCAACCATAAGGCCAAATAAAAAGATTTTTAAAATTAAATATATATAAAAGTAAGTTTGAGAAAACATAACATGAATATGTAAATTAAACAAAAAATGCATATGCCTAAATTAAAATCAGCATTACAATTCAAAATCAGGGTTTCACAAACAATAGCATTAGAAATTCTATAAAATTCACAAGCAAAATAAATGAATGTCATAAGATTGCAACAAAGTTTTTGCTAAATAAAATCCTGTTACATGTCTTAAAATTTTTTATATTAAAAAAAAATATAAATCTCAAATTATACAAACAAAAGAAAGGAAAGGGGTTAAAAGCTTAAACTTAAAGCAATAAACAAATAAAGCACAAAAAAATGTAAACGAAAGAAGAGAAAAGATGGTTTAAGTAATAGAGTATATAAGATATATTGATCTATTCATACCTATGTGTTAACTGACTACGTGAAATTGAAAAGTGCATTTTTTTTTTTTAAATTTCTTTAGGTTTCTCATATTTAAATTACCATATTATCACGCATTAAATAGTAAAAAATTCAATGGAATGGACTTATTAATGTAATTTTGCACAATTTGCAAACCCAGGTGGGTTATTAAAACCTAGTCAGATCACATGGTTTGCTTAAAACCTGCTGGGTTTTACCAGTTTTGACCAGGTCTTGTGCACATCCGATCCAATTGATGACCTGAACCGGTCTATGTGCTAGGTCATCGGGTCACCAGTCCGACCGATCAGGCTGGTTGAATAACACCGCTTGACATCATTATTAATTTGCTCCTGTAATGCTTCCTCTAAAAAAAATCTTCCCATTGAATAGTCGATGTCTTTGATTGCTTCTTTTTCAAATTTAAAAATAGTTCAAACAAATATTTTTACTAATAAAATGTCACATTGGAGACATAGATTAATTCTTTGTACTTTTTATAAGGCTAAATTGCAAATTACACCCTTAAAGCTTGGTGTGTTTGGATTTTACACTTCAAAGTTTTAGAATTTGGATTTTAACCCTTAAATTTTGGAGTGTTTGGATTTTATATCCTCGCGTTGCGTTTCAAAATTTGGATTTTATCCCCTAAAGTCTGGGGTGTTTGAATTTTACTCCTTAAAGTTTGGGGAGTTTTTGAATTTTATACCTTAAAATTTCATAATATGGGGTTGTAAAAGCCAAACACCCCTAAATTTTAGGGGATAAAATTCAAATTCTAAAAATTCAAGGTGTAAAATTCAAATATCCCCAAACTTTAGGGGTATAGTTTGCAATTTAACATTTTTATGATCATCATCTTTTTGTCTCACATGTATAGGAAAAATAATGGCATGTCCTTTGAAGCATTGTTATGGATTCTGTTTCGTTCCGATTGGAAAATCTCGTACCTGCATGCAAACCGGAACGATAACCCCCCTATTCCACCTCGGATGAAATTTTTGCCCATTCCGAGCATTTCGGTTAATACTGGCTAAAATTAAAGATTTGGCCGGAATGCAGAAGTGAAAAAAAAGAAGAAGAAAAAGATGATGCACATGCCATGTTATAGGGGAAACAAAAAGTAAAAAGATGAGAATAAGAGCGCTTTGGTATATGTATATATGAACAGAGGAGGTGAAAATATATTGAAAGACAAGATGATGCAGTGGTGTTTTGAGAGAGAAAAAATATGAAGAAGATGAGAAAACTTGAGAGAACACAGACAGTAAGATGAGAAAGAAAGAAATAATGAAGGGTTTAGGTGAGGATGAGAAGACAAGGGAATAAATTTGATTTCGTGACTGGCTTTCACATGGTTGGGTTCGGGAAATGGGAAAGGAGTTATTAGGAACCTTCTTGGAAATTCTTTGGGTAGAATTACCCAACATGTTAGAGCCCATTTGGATAAGCGTTTTCAAGGACAAAACGCGTGATTGAACCTCAGTTTGGATTTTTTAATTTTATTTACAAAAAAATCATAAGTAATTTTTTTTTTTACAATAAATAATAACATGCTCATTTTATTTAAGTTTTTTTTTAATAAAAAATATATTAAACTTGTTGTTTTCTATAATAGTCATATACACACACACACACACACACACACACACACACACACATGCGGTAATCTATAAACACCCCCAAACGGTACGCCAGAATAAATCGATTCCGAAATATTCCGTTCCAATGGACAAACTAAATAGAGTTTGAAACAATATTCACCACATTGCTTTGAAGTACGAAAAGTCACACACCATAAACAAGAAAAGGGTCTATAACTATTATAAGCAGTAATTTATTGGAATTTTTTTTTTTCTTGTGAGGTTATCATAAACATTTTGAAAATTTTACAGTGGAATAAGATCTTCCATATTTCAAGTTCTCTCAATTACGTCTATTTTCATGATTAAGATTTAATTGTTAATAGACTATTATGTCATTTAAAATTTTTAATGATGTGATAGTGTACATTTTTAAATTTTTATCATTAATTTTGAATCATGAAATGAACCTAGAGAATCTTTGGTGACAAGGGAATTGAGGATATGGAAACTTTTGTGCCAAGCACAAACATGCCAACATAGATGGACCGGAGTGAAGTCAATACTCCATACTAGTCAATATGAGAGAATGGGTCAAATCCATGTTCATTCTTGCCTCCAAAAAGTACCTTCCTTGCACCATCTAACAAGGAAGGTACTTTACAGAGGCAAAAATGAACACGGATTTGTATAGTCCAACAAGGAAGGTACTTTACAGAGGCAAGAATGAACACAGATTTGACCCATCAGATGGCGGAGCCACACACAAGAGTGGGGGGGCCACGGCCCTCCCAAAATTTTAAAAACTATTTTATAGTATATATATTATTTACATTTTAAAAAATATAGCAGGTAAAAATTGAAGTTAACCCCCCCAAATTTTGAGTCATTTCAATGGTGCTCTTAAAAGAAAGAGAACTTATATTAAAATCATATAATTTAAGAGGTATAACAAATTAAACTATGTAGAAATTGATATATTTTTGTACATGTCTAATAGAAGAAATACATGACTTTTATATACTCATTAAAATTTAGAAGATGATAAATTCTCTTCGTAAATTAATTTATGTGTGTGTGTATATGTAGAGGTTTGTCTTAACTAATATATTAGCATCACAACTTGGCCCCCACTAAACCAAAATTTTTGGCTCTGCCCCTGAATGTGTCCTAAGTTGAAAATTACTTATATGGGTGATTGTAAGTTCATGTTCCTTGCCCGCTGAGACTAACTCTAAACCTGTGTATAGATTTTGAAGAGAAGATTGGCAAGGTTGGATATTTAATTCACCAGCTTTGCTACAGATCTTGTGTTCTGATGAATGTATGTATGATAAATGTCTGTATATCTCAACTGTCAATTAATATGACTACTATTCTAAGTCAAGTAATTGTTTATATAAAATTTTTATCACACAATAAAATGGTTAGTAGATAAAAAATTTCTGTTAGTAGTGCAAATTGTCTTTTCTATTCAAGCATTTGATTACAACGTCTAACCTAGTACACCAGGTATAATATATATAGATATATATATATGAGATGGGTTCAAGTTACACCTGGTGTAACTTTACAAGAGTTACACCTTTTTTTTACTGTAGATTATCATTTGATCTAATGGTCAATAACATTCTATGCCTTGTAATTAATTTCTAAATATTGCATTAATGAGTTACCAAAAGCCTCCATTTTATTTTATTCTTTAAAATTAAATGCCTTCTCTCTCCAATTCCAAAGCACTCACGTTCTCTCCCTGTAATCTATCTCCTTCTCCATGGCTTCACCCTTTCCACCACAAGACACATGATATCTCATATACTCATCTCTGATAATAAAGAAAAGAAAGTGAATTAATATTTCACCTAAAATTGCATTAAAAAAAAAAAAAATCACCTGAAATAATTTGGAAAATCACGATGGATATAGAAATAGTGGTAGCTTAGTCGTTACTTTGTGCTCTCTGTTTGAAGTATTCTTCAACGTCATTGGTCTTTTCTTTATTATCAGAGATGAATATATGAGATATCATGTGTCTTGTGGTGGAAAGGGTGAAGCCATGGAGAAGGAGATAGAGTAGAGAGAGAGAACGTGTGGGCTTTGGAATTGGAGAGAAAAGGCATTTAATTTTAAAGAATAAAATAAAATGGAGGTTTTTGGTAACTCATTAATGCAATATTTAGAATATTAATTGCAAGGCATAGAATGTTATTAACCATTAGATCTAATGATAATCTACGGTAAAAAAAAGGTGTAACTCTTGTGAAGTTACACCAGGTGTAACTTGAACCCATCTCATATATAAAAGCTAAAGCATAGTGTTTATTGTTACTATGTTTTAGTTAAGCCACATCAGCATCCATGTCGTTATCTTTTTTCTTTCCAATTTTCTTATAATTGTTTTTAACATATTTTTTTTAATATTTACACTTTCCCAACGTTTCTCCCCCCCTTACTTTTTCATCTCTCCACTACTTCTCCATCTTATCTCCCTCTTTTACCTTTTCATCTCCCCGCTACCTTCTACATTAATATCATTCTTCCTCTTTCCCTTCATCTTCCTTTATTTTTGTCTCTTCTTATTCTCACTCTTTTACTATAAATTTGTCACTACCTCTTCCATTTTATATATAGTTTTCTCTCACCAATAAAAAAGTTCTCTCTCTCTCTCTCTCTCTCTCTCTCTCTCTCTCAAAATGTTTTGGTGGAATTTTTATTTTTCTTGTATCTCTGCTTTTGATTGAAATTTTTTTATATTCTTTAAAACTTTACTTTGGATTAATGCAATTTAGTTCTGTTTTTTAAATTGTTGTTGTAGTTTTCTTTTTCTTTTTCTTTTTAGTTCTCTTTGATTTTTAAATGTTATCCTATTGCAATATAAAGAACTAAATGTAGCATATAAAAAATATAATGTTATTCTATTACATAGCATGATTTGGATAATTTTGTATTTATTCTATTACATTGCATGATTTTTTATAGTGCTCAATTTAGATGTTAAACTATGAGACTTTACTAATTTTTGTTTATTTTTTAATCATTTGTGGTGGACAAAGTACTTTTACTAGTTGTATTAGAAATACTTTATAATGTCATTTATTTAGAGAAAAGCAAAGGTTTTGCACTCTTAATCAGATGAATGACAAATTTTAGCGTAGGCAATTTTATTTTAATTATTATTATTATTATTTTATAATAATGCATATATAGAAATTTAATTCTTAGATTTTACTAATAATTGTTTATTTGATAATATGTTTTGGGTGGACGAAATTACAATTTTCTGCAAAGAAAATAACCTTGATAGATTATCAACAACAAATTGTTTTCCTAATTGGTACGACAAAATTTATATTACTGATTGTTCTTATATTATATTTATGATTTTTCCTATAATAAATAAAAATATGATTACGAAATACATTATTCTTTACTAAATTAATTTAAATTGTAAAAAAGATATTAATAAAACCACCTTAAAAATAATTATCACGCGCAACATGTGGGTTCGCGGCTAGTCTATATATATATATATATATATAATAGGTGAAACAGAAAGAAACTCCAATTGTAATTCTAAATTAAAATTATAATCTATATTATGATATGTGTCAATGTAAATATGAAATTGGAGTCTAATTTCCCTCCATCTAATGTAATTCCAATGTGCTTCTGTTTTTCTTTTTTCTTTTTTTTCCGCATCCACGTATTTTCAGGTTCATCTCCCTTTTTCACACCCACGTATTTTCAGGTTCACCTCCCTTTTCCACACCCATGTATTTTCAGGTTCACCTCCCTTTTCTACACCAATTCAGGCACCTTAATATACAACTCCCCTCTTTTTCAATCAATGCTATGGAATTTCAAAAGAATCTTTCGGCATCAATGATACATGTATTTGGGTATTTCTGTATCTTATATAAGAAGAGGTTCTCAAGATATTCCGATTGTACTTGTCTGCACAATTTTCATGGTCCTGATTTATGCTCTGCAAAACGAATTCCAATCATTCCTAAGGTTTGATTACTACTTTCTTTCATCTGCCTATACTGTCGTTCCTTTTGTGTAAATTTTTTATTGTTTAATTATTTAATTTTGTGGTTTTACTATGATTGATGTTACATGTTTATTTTCTTTCATCTGCCTATACTTTCTTTCATTTTTGTCAATAATTTTTATTGTTTAATTATAAAATTGTTTTGTTTTCCTATCATTGATATTGCATATTTCTTTTCTTTTTCATAATACGTTATCAGTACGAGTCTCTACCCAATTTCGAAAAAAAGTTGTAATCTCATTATTCTTCAAACATCAAAGATCATTTGTGTAGTTTTCTCAACTCACTGTAAGTTTTCTTTTAAGGAATTAGCACTTATCCTATTTGTTTGTCTTTACATTTTATGCTCATAATTTTAGTTATTTTTAATTGATTAAAAAAAATTTTATGAGATTCACGTTATTCTATTGTTACATATTATTATGAAATGCATGTTATGAGATTCACATTTAATTGATTAAAATATTTTTCTAAAAATGGTTTGTGATAAAACAACTTAATCATAGCTATATGTACCGTGTATGAATCAACCTTGAATATATATGTCTACGTAGCATTCTTTCATTAGAATTTTGTATGATAAAAATATTTGTTAAAAAATTACATAATGCTAAGTTTTATTAAACATTAATAAATTAAGTCTTTTAAACATGACTAAACTCATGATTAATAAATAAATTTTTAAAAAAAACCAATAGTATCACTTAAATAATAAAATGCAATATATTTATTTCCATTGTTTTATTAAATTATATTCATTCTCACGTGGTAGCATGGGTTACATACTAGTATATATTAATAGGCAAAGCTTAGAAAAAGTTTAATTAGAATTTGAAATTATAATCCAATTTTGTGTCATGTGTCTAAATTTATGTGTGGACTATACCATAATTATCAACTTAAGTTTGTGCCATGTGTTCACTTAAGTTTTTTAATATTTGTATCAAGTGAGTTAATGAGTGCAAAATACTAATTATCAAATATTAATGAACTATAAAATTTAAAAAAAAAAAAAAAAAACTATATGGCTAATAGATAGCTTCCATTTCCAATTTGTTGGAAACCAAAAGCAAAGTCACCAGAAGGCGATGCCCAGTAAGAGCCGTTTTCCTGTGCAATAAGGGATGAGCCTAGAGATTGGTTGCTGGACGCTTGAGCAGTGGTGGAATATGGCAGCAACAGAACAAGAAGCAATAAGGAGAGAAGATATGATAGTTGTAAAGCCGTAGTATTCGGAGTTTATAATGGATACACTCAGTAGTATAAATGGTAAGCTGTATTATGACAAATCTACTGGTAGAGGAAGATTTGCATGTGGAACATATTTATAACAAGATGAACTTAAAAGAGTCCTTTTATTATGCTTTCTTTGCTTACTGTGAAGAATGACTTTTCCCTATTCTGCTATTTATAACAAGACATCAAATTTTATTCATTGACTTTGTGATGATGTAGTGCTCTTTTTAACCCAAAAAAAAAAAAAAAAAGAAGATTTAGTGCTCTTAACGTGCTGTTTCTGCTTCAAATAATTCATGGTAGGCAGAGTCAACCAGAGCTTATGTTTTGGTCTTAATGTTATTATATGGGACCTGGATTCCTCTGCATGCATGTGTCCACGATTGTATTCACTCAATAAGATTAAAATTTTATCATAATGTACTGCTCATTATTGCAGCAGATTAATAATGATGTCAAGTATAAAAGTGATATATAAGCTTCCCCTCGTTAAGCTGCACTACACGCGCGCACGTTTGATCTCCTATCTATGCGTTGACCTTTCAAATTATTCCCACAATCTTGGAATTATTCAAGGTCTAGCAGTATTCTAAATCTAATAGGTGTTTACTTTTTCTTTCATAAATAAATAAAATAAAAAAATCGTTGACTTTGTCAATCTATTTTTTATCCAGCTTATTCATTTGAGGAATAGAACAATTGGATCACAAAGCAAGAAAATCAATGAAAAAATTGAGAAGTATTAGGGGTCGTTTAGTAATATTATTCTAATAACGTTGTTTGTATTTTTTGAAAATATATATGGGTAAAAAAGTGTGTGAAAATACATATAATATTGTTTAAACATTGAAAATTATTACTGAAAACACCCTACCAAATAGGCTGGCCTTGGTGTTTTCCATATTTATACTATTAAAGCATTAGAGCGGTGGAAGATTCGTGTAATTGATGGAGGTAAATCAAAAGTGGTTGGTTGTTGGTCTTGCCAAGCAAATATGGTAAGAGGTGTTTACTAATTTGGGGTATGACCAATAATAGTTTTGAATATCAAACTATGCTTATAATGAATAAACATTTTTCTATTCTTTAAATATTTTATTTGGATATTATATGAAAAACTTGACTATTATATTTTGAAAACCTTGTGAGACAAGTTAGATTTATTTAATCTAATCGCAGACCCACGCAATGTGTAAGAATAGATATTTTGTAGTTGTGGTATATTACAAAATTTCATCCACCATATTATTGGTACATGAGATTTCTGGGATATCTCATAGATAGTAAATGAAATAATTTGGCCAAAGGCTAAGATACTATTTTCTTATATTGAAAAAATAAATAAATAAACTTATACTTTTAAGAAAAACTCAACTCAATAAACACCTAGCAAACCCAAGAAAAACAAATTCATTGCATCTAGATTGGATTGAGTCAAGTTATCAACTTCTATGCGCACCCCTAAAATCAGAATTATGGTGAATCATAAAATATCTATAAAACTGTATAAGACCTACTATGATCTATGGTACAAATTGTTGATCTGTTAAGAAGTTACATGTTCTTGATACAAGCATAACCAAAATGAGAACATTATGATGGACAAATAGGTATTCTAGGAAAGATGGATCAAGAATGAAAACATACGTTCAAGGTGAAGGTGGCTCCTCTTGAGGAAAAGATAAAGAAGAATCACATGCAATTGGAAGCATATGCATAAGTTTTAGATGATTGGGCATATGCAATTGAAAGCAATCAATGCAATGTTGAAAAATAGTGAATTAATTAATTTTAAGAAAATTAAAGGAGATAGATAAAAGCCTAAAATATTAGTTATTAAAGTAATGAAGAATAATATGTTGATTAGGGAGGGAATAAATAGTGTAATTTTTTTTATTTAATAATCTGATAGTTGGGGAAGGGAGATTTGAACTCTGAATGTTTTTGTTAAAAATACTAAAAAGTATTAATTGAGCTACAAGACTAAGCTAAATAACATGATTTAATAAGGTTATAAAATGACAGAAAAATACAAGTCATCCATTTGATTAGATATTAAACTCATATCCACACCTAATTTGATTGGGATTAAGGTTCATTGAATTGAGTTTATTCTTCAGCATTGCCCAAAATTTTTCAACATATTGGAAGGCCACAATTTCGGAGGAACCTATTAAACTTTTGGGCCCCTTGGAGGCAGGGATAGATTTAAAATTGTGTCATGTTTACAATAGGAACGTATTAAGACATATAACGTTTACTATACAGCTAGCTAGTGATGTCAAGGGAGCATGTAACCTCATTGGAGATAGTGCTTCTATTAGTGTGTGGTCTGATCCGTGGGTTCCTTGGATCCATGGTTTTAAGTCTGTTCCCAAAACCGATTCTATGAGACACACTCCTCTTTTAGTATCGCAGCTTTTCGATGCTTCTACTCATTGTTGGAATTCAAGGCTCACCTATGAGTTATTTGATGAGGCCTCAGCTCATGCCATACTAAAAATTCCTCTCCATGTCAGTCCTGTACAGGACAAACTTTATGTGGATTTTGGATCCCAAGGGGAGGTTCTCTGTTAAATCAGCCTATAAGGAAGCTATTGCTCATGAGCCAGGTCCCAACCCTTCTGAAGGTCTATGGAAGAAGTTGTGGAAGGCAAGATTGCCGGAGAGAATCAAAATGCTACTCTGGAGGATAGGCTCAAATTCGATCCCCACCAAGTAAATCTTTCAACTAGATTGGAACATGTTGACCCTTCCTGCCCCTTGTGCAAAAGTGGTACAGAATCAAGTTTGCATCTCTTCTTTGTATGCCCCATTTCCTGGTGTCTCTGGCATTCAGCTTGCTGGGGGTTCAGAGCTGACTTGGAGGGGGTCCAATATCATAAAATTAATCTTGGAGCCTCCTATCTCAGCTATCCCTACTCAAGAAGCGTGGCTTATCACCTTAAATATGGCCCTCGTTGTGGATGAGATTTGGCATATTAGAAATTGTGTTTTATACCATGAAGACCACGTAGACATCCATAAGTCAGCAAAATCTGTGCAATCCAGGTTCTTAGAAAGCTCCAAGCTGTTTGCTAATGTTCCTCCTATGCCTTCTTCTGAAGCTGTCACTACCCGGTCCCCACCTCCCACAGGATGGATCAAGATTAATGTTGACACTGCTGTCTCCAGCTTGTTATCGCTCGCGATCAGTATTTTGGGGGGGGGGGGGGGGGGGGATGGCGATCCTCATGTCCCCCCCTCCAAGCCGAAGCAGCAGTCTTGCTATGGGCAGTAGTTGAGATTGCCAACTGGGAAAAATGGACCCGTGTGATTTTCGAGGGTGATGCTAAAGCTTGTTTTGACTGCTTATCAACTGAAGACACCATACCAGACTGGTTGATCAGCACCTATATCAGCAATATCCATAGTCTTTCTTTTAGTTTTATCTCTGTTAAGTTTAGTTGGGTTAGGAGATTAGGCAACGCAGCAGCACATGAAGCTGCCAAATTTGCTCTAACCTTATGTCAGTCCTTTTTCAATAATGGTAATCTCCCTGCTGTTTTAGAGTCTGTTTGTAGGGCGGATTACCTTCCTTGTTCTCCTTATCTGGTTTAATGTTATTGCAGATTATCAAAAAAAAAAAAAAAAGACAATGAATTCTTTTTCCAGAATTTTATAGATAGCATGTAAACTTTTACACAATGTTTTTGAGTGACCAAGTCTAGCCTAGAAATATCTGAGCTTCTTGGAACCCATCAGGGCTCTGCAATCTTTAAGCTGCTTGTCCATCAGAGTGATTTCAAAGCACTTTTAACACCTCTCATAAATATTTTACATAAAATTAACTCAATAGAGATAAATCTTCGACAGGAAGAGTACATGTGACATTCCAAAATAAATATATATATATATATATATATATATGTGTGTGTGTGTGTGTGTGTGTGTGTGTGTGTGTGTGTGTGTGTGTGACAGATAACAAAAAAGACAACCCTCAAGGACTCCACAAACACAGAAAAATAGTTACTTGTGTTTTTTATTTGCCTGTGAAAATACAGTCATAGGAGCTCTTGCTCGCTTCTTGTCAAATGCACTTGTTCTGCTGTCTAAATCCCCATCATCGTCATCCTCATTATCACCTCCATCTCTAGCAGATTGAGTATATTCCTTGGCACTAATAGCAGCTTTTCTTTTTCCAGTGTTTAACTTAGCACGTAGTTTCTTTTCAAGTGGATCGTTTGAAGGCCCATGTTTAGGTTGGCGTGAGAGCTTTGCACCCAATCCAAGCCTACAAGAAAATGTGAAGGGTTGTGGTGAACAACTTACAATTTCCCATTAAAAATAATAGCCATAACAGACAGCAAAGATGGTTATACACTTATACTGACCTTTAAGGTTGACCCTCTGATTCTACTTTTGGCTGTTCATTCTCTGCAGCTTTAGTCATATTATTAACCCATTGTTCAGCCTGCATATTAGTAGATTGTATTTGTCATGCCCAAAAAAGTCATCTTGAACATAGTTTGGAGAATTGACAGTAACAGCAAAGTGGAGAATGTATTGTACTTAGGACCTGTCCTACGTACATAATTACCTGCCCTATTGTGTCCATACTAATGTGTTTATTCTATGGACGTGAAAGATAACCCAAATACTCAATATGACCTTTGGCACTCTAGATAAGACAAGTATGCAGTATATTAGCCCACATAAACCTCATGCCTTTATTGATACCCGATGCATGCAGATAACGATACTGATTACTTTGATTGTACTTTGTGTTAGTGTGTCTCATGCATTTTATAGCCTCTGGTCACCCAATTTAAAACTAATTGGGAGAAAGCACGAGTTTAAAATAAAATTAAAATAATTAAAAAAATAATTTTAAAAAAAACCCTGAGATCTGATAAGAAACCACCAAATCAAGCAGAAAGCATAGAAGAGTTCTAAAAGCCCATCAATTTAGGGCTTTGAAATGTAGTAATTCCTACCTTGGCACAAATTTCCTTCCAAATTGGTTTGAAGGAATTTCCTCCAATGCGTGGAGATTAAGTAGACTCCAAGGATAGCACAATTGACCAGAAACTTTGTGTATGTTTAGATACCGCTTATTTTGTTGAAAACTGAAAACAATAAAAAAAATAATTTCTGCAACACTGTTCACTCTTTTAACACTATAGCTTTGCCTACTTGCACTATTTATGTCCCGTGAACAGTGTAAGAGGCACTAGTCAAGGAAAAAAAGAAGAAGGCAGACACAGACTTGAACATGAACGTGAATGCGCAATACAAACAGAGCCTTTGCCTCACAAAGCGAAGGTCACTAATTTGAGTCTTCCCTACCACTTCCCAAAGGGACCAAAACTTATCCAAAAAAAAATATATGTGGTGATTAAATGACCATCCACATTTATTTTAATCACATGACCCATTAAGTATAAATAAGTCAGCATGACCGTTACATAGTGTTAGAATTTTAGTTGGCTTATATTTGTGGGTGTACTTAGAATAAGTGTTTCTATTCCTGGGTCAATAAAATAAAGTCCGAAGCAGCTCAAAGTGAAATCTGTTTATCCTCAATAGTTCCTCAATCAATAGAGAGAGACATATTTCAACAAATTCTCGATTGATCGAGAGCCACAGTTCAATAGATCCCTATAGAAACTCAGTCCATTGAGATCCCAGTTAGACTACTATTCATTTAGAATTTTGCTTAAAACATTGCTTTTGGCCTGCTTAAAAGCAATTGAGACCTCCTTGCTTAAGCCATTAAAGCCTGCTAGAGCAAGCCATTAAGTTTTTGAATTCCACAAAGCGTGTAAAGGAAGCCACTGGAAGCCTTTAGTTTTCAGCGAGCAGAATTGACTAATTTGAAGTTCATTTAATGTATGCAGTGCAGTTAGAAGAGATTCTTCAAGTTGGCTGCTGCCATTTGGAGAAAGCACATAGAGAACAAAACAAATCTTTAGAACTTCAGCCATTTCATTTTTCCATCTAAGAGAGAGAGAGAAAGAGTTTTTCCATCTGGAGAGAGAGAGAGCTTTTGAGAGCCAAACAACAAATATTCCCCTCTCCCTCATCTTATCGTATTCTTGATCATGAGCATTCTTTTACACATCATTAATCAAGACAATATCATGGAACTCATTTATTTACCCCACCTATTTTTCAATCTCATTGTGAGCAAAGTGCAGTTGAAACCATAGAGCTAAAATCCAGTGGGGGCTCACTAAGGAAAACCTTCAGGAGCTTCTTAGATTAATAAAAGTTTTGGTTAAGAAAAGACAACTATACAAGGATTCCGGAGAATCTGGGACAACTGCAGTAGGAAGCCAAGCAGGGAGTTTGCAACGGTTGCAATGGTCTAGGCCAGGCAAAGGTTTCATAAGTCACTGACCATGTAACTGTCCCTTTATTTCAATGCAATAGTCTTGTCCACGTAGTGATTTTTCCACTGGAAAGGTTTTCCTTTGGTTTTCCACTTCATGACCATTCTATGTGTCACCACTTTCAATTTTTGAAATGGTTAGAAATCTCTACTTTACTACCTGAACCCCTCCCCTCACCCTCAAAACCGTACCATAAGACCAATTGGGTTATTGGTGTGTAACCAATTTCTTATTCCTTTGATATTTATCTATGGTATATATGTATAATCTGCTGAGTTATTATATTGTGAATATATATACATATACTGTTGAGTTATAGATTATTATTTTGTGTGATTAACTATTAAATTACTTACTCCGCATTGTTAATCACCAAGAGATCTAAACATAAATCCATTGAGGATTGTTCACATAGATATAGTGATTCAAAACATACATAGATAATCATTTGAGTTGTCATGTAGTGGTTTCTGCGCTTTCCTAAGTGTTTACTATAACTACTTTAAATTTCTCCAAATATTTAGCATGAGCTAATGAAAGATATTCCTATAATTCTCTAAGATTTCTACTAGACAAATTGCCATTATCCTTCAGTAGTCACTTGGAACATGAATCAGTCTCACATTAGAATATTCACCATAGCACAATTAAAAGAAGCAAATCCATGAATCAACTATGTAATCAATAACATCACTTGTTCATTATTAAGATTTCAAAAATAAGGAATAGTTACCAATTTCAATCCCATATCCAACTTAACAATTTGTGGAAGGCCAATTTTGTGTGGCGTCTCTTTAGTGCCCATTGCAACTTCTTCGCCAGCCTCCAAAATTAATGTTCTCAATCACCTGCAAAGATTAATCTAGTATTCAACTTGTAGCAAAAACATAAGCAGTAATAATTTGATAGTTGGAAATACTAGAATTGCCAACCAATTGAGCTACAAGGCTCTTGCAACTTGGGTCTTATTCTAACTGAATGAGGACAATATTCATTTGGCCTGAAATGAATGAAACATTGACTTGGGG
This sequence comes from Castanopsis chinensis, assembly GCA_032878915.1. Lineage (NCBI taxonomy): Eukaryota > Viridiplantae > Streptophyta > Magnoliopsida > Fagales > Fagaceae > Castanopsis > Castanopsis chinensis. The sequence goes on from JAVQMG010000084.1 coordinate 3,689,745, forward strand.
GTGCAATAAAGCATGTTGTTTTTCCAACAAATGTGAAATCCAAAGTTTAATGGAATTGGGTCTTTGTTCCTAGACTACATATAGATTTAAGGAATCAAGTTTTCTACAAATGTACATAAACCCCTTTAAAATGATTAATCTATATATCAGAACCAAGCTATCATCAACAAAGATGCTAACTGCAATTACTATATCTTATACTCAAGTATAACAGCCAAAACTTTTGCATAGCCAATCTCTCAAACACTTTGTGTGCACACGTAAACATATAAACAATGTATATACATACATACACACAATTTACATATACGAATTGTGCCAAGGCGTAGGAAAGAGGAGAACCTGAAGAAAGTGTTTTTGTTATCAAATCACAGTTTGGGCATTGTACTTGCGTCCCCTTACTCCCCACTTTTAGTGACCTTCGCTTCATGAGGGTGAGGTCTCCAATCAATTGTGCTATTCTTGGAGTCTACTTAATCTCCGCGTGTTGGAGGAGATTCCTTCAAACTGATTTGGAGGGAATTTTGTGCCAAGTTAGGAATTACTGTACCTAAAATGGAAAAATAGTTGCTATTAGTGCCCAAGAAAACAATGTTTAGTTAATTTTACTCTTCATGTGGAAGATTCGACTTTATTGAGTTAATTTTATATAGAATATTAATGACAAGTGTTAACTTATGCTTTAACAATTCAAGGTGTTGTCCAAGGTGTTGGCTAATAGGTTAAGGGCGGTTTTGGATAATCTCATCTCTGAGTCTCAAAATTCATTTGTTGGCGGAAGGCAGATTTTGGATTCAGTGCTTATTGCAAATGAATGTCTGGACAGCAGATTGAAGAGCAGAATTCCAGGGGTGGTTTGCAAGCTTGATATTGAAAAAGCTTATGATCATGTGAGCTGGGAGGCCTTGTTTTATTTGCTAGGCCGTTTGGGTTTTGGGCTGAAGTGGAGGGGGTGGATTAAGGCTTGTGTTACATCGGCCCGTTTTTCAGTCTTGGTTAATGGATCCCCGGAAGGTTTTTTTGGTAGCTCCTGTGGGCTGAGACAAGGGGATCCCCTATCCCCGCTCTTGTTTCTTTTGATAATGGAGGTCTTAAGTAGGCTCTTGAAGAAGATTGAGGAGTGTAATTTTATTCGGGGTTTTCATGTGGGAGCTATGAACACTGTTGGTGTGCGTATCTCCCATTTGTTATTCGCTGATGATACTATCTTATTTTGTGATGCCTCTAGGGAACAGTTGATGTCTATTAGGTTGGTGTTGTCTTGTTTCCAGGCGTTTACTGGCTTGAAGGTCAATGTTGGGAAAAGTGAAATTGTCCCTGTTGGGGACGTGAATAATCTAGATGCATTGGCTAATATCCTTCAATGTAGAGTGGGCAGGATGCCTATGAAATATTTGGGGATGCCGTTGGGTACTTCTTTTAAGACTGCTTCGATCTGGAATCCGATTTTGGAGAAAACGGAGAAGAAACTATCTGGGTGGAAGCGTCTTTATCTATCTAAGGGTGGTCGTCTCATGCTAATAAAGAGTACCCTCTCTAGTCTCCCTACTTACTTTTTATCTCTCTTTACTATTCCTAAAACTGTGGCTGCTAGATTGGAAAGTATTCAGAGGAATTTTCTTTGGGGGTCTTCTGAGGGGAGTTTCAAGTATCCTTTGGTGGCTTGGAAAAAGGTTTGCTCACCCATTGAGATGGGTGGTTTGGGGATTAGAATTGTGGTTTCTTTTAATCAAGCTCTTTTAGGGAAATGGTTGTGGAGATTTGGTCATGAAGTTACTCATCTCTGGCGGAGAGTTATCTCTTCTAAATATGGCGAGGGTCTAGGGGGGTGGTGCACTAAACCTTGCAGGAGGACTCATGGGGGTGGCCTATGGAGAAGCATTCATGAAGGGTGGGAGAGCTTCTCTAAGCATCTATCTTTTGTAGCGGGGGAAGGCACTCGTATCCGTTTTTGGCATGATAGGTGGATTGGTGATATTTCTCTTAAAGATCTCTATCCTGAGCTCTATGTATGCTCAGCGGTCAAGGGTGCTTTCATCTCTGAGGTCTTGTGGATTCCAGAAGGGAGCACGGCTAAAGTGTAGAATTTGAGGTTTTATAGAGCCTTTGAAGATTGGGAGTTGGCTGCTTCTTATTCTCTGCTTCAGTTTATCCAATCTCGTATGCCTCAGGGTGAGAGGAGTGATACTCTTTGCTGGCGACTTAAAGGTGATGGTATTTTTGACACTCGGTCTTACTATCAGGTGATTCGGGGTGCTTCGAATTCTTTGTTTCCTTGGAAGGGGATTTGGAAACTAAAGATTCCTAAACGAGTGGTGGTCTTTTTGTGGACAGCTGCTCATGGCCGGATCCTTACTTTGGATAACCTTATGCTTAAGGGTCGCCCCTTGGCTAATTGGTGTGTTATGTGTTGCCAAGATGGAGAGTCGGTTGACCACCTTCTTCTTCATTGTCCTGTCACTCATTCCCTATGGTCTCTTATGCTTCAGGCTTTCGGTATTCATTGGGTTATGCCAGGTTCGGTGGCAGGTTTGTTATCTTGTTGGCATCAGTGGCTTGGGAAGCATAGTTCGAACATTTGGAATATGGTTCCTGGGTGTTTAATGTGAACTGTGTGGTTGGAACGAAATCGTCGTTCTTTTGAGGACAAGGAGAAGTCGTTGGATGAGTTAAAAGTTTTAATTCATCGCAGTCTTTGGGAGTGGTCTCGGTGTTGGGGTTTTACTGATTGTTCTTCTCTCTTTGATTTTGTGTCTTCCCTTAGCTTAGTTTCCTGTTCTCCCCCTTTGTGTTGTGCTATGTGCTCTTTTTTTTTCTTGTTGTTCATCATCATGAACATTTGTACTTTTCTCTCTATGTTTTATCATTAATATTATTTCTCTGATTACTTATAAAAAAAAAAACAATTCAAGCACATCAATGCACCCAAGAAAACAATGTTATTAGACAGTAATATTTAAAGCATGACGAGAAAACCTCTAACGTGATCGGACAATCATAATACCCTGTAAGTTCCTTCGGCAAAATCACCGAGTAAAGCTCACTAAATTCGTATGCCAAACTAGTCCAACTGCTCCCACTTTCAGGTCATCAACCTTAAATGTCCTTCAATACAACTACCTCAATATGAGAAATCAACAAACAAATTGATATTATGAGATAATAATTTCCCCATAATCTAGATTCAGTGAGTACTAATAATTTTCTATCAATCAAAAGAGTTGTGTATTACAAAAAATAATAACCCCGTTTAAAAAAGATTCCCAAATTCTGGCATATAATATTTACTGAGTTCTATACCAGTTTCAACAAAACAATGAATAAACTCAAATCAACAAATATAAATAACCAAGAATGCTGAAATCCACACATTAAACACTTAAATTCCTAACAAATTAATAAACAAACATAGCAAAAAATATACAATAGAGCCAAGAATACCAAAAAAGTAAAAAGAAAACAGTACCTCTGTGAGTTATAACAGTACACGGTGATATTGAGGCTTTGGTTGATTTTGAAACTCGATAAATGGTGAGAATAACTTAATTTTGTTTTTTTATTACAACGGCGCGGAGAGAGAGAGAGAGAGTGAGAGAGTTGGGAGGTGAAGGGCTGTGCTGTGCGTATGAAAACAATCGGGATGTTTTTTTTTTTTGAAACAAATAAAACTTAAAAAATAAATAATTACAAATTAGTGATGTAAAAAATCGGAGAGTCAAAAAAAAAAAAAAAAAAAAAAGCTGAGATGCTTTTTGGTGTGTATATATATTTTAGAGAGTTTCACTTTAAGTCTTATTGACTAAGATACAAATCGATATTTAGTGTAGGTAGGAATTACACTTTAAATATTTTGTTAAATTATCAAAAATTTTATCAGTTGAATTAACTAGAACCCACCATTTATAAATTAATTACTTTATATTGAGAGAATTCAAAAAATTAGTTATGGTTTTCAAAAATATCAAAAATATCATTAATCTAATTAAATAATTTTTATTCTTAAAACATAAAAAATAAGGTTAAAATTGTAATTCAAAAGAAAAAAGTTACACTATCTATTTAAATATATATCTCACACAGGTTTAATATAATTTTTTTCTTGAAAATTAGCGCATACTAAACCCTGCAATTTACTCCCTTTCAAATCTTAAATTTTAATTTCTTAAAAATCTTTTTTGTGTAACCTCACTAATAGTAGATAAATTCAAATTAATAAATTATATTAAACTCAAAATTAAAAAAAAAAAGCCTCATCACACGTGCGGAACGCTTATGATGAGGCTAGTACTAATTAACCTCTTTAGATCATCCACATTGTTTTCTCCAAATTAATGGTGTTAAAATTACCAAAAAGCTATTTTAGCATCTTAAATATTAAAAAACCTCCTTCAAGTCAAAATAGTGTTATAGTTAAAAAAATTTGGTCCTCTATTGCAATAAACTCTTACTTGTAGTAGTTATTGTAGCTGGTTGCCAATAGTGCAGGGCCAGCCTTACCCTTAGGCGAATTAGGTAATTACTTAAAGCCCCAAGCCCAATATTTTAGATAAGAAGGGGTACTAGGGGCAAAAAAAAAAAAAAAAAAAGTTTCAAATGAATTAGAAATATCTGTTCCATCCTTTTAACTAAAAATACAAAAATTTTGGTAGATCCGATTAAATATTGGTTCTAAACAAAATCAGTGGCCAAAAATAACATTATTATCCTTTAAACAAACTAAAAATCAAAGAAATAAACTACAAATCTAGTCTAAGAGATTAACCACAAACAATCACAAATCAAAACAAATAAAAACCTCAAATTCCTAAAATTTCTTTCACTCTACTTCTTTCTCTTTGCTTTCTACCTCTCTCATTCTTTCCTTGATTCTCTCCACTGTTGCTGACTCCCTGGCTCAGTGGCTCAACTGCTCAAGCTTGAAGCTTCCTTCGATCTAAATCATCCGATCACATCTGATGATTCTGATCTGAAAAGTCTGATTCTCTGAATTGCCGTGCCGACTGCATTTTTTTCTTTTTTTTGGCGGTGCTTATTTGTTGCCGTTGCAGATGCGTTTTGATTGATTCTGCATTTGCATGTTTAGAGTTTTGGCTATCACAGTATCACCATAGCAAGTATAAAAAATAAAGACTTGGGCGCTTGGCTTTCTCTTCATTTTATTTGTTATCCATATTTTGGGCCTATTTTGTGTTTTGTTTATATTGAGTTTAGTTATGGTTGGCTCATGCCTGCATGTTTCAGGTTTGGTCTGGGCCTTCAAGTTTTTTTTTTTTTTTTTTTTTTTTTTTTTTTTTTTTTTTAAGTTTGCGTGTTTTGTTTATTTGTGTGTGTGTGGGTGTGTGTGTTTTTACTTGGTGGTAACTGGTAATATATTGAATAAGTCTTTACTTATGCAGGTTGAGATTGCTAAAAACTTGTTATTATTCGGTGAAACTACAACAATATTTTTTATATAAGTCAGGTTTTATTTCTCATTTGCTTTACACTTGAAAGTTATTTTTTATTTTAATCTTTATAAATATATTGTTTGATTAGAAATGTCTACTAAAAAATATGCATCTAGATATGAAAAACTTTAAAAAAAATGAGAAAAAGAAGAAAAATTAATTGAGTCTCAAAAAAGATCAATAGATAAGTTTGTTATTAGTAATAAACAAAATATAACACAAAATTTAGATGAAAATATCACAAATGAGCAAGAAAAATAGATTAAGTGGATTAGCTATATTATCGATTGAAAAAGAGACGTTAGAAGAACTTGAATACAAAAATTTAATTAGTCAGTATCTCAAAAGGCAAGAAAAAAAGATTTTAAATGAAATATATTATAATATAAAAATATTTAATAAACATTAATTTAATTAATATATAAGCATAAAAAAGATTCCATTTTTAGTTCTCGCTAAAGGTCCCAAAATGTCTAGCAATAGTATTATGTTGTAACAGTTATTGTAGCTTGTGATTCTTAACCCTTTTTTTTTAATACCCCAAATGTGTTTTTCTCTCTCTCTCTTTCTTCGTTTCTCGCTTCTTAGACTTATTTGGGCTGGTGGTTTCAAAACGCGCTTTTTGGGTTGAAAAAGTTGAAACAAACAGGCACTTAGCCTCTCTTCTCATTCTCTATCTCTTCATTCTCTGCCCCTCTTTTTCTTTTGGTTCTCTTCCCTTCTGTTGTGCATCTCTGGCTCTCTGGGTGAATCGTCGTCGTGGGTTGTTGGGTTTTGTGGTGGGTTTGTGACTTTATGTTGTGGTTTTATATGTGATTGGGTTTCAGTGGAGTTGAGGTTGCGCTGTGTTGGTTTTGGATGGTTTGGATTACATGCAACAGTGCAAAACAGAACCAAAATGTTAACAGGTCCTTTAAGTTGTGTTGGTTTTGGATTGTTTGGATCACATGCAACAGTGCAAAACAGAACCAAAATGTTAGCGGGTCCTTTAAGTCATCTGTCAATAAAGAGAAATACTAATGCCTATTTATGATGAAATATTCACGTTTTATAAGAAGAAGAAAAGAACTCTGTTTTCAGTCACTTTATGTCAAGTTCATTTTTCTTTCAAGGATGGCAATGGAATCGATTAAGAAGAGAAGTGTTAAAGGCTCCTTTACATGCCAAGTTCATTTATGTCAAGTTCATTTTTTTATCTAGGAACAATTTTACTGTGTGATAAAAATTTTATATACATATAAACAATTACTTGACATAGAATAGTAGACAAATCAATAGACAATCGAGATATACAAACATTTATCATACATACATTCATCAGAACACCAAATCTGTAGCAAAGCTGGTGACTTAAGCATCCAACCTTTCCAATCTTCTCTTCAAAATCAATACACAAGTTCAGAGTTAGTCTTAGTGGGCAATGAACACGAACTTACAATCACCCATATAAGTAATTTTCAACTTAGGACACATTCCTTCAACTTCAAACTTGAAAGATTTTGCACGTGTCCAAAATTTCATCAAATCTTATATATGCTCATCATTTATACAAAATAATATCTGATGTTGTTACTTTGATGCTCAACACTTCTCTACTCAGGACAATCCTACAAGGAAGGTACTTTACCAAGGCAAGAATGAACATGGATTTGTATCCCATTCATTGCTTTGCCTTGCCAAGTATCACCTCCTCACTAATCTATTTCATCTATCAATTTGATTGCGGAAGCTAAACTAATCTTGGGGCAAGATCGATTATGTTAAGTTAATGTTGCAAACCATGACAAATTGTAAATCTTGTTGTAAGACAGTAGTTTGGATCTTGTTAAATCTAGCTAGATTTAATCTAAGAAGGCCTGACTGAAAATAACTTGTAGAGAAAAATATGTTGATGATAGTGGCTCCAACTAGTTCTAGAGCAACTAGTTCTAGAGTCTAGTAGCCACTATTCATTGTTCGGACCTTGTCAATTGGAGTTTCCAAAATTTGGTAGTGGGATTCTGCTGGTGAGGCAAAGTTCTGCCTATGGCATATTACTCAGTTTGTCAATCCTAATGAATGATGCCATTAAATATTGAGTTTTGAATTAGTTTTATAATGGATCAATACTCAATAGAAAAGACACATTTTTGCAATACAACAGGAAAGCCATCTAGCACCCCCCCTCCCCCTTTTTTATATATATAAATTTCATATAAAGAATTACTTGACACAGAAAAGTTGTCATTTTATTGAAAATCTTGGGTTATATGGGTAATTATTATTCATATTAGAGTACCCAATTCCTAAATATTACTTGACATAGCAAGCTGATAATATTGACAATTAAACATGTATAAAGTCTTATACAACCAGGAAGGTAATTATATAAGAGGATTTACATAGAACTAATAAATGAGGATGGACCTGGAAGAACTGAGACCTCAACAGATCCTTCCATCATTTGTACTACTTTCTTCATTGTTGGCCTTAGCGATGGATCCTCTTGAATGCACCATATTGCAATCATCACATATTTCTTCACCCTCTTCAAGTCATCTGTTGCCTCATCATTATTCTCCACTAACAGATCCAGTTTCTTGTCTTTATAGCAATCATATGCCCAGTCAGCTAGTATCATCTAATCCTCATCATTTGCCTCTGCTTCAAAACTCTTCCTGTAGCAAATGAGCTCTAACAACAAAATGTCAAAGCTGTAAACATCCACCTTGATTGTAACAGGCATGTTTTTGAACCATTTGGGTGCAACACACCCTTTAGTTCCCCTGATTCTAGTAGTAGTAGTCTGGTCTGTTTTCAAAAGCTTAGCTAATCCAAAGTAAAAAATTCTAGCTGTAAAAGAGTCATCCAGGAGGATGTTCTGCAGCTTGATATCACAATGTATGATTTGGGTGCTGCATTGTTCATGCAAGTAAAAGAGCCCTCTTGCTGTTTCTAATGCATTGTGAGTTCTAGGAGTTGCCTTCCGACAAAGAATATTGGTTTTTTTTTTTTTTTTTTTGCTAAGTACAAGACTATTGAATCATTGATAGAAAGGGTTAGGCTGTTTGAGACATGATGTGTAGTGCAAACAAATGTGTGTGGGTAACACATTAACATCGAGTAAGGATGAATTGTTGGGGAATGATATTGCTCTAGCATTACTGGAGGAAGAGTGCAAAGGTTGAAGTGGTAGGTTATGTGCTCGACATTAATTCACTGGGCAAGAGACTCTCTCACACTCACCACCATCCTTTTCATATTCGACTTTTTATCATTGTTTGAAAAATGTTATGTCAACAACATTTTCACAACAAATATTATGTAGCCGGTAGTTATTTGCTGTTATTAGTGGGCAAAAATGTAATTTCAGTGGTGGTTCAAATTAAAAACCTGTAAGGCTGTAACAACCTGCCAACTAGGATTTATTGTGAAAGTGTTGTAAAAATGTTGTGTACATAGCACTTCTTTTATTGTTAAGTTCTCATGTAAGGCACATTGTGAGTGAAGAAGCAAGCAGGGCCACCATTGGAGTCTCCATAGAGTGACCAAAAATATTTATCTTAACTTCAGAGTTCAGTAGTGTCGGAAGTGCATGGGTATTAAAAATTCCAAGTAAATAATTACGGTAAACACTTTTTTGGACATGAAAAAACTAAATTTCAAGTAAAGATAGAAGTGCAAATTTTGACTTAAGCGTGTAACCTTTTTCAATCACATCCAAACTATTTATGAATATAAAGTGTAATCATCCACTAATTAATTAAATATATACTGAGTTATTTCCACGACAAACACCACAAATTTTAATTTTGACACTAACCATATTATGATTACAAAAGCAATATGTTAGGCTAAAATCAATATTTATTAACCATCTAATAAAGTAACCATATGAGGAGAGGTGGCCTAACAATAGAAAGCCCTTGTAATCCATCCACCATCCCACCTGCAAGTGTAAGAGTTGTAGCCTTGTATATTCAAGTAGCATCAAGTTCTATTAGTGCTCAAGTGACCGCATGCATGCCATATCACACGGGAGTTAAGTGGTATGCAGGAAAACAAACGGCAAACATCAAACCCAAAATTTTACATGCCAAGGTAGAGCATCTGTGCCAAAATTAAGACCCTTTCCCCATTAGAGAGAAAAACAAAGTTGCTATAATGCTAAATTCATATCGATGCAAAATTTTACATAATGTGAAAACAAATTGATTCTATACATTACATATGGCACACATCAAACCCAAATATCTATTGCACATCATAACATTCCCTTAGTCTCTCCTCCTCCGCTTCCTGTGTCTGCCATCCCTTTCACTCTCATCTGAACTTGATGAATCCGATTCTGAGCTAGCTAACCCTGTAACCAAACTACCAGAACTATCCGATTCTTGCTCTTGTTGCATAATAAGGCGTGGCATATTCTTCAAGTACTCACGTAAGTTTTCAGTGATGCCACCAAGTCCAATGGATGTGAAGAAGTTAATTGAAAACCGTGTGTTCTTGGGATTGTCCCCTGGGAAGATAGATTCAAAGGAATCCTGCATTGTGGGATCGTTAAGACGTTCATTCAGCAGACGGATGCCCAGATGCTCTGACAATTCCTGCAACAGAAACAACACAACTGTGAATACAACAGCTTCTAGAAGAAATGCTAGAGAGAAAAACATGAGGGGAAAAAATTGGTGTCGGTTTCGATACCTGGAATAGAATCTTAATAAATATACGAGAAGAAGAAGTGGAATCCTCCTCTGTTAAGCGAATATAGGCTAAAACATGCCAAGGTAGAGCATCTGTGCAGAGTAAATACGCAAAAAACTTAGCCACATTACGCAACTTATTTGTTTCAAACCGGTGAATCATGGAATATTGTTGGACAAAGCATTTGTCAAAATTTTCCTGATAAACTTTGTTGATCATGCAGAATTGCTGCCCCAAAAGACCATAATACCGGAGGTAAGTTCTCTCCTGACTACAGCATTCCAAGAGCATAATGTTCAACTCCATCTGCATAAGCCACCAAGACAACTGTAAGTCTTCAAGTAGTACAGAATTTGATTCATGATTTTTTCTTTAAAATAAATTGTGCTAATATATTATTATTAAGCTTTCAATTTTATTATTTTAAGCTTTTTTTTTTTTTTTTGATGGGAAATCACACACTTAATATTAATTTAAGCAACAACAGAGTTTACATCATGAAGAATTGCTAATTCTAAGAAACTAGGACAATTCTCCATCCACATACATTGATTAACTATGCCCTTGGCATACTTTGCTAACAAATGAGCTGGGGTATTCGCATTGCGTTTTACATGAGAAAAACAAACACTCTGGAAGTCTAGAGAAGCTAGTCGAATACCCATAATCACTGCATCAATTGAGGTCGGAACCGAGGAAGAAAGATTCAGCGCATTAGAGACAATTAATGAATCACCTTCAAGAATGAAATTAGAACAACCAAGCAGCTTTGCAAATTGTAAGCCAACTTCAACAGCTTTCGCTTCTGCCTCAAGAGGACCTATCGGTGCATAAATTTGTTTACACAGAGCAGCAACGAAATGGCCATTCCAATCCCGAATAATAACTCCAACACCCACTGAATTAATCTCTGCAAACACAGCTCCATCCACGTTGAGCTTGAAACTTGAAACAGGTGGTGGAATCCATCTCTGAACGTGTTGAACAACCATCTGAGTATGCGGTAAAAGTTCAATAGCAGCCCGATATGCCTCCAAATAATGTACTGCCCATTGAAAAATCAGCTTTCCATTTTTCCGCAATCCGCCATATCGAACATCATTTCTGTTATTCCACATCGCCCAAGCACAGGTCAACATTAATTCAATATTTTCTGGTGAGCTCTTCTCTTGTATCATCAAATACCATAACAGTTCCTTGAAATTCCTGAACCGGTTCATCTCATCTGGAAAAACCAGTTTGGACGAAGACCATAGTTCCTTGGCACGTGAGCATTTCCAGAAAAAATGAATTGAATCCTCAGCCTCCAAATTGCATCCATCGCAAATAGCCACCTGCAAGACATTTCGTTTAGCAAGGTTAGTTTTAAAAGGTAGGACATCTCGGCAAGCCCTCCAAGCGAAATGCCTTATTTTGTGAGGCACATCAATCTGCCATAACCGTCTCCAGAAGCGCCTCTCTTGGCTGTCATCAGAGCATGAACCCGAGGATGCATATAAGGACATTTGAGAAGCAACCCAATAAGCACTTTTAACCGAGAAAGCTCCATTGGTGCTCCAAGCCCATATCTGTTTGTCTTCAGGCAGATGGGAACTGATTGGAATAGCTTTTATTTCCTCTGCTTCATGTTGCAAAAACAGGGCATCAATGGCATCAACCTTCCATGAAGCTTCTTCCTTATTTATCAAATCCCCAACCTTCATATCTTGCGGCATAAACAATCTAGGAGATGAAACCATAAAGGTGGAAGGCTTGGGCAGCCACTTATCACCCCAAATCCGAATTTTATCACCATTACCAAGTCTCCACCTTAATCCTTGTTTAACCAAAGGCTGTGCATACAAAATACTTCGCCAAGTAAAAGAAGGATTATTGCCCAAAACAGCTTGTGAAAACTCACTTGTAGGGAAATACTCACTTGTGAAAACTCACTTATTATTTTAAGCTTTTAATTGTATTATTGTAAGATTTTTTTTCTTTTATTATTTTAAGTAATCAATTTTAGGAGTTATTGAATTCTTCAAGCCAAACTCAACTCTATGTCAAGTCTCAATTAGCTGAGCCTAAGCAGCAAGAAGCTTAGCTTGGGCTCTCTGTGGCTTGCCTCTCTACACCCTACTAGTGACTGAAGTACCCAAGGGAAATAATCTAAGCACCAAGGCAAGTTAGTGCATGAAACCACTAATGAATTCTAATCGTTTAGGGGGTGGGGGTTAATAAGACAGAAGCTAAGAATAAGGAAAAAAATATATTTGACACTGACATGTAATAACATCTAGCAATCTGAAATGTTAAAAGAGTATGTAAAGTGAATCTAATCCATCTTGTTTATTCGTTTATTGTTCATTTATTCACTTGATAGCAAAGGGGAGTAAAGGGTGTCTTCATGCTGGACAGGAGACTCAGAACCCAGCTCTAGTTCCTCTAACTAATAGTGATTCCTAGCCAAGTACCAATAATTTGCAGAGACTCAGCAAACTGCAAACAAATACTCATTATTTATCTATCTTTCCCTACTTCATCTTAAACTAGGAAATACTAAATAAGGAGACTTCAATCTTACAGCAGTAACATCAGGAAAAGCTTGCAACACATACCTCTTGACCTGGCTCTAGTTTAATTTTCAGGAGCTTATGACCTGCCTCCTCAAAATCTACACTGGACATAATTGTTAGATAGATTGTCCTCCGAAGATTTACAAGATTTGTCTCTGTTTCATCCCTTATTTTCGTCTGCTCCTCATCCTCTTCCTCATCATCATCCTCATCATCATCATCTGAACCTTCTTCATCCTCAGAATCGTCACCCAAAATGGTTTTCTTCAACTCTTCATAACGCTTCTCATTCTCAAGGAAATTAGGATCTGGCTTGAAAATATCTGAACAAGGAGAAAGAAAAATATAAATTAATACATAACCATAGCTAGACCAATCAAGAAGCACAAGACAGCTCAGCATACTGCCATACCAAGGGCAATCTCTGGATCTATTTCCTCTTGGAGAGAGATCTCATGGGTTATCGGATCTTCCTGATCTACAAGGTCCAGACCTGGACGAACAGCTGGGTACCCCTGCAAACGAATACATCACAGAGGGTATCTCTATTCTAGCTATCCTTGGACACTAATAGTAGTATGTCATACCATAATTCTAAAAATGAAGGGAGAAAAAAAAAAGAACATAACTGAAACTTGGCTTTTCTTATCGCAAATAGCCTTTCTATCAGAAATTGAACCCTTTTGCCTATTTCACCTCCATGAAGAATCCCACGGAAACGCTCAAATATTCCTGTAGAAGTGTAAACCTTGAGTACACTGTACAGTCACCAAAATATATTCCAGTAAAAATAAAAGAAAGAGGATAGGAACATTATGACATATAATCTCATTGAAAAAATTGATTGCTAAGCATAGAACATAATGAACCAAAAGTTTGACATAGCTAAACACGTAAATAATCAAAAGAAACTCTCTACTTGTCTTTCATAATATGAGTATTACATAAGTAAACAAACTTTGAGTACTAAACAATATTTTCAAACGCTAACCATTTAACACCGGGCCACCATCCAAGGTTACATACATGCCACAGCCATATATGCGGCAGCCATTCTTAACTTAGTGTTATCATAGATAAAAAAGGATGGCAACTTCCCAGTGGAACCTAAGACATCTCACTGATCAGAAAACACTGGTTCAGTCAATATTAAATTCAAATCAGATAGGGATCAGAATAGGCAAAGGTTTTGATCCCAATCTGATTTGAAATAGGGATCATAATATTTATTTGACTTTTTTAAATCTATATTTCTTGTCGGTAATTCTACAAAATACTAAAAAACCAGATACATGCCAGATTTAGGCATGATTACAACCCCCCTTGTGTCCTATCACTTAGAAGCTGTGGACTTTGCTATTCTGCCTATCCGAAGTTAGTTGGGTTATGCCTAATTTGATAATAGTTTGTTAGCCTCTTGAAAGGGGAAGGTAGCTCCTTTGTGTCTTACGTGGTGCCTTTGGGGAGAGCAATATGCACATTTTTAGATACTGGTGGTACAGCTTAAGTTCAAATTATTCAAGTTGGAATAAAACTACAGCTAAATCCAAACCAAATAAATCCTGGTCTCTCAATGCAAATAACTAGTCAAACAAAAACAAAGATTATGATTTAAACCTTCCACAATGAAGATTTACAATCTGAATTCTGACAGAAAATAAGGTACGGATACCCACCATGCAAGCCTTTAGGAGAGAGATCTTGCAAAAGTGATCCACACTCTGTGACAAAGGCAACAGCAACCTCAACACTCGAATCGGTTGGATTCTCAAGCAGCACAGTAAGCAGCTCCAAGGCGATGATCTCATTAGCCACTAGTTGGTTCACTAAATGTGCAATGAACTTAACAGCAGCTAGTAACTGAGGCTTGTCGTTCCTTTTATATGCTCTCTTGAGCTGCAAAACGACCCTCCTCAAAAGAAGCTTGCCAACCTCAGGAAACGTAGTGTTGCCAACAGAAACCAGTGCTGCAAACATGTCTGTAAAACCCGGAGATGCCATCTGCGACTTTATGCAGGACCGACAGAATAGCCCACTTCCCCGTATCAAATACTCCGAGAAGGGTTATGGAATAATGTTCTTTACGTTGGCAGCATTAGCCTTGTTCACAAGCCCATTTATACTCTTCCGAAGGGCATCCCATGTCAACCGCTGATATTCAACACTGCTTTTATCTTGAACCTCTCTTTCATCATCCGAGCCAATTTAAACGGAGAAAGATAAATAGCCTCTTTCATCATCTTAGCCAACTCAATCAAAAGGAAAAGTTGCTCCGATGACTTTAGAGGTGTTAACTTTTGCTTTAACAATTCGAGCACATCAATGGCCTAACACTCTCTCTCTCACAAGACTAGCAAGACAAAGAACTGCCTAATGTATACATATTTATATTATACTAGTCGCATACCTGCGTGTTGCACGAAATAATTTTTTTAGGATGGTCTCATTAAATATTTTATTAATATTATAATTTTAGTTATTAATCATTAGTTTTTAAGTTAATAAAAACCTTAAATATACCTTTTTTTTTTTACCTTTACACACACATTGTAAGGTTGAAATTCATCAACCATTTTGTTGGCTTTATTCTGTGCCAATTTGCTTGTAATTCAGCACTTAGAAACTCTGTATTTAAGTGGGATTTATGTAAGGGTAGTGTGTGAAAGAGTGTGAAGAAATGCTCAAGACTGTGCAGTGGAGCAGGAACTCGTAGCTGGATCTCGCGGGTGGCTCACAGCTTGCAAGCCGCCAGATGATGCCCACAAGTGAAGCATGCAGAGAAGATGAACAGTCACGCCAGCTGGAGCACTACAGGACAAAAATTCCAGTCTGACCATTCTATTTGCTTGTGGCTTGAACTCGCGACTCAGTCAAGTCGCGAGGCCAAGTCACCAGACAGTTCTGTTTTGGAAAAACTGACTCTTCGCATTCCTTTCTCTCTCCAGTATAAATACCCCTTATACCCACGAAATGTAGAGGGCTTCCAAAGAGAATTTTGAGAGAAAAACCCTAGAAAAAAACAAGATTGACTCATCCACAATCTTCACATAGAGACTCTTCAAATTCCTTTACTCTCTTCCTCTCCATTGTTACATCCTTGAGAGGTACATTACCAAAACCTTTTCTCAACACACCCATATCTGTGAGAAGGCTGTTTGGTGCTTTGGGAAGTAGTTAAGGAGGGACCAATTTCATATTGGTTGATGCTATGGGCTATAGCGGAATCCGATAAGCTAAAGACGAAATAGGTTTGACGTAACCTCGTTGGAGTAGGAGCTTGGAGGGCTTAGGTATAATGGGTAGATTAGGCTTGAAGGGTCTTCTGTTGTTCATGTATCCCAATTACATTCTTTAGTGAATTATTAACTGCTTGGAGGATGGCGAAGAGGTTTTACGCCTAGGGCTTTGGTTTCCTCTTTAATAACACATTGTTGTGTTGTCCTTGTGTTTGCATCTCTCTTCCCTTAATCTTTGCCATTTAATTTCTGTTGTGGATGTGATTTTATTTGGTTTGGATTGTTTATCAATTTTGTTATAAGCTTATGTTCATTTTCCGCACATACTTTGTTTGATATTAAGCTTGAATTGGTTATTTGTAATTTGGGGGTCTAAACGTTCATAGATGTTTTATACACATTTTGAACTTTCAATTGGTATTAGAGCGGGTGCACTCTTTGTGGTTTAAACACCTTAGTGCGATCCTTGACCCCGTATTGAGATGGATCGATCTCAATCTTTGAATGCTCCACCATATTTTGATGGTAGCAATTATGCTTTTTGGAAGGTATAAATGAGAGCATTCTTATGTTCAATAGATGAATCTGTTTGGGATGCCGTTGATGTCGGCTGGACTAGGCCGGAGGCAGCCAAATCCACATGGGATAAGGCAGCCCTCGCGGCGTCTAATGCAAATAGCAAAGCACTTAACGCTATTTTTTGGGGTATATCTCCAAATGAGTTCCACAGGATATCTCACATAACCATTGCCAAGGAGGCATGACAGATATTGGAGACCACGTACAAGGGAACGAAGAAAGTTAGAGACACTAAGTTGCATATGCTAACCACTCGGTTTAAGGAGTTGAAAATTAGTGAGGATGAGTCCTTTGAATCTTTCTATAGCAAGCTGAATGAAGTGGTCATTAGCAAGTTTAACTTGGGAGATAAAATGGAGGACTCGAAAGTTGTATGAAAAATTCTTCGTTCATTGCCAGAGAGCGTCCATGCAAAGGTGATTGCAATTGAGGAGAGCATGGACCTTGATGAAATCAAAGTCTAAGAGTTGATTAGCTCTCTCTAAACATATGAGCTGTCATTGCCAAATCAAGGAAAGAGCAAATCACTTGCTCTTAAGACGATAAATGAAAGGGTAGAAGCACATGACTTATCGGATGAGGATGTAGTCAAAAAGGATGTAGCTTACCTTGCAAAGAATTTCCTCAAATTTGAAGTTCAAGAATAGTGGGAAGTTTGGTGATAAAGGGAAATTCACAATTCCGGAAAGGAGAAAAAGGACTTCAAAAAGAGAGACGGGAAGGAGTCCCAATCTACCCAAGGAGTCACTTGTTTTGAATGTAATAGGCAAGACCATTTCAAAAAGGAATGTCCTAATTATTTAAGATAGAAGGGGAAGGCTTATGCCACCACTCTCAGTGACTCTGATTCTTCCACCTCTAATTCGGAGGATAGCTGTGATGAAGAAGGAAATTTCTCAGCGTTCATGACTATTGCTTATGTTGAGTCTTTAAAGGACTTGAATTTGCTTGTGAAAGAGCTTGGGGAGCATGACGATGAGGAATCCATGGGAATTGTAGAAGAATCGGATGTTGAAGAAGATGAAGATACAGCTGCTCTTCAAGAGAACTACAATTCACTCCTTGAGAAGTCGGGAGAGTATGCAAGGGTGGCCAAGGCAGCTATAAAGAAGATGAAGAAAGCAAAGGAGGACTATCGAAGTCTCCTAATGAAATACAATAAGGCCAAGTGTCAGATTGAGACATTAAATGGCGAACTAACCGAAGCTTACATCAAGGTGAAATTCCTTGAGCTTGAGATGGTTCAAGCAAATGCCAAAACAGAGCGCGTATCCACAAAGAAGCTCGATGATGTCCTTTCCTCTCAAAACTCTTTTTCTGACCGAACCAGATTAGGATACACCGAAGAAAGTAGCTCAATTGTAAATACCTCCAAAGAAGTGAAGTTTGTGAAGGCCAAAGAGCCGGCTATAGTTGCCTCTACTGTGGAGAAGGCAAAGGTTGAGAAGAAGAAGAATGTGGCTGACCAGTGGGTGTTGATCAAGTCCCGTAATCAATCAATGGTTAGGTCTGAAGCCAGAGGAAAATCTCTTCCACGATTGCAAAAAGGACCTAGAACGAACCATGTGTGTCATCACTGCGGACTTCAAAGGCACACCAGACCCAATTGTCATAGGCTGAGAGCATTAAGAAATGCTAGTGATCAATGGTCAAGAGGACCAAGAAATGACAAGAGAAATTGGGCTGTTGAGCCATCAAGAGGTCGAAATGGTGATCCTGGAATAATGGACGTGATGAAGATGATTGGTGCATTCACCAACTACTTGGAAAGCTTCACAAGAAGGTTTGAAAGTCCTAACTCTCATACCTAATCCTATAGGGATATCACCCCAAACGCACATGACGTGTTGGTGAAAATGGGTACTCATGCATAAGCATTACAACATGTTCATGCATTAATACTTCCTATGTTGTGTGAATATGCTTGATTGTATGCTTATTGTTTGTGTTAGTTAAAAAATTGGTTGTTTGTTTGATTTCGCTTTAAATATTTTTACATTGCTGCTTTTGATAAATCTTTTCTTGTTTTTGTGTCAATAATCCAAAAACACATAAAAAGTAGAAAATCCTAAAAGTTTGATCGTCTTTGTTGAGTTTTGTCTCAAAACATGTTTGCCTTGTACCTTTGTACTAATGGCCTTGTGCATCTACGAGCATAGCTTGTTCCCTATGCACTCATATCATTTTGGGAGAAATTGTGACCTCTATGTGACTGTTGTAAATAGATCTTCAAACTTGTCATGAATGATTAGTGAATGGTTTTGTCGATCTTGAGACATGCATATACTTGTGCCTATACATCTTCCCACTTTTTTGTTTATTTATTTTGCTTAAAAGAGCTCACCAAATGTAAATCTCCAAATGAAAAGAGATATTGAACTGCAAAAGCCTGTTGCACATACTAGTATTTGATTAGAAAAAAGGTAAAGCGACCTTTATAAAAATTGTATGATGCCTAAAAAGCCAAAAGCTATCTCATCAATTGAAATATCAAAATTTTTAGCATCAATCTCACAATGAGATGTATTGATTCAAAAAGATCAAATGATATGATGTATATGGAGCCAAATGAAAAGCTTCAATCTTATGCTATCAAGTTTTGTAGGAGGTCATATATGCATATTTCTATAATTGAGATGGGTCACATTATCTAGTGCTAATTGTGTATATTCTGGTTGAATTAATCATTGAAGCTTCACATTAGACTAAGGAATATCTCATTGTTGATATTCACGCACATCACACAAGCCTATGATCAATGAATGCCATATTTATTTGTGTGATTGTACTTGACTAAATGTGTTTTCACATGCTCAATCTTTGTTGATCAAACACAAAAAGATTTTTGAGTGTTTCAAGTTGTGTTTGGAAAGTATTTTGTTCTTTAAAAAAGTGTCAAAATTTCAAAAAACAGTGTTGCCCTGTTTTGCCGACTTAGTCGCGGGTTGGTCCAGTCGTATGCCCCAGTCGCGAGCCCATATAGAGATTTCTCGCGACTCACTGGCGGGTAAATGTCCCAATTGTGGAAAATACTTAGAATATTTTTCAAAATTTGGTTTTTTTTTTTTTTTTTTTTTTTTTTTTTTTTTTTTTTTTTTTTTTTTTTCGCAGTTCATAGTGGCGACTTGTTCGCGGGTGGAAGGTCCAATTGCGAAGGGTACATGGAGATTTTTGCGGCTTACTTCGCGACTCCCTCACGGGTAGGACTTCTAATCGCGAAAAACATTTAAAAAATTTTCAAAAATTTTGTTTTTAGTGTTCTGGCGATTGGCCCTGGCGACTTGCACGCGACTTGATTCAGTCGCGAAAAAAGCGTGTTTTGTGTTTTAAGGTCAGTTTTTAAACCTTTTTAGTTTTCCCTCGAACTTTTGTGACTTTTCATTATCTTCCTAACCTGAAACTCTCTCAAACTCACCGTGTCTCTATCGAAAAACTTCCATTTTTGCATCTGTTCAACTTCAAATCGTCAAGAAAAAGGTATGGGTTTTCTCTTTCTTACTACATATTTCATGTTTTGAGCTTTATTTTCTTGAATATGTGAGTTGTGGTTATGATTTATGATATCTGTAATTTCAGACATGGGTTGGGTTCATGTTTGTTGTGTTTGGGTGTTTAGGTTTGGTTGATCCTATTTATAGGATACTAAATATGGTCGTTATCATGTTTTAGTTTCACTGTTTGAGTTTGTAAGCTGTTTTTGTGTTGGTTGGTAAATCTCATACCCATGATAATATGTCTCATTGTCATATGCTATTTGTTTGGGTTTACTATGATCTACTCTATTTGTGAGTATGGTTGGTTCAATATGGTTGAGTTTTGATACTTGGGTTATAATGTTTTGACTTCAGTTGATATAGATTATTGTTATCATGTGTGTTGCTTCTGTCTTGAGGATATTGTCTGCTCTGTGTTGGATTGATCATCTCATACTCATTAAGATGTCTCATAGACATATGCTTTCTTCTGGATGAATGTGGTATACATTGTTTCAATACAGCTGATTATTGCATGTTGAAGCCTGTGCTTTGGAATGTGCCTTAGAGTGTTCTTGATTGAGTTGTTGTGGTCACTATCACAATGTGTTATGCATTAGTATTGTTGATAGGTTGTTTTATCCTTTTCTGATCTGAGCTATCTCTTTCAATGTCTGAATCTCAACTAAATATGGACTGAATGGTGGTATAGTTCTATGTTCTTTTCTGTTATACTAACCTATTACTAATGGTTGAATTTCCATTTATTGTGCTATGTTTTGTGGCCTTTTCTGCTATGTTTGCAGATGACTCCTACCAAGAAGAAAACCACTTCCAAGAAGGGTGATAAAAGGTTGAAAATGGACAACACCAAGTTTAGTTCACCTTAACACTTTGAGAGATATAGAGATTTCTACTTAAAGGCAACCATCATTCAAGAAAGATTTGTAGACTTGGTGGATTTGAAGGACACCTTCATTTGAAATTGTTTTGAGGGCAGAGGTTGGGATAAGTTGTTGAGTGACTTGCTTGGAGTGTGTGAGCCTCTTATCAGAGAATTTTATGCAAATGCTGTACTGAGAGGAGATGAGTTAAACTGTTGGATGAGAGGAAAGGAATTCACTATAGATGTAGGTGATATAGATAAGGTGCTAGGTCTTGAAGGTTTAGATGACCATGACTTCACCAACTTCAAGGATAGGATGCTGTCCATAGAAACTGTCCAATCTCGCATTGGTGGAGCAAGAGAGGGGAGATGCCTCAACACTACTGCCTTCTCTGCTGACATGAGGTGTCTAACTACCATCATGATGTTCAATTTGTACCCAGTTAGGAAACTGACTACAATCAATAATGCCAGAGCTATATTTCTCATGGAGCTCAAGGAAGACACCTTCATAGACATTAGCTCTCACATCTTTGACTCCATTGTGGATCAGACTAGAACAACCTCTAGGGCCAAGCTGATTTTTCCTAGCCTTCTTATGAGGCTTTTCAAACATAGGTGTTGCCATCCCTCACGATATCAATCCCTTGCCTATACCCTCAGCCATCAACAAACTGACCATCACAAGGATACAAGTTCGTCTCCCAGGTGATGAAGAGGAAGGTGAACAGGCTGAAGGTGAACCTATGGACACTGAGACAGAGGCTGCAGGACAAGCTTCAAGCTTAAGAGGCCACGGCAAGAGGAGTAGAGCTTTATCTTCATCAGCAATGCCTCCAGATGCATTCCAGATCATCCTAGAGAGGATTGATGGACTCAAAGATGTCTAGAATGAACAATCTGACAGGCTGGTTGCAATACAAGATCAGATGAACATCCTCTCGGCAAAGTTTGATAGCTTCTTCGCTTATCAGTGACCCTTTGGCCATTCCGGTCAAAAAAGGGGAGAATTTTTTAAGGGAAGCTCTTGAGGGGGAGTGTCTATTTGAGGGGGAGCATGCCAAAAACTCATTTTAAGCTATTTAGTTTATGCTTTTGTTATTTATAGTTTTTGGTGGTGTGTTTTGGATAATGTTTTTAATTATGGGTTTGCTGCATACTTTGTTAAATATTTTGGTTATTTTGCTAGTTTAAACTCATGGATGTTTTAAAACTTTTGGCCATATATATTTGAGTTGTTATTCAGTATTTATGTTTTGTTGTTTGTACCCATGTTGCTTTTGTAAGCTTTTAGGGTTTGTTTTCTATGTTTTGCAGGCTTTTATGGTTTGTACCATGCTTATGTAGCCTTTATGTTTTTGTACCTATGCTTTGTAGCTTATATACTTGATGTTATGCTATGCCCTACTTTAAGTACATCACTCTTGTGCCCTAGTGAGATCTTATTCCTAGATGCATATACTTCATGTATTGTGCATTGGTTGAGTGTTGGACATGCAAATGATACTTTGCATTTAAGCTTATTAACTTGCATGTTCGAATGTTCATTCCAAGTGTGAATGAGCATTGTGGTCACTATTTTATAGTGATTGCTTGTATGGTCAAGCCTTGGTTTATTACTTTACTCCTTTTTGCTTAAGCGCATTGTGCTTGCCTCATTTGCATTACAAGTTTTTCTACATACAATGATCATATTATGTTGTTATGTTTCAGGAGACACTTGTACTTATGATTCAAGAGCTACACGAATTCTAGAGTTAGGTGTGAGTGAGTTTTGTTCAACTCTTCCCAACTCACATGTTAAGTCTAGAGTTTGTTTTAGGGTTTTGTTGTGGAATAGCCAAACGGAGAGATTGTAAGGTTGAAATTTATCAACCATTTTGTTGGCTTTATTCTGTGCCAATTTGCTTGTAATTCAGCACTTAAAAACACTGTATTTAGGTGGAATTCATGTAAGGGTAGTGTGTGAGAGAGTGTGAAGAAATGCTCAAGGCTGTGCAGTAAAGCAAGGACTCGCGGCTGGATCTCACGGGTGGCTCGCAGCTTGCAAGCCACCAGATGATGCACAGGAGTGAAGCATGTAGAGAAGATGAACAGTCGTGCCAGTTGGAGCATTACAGGATAAAAAGTCCAGTCTGGCCATTCTGTTATCTCGCGGCTTGAACTCATAACTCAGTTAAGTCGCAAGGCCAAGTCACTAGATAGCTCTGTTTTGGAAAAACTGACTCTTTGCATTCCTTTCTCTCTCCAGTATAAATACCCCTCATACCCACGAAATGTAGAAAGCTTCCAGAGAGAATTTTGAGAGAAAAACTCTAGAGAAACAAGATTGACTCATCCACAATCTTCACATAGAGACACTTCAAATTCCTCTACTCTCTTCCTCTTCATTGTTACATCCTTAAAAGGTACATTACCAAAACCTTTTCTCACCATATCCATATCTGTGAGAAGGCTATTTGGTGCTTTGGGAAGCAGTTAGGAAGGGACCAATTTCATATTGGTTGATGCTATGAGCTATAGCGGAATCCAGTAAGCTAAAGAAGAAATAGGTTCGGCGCAACCTTGTTGGAGTAGGAGCTTGGAGGGCTTAGGTACACTGGGTAGATTAGGCTTGGAGGGTCTTCTACTGTTCATGTATCCTAACTACATTCTTTAGCAGATTATTGATTGCTTGGAGAGCGGCAGAGAGATTTTATGCCGAGGGTTTCGGTTTCCTCTTTGATAGCACATCATTGTGTTGTCCTTGTGTTTGCATCTCTCTTCCGTGAATCTTTGCCATTTAATTTTTGCTATGGATGTGTTTTTATATGGTTTAGATTGTTTATCAATTCTGTTATAAGCTTATGTTCATTTTCCACACATACTTTGTTTGATATTAAGCTTGAATTGGTAATTTGTAATTTGGGAGTCTAAACGTTCATAGGTGTTTTATACACATTTTGAACTTTCACACATATATGAGTCCAAATTTTCTATACTACTCTCCCTGCTTCACTCTATGCTCCATAAATAAAAATTTGACACATGTCCACCTATTTAATTAGATGCTATTTTTTTGCCCTTTTATATTCCAAACTTTTAGTTTCCTAAAAAAAAATTTAAAAAAAAAACTAACACATGTTCACTAGCCACCACTACTGCCGCCAGATCCACACCAACACATGGGTTTACTGTGTTTATTTTCCTATGTGGCACGGTGCTTTGTGGCTTTCTATTCTTGAAAATTTTCAGTTTCTGTGATGCTAATTGATTAATTATGGTAATCAAAGTACGGAAAAAAGGTTATGCACTGACTTGTACCAATTTGCGGTTGAGTATCAACTAAATTTTTGATGGATTGTTTGGTGATGGTGACTAGTGAAGATGTGCTGTTTTTTTTTTTCTAACTAGCTGGCCAGCTAAGGTGTGGACTTGGCAGCAATAGTGGATGGCAGATGACAATGTTGGTGATCTCTTTTTATTGGAGCTGGCAAAGATGGTGGTGATGGACCGGTGATGGTGGCATTGTGACCATGTGTTGGTTTTTGTTTTAATTTTTTTAGGAAACTGGAAGTTTGGAATATAAAAAGGCAAAAAATTAGCATCTAATTAAATAGGTGGACATGTGTTAAATTTTTATTTGTGGAGCAAAGAGTGGAGTAGGGAGAGTGGTACAGAAGATTTGGACTTCACATATATATAGTGAATCTTTACACATACCTTTAAGAAAACTCTATATATTCCACTTTTTTGGATGCGTAAAATTATAGACTACTACTCCAAAATGATAGTGGCTAATTAATTTGATATATTTTTTAATGATCTCGTTTGTAACGCTTCTTAACATTATCATATATTTACTAATTGATGATTTGCATAACAAAGATGATAAATAGGGAGGTAGCATTCTTTATTAGATTTTCGAAAGTAATAGTGTATGAAAATTATATATATATATATATATTATAAATAAGGTCAAATGAAATGTCAAAAAATGGATTTTTAAATTTTCTAACTTTATTTCTTATGTAATTGCTACTCCTATCAGAGAACATCTCTTTTTTAGTTATGATTAATATGGTTTCCACAGTTAGAGTTTGATTAGTTTTAAATTTAAATTTAGTACTATGATTGTATTTAATTGTTGATTTAATTTTTTAAGTGAATTTAATGGTTTATGTTACTACACTATAAAGCTTTTAATGTTCTCCACACGATAATTTCTATTTTATTTTTACTTCTTACAACTTCTTTGTTTTCCAACCAATGATTACTAAATTGACGTTTGGTTTTTATTTTTCCTTTATGTACTCTTTATTACTTTGTATTGGGTTTTTTTCTATACCATCTCTCTCTCTCTCTCTCTCTCCATTGGCAACCTATCGTTTTTCAAAATTTGATGATGATTCTATGACATTAAATATGCATTATTAGTTTTTATTTATTTATTTTAAATTTAGTGTTTCTAACTTGATTTGTTTTGTATTTCATTTTTCCTTTGATGCATTGGGTGTGAGAATGAGTGTTTCCCTAGCATTACTCCACTTAGTATGGACAATTTTATTTATTTAATTTAGGCAAAATATTATATTCTAAATTTTTTAAAATAAAAAAGGAGTGGAAATATAAATAATTTAATGATATATATGGGGGATGTGGCTGAATTTACATGTTAAGTAAAATGATATGAAAAAAAAATAAAAATAAAAATGAAATACATAACAATAAACACTAACTTATCCAAATAATTCTATGTAATATAATATTAGTACATTCTTATATTCTATTTTTAATTATTTATAATGCAACATGATAGTATTTAAAAATCAAAGTCATAAAATAATAAAATAAAACTTAAAACACAAAACTAAATCCCATCAACCAAAATAGAGTTCTAAGGAATACAAAACTTTATCAATCTAAAATAGAGATGCAAGAATACAAAACTTTATTAATAACTTAGGTTTAAAACTTGTTAATTCTATCAACCAGGGTCTAAATTTCCTAACAAGTGGTATCAGAGCGGGTACACTCTGATTGGATTAATTTCCTGAGTGTGATCCTTGACCCTCGTTGTCATGGAATTTCTTGGTGAGTTATTAAAAGTCTTGAGCTTTTTAACTCAATTTCAGAAGAATTCTAATTCTTCAATGTCCTCTAGTAGTCATACCAGGACACGTGCCTTTTCATCTTCACGGCCAAAGACTCGTGCTGTGTGGGTGAGAAAGGAGCCTAAGACTTAATTGTCTTTTCTATTTGTCATCTGCTTTAATTCTTTCTATCTATAGTAGGACTCTCTTTGCTTGATTTTTTATCTGCTTTTGAAATCATGCTTTCATGCATCTGTATTTCTTTTCTTGCTTTCATGCATATGCATCTTTCTTTCATGCCTTCATGATTGTTTGTCTGTTTTTGTTTGGTTGTTTAGTTTTTATTTTGTTTTTATTTTGTTTTGTTTTTATTTTGTTTTGTTTTCAAAATAAATAAATAAAAGGGAAAAATCAGAAAAATACAAAAACAGTGTGTGTTTGTGTACATTGGTTCTTGTGAACCTTAAAATGGCCAATGAAATAGAGTTTTCTAAACTTTGTATCTTTTGTAGCTTAGATGAGCATTTTTATGCACAACTAAGCAAGTGAGCTTTGTAGCTCTTTGTTTGTGATGAGTAAGGTTAAGTGATATCTTATACTTAACACTCGTATCACTCTTTTTGACGGGTAGGACTAGAAAATCCTAAGAGAAAAACAAAAATAACCATCTCACCACTGTTACCTGCCAATCGTGATATGACATCTTTATGCTTCGGCAAAGCAAAAGTGCAATGTCAATGATATCTGTATGCTTCGACATAGCAAAAGTGTAATGTCAATAGCTTAAAATAATTGGGTATTTTTTTTCTCTCTTATATGCCTATGCATGATATGCTTAATAAAAGAAAATATGCAAAGAAATAAAAAGCAAAAAGATTAAAAATGCTTTAAAAATATGATTGCAAGCGTGTTTTCTAGGAGATGTGGGAGTTATAAGATGTACCTCGAAAGTGATAATCCCCATCAAACAGTTATGATTGTGTGTGAGTTAAAGTGATTTTCTCATATCTCAAATCGTCATAACATTGAGACGCTTATGCAATCTTGCGATGTTTTTCACACACAACACACAATATTCTTTGCTATTCTTGATATATGTGCAGGTACAATGTAATTTGGCCATTACAAGGTTTACATGCGTTAATGTATGCTTACTAAACTGTCTTAACTTGTTTTTGAAATATAAAATTAGTTAGACTTGTTTAGTGTGTGTGTGTGTATGTGTGTTTTAGATCAAAATGCATGACATTTTCCTTGTTGAGAGATGTTTTCGAGAGGTTAATATGTTGTTTGGATCTTTGGTTGAGTTGTATGCTTGATTGCATTCATATATGTGTTTTTCCCTTCTTGAAAAACTGTTTTTAAAGTATCTTGACACCTCCTCAACACCTCTCGATACCTGGCTATCTGTTGAGATCTTCAGTTGATTTTTTATCGCAATCTTGACATCTCTCGATAGCTAGGTGGATCGATCGAGATACCTTCTATCTACTCGATAGATCCTCGACACCTTCTCGATCCATCGAGGTTGGCTCGATAGCTTCTCAACACCTCCTGATCGATCGAAATATCCTTGCATGCATTTCATTTTTCTTTGTTTTGCATGTTTCTCTTATCTTGTCATCCTTAGCATCTTATTTTATTACATTCATGCATTTTTATGGATTCTTTGTGCCCCCTTGATCATCCTTGATCATCTTTATGTTTCTCGGGTAAAGCTTTATAGCTTCCTGTACCTTTTGTCAATCGTGACAAAAAGGGGGAGAAATTGGAGAATTTGTAGTTTCTTTCTTTAAGATTCTACAAGTTAGGGGGAGAAATACATGCCCTTGTAAGAGGGAGTTGTGTTTCATCTTGTTAAGGGGAGTGTTTACCTCCTTGTTCATGTACCTAGGTTTTGTGACCATTTTTACATACAACATGGTATTTATCAAGTGGTATATATATGATGATATATGTTTTCTTCACCTATCTCTACATGTGTTGTTTCCTTTCTATCTTTATACACATGTTTCTTTATTTGTATGCAATCTATTATTTTTGCTTTACACAAAGATGCCTTAATGTGTTTTGTTTAAAGTGTTTCAGAAATACAGGTTGTCAAAGTCTTCCATGCCATGAGCTCTCTTTTTGCAAAGTTTTTCAAGAGTTTGTGTTAGGGTAGATTTTATTGTATTCAACAAGTGAGTATGAGTTGAGTGATTTATAACTTCTCTCATATGTTCATTTGTTTGTTGTGGCTTTGTCACGGATTCCCAAAGAGGGAGATTGTTAAGAACATATTTTATGTAGTTGGCTAATCCTTTGGCAAAATGCACTTTACTTGTATTTGAGTAGATCTAGGATGTTTTTAATACTTCAAAGAACATGTTGTTCAAGTCTCGTATTACAGCCATGAAGATTGGACCAAGAAACAAGTGAAGAAAAAGTGTTCACTAAAGCTGGACACCTGCTGGACACCTGCGGATACTTGCTAGACACCTGCGGACAGCTGCTCGACAGCTTCTCGATACCTCTATCTATCGAGGTTTAATGAAGCTCGACAGCTTCTCAATCGATCGAGGTATCTATCGAGGTTTAATGAAGCTCGACAGCTTCTCAATCGATCGAGGTATCTATCGAGGTTACGAAAATTAGAATTTTTAGATCTGATTTTTGGGCCAGGCTTTTGTATTTGTGTAGGGTTTCTTTTCTCACAACCCTAGACTTATATAAGGCTTATTTTTGAGGCCGTCACACAAGAGAATACAAGGAGAACATATGTAAAAGGCGACCAAAGCCTCATTCTCTCTGAAAGAAGCTACTGCGTCTTTGTGTCTTAAGGTTTTGTAACCAAGTGCTTCTTGATCTTCATTGTTGATAAAGTGAAGAACTTTGCAGCCAACATTCTTCTTCCTCAAGTTGGTGAGTGAGTCACGTACTGAAATTCGTGTAAAGGAGTTAGTCACGTACTAGGATCCGTGCATCAAAGAGTGGCGTTCATATATTGAAGAGTTCAGAGGTTCTGAAGCAGTAGAAGGTTTCTGCTGTGAGTTCATCTACATGGATTGTAGAGTCTAGGGACAAAGGTTTTGTACTAGATCTGAAACTTCTCTTTACTATAGTGAATTGCTTTTCGGGAAGGTTTCCCCCCAAGTTTTTTACTGTGAAGCTGGTTGGTTTCATTAGTTTTCTTGGGTCATCATATCTTGTCTTATTTATTTTTTTGCTACATTTAGTTTTGACATGATATTGTTGTTTGGTTGTTTTAACAAGTTTATTCATAATAAATCTAATTAATAACTTGGATTTAAAACTTGTTAATTCTATCAACCGGGGTCTAAATTTCCCAACACTTAATTTGATTTAAAAATTGATTGATTAATTTTTGAGTCATTTGTACATTTTAGTATATGTTATTTTTTATGTTTTTTGAGTCATTTGTACATTTTAGTATATGCTATTTTTTATGTGTGAACTACATAGAATATTTTTTCTTAAGAGATGATGGATAATTAATGTGCAAATATTTTCTCTACTCATGTAATTGTTTATGGGTCATATAGTGTCAAGTTTGCATTCATTGAAAGAGAGAATATTTTTCTTCATGTGTATTCTCAACTTAATTTTTTTTGAGTTTGGTTTATGTCTTTTTATTTATCCTGACCTCCTATATTTTCCCCAAAATTGTTTTTCCCAAAACTTGTTTAGTTTTTCCTATTTTTATAGGGGGAGAAGCTTGTTTTTAAACTTTGATGTTCATAAAGGGAGTTGTCTCTTGTTTCTATAGAGTTGAATTGTTTTGTGTTCCCTTTATTCTCTCTTTTCTCTTGAGTTTTATTGCGTATGTTTTCTGTTTACTCTTTGTTTGAGTTGTCTTTGTTAATACGTGACCAAAAGGGAGAGATTTAGAAAAAAAATGTGGGAATCATGTTTTGTTTAGGGGGAGATAAAATTGTTTTAAAAAGGGGGAGAATATAAAAACTTTTTGATGTATCTAACTTAGGGGGAGAGTTAGAATTTACTTTTTTTTTTTTTAGTTGTGTTTCATATTGTTTATATGTCTTTCTTTCCACACATGCAGTGATGTGTTCTTTTGAGTGTTTTTCGGAAAGACATGTACATTCTGATCAAGACCATCTACCTCTTCTTGCAACTTCTAGGATAAGAGTCTTAGATTGGGATTTGTGATGTAATTGTGCATTTTATTGTATTGGGTTTTTCTTGTATTTGAGCATTTCATATTGTATGTAAGTTTTGTCATGAATTGCCAAAGGGGGAGATTGTTAGGTTCTAAAAGTTTAGAACAATTGACAAATCATGAACATAAACTTGTCTAGATTTAGATCCTAGAATTTATAGGTATTATTAGACAATGCTCAAGATGATTCGTGTCAAGATTCAGGAACAAGTAAGCTATAGAAAGAAGATTTTAGAAACTACTTGGTTCGACCGATCGAAAGACAGGCTCGACCAATCAAAAGTCGTATCTGCAGGATTTTAATTAAGCCCAAACAACAGTTCAAGCCCATTAAGGATTAGGGTTTCTGATCTACTTCTCCTAGTATATAAAGGAAACCCTAAGCAAGTTTTTAAAGGGTTTTTAGAGAGATTAGAGTGCATCTTGTGCCTCTTATGTGGATCTTGGGTTTTGTACCCAAAAGCTCTCTAAGGCTCTTTATGCTGTGTGTGTGAATATTTTGTGAGATTTAGAGGTGTTTGCCTTCACATACACTTAGGTTATCAAGATCTAGATTGATGTCAAGAGCTTGGTGATCAATTTAGTTGCAGATTCAAGAGCTTAAAGATACACAAGCGGGAGTGCTTGTGCTTGCTGGGAATCCAAGAAAGAAGTAGTCCGTGGACTTAGAGCTGTCACGTGGTTTCCTACTCGAGGTAGCGGTAGTAAGTTTCCTACTCAAGGTAGCAATATGATATTAGTGGTCTAAGTTGCTATTGTGTAAACTTCAATTCTTTCATAGTGGATTCAGTTTTACTTTAAGGATAGCTAGGTTAAATCCTCTTTAGGTTTTTTACCGGTTTGGTTTTCCTGGGTTATCACATTGTTGTATTCTTTATTCTTCTGCACTTTACAATGATATGATTTATATGTGTTAACCTAGATTTGCATAATTTACCTAAGTTAATCACTTGGCTAAATAATTAGGTTAATCTGGTTGTGTTTAAGGGGTTTAAAACGTACAAAACCTATTTTATTAATAAAAATATACTTAAAATTACAACTAAATTTAACAAGGCAACCACAAAAAAAAAAAAAAAAAAACTCATAGTATTACACATAACAAAATGAAGGCAGAGAATCACATTGGGTAAACTAATATAAGTTAATATTGATATATTTGCTTAAATAGTAGGGTTTTAGGGTATGAAAAATTTACAATTATAACCCTTAGCAATACAGGGCGGAGTGAGGACGGGGAAGGGCAGGTCTAAAATGTTTAAATCCATCCTTGCCTTGCCCCGTGGTGTGGGGCTAAAATCTTGCCCCATTCCTGCCCCACCAGTTTTGCGAGGCATGAAAAACCTACGCGGGGCGAAGTGGGGAGGGGTGGGATAAGTGGGGTGGGGCAAAATTGCCATCCCTAAGCCCAATTACTAACAGGCTCCATTCATAAGGCCACAGGTTGGACCGTCTTCTTTTTGCTCTTCCTTCCATACATGCGTATAATTGGAGGCTTGTACCTTGTGTCCGCACCACTTTGTCATAAGGAAAATGAGATGTATTTAAATTCCAATTTCTCAAGAGAAAAATACAATATAAATATAAAATAAAACAATGAAGGGAACAAAAATAATTTCAGTAAAATAAAAGTCAAAGGAGAAAAGCTCTCATCTTCTTTCTCAATCTAAAACAACACATTTTTTGACACAGATTTTAGGAATATCCGGCCTAGAGCCTCCAAATTGTTAATTTTCCTTGAACACAAATAAAGGGAAATATTCAATTTTTGGCTTTGCTAAATATCTGGAAGTAATATAGACTTCTTGATATATTGCAAACGGAGCAACATTTATATCTTGTCAATTGGGCAAAGCAAGGTGCGTTCATCTCTTGAAAACATTTTTAACAAACAATATAAGCATTAACACACTAAAAATCTAATGAATCTCACTCTAATATAGAACAACATAACATTAAGCAAGTTAGAAAGTAATTAACAATACCTTATGCATCCATATCAGAGTTCTCATGTAGAACCAAATCGAGCATATCAATTTGCGCAACTATCGGATCTACTTATACATTATTTACCAATGACAACTATAAAAGCACCGCAAATCAAAACTAATTTAAAAAATGAAAAAATAACCTCCATTAAAAAAATTTGAAGAAAATCAAAATTGTTGGTGTTTATTTTTTCTTTCTATTTGAAGAGTGAAAATTCAGGTGGATCAAACCTTATGCTCTAATGATATTCAAATACTATCAATCTTCATGATAATGCACAGTATACAGTGAGAAATTTATTGTATTGGAAGACTATTATAAGGATGAAGATTTACATTAATTATTTACCAACTTCAAGTTTATAAATCAAAGACCAACAAAAGCATAGTATTCCCACAATTAAATTAACAAAAGAAAACAAAAACCAATATTTATAATCCTTCTTTGTAATCTATTGCTACCTATACAATGGATTAATTAAAAAGATGAATCTTACCTTAAATATTGGCTAAATTAAGAAAACAATGGAAACCTACTACTTTCCTGGTCGCTCCTAAGAGTAGATTCTTAGATATGACATATGAGAAGGATTACCATAAAGAGGAATTGTACCAACAAACAAAAGTTAATGTTGTTGGAAAATCTGGTTTTGTATTTCATACAAAACACATAGCAGAAGCAACAAACAATGATCTATTTAAGAATAGGAAAGCGTACCTTAGTGTGGTGAAATTCAAAACAAAATATTAGAAGTACTTGGGAACACTTCTAATCTTCACTCCAATTCTACTTTATGCCAAAAAAGTGTGGTCTCTTAATCAGTTTCCAAGAGAGAATAATTGAGTGGCTTCACTCACACATACACACCATTTCACAATGATGTCTCTCTTTTTCTTAATAAAAAAATTCTGTATGTTTTTCACTTTATAACTAACTAATTATTTAATTGGGCTGGCCTATTAGGCATTTCCAATTGGGGTTTAGTGTGTGGTTTTGAGTGGGACCAAAATGGACCAATAAAACACTAGTTCCAATGGGCCTTAGGCTTTTCTGTCAACTCTTGATAAATCCAAAGTTACCATTAATTATTTTTGATACCACTATATAAATATAATTGCACTCTAGGTCTTCTTAATAAATTATATCCTAAGACTTTCATAATATCATTTGATCCCTCCATGAAATATCCATAGTGAACAAAGTTATAATAAACTGTCATTTTGTAAACAACTATTTTATCCTTGAGTACCTGGTTTAATCTTGTAGTTATTCACATTCATTGAAATCCAATTTCAATAAATATAAGCTTTAGTAACTCCTTACTAAAGTGGGCGCCCTGAATAACCACTTCCTATTAAACTTGTCTCAAGGGGATATTTCGTGTCTCTATAAAAAAAGTTTATGGATTCCATCTTGAGAATATGTGTTCCCTCAACACTACGTGTGGTTACCCAATATACTGAGGTTTTGACCGTGAATATTAGATCTCACTCCTGATATATCAAAGTAACCTACATTTTATGATCGGGTTCACTACCCTCTCAGGATTAAGAGTCTATGAAATTAGAAGTCGCGAGATTAATTATTCTGGTGATAGTTATTGATTGAATAATTAATTTCACAGCGGTTCAGTTCAATATGTCTTAACTCTTAAGACACATCAACACATCAACTAGAAGTCTCCACTTCCATGATTAAGACAAATCATCTTAGTTGATGTGTTATAGTCTTCGCAGATGAAACACCTAATTTCATCATCGATTACGAACTACATTTTGAGTTTACAAGGAACTTGTGATTTAGATCTTCTGTGACTTTTCACATAAACCACATACAATGCATCTCATGGACTATGATAATGTTCCATTAGTTCATTTATAAACAGTCTCATATAATTAAACAATTTAATTATTTATGACATGCCAATAAATTGGATTTTAGAGCAAAAACCCCAACAATCTCCCACTTGCCCTCAAAGACAATTTACCATATATCCGACACTTATTTCCCTTTAGAGTAATTCATAGTCACTCTAAGGCAAGGTTTAGAAACAAGTTTCAGCCAAATTTATTGCATTGCATAAATTATATTTTCTACTACTACATCTCACGTACTCATATATCTCTAATGAGACAATACTTACACTTAATGTGTATCTTCACCACTTAGAATGAACACATATTTTGAAATCCAACTTCATGAATCACAATCAAACTACAAGTTAGTATTTGTATAACCAGTAACCATTAAATCCTCACTTTAGTGGACAAGCATATAATCCCTTATTTTCCTAAGATATTTGAGTATATGCTTTACTCCCACTAAATTAAGTGATCTTAGATTCAATTGATATTTGCTTACCATGCCCACTGCAAAATAGATATTTAGCCTAGTATATAGTATAGCATAATGACTTCCTATTGATATAGAATAAGGAACTGTCTTAATATTCTCTTCCTTTTATATGTCTTAGGACTATAGTCCTATATAAAGGAACTTCAAACTTAAGAGGAAAGAATCCTTTCTTGAAGTATTACATGCTATACTTGGCTAAAATCTAATCTATTTAAGTAGTATGAGATCGACTCAACATCCTAATTTTTGAATTTTAACAAAGTTTAAATTCTTCGGATGTGACTAGTCTTTCCCAAGTACTTTATATCAAACTGGACTAGACAACAAAAAATCTCCATTGATGACAATAACTCTACATCATTTTAAATGATTAGAATGTCATCAACATACATTAAGAAATTTATTATTCTATATAGCTTTTACACACATAAGGCCTTTTAATACTTGATCAAAATCAAACAATGTGATTGCTTGATCAAAGATGATATTTTATGATTTAGATGCTTGTTTTAGTCCATAAATAGACTTTAAGCAACTTCCATACTAAACACTAACTGGTTCTTTGCTATGAACAAGTCTAGTTACATCATATAGATGTTTTCCTCAAGATTGCTACTAAAAGAATCTTTCTTGATATCCATTGCCATATTTCATCAAAATGAAATGTAATGGATAAGAGAATCTAAATAGGGTCAAACTTGACTATTGGTGAAAAAATCTTTTCATGGTCGAACCATTTCTTTTTGAATAAATCTCTTCACCACAAGTCTTGACTTTGAAGGTTTGCACCTTCAAATCTATCAATTTCATTTACTTCTAGACCTATTTGAAAACAATAGGCTTAATGCCACTAGGCGCCTTTACAAGTTCTAGACTTTAAATAGAATCTTATTCTATTCACACAACCTTGATCCAGTAATCCTTATTCATATCATTTATTGCCTTTACATAGGACCGAGGATCAAATTCATACCCTTGTGAAATAACTTCAAAAATTTATTCCAAAAGTATGAATTTATTTGGTAATTGATTATCCTCTCACTACGATATTGTACCAGTGTAATAGTTATCTATAGAATAATGTCTTGTGGTGTATCTAATACAACCATCTCATTTCTAAATGTATTTTATAGTTGTCCTATAAAAAATTTTGACATTTTTCTTCTAGAACAATCTACCTTTAAAAGAGTCTTATTCCTTCTTTATGTATGCACTGACTTAAAGAAGTTATTGGATCTTTATTCCTTTACAAAAAGGAGCTCTAGATCATATTATCCTCTAAATAGAATTCATAGATTGGGAATATAACAAAATAATGGTTCTAAAAGCCTATCTTTCACCAATCTTGAATATCATTTAGATTAATAAGATCTAGACATAAGTGTCAAAACATACAATACCAAAGGATGGAACTATCTCTTTAAAAAGTAAAACATGTAAACTTTCATCTAAAAGACAATCATGGACAATGCTTAGCTTTACCAAAACGGAAACACTTTCCTTTTGATCATACTTTTAAGTCTAATTTCCTTTTGGCAACTACTAGGGCAACTAGCATGTCCAACTATTTGGTATTATAATTCCTATTCTTACCACCTTTACCTTTCGGTTTAGGCTAAGAATTTGAATTAAATCATATTGATCCTAGCCTTAGCTTTTATGATGTCTTTCGTTGTGCAAAACTCACTTATCAATTCAGATAATATAAAAGGAATTTATTTATTTTCAAAAACAATCTGAATTGATCAAATGATTTTAACAAGGATTTGTGGATCATATCCAAATGAGATTAACATTTAATCTCTACATCCAAGAATTCCAATTCACTTTAAAAATAAAATATTTTCATAAAATGATATAGAATTGAAACTCATTAAGCCTTTCTTAGCACTCAATATGATTCATACCAAACATCTCATTTAGACTTAATATAAAGTCTAAATCTAGTACTAACTCTTGCATCTCATGCTTTAGTACAACTGAGATAGAAGCCAATTTAACACTTTAGCATGCCTATAGAGACTATGATCACATCATAAGCTGTCTTCCATAAATGCATCATGTATAGGAAATTATGACAATGCTGAATCAAAACATAAATATGTACTTCAGCTCCTTTAAGCACTATATCCAAAATTATTTCTTAGTTAACGTGATTCAATTAAAATAGCAGTTAGAGAACAAAAATTTATGACAACTTTATTTTGAGACTATGAACTTAAATACCAGGACAATATATTTTGCATCCATAACCCTATAATATGGGACTTGAAAACCATACTATACTAGGTGCAACGACAACCTAATCTCACAATTAATATTCCTCAGCATAGAGTGAATACCAACCACTATGATCAGGCTAGAATTACTCTCATTATTAATGCTATCATGGTAACTCTTACCAAACAAAAATAATTTTTCGCTTTTCCTTTAGCCTCTAAGAAATAATAGCAAGAACTCAGCATAGAGAATACTATCAAACTTAGTCTAGTATACACCATTGCCTAGACCCATGTGTAGCCACATAACTCTACCCTTGTAAGGTTTAATCTTGTGGTACCATGATGCAAAACACCCTCTGCATGGAACGCAAGGCTCGAGGCCAAGACGAGGTGCTTGCCCCACACCACTATAAACTGGGAAGTTCAATTTTGTAGTACCATGAAATAAACACCCTCCGCATGGAACGCAAGACTCGAGGCCAAGACGAGGTGCTTACCCCACACCACTATGAACTGACAATGGAGGCCGTGAGATCCAACTCTTGAATCTCTCTCCCACTAAAAATTTTAGAACAAGTGGATTGTATTGAAATCATTGTGATCTTATCACAATTTTAACCCTACACATCAAATGTGTTTAATTGTTTAAATTCAATGTGATCTGACTAAGTCACGTCACAATAGCGTAACAAACATTCGCGTAATTAGAAAGAAGTTTAACCTTGTAATCATTGAAGTAAATACCCTCCGCATGGAATGCAAGACTCGAAGTCAAGACAAGGTATCTATTTACATTACAATAAACTTAACAAAAAGGTTATTTCAGCACTCCTACTTGTTATTTGGGTTTTTCTTAAATAATTGTGATCCCATTACAACTAATAACCTTGCACTTGTCAAAGACTCTAATCTCATTAGAAACTATATACCTTTTAATTAGAATTTAATCTCATTAAAAACCTCTAATTAAAATAAATTAAGGACTTTTAATCATAATACAATTTAGGACTTAGAGTTATATTTAACTAACATCTTTGATCTCATTAAGTCTTTTAGTTAGATAACGGTTAATAAATATCCTTATTAGGGACTACAAAATTAATCACATAGGTTTGATTTTTATCAAAGTTTTAACATTTAGTCAAAAACTAGTGAAAATTCAAAATTCAGTGCCTTTGATCGGTCAAACCTATCACTCGATCGATCGAAAAATGAAGAAATTCATCACAAAGCTTTTGCCTCATTCGATTGATTCTTGATTCCTATTCGATTGATCAAAATTAACATTTGATTGGTCGAAAGAAATTCTCGATTGATTGAAACTCACAAAACTAATTTTTTTTTAAAATTTTCAGGTAACATTTTTTGGCATCTTCATTATTCTTCCATCAAAAACACTATTTGATTTTGTCAACGAAGATTTACAGATCAAACTTTAATGTTTTCAAGGTTATTATCAAGAACCCTAATAATACCAGAGACCCTTGAAAAACATAATCCTAATCTCATTAGGAATAAATTTCATGATCCTAGTATTAATATTTATAAATATATACTATCATGAATTGATGCCATGGTTTGTACAGGGGAAATTTGAGTCAGCAGCAATACGTGTTTTGTAATAAATTATAGAAAACTTATTTTGTGCTGAATTTTTTATGGTACATACTACACATATAATTCTTCTCACTATTTAATTTCAAGTTAATTAGATAACTTTTCATGGACCAAACAAATTTTAAAAAAAGGCTGACTTGTTATGTAGTGAATCTGTCAAGAGTAAATTTGAGTCAGCTGTAATACGTGATTTTTAATAAATTATAGAAACATTATTTTGTGCTGAATTATTTATGATACATACCACACATATAAGAGCTTATCTCTATTTAAATTCAAGTTAATTAGATAACTTTGCATGGACCAAACTATTTTTACAAAAGGGCTGATGTGCTATGTAGTGAATCTGTCAAGGGGAAATTTGAGTCAGCTGCAATACGTGTTTTGTAATAAATTATAGAAAACTTATTTTGTGCTGAATTTTTTATGGTACATACTACACATATAATTCTTCTCCCTATTTAATTTCAAGTTAATTAGATAACTTTTCATGGACCAAACAAATTTTAAAAAAGGGCTGACTTGTTATGTAGTGAATCTGTCAAGAGTAAATTTGAGTCAGTTGTAATACGTGATTTTTAATAAATTATAGAAACATTATTTTGTGCTGAATTTTTTATGATACATACCACACATATAAGAGCTTATCTCTATTTAACTTCAAGTTAATTAGATAACTTTGCATGGACCAAACGATTTTTACAAAAGGGCTGACGTGCTATGTAGTGAATCAGTCAAGGGGAAATTTGAGTCAGCTGCAATACCTGTTTTGTAAAAAATTATAGAAAATTTATTTTGTGCTGAATTTTTTATGGTACATATTACACATATAATATCTTATCCCTATTTAATTTCAAGTTAATTAGATAACATTTCATGGACCAAAGAAATTTTAAAAAAGGGCTGACTTGTTATGTGGTGAATCTATCAAGAGGAAATTTGAGTCAGCTGCAACTCGTGATTTTACATAAATTATAGAGACATTATTTTGTGCTGAATTTAATATGATACATACCACACATATAAGAACTTGTCCCTATTTAATTTCAAGTTAATTAGATAACTTTTCACGGAGCTAATGAGTTTTAAAAAAGGGCTGAGTTGCTATGTAGTGAATCTGTCAAGAGGAAATTTGAGTCAGCTGCAATACGTGATTTTTAATAAATTATAAAAACATTATTTTGTGTTGAATTTTTTATGGTACATACCACACATATAAGAGCTTGTCCGTATTTAATTTCAAGTTAATTAGACAACTTTTCATGGACCAAAAAATTTTAAAAAAAAGGCTGACTTGTTATGTAGTGAATCTGTCAAGAGGAAATTTGAGTCAGCTGCAATACGTGATTTTTCATAAACTATAGAAACATTATTTTGGGCTGAATTGTTTATGATACATACCACACATATAAGAGCTTGTCTCTATTTAATTTCAAGTTAATTAGATAACTTTTCATGGACCAAACAATTTTTACAAAAGGGCTGAGGTGCTATGTAGTGAATCTGTCAAGGGGAAATTTGAGTCAACCACAATACGTGTTTTGTAATAAATTATAGAAAACTTATTTTGTGCTGAATTTTTTATGGTACATACTACACATATAATTCTTATCCCTATTTAATTTCAAGTTAATTAGATAACTTTTCATGGACCAAAAAAATTTTAAAAAAGGGATGACTTGTATGTGGCGAATCTGTCAAGAGGAAGTTTGAGTCAGCTGTAATACGTGATTTTTAATAAATTATAAAAACATTATTTTGTGCTGAAATTTCTATGATACTTACCCCACATATAAGAGCTTGTCCCTATTTAATTTCAAGTTAATTAGATAACTTTTCAAGGACCAAACGAGTTTTATAAAAGGGCTGATGTGCTATGTATTGAATCTGTCAGGGGGAAATTTGAGTCAACTGCAATTCGTATTTTGTAATAAATTATAGAAAAATTATTTTGTGCAGAATTTTTTATGGTACCTACTACACATACAAGAGCTTATACTTATTTAATTTCAAGTTAATTAGATAACTTTTCTTGGACCAAACGATTTTTAAAAAGGTGCAGACTTGTAAGGTAGTGAATCTGTCAAGAGGAAATTTGAGTCAGCTGGAATTCGTGATTTTTAACAACTTATTGAAAAATTATTTTGTGCTGAAGTTTTTATGGTACATACTACACATATAAGATCTTATCTCAGTTTAATTTCAATTCAATTAGATAACTTTTCATGGACCAACCAATTTTGAAAAAAGGGCTGATTTGTTATGCAGTGAATCTGTCAAGATGAAATTTGTGCCAGCTGCAATACGTGTTTTGTAATAAATTATAGAAACGTTATTTCATGCTGAAGTTTTTATGATACACACTACACATATAAGAGCTTATCCATATTTAATTTTAAGTTAATTAGATAACATTTCATGGACCAAACGAATTTCACAAAGGGCTGATTTGTTATGTAGTGAATCTGTCAAGGGGAAATTTGAGTCAGCTGCAATGCGTGATTTTTAATAAATTATAGAAACATTATTTCCTGCTGAAGTTTTTGTGGTACATACTACACATATAAGATCTTATCCCTATTTAATTTCAAGTTAATTAGATAACTTTTCATGGACCAACCAATTTTGAAAAAAGGGCTGATTTGTCATGCAGTGAATCTCTCATGAGGAAATTTGTGTCAGCTGCAATACGTATTTTCTAATAAATTATAGAAATATTATTTTGTGCAGAATATTTTATGGTACCTACTACACATACAAGAGCTTATACTTATTTAATTTCAAGTTAATTAGATAACGTTTCTTGGACCAAACGATTTTTAAAAAGGTGCAGACTTGTTAGGTAGTGAATCTGTCAAGAGGAAATTTGAGTCAGCTGCAATGCGTGATTTTTAACAACTTATTGAAACATTATTTTGTGCTGAAGTTTTTATGGTACATACTACACATATAAGATCTTATCTCTATTTAATTTCAAGTTAATTAGATAACTTTTCATGGACCAACCAATTTTGGAAAAAGGGCTGATTTGTTATGCAGTGAATCTGTCAAGATGAAATTTGTGTCAGCTGCAATACGTATTTTGTAATAAATTATAGAAACGTTATTTTGTGCTGAAGTTTTTATGGTACATACTACACATATAAGATCTTATCTCTATTTAATTTCAAGTTAATTAGATAACTTTTCATGGACCAACCAATTTTGAAAAAAGGGCTGATTTGTTATGCAGTGAATCTGTCAAGATGAAATTTGTGTCAGCTGCAATACGTGTTTTGTAATAAATTATAGAAACGTTATTTCGTGCTGAATTTTTTATGATACACACTACACATATATGAGCTTATCCCTATTTAATTTTAAGTTAATTAGATAACATTTCATGGACCAAACGAATTTCACGAAAGGGCTGACTTGTTATGTAGTGAATCTGTCAAGGGGAAATTTGAGTCAGCTGCAATGCGTGATTTTTAATATTTTATAGAAACATTATTTCCTGCTGAAGTTTTTGTGATACATACTACACATATAAGATCTTATCCCTATTTAATTTCAAGTTAACTAGATAACTTTTCATGGACCAACCAATTATGAAAAAAGGGGTGATTTGTTATGCAGTGAATCTCTCACGAGGAAATTTGTGTCAGTTGCAATACGTATTTTGTAATAAATTATAGAAATATTATTTTGTGCAGAATTTTTTATGGTACCTACTACACATACAAGAGCTTATACTTATTTAATTTCAAGTTAATTAGATAACTTTTCTTGGACCAAACGATTTTTAAACAGGTGCAGACTTGTTAGGTAGTGAATCTGTCAAGAGGAAATTTGAGTCAGCTGCAATGCGTGATGTTTAACAACTTATTGAAAAATTATTTTGTGCTGAAGTTTTTATGGTACATACTACACATATAAGATCTTATCTCTATTTAATTTCAAGTTAATTAGATAACTTTTCATGGACCAACCAATTTTGGAAAAAGGGCTGATTTGTTATGCAGTGAATCTGTCAAGATGAAATTTGTGTCAGCTGCAATACGTATTTTGTAATAAATTATAGAAACGTTATTTCATACAGAATGTTTTATGATACGTACTACACATATAAGAGCTTATCCCTATTTAATTTTAAGTTAATTAGATAACATTTCATGGACCAAACGAATTTCACAAAAGGGCTGACTTGTTATGTAGTGAATCTGTCAAGGGGAAATTTGAGTCAGCTGCAATGCGTGATTGTTAATAAATTATAGAAAACTTATTTCCTGCTGAAGTTTTTATGGTACATACTACACATATAAGATCTTAGCTATATCTAATTCCAAGTTAATTAGATAACTTTTCATGGACCAAACAAGTGTTAAAATAGCGCTGACTTGTTTTGTAGTGAATTTGTCAATTGGAAATTTGAGTTAGCTGCAATTCGTGATTTTTAATAAATTATAGAAACGTTATTCTGGGCTCAATTTTTTATGATACGTACCACACATATAAGAACTTGTCCCTATTTAATTTCATGTTAATTAGATAAATTTTCTTGGACCAAACGATTTTTTCAAAAGGGCTAACGTGCTATGTAGTGAATCTGTTAAGGGGAAATTTGAGTCAACTGCAATACTTGTTTTGCAATAAATTATCGAAACATTATTTTGTGCTGAATTTTTTATGGAACATACTACACATATAAGATCTTATCTCTATTTAATTTCAAGTTAATTAGATAACTTTTTCATGGACCAAACGAGTTTTAAAATAGGGCTGAGGTGCAATGTAGTGAATCTATCAATAGGAAATTTGAGTCAGCTGCAATACGTGATTTTTAATAAATTATAGAGAAATTACTATGTGCTGACTTTTTTATGGTACATACCAAACATATAGGAGCTCGTCCCTATTTACATTCAAGTTAATTAGATAACTTTTCGTTGACCAAACGATTTTTACAAAAGGGTTGACGTGCTATGTAGTGAATCTGTTAAGGGGAAATTTGAGTCAGTTGCAATATGTGTTCTGTAATAAATTATAGAAACATTATTTTGTGCTGAATTTTTTGTGGTACATACTACACATATAAGATCTGGTCCATATTTAATTTCAAGTTAATTAGATAACTTATCATGGACCAAATAATTTTTAGAAAAGGGCTGACGTTTTATGTAGTGAATCTGTCAAGAGGAAATTTGAGTCAACTGCAATACGTGATTTTTAATAAATTATTGAAAAATTATTTTGTGCTGAAGTTTTTATGGTACATACTACACATATAAGATCTTATCTCTCTTTAATTTCAAGTTAATTAGATAACTTTTCTTGGACCAACCAATTTTGAAAAAAGGGCTGATTTGTTATGCAGTGAATCTGTCAAGAGGAAATTTGTGTCAACTGTAATACGTGTTTTGTAATAAATTATAGAAATGTTATTTCGTGCTGAATTTCTTATGATACATACTACACATATAAGAGCTTATCCCTATTTAATTTTAAGTTAATTAGATAACATTTCAAGGACCAAACGAATTTCACAAAAGGGCTGACTTGTTATGTAGTGAATCTGTCAAGGGGAAATTTGAGTCAGCTGCAATGCGTGATTTTTAATATTTTATAGAAACATTATTTCCTGCTGAAGTTTTTGTGGTACGTACAACACATATAAGATCTTATCCCTATTTAATTTCAAGTTAATTAGATAACTTTTCATGGGCCAACCAATTATGAAAAAAGGGGTGATTTGTTATGCAGTGAATCTCTCACGAGGAAATTTGTGTCAGCTGCAATACGTATTTTGTAATAAATTATAGAAATATTCATTTGTACAGAATTGTTTATGGTACCTACTACACATACAAGAGCTTATACTTATTTAATTTCAAGTTAATTAGATAACTTTTCTTGGACCAAATGATTTTTAAAAAGGTGCAGACTTGTTAGGTAGTGAATCTGTCAAGAGGAAATTTGAGTCAGCTGCAATGCGTGATTTTTAACAACTTATTGAAAAATTATTTTGTGCTGAAGTTTTTATGGTACATACGACACATATAAGATCTTATATCTATTTAATTTCAAGTTAATTAGATAACTTTTCGTTGACCAAACGATTTTTACAAAAGGGTTGACGTGCTATGTAGTGAATCTGTTAAGGGGAAATTTGAGTCAGCTGCAATATGTGTCCTGTAATAAATTATAGAAACATTATTTTGTGCTGAATTTTTTGTGGTACATACTACACATATAAGATCTGGTCCCTATTTAATTTCAAGTTAATTAGATAACTTATCATGGACCAAATAATTTTAAAAAAAGGGCTGACGTTTTATGTAGTGAATCTGTCAAGAGGAAATTTGAGTCAGCTGCAATGCGTGATTTTTAATAAATTATTGAAAAATTATTTTGAGCTGAAGTTTTGATGGTACATACTACACATATAAGATCTTATCCCTATTTAATTTCAAGTAAATTAGATAACATTTCATGGACCAACCAATTTTGAAAAAAGGGCTGATTTGTTAGGCAGTTAGTCTCTCAAGAGGAAATTTGTGTCAGCTGCAATACGTGTTTTGTAATAAATTATAGAAACGTTATTTCGTGCTGAATTTTTTATGATACATACTACACATATAAGAGATTATCCCTATTTAATTTTAAATTAATTAGATAACATGGACCAAACGAATTTCACAAAAGGGCTGACTTGTTATGTAGTG
The DNA here is from genome assembly GCA_032878915.1 of Castanopsis chinensis. Taxonomy (NCBI): domain Eukaryota; kingdom Viridiplantae; phylum Streptophyta; class Magnoliopsida; order Fagales; family Fagaceae; genus Castanopsis; species Castanopsis chinensis. The sequence goes on from JAVQMG010000084.1 coordinate 3,734,743, forward strand.
AATCTGTCAAGGGGAAATTTGAGTCAGCTGCAATGCGTGATTGTTAATAAATTATAGAAAACTTATTTCCTGCTGAAGTTTTTATGGTACATACTACACATATAAGATCTTATCTATATCTAATTCCAAGTTAATTAGATAACTTTTCATGGACCAAACAAGTGTTAAAATAGCGCTGACTTGTTTTGTAGTGAATTTGTCAATTGGAAATTTGAGTTAGCTGCAATTCGTGATTTTTAATAAATTATAGAAACATTATTTTGGGCTCAATTTTTTATGATACGTACCACACATATAAGAACTTGTCCCTATTTAATTTCATGTTAATTTGATAAATTTTCTTGGACCAAACGATTTTTTCAAAAGGGCTGACGTGCTATGTAGTGAATCTGTTAAGGGGAAATTTGAATCAGCTGCAATACGTGTTTTGCAACAAATTATAGAAACATTATTTTGTGCTGAATTTTTTATGGAACATACTACACATATAAGATCTTATCTCTATTTAATTTCAAGTTAATTAGATAACTTTTCATGGACCAAACGAGTTTTAAAATAGAGCTGAGGTGCAATGTAGTGAATCTGTCAATAGGAAATTTGAGTCAGCTGCAATATGTGATTTTTAATAAATTACAGAGAAATTACTATGTGCTGACTTTTTTATGGTACATACCACACATATAGGATCTTGTCCCTATTTACATTCAAGTTAATTAGATAACTTTTCGTTGACCAAACGATTTTTACAAAAGGGTTGACGTGCTATGTGGTGAATCTGTTAAGGGGAAATTTGAGTCAGCTGCAATATGTGTTCTGTAATAAATTATAGAAACATTATTTTGTGCTGAATTTTTTGTGGTACATACTACACATATAAGATCTGGTCCCTATTTAATTTCAAGTTAATTAGATAACTTATCATGGACCAAATAATTTTTAAAAAAGGGCTGACGTTTTATGTAGTGAATATGTCAAGAGGAAATTTGAGTCAGCTGCAATACATGATTTTTAATAAATTAGTGAAAAATTATTTTGAGCTGAAGTTTTTATGGTACATACTACACATATAAGATCTTATCTCTCTTTAATTTCAAGTTAATTAGATAACTTTTCTTGGACCAACCAATTTTGAAAAAAGGGCTGATTTGTTATGCAGTGAATCTGTCAAGAGGAAATTTGTGTCAGCTGTAATACGTGTTTTGTAATAAATTATAGAAATGTTATTTCGTGCTGAATTTTTTATGATACATACTACACATATAAGAGATTATCCCTATTTAATTTTAAATTAATTACATTACATTTCATGGACCAAACGAATTTCACAAAAGCGCTGACTTGTTATGTAGTGAATCTGTCAAGGGGAAATTTGAGTCAGCTGCAATGCGTGATTGTTAATAAATTATAGAAAACTTATTTTTGATGAAGTTTTTATGGTACATACTACACATATAAGGTCTTATCTATATCTAATTCCAAGTTAATTAGATAACTTTTCATGGACCAAACAAGTGTTAAAATAGCGCTGACTTGTTTTGTAGTGAATTTGTCAATTGGAAATTTGAGTTAGCTGCAATTTGTGATTTTTAATAAATTATAGAAACATTATTTTGGGCTAAATTTTTTATGATACGTACCACACATATAAGAACTTGTCCCTATTTAATTTCATGTTAATTTGATAAATTTTCTTGGACCAAACGATTTTTTCAAAAGGGCTAACATGCTATATAGTGAATCTGTTAAGGGGAAATTTGAGTCAGCTGCAATACGTGTTTTGCAATAAATTATAGAAACATTATTTTGTGCTGAATTTTTTATGGAACATACTACACATATAAGATCTTATCTCTATTTAATTTCAAGTTAATTAGATAACTTTTCATGGACCAAACGAGTTTTAAAATAGGGCTGAGATGCAATGTAGTGAATCTGTCAATAGGAAATTTGAGTCAGCTGCAATACGTGATTTTTAATAAATTATAGAGAAATTACTATGTGCTGACTTTTTTATGGTACATACCACACATATAGGAGCTTGTCCCTATTTACATTCAAGTTAATTAGATAACTTTTCGTTGACCAAACGATTTTTACAAAAGGGTTGACGTGCTATGTAGTGAATCTGTTAAGGGGAAATTTGAGTCAGCTGCAATATGTGTTCTGTAATAAATTATAGAAACATTATTTTGTGCTGAATTTTTTGTGGTACATACTACACATATAAGATCTGGTCCCTATTTAATTTCAAGTTAATTAGATAACTTATCATGGACCAAATAATTTTTAAAAAAGGGCTGACGTTTTATGTAGTGAATCTGTCAAGAGGAAATTTGAGTCAGCTGCAATGCGTGATTTTTAATAAATTATTGAAAAATTATTTTGAGCTGAAGTTTTTATGGTAAATACTACACATATAAGATCTTATCCCTATTTAATTTCAAGTTAATTAGATAAAATTTTATGGACCAACCAATTTTGAAAAAAGGGCTGATTTGTTATGCAGTTAATCTCTCAAGAGGAAATTTGTGTCAGCTGCAATACGTGTTTTGTAATAAATTATAGAAACGTTATTTCGTGCTGAATTTTTTATGATACATACTACACATATAAGAGATTATCCCTATTTAATTTTAAATTAATTAGATAACATGGACCAAACGAATTTCACAAAAGGGCTGACTTGTTATGTAGTGAATCTGTCAAGGGGAAATTTGAGTCAGCTGCAATGCGTGATTGTTAATAAATTATAGAAAACTTATTTCCTGCTGAAGTTTTTATGGTACATACTACACATATAAGATCTTATCTATATCTAATTCCAAGTTAATTAGATAACTTTTCATGGACCAAACAAGTGTTAAAATAGCGCTGACTTGTTTTGTAGTGAATTTGTCAATTGGAAATTTGAGTTAGCTGCAATTCGTGATTTTTAATAAATTATAGAAACGTTATTTTGGGCTCAATTTTTTATGATACGTACCACACATATAAGAACTTGTCCCTATTTAATTTCATGTTAATTTGATAAATTTTCTTGGACCAAACGATTTTTTCAAAAGGGCTGACGTGCTATGTAGTGAATCTGTTAAGGGGAAATTTGAATCAGCTGCAATACGTGTTTTGCAAATAAATTATAGAAACATTATTTTGTGCTGAATTTTTTATGGAACATACTACACATATAAGATCTTATCTCTATTTAATTTCAAGTTAATTAGATAACATTTCATGGACCAAACGAGTTTTAAAATAGAGCTGAGGTGCAATGTAGTGAATCTGTCAATAGGAAATTTGAGTCAGCTGCAATACGTGATTTTTAATAAATTATAGAGAAATTACTATGTGCTGACGTTTTTATGGTACATACTGTCAGGCCACAAACGCGTTGACCCCTTGTGATAAATTACGTTGATCAATTAATTAGCCCAGTTATTAATTAATCAATTTATCATGCAAATATACGTGGCAGCACAAACAAATCACCGAAACTAAGTTATGCAGCGGAAAATAAATAACACGGTGATTTGTTCACGAATGGGGAAAACCTCGCGGCAAAAACCCCACCGGGTGATTTAAGGTCACCACTCCCGAAACTCCACTATTATCACAGCAAGCGATTACAAGCAAGGAATCCCAAGTACCTTACCAACCTACAGTTGAACCCTTACCCCAATACCCAATTGGACTTGTTCTGTAGTGACAATTTCTCCAGTTCAATGCACGGCTCCCAAGTACGTGACTAACCAATTTGATGCGCGGATCCCAGTACGCGTCTTACTCCTTTGCACGAATCCCAGTACGTGACTAACTCCACAGCAACCCTTTGATTGTTGTAGTTGATTTGCAGCAGCTTCACATAGAAACACCAATTAGATCTTCAATGTTGGTGCAAGAGACTTTGTTTGGTTACAAAACCCTACGGCGTACAAGAAACGCAGCAAGAACTCTTTCTTCTATAGGAGGAGGCTTAGGTTTCAAAAAGAAAACCTTATGAAGCTCTCTAGGGTTAGGTTTTTCTTTTTCCACCTCCTTTAAATAGGAGCTTAATGGGCTTTCCTATTCCAAATAGGTTTACACAAACCTTGGGTTTCCTAGTCCAATAAGCTTTCCTATTCCAAATGGGTTTACACAAACCTTGGGTTTCCTAGTCCAATAAGAATTATACAAACCCATAAACAATTAGCCTTTTAGAGTAAAAACGTTGCTGGCTATAATCTGAAACCCGTAAGCTCGATCGATCGGGACATCTATCGAGCTTTAATGAATCTCGACAGATCGAGCTTCTGTCGAGGAGGTATCGAGACCTGCAGTTTGCACTTTTCTTGAGCAGTTCTTGAGTAATCTTCATGTCTTCAATTTAACCACTTGTAATGATCATCTTGAACCTACTTAGATTTACCCAAATACAAGTAAAGTGCGTTTTGTCAAAGGATATGCCAATTACATAAAAATATGTCCCCAACAATCTCCCCCTTTGGCAATCCGTGACAAAACCACAAGAGTACATTGAATGTCCTAGAATACATTCTACTCAAGAATAAATAAGCCTAGTCTAAAAGATTTGAACCTTGGAAGTTGCTGCAAGAAGAAGGTTCGGAATCTTGACTTGGCTTTAACTTGTCTTTCCTGAAAGGCACTAAACAAAACACATCAAGGTACCATGTGGAAAGCAATGACAAGTTAAATAAACAAGAAACATGTGTATAAATAGAGAAAAGAAACAACACATGTGAGATAAAGAGTGAAACACATACATCATCACATATACCACTGGATAAGCATCATGTATGTAAAAATGGTGCAAAACCAAAAGATACACAACACAAAAAAATATATCAATATTAATGTGTATGAAACTAACTCTCCCCCTAAGTTAGTTACAACAAAACTTTCTTCCCTTTAACATGAAGTTCTCCCCCTAAGTCTATTACTCCCCCTGAGGAAAGACATACAAATCTCAAATTTCTCCCCCTTTTTGACACGATTGACAAAGGGTATAAAAAGCCAAAAGACTTGACCGGAGAAAGACAGAAAACAGATATAGAGGGAACGAGGAGAACAAGGAACCATAGACCTACAAGTGAAAGAAAAACAAGATGCTATGGACACAAAGGGAAAAAAAATGCAAAACAAAGAAGGATGAAATGCATGCAAGGGTATCTCGATCGATCGGGAGGTGTCGAGAAGCTATCGAGACAACCTCGATGGATCGAGAAGGTGTCGAGGATCTATCGAGCAGACAGAAAGTTCCTCGATCGATCCACCTAGCTATCGAGAGGTGTCGAGATTGCGATAAAATGCAACTGAAGATCTCGACAGATAAGCCAGGTATCGAGAGGTGTCGAAAAGGTGTCGAGATGGCTTAAAAACAGTTTTTCAAGAAGAGAAAAACACAGATGTGAATGCAATCAAGCATGCAACTCAACCAAAGATCCAAACAACATATTAACCTCTCAAAAACATCTCTCAGCAAGAAAAATGTCATGCATTTTGATCCAAAACACACACACACACACTAAACAAGTCTAACCAATTTTATTTTTCAAAAACAAGTTAAGACAGTTTAGTGAGCATACATTAACGCATGTAAACCTAGTGATGGCCAAATCACATTGTACCTGCACATGTATCAAGAATAGTAAAGAATGTTGCGTGTTGTGTGTGAAAACATCGCAAGATTGCATAAGTGTCTCAATGTTATGACGATTTGAGATATGAGAAAATCACTTTAACTGACACACAGTCATAACCGTTTAATGGGGACTATCACCTTCAAGGTACATCCTATAACTCCCACATCTCCTAGAAAACACGCTTGCAACCATATTTAAAGCATTTTGATCTTTTTGCTTTTTATTTCTTTGCATATTTTCTTTTAACAAGCATATCATGCATGGGCATACAAGAGAAAGAAAAGAAATACCCAATGATGTTAAGCTTTTGACACTACACTTTTGCTATGCCGAAGCATACAGGTGTCATATTATGATTGGCGAGTAACAGTGGTGAGATGGTTATTTATGCCTTTCTCTTAGGATTTTCTAGTTCAACCCGTCAAAAAGAGTGACACGAGTGTTAAGAAGAAGAGATCACTTAACCTTACTCATCACACACAAAGAGCTACAAAGCTCACTCGCTTAGTTGTGCAGAAGAGTGCTCATCTAAGCTATAGATGATACAAAGTTTAGAAAACTCTGTTTCAATGGCCATTACAAAAGTTCACATGAACTAATGCACACAAACACATACTGTTTTTGTATTTTTCAATTTTTTTTTTTTTTTTTTTTGAAAACAAAACAAAATAAAAATTAAACAACCAAAAAAAAACAGACAAACCTCATGAATGCATGAAAGAAAGATGCATATGCATGAAAACATGATAGAAGGATGCAGATGCATGAAAGCATGATTTCAACAGAAGATAAGAAATCAAGCAAAGAGAGTCCTACTTTAGATAGAAAGAAATAAAGCAGAGGACAAACAGAAAAGACAATTAAGTCTTAGGCTCCTTTCTCACCCACACAGCACGAGTCTTTGGCCGTGAAGATGAAAAGGCACGTGTCCTAGTATGACTACTAGAGGACATAGAAGAATTAAAATTCTTCTTAAATTGAGTTAAAAAGCTCAAGACTTTTAATAACTCTCCAAACAAAGGTGTAGGTCCTTGAGAGGAAACCTGTGACCGTTTGGACAATTGCTTATGAGGATACAACTTAAAGCAATTAGGACGAGTGTGTCCAGAAACACCACAATGGTGACAAACATGAGCAGTTTTAGAGCTACTCGGCTTCCTAGAAGGAGGTCTAACCTTAGAGGTTGACAGAGTCCTCAAATTAGGACAATTTGGCCTAATATGACCAACCATATGACAATGATGACAAGTAGGGACAAAAACAGATTTATCATTCAGCCTAGGAGGAGTTTTAGACATAGGTTTAGAAACTTCAGCGTTAACATCAGATTGTTTACCTTTGTCTATCCTAGCAATATTAGCCTTCAGCTCTTCATTATTCCTTTTAAATGGGGGAATATAAAAATCTTTTTCTTTTGAGTTAGGCTCAACAACAAGTTTGGCACTAGTTAATTTTTCAACCTCAGATTTAAATTGAACTAGTTGCTCTTCCAAACTCTTAATTTTGTCCACCTTAGATGAAATTTGATTTTTAAAATTCTCATTCAAATTATTGGCTTCATCCAATTTAGCAATCAAATCATCTTTTTTAAGCTTGACCTTTTTAAATTTAGCTTTTAATTTTGTAGAACATTCAAGAGATTTCATACAAAAATTATAAAGCTTGCAATATGCATCATGAATATCATCATCATCATTCAACACAAGATCATGCAAATCAAAACAATCAAGAGTTTCCATGACAACAGGGGTCAATGGATCACACATCAAAGATTAAACCCTAATCAGAGTGTGCCTGCTCTGATACCACTTGTCAGGCCACAAACGCGTTGACCCCTTGTGATAAATTACGTTGATCAATTAATTAGCCCAGTTATTAATTAATCAATTTATCATGCAAATATACGTGGCAGCACAAAAAAATCACCGAAACTAAGTTATGCAGCGGAAAATAAATAACACGGTGATTTGTTCACGAATGGGGAAAACCTCGCGGCAAAAACCCCACCGGGTGATTTAAGGTCACCACTCCCGAAACTCCACTATTATCACAGCAAGCGATTACAAGCAAGGAATCCCAAGTACCTTACCAACCTACAGTTGAACCCTTACCCCAATACCCAATTGGACTTGCTCTGTAGTGACAATTTCTCCAGTTCAATGCACGGCTCCCAAGTACGTGACTAACCAATTTGATGCGCGGATCCCAGTACGCGTCTTACTCCTTTGCACGAATCCCAGTACGTGACTAACTCCACAGCAACCCTTTGATTGTTGTAGTTGATTTGCAGCAGCTTCACATAGAAACACCAATTGGATCTTCAATGTTGGTGCAAGAGACTTTGTTTGGTTACAAAACCCTACGGCGTACAAGAAACGCAGCAAGAACTCTTTCATCTATAGGAGGAGGCTAGGATTTCAAAAAGAAAACCTTATGAAGCTCTCTAGGGTTAGGTTTTTCTTTTTCCACCTCATTTAAATAGGAGCTTAATGGGCTTTCCTATTCCAAATAGGTTTACACAAACCTTGGGTTTCCTAGTCCAATAAGCTTTCCTATTCCAAATGGGTTTACACAAACCTTGGGTTTCCTAGTCCAATAAGAATTATACAAACCCATAAACAATTAGCCTTTTAGAGTAAAAACGTTGCTGGCTATAATCTGAAACCCGTAAGCTCGATCGATCGGGACATCTATCGAGCTTTAATGAATCTCGACAGATCGAGCTTCTGTCGAGGAGGTATCGAGACCTGCAGTTTGCACTTTTCTTGAGCAGTTCTTGAGTAATCTTCATGTCTTCAATTTAACCACTTGTAATGATCATCTTGAACCTACTTAGATTTACCCAAATACAAGTAAAGTGTGTTTTGTCAAAGGATATGCCAATTACATAAAAATATGTCCCCAACACATACCACACATATAGGAGCTTGTCCCTATTTACATTCAAGTTAATTAGATAACTTTTCGTTGACCAAACGATTTTTACAAAAGGGTTGACGTGCTATGTAGTGAATCTGTTAAGGGGAAATTTGAGTCAGCTGCAATATGTGTTCTGTAATAAATTATAGAAACATTATTTTGTGCTGAATTTTTTGTGGTACATACTACACATATAAGATCTGGTCCCTATTTAATTTCAAGTTAATTAGATAACTTATCATGGACCAAATAATTTTTAAAAAAGGGCTGACGTTTTATGTAGTGAATATGTCAAGAGGAAATTTGAGTCAGCTGCAATCCGTGATTTTTAATAAATTATTGAAATATTATTTTGAGCTGAAGTTTTTATAGTACATACTACACATATAAGATCTTATCTCTCTTTAATTTCAAGTTAATTAGATAACTTTTCTTGGACCAACCAATTTTGAAAAAAGGGCTGATTTGTTATGCAGTGAACCTGTCAAGAGGAAATTTGTGTCAGCTGTAATACGTGTTTTGTAATAAATTATAGAAATGTTATTTCGTGCTGAATTTTTTATGATACATACAACACATATAAGAGCTTATCCCTATTTAATTTTAAGTTAATTAGATGACATTTCATGGACCAAACGAATTTCACAAAAGGGCTGACTTGTTATGTAGTGAATCTGTCAAGGGGAAATTTGATGCAGCTGCAATGCGTGATTTTTAATAACTTATAGAAAAATTATTTCCTGCTGAAGTTTTTATGGTACATACTACACATATAAGATCTTATCTATATCTAATTCCAAGTTAATTAGATAATTTCCATGGACCAACCAATTTTGAAAAAAGGGCTGATTTGTTATGCAGTGAATCTGTCAAGATGAAATTTGTGTCAGCTGCAATACGTGTTTTGTAATAAATTATAGAAACGTTATTTCATGCTGAATTTTTTATGATACACACTACACATATAAGAGCTTATCCCTATTTAATTTTATGTTAATTAGATAACATTTCATGGACCAAACGAATTTCACAAAAGGGCTGACTTGTTATGTAGTGAATCTGTCAAGGGGAAATTTGATGCAGCTGCAATGCGTGATTTTTAATAACTTATAGAAAAATTATTTCCTGCTGAAGTTTTTATGGTACCTACTACACATATAAGATCTTATCTATATCTAATTCCAAGTTAATTAGATAACTTTTCATGGACCAACCAATTTTGAAAAAAGGGCTGATTTGTTATGCAGTGAATCTGTCAAGAGGAAATTTGTGTCAGCTGTAATACGTGTTTTGTAATAAATTATAGAAATGTTATTTCGTGCTGAATTTTTTATGATACATACTACACATATAAAAGCTTGTCCCTATTTAATTTTAAGTTAATTAGATAACATTTCAAGGACCAAACGAATTTCACAAAAGGGCTGACTTGTTATGTAGTGAATCTGTCAAGGGGAAATTTGATGCAGCTGCAATGCGTGATTTGTAATAAATTATAGAAAAATTATTTCCTGCTGAAGTTTTTGTGGTACATACTATACATAGAAGAGCATATCCCTAATTAATTTTAAGTTAATTAGATAACATTTCATGGACCAAACGAATTTCACAAATGGGCTGACTTGTTATTTAGTGAATCTGTCAAGAGGAAATTTGAGTCGGCAGCAATTCGTGATTTTTAATAAATTATAGAAACATTATTTTGTGCTGACTTTTTTATGGTACATACCACACATATAGGATCTTGTTCCTATTTAATTCCAAGTTAATTAGATAAGTTTTCATGGACCAAAGGATTTTTACAAAAGGGCTGACGTGCTATGTAGTGAATCTGTTAAGGGGAAATTTGAGTCAGCTGCAATACGTGTTTTGCAATAAATTATAGAACATTATTTTTTCTGAATTTTATATGGAACATACTACACATATAAGATCTTATCCCCATTTAATTTCAAGTTAATTAGATAACTTTTCATGGACAAACAATTTTTAAAAAAGGGCCGACTTGTTATGTAGTGAATCTGTCAAGAGGAAATTTGAGGCAGCCGTAGTATGTGTTTTGTAATAAATTATAGAAACATTATTTTGTGCTGAATTTTTTATGGTACATACTACACATATATGATCTCATCCCTATTTAATTTCAAGTTAATTAGATAACTTTTCATGGAGAAACAATTTTTAAAATAGGGCTGAGGTGCTATGTAGTGAATCTGTCAATAGGAAATTTGAGTCAGCGGCAATACGTGATTTTTAATAAATTATGGAGACTTTATTTTGTGCTGAAATTTTAATGGTACATACTACACATATAGGATCTTGTCCCTATTTAATTTCAAGTTAATTAGATAAGTTTTCATGGACCAAACAATATTTACAAAAGGGCTGACGTGCTATGTAGTGAATCTGTTAAGGGGAAATTTGAGTCAGCTGCAATACGTGTTTTGCAATAAATTATAGAACATTATTTTGTCCTGAATTTTCTCTGGAACATACTACACATATAAGATCTTATCACTAGTTAATTTCAAGTTAGTTAGATAACTTTTCATGGACAAAAAATTTTTAAAAAAGGGCTGACTTGTTATGTAGTGAATCTGTCAAGAGGAAATTTCAGTCAACTGCAATATGTGTTTTGTAATAAATTATAGAAACATTATTTTGCGCTGAATTTTTTGTGTTACATACTACACATATAAGATCTGGTCCCTATTTAATTTCAAGTTAATTAGATAACTTATCATGGACCAAACAATTTTTAAAAAAGGGATGACCTTTTATGTAGTGAATCTGTCAAGAGGAAATTTGAGTCAGCTGCAATACGTGATTTTTGATAAATTATTGAAAAATTATTTTGAGCTGAAGTTTTTATCGTACATACTACACATATAAGATCTTATCTCTCTTTAATTTCAAGTTAATTAGATAACTTTTCATGGACCAACCAATTTTGAAAAAAGGGCTGATTTGTTCTGCTGTGAATCTGTCAAGAGGAAATTTGTGTCAGCTGCAATACGTGTTTTGTAATAAATTATAGAAGTGTTATTTCATGCTGAATTTTTTATGATACATACTACACATGTAAGAGCTTATCCCTATTTAATTTTAAGTTAATTAGATAACATTTCATGGACCAAACGAATTTCAGAAAAGGGCTGACTTGTTATGTAGTGAATCTGTCAAGAGGAAATTTGAGTCGGCTGCAATTCGTGATTTTTAATAAATTAAAGAAACGTTATTATGTGCTGACTTTGTTATGGTACATACCACACATATAGGATCTTGCCCGTAATGGTGCAGGAGACGCAAGAAGATTTTTATTTAGTATTATTTATGTTTGCAAGTCAATTGTATTTTTATGTTTTAGGTCCTAGTAGTTTATTAGGCTTTTAATATTTTATTTTGGAAGCAAGGTTATTTTCGTAATAAGGCAATTAGGGTTTCCTAGACAATTAAAATTAGGGTTTAGTAATCCTATATAAGCAACTTATTGTACTCCTTGAGGAGATAGTTGATATTTTGATGAATAAAAAAATGGCCGCTTGGTATTTTTGGTCTGGTGCTGACTCTAGGTCTACCCTAGGTACTGACTCCTAGTGGTTTCTCCGCTTGGTGCTGACTCTAAGCAAGGCCTAAGTGCCCTTGGCCAAGGTACATAGTATCCAGGTTGGGCTGAGCTGGATGGACCCCTTAGTGACTTTCTTGAAATGAAGTGTGTTACGTGAGGACAAGGGTGAGGCAGAGAAGGTATGGAGGAAATCTCCCCAGTATAGGTTATTCGAAGAACAGAAGTTGTACAAACGTTTTTACACAGGACCATATTTATAGTGTGTGCATCCTGAGGTTGTGGAGTCCTTATTGGAAGAGTTGCATGAAGGGATATGTAGGAGTCATACAGGGGGAGGTCTTTGGCCCATAGGGCCCTCACCCAAGGATATTGGTGGCCATACATACAGAAAGCCTCTCAAGATTATGTGAGGAAGTATGACTAGTGTCAAAGATATGCCCCAAATATTCATCAGCCTAGGGGAGCCTTGAATATACTTTCTAGCCCTTGGCCATTTGTTCAATGGGGCCTGGACATAGTGGGACCATTTCCCTAAGCTATAGGAAACTGAAGATGGCTCCTCATCGTGATAGATTATTTTACTAAGTGGGTAAAGGCTGAACCATAAGCTAATATCAGGGATATGGATGCTAAGAGGTTTATATGGAGGAACATCATCACCCGATTTGGAGTCCCACACACCTTGATTTTGGATAATGGTCTTTAGTTTGACAACAAAGCTTTTCAAAGATATTGTGGGGAGTTGGAGGGTTGGAAATAGGTATTTTACTCCTGCTTATCCTCAAGGGAATGGTTAGGTTGAGGCCACTAATAAGGTTATATTGTTTAGATTGAAGAAAAGATTGGATGATGCAAAGGGAAAGTGGGTGGATGAATTACCCCATATGTTGTGGACTTATCGTATCATGCCCCGAAGATCAACTGGAGAGACACCTTTTTTAATGACGTATGGGGCAGAAGCAGTAATACCTCTAGAGTCAAGGTTTTTTACCCTTGATGATGCGAAGAAAATTAGTAGGCTGGATACTTCGGGTTCAATAGGGCTAACGATTGCCTTGGTAGCCTGAAAAAGAAAGAGAAGTGATCAAAGGTGACCGGGGTTGCCGGCCAATAACCCTCCAATGACAAAGTCAGTTTTTCTTTTAAGTATTTTCTAGTTCCAATTTTTCAGGAATGATTTCACGTACCTTTTCTTGGTCTGAACCAATGCTTATATAGTGTCTTAAGAGCGGTTATTGTATTTGTAACCTCCCCTTGATTTGAGGAGGTTTATATTTGAATATAACTTCCTCAACCGTTTAGGAGTTACCCTTTTTGTGCGCAACGGTCACTGGAGGTTACTCGTACAATGAGGAGATGTTTCAGGCTTTTATAAATTTCAAAGTGTGCACGTGTCGTCCATAAACTCCTCGTCCTAAGGTCTTCAAGGCAGCTTACCTCGTCTTGATCCACTCAAGACAGCTTACCTCGTCTTGAGCGGGCCATGACAGCTTACCTCGTCTTGAGCACGCCGAGACAGCTTACCTCGTCTTGAGCACACCGAGACAGCTTACCTCGTCTTGAGCACGCTGCTCGTTCTGGACGATCTCCATGGACAATTGTTGTATTTTATCATACCACATCAGTTGCCCCCTTGTCCATGGGTCGTCTAGGCTTTATATTTACTAATGCCTGTGTTTGGACAGGTGTCCCTATGCCATCTGTCGTAGGTGCCACGTGTCATTATTTAATTGGAGACCAATCGTGTCAGCTCGTTTTTCGAGCGACGTGCCATTTGTCGCTTTCTGGCTGGCCGCGTCGCTTCGTGTACTGGGGTCAATGCCTATAAATAGTTGAATTCCTCCGCTGCCCTCCTCATTTTCTCAAATTTTCTTCTTCGACCTTCCTCGTCTTAGCGCCTCGTCTAGAAGTTTCCTGCGTCAATTAGTCTCCCCTCGTCTAGTTCCAGGTATTTTCTTCAATCTTCGTCCTTCGATTTTAAGCTTCTTCCTAAAAAATGTCTGAGGTAATCCTTTCTTCGTCTAGCGATAGTATTGCCAAAGCTATAGACGAGTACCAGGACCCAAGTAGCTTTAGTGGCTCTAGTGATAGTTCTAGGAGTAGTTTTAGCAGTAGTGAGGGTAATACGACGGACGAGTATACGTCCGGCGTCCCTAGAGTCCCATTAAAGGTTTTACAAGAATAGCTTAGGACGAGGGTGAAGTCAGGGTCTAGGGCTGGCACAAGTGCTCCCTCGTCTTCTGCTCAAGACGAGGAGGAGGAGGAGGTCGTTTATACTTGTGCCATAGGGGTTGGTTCCAAGACAGACGAGAGAAAGTTGGACCTTCTTAAGGCTAGGTACCAAATCCCTGATAATTTAAACCCTAGGCTACCCGTCCGTGGAGAGTGGTGTTGTCAACCCCGCTTTGGCGTGGGTATTTATGAGGCTTACCTCCTAGGAGGTTTGAGGTTGCCTCTAAATGCCTTCGCTAGGGAGTTGCTTTCTAGGTTAGGTATAGGTATATGCCAACTTAACCCCAATGCATGGCGTCTAATAGTAGCTATGCAAGTTTTGTGGAGGGAGGTGTTTGAGGGGAACCGTCCTCTTTCCGTGGACGAGTTCCTCTATTGCTATAAACCCTCAGAAATTAACCAGTCCCTTGGCTTTTATCAATTTACAGCCAGAGGGACAGATTGTAGGCTGATTAAGTCACTAGTTACGTCAGACAGAAACTGGAAGACGGAGTTTTTCTTCGTCTCTGGTTGCTGGGCTGGTCGTCCTAGTGAAATTGCCCAAGACCCATTTCCTCCTTATACAGGAGATATAGGGAACCTTCGTCCTGAAGGTATGCATTTCTCTTTATATTTATTTCATTCGTCTTTGATAAATGGTCGTCTAACGTGTTTTTGTTTGTTTTGTTTTGAAGGTGTTAGACGACCTTATTT
The DNA here is from genome assembly GCA_032878915.1 of Castanopsis chinensis. Taxonomy (NCBI): domain Eukaryota; kingdom Viridiplantae; phylum Streptophyta; class Magnoliopsida; order Fagales; family Fagaceae; genus Castanopsis; species Castanopsis chinensis. The sequence continues at coordinate 3,749,791 of JAVQMG010000084.1, forward strand.
GGATAGGCTTCAATTGGAACGAGTCCAAAAAGCTCGTCTCTAAAGTGACAGGACCTTCCACTTTTTGGTGACCCTAAGGCGTCTTGCTTCCTGGGGTTTAGGTCCTGACCCTTCGGACGAAGCAATAGCTCACGAGGTTACTGTGAGAAGACGTAAGTCGTCCTTACATTCGTCCTTCTTTTTCCTCTCTTTTTCTTCTCCTTTTTTTTTTTGTTTTTTTTTTTTTGTTCACTGACGTCTTTACTTGTAGGAATGGCTACAATGAAACAAAATAAAGGCAAGGACGCGATGGACGAGGAGACTAGGCCTGGGGTGAAATCCAACCCTCGTCCATCTTCTGGTGAGAAGAGGAAGAGCCTCTCTCTTGGCGTTGACTTGGGAAACCTCCCAAGTAGGCGTAAGGAGAAAAAGGCTAGGCTCAAGTCGTCCAAACCTTAAGACGTCCAAGCCAAGGAACGTGGCTCCCTCGTCCCTCCTAGCCCTTCTGTTCAAGTTTTGGACGTTGAACCAGAGCTCTCTCCACCCATCCCGTCCACAGTCCCGACCTCGTCTCAAACTCCCATCCAAGTTCCTCATAATCTTCTTGAGGACGAGAACTTGGCCTGGGAAAAATTTGAAAAGGCTGTGACGGACGAGGATTTAACGGCGTGCTACAACATGTCGTTAAAGGATTTTGAGCGCTCTGGCGTTCATGATCTTTTTAAGGTATGTAACTTTCATATTTTTGTCTCGTCTTGTAATTAGCTTATGCATGCATTCTAATGAAGTTGTGTTATGCAGGCAATGTCCAAGTTCATTGCAGCGTCTAGGCAGGCAACTGAACTGGACAAGACGAGGGTGCTGCTGGAGAAAACTTTCCAGAAAGGGAGGGACGAGACTAAGAGGTGGGCAGAGGTGGTAGCTAAGTCCAAAGACGAGGCTGAGAACTTGAAGAAACGCGTTGCCGAGCTAGAGAATGAAGTCCAACAGAAGGACGACCGTCTTTCCTTCCTTCAAAGGAGGCATGACGAGTTAGAAATTATTATGGAGAAAGCTAAGGGGGATGCCGTCGCTGAGTTTAAGGCGTCCAAAGAATTCACAGACTCAATGGACGCCAACTATGCGGCTGGCTTTGAAGATTTCAGAATGGATGCCTTAGAGAAATTCCCAGAAGTGGACTTCAGCTCTATAAAGCTCAACCTTGGTGGGGCGTCCACGAGTTCTCTCGTCCAGACTAGTTCAGAGGACATCAACGTGGACGATGACGCTACCACCCTGCTGCCTCAAGACGAGCCAGACGCCAACCCCCCATCCGTCTAAGTTTTTTGTTGTTTTTGATGTAATTTACCCTTTTCTTCTTTTTTTTTTTTTCTTTTATTGAAATGTATTGGAGTACAATTATCTCGTCTAAAGTGTTATAGACGAGTTTATTAACAATTGTTTTTTAGGTTTTAATTTGTGTAAGGGTTTTTGGACGATGGACGTCTACCCTTTTATTTTAATTCAATGAATGTCTACTTTTATTCATTATTTGTTTGTGTATGGACGTGTTTCCCTTTTTTTTTATTGTGATTGAAACTTATATATTTCTCAAGTATTAAAGGGTCGTCCATATATTTTTCTTATGGATGTTGTTTTTAACTCATCCATATCTTTATAGACGAAGTGATGACAGCCTTGTCAGACGTTTTCTTCGTCCATAGGGATGGCCCACTTTTCTTGTCCATAGGCTTGACTTTCGTCTCATCCATGAGCTTGGCTTTGGCCTTTTGTCAAGGACGTTTTCAAGCCTTTTGATTCGTCCTAGAGCGCCTGTGTCTTGGTCAGATACTCGTCCATGGACTTTAACTTTTTGTGCCTTAGCTTATTTTACGCTTTTATCCTCGTCCTGAGGAAAGCTTGTGAATGTTACGTCCTTGCGTCCAAGGATTTTCATTCGTCTTAAGGTTTTTCTCCCCTCATGAGTCTTACCACGGGAGTTAGATTTTACGCATAAAATACATTTAAAATCCAAACCATATTATATAAGCATTGTTCACAAACATAGCACCTGTTTGGAAGCCAGTGCATTATGAAAATACTTAAAATACACAACCTTGTCTTTAACAAACTTGTCTGTAGACGGTGCAAAAGTTTAAGAACTAATGCACTTTTATTCTTAGTACACTCCATAGCAGTAGTAAGAACACTAGTAGATATTAAACATAGTAGTAGGGTCGTCCATGATAGCAACCTCGTCTTTGATTAACCTCGTCCAAGATCATTGATAGTACCTTCTCAGGTGCTCCACATTCCAAGGATGCTCCAGCTTTCGTCCGTCCAAAGCTTCTAAGTAATACGACCCTTGCCTCTTGCAGTTTACTACCCTGTATGGTCCTTCCCAATTGGGTCCCAATTTTCCATGAGCTGGGTTCCTAGTTGCCAGGGATACTCTCTTGAGAACAAGGTCCCCTATGCTGAAGCGCCTGGGTTTCACCATGGCATCATGCTGTCTGGCCATAAGGTTACCTTGCTGTCCTCTGCTCCGCATCCATCCTTACCTCATCAATAAGGTCAAGGTCAAGACGAAGCAGTTCTTCATTTTCCTTCTCCTGGTACTTCATCATTCGATGGTTAGCCATATGAACTTCCGCTGGTATGACCGCTTCACTTCCATAAGCTAACTTGAAGGGGGTTTCTCCTGTCGGGGTTCTCACAGTGGTCCTGTAGGCCCAAAGAACGCCTGGTAACTCGTCTGGCCATATCCCCTTTGCCCCCTTTAGCCGAGTCTTGATGATTTTCAGCAAGGATCGGTTTGCTACCTCTGCTTGTCCATTTGCCTGTGGGTGGGAGGGTGAGGAATAATGGTTTCTGATTCCAAAATGCTCACAGAAGTCTCTGAACGGTGTGTTGTCAAATTGTCGTCCATTGTCCGATACTAACACCCTGGGTACTCCAAACCTACACAAAATATTCTTCCAAACAAAATTCTTAACATTTTGCTGTGTGATCTTTGCAAGAGGTTCAGCCTCTACCCACTTAGTAAAATAGTCAATCCCTACTACCAGAAACTTCATTTGTCTAGTTCCCGGAGGAAAAGGACCTAGGATATCCAGTCCCCATTGTGCAAAGGGCCACGGGGCCATCATCGGGGTCTGATACTCCGACGGTTGCCTAGGGACATTGCTGTAGCCCTGGCATTGGTCGCACACCTTGACATAAGCCTTGGCATCTGCTTGAACCGTGGGCCAATAGTAGCCGGCACGAATGACCTTATGGACGAGGGACCTTGCCCCCCGAGTGATTTCCACATGCTCCTTCATGAACCTCCCTCAAAACATAATTTGCTTCGTCTGGAGCTAGGCACCTCAGGTAGGGTTGAGATAAGCCTCGCTTGTAAAGTACTTCATTTATAAGGACGTACTTTGCAGCCCTAACCCTAAGTTTCCTAGCTTTGTTCTTGTCTTCTGGAAGCTTCCCATCTTGTAGATAGAGTACAATTGGACTCATCCAATTTTCTTCTCCTCCAATTTGCTGTATTTTCGGGAGGTCTATGCTCGGCATGTATTGGACTTTGCCATACTCGTCCATGACTCCACCTGTCGACGCTGCCCGCGCCAGCGCATCTGCTTCCATGTTTTCTTCCCTCGGGAGTTGAACAAAACTTACTTCTGAAAACTTTTGCACAAGCCTCCTCACTTTGCTGAGGTATTTCTTCATTCGTTCTTCTTTGGCATCACACATTCCATTCACCTGGTTGATGACTAGCTGAGAATCTCCTCTGACTATTACTGACTCCGCTCCCAAGGACTTAGCCAATTCCAGCCCTTTGAGAAGTGCTTCATATTCAGCTTCATTGTTGGTTGTTTGGTACTGTAGGCGGGCTGCATACTCCAACTTATCACCCTCTGGTGAATGAAGTATAATTCCAATTCCTCCTGCATACATCGTAGACGATCCATCCACGTTGATAGCCCACCTTCTTGTTCGCTCGTCCTTGACCGGCTCGTCTTGACTTGGAGTGAACTCCGCAATGAAGTCCGCCAACGCCTGCGCCTTGACTACATTTCTTGGTTGATACTTGACAATTGGACTAGCCGTCCTGCAGCTTCCAATTTGCTCATCGCTTTCTTCAGGGGATGATCCGTCAAGACGATGATGATGTGAGCTTGGAAGTAATGTCTCAGCTTCCTTGAAGCCGTGATCAAGGCAAAGGCTAATTTTTTCATCATCGGATACCGTCCCTCCGCTCCTCTAAGTGCCCGACTAGTATAGTATACCGGTTTCTGCACTCGTTCTTCTTCCCTGACCAGTGCGGAACTTATGGCATGCGGGGATACCGCCAAATACAAATATAGCTCTTCGCCAGGTACGGATGGACTCAGCAATGGTGCCTTTGTGAGGTAAGTCTTCAAATCTTGGAAAGCCCTTTGACACTTGTCCGTCCATTCGAACGCCTTCCTGAGGACTTTAAAGAACGGCAAACACTTGTCAGTAGCTTTCAACACAAATCTGTTGAGGGCGGCAACTCGTCCAGTCAGGGACTGTACTTCTTTGATGTTTTTCGGCGGTTCCATGTTGAGTATCGCTTGGATCTTATCTGGATTTGCTTCAATGCCTCTATGTGAAACCATGAAACCCAAGAACTTCCCTGATGAAACCCCAAAGGCACACTTACTTGGATTAACTTTCATGTTGTACCGTCGTAGTGTGTCGAAGGTCTCTTGAAGGTCGTCTAAGTGTTTTTCCTCGTCCAAACTTTTCACCAGCATATCATCAACATAGACCTCTACATTTCTACCAATTTGAGGACGAAACATTTGGTTCACCAGCCTCTGGTAAGTTGCCCCTGCGTTCTTCAGACCGAAAGGCATTACCTTGTAGCAAAACAAGCCTTGGCTGGTGACAAATGAAGTCTTCTCTTGGTCTGCTTCGTCCATTTTTATTTGGTTGTAGCTTGAGAAGGCGTCCATGAAGCTTAGCAACCTGTGACCAGCCGTCGAGTCTACCAGCTGATCGATGCGTGGGAGCGGATAACTGTCCTTCGGGCAAGCTTTGTTTAAGTCAGTGAAGTCTACACACATTCGCCACTTACCATTGGCCTTCTTTACCATGACTACATTCGCCAACCAGTCCGGGTAGTAAACTTCCCTAATGAACTCCCCCGCAATCAACTTTTGTACTTCTTCTTTGATGGCGTTGTCTCGCTCAGGAGCAAATACCCTCTTCTTCTGACGTATAGGTTTGGACGAGGGACTTACGTTCAGACGATGAGTAATAACACTTGGATCAATCCCTGGCATGTCTTCATGATTCCATGCGAAAACATCAAGGCTTCTCTTCAAAAACTGGACCAGCGTATTCTTCGCCTCTTCTTCCATGTTTGCCCCTATTCTAGTAAACTTCTCAGCTCTACTATCGTCTAAGGGGACATCTTCTAACACCTCAACAGGCTTTGCTATGATTCTTCCAGCACCCTCGTCTATGATCATCGTCTGTAAATGCTCGTCCACAGCCAACATAGCTAGGTAGCATTCTCTAGCAGCTAACTGATCTCCTTGTACTTGACCCACGCCATGTTCAGTTGGGAACTTGACGGACAAATGGTAGGTAGAGGTTACCGCTTTCCAGCTATTTAAAGTAGGTCTTCCAATAATAGCGTTATATGATGATGAACAATCAACTACGAGGAAGTTTACCTCTCTGGTTATCTGCTGCGGGTATGTTCTAATCACTACGGGCAGTGTGACGGTGCCTACCGGTTGCACTTTCATTCCTCCAAATCCTACCAGGGGGGAACTCACTGGGCGAAGCTGATCTCGTCCTAGCCTCATTTGTTGGAACGCAGGGTAATAAAGAATGTCCGCCAAGCTTCCGTTATCTACCAATACCCTTCTAGTCGTATAGTTGGCAATGAGTAAGGTAATGACAATCGCATCATCGTGGGGGTGATGAATTCTTCCAGCATCCTCGTCCATGAACGTGATGGCTTGCTCGTCAGCTTCCCTCGTCCATGGAGATCGTCCTGACAGCTGGACGTTCTGAACCACCTTCAGGTACGTCTTTCTGGATTTGGATGACTGCACTGCTGAGGTTTCTCCTATGATTACTCTTATTTCCCCCAAGGGAGGTCGTGAGGACTCTTCCACCTTGGCCTTCAGCTTCTCGTCCTTGTGGTCTCGTCCAAGGAAATTTTTCAACTTTCCCTGCCTAATGAGGTTCTCTACTGGCTGCTTCAAATCAAAACACTCGTCCGTGTCATGCCCATGGTCCCTGTGGAAGCGACAATACTTGTTCCTATTATGCTTGTTAGGATCTCCCTTCATTTTTTCTGGCCACTTTAAGGACGGTTCGTCCTTGATTTGCATAAGGACCTGCTCTAGCGGAGTATTCAAGGGGGTGTACTGCTGACTTCTTGAGGATGAACTTGCCTTTTTACCTTCCCTATCTTTCTTATCACCTACCTGGGCCTTCTTAGAACGAGGAGCTTGACCTGAATGTCGTTGGTGACCAGCCTCCGAACGTTCTGACCTTTTCCTCTTCTTGGCTATTATTGCGTCCTCGGCGTTCATGAAATTCTGGGCTGAATGGACGAGTTCAGCCATAGTCTGAGGTTCCTGCTCGTACAACTTATGAATGAACAAGTCAGAATTGACTCCATTATGAAAAGCGGCCAACAACAACTTGTCGTCCATTTCATCCACCGTCAAGGTCTCTTTGTTGAAACGGGTAATAAAGGATCTTAAACTTTCATTCTCCCCTTGCTCAATTGTCAATAAACTAGAAGAAGAACGCTTGTGGCGTTGTCCTCCAATGAAGTTATTAACGAACATTTTACTCAACTCTTTAAATGATCCAACAGAGTTTGGGGGTATTTTGCTGAACCACACCCTCGCTGGCCCCTTCAATGTGGTAGGGAACGCTCTGCACATAATCTCATCTGGAACTCCCTAAAGATGCATAGTTGTTTTAAAGGTAGCAATGTGGTCACATGGATCGCGGTTTCCATCGTATGAGTCCAAGGAAGGCATTTTGAATTTAGGGGGTAAGGGATGACTGTTGATGGAAGCCGTGAAAGGGGAATCCGTGCGGAGAACTAAGTCTTCCACGGGGTTCGTCCGCCTCATATTCTCCTTCATTTCCTCCATGGCTTTTCTCATCTGATCCATTTCTTTCTCCAAATGTGGCACCCTTCTTGAAGTAGTACCCCTTGTCTGATCCTCGGACTCAGCATTTTCTCCTCTACCTTCCTGACCCTAGGGTCGTCCTTCTGCATGTCCTTCACGGTGCTGCCTCCTCATGTTGATCTCCCGGTTCAACTCTTGATTTTGGCGGGTCAGTTCCGCCATAGCAGCAGCCATGGACTGCATTTGTTGAAGGGACGACGGCTGCGCGGCAGGCGCTGACTGGCGGTCGCAGTAGGGATCACTGGAAGCATCCCTACTCTCATGGTGGCCTGGGCTGGTAGCCCTTGATCTTGTCCGAACCATTCAGCCTTTTGTCTAGGAACAAAGAGTGATCGAAAGAATGAAACAAAAACGAAAATTATCGGATTCCCACAGACGGCGCCAACTGATGATGCGAAGAAAATCAGTAGGCTGGATACTTCGGGTTCGATAGGGCTAACGATTGCCTTGGTAGCCTGAAAAAGAAAGAGAAGTGATCAAAGGTGACCGGGGTTGCCGGCCAATAACCCTCCGATGACAAAGTCAGTTTTTCTTTTAAGTATTTTCTAGTTCCAATTTTTCAGGAATGATTTCACGTACCTTTTCTTGGTCTGAACCAATGCTTATATATTGTCTTAAGAGCGGTTATTGGATTTGTAACCTCCCCTTGATTTGAGGAGGTTTGTATTTGAATATAACTTCATCAACTGTTTAGGAGTTACCCTTTTTGTGCGCAATGGTCACTGGAGGTTACTCGTACAATGAGGAGATGTTTCAGGCTTTTATAAATTTCAAAGTGTTCACGTGTCGTCCATAACTCCTTGTCCTAAGGTCTTCAAGGCAGCTTACCTCGTCTTGATCCGCTCAAGACAGCTTACCTCGTCTTGAGCGGGCCGTGACAGCTTACCTCGTCTTGAGCACGCCGAGACAGCTTACCTCGTCTTGAGCACACCGAGACAGCTTACCTCGTCTTGAGCACGCTGCTCGTTCTGGACGATCTCCATGGACAATTGTTGTATTTTATCATACCACATCAACCCTAAAAACTGATTAGTTCAGCATTGATGAAAATAGCCGTTTGCTTTCAAACAGCTTGGATGTGAGGAAAGAAGAGAAGTGGCTAATAAAAAATTGGCACATTTTCAGTAGAGGCTTAAGCAAGGATATGATAAAGGAGTGAAGTTGAGGCCACTTGCTCCAAAGGACTTAGTTTTGAGAAAGGCGGTGGGAACTGCAATGAACCTATCCTGAGGGAAGTTGGGCCCCAATTAGGAAGGCCGGTATTGAATAACGTAAGTAGCAAGGATTGGGGCTTATTACTTGGGGGATAAGGCCACTTTAGCCACCTCCTCTGATTCCACATCCACCATAGTCTCTGGGGTTGGCTGATCTTGCTCTTTTTCTATGGTTGGTGTATTAGTTGAAGTGTTGGCAGGCTGGGCTGAGGAGGGCGTAAAGGCAGAGACAGGGTCCACTAGGGGCTGAGGGGAGCTGGAGGCCAAGTGCAAGGCTAGGGGGTTGTACACTTTATTAGGAGCACTGAGCTCTGATTCAGTACAACCCCAGCCGCATTGAGGGCTTGACCCTATACCTCAAGGCAAAAGGCCCAAGCAAGGTCCCTGAGTTGGGCAGTTAGACTCTAGGCTGTCTTAGTCATACCCGCGTTGTAGGCGGCCTACTTGGCCTTAGCCATCTAGACACCCTTGACCGCCAGCTTTTTCTGAGTTTTTTTAAGTTCCACCACGGTCAAGGCCAACTTGTTCTCGGCCTTCTTCTAATCCTCTAAAGACTCCGCAGCTTGTTTTTTAAAGTTGGACAGGGCAGCTTCTGCATTTTTCCAAGACTTCTCTACCTCGGTTAGCAGGGTGAGAGTCTCTTTAAGCTTCAAGCTAATCTTGGCGTGGGCCTTCTTAACTATGTTCACCCTGCCTTTGGACTTACAAGCCTGGTTTAGAGCCTAGTCCACCCATTCTTCATCCACAAAGGCTGCTTGTACAGACTGTAAGGTTAATGCATGTTAATGTTTATATATGTGTTATCTATTTTTAGGTAGAAAAGGAATTTATCATATACCTTGGCTAGGTCTCTCTTCAGAGACTAGAAGATTTCGCGTTTTTTGAAGGACTTGAGCTCCTACATGTCCTCGGGCAGGAGGAGGGCTTTCTTTAGACATTCAGCCACTAGACCCGACCTACCCTTTAGATGGCTTCTTAGGTTGGTGTCATCCATGACCGGGCCCCTCGAGCTCATCATGAAGGAGGGTCTCCAAGGGTAAGGTTTGTTTGGCTGTTCCCCTTCACGCTCTTTTGAGGTACCCTTCTTCTGTTGGCGCCCTAGTGGTTCGAGCCTCTTTGGTTGAGGGCTACTGAGAGGAGCGAGTGACTTCTCCTTCCTCAGCATCCTCAAGACCTTTGCCTCCTTGGCCCCTTTTCCTTTTCTAGTCTACTGCATCACTAGAGGATGTGCGCTTGGGAGCAGAGGTAGGTGGTCGAGGCACCATAGGCATCACTGGGATTGCTAGGGATGCACTCCCAACGTGGGGCCTTGAGTAAGGCCATAAGATTTGGAGTTTTTTCTTCAAACCCCATCCATTTTGGAATATGAGTTTCTTCTTGGCTGGAGCTAGTTTGGGTGAGACGTGGAGGGAAGTGTAATGTGCTAAGAGCATCTTGGCAATAAAAGACCTCAAAGTCTCTGTCTGTCACTTCTTGGACAAGTTTAGGGGTGGGCTCTTTCACTTCCTCGTCCGCAGGTAGGGTTGTTCTTGGGAGTATAGTATTCTGATTATGAGTGGGGCTAGAAACTGAGCGTCCTGAGTTCCAACAGGAGGAGGTCTTGTTGTCAAAAAGCCTAGAACTCCAATGTCAATCAAAGCTAGTCTGGGATCCTTAACTTTGATTACGTTCTTTGGATTGTAAAAGCGCTTGGAGATTGGGTTGAATCTGAGGATCACGTGCACTGCTTAGAGTTAATTGTCCTTGTGGAGGAAGATCTCGGATTTGAGGATGCGGTTTAAGTCGAGAAAGTTCACGAAGTTCTTGCTAGGGGCTATGTGATGTTTGTCTATCAAAAAACATACGATGTTAGTTACAGAAAGATTATTATAAAAATAATTTCTTAGGTAAAAAAAAAAACAAAAAAAAAAACCTATATGCCTCTAGTGTTTGTAGGAACCCTACCTGATTCCCCTTCCTTGGTAGGACAGTGCAATCCATCATGCCAGTCTCTCGAGACGATGCGAAAATCCTCGTCCATACCCATATTTGATTCAAGCATGCATGAGATTAACCTAACAGAAGGAACCCTACACTTGATGTAATAATTGGTCAATTTCCCTTTTTCCCCTCTTTGACATTGTATACCCAATTTATGTCATGCCATGTGAGGTTGATCCCCATTTTTTGGTTTATCATATCTACACTCCCGATGACTCTAAAGACATTTGGGGTACACTGGGTAGGGGTCAACCTATAGTTCATAAGAAAATTTCTTGTGACCTTACCCATAGGGATTTCCATCCCACCTTCTATGAAGGCAATCATCGGAATTGCTACTGACTCTAGGTTTCTATTTTTGATTAACCACTCTCCTGACTCATAGTGTTGGAGTTCAACACCATCAGGGATCTTGTATTGGGCCTTAAAGGCAGCCATGCCTTCAGGAGTATCAACTACCTTAGCGAATCTACCCATGGCAATTTATGGTAAAGGTAATGAGTAAACCTAAGTAGAAAAAAAATATATGTAAAGGAATCTGGATGCACCTACTTGCAATGGAAGAATCTCTCCTCAGATTGCCGTTTCAACAAAAGATCATAAAGGGAATAAATGGGGGTAAAGTCCCCCCCCCCCTCCCCAGCCTCTCCTTATATAGAGGTGAAAAATGAGATGTAAAATTCCCGCTCATAAATCGCAGTAAATTAGGACCGTGGGATTGTCATCGTATCATTAGACATAAATGTGAGATTGTGAATACCGAAGTGTCAGGAGGGTTTTGATGACAGGTGAAGAGACGTTACCACGTGGGAATGCGCTTGGCGCATACGAAATGTGGGAGTATTACTAAAACTTTACTTTTCTACCTTAGTGGAAACAACAAGGTTTTAGGGGGCTATTGTGGGGGTCCAAAAATCGAAGATGGGAAGTACAGTTATAGCTTTCAATTGTTTCTCTGGAAGGAACATCCACAGCCTGATGAGTGAGGTACCCCTGAGGATAGGATGGAAAGCGATGGAGCGCCCGTGGGGGATATAATGGGTGCAAAGGGGTGCCTTAGAGGTTGAATGGAATCTTTGTAGGATGTTCCTTGTAAAGTACCACTTGTTCATCTTCATTGAATGGTTGGCAATAGCTTTGTTAGCTGCATTGATGAGGAAATGACCTGAACAGTGGATCCACAACTTAACAGTTCCTTCCACCACCTTCACTAGGAGTCTAGCGGGACAAGTGTCCTAATGATTTTTTGGAGAGTTAAAGATGAGGGCTAAGATGTAAGATACGATGGAGTATAAAAAGGAAGGAGGTTCTTAGCAAAAGAGGGGGGGGGGGGGGGCAGCCAGAATTAAAAGAATAGTAGTTAAGAAAAAGTGAACAGTATTTGTAACACCCAAGAAGTTTGTCTTTCGGCAAGCTTGTATAACTCCATTCATGTACTAAAACCTTAAGCATTTGGTCTTCCTATTCTTATCTGTGTCCTCGGGCGAAGCCCACACTTGTTTATCCCACTCTCTATATAAAAATTTATTGTTTTGGGCCAAGTTTGGGAAGTCCAAAATCACTGTTTTTTGTGGGATTGGGCTACTTAATATCGTGTTCTTACAATTGGCATCGTTTGTGGGAATTAAGATTTTGTGGCTTTGTCTTGATGCAAAGGGGTGACTTCACTATGGTCCATTTATAATTTTTTTGTAAATAAATTAAAATTTTCAAACTAAGATGTAATCATATTTTTCTTCATTTTTATTTCACTTTTGGGTTCCAGCCATATCTTTAATTTCGGTTGGTATTAACCGAAACGCCCGGAATGGGCTGAAATTTCATTCAAGGTGGAATAGGGGGTTATCGTTCTAGTTTACATGCTGAGATTTTCCAACTGGAACGAAACAGAATACATAACATTGCTTCAAAGGACAAGTAACTATTTTTCCTATACATGTGAGACAAAAATATGACGGTTGTAAAAAGGCAAAATTGCAAACTACACTCCTAAAATTTGGGGATATTTGGATTTTACACCATGAAGTTTGAGAATTTGGATTTTACTCCATATACTAGTGTTTGGTTTTTACATCCTAAATTTTGAAATTCCAAGATATAAAATTCAAAAACTCCCAAACTTTAGGCAATAAAATCAAAATATCACAAACTTTAGGAGATAAAATCCAAATTTTGAAACGTCAGGATATAAAATTAAAATCCAAACATCCCAAAACTTCAGTGGGGTAGAAGCTAAATTCTAAAACTTCAAGGTGTAAAATCCAAACATCCCCAAATTTTAAGGTTACAATTTACAATTTGGCCTTATAAAAAGTGCAAGGAATTAATCCATGTATCCAATATGACATTTATTAGTATAAATATTTGTTTGAACTGTTTTTAAATTTAATAAAATGTACAAAAAATTAATCAATGTCTCCAATGTGACATTTATTAGTAAAAATATTTGTTTGAACTGTTTTTAAATTTAATAAAAGTACAAGGAATTAATCAAAGAAGCAGTCAAAGAGGTCGGCTATTCAATGGGAAGATTTCTTTTAGAGGAAGCATTATTGGAGCAGATTATTAATGATGTCAAGTGTACGTTATTATGTCTCAGCCAAAAAAAACAAGTATACATTATTATTATTATTATTTTTTTTTTGGTTTAAAGTATACATTATTATGTACCATGTAGAACGGTCCTATCACTTTGCTAAATAGAATCTTGGGTTAAGTGATGGAATTTTGATTTCTTTGGGTAGTGTTAACGAGCCGTAAGTTGAGGTAAAGAAATAGCTTTATGTCATATTATTTTGTTTTATGTCATATTTTTTACTAGTTTTATAGAGTTTAGAGCAAATTGAACTAACTTTTTGAGTACCACTTATTGCTTCAGTAATATTTTCAATCCTGTTATCAATTTATACTAATTTTTTTTTATTAGATTGGCCCTATAATAAATCATTGTTAATTAGAACCTTATGGTGCCAATAACATTTCCCTTTTTTGTTTTGGCAAAAGTTTTAATCAACCTTGTTTAGATGTTAGAATTTGGTCGAGTTGAATGAATTGCCATGTTGAATGAATTGCAAAACCTATGATCTATAAGACTATAACTAGTCTTTTGAGAGTCGGGTCAACCTGATAATGCCAACTCAATCCCTAGGCAATTGCCCTAAAATAGGGGGAAAAAAAAAAAAAAGAACTATGACATACATTACACACACACACACATATATATATATATATATATTATATAAAAATAATAATAAATTCAATAGTGTAGGTGGGGGATTTAAACTATGAACATCTTCCTTGAAAATATCAAGAGGTGTAAGCAATTGAACTGAACTACAAGGCCCCATAATCTATAATACATTTATAATTTAATACTATACTTTTATAACATCATAAAATAAAATATAATTAATTTCTATAATATAACATCTACTTTCATCAAAAAAAAAAAAAAAATCTATTTACTTGGTTTTTCAATCCATATGAATGATGGCAATGGCATTAAGCCATTAACTACTAGGTTTTGTAATAGGTTAGTAGTGATCAAATGCTTGAATAGAAAAGACAAAAAAATTGCACTACTAGCAGAAATTTTTTATCTAGGAACCATTGTTATGTGTGATAATAAATTTATATAAACAATTACTTGACATAGAATAGTAGTCATATTAATAGACAGTCAGGATATAAAAACATTTATCATACATACATTCATCGGAACACCAGATATGTAGCAAAGCTGGTGACATAAACATCCAACCTTGACAATCTTCTCTTCAAAATCAATACACAGGTTTAGAGTTAGTCTCATTGGGCAATGAACAGGAACTTAAAATCACCCACATAAGTAATTTTCAACTTAGGATACCTTCCTTCAACTTCAAAAAGATTCTGCATTTGTCGAAAATTTCATCTAATCTTTTATATGCTCATCATTTATGCAAAATAATATTTGAAGGTGTTGCTTTGATGCACAATACTTCTCTAGTCAGGATAGTTCTACAAGGAAGGTACTTTACTGAGGCAAGAATAAGCACAGATTTGGATCCCGTTCACTGCACTGCCTTGCCAAGTATCGCCTCCTCACTTTTTTGTTTCATCTATCAATTTGGTAGTAGAAGTTAAACTAATCTTGTGGCAAGATCGATTATGTTAAATTAATGTTGCAAACCATGACAGATTGTAAGTCTTGTTGTAAGACAGTAGTTTGGATTGCTGAATCTAGCTAGATTTAATCCAAGAAGGCTTGCCTGAAAATAACCTATACATCAAAATATGTCGATGGTATTGGCTACAACTAGTTCTATAGTTTAGTAGCCACTATTCATTGCTTGGACCTTGTCAATATTCGGTTTTGTATTTGTTTTATAGTGGTTCTGAAAGGCCAAGAATGTATTGACCCCCTATGATAAATTAATTGATTAATTACCCAAGTTTATTAATTAATCAAATTAACAAGCAATGTACATGGCTTCACAAACAAATCACCAACTGAAGTATAATGCAATGGAAAATAAAGTTGATATAGTGATTTGTTTACAAATGGGGAAAACCTCCAAGATAAAAACCCCACCAGGTGATTTTAAGGTCACCATTCCCAAAAATTCACTATTATCACAACAAGCGGTTACAAGTAAAGGAATCTCAGTACCTTATATCAACCGACAGTTGAATCCTTACCCCAATACACAATTGGACTTGTTCTGTAGCGACAATCTCTCATTTTCAATGCACGACTCCTAGTACGTGACTAACCAATCGATGCGTGGATCCTAGTGATCCTAGTGCGCGGATGATCATCTTGAACTTACTTAGATTTACCCAAATACAAGTAAAGTGTGTTTTGTCAAAAGATATGCCAATTACATAAAAATATGTCCCTAACAAGTTCAATACTCAATAGAATAGACACATTTTTGCAGAACAAAAGGAAAACCATCTAGCACCCTCCCCCCTCCCCCCCCCCCCCTAATTTATTTAATACAAATTGTATATAAAGAATTACTTGACACAAAAAAGCTGTCATTTTATTGAAAATCTTGGGATATATGGATAATTATTATTCATATTAGAGTACCCAATTCCTAGATATCACTTGACTTGCCAAGTTGATAGTATTGACAATTAAACATGCATGAAGACTTAAACAACCAGAATGGTAATTATATAAGGGGATTTACATTGAACTAATAAGTGAGGATGGACCTGGAGGAACTGAGACCTCAATAGATCCTTCCATCATTTGTACCACTTTCTTCATTGTTGGCCTTAGTGATGGATCCTCCTGAATGCACCATATTGCAATCATCACATATTTCTCCACTCTCTTAATGTCATCTAAGGCCTCCTCATCATTCTCCACTAACAGCTTCAGTTTCCTGTCTTTATAGCAATCATATGCCCAGTCAACTAGTATCATCTGATCCTCATCCTTTGCCTCTGCTTCAAAACTCTTCCTACAGCAAATGAGCTCTAGCAATAAAATGCCAAAACTGTAAACATCCACCTTGATTGTAACAGGCATGTTTTTGAACCATTCGGGTGCAACATACCCTTTAGTGCCCCTGATTCCAGTAGTAGTACGAGTCTGGCCTATTTTCAAAAGCTTAGCTAAGCCAAAGTCAGAAATTCTAGCTGTAAAAGAGTCATCCAAGAGGATGTTCTGCGGCTTGATATCACAATGTATGATTTGGGTGCTGCATTCTTCATGCAAGTAAAAGAGCCCTCTTGCCGTTTCTAATGCAATTTGAATTCTTTGGTACCAATATGGCCGGAAACCCCCAAATAGAAAGCTTGCTAGAGAACCATTACTCATGAATTCATATACAAGAAGCCGGTGCTGCCCCTCGTTGCAGTATCCTAGCAGTTGGACCAAATTTCTGTGGTTTGTACTGCCAATAGCACTCACTTCAGCTTTGAACTCCATATCGCAGTCTTTCACCAAATCATTCATCCTTTTAACCGCAACTAGTTTTCTGTCCTCATATACTAGAATCCCTTTATAAACTTTTGCAAAGGCACCCCTCCCTAGCTCTTCCCTGAACCCATTTGTGGCTTTTGTTAGTTCCTCATAAGCGTAACTTCGCAAATTCATGCCTGGCATGAATGAGTATGTTTTGAGGGCCTTTGGTTTCCAATATTTGAAACGAAAAATAAGCAGCAAGGCAGCCAACATGAAGAGTAAGTTCAGAAACGTCGAGCTGCTAAGGAGCACCCACACAATAAGTCTCACAGTCGAACGATTTTTCTTCTTCAAATCTGAACCTAAAGGGTTAAAAGTAGAATTATCTTTCCTTATTTTGAATAGATATTTGATTCCAGCGAGGGTGGGGTCCTTTATCCCATTTGAGAGAGGAAGTGTCTTTTTCCAACACAGCCCACCTCTAAAAACAGCAACTGCACAAAAGCAATCACCCAAACAAGCTTTCCTGCACCAATCCTCAGTTACGGCATCATAACGTCCATAATCGCCTAAGGGCCAATTTACACTTCCCATTTCACTTAAATCAAACTGATCTGTTTCTGAAGATGCTTCATAACAACTTTGTGGAAGAAAGTCCTGTCTGCAACCTTTCATAACATCATTTGGATCAATGAGGGTGTATCTTGTTGGGCACTTGCAATTTGGTCTTCCATCCCCTCCTAACTCGCAGTAGCTGTTGAACCCACAAGCTCCACTGCCCACGTCTTCCGTAATTTTGCATATATTTGGAGGCATAGGGTCAGAAATTAACCAGGAATTTGAAGTATTAGTGCTGCTTTTTGGATAAACATAATGTATAAGAACTCCATCATATTCCATGACTACTCTTTGATAAAACTCCTGTTTAGAAACAACATTTGATAATATGGTCGTAAGTGTGCTTCTGTTTCTAGCTGTAAGGTATATAGAGCCAGACTCATTGAAGACCACCTGAAAGCCACTACCTGTAGTTCCACTTTGCCAATAAACAGTGTTAGGCTTATCTATAGGAAATACTAAAGTTTGAAGCACAAGATTTCCATCCGTTTGTAGTTGGAACTGGAACCTTCCATTAGAGTAATTCCTTTCTGAGTAATGAGCTACAAGCTTGCTTCCCAGGCTCATTGTTTGTGTAGGTAGCATTGTGTTTGTCGGATGATCAAAACTCTGCCACAAATGTCTACCGTCCCGGCTTGCAAGCACAAAGTTTCCGGTGTCAAGCATGGCTGCATAGACAACTCCTAAATTGCCTGTCTCAGATTTCCATACCTCTGTGCCTGTTGGGTCACTGAGTACCAATTGGCCACCTTTGGTAATTTCAACTTTGGATCTTGTTGGCACTAGATTATCTCCATTGGCTGACCAGACAATGGTTTTTCCAGGTATTTTGTTGAACCATATGGCTAGTAGATAGCCTTTATTTCCAATTTGTTGGAAACCAAAGGCAAAGTCACCAAAAGGCGATGCCCAGTAAGAACCTTTTTCTTGTGCAGTAAGGGATAAGCCTAGAGATTGGTTGCTGGAAATTTGAGCTCTGGTGGAATATGGCAGCCACAGAACAAGAAGTAACAAGTAGAGAAGATATGATAGTTGTAAAGCCATAGTATTAGGAGTTTATAATTGATACACTTTGTAGTATAAACGATGATATGTATTATGACAAATCTACTGGTAGAGGAAGATTTGCATTGGGAACATATTGTTATAAGTATTGGGAAGTGGAACACTTTGTAGCATAAATGATAAACTGTGAGGTGAATGATAAACTTGTATAATGGCAAATCTACTTGAGTGCTTTATTATGTTTTCTTTGCCCTCTCTTAAAAATTTCCAGGTTTTTGAACTTGACCCATTCTCTCATATTGACTTCACTACAGTCCACTTATGTTTTTTTTTGTAAATTGAAAAGTCCAAACTAATCACGCGTTTTGTCCTTGAAAATGCTTGTCCTAGTGGGCTCCAACATGTTGGGTAATTCTACCCAAAGAATTGCCAAGAAGGTTCCTAAAGGTGAAAGCCACTCACCATTTCTCAAACCCACCCACGTGAAAGCCACTCACCATGTCAAGGAGAGAAGATATTTGTAAAGCCATAGTATTAGGAGTTTATAATTGATACACATTGTAGTATAAATGATAAACTGTATTATGGCAAATCTACTGGTAGAGGAAGATTTGCATTTGCAACATTTTGTTAATAGTATGGGCAGTGGAACACTTTGTAGCAAAAATGATAAACTATGAGGTGAATGATGATTTTGTATAATGACAAATCTACATGAGTCCTCTATTATATTTTCTTTGCAGTCTGTGAAGAGACTCTTTCTCTATTCTTTTTTTTTTTTTTTTTTAACTGAAATCAAGCTGTATCATTAAATATTGAAATTGGCATACAACAGAGATCAGAGGAAAGAAAGGATCAACGCTATCGAATAAAGAAGACTCTTTCTCTATTCTACTGCTGGAAACAAAGACATCAGGATTTTCTTCCGTGACTATGATTTGATTCGATGCTCTTTAACATGTGGTTTACATTTACTGCATTAATTTGCACTCTCCTAAAATTTCCACTTTTTTGAATTTGACCCTCTCTCACGTATTTATTAGTATTGACTTTACTACCGTCCATTACGTCGGCATGTTTGTGTTTGGTACAAAAGTTTCCTTGCGGTCAATCCCTTTGAAGTGGGCTCGTTCCCTCGTTCAAATTTAATATTACAGATCTAAAAACGCGTTGGACTATCACCTAACTTAAAATTTAAATAACGTAATGTGGTAATAGTCTATTTTCCGTTAAATCCAAGAAAGAAAAAGAAAAAAAAGATTCTGCATGTGTCAAAAATTTCATCTGATTTTTTATAGGATTTTGCTAATGTGTGCCTTTAGGGCACACAATAATTAATTATTTTTTAAAAAAAAATTTTCAGAAATTGAAAATGTATTGATAGCTTTTTTAATTTCTGAATTTTTTTTTTTTTCAAAATGAATGCATTAATGTGTGAGGGCACATATTAACTGGACCATTTTTTATATGCTATCATTTATATAAAATAATATCTGATGGGTCAAATTCGTGTTCATTCTTGTCTTCAGAGCTTCATTATCATTCCACTTTCAAAGAAATTTTGGCAGTCAAGTATGGCAGTCATGGCTTACTCTACCTCAGAAGATGATTCAAGTTCAGAAGACTCAGACCCAGAAGTTGACCCATTCTCTTATATTGATTGGTATTGACTTCACTACGGTCCATCTATGTTGGCATGTTTGTGTTTGGTACAAAAGTTTCCTTGCGGTCAATCCCTTTGAAGTGGGCTCGTTCCCTCGTTCAAATTTAATATTACAAATCTAAAAACGCGTTGGACTATCACCTCACTTAAAATTTAAATAACGTATTGTGGTAATAGTCTATTTTCCGTTAAATCCAAGAAAGAAAAAGAAAAAAAAGAAAAAAAAGATTTTGCATGTGTCAAAAATTTCATCTGATTTTTTATAGGATTTTGCTAATGTGTGCCTTTAGGGCACACAATAATTATTTATTTTTGAAAATTTTTTTTCAGAAATTGAAAATGTATTGATAGCTTTTTTAATTTCTGAAATTTTTTTTTTCAAAATGGATGCCTTAATGTGTGAGGGCACATATTAACTGGACCATTTTTTATATGCTATCATTTATATAAAATAATATCTGATGGGTCAAATTCGTGTTCATTTTTGCCTTCAGAGCTTCATTATCATTCCACTTTCAAAGAAATTTTGGCAGTCAAGTATGGCAGTCATGGCTTACTCTACCTCAGAAGATGATTCAAGTTCAGAAGACTCAGACCCAGAAGTTGACCCATTCTCTTATATTGACTGGTATTGACTTCACTACGGTCCATCTACGTTGGCATGTTTGTGTTTGGCACAAAAGATTCCATACTGTCAATTCCCTTGTCACCAAAGATTCTCTGGGTTCATTTCATGATTCAAATTTAATGATACAAATCTAAAAAAGTACCAGACTATCACGTCATTTAAAATTTTAAATGACATTATAGTCTATTAACAATTAAATCTTAATCATGAAAATAGACGTAATTGAGAGAACTTGAAAATTTCCACGTTTTTGAACTTGACCCATTCTCTCATATTGACTTCACTATGGTCCACTTATGATTTTTTTTTTTTGTAAATTAAAAAGTCCAAACTAATCACGCGTTTTGTCCTTGAAAATGCTTGTCAAATGGGCTCCAACATGTTGGGTAATTCTACCCAAAGAATTGCCGAGAAGGTTCCTAAAGGTGAAAGCCCCTCACCATGTCAAGGAGAGAAGATATTTGTAAAGCCATAGTATTAGGAGTTTATAATTGATACACATTGTAGTATAAATGATAAACTGTATTATGGCAAATCTACTGGTAGAGGAAGATTTGCATTTGGAACATTTTGTTATAAGTATGGGCAGTGGAACACTTTGTGGAAAAAGTGATAAACTATGAGGTGAATGATGAATTTGCAAAATGACAAATCTACATGAGTCCTTTATTATGTTTCTTTTGCAGTCTGTGAAGAGAGACTCTTTCTCTATTCTACTGCTGGAAACAAAGACATTAGATTTTCTTCATTGACTTTGTTTTGATTCGATGCTCTTAACCTGTGGTTTACATTTAATGCATCAATTTGCTCTCTATAAAAATTTCCACTTCTTTGAATTTGACCCGTTCTCTCGTATTTATTAGAAACTAGTAAGTTGCCCGTGCGATGTACGGATAATTTTGCGATATTTTATGTAAAACAGTTTTGAATAATGTTATACATAAAATATAAAGAAAAAGCAAACTAAATTGGAGTAAATAAACATATACATTTTGAGATATTAAAAATTGGTTTAGTAGCTTCACTGCATATTTATAACCTCCTTAAGGTAAGATTATTATTTTTTTAAATCATGAAACCAAGAATAAATGCAAAAGAGTAACGATACCACGAAAATAAACTAATTTGTGTTGTGTTCACATATTTTATACTATGAAATAAAAGTATAACCAACTCTTTGACTTAACACATGAAGTGGGCAAGTGTGTATCCATGTATTTTATAGATTATTTAAAATTAAACCATGGTAGAATATGACTTTACATTACGCACCAAATATTCTCTTTACTTAGGCTGTGTTTGTTTCAACTAAAAACCAGTTCCGGAAATTATTTTCCGGAAAATATGGTGTTTGGTTCATGCAGGAAAATTCGGTCAAACTGAATTTGTTTTCAGTTTGACCGAAAATATGCCTTGGAACGACTGAAAATCATTTCAGTCCAAATTTTCACTTCAAACGGGGAAAACACACGCGAGACAGAGACAGAGAGAGAACGCACGCGAGACAGAGAGAGAGAGAACACGAGAGGGAGACAGAGCACGACGAAGAGAGAGAGAGAGAGAGAGAGAGAGAGAGAGAGAGAGAGAGGACGTCGATCTCGCGCCGGCGATCGCCAGATCGCGCCTGCGATCGCGAGGCCGCGGCGCGATCGCGAGGCCGCGACGCCTGGCGCGACGCGATCGCGATCGCGAGGCGGCGCGACGCGATCGCGAGGCCTCGACGCCTGGCGCGACGCGATCGCGAGGCCGCGACGCCCGGCGCGACGCCTCGCGACGCCTCGCGATCTGGCCGGCGCGACGCCTCGCTGTCTGGCCGCCGCGATCTCAGTTTTGACCGAACGGAAAATGTGAGAAATCAATGGAAATTTACATTTTCAGAACATTACCAAACACTTGAAAATATTTTCCAAAGTATTTTCCAAAATGCTACCAAACACCCTAAACATATTTTCCTTTCCCGAAAATATTTTCCCGAAAATATTTTCCTTTCCGGAAAATGATTTCCGTTGAGCCAAACACAGCCTTATATACCCAAAGCAAAAACTAACTAACCAAATCACCTAAACCTAAATAATATTTAAGCCCCTAATTTAAAAAGAAAAAAAGATTACCTGTAGTGGTTTCGATGTCTTGATGGCTGTGAGAGGCCAGTATAATGGAGGTGGTGACCCCACAGATTCCTCTTTCTCTCTCTTTCAAATGTTTTGTTAGCCTCAAGTCTTTTATTTTGATAATATATAGTGAAATAGTGCCTTTTATTTAACAATCCACAACATTTTTGTGTCTCTTTATCTCTCTTTGGAGTCCTATCTCGTTAGTTATCACTATTAGTCCTTACACCTTTTTTTTTTTAAATACTATAATAGTGGGTCTACTAAAAGACATGAAGAATAGTGAAAGGTGTGGTGTAAGCTTAGGCAATTAATGAGATATTAATAAAATAACAGTAAAATAAGATAATGTGAACTTTCGGGTAACAATAAGAAAAAAAAATTAATGAAAGCGGTGAAAAAATGCTAAATGCAAAATTAGAGTGTCACTTGGCAGGACCTCGTGCTCTCTCGCATTAGGTCTCTAAGATAGAGACATTTTGTAACAACTTTTATTCTACAATATTCCTCCAAAAAAAAAAATTTCCTCATTCCTTGAATTGAATAATTATAATGGTTATGTGTGTGCAACTTATAATTGCTGTTTCATTGCATATTTATGGCCTTCTCATGGTAAGATTAATTTTTTTAAAAAAAAAATCATGAAACCAAAAATAAATGGAAAAGAGTAACGGGACCAATAAAATCAAATAATTTGTGTCGTGTTCACATATTTAATACTATGAAATAAAACTATGTCCAACTCTCTCACTGTCTTCCACTCATTGATAGTGCGACATTAAAACATGATGTGGGCAAGCATGTATGCACGTGTCTTATAGATGATTTAAAACCATGGTAGAACATGGTTTTACATTGCATACCAAATATTCTCTCTACTTATATACTCAAAACAAAACTATCCAAACCTAAATCGTATTTAATCCCCTAATTAAAAAGAAAAAAAAAATACCCATAGGGGTTTCAACGTCTTGATGGTGGTGGCCAAGAGGCCAATATGATAGAGGTAGTGGCCCCTCAAATTTCTCTTTGTCTCTCTTTCAAATGTTTTTTCAATCTCTAATCTTTTATGCTAAAACAAATTTTTTTTTTTTTTTTTGATTTTGTAGTGAAACAATGTGTTTTATTTAACAATTCACAACATTTTTGTGTCTCTCTATCTCTCTCCAAGGAATATCTGGTTAGTTATTACTATTAGTCCTTAATTATTATTTTTTTGCTTTTTACAAAAAATATTAAAATGGTGGGTATGCTGAAAGACATGAAAAAGAGATAAATGTGTGATGTAAGCTTAGGCAATTAATGAGAAATTAATGAGATAACAATAAAATAAGTTAATGTAAACTTTTGGATAACAGTAAAAAAAACTTAATGAAAGAGTTAAAAAAAAAATGTGCTAAATGTAAAATTAGAGTGTCACTTGGCAAGACCTTATGCACTCCCCACATAAGATCTCTACTTACACACACACACACACACACACACATTGATGATTATTCCTTTAAAACTCCTAATCACTAATCAACATTAGTCTCAAAAAACTTTGTGATAGGACTTTATCATACGTACAAAATAAGCATAGACTTTATTTTTATCGTTATTTTTATTTTTAAAAAGGATATTGCTATTGTGTTTGTCCTTATAAGAATTTAAGCATAGATTAAATTTTCTTTTTTTTTTAGTATTTTTCTTTGATTCCTTTATAATTTATATATTGTGTTGGTTTAAATGAATTTTTTCTCAAGCTTTTAGAGTATGAACTTTAGATAAGATGTTCAACTTTTATACACCAAGCATTAACTGTTAGTCTTGTAGATGGAACAAATAGAGATAAGAAATTAAGAATACGGTCCATTTTTGGTTGGCCTTGGCTTGATTTGTTTAGACATCAATTTTCTCTCTTGCCAAAAGTGCGACTTATTTTAGGTGGAAGTTTCCTTGATTATTACTTGTATAAAAAATTTCAGGATCATTAAATTAGAATAGGTCCCTTACTAACCTAACCAATTGGAATAGGATGAAATTTCTTCCCATCCACACTAAACGTTGTGTACACTCCAAATTTTTTTTACATCTCATAATGATACGTTGTTGATAGGTGTCATCCAAGTCCAACATGATTGAGAGATGTAATTGAGACTATGGCCCAGAAGTTTTACTATTCAATAATTTGCGAGAAAAATTAAACACTCATTTGGTGTAACAAAAGACTATGGAATCTGACACTATATACACTGGTGTTTGTTCTTGATGTTGTGAAATTGTTGTAGGTACTAAAAACTCTAATTTGATTAGTTATCAAGTCATGTTCTTTAGTCGTGAAAAGTTCACAATGGAAAACTTTTATGTTCCTACAATAAACGTTTTGGAGAGAAAATTGTTAGCTTCCTCATCCCATTGGAACCCCCTATTTATACAAAGGAAAAATGATGCAATATTCCTAGGTGTGCCTTAGTTACATGGAATTTTTGTGCAATTGTGCCTAGATTTCTTTTAAAATTTTAATTATAATTTTAAAATCTAATTTGGTGATTTTTATATGATTTTTGTGGTTTGATTTTGATTCAGTAAAGACATATTAGCCAAAAAAAACGAAGGTAAAGAGAGCTATTAAAGAAATCTATACTTTCAGATTAGCAATTACATATGGCTAATGTTGCATTGTCATTTGTGGTTGTGTGGTATGAATAAGCGGTATGTTGTTTGGGCGACTGATTGAGGTATTAAAAGGGATTAGCAACTTTTTCTTTCTCCTTTATCATTTGTGGTATGTATATGCCTTTTCACATATGATAAACATATTAATTATGATAAACATATTAATTTTTTTTTAAATGAAGTTTTATATTTATTAAATGAGATATATATGTGTTCGTGTGTGTGTGTGTGTGTGTGTGTCGAGGGCCATGTAGCTAAATTGGCACCTCCCCTTACACAAAGTGTTTGGGGTTTAAGGGAGAAAAGGTTCAAATTGCAGGAGTCACGGAAAAAAGGTTCATGTTGCACGGTTAGCAGCATATTGTAATTATTTCTAAATTAAAAAAAAAAAAAAGATATAGAGATATATATTGTTTTCCTTGATCTAAAGCAGTTGCAATGGAAGTGTGGAGTGGATGGTAATTTTTTTTAGTCCTTGAGTATTTTGGATTGTTTCACATTAGTAATGGCTCCTCTTAGGCTCCAAAAATTTTTGATTTATTGATTTTGCTATCTATAACTTTGATTCTTCTTTACCTAATAAAGTTTGGAATTTTCTGTAAGAACATTTTTTTTCAAGAAAATGAATCAAAATCTCCCTTCATGTTCATGCTCATGTTAATGTTCATATTTGTATCTTTTTCAATACTCAATAAGTTGTTTTCTCATTTTTGTGAATTATCAATTGTGGTAATGAAAACAAGTATAAACACAATATTATTCAATTTAACTAACGTCAAAAATTAAATCTATTAGATTAAAAAAATGGACAAGAAAATGAAAATTTCACAAAAAAATTTCTTAAATAGAATTAAAATAATTTTTACTCAATATAGTTTATCAAGCAATCATGTACTAACTAACAACATTCCAATCATTACATGCATAACTGGGTGATGAAATGGTTGTTCAATTTATTTAAGAAATGTGATCTAGCTAATAGAAATTAAAAATATACAATAACTTTCATTTGTAGTCATGAAATATGCCTTACGTATATCTTATGCATTTTATGAGTTTTATTTTATATAAATTTAATACATAAAGTTAACAAAATTTATCATAAAACCCTTCATTGTAGTTTTTAAAATCACTACATAAATATGACAGAAATTTTTTTCCCAAAAAAACATGTTCTCCAGTCATAATATTTACCAAAAAAGATCATACCCAAAAAAATCGTGCAATGCACAGGCCAATAACCAGTATATATATATATATATATATATTATTTAAGCCTAAACTGAGATAAAATCCAATTCGATTCTAAATTGGATTCCAATTGTTGTCTAATTTTGTGTCAGGTGTCCAATTTAAGGTTTTGTTTTAAGGAAAAAAAAAAAATTGATTCCAAATACCGATGGACTCACCATTCCAAATACATTGCTATATACTAACTTTTTTTTGACGAGATAGTTTTTTTGATGAGATAGTGGCTCTTAAAAAAGGCCATATATGGGACTGTGATTTCATGAACAACATGTAATTTTACATAGAGTGATGGAAGGTTGCTATACATACATACATACATATATATATATATATATATAGCCAAAACTGAGAGAAAATTCAATTAAATTCTAAATTGGAGTCTAATTTTGCGCTACGTGTCTCATCTAACTTTTAAACTTGTGTGTCAAGTGAATTATTAGGTGCAAAAATCAAAAAGTCTAAATTCAATTAGATTCTGTCAGGCCACAAACGCGTATACCCCTTGTGATAATTTAGATTAATTAATTAGCCTAGTTTTTAATTAATCAAATTAACATGCAAAATAACGTGGCAGCACAAACAAATCACCGAAACTAAGATATGCAGCGGAAAATAAATAACACGGTGATTTGTTCACGAATGGGGAAAACCCTAAGGCAAAAACCCCACCGGGTGATTTAAGGTCACCACTCCCGAAACTCCACTATTATCACAACGAGCAGTTACAAGTAAGGAAATCCCAGTACCTCACCAACCTACAGTTGAACTCTTACCCCAATACCCAATTGGACTCGTTCTGTAGTGACAATTTCTCCAGTTCAATGCACGGCTCCCAGTACGTGACTAACCAATGTGATGCGCGGATCCCAGTACGCGTCTTACTCCTTTGCACGAATCCCAGTACGTGACTCACTCACCAACTTGAGGAAGAAAGAATGTTGGCTGCAAAGTTCTTCAAATCATCAGAGATGAACTAGGGCACGAACTTTGTCTCACAGATCACAATTTGCATGAAGAGAGAAGATGCAACTTGTATCTTGTGAAATCTGCTTATCAAATTGTGCAGAACTCTTTTACGGCCCTTAAAATAATCCTTTTATATGTCTAGGGTTAGGAGAAAAGAATTCCCAAAGACACACACACGGATTGGACTTGAAACAGACTTGGAATTCTGTTTTCTTTAATTCTCGACAGATAGAGGTGTCGAGAGGTGTCGAGACAGCTGTCGAGGCTCGGGCTAAACAGCTTCTTTAAATCTCGATAGATGTATCTGTCGAGGTTATCTATCGAGATTTAAAATCTTGCACTTCCTTGCTTGTATCTTGGACAGATTTTGACGGCTTCAACACTTAAACTTGAACCACTGTTTCTTGAAGTGTTTAACACATCCTAGATCTACCCAAATACAAGTAAAGTGCGTTTTGTCTAAGGATAAGCCAATTACATAAAATAGCGACATATGTTCACAAGATTGAACAACTACATATGTCCTAACAATCTCCCCCTTTGGCAATCCGTGACAAAACCACAACATACAAATGAAGATATGAGAGAAGTCATAAATCACTCAACTCATATTCACTTGTTACATACAGTAAAATCTATCCTAACACAAACTCTTGAAAAACTTTGCAAGAAGAGAGTTTATGGCAAGAAGTCTTTGACAACCTGTATTTCTGAAACACTTATAAACAAAACACATCAAGGCATCTTTGTGTGAAACAGAAATAATAGATTGCATACAAATAAAGAAACATGTGTATAAAGACAGAAAAGAAACAACACATGAAAGGTAGGTGAAAGAAACATACATCATCATATATAAGAAGAATATAAGTACAATGTATGGTAGTACATGATCAAAGTATCTCTAACAAAGAAGGAAAGAAAAAAATACATCTGATCATCTCACTACATCCCTCAAAACACACTCCCCCTAACAAAAATGTCCTATGCTAACACTCCCCCTAAGTATGACTACTCTCATACAAACTACTCCCCCTTTTTGTCACGAGTGACAAAGGGTAGAGTGTCAAGTAGACATCTCATCCGATGAGGTAGCATCTCCATCATCATCATCTGTGGAAGCATCATCATCATCGCCATCATCATCAGCCTCGGTCTCAGACGACGCATGAGGTGGCGGAGGAGAAGCCTCGGATGCAAAACCGCCCAAGGTCGCCTGTCGCCTAGCGATGCGACCAACACGGACATTCACCTGATACAACTCAGTGGTGAGTGTATCGAGGCGAGCGTCCATGCGCTGTAACAGCGTCATGACGTCTCCCAATGTGACCTCGCTCGTAGAAGAAGAGGTAGATGCTCGAGCGGATCTGGAGGTGGTCGGACGGGTGGAAGGAGGGGCAGCATCCGGCTGTCGCGATCTGAACTGTGCCTCGCTACGTTTTACGGTAGCGGCGTCTATGGCAGACGTGACATGATAATGATCGGACGTAGGGAAGGGAATGGAAAGACGACCCAAAATCCTCGTGATAGCGGAAGGGAAAATGAGCTTATCACGGGTGGCCGTATCTCTATAGACATCAATAATAGAAAAGATGAAGTGAGAAGGAAAGTCTATAGAGTGATGCTCTAGGAGGGACAACAAGAACCGAGCACGGGGCTCTGTGATCGAGTTGTAGTGAGAAAGAGGGTGCAACACAAAAGTCATCACCATGTTAGGAAACGAGGACCTTTAGCAAAAGGTCTACATGGTGTGTACATGTGATCTCCCCAAGGGGTAGGACGTTCACAGAACGCCGAGATCATCTCGTCTTTGGACACAGTCCAGAGACGCTCACAACTAGGGTAATCGGGATGATCCACCCTAGGGACATGGAGTACCTCAGATACAAGCTCTGGGGTGACACAGAAGCGCGTACCTCGAACGCTAGAGTAGAAGGAAGGTACTGACGAATCAATCCCGTGGATGTTGGAGTAAAACTCCTGAATCAGCACGAGAGGAGACGTGACCGGGACGTCACACAGTGACTCCCAACCCCGAGTGTGAATGACACTGGGTAGGTCTGTGTCGGCAAAGTCTGCCAAGACTACGTGGCGTTCCGAATGAACACCGCGTTTAGAGAAGTTCTCCGAGAAGTCCTTACGGGCTTTCTCATCACGGAACCGAACAGAAATGGGCGTAGGATCAGAAGAAGGCGATCCTTTAGAACGCATGGGGTTCCTAGGAGGAATAGTCTTACGTTTAGGAGCCATAGACGCTACGAACGCAAACATAGAAGAGGGAGAAGGAAGAAACAAACAGAAAAGTCCCAACAAATCAATATTTGACAGAAGGAATATTGAAATGAAAAGAACGTATGCATGAAAAATGCATGAGCATGTGACATGCAACTCAAAAACATCATGGGCTCAGCCCAATCCAAACCTAACAGCACACATTCAATTTGCACACATCTAAATGCATGAATATACAATTAGAATGATAATGTGATGCAATGCATGTGGTTTTGAAGATCAAAACTAGAAAACCAACCCAAAAATTTCAAGAAAACCCCAACAATTTTGAAAACTCCCAAAAATTTTCAAAAACATAAAACCTAGGGTTTTAAACAATGAAATGCATGAGAATGAGAAAAAAATGCTTACCAAGAGATGAAAAACACAAAGAACCACTTGAAAACGCCTTGGAAGAGGTTTGGAGGGAAAAAGAAAAAGTTTGAGAGAGAACAGAAAGATTTCGAGCGAGAGAGATCGAGAGAATGACTGAAAAAATCGCGAAGGACCCTTATATAGAACCTCAGTAAATCTCGACAGATACAGGTATCGAGATCTGTCGAGGTAGCTGTCGAGGTAAGCTGTCGAGAAATGCTCGTGGACAGATGCAGCTATCGAGGTTAGCTATCGAGGGAGAAGAAACAAGCATGTAGTGACCTCGATCGATCCAGAAGCTATCGAGGAGCTATCGAGCAAACAGAAACTTTCTCGATCGATCCAGCTGCTATCGAGGTATCTGTCGAGACTGCGATAAGAAAGAGTCTAAGGGCTCGACAGATAGCTATGTATCGAGAGGTATCGAGGAGGTGTCGAGATACCTTGAAGTGCAGTTTTTCAAAAGATGAAAAACACAGACATGAATGCAATCATGCATGCAACTCAACCAACGATACAAACAACACATAAAGCTCTCAAAATCATCTCTCAACAAGAAATATGATGCACATGTATCTCAAAACACACACACACACATTAAACAAGTCTAACCAATTTTATCTTTCAAAAACAAGTTAAGACAGTTTAATGAGCACACATTAACGCATGTCAACCTTGTGATGGCCAAATCACATTGTACCTGCACATGTACCAATAATAGCAAAGAGTATTGCGTGTCGTGTGTGAAAACATCGCAAGATTGCATAAGTGTCTCAATGTTATGACGATTTGAGATATGAGAAAATCACTTTAACTCACACACAATCATAACTGCTCGATGGGGACTATCACCTTTGAGGTACATCCTATAACTCCCACATCTCCTAGAAAACATGCTTGCAACCAAATTTGAAAACATTTTTATTCTTTTTGCTTTTTATATTTTTGCATATTTTCTTTTAACAAGCATATCATACATGGGCACACAAGAGAAAGAAAAGAAATACCCAATGATGTTAAGCTTTTGACACTGCACTTTTGCTATGCCGAAGCATACAGGTGTCTTTTGACATTGCACTTTTGCTATGCCGAAGCATACAGATGTCATTTTATGATTGGCAAGTAACAGTGGTGAGATGGTTATTTATGCCTTTCTCTAAGGTTTTTCTAGTTCAACCCGTCAAAAAGAGTGACACGAGTGATAAGAAGAAGAGATCACTCAACCTTACTCATCACAAACACAGAGCTACAAAGCTCACTTGCTTAGTTGTGCAGAAGAGTGCTCATCTAAGCTATAGATGATACAAAGTTTAGAAAACTCTGTTTCAATGGCCATTACAAAAGTTCACATGAACTAATGCACACAAACACACACTGTTTTTGTATTTTTCAATTTTTTTTTTCAATTTTTTTTATTTTTATTAGAGAAGCAAAAATAAAACACAAAACTGAAAACACACAAACAAAAACATGCTAAAGAAGGCAAAACATGCATAAAACTAGACTGACTCAAAACAGTAAAGAAACACACAAGTAATGCAACACACAAGATAAGAGAGAGAAGAAGAAGTGACTAAAATCACTTAGAACCCTTTGGCTTCCACACCTTGGAAGATCCTTTCCTTTTGGTTGACTCTTGAACCGGTATAGAGGGAGAAGAATGTGAACCGTTCAAGTTCGAAAGGAACATGAGAGCTTTAAGAATATCTCCAAGAGGAGCGAGAGAAGACTGAAGCTGATTCTGGCTCCCAGATGCTATAGCGCCATTGCTCTGTTGAGTGGCAAGCCACTTGTAGCAATTTGGTCGAGTGTGACCGGCGAGACCACAATGATAACAGAGATGTGGCTTCTTCTGTTTGGCCTTTTGAGAGTTAGCCTTCTTATTCCTAGGGTGTCTAGATTCCCTTTTCTCAATTTTAGGGGGTGCTCCTAGGATAGACCTGTTCTTGTCTAAGTTCTCACTAGCTAAACCAGTTTTAACATTATTCTCAGTTTTAATGTCATTAGCGGGTGAAACAAAGACAGTAGTACTAGAAGTAGGAGTATTAGAGAGAGAGAATTCATACCCCAATCCAGTACGATCCGAAGAAGATCTCTGAGCATCTAGCATCTTGTCCAGCTTGGCGCTTGACGTCCTCTCCAGTTGTGCTCTTACTTGAAACAGCTCTGCTTCAAGCTTCTTGGTCCTTTCAGCCAAGAAATTGTTCTCGAACCTCAGTGCTCCAATGGTTTGATTTGCTTGATCAACCTTTGTGGACAGCTCCTCACGGTCAAGTTCCACATCACTGAGCTTCTTGGTGGCCAGCCTATAGAGCTTTTCATGTTTCTCGGAAAGCTTGTATAGCTTCTCATAGGCGGTATGGATATCATCTTGATCATCCATAATCTCAATCTTGGAGTCCACCAACTCCTCTTCTTCATCCACTTTCTCGGTAACCCCATCAGTAGGATTAACAGTGGCAGTGAAGGCATTCAAGATTCCGTCGTCCTCATCCTCGGAATCATCCTCGGGCTCAGTGTCGCTTAGGGTAACAGCAAGTGCCTTGCTCTTCCCAACACTCTTAAGGTACGTTGGACACTCATGTTTCATGTGTCCGAAGCCTTGACACCCAAAGCACTTTGGTCCAGTGGGAACAGTGTACTGACCGCCATCCTTGACATCCTTCTTCATTTTATCCGGATTCTTGAATTGTGAAGAACTGGATTGTCTGCGGTCTCTGTTGAAGCCCTTTCCGTTGGCATTCTTCATGAACTTCTTGAACTGCCTTGTGATGTAGGACTTCATCTTGGAATCTTCATCATCTGACGATTCATCCGTGTCACTGCTTTTGGCCTTCAGTGCCAAACTCTTGCCCTTACTTGACTTGCCTAACCTAGTCAGCCCTAACTCATAGGTTTGCAAGTTTCCAACTAGCTCAGTCAAAGGAATTCTGTCAATATCCTTTGATTCTTCGATCGCCGTGATCTTAGCATGGAATCTTT
Organism: Castanopsis chinensis; assembly: GCA_032878915.1. NCBI lineage: Eukaryota > Viridiplantae > Streptophyta > Magnoliopsida > Fagales > Fagaceae > Castanopsis > Castanopsis chinensis. The sequence goes on from JAVQMG010000084.1 coordinate 3,782,560, forward strand.
CCGGCAGCGATCTGAGCACCTTCCTTACAATCTTGGGTTCTGGGATGGTTTCCCCAAGATTGAAGGCTGAGTTCACTATGTCCTTCAGCTTGGCATAGAACTCATCAAACGACTCATCCTCCTCCATTTTAATCTCTTCAAAGCGTGTGGTGAGCCTTTGTAGCTTTGAATCTTTGACAGCCTTGGTGCCCTCATAGGTTGTCTGGAGGATAGTCCATGCTTCCTTCGCAGTTTCAGTTGAGGAAATTTTCTTGAACTCCTCATTGGTGACTGCACTGAATAGGGCATTCAATGCTCTGCTGTTGAAGTTAGCCGCCTTGATCTTTGCATCATCCCATACGGCCGGCGCTTCTGTAGGCTTGGTCCAGCCTATCTCCACAGCTTGCCGCACTTTCTCATCTAAAGACTGCAAGAAAGCTCTCATGCGTACTTTCCAGTATGCATAGTTAGTGCCATCAAATAAAGGAGGTATAATTAAAGATTGTCCTCTATCCATGACAGCAGGGGTCAATGGATCATACACAGTAGATTAAACCCTAATCAGAGTGTGCTTGCTCTGATACCACTTGTCAGGCCACAAACGCGTATACCCCTTGTGATAATTTAGATTAATTAATTAGCCTAGTTTTTAATTAATCAAATTAACATGCAAAATAACGTGGCAGCACAAACAAATCACCGAAACTAAGATATGCAGCGGAAAATAAATAACACGGTGATTTGTTCACGAATGGGGAAAACCCTAAGGCAAAAACCCCACCGGGTGATTTAAGGTCACCACTCCCGAAACTCCACTATTATCACAACGAGCAGTTACAAGTAAGGAAATCCCAGTACCTCACCAACCTACAGTTGAACTCTTACCCCAATACCCAATTGGACTCGTTCTGTAGTGACAATTTCTCCAGTTCAATGCACGGCTCCCAGTACGTGACTAACCAATGTGATGCGCGGATCCCAGTACGCGTCTTACTCCTTTGCACGAATCCCAGTACGTGACTCACTCACCAACTTGAGGAAGAAAGAATGTTGGCTGCAAAGTTCTTCAAATCATCAGAGATGAACTAGGGCACGAACTTTGTCTCACAGATCACAATTTGCATGAAGAGAGAAGATGCAACTTGTATCTTGTGAAATCTGCTTATCAAATTGTGCAGAACTCTTTTACGGCCCTTAAAATAATCCTTTTATATGTCTAGGGTTAGGAGAAAAGAATTCCCAAAGACACACACACGGATTGGACTTGAAACAGACTTGGAATTCTGTTTTCTTTAATTCTCGACAGATAGAGGTGTCGAGAGGTGTCGAGACAGCTGTCGAGGCTCGGGCTAAACAGCTTCTTTAAATCTCGATAGATGTATCTGTCGAGGTTATCTATCGAGATTTAAAATCTTGCACTTCCTTGCTTGTATCTTGGACAGATTTTGACGGCTTCAACACTTAAACTTGAACCACTGTTTCTTGAAGTGTTTAACACATCCTAGATCTACCCAAATACAAGTAAAGTGCGTTTTGTCTAAGGATAAGCCAATTACATAAAATAGCGACATATGTTCACAAGATTGAACAACTACATATGTCCTAACAGATTCTAAATTGAATTTTATTTAGAGTGCAACTTTGTGCCATGTATCCCATCTAATATTTTAATTTTTGTAGCAAGTGAATTATTTCATACAAAAATCGAAGAGTCTAGATCCAATTAGATTCTAAATCATATATATATATATATATATATATAATTGTGATTGTTTTTAAATATACATGTGCATATGCATGGGGTTACACACTACTTTTATTAAATGAGTGTATCAATTTTTAAACACAAAATAGAAAAATAATTAGGAAATTGATTTATTACCTTGTTGACGTGACATGAATTATATTCATTACCATGTTAGTTTACAAGATTGTTATAATATAATTGGTAATAACTTTAACTTCTTAAAAAAATGATAATGTAAAAATTTGACATTTGGCTTTTGTTTTTTTTTTTTTAAATTTAGGTAAATAGTATGTTTTTTAGATGATGTTCATGAGCACTTTAACTAAAAAGTCAAGACTTAAACCCCATTTAGTTGCTGAGAAAGCAGAGGAAAAGAAAAGAAAATGTCTGCTAATAAAATGACATCTCATTTACTTATGGAGATGCAATTAATATATTTTCCAAGATTTTATTTTATTTTTTAATTTAGGACACGTGATAATTCAAAGGATAGCTTAGATGGCATAAAAATATTATTTTGATATGAATGTTAGATACATCAATTCTTTTCATGTATCGCTTAATAATAAAGATTATTTTGACACAATACCAAAAGTTTATAAACAAAATTGACATGTTTAAGATGTTAAAAACCATTTTGATACATTGAACAAGTGTTAAAGACTAAAACGGTAATTAAACATGTTTTTTACATATTTTTATTAAAGATTAAATTCTATAAGGATGTGGTTTAAAACCCAAGTTTTACACCCTTCAATTCCAACATACCACATCATCTTATCACGTATTAAAAAATAAGAACAACCACACTTAATCAATTATAATACTCATCTGAAAATTCAACCAAATTGGGAGTTTATTAAGATATTATTAATTGTGGTATAATGTACTGAGTTTTAAGTAAAAAACTGATGTGACATCTCTTATTGAATGGTGTAAAACATGAATTTTACACATCATTCTTACCAAATTCAGACTATTTTTATTAAATCCTCAAAACACTTTTTTTTATTACTTGGATTTGGAAACTAATATCCTATTTGGTTGTAAGGGAGATGAAAAGGAAAGAAGGGAGAAATAAGCAAGGCAAGGGAAAGGGAAGAAGTGAGAGTTGTACATAGAAGGATTGCATTAAACAATTTCTTCAGAAGAAAGGTCTTCTTTGAAAAAATAATGGGACTATATGAAAGATTGTGCTAAGAAAATTTCTAGAACACAAACTTTTCTCAAAATTATGGGTTGCGAGAAAAGTATAAAATTTCATCAAAAAAGAAAAGAAAAAAGTATGAAATATTGGCGAATCAGTCAAATTATGCATTCTCACTTTTTGATAGAAAACTGAAAAGTGAAAACGCTTGGGACCATCATAGCATATATTAATATAGAAAAACTTAATGAAAGAGGTAGAAAAAGGCTAAATGCAAAGTTAAAGTGCTACTTGGCAAGACCCCATACACTCCCGTATAAGGTCTCTGCTTTTATATATATATATATATATATATATATATATATATATATAGATTTAAAATTGACTTCACTACTGTCCATCAACGTTGGCATGTTTGCGTTTGGCACAAAAGTTTCCCTTTGAAGTGGGCTTATTTCATTATTCAAATTTAATATTACAAATCTAAAAACATATTGGACTATCACTTCATTTAAAATTTTAAATAATGTAATATGGTAATAGCCTATTTTTTGTTAAATCCAAAAAAGAAAAAGAAAGAATATATATATAAAAAAAATATGGATTGGGTTCAAGTTATACCTAGTGTACTAAGTTAGTTGTAATCAAATGCTTGAATAGAAAAGACAAAATTTGCACTACTAACAGAAACTTTTTACCTAGGAACCATTTTATTGTGTGATAAAAATTGTATATAAACAATTACTTGACATAGAATAGTAGTCATATTAATTGACAGTTGAGATATATAGACATTTATCATACATACATTCATCAGAACACCAAATCTGTAGCAAAGCTGGTGACTTAGGGGGTGTTTGGCAAGCTAGTTTAAACACATTTTCGCACATTTTAAACAACATTACACACATTTCTAGACACTTTTTCGCACACACGTATATCAAAAATACCCAAATAACATAACTTAAATTACTCTCTCAGACACCCCCTTAAACATCCAACCTTGCCAATCTTCTCTTCAAAGTTTGTCTCAGTGGACAATGAACATGAACTTACAATCACCCATATAATTAATTTTCAACTTAGGACACATTCCTTCAACTTCAAACTTGAAAGATTTTGCATGGTCCAACAAGGAAGGTACTTTATGGAGGCAAGAATGAACATGTATTTTGACAGGCCACAAACGCGTTGACCCCTTATGATAAATTAAGTTGATTAATTTAGCCAATTTATTAATTAATCAAATTAACATGCAATATCACGTGGTAGCACAAACAAATCACCAAACTAAGTAATGCAGCGGAAATTAAATGACACGGTGATTTGTTTACGAATGGAGAAAACCTTACGGCAAAAACCCCACCGGGTGATTTAAGGTCACCACTCCCGAAACTCCACTATTATCACAACAAGCAGTTACAAGCAAGGAATCCCAAGTACCTCACCAACCTACAGTTGAACTCTTACCCCAATACCCAATTGGACTTGTTCTGTAGTGACAGTTTCTCCTTTCAATGCACGGCTCCCAAGTACGTGACTAACCAGATGCGCGGATCCCAGTACGCGACTTCAAACACCAACGAGAGAGAGAGAGTTGTTGGCTGCAAAGTTCTTCAAATCATCAGAGATGAACTAGGGCACGAACATTGTCTTTCAGATCACAAATTGCATGAACAAGAAGTTCTGAATGAATGTGCAACTTGCATCACTTTTACGGCCCTTAAAATAATCCTTTTATATGTCTAGGGTTAGGAGAAAAGAAGTCCCAAAGACACATTCACGGATTGGATTTGAAACAGAACTGAAAATCTGTTTTCTTTAATTCTCGACAGATAGAGGTGTCGAGAGGTGTCAAGAAGCTGTCGAGGCTCGAGGCAAAACAGCTTCTTAAAGCTCGATAGATGCATGTGTCGAGGTATGTGTCGAGCTTTAAAAACTGGCACTTCCTTGCTTGTTTCTTGGACAGACTTTGACGGCTTCAATACTTAATCTTGAACCCAAGTTTCTTGAAGTGTTTAACACATCCTAAATCTACCCAATTACAAGTAAAGTGCGTTTTGTTTAAGGATAAGCCAATTACATAAAATAGCGACATATGTTCACAGACTTGAACTACATATGTCCTAACAATCTCCCCCTTTGGCAATCCGTGACAAAACCACAACATACAAATGAAGATATGAGAGAAGTCATAAATCACTCAACTCATACTCACTTGTTACATACAGTAAAATCTATCCTAACACAAACTCTTGAAAAACTTTGCAAGAAGAGAGTTTATGGCAAGTAGACTTTGACAACCTGTATTTCTGAAACACTTATAAACAAAACACATCAAGGCATCTTTGTGTGAAACAGAAATAATAGATTGCGTACAAGTAAAGAAACATGTGTATAAAGATAGAAAAGAAACAACACATGTAAAGGTAGGTGAAAGAAAAACATACATCATCATATATAAGAAGAGAATAAATACAATGTATGTCAATACATGATCAATGTATCTCTAAAAGATAAGAAAAGAAAAAAATACATATGATCACCTCACTACATCCCTCAATCCACACTCCCCCCTAACAAAAATGTCCTATGCTAACACTCCCCCTAAGCATGACTACTCTCATACAGACCCAAACTACTCCCCCTTTTTGTCACGAGTGACAAAGGGTAGGTCATGTAGACATCTCATCCGAGGAGCTCACATCTCCATCATCATCATCGTCAGAAGCATCATCGTCGTCGCCATCATCATCAGCCTCAGTCTCAGATGACACATGAGGTGGCGGAGGAGAAGCCTCTAGTGCAAAGCCGCCCATGGTCGCTTGTCGCCTGGCGATGCGACCAACACGAACGTTCACCTGATACAGCTCTGTGGAGAGTATATCTAGGCGAGCATCCATGCGCTATAGCTGCGCCATGATGTCTCCTAATATGATGTCGCTCGAAGAAGAAGAAGCAGATGCTCGAGCGGACCTGGAGGTGGTCGGACGGAAGGAAGGAGTGGCACCGTCGGACTGTCTCGATCTAAACTGTGCCTCTCTACGTTTTACGGTAGCGGCGTCTATGACAGACATGACATGGTAAGGATCGGACGAAGGGAAAGGGACGGAAAAATGGCGAAGTATCCTCGTGATAGCCGAAGGAAAAATGAGCTTATCACGGGTGGCCGTATCTCTATAGACATCTATAATGGAAAAGATGAAGTGAGAAGGAAAGTCTATAGAGAGATCCTCTAGGAGGGACCATCTAGGAGGGACAACAAAAACCGAGCACGAGGCTCTGTGATAGAGTTGTAGTGAGAGAGTGGGTGCAACACAAAAGTCATCACCATGTTAAGGAAACGAGGACCTTTAGCAAAAGGTCGACATGGTGTGTACATATGATCTCCCCAAGAGGAAGGACGCTCACAGAACGCCGAGATCATCTCGTCTTTGGACACAGTCCATAGACGCTCACAGCTAGGGTAATCAGGATGATCCACCCTAGGGACATGAAGAACCTTAGAGACTAACTCTGGGGTGACAGCAAAGCGCGTACCTCGAACGCAAGAGTAGAAAAGAGGTACTAAAGAATCGATCCCGTGGATGTTGGAGTAAAACTCCTGTATCAACACGAGTGGACATGTGACCGGGACGTCACACAGTGACTCCCAAGCCCAACTGTGTATGACATCGGGAAGGTTGGTGTCGGCAAAGTCTGCCAAGACAACGTGGCATTCCGAATGAACACCTCGTTTACAAAAGTTCTCCGAGAAGTCCTTATGGGCTTTCTCATCACAGAACCGAACAGAAAGAGGAGTAGTATCTGAAGATGACGATCCCTTAGAACGCAGAGGGTTCTGGGATGGAATGGACTTACGTTTAGGTGCCATAGACACTACTAACGCAAACATAGAGAGGGGGGAAGAAAAAAAGACACACAGAAAAGTTCCAAACAGTTCAATATTGGCAGAATTATATTGAAAGGAAAGAACGTATGCATGAAAATGTATGAACATGTGACATGCAACATAAAAACATCATGGGCTCAGCCCAATCCAAACCTAACAGCACACAACAGGTAGGCACACATCTAAATGCATGAAAATACAATTAGAATGCTAATGTGATGCAATGCATGTGGTTTTGAAGATCAAATCTATAAAACCAACCCAAGAATTTCATGAAAACCTCAATAATTTTGAAAACTCCCAAAAATTTCAAAAACATAAAAACCTAGGGTTTTGAAATCATGAAATGCATGAATGTGAGGGATGAGATGCTTACTAAGTGATGAAGATCGAGAAGAAAACACTTGAGAAATCCTTGGATACAGTTTGGAGGGAGAGAAAAATGTTTTGGGAGAGAGAACAGATTTTTCGAGCGAGAGAGATCGAGCGAAGTGAGACTGAAATCGCGAAAAACCAATATATAGACCATCAGTAATTCTCGACAGCTTCAGGTATCAAGAGGTATCGAGCCTGCTATCGAGACAGCTATCGAGAAATTACACTTCGACAGATGAAGCTATCGAGGTCATGTGTCGAGCAAGAAGGATCAAACATGAAGGAACCTCGATCGATCCAGAAGCTATCAAGAAGCTATTGAGCAAACAGAAGGTTTCTCGATCGATCCACCAGGTGTCGAGGTATCTGTCGAGACTGCGATAAGAAAAGGTCTAAGAAGCTCGACAGACAGCTATATGTCGAGAGGTATCGAGGAGGTGTCGAGATGCCTTTAAAAACAGTTTTTCAGAAGAAGAAAAACACAGACATGAATGCAATCATGCATGCAACTCAACCAAAGATCCAAGCAACACATTAAGCTCTCAAAAACATCTCTCAACAAAAATTGACGCACATGTATCTCAAAACACGCACACACACACTAAACAAGTCTAACCAATTTTATATTTCAAAAACAAGTTAAGACAGTTTAGTGAGCATACATTCACACATGTAAACTTTGTGATGTCCAAATCACATTGTACCTGCACATGTATCAAGAATAGCAAAGAGTATTGCGTGTCGTGTGTGAAAACATCGCAAGATTGCATAAGTGTCTCAATGTTATGACGATTTGAGATATGAGAAAATCACTTTAACTCACACACAATCATAACCGTTTGATGGGGACTATCACCTTCGAGGTACATCCTATAACTCCCACATCTCCTAGAAAACACGCTTGCAATCATATTTTAAAGCATTTTTGATCTTTTTTCTTTTTATTTCTTTGCATATTTTCTTTTATTAAGCATATCATGCATGGGCATACAAGAGAAAGAAAAGAAATACCCAATTATGTTAAGCTTTTGACATTGCACTTTTGCTATGCCGAAGCATACAGGTGTCATATTATAATTGGCGAGTAACAGTGGTGAGATGGTTATTTATGCCTTTCTCTTAGGATTTTTTAGTTCAACCCGTCAAAAAGAGTGATACGAGTGTTAAGAAGAAGAGATCACTTAACCTTACTCATTACAAACAAAGAGCTACAAAGCTCACTTGCTTAGTTGTGCAGAAGAATGCTCATCTAAGCTACAGGTGATACAAAGTTTAGAAAACTCTGTTTCAATGGCCATTTCAAAAGTTCACATGAACTAATGCACACAAACACACACTGTTTTTGTATTTTTCAATTTTTCATTTTTTTTTATCAGAAAAGCAAAAAAAATAAAACACAAAACTGAAAACACACAAACAAAAACATGTAAAGCAAAACAATGCATAGAACTAGACCGACTCAAAACAGTAAGGAGACACACAAGTAATGCAACACACAAAAACAGGAGAGAGAAGAAGAAGTGACTAAAATCACTTAGATCCCTTTGCCTTCCACACCTTGGAAGATCCTTTCCTTTTGGACGACTCTTGAATCGGTGAAGAGGGAGAAGAATATGAACCGTTCAAGTTCGAAAGGAACATGAGGGCTTTAAGAATGTCTCCAAGAGGAGCGAGAAAAGACTGAAGCTGATTCTGGCTTCCAGATGCTATCATGCCATTGCTCTGTTGAGTGGCACGCCATTTATAGCAATTTGGTCGAGTGTGACCGGCAACACCACAATGATAACAGAGATGCGGCTTCTTCTGTTTGGGCTTTTGAGAGTTAGCCTTCTTATTCCTAGGGTTTCTAGCTTCCTTTTTCTCAATTTTTGGGGGTGCTCCTAGGATGGACTTGCCCATATCTATGTTCTCACTAGCTAAATCAGTTTTGACATTATTATCCTCAGTTTTAATGTCATTAGCAGGTGGAACAAAAACAGTACTACTAGCAGAAGGAGTATTAGAGATAGAGAATTCATACCCCAATCCAGTACGGTCTGAAGAAGATCTCTGAGCACCTAGCATCTCGTCCAGCTTTGCACTTGACGTCCTCTCCAGTTGTGCTCTGACTTGAAACAGCTCCGCTTCAAGCTTCTTGGTCCTCTCAACCAAGAAATTGTTTTCGAACCTCAGTGCTCCAATGGTTTGATTCGCTTCATCAACCTTTGTGGACAGCTCCTCACGGTTGAGTTCCACATCACTGAGCTTCTTGGTGGCCAGCCTATAGAGCTTCTCATGCTTCTCAGAGAGCTTGTACAGCTTCTCATAGGCGGTGTGGATATCATCTTGATCATCCATAATCTCACACTTGGACTCCACCAATTCCTTCTCTTCATCCACTTCTTCAGTAACCCCATCAATAGGATTCACAGTGGCAGTGAAGGCATTCAAGATTCCGTCGTCTTCATCTTCGGAATCGTCCTTGGGCTCCGTGTCGCTTAAGGTAACAGCAAGTGCTTTACTCTTCCCTATGCTCTTAAGGTACGTAAGACACTCTTGTTTCATGTGTCTGAAACCTTGACACCCAAAGCATTTTGGTCCAGCGGGAACAGTGTACTGACTGCCATCCTTGACATCCTTCTTCCCTTTATCCGGATTCTTGAATTGTGAAGAACTGGATTGTCTACGGTCTTTGTTGAAGCCCTTTCCATTGGCATTTATCATAAACTACTTGAATTGCCTCGTGATGTAGGACTTCATCTTGGAATCTTCATCATCTGACGAGTCATCCATATCACTATTCTTGGCCTTTAGTGCCAAACTCTTACCCTTACTCGACTTGCCTAACCTAGTTAGCCCTAACTCATAGGTTTGCAAGTTTCCAACCAGCTCAGTCAAAGGAATTCTATCAATATCCTTTGATTCTTCGATCGCCGTGATCTTAGCATGGAATCTCTCCGGTAGCGATCTGAGCACCTTCCTTACTATCTTGGGTTCAGGGATGGTTTCCCCAAGATTGAAGGCTGAGTTCACTATGTCCTTGAGCTTGGCATAGAACTCATCAAACGACTCATCCTCCTCCATCTTAATTTCTTCAAAGCGTGTGGTGAGCCTTTGTAGCTTTGAATCTTTGACAGCCTTGGTGCCCTCATAGGTTGTCTGGAGGATGGTCCATGCTTCCTTAGCAGTTTCGGTTGAGGAAATTTTCTTGAACTCCTCATTGGTGACTGCACTGAATAGGGCATTCAATGCTCTGCTGTTGAAGTTTGCCGCCTTGATCTTAGCATCATCCCAGTCGGCCGGCGCTTCTGTAGGCTTGGTCCAGCCTATCTCTACAGCTTGCCACACCTTCTCATCTAAAGACTGCAAGAAAGCTCTCATGCGTACTTTTCAGTATGCATAGTTAGTGCCATCAAATAAAGGAGGTATAATTAGAGATTGTCCTCTATCCATGACAACAGGGGTCAATGGATCACACACAATAGACTAAACCCTAATCAGAGTGTGCTTGCTCTGATACCACTTGACAGGCCACAAACGCGTTGACCCCTTATGATAAATTAAGTTGATTAATTTAGCCAAGTTATTAATTAATCAAATTAACATGCAATATCACGTGGTAGCACAAACAAATCACCAAACTAAGTAATGCAGCGGAAATTAAATGACACGGTGATTTGTTTACGAATGGGGAAAACCTTACGGCAAAAATCCCACCGGGTGATTTAAGGTCACCACTCCCGAAACTCCACTATTATCACAACAAGCAGTTACAAGTAAGGAATCCCAAGTACCTCACCAACCTACAGTTAAACTCTTACCCCAATACCCAATTGGACTTGTTCTGTAGTGACAGTTTCTCCTTTCAATGCACGGCTCCCAAGTACGTGACTAACCAGATGCGCGGATTCCAGTACGCGACTTCAAACACCAACGAGAGAGAGAGAGTTGTTGGCTGCAAAGTTCTTTAAATCATCAGAGATGAACTAGGTCACGAACTTTGTCTTTCAGATCACAAATTACATGAACAAGAAGTTTTGAATGAATGTGCAACTTGCATCACTTTTACGGCCCTTAAAATAATCCTTTTATATGTCTAGGGTTAGGAGAAAAGAAGTCCCAAAGACACATTCACGGATTGGACTTGAAACAGAACTGAAAATCTGTTTTCTTTAATTCTCGACAGATAGAGGTGTCGAGAAGCTGTCGAGGCTCGGGGCAAAACAGCTTCTTAAAGCTCGATAGATGCATGTGTCGAGGTATGTGTCGAGCTTTAAAAACTGGCACTTCCTTGCTTGTTTCTTGGACAGACTTTGACGGCTTCAACACTTAATCTTGAACCTAAGTTTCTTGAAGTGTTTAACACATCCTAAATCTACCCAATTACAAGTAAAGTGCGTTTTGTCTAAGGATAAGCCAATTACATAAAATAGCGACATATGTTCACAGACTTGAACTACATATGTCCTAACATATTTGACCCATCAGATATTACTTTGTATAAATGATAGCATATAAAAAATTAGGTGGAATTTGGACACATGCAGAACAGTCCAACAAGGAAGGTACTTTATGGAGGCAAGAATGAACACAGATTTGACCCATTCTCTCATATCAACTAGTACTGACTTCACTTCGGTCCATCTATGCTGGCATGTTTGTGTTTGGCACAAAAGTTTCCATATCGTCAATTCCCTTGTCACCAAAGATTCTCTGGGTTCATTTCATGATTCAAATTAATGATACAAATCTAAAAATGTGCCAGACTATCACTTCATTTAAAATTTTAAATGACATAATAGTATATTACCAATTAAATCTTAATCATGAAAATAGACATAATTGAGAGAACTTGAAATATAGATCTTATTCCATTGTAAAATTTTCCAAATGTTTACAATAACCTCATAAGAAAAAAATGGTTCTAATAAATTAGTGCTCATAATAGTTATAGACCCTTTTCTTGTTTATGGTATGTGACTTTTCATACTTCAAAGCAATATTGTGAATATCGTTTCGAAATCTATTTTAGTTTGTCCATTGGAACATAATATTTTGGTACTGGTTTATTCTAGCATACCGTTAGGGGGTGTTTCTAGATTACTGCATGTGTGTGTGTGTGTGTGTGTGTGTGTGTGTGTGTGTGTGTGTGTTTGTATTACTATTATAGAAAAAAAAAACAAGTTTAATATATTTATTATTATTAAAATCTCAAATAAAATGAGCATGTTATTACTTATTGTAAAAAACCAATTACTTATGATTTTTTTTTGTAAATAAAATTAAAAATTCCAAACTGAGATTCAATCACGCGTTTTGTCATTGAAAACGCTTATCCAAATGGGCCCTAACATGTTGGGTAATTCTACCCAAAGAATTTCCAAGAAGGTTCCTAATAACTCCTTCCCCATTTCCCAAACCCACCCATGTGAAAGCCAGTCACCACGTCAAATTTATTCCCTCGACTTCTCATCCTCTCCTAAACCCTTCATTATTTCTCTCTTTCTCATCTCAGAGTCTATGCTCTCTCAAGTTTTCTCATCTTCTTTATATTTTTTTCTCTCTCAAAACACCACTGCATCATCTTATCTTTCAATATATTTTCACCTCCTCTATTCATATATACATATACCAAAAAGCTTTTATTCTCGTCTTTTTAAGGAGTAAAATTCAAAAACCCCAAACTTTAAGGAATAAAATCCAAATTTTGAAAAGTGAGGATATAAAATCCAAAAACCCCAAAACTTCAAGGGTTAAAATCCAAATTTTGAAATTTTGGAGTGTAAAATCTAAACACACTGAACTTTAAGGGTGTAATTTCCAATTTAGTGTCTGTTTGGCAAGATTGTTTTTGACAACTTATTTTACTATTTAACTTATTTTTGCTACTATTCATGGGTCCCACTATACTTTTTTGTACTATTCATGACTCCCACTATACTATTTCAGCTAACTTTTACCTTTCTCTACAATATTTTCAGCAAAAAATTTTCAGTTTCAGCAAAATAGGCGGATCCCAAACAAACCCTTAGCCTTATAAAAAGTACAAGGAATTAATCCATGTCTTCTGTTAGGACATATGTAGTTCAAGTGGTTGTTGACATATGTCACTATTTTTTGTAATTGGCTTATCCTTAGACAAAACGCACTTTACTTGTATTTGGGTAGAGTTAGGATGTGTTTAACACTTCAAGAAATAGTGTTTCAAGATTCAGTGTTGAAGTCATCAAGTCTGTCCAAGAAACAAGCAAGGAAGTGCAAGTTACTAAAGCTCGACACCTGTCTCGACACATGCATCTATCGAGCTTTAAGAAGCTGTTTTAGCCCGAGCCTCGACAGCTTCTCGACAGATCCTCAACACCTCTATCTGTCGAGATTTAAAGAAAACAGATTTTCAGTTCTGTTTTAAGTCCAATCCATGAATGTGTCTTTGGGACTTCTTTTCTCCTAACCCTAGACATATAAAAGGATTGTTTTAAGGGCCATCAAACAGACGCAAGTTGCACAAGCATTGAGTAATTCTTGTTCATGCAATTTGTGATCAAAAAGACAAAGTTCATGCCCTAGTTCATCCTTTGTGAAGAAGTTGCTGTGTAATGTGCACTGTAGGGTTTTGTAACCAAGCATCTTCCTGATCTTCATCGTGTGGATGATTTGCAGAACTTTGCAGCCAACAACTCTCTCTCTAGTTGGTAAATTGAAGTCGTGTACTAGGATCCACGCAATTGGTTAGTCACGTACTTGGGAGCCGTGCATTGAAAGGAGAAACTGTCACTACAGAGCAAGTCCAATTGGGTATTGGGGTAAGGGTTTAACTATAGGTTGGTAAGGTACTTGGGATTCCTTGCTTGTAATCGCTTGCTGTGATAATAGTGGAGTTTCGGGAGTGGTGACCTTAAATCACCCGGTTAGGTTTTTGCCGTCAGGTTTTCCCCATTCGTAAACAAATCACCGTGTCTTTTATTTTCCGCTGCATACTTTAGTTTTGGTGATTTTTTTGTGCTACCACATGATTTTGCATGTTAATTTGATTAATTAATAACTTGACTAATTAATCAATTTAATTTATCACAAGGGGTCAACGCGTTTGTGGCCTATCAAGTGGTATTAAAGCAAGCACACTCTGATTAGGGTTTAATCCTTGTGTGTGTGATCCATTGACCCCTGTTTGTCATGGATAGAGGTTAGTCTCTTACTTGAAGAGATCTGTGATATCAAATACATCTTGTTTTTCTAATCTCTATTTCCTTGAATGTCTCAGAAAACACAAGTCTAAAAGTTATTTGATTTCCTCTGTGATGATTATTGGAAAGGATCTCAGTTTATACACGCAGGAACTAGACTGTCTCAAAATCAAAATGTGCAAAGGAGTTTGTCTGAACAGAGTTAAAATTAAAGGCCTAGCTCGAAAAAAGAAGATGAGAGAAGATATCATTCTCACTAATTTGTCATCTAAGCACAAAGTGTGTTTTATGATGAAGTCCGCCTTTAAAGTGATGGACACGTGCTTGTGGTACCTTGACAGTGGTTGCTCAAGACACATGACTGGAGACCGATCCCTTTTCAAAGTCTTCGAGTCTAAGAAAGGTGGAAATGTCACTTTTGGTGATGGAAGCAAATCACAGATAAAAGGGAAAGGAATTATCTCTCTACCTGGACTACCAGACATCGCAAATGTTCTCTATGTGGATGGCCTAAGAGTGGACCTTCTGAGTATAAGTTAGATATGTGATCAAGACTTCATGGTGCTATTCTCCAAAGGAAAGTGTCTTGTTATAGATGAGTCTGGAAAGAAACTCATAAGTGGTGTTCGTACTCTAGACAACTGTTATGGATTGGTACCTGATGCTGATATTGTATGCAATAGTATTCGGTTGCCAAATGAAGATTTGTGGCACCAGCGGATGGGACATGCTAGTTACAAACATCTCTCTATTGTATCTAAGCATGAATCGGTTCTAGGGATGCTAAAGCTGAGTAGACTGAACAATGTTGTGTGTGGACCATGTCAACTTGGGAAACAGACAAAAGCTAAGCATCCAAGCACTCAGACATCAGCTACATCTAGACCATTGGAGCTATTGCATTTAGATCTTATGGGTCCTACGAGAACCGAATCTCTTGGAGGTAAGAGATACATCATGGTTGTAGTAGATGACTTCACTAGGTACACTTGGGTCATTCTTCTACGATCCAAGTCTGATGCTCCTGAGCACATTGAAGCACTGTGTACAAGACTGCAAAATGAAAAGAACCTGAAAATTGACCGAATTCGAAGTGATCATGGTAAAGAATTCGAGAACTCATACATGGAGTCATTCTGCACAAGATCAGGTATATCTCAAGAATTCTCTGCTCCTATTACTCCTCAGTAGAATAGTGTAGTAGAAAGAAAGAACAGGGTTATCCAGGAGATGGCTAGAGCCATGTTGCACAGTAAGGATGTGGCTAGAAATTTGTGGGGAGAAGCAGTCAACACTGCATGTCATACGATTAACAGAGTGTACTTCAGACCCAGCACCAAAAAGACTCCATATGAGTTGTGGAAAGGAAGAAAGCCAAATGTGAAGTATTTCAGAATTTTTGAAAGTACTTGTTTCATCCTAAAGGATAGAGAGAATGTGGGGAAGTTTGATTCCAGAAGTGATGAAGGGATATTTCTAGGATACTCTTCTACAAGCAAGGCTTATCAGGTATATAACAAAAGAACCATGAAGGTCATGGAAACAGTGAATGTTGTTGTTGATGAGTCTTCAGATGTCAGTTCTGAGAAAATTGATGAGGAACTCCCTAAAGAAATTCTTCCTCCTGAACCTAGGAGAGCTCCGGAACTCATGGAACAAGAGCCCACATCTCCAAGTACTCCTGGTACTCCAAGTGTTGCAGAAGAGTCAGCAGACATGCCTACATCACCAGATTCTGAATGTCATGAAGACAAAGGACCTTCCTCCAGAATCAAATTAAACCATCCTCCAGAAACTATTGTGGGAAATATGAATGAACTCACATTGCGGAAACGCACAGTTGATAAGTGTGTTGCTAACTTTGTGTCATACTCTTGTTATTTGTCACAGGTTGAACCCACTAAAGTTGAGGAAGCTCTTCAGGATGAAAGTTGGGTTGAAGCAATGCATGATGAACTGCTTCAGTTTCAGAGGAATGATGTGTGGACTTTAGTTCCTAGACTGGAGGGCGAGCATGTCATCGGCACAAAGTGGATATTCCGAAATAAGACTGATGAGGGGGGCAATGTAATCCGCAACAAGGCTCGGCTTGTAGCTCAAGGATACACTCAAATGGAGGGAATAGTGTAATGCCCCAAAAGCGTAAGCAATAAAATTCTATTTAATCTGAAAAATCCATAAAAATATTAAATAAAAAAAATCCAGCAACCTAAAAATTTCATCACAAATGTCAGAGCTCTAATCCACCAAAAATTAAAACATCCTCAAAATAATTCTCCAATACAATGTTCAATACCATAAAATAAAAATAAAAATAAAAATAAAAATAAAATCTTCAGTTGCACAAAACAATTGTAATTGTTGACTTTCAGAAATCTCTACTCCAATAATCCATCTAATGCATCTTTAAGGGGAAATAAAGAGGGGTGAGATAACTCAATAAGTGGTATTCACTAATGTTAGGGTGTGGGAACAACCTTTAAAAAAGTAATTCTTACAAACAATTCATTACTCATACCTCATCAATATTTCATATAAAAGAAAAAAATAATTTTTATGTAATGAGCCATCATAGTGTATATATATCAATACCATCACAAACACATTTCCTAGGCCTTACTCGTGGTCAACGTTTACGCCCCATTGACAAGGTTGTGCTATCCCCTTTTCTGGGACTGGAACCTCCTTTTCATCCCCTTTCTTAAGGATGGTTCCTTTGGAACCTAAATGTGCACTCCCTTGCTAAGGAGCTTCCATTTTGGATCCTCATTAGTATACTCCCTTGCTAAGGAGCTACCAAATATGCACTGTCCTCCTTTCTAGGGCCGTCCCTTGCTAAGGACTAGCTACAGTATGATTGTCCCTTGCTAAGGACTAACACAATACTGAGCTTTTTAATCACGACTTGCCATAGGTTTTCAAAACATATTCAAGATGCCCACATAAAATATCACATTCATAATTCTCAAAAATACAAGGATATATTCACACATGCAAATTTAAATAAATTTAGGTTGTCCCACAGGTTTTTCATAAAATGAATAATTAATATGCACACCAAGCAATTATAAAATATCCATATACATAGAATAACAACATATTCCTTTTATATAAAATAGTTTAAATAAATCAACACTGTTTGGGAAAAACCCCCAAACTTAGCAAACGCCACTTACCTCTTAGTTGCAAATATAAAGGAAATCAACCTCCTTTGAATCACAACAATTCAGTAGAATTAGAACCTAGCAACACCAAAATTAGATTCATCAATACACAATTTCCCACTTAAAAATCTATTTTCACGCTTAAACGGTTTTATCCTAGACAATATTGATATATCCCAAAATCTTCCATTTATTCTTTTAACTATCCAATTTAATATTGGAAGCCACATCTAGCCTTGATTTATCCATCTAGTTGCTTAGCATTCCCACTTGATGTTGCTAGATATTTATTGACTCTAATATTATATATATATATATATACACACTCAATCCAATATGGAAGTCACGTACAAGGCTTACTAAGTTGCCTATTGTCTCTTTAAAGCAGCTGGACAAGTTTAGAAAATAAATAAAAGGGTGATAGTTGATTTGGTCAACAATGGAGGCTAGGTGTGAATACATATTAACACAAGCACCCTTATCCCTTTAACATAGTCACAAAGTCCAAGCCTATTACTCTATTTGTTCAATTTCAAAGTCTATGGTGACCATATGGCTATATATATACAATTCCTACAACAATAGTCATCATGGTCTGTTAAAGAAGCCAAGACTCCCTTTTAAAAGCTTTAAATCTTCATAGTAAAAATTATTATTATTATTATTATTATTATTATTATTATTATTATTATTATTATTATTATTATTATTATTATTATTATTATTATTATATATTCAATCAAATATATATAGGAAGCCATGTAGAAGCCTTAACTATCAATCTAGTAGTCTTTAGTTTATGATGCCGTAGGACTTGTTTTTGCCAATTACAAAAAGGTGATGAATGATCGGTCAACAATGGAGGCTGCACCCTTTTCTTTTGAACATGGTGACAACGTCTAAGTCCACTACACCATTTGATTCAATTTCAAAGCCTTCTGACCTATTAACCATCTTTATCATAAAAGCCCTTTTCTATTAGTCTAAAGATAGTCTAGGTTCACAAAAACTTCCAGCTATGACTATTCAAAGTTCTTACATTTAGAGCATGAGAAAAAATCATACCTGACACAACGCCACAGTGAAGGAAGGCAAGGTTCAGTTTTCGGCTGAAGCACAAATAAATACACGTGTGACTAAAGAGGAAGAAAGCTAGGGTTTTTTTTTTATTTAATTATTATTATTTTTTAAACTTAACAAGGCCCATATATTTACTTATGTCACCTTACTTGGGCTTCATATTCCATAGTATATATCTCACTTTTAATATCTTAGGCCTAATCAATTTAATCCATTTAATTGTAGGCAACCTTTTTAATTTATGTATAATAGTTAAAATAAGTAAAAAATTATGGGGTGTTACAAATAGACTATGATGAAACATTTGCCCCAGTTGCTCGCATGGAGTCCATTAGAATCCTTCTCGCCTTAGCTTGTCACTTGAAGTTCAAGCTTTACTAGATGGATGTGAAAACATCATTCTTGAATGGATTACTTAAAGAGGATGTCTATGTGGCTCAACCTAAAGGATTCATTGATCCATACTTTTCGGATCATGTGTTGTACCTCAAGAAGGCCCTCTATGGATTAAAGCAAGCACCCAGAGCTTGGTATGACCGGTTGACTCAATACTTGATATCCCATGGGTTCACAAGAGGAAAGGCTGATCAGACTCTCTTCATCAAAAGAAAAGCTAGTGAGCTGGTGGTTGCTCAAGTCTATGTTGATGATATCATCTTTGGATCAACTAAGGATGAACTTGCTCAAGACTTCACAAAACTAATGCAAGCAGAGTTCGAGATAAGCATGATTGGAGAGCTATCTCACTTTCTTGGACTACAGATTCGTCAACGAGATTCAGGTATATTCATCTCTCAATCTAAATATGCTAAGAATCTTGTGAAAAAGTTTGGATTAGAATCTACTAGTTCTGTTAGAACCTCCATGAGCCCGAATGTTAAACTCACTGTTGACATGTTAGGTAAAAGTATAGACTCTTCACTTTATAGAAGCATGATAGGCAGTCTTCTTTACCTTACTGTTAGTAGACCTGACATAAGTTACAGTGTAGGAGTGTGTGCTAGATATCAGGCAAATCCCATAGAGTCATATATGACTGCCTTAAAAAGAATCATAAAGTATGTCAAGACTACTGCCAACTTTATTATGTGGTATAGCAAAGACACAAATAATGTCTTAGCTGGATATTCTGACGTTGATTGGGATGGGAATGCTGATGATAGAAAAAGTACTTCAGGGGGTTGTTTTTATGTGGGTAATAATCTGGTCTCTTGGATGAGCAAAAAGCAAAACTCCATCTCTTTATCCACTGCTGAAGCTGAGTACATTGCTGCTGGTAGCTGTTGCACCTAACTCCTATGGATGCAAAAACTTCTTCATGACTATGGTATTTGTCAAGAACATCTCACCATCTACTGCGACAATACTAGTGCCATCAACATCTCTAAGAATCCTGTTCAACATTCTCGAACTAAGCACATAGAGATTTGACATCACTTCATTAGGGAGCTTGTCGAAGATGGTATTCTCACCCTTGAGTTTATTCACACTGATGACCAAAAAGCTGATTTGTTCACCAAACCTCTGGATAGCAAATGTTTTGAATTCCTTCGTCTAAACATCGGTGTCATCTCCATGGATTGATCTCCTTCTATCTTTCTTCTACCTCATGCATTTGCATCTAGTTTTATGCATTGTTTTGCTTTCTTTAACTTGTTTTTGTTTGTGTGTTTTCAGTTTGTGTCTTATTTTTGCTTTTCTGATAAAATAAAATAAAAAAAAATTTGAAAAATTGAAAAATACAAAAACAGTGTGTGTTTGTGTGCATTGGTTCTTGTGAACCTTAAAATGGCCATCGAAACAGAGTTTTCTAAACTTTGTATCACCTGTAGCTTAGATGAGCATTCTTCTACACAACTAAGCAAGTGAGCTTTGTAGCTCTTTGTTTGTGATGAGTAAGGTTAAGTGATCTCTTCTACTTAACACTCATATCACTCTTTTTGACGGATATGACTAGAAAATCCTAAGAGAAAGGCATAAATAACCATCTCATCACTGTTACTCGCCAATCATGATATGACATCTGTATGCTTCAGCATAGCAAAAGTGCAATGTCAAAAGCTTAACATAATTGGGTATTTATTTTCTCTCTCTTATATGCCCATGCATGATATGCTTAATAAAAAAAAATATGCAAAGAAATAAGCAAAAAGATCAAAATGCTTTAAAATATGGTTGTAAGCGTGTTTTCTAGAAGATGTGAGAGTTATAGGATGTACCTCGAAGGTGATAGTCCCCATCAAACAGTTATGATTGTGTGTGAGTTAAAGTGATTTTCTCATACCTCAAATCGTCATAACATTGAGACACTTATGCAATCTTGCGATGTTTTCACACACAACACGCAATATTCTTTACTATTCTTGGTACATGTGTAGGTACAATGTGATTTGGCCATCATAAGGTTTACACGCGTCAATGTATGCTCACTAAACTGTCTTAACTCATTTTTGAAATATAAAATTGGTTAGACTTATTTAATGTGTGTGTGCGTGTTTTGGGAATCATGTACTTAATTTTTCTATTGAGAGATGATTTTGAGAGCTTAATGTGTTGCTTGGATCTTTGGTTGAGTTGCATGCATGATTGCATTCATGTCTGTGTTTTTCCTCTTTTGAAAAATTGTTTTTAAAGGCATCTCGACACCTCCTCGACACCTCTCGACACCTAGCTGTCTGTCGAGCTTCTTAGACTTTCTCTAAACGCAATCTCGACACATTCTCGACACCTTCTGGATCGATCGAGAAACTTTCTGTCTGCTCGATAGATTCTCGACAGCTTCTGGATCGATCGAGGTTCTTAAGTGGTTGATCTTTCTTCCTCGACACATGTCCTCGATAGCTTCATCTATCGACATGCTTTTTCTCGACACCTACCTCGATAGCTATCTCAACACCTCTCGATTCCTTCATCTGTCGAGAATTACTGAAGGGCTATATATTCTTTCTTCGCGATTTTCTCTCATTTCGCTCGATCTCTCTCACTCGATAGCTCGTGTTTTCTCTCCCAAAACCATTCTCACTCTCTCCAAACCTCTTCCTAAGGCTTCTTCAAGTGTTTTTCTTGATCTTCCTCACTTGGTAAGCATCTTTTCACTCATTATTCATGCATTTCATGTTTAAAAATTCTAGGTTTTGAGATTTTTGAAAATTTTTGGGGTTTTTTCAAAATTGTTGAGGATTTCATGAAATTTTTGGGTTGGTTTTATAGATTTGATCTTTAAAACTACATGCATTGCATCACATTAGCATTCTAATTGTATTTTCATGCATTTAGATGTGTGCAAACTTGTTGTGTGTTGTTAGGTTTGGATTGGGCTGAGCCCATGATGTTTTTATTGTTGCATGTCACATGCTCATGCATTTCCCATGCATACGTTCTTTCTTTTCAATATATTCTTCCTATATTGAACTGTTTGGAACTTTTCTATGTGTCTCTCTTTTTCTCCCTCTCCCTATGTTTGCATTAGTAGCGTCTATGGCACCTAAACGTAAGTCTATTCCATCCCAGAACCCTTTGCGTTCTAAGGGATCTTCTTCTTTGGATTCTACTCCGTTGTCTATCTGGTTCCGTGATGACAAAGCCCATAAGGACTTCTCGGAGAACTTCTCTAAACGAGGTGTTCATTCGAAACGCCACGTTGTCCTGGCAGACTTTGCCGACACTGGCCTACCTGATGTCATTCACAGTTGGGCTTGGGAGTCACTGTGTGATGTCCCGATCACCTGTCCTCTCGTGTTGATACAGGAGTTTTACTCTAACATCCACGGGATTGATTCTTCAGTACCTCTCTTTTATTCTAGCGTTTGAGGTACGCGCTTTGCTGTCACTCCGGAGTTAGTCTCCGAGATTCTTCATGTTCCGAGGGTGGATCATGCTGATTACCTCGGATGTGAGCGTCTATGGACTGTATCCAAAGACGAGATGATCTCGACGTTCTGTGAGCGTCCTTCCTCTTGGGGAGATCATCAGTACACACCATGTCTGCCTTTTGCTAAAGGTCCTCGTTTCCTTAACATGGTGATGACTTTTGTGTTGCACCCACTTTCTCACTACAACTCTATCACAGAGCCTCGTGCTCGATTTTTGTTGTTCCTCTTTGAGCATCTCACTATAGACTTTCCTTCACACTTTATCTTCTCTATCATAGATGTCTATAGAGATACGGCCACCCGTGATAAGCTCATTTTCCCTTCCGCTATCACGAGGATACTTTGCCCTTTTTCCATCCCATTTCTTTCGTTCGATCCATTTCATGTCATGTCTTCCATAGACGCCGCTACCGTAAAACGTAGCGAGGCACAGTTAAGATCAAGACAGTCGGATCCAGCTTCTCCTCCCTCCCATCCGACTACTTGCAGATCTGCTCGAGCGACATCTGCTCCTTCTTCTTCGAGTGACGTCACTCTAGGAGACATCATGGCGCAGCTTCAGTGCATGGATGCTCGCCTCGATACTCTCTCCATGGAGTTGTATCAGGTGAACGTTCGTGTTGGTCGCATCGCTAGGCGACAAACGACTTTGGGCGGCTTTGCTCCAGAGGTTTCTCCTCCGCCACCTCATGTTTCTTCTGAGACTGAGGATGATGATGACGGTGATGACAATGATGCTTCGGATGATGATGATGGAGATGCAAGCTCTTCTGATGAGATGTCTACTTGACACTCTACCTTTTGTCACTCGTGACAAAAAGGGGGAGTAGTTTTGATGTATGAGAGTAGTCATACTTAGGGGGAGAGCTAGTATAGGATATTTTTGATAGGGGGAGTGTTGATATGAGGGATGT
The DNA here is from genome assembly GCA_032878915.1 of Castanopsis chinensis. Lineage (NCBI taxonomy): Eukaryota > Viridiplantae > Streptophyta > Magnoliopsida > Fagales > Fagaceae > Castanopsis > Castanopsis chinensis. The sequence goes on from JAVQMG010000084.1 coordinate 3,805,893, forward strand.
AGTGAGGATCATATGTATTCTTTTCTTTTTTATCTTTTTAGAGATACATTGATCATGTATTGACATACATTGTACTTATTTCTTGATATATATGTTGATGTATGTTTCTTTCACTTATCTTTCCATGTGTTGTTTCTTTTCTGTCTTTATACACATGTTTCTTTTACTTGTATGCAATCTATTATTTCTGCTTCACACAAAGATGCCTTGATGTGTTTTGTTTATAAGTGTTTCAGAAATACAGGTTGTCAAAGTCTGCTTGCCATAAACTCTCTTTTTGCAAAGTTTTTCAAGAGTTTGTGTCAGGATAGATTTTATTGTATGTAACAAGTGAATATGAGTTAAAGTGTTTTATGACTTCTCTCATATCTTCATTTGTTTGTTGTGGTTTTGTCACGGATTGTCAAAGGGGGAGTTGTTAGGATATATGTAGTTCAAGTGGTTGTTGACATATGTCACTATTTTATGTAATTGGCTTATCCTTAGACAAAACGCACTTTACTTGTATTTGGGTAGAGTTAGGATATGTTTAACACTTCAAGAAACAGTGTTTCAAGATTCAGTGTTGAAGTCATCAAGTCTGTCCAAGAAACAAGCAAGGAAGTGCAAGTTACTAAAGCTCGACACCTGTCTCGACACATGCATCTATCGAGCTTTAAGAAGCTGTTTTAGCCCGAGCCTCGACAGCTTCTCGACAGATCTTCGACACCTCTATTTGTCGAGATTTAAAGAAAATAGATTTTCAGTTCTGTTTTAAGTCCAATCCGTGAATGTGTCTTTGGGACTTCTTTTCTCCTAACCCTAGACTTATAAAAGGATTGTTTTAAGGGCCATCAAACAAACGCAAGTTGCACAAGCATTGAGTAATTCTTGTTCATGTAATTTGTGATAAAAAAGACAATGTTCATGCCCTAGTTCATCCTTTGTGAAGAAGTTGCTGTGTAATGTGCACCGTAGGGTTTTGTAACCAAGCATCTTCCTGATTTTCATCATGTGGATGATTTGAAGAACTTTGCAGCCAACAACTCTCTCTCTAGTTGGTGAATTGAAGTTGCGTACTAGGATCCGCACAATTGGTTAGTCACGTACTTGGGAGCCGTGCATCGAAAGGAGAAAATGTCACTACAGAGCAAGTCTAATTGGGTATTGGGGTAAGGGTTCAACTGTAGGTTGGTAAGGTACTTGGGATTCCTTGCTTGTAATCGCTTGCTGTGATAATAGTGGAGTTTCGGGAGTGGTGACCTTAAATCAACCGGTGGGGTTTTTGCCGTCAGGTTTTCCCCATTCGTAAACAAATTACCGTGTCTTTTATTTTCCGCTGCATACTTTAGTTTTGGTGATTTGTTTGTGCTGCCTCGTGATTTTGCATGTTAATTTGATTAATTAATAACTTGGCTAATTAATCAATTTAATTTATCACAAGGGGTCAACGCGTTTGTGGCTTATCATCTCCAATGTGACATTTTATTAGTAAAAATATTTGTTTGAACTATATTTAAATTTAAAAAAGAAGCAATAAAAGATGTCTACTATTCAATAGGAAGATTTTTTTTTTAGAGGAAGCACTACTGGAGCAAATTAATAATGATGTCAAGCAATGTTATTCAACCTGGCCCGACCGGTTGAACTGGTGACCTGATGACCCAGGGCATAGACCAATTTTGGTCATCAATTGGATCAGATGTGCACAAGACCTGGTCAAAACTGGTAAAATCCAGCGGGATTTAAGCAAACTGTATAGCCTGGCTGGTTTTTAATAACCTAGCTAGATTTGTGAATTGTACAAAATTACATTAAGAAGTAGATCCCATTGAATTTTTTACTGTTTAATGTGTGATAATATGGTAATTTAAATATGAGAAAACCTAAAGAAAAAAAAATGAACTTTTCAGTTTCATGTAGTTAGTTAACACCTAGGGAGGAGTATATCAATATATCTTATATACTTTATTACTTAAACCTTCTTTTCTCTTCTTTATTTTTTTTTTACGTTTTTTTGTGCTTTATTTGTTTATTGCTTTAAGTTTAAGCTTTTTGGTAGGCCAAGAATGTATTTGACCCCTTGTGATGAATTAACCAATTAATTTAGCCAAGTTAATTAATCAATCCAATTAACATGCAATACTCGTGGTAACACAAACAAATCACCAACTAAGTTAATATGCAGTAGAAAATAAAGTTGACACAATGATTTGTTTACAAATGGGGAAAACCTCCAAGGCAAAAACTCCCACTAGGTGATTTTAAGGTCATCACTCTTGAGAATCCACTATTATGACAATAAGCGATTACAAGTAAAGGAATCCCAATACTCGGGTTCTAGTCACCATTCATGTTCTGCGGACCATTGTTAGTTATGGACTACTTTAACCTTGAACAATTTTGGGAGAAGGTTTTATGGGTGCTGCTATTATGATGTGGTTCGTAACAGTTAGTTTTTGGATTTTTTTTTTTTTTAATTTTCTGGTTTTATTGGCTTTATGAATGACCCTAATTTGATTTTGTTTGTAGGATGATGTGTTGGATGAAAATCTAGTTTTGTATCTCATACAAAACACACAACGGAAGCAATAAATAAGGATCTATTTCATTCATGATTGACAACATGCACTATGTAAATTTCAGAATTTAAGAACAAGATAGCGTACCTTTGTGTGGAGAAATTCAAAACAAAGATTAGAAGCACTTGGGAACACTTTTAATCTTCACTCCAATTCCACTTTATGCCTAAGATATGTGGTCTCTTAATCAGTTTCCAAGGGAGAATAAAAGTGTGGCTCACACTCTCTCTTTTTCTTTTTCTCTACGCTTCTTCAAAAAAAATTATGTATATTTCTCCCTTTATAACTAACTGATTATCTAATTGGGCTGGCCTATTGAGCCTTTCCAATTGGGTTTTAATGTGTGGCTTGAGATGGAACCAAAAGGGATTAATAAGACACTAGCTCCAATGGGCCTTGAGCTTTTCCGTCAACTTTTGACAAGTCTAAAGTTACCATTAATTATATTTAATACCACTATATAAATATAATTGTACTGTAGACCTTATTAATAAATTATATCCTAATACTTTATTATACATGCAACCCCTTCATAAAATATTCGTAGTAGTACAAAGTCATGAATATAGACTGCCATTTTGAAAATTACTACATCTTAATCCTTGAGTACCCGATTTAATACTTTAAACTTATTCATCATATATTTATGAAATCCAATTTCATAAATATATATACATTACTAACTCCTTACTAAAGTGGTTAGACCTAACACTCTGAATAACCAAACCCATTAAACTTATCTCAAGGAAAAATTTTATATCTCCGTTAAGAGATTATGAATTCTATCTTGAGAATATATGTTCCATCAACACTAAATGTGGTTGCCCAACATACTAAGGTTTTAACCGTTACTTTAGATTTCACTCCTAATATATCAAAACAACTTACACATCATGATCAGGTCCATTATTCTTTCAGGATTAAGAGTTCATGCAAATAGAAGTCATGAGATTTATTATTCATTTGACAGTCGTTAGGAGAATAATAAATCTCACAACGGTCCAGTTCAATATGTCAACTTTTAAAACATACCAACATATCAACTAGAAGTCTCCACTTTCATGATCAGGACAAATTATCTTAGTTGATACGTTATAGTCTTCGCAGATGAAATGCCCAATTTCATCACTGATGATAGGCCACAAACGCGTTGACCCCTTGTGATAATTTAGATTAATTAAATTAGCCCAGTTATTAATTAATCAAATTAACATGAAAATTCACGTGGCAGCACAAAAAAATCACCAAACTAAGTTAAGCAGCGGAAATTAAACAACACGGTGATTTGTTTACGAATGGGGAAAACCTTACGGCTAAAACCCCACCGGGTGATTTAAGGTCACCACTCCCGAAACTCTACTATTATCACAACAAGCAGTTACAAGTAAGGAATCCCAGTACCTCACCAACCTACAGTTGAACTCTTACCCCAATACCCAATTGGACTTGTTCTGTAGTGACAGTTTCTCCAGTTTAATGCACGGCTCCCAGTACATGACTAACCAATTTGATGCGCGGATCCCAGTACGCGGCTTACTCCTTTGCACGAATCCCAGTACGTGACTCACTCACCAACTTTGAGGAAGAAAGAATGTTGGCTGCAAAGTTCTTCAAATCATCAGAGATGAACTAGGGCACGAACTTTGTCTCACAGATCACAAATTGCATGAACAACAAGTTCTCAGAGAAGATGCAACTTGTATCTTGTGATCTCTTGTAATCTCTCGTTTGACGGCCCTTAAAATAATCCTTTTATATGTCTAGGGTTAGGAGAAAAGAAGTCCCAAAGACACACACACGGATTGGACTTGAAACAGATCAGAAATTCTGTTTTCTTTAATTCTCGATAGATAGAGGTATCCAGAGGTATCGAGACAGCTGTCGAGGCTCGGGCAAAACAGCTTCTTTAAATCTCGATAGATGTATCTGTCGAGGTATCTATCGAGCTTTAAAATCTTGCACTTCCTTGCTTGTTTCTTGGACAGACTTCGACGGCTTCAACACTTAATCTTGAACCACTGTTTCTTGAAGTGTTTAACACATCCTAAATCTACCCAATTACAAGTAAAGTGCGTTTTGTCTAAGGATAAGCCAATTACATAAAATAGCGACATATGTTCACAAGCTTGAACAACTACATATGTCCTAACAATCTCCCCCTTTGGCAATCCGTGACAAAACCACAACATACAAATGAAAATATGAGAGAAGTCATAAATCACTCAACTTATACTCACTTGTTACATACAATAAAATCTATCCTAACACAAACTCTTGAAAAACTTTGCAAGAAGAGAGTTTATGGCAAGAAGACTTTGACAACCTGTATTTCTGAAACACTTATAAACAAAACACATCAAGGCATCTTTGTGTGAAACAGAAATAATTGATTGCATACAAGTAAAGAAGCATGTGTATAAAGACAGAAAAGAAACAACACATGAAAGGTAGGTGAAGAAAAACATACATCATCATATATAGAAAAGAACATAAGTACAATGTATGTCAGTACATGATCAAAGTATCTCTAAAAGATAGAAAAGAAAAAAAATACATCTGATCACCTCACTACATCCCTCAATCCACACTCCCCCTAACAAAAATGTCCTATGTCCCATGCTAACACTCCCCCTAAGTATGACTACTCTCATACAAAACTACTCCCCCTTTTTGTCACGAGTGACAAAGGGTAGAGTGTCAAGTAGACATCTCATCCGATGAGCTAGCATCTCCATCATCATCGTCGTCAGAAGCATCATCATCATCGCCATCATCATCATCCTCGGTCTCAGTCGACTCATGAGGTGGCGGAGGAGAAACCTCTGAGGCAAAGCCGCCCATGGTCGCCTGTCGCCTGGCGATGCGACCAACATGGACATTCACCTGATACAACTCTGTGGAGAGTGTATCGAGGCGAGCATCCATGCGCTGTAGCTGCGCCATGATGTCTCCCAAAGAGATGTCACTCGAAGAAGAGGAGGTAGATGCTCGAGCGGATCTGGAGGTGGTCGGACGGGTGGAAGGAGTGGTAGCATCTGTCTGTCGCGATCGAAACTGTGCCTCGCTACGCTTTACGGTAGCGGCGTCTATGGCAGACATGACATGGTAGAGATCGGACGAGGGGAAGGGAATGGAAAAACGACTCAAGATCCTCGTGATAGCGGAAGGGAAAATGAGCTTATCACGGGTGGCCATATCTCTATAGACATCGATGATAGAAAAGATGAAGTGTGAAGGAAAGTCTATAGATAGATCCTCAAGGAGAGACAACAAAAACCGAGCACGAGGCTCTGTAATGGAGTTGTAGTGAGAGAGTGGGTGCAAAACAAAAGTCATCACCATGTTAAGGAAACGAGGACCTTTAGCAAAAGGTCGACATGGTGTGTACATATGATCTCCCCAAGAGGTAGGACGTTCACAGAACGCCGAGATCATCCCGTCTTTGGACACAGTCCAGAGACGCTCACAGCTAGGGTAATCGGGATGATCCACCCTAGGGACATGGAGAACCTCAGAGACTAGCTCTGGGGTGACACAAAAGCGCGTACCTCGGACGCAAGAATAGAAAGAAGGTACTGAAGAATCTATCCCGTGGATGTTGGAGTAGAACTCCTGTATCAACACGAGAGGAGATGTGATCGGGACGTCACACAGTGACTCCCATCCCCGAGTGTGAATGACATTGGGAAGGTCAGTGTCGGCAAAATCTGCCAGGACGACGTGGCGTTCCGAATGAACACCGCGTTTAGAAAAGTTCTCCGAGAAATCCTTATGGGCTTTCTCATCACAGAACCGGACAGAAATGGGAGTAGGATCAGAAGAAGACGATCCTTTGGTACGGATAGGGTTCCGGGGAGGAACGGATTTACGTTTTGGTGCCATAGACACTGCTAACGCAAACATAGAAGAGGGGGAAAGAAGAGACAAACAGAAAAGTCCCAAACAGTTCAATATTGGCAGAAAAATATTGAAATGAAAAGAACGTATGCATGAAAATGCATGAGCATGTGACATGCAACATAAAAACATCATGGGCTCAGCCCAATCCAAACCTAACAGCAAACAATCGATTTGCACACATCTAAATGCATGGAAATACAATTAGAATGCTAATGTGATGCAATGCATGTGGTTTTGAAGATCAAAACTAGAAAACCAACCCAAAAATTTCATGAAAACCCCAACAATTTTGAAAACTCCCAAAAATTTTTCAAAAACACAAAACCTAGGGTTTTAAACAATGAAATGCATGAAAATGAGGGATAATGCGATTACCAAAAGATGAAGATCGCAAAGAAACTCTTGAGAAAGCCTTGGGAGAAGGTTTGGAGGGAAAAGGAGAAGATTTGAGTGAGAGAACAGAGATTTCGAGCGAGAGAGATCGAGCAAATGAGAAGCAAAATCGCGAAAAACCAATATATAGCCTCTCAGTAATTCTCGACAGCTGCAGGTGTCGAGATCTGTCGAGGTAGCTGTCGAGGTAATGTGTCGAGAAATACACATGGACAGATGAAGCTATCGAGGTCAGGTATTGAGGGAGAAGAAATAAGCAAGAGGGAACCTCGATCGATCCAGCAGCTATCGAGGAGCTATCGAGCAAACAGAAAGTTTCTCGATCGATCCAGCAGCTATCGAGGTATCTGTCGAGACTGCGATAAGAAAGAGTCTAAGGATCTCGACAGATAGCTCATGTGTCGAGAGGTATCGAGAAGGTGTCGAGATGCCTTGAAGTGCAGTTTTTCAAAAGAAGAAAAACACAAACATGAATGCAATCATGCATGCAACTCAACCAAAGATACAATCAACACATTAAGCTCTCAAAATCATCTCTCAACAAAAATTTTGATGCATACGAAGCTCAAAACACACACACACACTAAACAAGTCTAACCAATTTTATATTTCAAAAACAAGTTAAGACAGTTTAGTGAGCATACATTAATGCATGTAAACTTTGTGATGGTCAAATCACATTGTACCTGCACATGTATCAAGAATAGCAAAGAATATTGCGTGTTGTGTGTGAAAACATCGCAAGATTGCATAAGTGTCTCAATGTTATGACGATTTGAGATATGAGAAAATCACTTTAACTCACACACAATCATAACTATTTGATGGGGACTATCACCTTCGAGGTACATCCTATAACTCCCACATCTCCTAGAAAACATGCTTGCAACCATATTTTAAAGCATTTTTAATCTTTTTGCTTTTTATTTCTTTGCATATTTTCTTTTAACAAGCATATCATGCATGGGCATACAAGAGAAAGAAAAGAAATACCCAATGATGTTAAGCTTTTGACACTGCACTTTTGCTATGCCGAAGCATACAGGTGTCATATTATGATTGGCGAGTAACAGTGGTGAGATGGTTATTTATGCCTTTCTCTTAGGATTTTCTAGTTCAACCCGTCAAAAAGAGTGATACGAGTGTTAAGAAGAAGAGATTACTTAACCTTACTCATCACAAACAAAGAGCTACAAAGCTCACTCGCTTAGTTGTGCAAAAGAGTGCTCATCTAAGCTATAGATGATACAAAGTTTAGAAAACTTTGTTTCAATGGCCATTACAAAAGTTCGCATGAACTAATGCACACAAACACACACTGTTTTTGTATTTTTCATTTTTCAAAATTTTTTTTTTAATTTTTATCAAAGAAGCAAAAATAAAACACAAAACTGAAAACACACAAACAAAAACATGTAAAGAAAAATAATGCATAAAACTAGACTGACTCAAAACAGTAAAGAAACACACAAGTAATGCAACAAAAAAAGAGAGAGAAGAAGAAGTGACTAAAATCACTTAGATCCCTTTGGCTTCCACACCTTGGAAGATCCTTTCCTTTTGGTCGACTCTTGAACCGGTGAAGAGGGAGAAGAATATGAACCGTTCAAGTTCGAAAGGAACATGAAGGCTTTAAGAATGTCTCCAAGAGGAGCGAGAGAAGACTGAAGCTGATTCTGGCTCCCAGATGCTATTGTGCCATTGCTCTGTTAAGTGGCAAGCCACTTGTAGCAATTTGGTCGAGTGTGACCGGCGACACCACAATGATAATAGAGATGCGGCTTCTTCTGTTTGGCCTTTTGAGAGTTAGCCTTCTTATTCCTAGGGTTTCTAGCTTCCCTTTTCTCAATTTTAGGGGGTGCTCCTAGGATGGACTTGCCCTTGTCTACGTTCTCACTAGCTAAATCAGTTTTAACATTATTCTCCACAGTTTTAATGTTATTAGCAGGTGGAACAAAAACAGTAGTACTAGCAGAAGGAGTATTAGAGATAGAGAATTCATACCCCAGTCCAGTACGATCTGAAGAAGATCTCTGAGCATCTAGCATCTTGTCCAGCTTGGCGCTTGACGTCCTCTCCAGTTGTGCTCTAACTTGAAACAGCTCCGCTTCAAGCTTCTTGGTCCTCTCAGCTAAGAAATTGTTCTCGAACCTCAGTGCTCCAATGGTTTGATTCGCTTGATCAACCTTTGTGGACAGCTCCTCACGGTCAAGTTCCACATCACTGAGCTTCTTGGTGGCCAGCCTATAGAGCTTCTCGTGTTTCTCAGAAAGCTTGTATAGCTTCTCATAGGCGGTATGGATATCATCTTGATCATCCATAATCTCAATCTTGGACTCCACCAATTCCTTCTCTTCATCCACATCTTCTGTAACCCCATCAGTAGGATTAAAGTGGCAGTGAAGGCATTTAAGATTCCGTCGTCTTCATCTTCGGAATCATCCTCTGGCTCTGTGTCGCTTAAGGTAACAGCAAGTGCCTTGCTCTTCCCTATGCTCTTAAGGTACGTAGGACACTCTTGTTTCATGTGTCCAAAGCCTTGACACCCGAAGCACTTTGGTCCAGTGGGAACAGTGTACTGACCGCCATCCTTGACATCCTTCTTCATTTTATCCGGATTCTTAAATTGTGAAGAACTGGATTGTCTACGGTCTTTGTTGAAGCCCTTTCCATTGGAATTCTTCATAAACTTCTTGAATTGCCTCGTGATGTAGGACTTCATCTTGGAATCTTCATCATCTGACGAGTCATCCGTATCACTGCTTTTGGCCTTCAGTGCCAAACTCTTGCCCTTACTCGACTTGCCTAACCTAGTTAGCCCTAACTCATAGGTTTGCAAGTTTCCAACTAGCTCAGTCAAAGGAATTCTATCGATATCCTTTGATTCTTCGATCGCCGTGATCTTCGCATGGAATCTTTCTGGCAGCGATCTGAGCACCTTCCTTACAATCTTGGGTTCTGGGATGGTCTCCCCAAGATTGAAGGCTGAGTTCACTATGTCTTTCAGCTTGGCATAGAACTCATCGAACGACTCATCCTCCTCCATCTTTATTTCTTCAAAGCGTGTGGTGAGCCTTTGCAGCTTTGAATCTTTGACAGCCTTGGTGCCCTCATAGGTTGTCTGGAGGATGGTCCATGCTTCCTTCGCAGTTTCAGTTGAGGAAATTTTCTTGAACTCCTCATTGGTGACTGCACTGAATAGGGCATTCAATGCTCTGCTGTTGAAGTTAGCCGCCTTGATCTTAGCATCATCCCATTCGGCCGGCGCTTCTGTAGGCTTGGTCCAGCCTATCTCCACAGCTTGCCACACTTTCTCATCTAAAGACTGCAAGAAAGCTCTCATGCGTACTTTCCAGTATGCATAGTTAGTGCCATCAAATAAAGGAGGTATAATTAGAGATTGTCCTCTATCCATGACAGCAGGGGTCAATGGATCACACACAATAGATTAAACCCTAATCAGAGTGTGCTTGCTCTGATACCACTTGACAGGCCACAAACGCGTTGACCCCTTGTGATAATTTAGATTAATTAAATTAGCCCAGTTATTAATTAATCAAATTAACATGCAAATTCACGTGGCAGCACAAACAAATCACCAAACTAAGTTAAGCAGCGGAAATTAAACAACACGGTGATTTGTTTACGAATGGGGAAAACCTTACGGCAAAAACCCCACCGGGTGATTTAAGGTCACCACTCCCGAAACTCCACTATTATCACAACAAGCAGTTACAAGTAAGGAATCCCAGTACCTCACCAACCTACAGTTGAACTCTTACCCCAATACCCAATTGGACTTGTTCTGTAGTGACAGTTTCTCCAGTTTAATGCACGGCTCCCAGTACGTGACTAACCAATTTGATGCGCGGATCCCAGTACGCGGCTTACTCCTTTGCACGAATCCCAGTACGTGACTCACTCACCAACTTTAAGGAAGAAAGAATGTTGGCTGCAAAGTTCTTCAAATCATCAGAGATGAACTAGGGCACGAACTTTGTCTCACAGATCACAAATTGCATGAACAACAAGTTCTCAGAGAAGATGCAACTTGTATCTTGTGATCTCTTGTAATCTCTCGTTTGACGGCCCTTAAAATAATCCTTTTATATGTCTAGGGTTAGGAGAAAAGAAGTCCCAAAGACACACACACGGATTGGACTTGAAACAGATCAGAAATTCTGTTTTCTTTAATTCTCGATAGATAGAGGTATCCAGAGGTATCGAGACAGCTGTCGAGGCTCGGGCAAAACAGCTTCTTTAAATCTCGATAGATGTATCTGTCGAGGTATCTATCGAGCTTTAAAATCTTGCACTTCCTTGCTTGTTTCTTGGACAGACTTCGACGGCTTCAACACTTAATCTTGAACCACTGTTTCTTGAAGTGTTTAACACATCCTAAATCTACCCAATTACAAGTAAAGTGCGTTTTGTCTAAGGATAAGCCAATTACATAAAATAGCGACATATGTTCACAAGCTTGAACAACTACATATGTCCTAACAACTGACTATGAACTATAAATTTAGAGTTTACAAAGAACTTGTGACTTATATTTTCTGTGACTAAATCACACATAAATCACATACTATGCATCTCATGGACTATATAATAATGTCCAAATATTCATGTTACCATTATTTTAGATAAAAAAAAAAACTTTATTAAACACAACATTAAGTCATACATAATGTCATACATAGCATCATACAATAGGATTTAAGGGCACACATCGTAACAATCTCCCACTTGCCCTAAAGACTATTGTGCATTAATCTAACTCTCATTCCCTCCAAATGTAGCTCGAAAGTCCTTTGAGTTAAGGCTTTGGTAAAAAGATCTGCTAGATTATTTGCACTTTCAATTTTTGCCACCACAACATCTCCACGAGCAACAATGTCTCGAATGATGTGATACTTCCTCTCAATATGCTTTCCTTTCTTTGGATTGTGCAACCGCTCCACTATCGTCACAAAACATTGTGATGGGAACTTGCTCCATTCTTACAATACCAAGATCAGAAAGGAATTTATTAAGCCAAACAACTTCCTTTGCTACTTCACAAGCAGTAACGTACTCAGCTTTTATGGTGGAGTCCACAATATAAGATTGCTTAACACTCCTCCAACTTATGGCTCCACCTCCCAAGGTGAAAACACATCCTGAAGTGAATTTTCTGAAATCTAGATCCAATTGAAAATTTGAATCTGTATAGCTAGTGGAAATCAAATCCTCACTATGGTAAACAAGCATATAATTTCTCGTTCTCCGTAGATACTTGAGGATATGCTTTACAGCCTGCCAATGTTTAAGTCCTGGATTTGATTGATATCAGCTGACCATGCCAACTGAATAACAAATATCTGGTCTAGTACAAAGCATGGCATACATGAGACTTCCAACTGCAGAAGCATAAAGAACTTGTCTCATCATATTTTCTTCCTCTTGAGTCTTAGGCCTTTGGTCATCAGATAGAGGAACTCCATGTCTAAAAGGAAGCAATCCTTTCTTGGAGTTTTGCATGCTAAACCGTTCTAGGACCTTATCTACATATCCAACTTGTGATAAGTCTAATATCTTATTCTTGCGATCTCGCCAAAACTTAGTCCCTAGAATAAAGTTAGTCTCACCCAAGTCCTTCATATCAAATTGGCTTGACAACCAAACTTTAACCGATGATATTACCCCTACATCATTCCCAATGAGTAGAATATCATCAACATAAAACACTAGGAACATTACTACTTTATCTCGATGTCTTTTGTACACCCATGGTTCATCAAGATTTTGTTCAAAACCAAAAGACTTGATTGCTTAATCAAATCTGGTGTTCCATGACCTAGATGCTTGCTTAAGTTCATAAATGGACCTTCTCAACTTGCATACCATATGTTCTTGGTTCTTTGCTATGAAACCTTCCAGTTGCAACATGTATATTTCTTCTTCAAGATTGTCATTAAGAAATGTAGTCTTGATATCCATTTGCCAAATCTCATAATCATAATGAGCAGCAATGGATAAGAGAATTTTGATAGAATTAAGCATGGCTACTGGCGAAAAAGTTTCATCATAATCAATACCTTCTTTTTGTGTATACCCTTTCACCACTAGTCTTACTTTACAGGTTCCAACCTTTCCATCTAGCCCTCTCTTCCTCTTGTAAACCCATTTGCAGCCAACAGGTTTAATGCCGTTAGGCGCCTTCACAAGATCCCATATAATTGGAATACATAGAATCCAATTCAGATTTCATAGCTAGGACCCAATGATGTGCATCCATATCATTCATTGCCTCTTCATAAGTGTAGGGATCTGATTCAGCCTCTTCTAGGATAACTACATAAGTTTCTCCCAAACCTCTAAATCTCATAGGAGGCCGAATAATTCTCCCACTACGACGGGGCACCTGTGTACTAGTCATCTCATGAGTAATGTCTTGTGGTGTATCCAATACAGCCACATCATTCTTAGTTTCGTCCATTGGTTGTTTAACTACAGGTTCATCTATTTCAGCCAATACAACTTTACTTCTAAGATTAAAATTATTCACATCATCATCTTTCAAAAATTTGGCATGGGTGCTAACAAACACTTTGTTATCCTTATGATTGTAGAATAAATAATCCTTAGTTTCTTTTGAATACCATAAAAACATGCATACTTCTATTTTAGCTTCCAACTTATCAAACTTCCCTTTCAACACATGTGCTGGACATCCCCAAATGTGGAGATATTTCATACTAGGCTTACGCCCACTCCACAATTCCTTAGATGTGTTAGGAACAGATTTTAATGGAACCAAATTCAAAACATGCATAACAGTTTTTAATGCATATCCCCAAAAAGAAACTGGTAAAGTTGAGTAACTCATCATGGACCTAACTATTTCCAAAAGAGTCTTATTCCTTCTTTCCACTACACCATTTTGTTGGTGAGTTCCAGGTGCAGTCAATTAGGAGACAATCCCATTTTGAATTAAGTAATCCATGAAATCCCCAAGAAGGTATTCGCCACCTCGATCAAATCGAATGGCCTTTATGCGTTTACCTAATTGATTTTCAACTTCAGCCCTAAAATCTTTGAACTTGTCAAAGGCTTTGGACTTCCGTCTCATGAGGTCCACCTAATCATATCTTGAGTAATCATCCGTAAAAGTGGTGAAATACTCTAACCTCCTTTTGCTTGGGTTGACATAGGACCACATACATCTGTATGAACTAATTTAAGCAACTCTTGGGCTCTTCAACCTTTTGCATTTTAAGGTCGTTTGGTCATTTTACCTTCCAAACAAGATTCGCAAACTAGAAATCCATCAAAGTCCATGGGCTGTAGAAGTCCATCTTTGATTTGTCTTTGAATCCTATTTGAATTAATATGACTCAAACGCAAGTGCCATAGATATGCATCACTAGTAGAAGGAAACTTTCTCTTTAATAATTGTACATGAGAGCTACTATCTAATTCAGAATTGTATAATTCATGCTTGTCAGGAGTTAAAATATAAAGATCATCCATAATATTGCCGGAACAGATAAACATTTTATCCTTCTTCATTACAACATTGTCTTTAAGGATAATACAATATCCATGTTTACCTAAGTAAGTTGTAGAAATCAAATTCCTACGAACATTAGGTACATACAAACAGTATTCTAATAATAAAACTCTAGACTTAAAGTATAAATTAAACACTCTAATAGCTACAACCGGAATCCTGCTCCCATCAACCAAAGTAAGAAACAATTCCCCTTCATTCAGCTTTTTGGTCTCTTGAAACTCCTGCAAAAAATTGCAGATATGATTAATACAACTTGAACCCACACACCAGGAATCCATTGGATTCCGTACCAAACATATTTAAAAAAGAAAGCAACTTTTCATACCCTTATTCTTGGTAGCCTTGAATGTTGGACAATTCCTCTTCCAATGTCCTTTCTCACCACAATGGAAATACTTTCCTTTGTTGGCAACTCCTAAGGCAATTTGTTTACCATCTTTCTTAGTGAAGTCATTCTTCTTCTTCTTCTTGCCCTTTCCTTTCGACTTAGGTTGAGAAGTAGAAGTTTCACCCACATTAGCTTCAACACTAGAAGTACCAAGGATGCCTTCCGCCGCTACTAACTCATTCATTAATTCAGACAAAGAATAAATCTTTTTGTTCATATTATAATTGAGTCTGAATTCCTTGAATAATTCCGGTAATGACTAGAGTATCATATCCACTTGGAATTCTCCATCAATGTCGGCACCTAAAACTTTAATGTGTTCAGATTAGCAATCATCCTAAGACAATGCTCCCTCACTGAACTTCCTGCAGCCATTTTGGTATTATAAATTTACCTCATAGTTTCTTGCTTTGCAGAACAGCCTTGCTCACCAAACATCTCCTTCAAACTTAGCATGATATCTGAAGCTAGTTCTACATCCTGCATTTGATGCAGTAGAACATTGGAGATAAATACTAGGATGTAGCACTTGGCCATTTCATTAGATTTCTGCCAACGAACATATCGTTGTTTTTCCTCAAAAGGAGCATCTAATGAAGGAAAGCTAGGATATGGTTGAGTAATCACATATTTGTGCTCTTCAGCAGTCAGAACAATATCCAAATTTCTTTTTCAGTCAACATAGTTGGGTCCAGTCAGTTTGTTTTGGTTAAGAATAGCAAAAAGTGGGCTAAATGATGTCATAATTTAAATCTGAAAATAATAAACATGAAAATAATGAGTAAACTGGACACTATCAATTTAGCATATAAGTATATAATATGAAACCTTAATAAAACCATAAGATAATATATGTAACGACAACCCAATTCATGTCTATAATTCCTTGGTAGCAAGTTTATTATAAACACATTAATTGGTTAAGAACTATTCTCATTATTAGTGCTATCATGATAACTCTTATCAAACACTAACAATATGCCGTATTACCTTTAGCCTCTAAGTAATATTGACATAGCTCCTTTGGGAGGTTAACATTACACTTAGTCTAGTGTACACCATTATTTAGAGTCATGTGTAGCCACATTGCACCTCCCTTTTATAGTGTTTAAACTTGTAGTACCATGAAACAAAACACCCTACTTTGGGATCGCGAGGCATATACGCCAAGATAAGGTGTTTGTCCACACTACTTTAAACAAGTAAGTTCAATTTTATAGTACTATGAAGTAAACACCTCGTCTTGGTGTATATGCCTCGCGATCCCAAAGAAGGGTGTTAATTATTATATAATGAACCTACTTGTAAATACTTTAGGTGGTTGGATGGCAAAACATGTAAGCGTGGGTCTGAAGTTGCACCCATTATCCTTGCAAGAATTAGTATGTACAAGAATCAAGCAAGAGTTGCACAGGAAAAGGAAAAGAAGGCTAGTGATATGGAAAAAGCAGCTATTGAGAGGAAAAAAGTAGCCAAGCGAAGGGAAGAAAAAGCTAGGGTGAGAGAGAGGATAGCTAAAGAGAAGTTAAAGAACTACAAATTTGCACTTGTTGTGTCATGGGGTTTTTTTGCCTTTTATTTATTTTTTTATTTTTATTTTTTTTGTATTTTCTAGTAGGATGGGAGAATTTGGAACAAAGCCATTGAATCTGTCTTAAAGGCAAGTTGTTATAGTTATTGTGTAATTTTTGGTACTACCAGTTTTGGCAATGTGTTGTATTGATATCACTTTTGGCAATATGTTGTGTTGATATCACTATTGAGAAGTGTATTCCATATATTTTGCACTATATAATGTTGTTGTTTATTTGAATAGAGTATGCAATGTGTTCTTTATGTAATGTATTCTTGTTTATGTAATGTGTAATGTGTTCTTGTTTGTGTAATGCTGCCCTGTTTACGTTGTTAGAATGTGTGCCTTTAAATCCTATTGTATGATGCTATGTATGACATTATGTATAACTTAATGTTTTGTTTAATAAAGTTATTTATTTTTATCTAAAATAATGGTAACATGAATATTTGGACATTATCATATAGTCCATGAGATGCATAATATGTGATTTAGTCACAGAAGATATAAATCACAAGTTCTTTGTAAACTCAAAATTTATAGTTCGTAGTCGGTGATGAAATTGGGCATTTCATCTGCAAAGACTATAACATATCAATTAAGATGATTTGTCTTGATCATGGAAGTGGAGACTTCTAGTTGATATGTTTTAAGAGTTAAGACATATTGAACTGGACCACTGTGAGATTTATTATTCTTCTAACGACTGTCAAATAAATAATAAATCTCACGACTTTTATTTGCATGAACTCTTAATCTTGAGAGAATAATGGACATGGTCATGATGTGTAAGTTGCTTTGATATATCAAGAGTGAGATCTAAAGTAACAGTCAAAACCTTAGTATATTGGGCAGCCACATTTACTGTTGATAGAACATATATTCTCAAGATGAAATTCATAATCTTTTAACGGAAATATAAAATATTCCCTTGAGATAAGTTTAATGGGTTTGGTTATTCAGAGAATTAGGTCTAACCACTTTAGTAATTTCTTTGGTAAGAAATTACTAAAGTATATATTTTTATGAAATAGGATTTCATAAATATATAATGAATAACTTTAAAGGATTAAACTGGGTATTCAAGGATTAAGATGCAGTAATTTTCAAAGTGGCAGTCTATGTTCATGACTTTGTATTACTACGAATATTTTATGAAGGTGTTGCGTGTATAATAAAGTCTTGGGATTTAATTTATTAACTAGTGTTTAACCCGCGCAATACGCGGGATCGTTTTACATATTAACAAACTTTGCATCCAACATAAACTTAGTTATCATACTTCTACCACATATATTCAAACTTAAATAATGTAGTATATTTAAGCATTTAGTGTCCAATATCCCCTAAAATTTTAAAGAATTAGTTTCTTCAAATCACTAATGTGTGTACTTCCCTGTTATGAGAGTCTAAAAAAAAGAATCTGTCTTTAAGCAATTAAAACTTACATGACAACTTCAAATAGCGAATCTGCTATTCTTAGGAACCACAATGAATCACACCGAATTAAAACTTGCAAGACAATTTCAAATACCAAATCTACCATTCCTAGTAACCACAATGAATTAAACCATGAGATTAGAGAATTTTACAACCAAAAAGTTTAAAAGAGAAAAATGGCTACTGGTTTGTGAAACTGAACGTCAGAAAAATATTAATCAAATAATAATGCATAATCAATAGTCCATTGGAATCTCAAATTCTAAAACCAAACCAATATATAACCCTTAAAAGGGACATTGAATCCAACCTTTTAATTGCAAAAGAAAAATGAAAAAGTTGTAGTGCATAATCAAGCCAAAATATATAAACAAATCAGAATTCCACCTGCAACAAATAAAATGCATAATCAATAGTAGATGAGAATCTCAAATTCTAAAACCAAACCAATTCATAAGTCATAACCCATAAAAACAATATTGAATCTTCATCTTGACCCTAAATTTCAATTGCAAAACAAAAAAAGAAAAAGCTCACAATTCTCAAAAAGCTGCAATGATACAGAGAAAATTTGTTAACAACAAACCTCGTAGTGATAAACAAAACAGATATATTAGATTATACACACACCAAAGTTATGGAATTCATGAAACTTTTCACCCATTATTATGTAATCATCTATTCATAAAATAAATAAATAAAAGTAAATCATCTATAAGTACTCAAATCCAAAACACTAAGACAAAATAAAAATAATCATACTGTAGATTATTCTTTTGAAGGTAGTCATATATATATTTTGTTTTATTTCAATAATCTATAGGACATGAAACTTATGATTCATAATATTCAGTATTGTGGAATTGACTAATCTCTGTCTTATTTACAATAAATGTATCACTTTTCGTAAATATAGGACTTCCAAGTGCATTTTCTATTGTAACCTCTCTCAAGCCCATAGATATTAGAACCAAGTAGCCTAAAGCTAGAACTGATTTTGTCAGTCCTACTCAAATTGTGGAAGCTTTCCCTCCAAAAAGTAGCTAAGGTGGGGATTCTGCATCTAGGAACTTGCAAGATGGAAAAACACATGGAACCTGTCCTCATCTTAACTCTAAAACTATAGAAGAGCAAGGTTCCTATACAGTTGTAGATTCCATCATAACACAATCAATCAGCTTTGACCTGAGGAAGAAAAAAGAAATTGATAAGAGAAAGATTGGAGGGAAAAAAAATTTTTCACAATGTACCAACTGCAAATTATCTACCACCTCAAGCATCAGTGTTGCATAATGAAATATTGCAGATAATTTTTTTTTAGTATTCTCCCAAAAAAAAATACCAAATCTTCATTAAAGTAGAAGAGCCTGATATACATCATCCAAAATACGAAGCCTATCAAACTCTAAGATGCATACTATAAGCCAATTAACAATGTGTCCATTACCAAACCAAACCACCTTTCAAACCCAAGAAAAACCGGAATAAAAGGATTCCAATTAGACAGACCAAGGGTACATACAAAAAATGTACATACAATTAAATACAATTATATCATGGTAATCTTCTCCAAAATTTCTAACTCCATCAACTCCTCTGGCTTTGGAACTGACTTAACTAAATCCTCCAAAGATTAGCAATCCAAAACACAATCTTCAAAAATATCTTATCCCCTTTCTACTGGAATCCCATATTGTTAAACATAAACACTTTCTTCACCATCCTATCTGGGTTTAACTTTTCAGTTTCAGAAATTTCCAAGAGTAGATCAAAAACGTTTTGAAAATCTATGTTACCATCATTAGGAATATAAAAAGAAGTCGTCTTATATTTAAACTGACTTTTGGATTGCAGCTTGATTAAACTAACTTAAGCTAACTATCAAAACATGCAATAGAGATTCCATACTAATTTGAAGAAGGGAATAAGACTTACAACTATGAGTTTTCTATCATTGAGCCCTCTTTTACCAGCTTTATTGCAGCAGCAACTGCTACACCAGATGACATCCCCACTTGAAATAAACATGCTCTCACATTCACCATTGGTTTTGAAAACTAAAAAAACTAGCAAGTAGCAACAAAGTAATAAATATCCTTTCCCCCCTAACCTGATTCTTGATATTAGCTTTCAATTTATTTGGACATTTATTGTGAATGACAAATCACTGAATATTTAAGAAAGATTTTAGTTACATATATTTTAAATAAACCAAACCCAAAAAAAATAAAAATAAAAATAAAAATAAAAATAAAAAAACCATGTTGCAAGCACAGTATTGATATCAAATGCTAAACGACAAAGTTTTATGATAAGTAATTAATCCAACAATTGACTTGGGGAAGGATTAATTCCAAAAATACAAATAAGGGAGTGTTGTAGAATGGTAACAGACCTTAAACATATATGAGTGAAAGTTAAAGCCACCTTCAATAATTTGTAATATATTATAATCTTTGATCATAAGCATTAACAAAATTAATGAATGCAGCAGCAAACTATAATGGCCATTTATAATTGGCATATATTATAATCTTTACGTAATTTAACAATTTCAGCCAACGAAAATTTGGTTTAACTTAACAATGTAATAGCTGTAGTAATTTGCAGCTAATAAGGTAGTCATTGGAAAGAACATTAACCTCATGCAATATAGACTTCCTTACTGTGATTATTCATAAAATTTAACATTTATTTTGTACTGGATCAAATGTCATTAGCTAATTCTAGAAAGTATGACGCGAAGGAATCTAGAAATAAAGGAATTAACTGCATGCTATAGAGAACAAATTAAAGAACAATACTAATTTGTAGAGGGTCCTAATCAAGTGAATGTTAAGATGCATGCACTTCTGCCAGTAAGCTAATATCTATATTTACATGATTAATATTCACCACCAACACCACTACATCACTGTAGTGTAATAAATCTAACAAAAGAGATGCTCTAAACTCTATATACACATGCCACAAAGTCAACATGCTCTACTATGTATTCTACAAAGTTATCATTACTTTCCTATGGCCAAACCATAGAACTACATGGATTCATGCTGGATTTTTTAGAAAAATTATAATGATCCCTAACAGCCACCAAAAAAAGTAAATATTAGACAGTGAGGTCATATTGGATATGACCAACAGATCCTACCAAACCCTCTTAAATCAGCAAATTGTGACAGTAACATATTAGTCTCTGAAGTCATATTGAAATGACTAATAGGTAGCAGTGTTACTGTCACACATAAATCAATTTCTCCTTATCTTACAGCTCTAGCCAAACTCTCTTAAACCAGCAAATTGTGTCTACTAAAAATTTTAGCACTGTTTAGACCATACAGTTTTGTAGTCTAGGCCTTGATCCTCCTCCGGAGAGTAATCATCAAAACTTATATCAAAAAACTTAACCATACCATAGTGAATGAACCAATATGTTATGTATACGCTGAAAAGAAATTCATCATTTCAAAATTAAGGCTTATTAAAGAAAAGTGTTAAAATAATTATTATATGATCAACTTCTTCATTTTATAATAGCTTGAACTTTTAGAATACGCATAGTTTAACTTCATTTTTTAATAATAATTCAATTTCTTACCTTGAAAATTCTGCTCCTTTAATTTTTTTTTAAACAGATTCTGTTTCAATACTGAA
This sequence comes from Castanopsis chinensis, assembly GCA_032878915.1. Taxonomy (NCBI): domain Eukaryota; kingdom Viridiplantae; phylum Streptophyta; class Magnoliopsida; order Fagales; family Fagaceae; genus Castanopsis; species Castanopsis chinensis. The sequence continues at coordinate 3,827,360 of JAVQMG010000084.1, forward strand.
TGAAAAAACCCACCACTGTCAGTAAAGCATGCCAACCAAAAAGTGTAAAGTTTTATCATCTAGGAGAAACTGGTGATATTATGAAACTAATCTTGCTTGATATTTTACTATTTCTGCACATGTTCACAAACACTTTTACTCTAGGTCTTAAACTTCCATTTAAAGTTTTATCCTGAGAATCAATATAGGCAGCTTTAAAGCTTCTAATATAAGAGTAGGGAACACCTAGAACATAACAGTCTATGCAAAGTGATTCATTGACTTGATATGGGTAATTAGCAAGAGGGAGGGAAAAAGAGAGGGAGGGAAAAAGAGAGCTATAGATTTAAGTCTTTTACAATATAGCATTTTTCCTCATAAAACACACATAACTCTAAATTTTGTTTCCAATATATTAAATTATAAATTATAACATTATTTTCTCAGACTAAATAAAGCAGTACAAATTCTGTTTGGTTCAAAGTTTTGGTCAAAATTAAATATTATTTTAAAATGGAAAACTCATTGCTTGTATTCAAAACTTAATCTTGCAAAACTGATAAATCGCAGAAAGAAGTTAAAAGAAAAAAAAAAAGAATTGAAATTTCCGAAGAAAGACTTACACAGTACATAACCCACATAGAAATCCAATCCACACAATCATATGTAGAACAATCTCTCAAAAATAATTAGAAATACCCAAAAAATCAAAGAAAAACTGACCTCCTTACATAGATAAGCAGTGTGTTCATGACATTGTCTCTGTAATTGGGTCATAGCAGAACAAATACTTGAGATTATATTATAATCTCACAGATTAGAGAGGCTTTTGACTAAATAGTTACAGTATTGGAGACGTTTGTAATCTTCAAGAATCAAAAGGAATATAAGGAACAAAGGGGTTGCAAATTTAGGAATAGAAGGGAGAAAGGGTGTGATGTAGATGTAAGATCTTAATAACCTCAACATTAGTAAATAAAGCTGAATAAAGTTATAGCAAAGTACCATATACACTCCCTCTCACATACATTTCAAAGATGACTTGACTTAAATCCAATTACTGTAGCCAAATCCAAATCTAACTCAAATACATGAATATATAGTTATGGTGTGATTTAAAAACGAAAAAAAAAAAAAAAAAAAAAAAACCTTTACCTCTGAATTAGAGCTACTAAATTTGAATCAACCTCTGAATTAGATCTACTAAGTTGGAACTATTAATAAAACAAAAGCACATATAGCTAAAATAGAGTACCATATAATAAAATTGTTTCCTACAAATTGCGGTTGTGCTAAGTGGATGTCGTTTCCTTTTTTCTTTATATATTACATATATATATATATATATATTTTAAAAAAAATTCTCCTTTTACCTGTTCATTTTATACACTGACACTGATTGCAAACTTTCAAGAATAAAAAAGATAAAATTGGAATTTTAAAAGACAAATTATAATCAATCACAGCACATAGATTTATTGAACAACTGTTTTAAAACAAAATTATGCAGAAGATTACCGCAGAAATTTGAAGAATCAATATTCTAGGGTTTTGCATTCTTGTCCATGCCGTAAGAGTCAATTTTCACAACAAAGCACCAAAAGGTAAAGAATGAACACAAAGAATTGGTGCGTACCATTCATCGGAATAGCGTCGATCTCTATCTCCGAATCTCAATATTCCTGGGACATCTGATCGTATTTTACTTTGAATCCCTGAACCAAAAATAGACTTTTTTACGAAAACTAAGCCAATCGTAACAGAGAACAACAAAATCCTAAACCAAAATTAGTATATATAGATATATATTCAAACAATTTTCAAATGGCGATTATAACAAAACCCTAGAATCAGGAGCACGTGCATTCAAAGTCAAAGATTTTAATCGCAAAACAGATCTAGAGTATTCCGAAAATTCACGGAAACAGGGAAAACTTATCCAGAAATCACAGGGAAGTTTTAAAACCGAATCAAAACAACAAAAAATCATAGAGAGAAAGAGAGGGAGAGAGAGAAGAACGTACCTGAAAAACTCAAAAGGGGATGATGATGGCCGGCCGAACGAAGATCGCTAGATTTTTTTTTCTCCTTCCCTTTCTCTCTATCGCAGTATCGCCAGAGGTTTTTTTAGAGAGAGAAAATGTTAAGAAGAGTACGATGAGAAGAGGCGAGGGTTTTTTTTAGTTTAGTTGTGACATTTTTCTATTTTTTTTTCTAACTGATTTGTTTTTAATATATACCCCATCACCGTGAAACGGTGTTAACCTTGCAAACGTGGCAGGGTTTTTAAAAGCAAAACGTTGTCACGTGCGGCTTTTTAAAAAAAAACTGTATACATGGCAGCATTTGGAGGTGCCTTTTTTCCTATTTGTCATCACCTCCTTAAATGTAGGAACCCACTTTCTCTCAGCTTCTGCTATTATATATATATATATATATATATATATATAGATAAGGCCTAGAATGCAATTATATTTATATAGTAGTATTAAATATAATTAATGGTAATTTTGGACTTGTCAAGAGTAGACGGAAAAGCCCAAGGCCCATTGGATGTAGTGTCTTATTGGTCTCTTTTGCTCCCATTCCAAGCCACACACTAAAGCTCAATTAGAAAGGCCCAATAGGCCAACCCAATTAGATAAACAGTTAGTTATAAAGGGAGAAACATACAGAATTTTTTTTAAGAAGTGTAGAGAAAAAAAAAAAAAAAGAGAGAGTGTGAGGCATACTTTCATTCTCCCTTGGAAACTGATTGAGAGACCACACTTCTTGGGTGTAAAGTGGAATTGGAGTGAAGATTAAAAGTGTTCCCAAGTGCTTCTAATCTTTGTTTTGAATTTCTTCACACCAAGGTACGCTATCTTGTTCTTAAATTCTGAAATTTACATAATGCATGTTGTCAATCATGAATGAAATAGATTCTTATTTATTGCTTTCGCTGTGTGTTTTGTATGAGATACAAAACCGGTTTTTTTTCAACAATTGGTATCAGAGCCAGGTTTTCATCTCATGATTGTATAATATGTGATTGAATTTTAAAATTTAAGAAAAACCGTTATCTTTGTGTTTCATTTTTCTGCATCAAGTTATGGTGTTGTGTCATTTTTTTTTTAATTTCCATGGAACCCATATGTATATATTGCAAATGAGATTGGCTGTGATGTAACTGATTAATGCCAAGGATACAGTTATTGAATTCAATAACTGTATGTGCGTTATCTTTGTTAATGCATTGCTTGGTGTATTCTATGCATGGCTTAGAGTTTATTTCACGACTTGGTGAAGTTCATTGCATGGCTTGGAGCACAACTTGGCCATCTTATAATCTTGCATATATTAAAGCATTGGTTGATACGGATTGGTGCTTGGATTCTTTTGCACCACTTGGCATGACATACACCAAGTAATTGTCATGTTTTGAAAAGTTGAATCCGTATATTATATATTGGATTCCAACAATCTGAAGTTATATATATATATATAATAAAACAATTTGTTTATTATAAAACAATCTGTTTATTATATTTATATTACGTTATATATATTTATATATATTAATGCTTGGATTATGAAATTTATTCCTAATGCGGTTAGGACTATGTTTTCAAAGTGTCTAGCATTATTATGATTCTTGATCTTAAAAATCTTTAATTTAAAATTTCTAGTGGGAGAAAGATGCAAGGGTTGCATCTCACAGCCTCTATTGTTGGTTCATGATAGTGTGAAATATATACTTTGTCTTTATCTTGAGCTTAGCATTCCATGTGGGGAGTATTTATTTCATGGTCCTACAAGATTGAATTTCTTGGTTTATAGTGGCTTGATAAACACCTTGTCTTAGTTTTGAGCTTTGCATTCCATGTAGAGGGTGTTTTTATCATGGTACTACAAAATAAGCTTGTTAAAGGGATGAAATGTGGCTACACATGATTCTAGACAATGGTATACACTAGACTAAGTATTATAGTATCCTCTATGCTGAGTTCTTACTATTATTACTTAGAGGCTAAATGTAAAATGACATATTATTAGTGTTTGATAAGAGTTATCATGATAGCACTAATAATGAGAATAGTTCTCAATCAATCATAGTATTTAATGTTCACTCTATGTTGAAGGATATTGAATATAGGATTGGGTTGTCGTTCCATATATTATTTTATAGTTTTATTAAGGTTCCATATTATATGCTTATATGATAAATTGATAATGTCTAGTTTACTTATTGTATTCATGTTTATTATTTTTAGATTTAAATCATGGCATCTTTTAGCCCACTTGTTGCTATTCTTAACCAAAACAAACTGACAGGATCCAACTATGTTGACTTAAAAAGAAATTTAGACATTGTTTTTATAGTCGAAAAGTACAAATATGTGCTTACTTAACCATGTCCTAGCTTTCCTTCATTAGATGCTCCTCTTGAGGAAAAACATCGATATAATCGTTGGCAGAAATCTAATGAGATGGCCATGTGCTATATCCTAACATCTATCTCAAATGTTCTACAGCATCAAATGCAGGATGTAGAACTTGCTTTGGACATAATGCTTAGTCTGAAGGAGATGTTTGGTGAGCAAGGTTGTTCTTCAAGGCAAGAAACTATGAAATTCATAATACCAAAATGGCTGCAGGAAGTTCAGTGAGGGAGCATTGTCTTAGGATGATTGCTAATCTGAACATATTAGAAGTTTTAGGTGCCGACATTGATGGAGAATCCCAAGTGAATATGATACTCCAATCACTACCGGAATCATTCAAGGAATTCAGACTCAATTATAATATGAACAAAAAGATTTATTCTTTGTCTAAATTAATGAATGAGTTAATGGCGACGGAAGGCATCCTTGGTACTTCTACTGTTGAAGCCAATGTGGGTGAAGCTTCTACTTCTCAACCTAAGTCGAAAGGCAAGGGTAAGAAGAAGAAGAAGAAGAAGAAAGACTTCACTAAGAAAGCTGGTAAGCAAATTGCCTTAGAAGTTGCCAACAAAGGAAAGAAAACCAAAGAAAAGTATTTCCATTGTGGTGAAAAAGGACATTAGAAGAGGAATTGTCCAACATTCAAGGCTGCTAAGAATAAGGGTATGAAAAGTTCATTTCTTCTTGAAATATGTTTGGTACAGAACCCCACAGATTCCTAGTGTGTGGATTCAGGTTGTACTAATCATATCTGCAATTCTTTGCAGGGGGTCCAGTAGACCAGAAAATTGAATGATGAAGAACTTTTTCTTACTTTGGCTGATGGGAGCAGGATTCCGATTGTAACTGTTGGAGTGTTTAATTTATACTTTAAGTCTAGAGTTTTAATATTGGAAGACTGTTTGTATGTACCTAATGTTCGTAGGAATTTAATTTCTACAACTTACTTAGGTAAGCATGGATATTATGTTATCCTAAAAGACAATGTTGTAATAAAGAAGGATAAAATGTTTATCTGTTCTGGCAATATTGTGGATGGTCTTTATATTTTAACTCCTGATAAGCATGAATTATATAATTCTGAATTAGATAATAATTCACATGTGAAATCATTAAAGAGAAAGTTTCCTTTTACTAGTGAAGCATATCTTTGGCACTTGTGTTTGAGTCATATTAATTTAAGTAGGATTCAAAGACTAATCAAAGATGGACTTTTACAGCCTATGGACTTTGATGGTTTTCCAGTTTGCGAATCTTGTTTGGAAAGTAAAATGACCAAATGGCCTTTTAATGTAAAAGGTAGAAGAGTCCAAGATTTGCTAGAACTAGTACATTCAGATGTATATGGTCCTATGTCAATCCAAGCAAGAGGTGGCTATGAGTATTTCATTACTTTCACTAATGATTACTCTAGATTTGGTTATGTGTACCTAATAAAATGAAAGTCTGAAGCCTTTGAAAAGTTCAAAGAGTTTAGGGCTAAAGTTTAGAATCAATTGGGTAAACGCATAAAGGTCATTCGATCTGATCGAGGTGGCGAATACCTTCTTGGTGACTTCAAGGATTACTTGACTGAAAATGGGATTATATCCCAATTGACTGCACTTGGAACTCCACAATAAAATGGTGTAGCAGAAAAAAGGAATAGAACTCTTTTAGATATGGTTAGGTTCATGTTGAGTTATTCGACTCTACCAATTTCTTTTTGAAAAAATACCTTAAATACTGCAATGTATCTTTTGAATTTAGTACCTTCGAAGTCTGTTCCTAAAACACCTGTAGAGTTGTGGAATGGGCGTAAGCCTAGTATGAGACATCTCCACATTTGGAGTTGTCCAGCACGTATAAACAAATACAACTTCGTATTTGTCCATGGAGATCGTCCAGGACAAGCAAGGTGCTCAAGACGAGGTAAGCTGTCTCGACGTGCTCAAGACGAGATAAGCTGTCTCGACGTGCTCAAGACGAAGTAAGCTGTCTTGGTGTGCTCAAGACGAGGTAAGCTGTATCAACGTGCTCAAGACGAGGTAAGCTGTCTTGACGTGCTCAAGACGAGGTAAGCTGCCTTGGAGGCCTCAGGACAAGAAATTATGGACGACACGTGAACACTTGAAAAATTTATGAAGTCTAAAACGTCTCCTTATTATACGAGTAACCCTCAATGACCGTTGCGCACAAAAAGGGTAACTCCTAAACGGTTGAGGAAGTTATATTCAAATACAAACCTCCTCAAATCAAGGGGAGGTTACAAATCCAATAACCGCTCTTAAGACACTATATAAACGTTGGTTCAGACCAAGAAAAGGTACGTGAAATCATTCCTAAAAAGTTGGAACTTGAAAATACTTGAGAGAAAAACTGACTTTGTCATCGGAGGGTTATTGGCCGGCAACCCCGGTCACCTTTGATCACTTCTCTTTCTTTTTCAGGCTACCAAGGCAATCGTTAGCCCTCTCGAATCCGAAGCATCCAGCCTACTGATTTTCTTTGCATCATCAGTTGGCGCCGTCTGTGGGGATTAGAAAATAATTTTCGTTTTTGTTTCGTTCTTTCGATCATTCTTTGTTCTTAGACAAAAGGCTGAATGGTTCGGACAAGATCAAGGGCTACCAGCCCAGGCCACCAGGAGAGTAGGGATGCTTCTAGTAATCCCTACCGCGATCGCCAGTCAGCGCCTGCTGCGCAGCCGCTGTCCATTCAACAAATGCAGTCCATGGCTGTTGCTATGGCGGAACTGACCCGCCAAAATCAGGAGTTGAACCGGGAGATCAACATGAGGAGGCAGCACCGTGAAGGACATGCAGAAGGACGACCCCAGGGTCAGGAAGGTAGAGGAGAAAATGTTGAGTCCGAGGATCAGACAAGGGGTACTACTTCAAGAAGGGTGCCACATCTGGAGAAAGAAATGGACCAGATGAGAAAAGCCATGGAAGAAATGAAGGAGAATATGAGGCGGGCGAACCCCGTGGAAGACTTGGTTCACCGAACGGACTCCCCATTCACGGCTTCCATCAACAGTCATCCCCTACCCCCTAAATTCAAAATGCCTTCCTTGGATTCATACGATGGAAATCGCGATCCGTGTGACCACATTGCTACCTTTAAGACAACCATGCACCTTCAGGGAGTTCCAGATGAGATTATGTGCAGAGCGTTCCCCACCACGCTGAAGGGGCCAGCGAGGGTGTGGTTCAGCAAAATACCCCCAAACTCTGTTGGATCATTCGAAGAATTGAGTAAAATGTTTGTTAATAACTTCATCGGAGGACAACGCCACAAGCATTCTTCTTCCAGTTTGTTAACAATTGAGCAAGGGGAGAACGAGAGTTTAAGGTCCTTCATTACCCGTTTCAACAGGGAGGCCTTGACGGTGGATGAAATGGACGACAAGTTGCTGTTGGCCGCTTTCCATAATGGGGTCAATTCTGACTTGTTCATTCATAAATTGTACGAGCAGGAACCTCAGACTATGGCTGAACTCGTCCATTCAGCCCAGAATTTCATGAACGCCGAGGACGCAATAATAGCCAAGAAGAGGAAAAGGTCAGAGCGCTCGGAGGCTGGTCACCAACGACATTCAGATCAAGCTCCTCGTCCTAAGAAGGCCCAGGTAGGTGAAAAAAGGGATAGGGATGGTAAAAAGGCAAGTTCATCCTCAAGAAGTCAGCAGTACACTCCCTTGAATACTCTGCTAGAGCAGGTCCTTATGCAAATCAAGGATGAACCGTTTTTAAAGTGGCCAGAAAAAATGAAGGGAGATCCTAACAAGCGCAATAGGAACAAGTATTGTCGCTTTCATAGGGACCATGGGCATGACACGGATGAGTGTTTTGATTTGAAGCAGCAGGTAGAGAACCTCATTAGGCAGGGAAAGTTGAAAAATTTCCTTGGACGAGACCACAAGAACGAGAAGTTGAAGGCCAAGGTGGAAGAGTCCTTACGACCCCCGCTAGGAGAAATAAGAGTTATTATAGGAGGAACCTCAGCAGCGCAGTCATCCAAATCCAGGAAGACGTACCTGAAGGTGGTTCAGAACGTGTAGCTGTCAGGACGATCTCCATGGACGAGGGAAGCTGACAAGTAAGCCATCACGTTCACGGACGAGGATGCTGGAAGAATTCATCACCCCCACGATGACGCGATTGTCATTACCTTACTCATCGCCAACTATACGACCAGAAGAGTGTTGGTAGATAATGGAAGCTCGGCGGACATTCTGTATTACCCTGCGTTCCAACAAATGAGGCTAGGACGAGATCAGCTTTGCCCAGTGAGTTCGCCCTTGGTAGGATTTGGAGGAATGAAAGTGCAACCGGTGGGCACCGTCACACTGCCTGTAGTGATTGGAACATACCCACAACAGATAGCCAGAGAGGTAAACTTCCTCGTAGTTGATTGTTCATCATCATATAACGCTATTATCGGAAGGCCTACTTTGAATAGCTGGAAGGCGGTAACCTCTACCTACCATTTGTCAGTCAAGTTCCCAACTGAACATGGCGTAGGTCAAGTGCAAGGAGATCAGTTAGCTGCTAAAGAGTGCTACCTAGCTATGTTGGCTATGGACGAGCATTTACAGACGATGAGTATAGACGGAGGTGTTGAAAGAATCACAGCGGAGCCTGTTGAGGTGTTAGAAGATGTCCCCTTAGACGATAGTAAAGCTGAGAAGTTTACTAGAATAGGGGCGAGCATGGAAGAAGAGGCGAAGAATGCGCTGGTCCTGTTTTTGAAAAAAAGCCTTGATATCTTCGCATGGAGTCATGAAGACATGCCTGGTATTGATCCAAGTGTTATTACTCATCGTCTAAATGTATGTCCCTCCTCCAAACCTATGCGTCAGAAGAAGAGGGCATTTGCTCCTGAGCGAGACAACGCCATCAAAGAAGAAGTACAGAAGTTGATTACGGCGGAGTTCATTAGGGAAGTTTACTACCCGGACTGGTTGGCGAATGTAGTCATGGTAAAGAAGGCCAATGGCAAGTGGCGAATGTGTGTGGACTTCATCGACTTAAACAAGGCTTGCCCAAAGGACAGTTATCCGCTGTTGCGCATTGACCAGCTGGTAGACTCGACAGCTGGTTACAGGTTGCTGAGCTTCATGGACGCCTTCTCAGGCTACAACCAAATAAGGATGGACGAGGCAGACCAGGAGAAGACTTCATTCATCACCAGCCAAGGGTTGTTTTGCTACAAGGTAATGCCTTTTGGTTTGAAGAACGCGGGGGCAACTTATCAGAGGCTGGTGAATCAAATGTTTCGTCCTCAAATTGGAAAAAATGTAGAAGTCTACGTTGACGATATGCTGGTAAAAAGTTTGAACGAGGGAAAACACCTGGACGACCTTCAAGAGACCTTTGACACACTTCGACGATACAACATGAAACTTAGTCCAAGCAAGTGTGCCTTCGGACTTTCATCAGGGAAGTTCTTGGGGTTCATGGTTTCACATAGAGGCATTGAGGCAAATCCAGATAAGATCCAAGCAATACTCAACATGGAACCGCCAAAAAACATCAAAGAAGTCCAGTCCCTTACAGGACGAGTTGCCGCCCTCAACAGGTTTGTTTCGAAAGCTACTGACAAGTGTTTACCATTCTTTAAAGTCCTCAGGAAGGCGTTTGAATGGACGGACGAGTGTCAAAGGGCCTTCCAAGATTTGAAGACTTACCTCACAAAGGCACCGTTACTAAGTCCATCCGTACCTGGTGAAGAGCTGTATTTGTATTTGGCGGTATCCCCGCATGCCATAAGTTCCGCGCTGGTCAGGGAAGAAGAACGAGTGCAGAAACCGGTATACTATACCAGCCGGGCACTTAGAGGAGCGGAGGGACGATACCCAATGATGGAGAAGTTAGCCTTTGCCTTGGTCACGGCTTCAAGGAAGCTGAGGCACTACTTTCAAGCTCATGTCATCATTGTCTTAACGGATCATCCCCTAAAGAAAGCAATGAACAAATTGGAAGCTGCAGGATGGCTAGTCCAATGGGCAGTGGAACTTAGTGAATTTGATATCAGGTACCAGCCAAGGAATGCAGTCAAGGCGCAGGCGCTGGCGGACTTCATTGCGGAGTTCACTCTAAGCCAAGACGAGCTGGTCAAGGACGAGCGAACAAGAAGGTGGGTTATCAACGTGGATGGATCATCTACGATGTACGCAGGAGGAATTGGAGTCATACTTCAGTCCCCAGAGGGTGATAAGTTGGAGTATGCAGCCCGTTTACAGTACCAAACTACAAACAATGAAGCTGAATATGAAGCACTTCTCAAAGGGCTGGAATTGGCTAAGTCCTTAGGAGCAGAGTCAGTAATAGTCAGAGGAGATTCTCAGCTAGTCATCAACCAGGTGAATGGAATGTGTGATGCCAAGGAAGAACGAATGAAGAGATACCTCAGTAAGGTGAGGAGGCTTATGCAAAAGTTTTCAGAAGTGAGTTTTGTTCAACTCCCGAGGGAGGAAAACATGGAAGCAGATGCGTTGGCGAGAGCGGCATCGGCAGGTGGAGTTGTGGACGAGTATGGCAAAGTCCAATACATGCAGAGCATAGACCTCCCGAAAATACAGCAAATTGGAGGAGAAGAAAATTGGATGAATCCAATTGTAATCTATCTACAGGAAGGGAAGCTTCTGGAAGACAAGAACGAAGCTAGGAAACTAAGGGTTAGGGCTGCAAAGTACGTCCTTATAAATGAAGTGCTTTACAAGCGAGGCTTATCTCAACCCTACCTAAGGTGCCTAGCTCCGGACGAAACTAATTATGTTTTGAGGGAGGTTCATGAAGGAGCATGTGGGAATCACTCAAGGGCAAGATCACTCGTCCATAAGATCATTCGTGCCGGCTACTATTGGCCCACGGTTCAGGCAGACGCTAAGGCTTATGTCAAGGTGTGCGACCAATGTTAGCGCTACAGCAATGTCCCTAGGCAGCCATTGGAGTAACAGACCCCGATGATGGCCCCGTGGCCCTTTGCGCAGTGGGGACTGGATATCCTAGGTCCTTTCCCCCTAGGAACCAGACAAATGAAGTTTTTGGTAGTAGGGATTGACTATTTTACTAAGTGGGTGGAGGCTGAACCTCTTGCAAAAATTACACAGCAAAACGTTAAGAATTTTGTTTGGAAGAATATTCTGTGTAGGTTCGGAGTACCGAGGGTGCTAGTATCGGACAATGGACGACAATTTGACAACGCACCGTTCAGGGACTTCTGTGAGCATTTTGGAATCAGAAATCATTACTCCTCACCCTCCCACCCACAGGCAAATGGACAAGCAGAGGTAGCAAACCGATCCTTGCTGAAAATCATCAAGACTCGGCTAGAGGGGGCAAAGGGGATATGGCCAGACGAGTTACCAGGCGTTCTTTGGGCCTACAGAACCACTGTGAGAACCCCGACAGGAGAAACTCCCTTCAAGTTAGCTTATGGAAGTGAAGCGGTCATACCAGCAGAAGTTCATATGGCTAACCATCGAGTGATGAAGTATCAGGAGAAGGAAAATGAAGAACTGCTTCGTCTTGACCTCGACCTTATTGATGAGGTAAGGATGGATGCGAAGTAAAGGACAGCAAGGTATAAGAACCTTATGGCCAGACAGCATGATGCCATGGTGAAACCCAGGCACTTCAGCGTAGGGGACCTCGTTCTCAAGAGAGTATCCTTGGCAACTAGGAACCCAGCTCATGAAAAATTGGGACCCAATTGGGAAGGACCATACAGGGTAGTCAACTGCAAGAGGCAAGGGTCGTATTACTTGGAAGCTCTAGACGGACGAAAACTGGAGCATCCTTGGAATGTGGAGCACCTGAGAAGGTACTATCAGTAATGAGCTTGGACGAGGTTAATCAAGGACGAGGTTACAGTTATGGATGACTCTACTATGTTTAATATCTACTAGTGTTCTTACTACTGCTATGGTGTGTACTAAGAATAAAGGTGCACTAGTTCTTAAACTTTTGCACCGTCTACGGACAAGTTTGTGAAAGACAAGGTTGTGTATTTTAAGTATTTTCCTAAGTACTTTCATAAGGCGCTAGCTTCTAAGCAGGTGCCATGTTTGTGAACAATGCATACGTAATGATATAGCTTGGATTTTCAATGTGTTTTATGCATAAAATCTAACTCCCATGGTAAACCTACGAGGGGGGCAAAATCTTAAGACGAATGAAAAATCCTTGGACGCAGGGATGTAACGTTCACAAGCTTTCCTCAAAATGAGAATAAAGTGTAAAATAAGCTAAGGCACAAAAAATTACAAGTCCATGGACGAGCATCTGACCAAGACACAGGTGCTCTAGGACGAGTCAAACGCTAGAAAACGTCCTTGACAAAAGGCCAAAGCTTTAAAAAAGGCTTATGGACGAACAAACATAAGCCTATGGACGAGTCAAATAGGCCAAGTAAAAAGCCTATGGACGAGGAAAATATGGCCAAACCTATAGGATGAAAGAAACGTCTAAAAAGGTGATCATTAACTCGTCTATAGGAAGATAAGTGGATGAACCAATAACATCGTCCATAAGCAATATATAAGGACGACCCTTTGGACGAGGCAAATGGGCCAAACCTATGGACGAAGAAAACGTCTAAAGGCAGTCATCAATTCGTCTATAGAAAAATAAATGGATGAACCAATAACATCATCCATAAGCAAAGTATAAGGACGAATACTTAAGAAATATACAAATTTCAATCAACAATAACAAAGGGCAATCACGTCCATACAACAAACAGTGAATAAAAATAGACATTCATTGAAATAGAAAAAAGGGTAGACGACCATCGTCCAAAAACCCTTACATAAATTAAGCCTTAAAGGCAATTGTTAATAAACTCGTCTATAACACTCTAGACGAGGTAATTGTACTCCAATACATTTCAATAAAAAAAAAAAAAAACAAAAAAGATTACATCAAAAGAAACAAAAAAGCAAGTCAAATTACATCAAAGCATAAGGCATCTCAAACGGATGGTGTGTTGGCGTTGGGCTCGTCCTGAGGTGGCAAAGTGGTACAATGTCGTCCTCCACGTTCACATCTTCAGAGCTAGTCTGGACGAGGGAGCTCGTGGACGCCCCGCCAAGGTTAAGCTTTATAGAGCTGAAGTCCACTTCTGGGAATTTTTCTCCAAGGCGTCCATCCTAAAATCTTCGAAGCCAGCTGCATAGTTGGCGTCCATGGAATCAGTGAATTCTCAGGTGGGGACCTTTTCAAAGATAATCTCGGATGCCCTAAACAACTCCGCAACAGCGTCTCCTCTAGCCTTCTCCAGAAGGATGTCAAGCTCTTCATTCCTCTTTTGAAGGAAGTCAAGATGAGCGTCCTTCTCCAGGACTTTAGTCTCCAGCACAGTGACACGTTTCTTCAAGTTCTCCGCCTCGTCCTTGGACTTAGCTGCTGCCTCTGCCCACCTCTTGGACTCGTCCCTTCCTTTTTGGACCGTCTTCACCAACAACACCCTTGTCTTGTCCAGTTCAGTTGCTTGCCTAAACGCTGCAATGAACTTAGACATTGCCTGCATAGATCAAAGCTTCATTAGAATGCATGCATAAGCTAATTGGAAGACGAGACAAACATATAAAACCTACATACCTTGAAAAGGTCATGAATGCCGGAGTGCTCAAAATCCTTCAATGACATGTTGTAGCATGCCGTTATGTCTTCGTCCGTTACAGCCTTCTCAAATTTCTCCCAAGCCAAGCCCTCGTCCTCAAGAAGATTATGAGGAACTTGGAGAGAAGGTTGAGATGAGGTTGGAACCATAGATGGGATGGGCAGAGAAGGAAGCTCTGGATCAACATCCAAAATTTGAACATGATGGCTGGGAGGGACGAGGAGAGAGCCAGGTTGATCCTTGGCTTGGACGTCTTGAGGCTTGGACGACTTGTGCTTGGCCTTCTTTCCCTTGCGCCTACTTGGGAGGTTTCCCAAGTCTACACCTAGAGAGAGGCTCTTCCTCTTATCACCAGAAACTGGACAAGTATGGGACTTAGCTCCAGGCCCAGTTCCCTCGTCCATCGCATCCTTGCCTTTGTTCTGCTTCATTGTCGCCATCCCTACAAGTAAAGAGGTCAGTAAAAAAAAGAAAAAAAGAAAGACGAAAGGGAGAGGACAACTCACGTCTTCTGACAGTAACTTCGTGGGCAATTGCCTCGTCTGAAGGGTCAGGACCTAGACCCCAAGTGGCAAGACGCCTTAAGGTAACCAAAAAATGAAAGGTCCTGTCACTATCAAGACGAGCTTTTTGGACTCGTTCCAATTGGAGCCTATCCAAATGAGGTCGTCTAACACCTTCAAAACAAAACAAACAAAAACACGTTAGACGACCATTATCAAGGACGAGTGCAACAAATATAATGACAAATGCATATCTTCAGGACGAAGGTTCCCTATCTCTCCTGTATAGGGAGGGAATGGATCCTTGGCAACGTCACTAGGACGACCAGCCCAAAAACCAGAGACGAAGAAAAACTCCGTCTTCCAGTTTCTGTCTGACGTGACTAATGACTTAATCAATCTACAATCTGCCCCTCTGGCTGTAAATTGATAAAAGCCAAGGGACTGGTTAATTTCGGAGGGTTTATAGCAGTAGAGGAACTCGTCCACGGAAAGAGGACGGTTCCCCTCAAACACCTCCCTCCACAAAACTTGCATAGCTACTATTAGACGCCATGCATTGGGGTTAAGTTGGCATATACCTATACCTAACCTAGAAAGCAACTCCCTAGCGAAGGCATTTAGGGGCAACCTCAAACCCCCTAGGAGGTAAGCCTCGTAAATGCCAACGCCGAAACGGGGTTGACAACACCACTCGCCACGGACGGGTAGCCTAGGGTTTAAGCTATCAGGGATTTGGTACCTAGTCTTGAGAAGATCCAATTTCCTCTCGTCCGTCTTAGAACCAACCCCTATAGCACAAGTATAAACTACCTCCTCCTCCTCGTCTTGAGCAGAAGACGAGGGAGCACTTGTGCCAGCCCTAGACCCTGACTTGACCCTCGTCCTAAGCTGTTCCTGAAAAACCTCTAATGGAACCCCAGGGACGCCGGACGTATACTCGTCCGTCGTATTACCATCACTACTGCTAAAACTACTTCTAGAACTATCACTAGAACCACTAAAACTACTTGGGTCTTGGTACTCGTCTATGGCTTTAACAATACTATCACTAGACGAGGAAAGAACTACCTCAGACATTCTTTTAAGGAAAACTTAGGGACGAAGATTGAAGAAAATACCTGGATCTAGATGAGAAGACTATGGACGTAAGAAGCTTCTAGACGAGGCTCTAAGACGATTGAGTTCGAAGAAGAAAATTTGAGAAAATGAGGAGGGTAGCGGAGGAATTCCACTATTTATAGGCATTGACCCCAGTACACGAAGCGACGCGACCAGCCAAAAAGCGACAAATGGCACATCCCTCGAAACCGAGCTGACATGATTGGTCTCTAGTTAAATCATGACAAGTGGCACCTACAACAGCTAGCATAAGGACGCTTGTCCAAATAACGGCGTTAGTAGATGTGAATCCTAGACGACCCATGGACAAGGGGGCAACTGATGTGGTATAAACAAATACAACTCCGTATTTGTCCATGGAGATCGTCCAGGACAAGCAAGGTGCTCAAGACGAGGTAAGCTGTCCCGACGTGCTCAAGACGAGGTAAGTTGTCCCGACGTGCTCAAGACGAGGTAAGCTGTCTCGACGTGCTCAAGACGAGGTAAGCTGTCTCGACGTGCTCAAGACGAGGTAAGCTGTCTCAACGTGCTCAAGACGAGGTAAGATGTCTCGACGTGCTCAAGACGAGGTAAGCTGTCTTGGTGTGCTCAAGACGAGGTGCTCAAGACTGCTGTCTTGACGTGCCAAGACGAGGTAAGCTGCCTTGGAGGCCTCAGGACGAGGAATTATGGACGACACGTGAACACTTGGAAAAATTTATGAAGTCTAAAACGTCTCCTTATTATACGAGTAACCCCCAATGACCGTTGCGCACAAAAAGGGTAACTCCTAAACGGTTGAGGAAGTTATATTCAGATACAAACCTCCTCAAATCAAGGGGAGGTTACAAATCCAATAACTGCTCTTAAGACACTATATAAACGTTGGTTCAGACCAAGAAAAGGTACGTAAAAATCATTCCTAAAAAATTGGAACTTGAAAATACTTGAGAGAAAAACTGACTTTGTCATCGGAGGGTTATTGGCCGGCAACCCCGGTCACCTTTGATCACTTCTCTTTCTTTTTCAGGCTACTAAGGCAATTGTTAGCCCTCTCGAATCCGAAGCATCCAGCCTACTGATTTTCTTCTCATCATCAATAAGTAGTTCCATTTATAGACTAAAGCAAGCATCTAGGTCATGGAACATCAGATTTAATCAAGCAATCAAATCATTTGGTTTTGAACAAAATCTTGATGAACCATGTGTGTACAAAAGACATCAAGACAAAGTAATAATGTTCCTAGTGCTTTATGTTGATGATATTCTACTCATTGGAAATGATGTAGGGGTAATGTCATCGGTTAAAGTTTGGTTGTCTAGCCAATTTGATATGAAGAACTTAGGTCAGGCTAACTTTATTCTAGGGATCAAGCTTTGGCGAGATCGTAAGAATAAAATGTTAGGTTTTTCACAAGCTGGATATATAGATAAGGTTCTAGAACAATTTAACATGCAAAACTCCAAGAAAGGATTGCTTCCTTTTAGACATGGAGTTCCTCTGTCTGATGACCAAAGGCCTAAGATTCAAGAGGAAGAAAATATGATGAGACAAGTTCCTTATGCTTCTTTAGTGGGAAGTCTCATGTATGCCATGCTTTTTACTAGACCAGATATTTATTATTCAGTTGGCACGGTCAGCCGATATCAATCAAATCTAGGACTAAAACATTGGCAAGCGGTAAAGCATATTCTCAAGTATCTACGGAGAATGAGAAATTATATGCTTGTTTACCATAGTGAGGATTTGATTCCTACTGGCTATACAGATTCAGATTTTCAATCGGATCTAGATTTCAGAAAATCCACTTCAGGATATGTTTTCACCTTAGGAGGTCGAGCCATAAGTTGGAGGAGTGTTAAGCAATATTATATTGCGGACTCCACCATGGAAGCTGAGTACGTTGCTGCTTGTGAAGCAGCAAAGGAAGCTGTTTGGCTCAAGAAATTCCTTTCTGATCTTGGTGTTGTAAGAATGGAGCAAGTTCCCATCACATTGCTTTGCGATAATAGTGGAGCGGTTGCACAATCCAAAGATCCAAGAAATCACAAGAAAAGAAAGCACATTGAGAGGAAGTATCACATCATTCGAGACATTGTTACTCGTGGAGATGTTGTGGTAGCAAAGATTGAAAGTGCAAATAATCTAGCAGATCATTTTACCAAAGCCCTACCTCAAAGGACTTTCGAGTTACATTTGGAGGGAATGAGAGTTAGATTAGTGCACAATAGTCTTTAAGGCAAGTGGGAGATTGTTACGATGTGTACCCTTAAATCCTATTATATAATGCTATGTATGACATTATGTATGACTTAATATTTTGTTTAATAAAGTTGTTTATTTTTATCTAAAATAATGGTAACATGAATATTTAGACATTATCATATAGTTCATGAGATGCATAGTATGTGATTTATGTGATTTAGTTACAGAAGATATAAATCACAAATTCTTTGTAAACTCAGAATTTATAGTTCGTAGTCGGTGATGAAATTGGGCATTTCATCTGCCAAGACTATAATGTAACAACTAAAATGATTTGTCTTGATCATAGAAGTAGAGACTTCTAGTTGATATGTTTTAAGAGTTAAGACATACTGGATTGAACCGCTATGAGATTTATTATTTTCCTAACGACTGTCAAATGAATAATAAATCTCACGACTTTTATTTGCATGAACTCTTAATCCTGAGAGAATAATGGTCCTAATCATGATGTGTAGATTGCTTTGATATATCAAGAGTGAGATCTAAAGTAATGGTCAAAACCTCAGTATGTTGGGCAGCCACATTTATTGTTGATGGAACATATATTCTCAAGATGGAATTCATAATCTCTTAATGGAGATATAAAATATTCCCTTGAGATAAGTTTAATGGGTTTGGTTATTTAGAAAGTTAAGCCTAACCACTTTAGTAAGAAATTACTAAAGTATATATATTTATGAAATTGGATTTCATAAATATATAATGAATAACTTTAAAGGATTAAACCGGGTATTCAAGGATTAAGATGTAGTAATTTTTAAAGTGGCAGTCTATATTCATGACTTTGTATTATTACGAATATTTTATGAAGGGGTTGCATGTATAATAAAATCTTGGGATATAATTTATTAATAAGGCCTAGAGTGAAATTATATTTATATAGTGGTATTAAATATAATTAATGGTAACTTTAGACTTGTCAAAAGTTGACGGAAAAGCCCAAGGCCCATTGGAGCTAGTGTCTTATTGGTCCCTTTTGGTCCCACTCCAAGCCACACACTAAAGCGCAATTGGAAAGGCCCAATAGGCCAACCCAATTAGCTAATCAATTAGTTATAAAGGGAGAAACATACAGAATTTTTTTTAAGAAGCGTAGAGAAAAAGAAAAAGAGAAAATGTGAGCACACTTTCATTCTCCCTTAGAAACTGATTGAGAGACCACACTTCTTGGGCGTAAAATGGAATTGGAGTGAAGATTAAAAGTGTTCCCAAGTGCTTCTAATCTTTGTTTTAAATTTCTCCACACCAAGGTACGCTATCTTATTCTTGAATTCTAAAATTTACATAGTGCATGTTGTCAATCATGAATGAAATAGATCATTGTTTGTTGCTTCCGCTGTGTGTTTTGTATGAGATACAAAATCGATTTTTTTCCAACATATGTAATGTGTAATGTGTAACTAATATATAATGTGTTCTTGTTTATACTCCCCACAAGATTCTGTTTACATTAAATAAAGAAGCATAAAGAACTATGTTTTAAAGCAAGAGTAGCATTCCATACATATATAATAACATATACAAAACATTGTTTAAAACAAGTGGACTTCACCTAATATTAATGGCTAAACAATGCCAAATACAAACATAATAGGTGGTTCTGTCCCCACTAAGCCAATCACAAAATTACTTTACAGTAGTAAGTGGTAACATGCCCCTATCAAACCTGCAAAATAACAAAAAATTAAAGTAATACAACTAGAAACAGATTCTCCAATCTTCATTTCCCAAAGACCTTGCCCTTGCCCCTTCCGTTGCCCTTGCCTTTGCCCCTTCCGTTGCCCTTGCCCTTGCCCTTGCCCTTGCCCCTTCCGTTGCCCTTATCCTCATCCTTGCCTTGCATACTATCCCCTGTTGAGAACATTTCATCAGATGTCTGAGCTCTTAATCCACCTCTTCTAGATGAGAACAGATGACTTCTCCCAAGTACCCTTGGTGGTACCAACCCCTTTGGAGGTAGCAAAAATATATAGCAATTCCATATCAAGATCTAATCCAGTGTTTTATGTAAGTATGAAGGGTGGTGTTTGTGTATATACTTGAGATTGAGGTTTTCTTGTGTCCCATGTTTCCTTAGGAGTATGAGAGATGGACTGGTTGCATGAGAACCATTAAGCTGTGGGTGCTTCACTTGGTGATGGTTTGCTTAAATCTGTTGGAGATGGTGGTTGTCTGCTTGAAGTTGAAGCAAATGTTTCAGTTGGCTATGTGTAAGGTTTGCCTGTTGGCTGCCTTAGTGGCTACTTTTGTATGTGGCTAGTTGATTGGTTGACTTGTTTGATGGATGGTTAGCTTTCTTGTTGGATGGCTAGCTAACCTACTTGTTGCTTGGATGGGTGGCTGCTTATTTTGTTGCCTAATTGACTAAGCACATTGACTGGTGGTACTTACTTAGCTTCCCTTGCCGGCCCTCTTATGGAAATCAGACTACACGAGTAGAATTGCCAAGTGGGAAACCATGCTAGGTGCTTACGATGTCAAGTACATGCCCCATACTGCTGTGAAGGGGTAGGTACTTGTAAATTTTGTGGCAGACTTCACTGACAAGGTAGAAGTTGAGGGGGAAGGTGCAATTGATGTCATGACCACCTCGACCTCTGTTATTCTCCCTTAGGAAGTGTACACTAATGGAGCAGCTAACCAAAAAAAATCAGGGGTAAGGATTGTGCTGATAACCCCTGAGAAGCTGGTAATGGAGAAATCACTGCGGTTGGGCTTCGTGGCTACTAATAATGAGGTTGAGTATAAGGCTTTGCTGGCTAGGATGGTAATGGTTAAGCAGTTGGGAGGTGAGGACATAGAACTTTTTTTTTTTTTTTTTTTCATCTGGTGGTAGACCAAGTCAATGGGGAGTTTAAAACTCGGGATGAGCGAATGCAGGGGTATCTCTCCAAAATTAGATTAGTTCAGGTCCGCTTCAAGAGCTTCATCCTAAATGTGCATTTTAAGACCACTAAAAACAACCAGTTTAACTTATTATTTAGCCAAATTATAAACTTAGGTAAATTATGCAAATCTAGGTTAACACAAATATATCATATCATGCAAAGCAGCGGAAATATAAAGAACACAATGATATGATGACCCAGAAAAACTAAACCGATAAAAAACCTGGGGCAGATTTAACCTAGCTATCCTCAAGGTAAAACTAAATCCACTATGAAAGAATTGAAGTTTACACAATAGCGACTTAGACCACTAATATCCTATTGCTACCTTGAGTAGGAAACTTACTATAACGACCATGTGACAGCTCCAAGTCCTTGGACTACTTCTTTCTTAGATTCCCAACAAGCACAAGCATTCCTGCTTGTATATCTTTAAGCTCTTGATTGTAGCAACTGAATGATCATCAAATTCTTGACATAATCTTGATCCTTAATAACTCTAAGTATGTGTGAAGGCAAACACCTTTAAATCTCACAAAAGATTCACACACACAACAACAACCTCAAAAACATGGCTAGGGTTTTCCCTTTTATACCTAGGGCAAAACATAAAACTCTACACGTAAAATGGGCTTGGCCTGAGTTAAAAAATTCTACAGAAAAGCAATCTGCAAGACTTTCGATCGGTCGAGTCTAACTCTCGATCGATTGAGCCTGGCAAAATTGCACAATAAATTCTGCAGCAACTCGATTCTAACTTTACATAAAATGCACATACTTTGAGTAGTCTAAACAAGACTAAAACGTTTTGATCATGGTTTGCCAATATTAAAAATTAGTGTTCTAATATATTTAAACCTAAAAGTCTTAGAACCTAACACTAAAGCAGATCCCGAGAGGACAGAACTCTCATGCAGATTCTTTGGTTATACTGTCAATTTCTCTGGGGTCAAATTTGCCTAGGGTCGTCATGGTTGAAGATATGGCCAGTACTAGTCTTGCAAACAAGCCCTTGCCTGAGGTACATAGTATCTAGGTTGGGCTGAGCTAGATAGACCCCATAGTAACTTCCTTGAAACGAAGTGTGTTACCTGAGGACAAGGGTGAGGCGAAGAAGGTATGGAGGAAATCTCCCCAGTATTGGTTATTCGAAGAGCAGAAGTTGTACAAACGTTCTTACACAGGATCATACTTACTGTGTGTGCATCCTGAGGTAGTGGAGCCCTGATTGGAAGAGTTACACGAAGGGATATGTGAGAGTCATACATGGGGAGGTCTTTGGCTCATAAGGCCTTCACCCAACGATATTGGTGGCCAAGCATGCAGAAAGTCTCTCAGGATTATGTGAGGAAGTATGACTAGTGTCAAAGATATTCCCTAAATATTCATCAGCCTGGGAGAGCCCTAAATCTGCTTTATAGCTCTTGGCCATTTGCTCAATGGGGCCTGGACATAGTGGGACCATTTCCCCAAGCTATAGAAAACTGAAGATGGCTCCTCGTTAGGACAGATTATTTTACCAAGTGAGTAAAGGCTGAACCATAAGCTAACATCAGGGATGTGGATGTTAAGAGGTTTATATGGAGGAATATCATCACTAGATTTGGAGTCCCACACACCTTGATTTCAGATAATGGTCTTTAGTTTGATAGCAAAGCTTTTTGAAGATATTGTAGGGAGTTGAGGGCCAGAAATAGGTATTCTACTCCTGCTTATCCTCAGGGGAATGGTTAGGCTGAGGCTACTGATAAGGTTATATTGACTAGATTGAAGAAAAGATTGGATGATGCAAAGGGAAAGTGAGTGGATGAATTACCCCGTGTGCTATGGACTTATCATATCACACCTCGAAGATCAATTGAAGAGACACCTTTTTTATTGACATATGGGGTAGAAGCAGTAATACCTCTAGAGTTAGGGTTTTTGACCCTAAAAATTGACCAGTTCATCATTGATGAAAATAGTCGTTTGCTTTTAGACAGCTTAGATGTGATTGAGGAAAGAAGAGAAGTGGCTACTATAAAGATGGCACATTATCAGCAGAGGCTTAAGCAAGGATATGATAAGGGAGTGAAGTTGAGACCACTTGCTCCAAGGGACTTGGTTTTGAGAAAGGTGGTGAAATCTACAAAGAACCCATCCTGAGGGAAGTTGGGCCCCAATTAGGAAGGCCTGTATCGAATAACGTCAATAGTAGGGATTGGGGCTTATTACTTGGAAGATTTGGACGAAAATGTGGTTCCACGTCCTTGGAATGTAAATAACTTACGCTGTTATTATTATTAAGGATATGATGTTCTCTTCACTTAGTACTGGATTGTTTCTACATTATTGTATCTGTGGCTTAATTATTAGTAAATTAATGCTTTCATATTTTTCTAAGTGTTAAACAAAACCTTAGTTATGCCTGGCTTCTCGAACCACATACCTTGGGTAAATTAATGCTTTCATATTTTTCCAAGTGTTAAACAGAACCTTAGTTAAGCTTGGCTCCTTGGACCACGTACCTTGGTTAAATTAATGCTTTCATATTTTTCTAAGTGTTAATCAGAACCTTAGTTACGCTTGGCTCCTCGGACCATGTACCTTGGGTAAATTAATATTATTCTTTTTTCTCTCAACACTGAACAAAACCTTAATTACATATGGTTTCTCGGACCATGTACCTTGGGTAAATTAGTGCTTGGTCAGTTTGCAAAAGTTGATTGAAACCCTTTTCGTACTAACCTAATTACAAAGATGCCCATGAGCATCACTTAAAGCATTTGCAAGTATGTCCATGAGATATGTTTGGGTAAATTAACCTCTGTATGAAGTTGTCCAAGTATAGGGTAAAGTTATGGAGCCTGCTTGATTCTTCCAGTTACATCGATGATGTAGATGGACCTTTTTAGGATTCCAAGTCCAATTTAAGGTAAGGGTTGTTTGTAGTTTCTGTTAAGTGCCAAAACATTGCCTCAAAGGTCAGTTTAGTAACTTTGTTTACCTCTGTGCTAGAGTAAATAGTAAGATAAGGGAAGTTGATTTAGTTAATCAGAGGTTAAAAATATTGTAAATGTTATAAGGAAAAGAAAATGGCCGAAGATGTAATTAAACAAATAAAGCATAGACAAATGTGAGACAGTAAACTAAAGATTAATCGTTTTCATTAAAATTAGAAAGTTGAATTACATGAGAAGGAAAAAAAAGGGGGGCAGGGGAGGGAAGAAGGGCATCAATTATGCTTAAGCCCATTTACACATGTGGATGATTGCCTCTAAGCCTAAAGCTAAATTAGGATGACGCTTCCTTCTCTTTTCCTCCCTTCTTTTCTAGATCCATCTCCTTCTTCTTCCTCTTCAGCTAGGCCGCTTTAGCCACCTCCTCTGATTCCACATCCACCCCAGTCAATGGGGCTGGCTAATCTTACTCTATTTCTATGGCTGTGTGTTAGTTGAAGTGCTGGTAGGCTGGGCCGAGGAGAGGGTGGGGGCAGAGCCAGGGTCCACTAGGGGCTGAGGGGAGCAGAGGGCCAAGCGTAGGGCTAGAGGGTAGTACACTTTATCAGGAGCCCTGAGCTCTGATTCAGTGTCAACCCCAGCCGCATTGAGGGCCTAACCCCATACCTCGAGGCAGAAGGCCCAAGCAACGTCCTTGAGTTAGACAGTTAGACTCTAGGCAGTCTTAGTCATACCCACGTTGTAGGCCACCTCCTTAGCCTTAGCCATCTCGGCATCCTTAATCCCCAGCTGTTTCTGAGTTTTTTTAAGTTCCACCACAGTCAAGGCCAGCTTGTTCTCGACCTTCTTCTGAGCCTCTAAAGACTCTGCAGCTTGTTTTTCAAAGTTGGACAGGGCAGCTTCAACATTTTTCCAAGACTTCTCTACCTCGGTTAGCTGGGTGAAAGTCTCTTTAAGCTTCTAGCTAATCTTGGCATGGGCGTTCTTAACTGTGTTCATCTAGCCTTTGGCCTTACAAGCCTGGTCCAGAGCCTAGTCCACCCATTCTTCATCCACGAAGGCTGCTTGTACAGACTGTAAGGTTAATGCATGTTAATGTTTATATATGTGTTATCTATTTTTAGGTAGAAAAGGAGGTGATTATATACCATGGCAAGGTCTCTCTTCAGAGACTGGAAGACCTCGTGTTTTCTGAAGGACTTGAGCTCCTGCATGTCCTCAGGCAGGAGGAGGGCTTTTTCTAAACATTTAGCCACTAGACCCGACCTGCCCTTTAGGTGGCTTCTTAGGTTGGTGTCGTCCATGACTAGGCCCCTCGAGCTCATCGTGAAGGAGGGTCTCCAGGGGTAAGGTTTGTTTGGCTGTCCCCTTTCAGGCTCTTTTGAGGTACCCTTCTTCTGTTGGGGCCCTAGTGGTTCGAGCGTCTTTGGTTGAGGGCTGCTGAGAGGAGTGAGTGACTTCTCCTTCCTCAACATCCTCAATGCCTTTGCCTCCTTGGCCCCTTTTCCTTTTCTAGTTTGTTGCATCACCAAAGGATTCGCGCTTGGGAGCAAGGGTAGGTGGTCAGGGCACCATATGCATCATTGGGACTGCTGGGGATGCACTCCTAGCATGGGGCCTCGAATAAGGCCATGAGGTTTGGAGTTTTTTCTTCAAACCCCATCCCTTTTGGAATATGAGCTTCTTCTTGGCTAGAGCTAGTTTGGATGAGACATGGAGGGAAGTGTGATGTGCTAGGAGCGTCTTAGCGATAAAAAACCTCGAAGCCTCTATCTGTCACTTCTTGGATAGGTTTAGAGGTGGGCTCTTTCACTTCCTCGTCCCCAGGTAGGGGTTGTTCTTGGGAGTATAGTATTCTGGTTATGAGCGGGGAAAGAAACTGAGCGTCTTGAGTTCCAGCAGGAGGAGGTCCTATTGTTAGAAAGCCTGGAACTGCAATATTAATCAAAGCTAGTCTGGGATCCTTAGCTTTGATTACGTTCTTTGGACTTTAAAAGTGCTTGGAGATTGGGTTGAATCCGAGGATCACGTGCACTACTTGGAGTTAACCGTCCTTATGGAGGAAGATCTCGGATCTGAGGATGTGGTTTAAGTCGAGAATGTTCACGAAGTGCTTTCTAGGGGTTGTGTGATGTTTTTCTATCAAAAAACATACGACGTTAGTTACAGAAAGATTATTATAAAAATAATTTCTTATGTAAAAAAATCGAAAAGAAAAATAAAATAAAATAAAACTTATATGTCTCTAGTGTTTGTAGGAACCCTACCTAATTCCCCCTCCTGGGTGGGACAGTGTAATCCATCATGCCAGTCTCCCGAGACGATGAGGAAATCCTCGTCCATACCCTTATTTGATTCTGTCATGCATGAGATTAACCTAACGGAAGGAACTCTACACTTGATGTAATAGTTGGTCACTTTCCCTTTTTCCCCTCTCTGACCATTGTATACCCAATTTATGTAATGTCATGTGAGGTTGGTCCCCATTTTTCGGTTTATCATATCTACACTCCCGAGGACTTTAAAGACGTTTAGGGTACACCGAGTAGGGATCAACCTATAGTTCATAAAAAAATTCCTTGTGACCTTACCCATGAGGATTCCATCCCACCTTCTATGAAGGCAATCATCGGAATTACTATTGACTCTAGGTCTCTATTTTTGACTAACCACTCTCTTAACTTACAATATTGGAGTTCAACACCATCAAGAATCCTATATTGGGCCCTAAAGGCAGCCGTGCCTTCAGGAGTATCAACTAGCTTAGCGAACTACCCATAGCAATTTATTGTAAAGGTAATGAGTAAACATAGTAGAAAAAATAATATATTTAAAGGAATCTGGACGCACCTACTTGCAATGGAAGAATCTCTCCTCAAATTGCTATTTCAACAAAAGATCTCAAAGGGAATAACTGGGGTAAAGTCCTCCCCCTCCCTAGTCTCTCCTTATATAGAGGTGAAAAATGAGATGTAAAATTCCCACTCATAAATGGGAGGAAATTAGGACCGTAGGATTGTCATTGTTTCATTGAACGTGTGGGGGGGGGGGGGGGGGGGGGACAAGCAGCCGCCTAATGCTATAAATATGAGATCGTGAATAGCGAAGCGTTAGAAGCGTTCTAATGATAGGTGAAGAGACGTTACCATGTGGGAATGCACTCGACACATGCAAAATGTGGGAGTATTACTAAAACCTTACTTTTCTACCTCAGTGGAAACAACAAGGTTTTAGGGGGCTATTGTGGGGGCCTGAAGACCGAAGATGAGAAGCATAGTTATAGCTTTCAGTTTTTTCTTTGGAAGGAACATCCCCGGCCCGATGAGTGAGGTGCCCCCGAGGATAAGATGGAAAGCGATGGAGTGCCCGTGGGGGATATAATAGGTGTAGAGGGGTGCCTTAGAGGTTGAATGGAATCTTTGTAGGATGTTCCTTGTAAAGTACCACCTGTTCGTCTGCATTGAATGGTTGGCAATAGCTTTGTTAGCCGCATTGATGAGGAAATGACCTGAAAAGTAGATCCACGGCTTAACAGTTCCTTCCACCACCTTCACCAAGAGTCTAGTGGGACAAGTGTCCTAATGAGATTTTGGAGAGTTAAAGATGAGGGCTAGGATGCAAGATACGATGAAGTATATAAAGGAAGGAGGTTCTCAGCGAAAAAGGGGGGCAGCCTGAATTAATAGAATAGTAGCTAAGAGAAAGTGAATAGTATTTGTAATACCCAAGAACTTTGTCTTTGGGCAAGCTTGTATAACTCCATTCATGTACTGAAACCTTAAGCATTTGGTCTTCTTGTTCCTATCTATGTCCTCAGGCGAAACCCACACTTGTTATCCCACTCTCTATATAAATATTTATTGTTATGGGCCGAGTTTAGGAAGTCCAAAATCACTGTTTTTGGTGGGATTGGGCTACTTAATATCGTGTTCTTAGAATTGGCGTCGTTTGTCGAAAACAAGATTTTGTGGCTTTGTCTTAGTGCAGAAGGATGACTTCACTACGGTAGATTTATAATTTTTTTGTAAATAAATTAAAATTTTCAAACTAAGATGTAATAATATTTTTCTTCATCTTTATTTCACTTTTGGATTCCAGTCATATCTTTAATTTCGGCTGGTATTAATCGAAATGCCTAGAATGGGCTGAAATTTCATTCAAGGTGGAATAGGGGGTTATCGTTCCAGTTTACATGCCGAGATTTTCCAACCGAAACGAAATAGAATACATAACAATGCTTCAAAGGACAAGTCATTATTTTTCCTACACATGCGAGACAAAAAGATGGTGATTATAAAAAGGCAAAATTGCAAACTACACTCTTAAAATTTGGGGATATTTGGATTTTACACAATGAAGTTTTAGAATTTGGATTTTACTCCATGAAGTTTAGAATTTGGATTTTACTCCATAAATTTTTAGAATTTGGATTTTACTCCCTATACTAGTATTTGGCTTTTACATCCTAAATTCTAAAATTCCAAGATATAAAATTTAAACACACCCAAACTTTAGACAGTAAAATCAAAATATCCCAAACTTTAGGAGAAAAAATCTAAATTTTGAAACGTCAGGATATAAAATTAAAATTCAAACATCCCAAAACTTCAGTGGGGTAGAATCTAAATTCTAAAACCTCAAGGTGTAAAATCCAAACATCCCCAAATTTTAAGGTTATAATTTACAATTTGGCCTTATAAAAATGCAAGGAATTAATCCATGTATCCAATGTGACATTTATTAGTATAAATATTTGCTTGAATTGTTTTTAAATTTAATAAAATGTACAAAAAATTAATCAATGTCTCCAATGTGACATTTATTAGGAAAAACATTTGCTTGAACTGTTTTTAAATTTAATAAAAAGTATAAGGAATTAATCAAAGAAGCAGTCAAAGAGGTCGGCTATTCAATGGGAAGATTTCTTTTAGAGGAAGCATTATTGGACCAGATTATTAATGATGTCAAGTGTACGTTATTATGTCTCAGCCAAAAAAAACAAGTATACATTATTATGTACCGTGTGTAACGGTCCTATCACTTTGCTAAATAGAATCATGTGTTAAATGATGGAATTTTGATTTCTTTGGGTAGTGTTAACGAGCCGTAAGTTGAGGTAAAGAAATAGCTTTATGTCAAATTATTTTGTTTTATGTCATATTTTTTACTAGTTTTATAGAGTTTAGAGAAAATTGAACTAACTTTTTGAGTACCACTTATTACTTAAGTAATATTTTCAATCCTGTTATCAATTTATACCAATTTTTTTTATTAGATTGGCCCTATAATAAATCGTCGTTAATGGGCACCTTATGGTGCCAATAACATTTCCCTTTTTTGTTTTGGCAAAAGTTTTAATCAACCTTATTTAGTTGTTAGAATTTGGTCGAGTTGAACAAATTGCCATGTTGAATGAATTGCAAAACCTTTGATCTGTAAGACTATAACTAGTCTTTTGAGAGTCAGGTGAACCTGATAATGCCAGCTCAATCCCTAGGCAATTGCCCTAAAATAGGGGAAAAAAAGAACTATGACATACATAATACACACACACACATATATATTATATAAAAATAATAATAAATTCAATAGTGTGGGTGGGGGATTTAAACTATGGACATCTTCCTTGAAAATATCAAGAGGTGTTAGCAGTTGAACTGAACTACAAGGCCTCATAATCTATAATACATTAATAATTTAATACTATACTTTTATAACATCATAAAATAAAATATATTTAATTTCTATAATATAACATCTGCTTTCATAAAAAAAAAAAAAAAAAAAAAATCTATTTACTTGGTTTTTCAATCCATATGAATGATGGCAATGGCATTAAGCCATTAACTACTAGGTTTTGTAATAGGTTAGTAGTGATCAAATGCTTGAATAGAAATGAAAAAAAAAATTGCACTACTGGCAGAAATTTTTTATCTAGGAACCATTTTTATGTGTGATAAAAAATTTATATAAAAAATTACTTGACATAGAATAGTAGTCATATTAATAGACAGTTAGGATATAAAAAAATTTATCATACATACATTCATCGGAACACCAGATCTGTAGCAAAGCTGGTGACATAAACATCCAACCTTGACAAACTTCTCTTCAAAATCAATACACAGGTTTAGAGTTAGTCTCATTGGGCAATGAACAGATACTTACAATAACCCACATAAGTAATTTTCAACTTAGGATACCTTCCTTCAACTTCAAACTTTAAAGATTCTGCATGTGTCCAAAATTTCATCTAATCTTTTATATGCTCATCATTTATGCAAAATAATATTTGAAGGTGTTGCTTTGATGCACAATACTTCTCTAGTCAGGATAGTTCTACAAGGAAGGTACTTTATCGAGGCAAGAATGAACACAGATTTGGATCCCATTCACTGCTCTGTCTTGCCAAGTATCGCCTCCTCACTTTTTTGTTTCATCTATCAATTTGGTTGCAGAAGTTAAACTAATCTTGTGGCAAGATCGATTATGTTAAATTAATGTTGCAAACCATGACAGATTGTAAGTCTTGTTGTAAGACAATAGTTTGGATTGCTAAATCTAGCTAGATTTAATCTAAGAAGGCCTGCCTGAAAATAACCTATACATTAAAATATGTCGATGGTAGTGGCTACAACTAGTTCTATAGTCTAGTAGCCACTATTCATTGCCTAGACCTTGTCAATGTTCAGTTTTGTATTAGTTTTATAGTGGTTCTGAAAGGCCAAGAATGTATTGACCCCTTGTAATAAATTAATTGATTAATTACCCAAGTTTATTAATTAATCAAATTAACATGCAATGTACATGGCAGCACAAACAAATCACCAACTAAAGTATAATGCAGCGAAAAATAAAGCTAACACGGTGATTTGTTTATGAATGGGGAAAACCTCCAAGGTAAAAACCCCACCAGGTGATTTTAAGATCACACTTCCGAGAATTAACTATTATCACAAGAAGCGGTTACAAGTAAAGGAATCTCAGTACTTTATATCAACCTACAGTTGAACCCTCACCCCAATACACAATTAGACTTGTTTTGTAGTGACAATCTCTCATTTTCAATGCACGGCTCCCAGTACGTGACTAACCAATCGATGCATGGATCCTAGTGAGCGGCTACTCTTTTGCACAAATTCCAATACGTGACTAACTCCACAACAACCCTTTAATTGTTGTAGTCGATTTGCAGCAACTTCACATAGAAACACCAATAAGATCTTCAATGTTGGTGCAAGAGACTTTGCTTGGTTACAGAACTAAAAGGTGTACAAGAAACGCAACAAGAACTCTTTCTTCTGTAAGAGGAGACTAGGGTTTCAAAAAGAAAACCTTATGAAGATTTTTAGGGTTAGGTTTTTCTTTTTCCACCTCCTTTTTAAAAAAGGAGCTTAACGGACTCTCCTATTTCAAATAGGTTTACACAAACTTTGAGCTTTCCTAGTCTAATAAAGATTATACAAACCCATAAACAAATGTCCTTTTAGAGTAAAAACGTTGCTAGCTATAGATTGAATCCCGTAAGCTCGATAGATCGAGACATGTATCGAGCTTTAATGAATCTCAACAGATCGAGCTTCTGTTGAAGAGGTATCAAGACCTGCAGATTGCACTTTTCTTGAGCAGTTCTTGAGTAATCTTCATGTCTTCAATTTAACCACTTATAATGATCATCTTGAACCTACTTAGATTTACCCAAATATAAGTAAAGTGTGTTTTGTCAAAGGATATGCCAATTACATAAAAATATGTCCCCCCCCCCTCATTTTTTTTAATACAAATTGTATATAAAGAATTACTTGATACAGAAAAGCTGTCATTTTATTGAAAATCTTGGGACATATGGATAATTATTATTCATATTAGAGTACCCAATTCCTGGATATCACTTGACTTGCCAAGTTGATAGTATTAACAATTAAACATGCCTGAAGGCTTAAACAACCAAAATGGTAAGTATACAAGAGGATTTACATTGAACTAATAAATGAGGATGGACCTGGAGGAACTGAGACCTCAACAGATCCTTCCATCATTTGTACCACTTTCTTCATTGTTGGCCTTAGTGATGGATCCTCCTGAATGCACCATATTGCAATCATCACATATTTCTCCACTCTCTTCATGTCATCGGATGCCTCCTCATCATTCTCCACTAATAGCTTCAGTTTCCTATCTTTATAGCAATCGTATGCCCAATCAGCTAGTATCATCTGATCCTCATCCTTTGCCTCTGCTTCAAAACTCTTCCTACAGCAAATGAGCTCTAGCAACAAAATGCCAAAGCTGTAAACATCCACCTTGATTGTAACAGGCATGTTTCTAAACCATTCGAGTGCAACATACCCTTTAGTGCCCCTGATTCCAGTAGTAGTACGAGTCTGGTCTATTTTCAAAAGCTTAGCTAATCCAAAGTCTGAAATTCTAGCTGTAAAAGAGTCATCCAAGAGGATGTTCTGCGGCTTGATATCACAATGTATGATTTGGGTGCTGCATTCTTCATGCAAGTAAAAGAGCCCTCTTGCCGTTTCTAATGCAATTTGAATTCTTTGGTACCAATATGGCCGCAAACCCCCAAATAGAAAGCTTGCTAGAGAACCATTACTCATGAATTCATATACAAGAAGCCGGTGCTGCCCCTCGTTGCAGTATCCTAGTAGTTGGACCAAATTTCTATGGTTTGTACTGCCAATAGCACTCACTTCAGCTTTGAACTCCATATCGCAGTCTTTCACCAAATCATTCATCCTTTTAACCGCAACTAGTTTTCTGTCCTCATATTCTAGAATCCCTTTATAGACTTTTGCAAAGGCACCCCTCCCTAGCTCCTCCCTGAACCCATTTGTAGCTTTTGTTAGTTCCTCATAAGTGTAACTTCGCAAATTCATGCCTGGCATGAATGAGTATGTTTTGAGGGCCTTTGGTTTCCAATATTTGAAACGAAAAATAAGCAGAAAGGCAGCCAACATGAAGAGTAAGTTCAGAAACGCCGAGCTGCTAAGGAGCACCCACACAATAAGTCTCACAGTCGAACGATTTTTCTTCTTCAAATCTGCACCTAAAGGGTTAAAAATAGAATTATCTTTCCTTATTTTGAATAGAACTTTGGATCCAGCGAGGGTGGGGTCCTTTATCCCATTTACGAGAGGAAGTTTCTTTTTCCAACACAGCCCACCTCCAAAAACAGCAACTGCACAAAAACAATCACCCAAGCAAGCTTTCCTGCACCAATCCTCAGTTACGGCATCATAACGTCCATAATCGCCTAAGGACCAATTTACACTTCCCATTTCACTTAAATCAAACTGATCTGTTTCTGAAGATGCTTCATAACAACTTTGTGGAAGAAAGTCCTGTCTGCAACCTTTCATAACAGCATTTGGATCAATGAGGGTGTATCCTGTTGGGCATTTGCAATTTGGTCTTCCATTCCCTCCTAGCTCGCAGTAGCTGTTGAACCCACAAGCTCCACTGCCGTTGTCTTCCATTATTCTGCATATATTTGGAGGAATAGGGAAAAAATCGTACCAGGGATTTGAAGTATTAGTGCCGCTTTTTGGATAGACATGATGTATAAAAACTCCATCGTATTCCATGACTGCTCTTTGATAGTAGTCTAGTTTAGAAACAGGATTTGATAATATGGTCGTAAGTATGCTTCCGTTTCTAGCTGTAAGGTATATATTGCCAGACTCATTGAAGACCACCTGAAAGCCACCTGTAGTTCCACTTGACCAATAATTAGTAAGAGGCCAATCCATAGAGAATTCTAAAGTTTGAAGCACAAGATTTCCATCCGTTTGTAGTTGGAACTGAAACCTTCCATTAGAGTAATTCCTTTCTGAGTAACGAGCTACAAGCTTGCCTCCCAGACTCATTGTTTGTGTAGGTAGCAATGTGTTTGTCGGATGATCAAAACTCCGCCACAAATGGCTACCGTCCCGGCTTGCAAGCACAAAGTTTCCAGTGTCAAGCATGGCTGCATAGACAACTCCTAAATTGCCTGTCTCAGATTTCCATACCTCTGTGCCTGTTGGGTCACTGAGTACCAATTGGCCACCTTTGGTAAGTTCAACTTTGGATCTTGTTGGCACTAGATTGTCTCCATTGGCTGACCAGACAATGGTTTTTCCAGGTACTTTGTTGAACCATATGGCTAGTAGATAGCCTCCATTTCCAATTTGTTGGAAACCAAAAGCAAAGTCACCAAAAGGCGATGCCCAGTAAGAACCTTTTTCTTGCGCAGTAAGGGATGAGCCTAGAGATTGGTTGCTGGAAGTTTGTGCTGTGGTGGAATATGGCAGCAACATAACAAGAAGTAACAAGGAGAGAAGATGTGATAGTTGTAAAGCCATAGTATTCTGAGTTTATAACTGATACACTTTGTAGTATAAACGATGATATGTATTATGACAAATCTACTGGTAGCGGAAGATTTGCATTGGGAACATATTGTTATAAGTATTGGGAAGTGGAACACTTTGTAGCATAAATGATAAACTGTGAGGTGAATGATAAACTTGTATAATGGCAAATCTACTTGAGTGCTTTATTATGTTTTCCTTGCCCTCTCTTAAAAATTTCCACGTTTTTGAACTTGACCCATTCTCTCATATTGACTTCACTACAGTCCACTTATGTTTTTTTTTGTAAATTGAAAAGTCCAAACTAATCACGCGTTTTGTCCTTGAAAATGCTTGTCCTAGTGGGCTCCAACATGTTGGGTAATTCTACCCAAAGAATTGCCAAGAAGGTTCCTAAAGGTGAAAGCCACTCACCATTTCTCAAACCCACCCACGTGAAAGCCACTCACCATGTCAAGGAGAGAAGATATTTCTAAAGCCATAGTATTAGGAGTTTATAATTGATACACATTGTAGTATAAATGATAAACTGTATTATGGCAAATCTACTGGTAGAGGAAGATTTGCATTTGCAACATTTTGTTAATAGTATGGGCAGTGGAACACTTTGTAGCAAAAATGATAAACTATGAGGTGAATGATGATTTTGTATAATGACAAATCTACATGAGTCCTCTATTATATTTTCTTTGCAGTCTGTGAAGAGACTCTTTCTCTATTCTTTTTTTTAAACTGAAATCAAGCTGTATCATTAAATATTGAAATTGGCATACAACAGAGATCAGAGGAAAGAAAGGATCAACGCTATC
Organism: Castanopsis chinensis; assembly: GCA_032878915.1. NCBI lineage: Eukaryota > Viridiplantae > Streptophyta > Magnoliopsida > Fagales > Fagaceae > Castanopsis > Castanopsis chinensis. Next base: position 3,862,248 of record JAVQMG010000084.1, read on the forward strand.
GAATAAAGAAGACTCTTTCTCTATTCTACTGCTGGAAACAAAGACATCAGGATTTTCTTCCGTGACTATGATTTGATTCGATGCTCTTTAACATGTGGTTTACATTTACTGCATTAATTTGCACTCTCCTAAAATTTCCACTTTTTTGAATTTGACCCTCTCTCACGTATTTATTAGTATTGACTTTACTACCGTCCATTACGTCGGCATGTTTGTGTTTGGTACAAAACTTTCCTTGCGGCCAATCCCTTTGAAGTGGGCTCGTTCCCTCGTTCAAATTTAATATTACAGATCTAAAAACGCGTTGGACTATCACCTAACTTAAAATTTAAATAACGTAATGTGGTAATAGTCTATTTTCCGTTAAATCCAAGAAAGAAAAAGAAAAAAAAGATTCTGCATGTGTCAAAAATTTCATCTGATTTTTTATAGGATTTTGCTAATGTGTGTCTTTAGGGCACACAATAATTAATTATTTTTTAAAAAAAAATTTCAGAAATTGAAAATGTATTGATAGCTTTTTTAATTTCTGAAATTTTTTTTTTCAAAATGGATGCCTTAATGTGTGAGGGCACATATTAACTGGACCATTTTTTATATGCTATCATTTATATAAAATAATATCTGATGGGTCAAATTCGTGTTCATTCTTGCCTTCAGAGCTTCATTATCATTCCACTTTCAAAGAAATTTTGGCAGTCAAGTATGGCAGTCATGACTTACTCTACCTTAGAAGATGATTCAAGTTCAGAAGACTCAGACCCAAAAGTTGACCCATTCTCTTATATTGACTGGTATTGACTTCACTACGGTCCATCTACGTTGGCATGTTTGTGTTTGGTACAAAAGTTTCCTTGCGGTCAATCCCTTTGAAGTGGGCTCGTTCCCTCGTTCAAATTTAATATTACAAATCTAAAAACGTGTTGGACTATCACCTCACTTAAAATTTAAATAATGTAATGTGGTAATAGTCTATTTTCCGTTAAATCCAAGAAAGAAAAAGAAAAAAAAGATTTTGCATGTGTCAAAAATTTCATCTGATTTTTTATAGGATTTTACTAATGTGTGCCTTTAGAGCACACAATAATTAATTATTTTTGAAAAAAAAAATTTCAGAAATTGAAAATGTATTGATAGCTTTTTTAATTTCCGAAATTTTTTTTTTCAAAATGGATGCCTTAATGTGTGAGGGCACATATTAACTGGACCATTTTTTATATGCTGTCATTTATATAAAATAATATCTGATGGGTCAAATTCGTGTTCATTCTTGCCTTCAGAGCTTCATTATCATTCCACTTTCAAAGAAATTTTGGCAGTCAAGTATGGCAGTCATGGCTTACTCTACCTCAGAAGATGATTCAAGTTTAGAAGACTCAGACCCAAAAGTTGACCCATTCTCTTATATTGACTAGTATTGACTTCACTACGGTCCATCTACGTTGGCATGTTTGTGTTTGGTACAAAAGTTTCCTTGCAGTCAATCCCTTTGAAGTGGGCTCGTTCCCTCGTTCAAATTTAATATTACAAATCTAAAAACGCGTTGGACTATCACCTCACTTAAAATTTAAATAACATAATGTGGTAATAGTCTATTTTCCGTTAAATCCAAGAAAGAAAAAGAAAAAAAAGATTTTGCATGTGTCAAAAATTTCATCTGATTTTTTATAGGATTTTGCTAATGTGTGCCTTTAGGGCACACAATAATTAATTATTTTTGAAAAAAAAAAATTCAGAAATTGAAAATGTATTGATAGCTTTTTTAATTTCCGAAATTTTTTTTTTCAAAATGGATGCCTTAATGTGTGAGGGCACATATTAACTGGACCATTTTTTATATACTATCATTTATATAAAATAATATCTGATGGGTCAAATTCGTGTTCATTCTTGCCTTCAGAGCTTCATTATCATTCCACTTTCAAAGAAATTTTGGTAGTCAAGTATGGCAGTCATGGCTTACTCTACCTCAGAAGATGATTCAAGTTCAAAAGACTCAGACCCAGAAGTTGACCCATTCTCTTATATTGACTGGTATTGACTTCACTACGGTCCATCTACGTTGGCATGTTTGTGTTTGGCACAAAAGATTCCATACCGTCAATTCCCTTGTCACCAAAGATTCTCTGGGTTCATTTCATGATTCAAATTTAATGATACAAATCTAAAAAAGTACCAGATTATCACGTCATTTAAAATTTTAAATGACATTATAGTCTATTAACAATTAAATCTTAATCATGGAAATAGACGTAATTGAGAGAACTTGAAATATAGAAGATCTTATTCCATTGTAAAATTTTCAAAATTTTTACGATAACCTCACAAGAAAAAAATGTTTCTAACAAATTACTACTCATAATAGTTATAGACCCTTTTCTTGTTTATGGTGTGTGACTTTTCATACTTCAAAGCAATGTTGTGAATATCGTTTGGAACTCTATTTCAATTTGTCCATTGGAACGGAATATTTCGGTACTGATTTATTCTGGCATACCGTTTGGGGGTGTTTCTGGATTACTACATGTGTGTGTGTGTGTGTGTGTGTGTGTGTGTGTGTAACTATTGTAGAAAACAACAAGTTTAATATATTTTTTATTAAAAAAATCTCAAATAAAATGAGCATCTCATTACTTATTGTAAAATAAAAAAAATAAAAAAAAATTACTTATGATTTTTTTTTTTTTTTTTTTTTTGTAAATAAAATTAAAAATTCCAAACTGAGATTCAATCACACATTTTGTCCTTGAAAACGCTTATCCAAATGGGCCCTAACATGTTGGGTAATTTTACCCAAAGAATTTCCAAGAAGGTTCCTAGTAACTCTGTTAGGTTCTAAGATTTTATGAACTAATGTATTAGAACTTCATTATGTAATGTGTTGGCAAACCATGATCAAAATATAGAGTCTAAGTTTAGGCTTGCTCAAAGTGTAATTATTTGTAAAATTGGAATCGAGTGAATGCAGAAATTATTGGTGTAATTTTGCAAGGATCAATCAAACCACGTGCAGAATTATTTTTCTGCAAATTTTCCAATTCAGCCTAAGCCTTTTTGATGTGTAGGATTATGTTTTACTTTCCTTGCTACATTTTAGAAGTCTTTTTTTGTTTGTGTATTGAATCTTTTTGTGAGATCTAGAGGTGTTTACCTTCATACATACTTAGAGTTATCAAAATCAAGATTGATGTTAAGAACTTGGTGATCGCTTCAATTGTTGCTCAAAGAACTTAAAGAATATCACAAGTAGGAGTACTTGTGGCTACAGAAGATCAAGGAAAGAAGTAGTCTGTGGGCTCGAAGCTGTCACGTAGTCGTGGTAGTATGTTTTTTACTCAAACCGACCTGCATGAAAGCCACTCACCATGTCAAGGAGAGAAGATATTTGTAAAGCCATAGTATTAGGAGTTTATAATTGATACACTTTGTAGTATAAATGATAAACTGTATTATAGCAAATTTACTGCCGGTAGAGGAAGATTTGCATTTGGAATATTTTGTTATAAGTATGGGCAATGGAAATGATAAACTATGAGGTGAATGATGAATTTTTATAATGACAAATCTACATGAGTCTATTATGTTTTCTTTGCAGTCTATGAAGAGAGACTCTTTCTCTATTCTACTGCTGGAAACAAAGACATCAGATTCTCGTCATTAACTTTGTTTTGATTCGATGCTCCTAACATGTGGTTTATATTTACTGCATTAATTTGCTCTCCATTAAAATTCCCACTTTTTTGAATTTGACCCGTTCTCTCGTATTTATTAGAAATTTAGAATTGACTTCACTACTGTTTATCAACGGAAAAATTATTGTGTACTCTCGAAGTATCATAAATGCGTACTCCCTCCTCTCACATGAATGGTGGGTCCCACCATAAATTTAATTAGTCAGACCCACCATTCATGTGAGAGGAGGGAGTATGCATTTATGGTACTCCGAGAGTACACAATAATTTCCCTTATCAACGTCGGCATGTTTGTGTTTGGCACAAAAGTTTCCATACGGTCAATTCCTTTGTCACCAAGAATTCTCTCCATTTGAAGTGGGCTTGTTCCATGATTCAAATTTAATATTACAAATCTAAAAACGTATTGGACTATCACCTCATTTAAAATTATAAATAATGTAATATAATAATAGTCTATTTTCCGTTAAATCCAAAAAAGAAAGAGAGAATATATATATATATATATATATATTATACCAGGTGTACTAGGTTAGACGTTGTAATCAAATGCTTGAATAGAAAAGTCAAAATTTGCACTACTAACAGAAATTTTTTATCTAGGAACCATTTTATTGTGTGATAAAAATTTTATATAAACAATTACTTGACATAGAATAGTAGTCATATTAATTGACAGTTGAGATATACAGACATTTATCATACATACATTCATCAGAACACAAGATTTGTAGCAAAGCTGGTGAATTAAACATCCAACCTTGCCAATCTTCTCTTCAAAATCAATACACAGGTTTAGAGTTAGTCTCAGTGGGCAATGAACATGAACTTACAATCACCCATATAAGTAATTTTCAACTTAGGACACATTCAGGGGCAGAGCTAGAAATTTTGGTTTAGTGGGGGCCAAGTTGTGATACTAATATATTAGTTAAGACAAATCTCTACATATACACACACACAAAAATTAATTTAAGAAGAGAATTTATCATCTTCTAAATTTTAATGCGTATATGAAAGTCATGTATTTCTTCTATTAGACATATACAAAAATTTATCACTTTCTACATAGTTTAATTTGTTGTACCTCTTAATCTATATGATTTTAATATAATTTCTCTTTCTTTTAAGAGCACCATTGAAATGACTCAAAATTTTGGGGGGGGGGGGGGAGACTTGAATTTTTACATGATATATTTTTTAAAATGTAAATAATATATATACTATAAAATAATTTTTTAAAATTTTGGGAGGGCCTTGCCCCCCCCCCCCCCCCACTCTTGTGTGTGGCTCTGCCATCTGATGGGTCAAATCTGTGTTCATTCTTGCCTCCGTAAAGTACCTTCCATTTTGGACGGTACAAGGAAGGTACTTTACAGAGGCAAGAATGAACACGGATTTGACCCATTCTCTCATATTGACTAGTATTGAGTATTGACTTCACTCCGGCTCATCTACGTTGGCAAGTGTTTGGTAGAAAAGTTTCCATACCCTCAATTCCCTTGTCACCAAAGATTCTCTGGGTTCATTTCATGATTCAAATTTAATGATAAAAATCTAAAAATGTACACAATCACATCATTAAAACTTTTAAATGACATAATAGTCTATTAACAATTAAATCTTAATCAATAAATAGACATAATTGAGAGAACTTGAAATATAGAAGATCTTATTCCATTGTAAAATTTTCAAAATGTTTATGATAACCTCACAAGAAAAAAAAAATTCTAATAAATTACTGCTCATAATAGTTATAGACCCTTTTCTTGTTTATGGTGTGTGACTTTTCATACTTCAAAGCAATGTGGTGAATATTGTTTCAAACTCTACTTTAGTTTGTCCATTCAAATAGAATATTTCGAAATCAATTTATTCTGGCGTACCGTTTGGGGGTGTTTATAGATTACCGCATATGTGTGTGTGTATAACTATTATAGAAAACAACAAGTTTAATATATTTTTTATTAAAAAAATCTCAAATAAAATGAGCATGTTATTACTTATTGTAAAAAAATAAAAAAATAAAATAAAATAAAATAAAATTACTTATGATTTTTTTGTAAATAAAATTAAAAATTCCAAACTGAGGTTCAATCACGTGCTTTGTCCTTGAAAACGCTTATCCAAATGGGCTCTAACATGTTGGGTAATTCTATCCAAAGAATTTCCAAGAAGGTTCCTAATAACTCCTTTCCGATTTCCCAAACCCACCCATGTGAAAGCCAGTCACGAAGTCAAATTTATTCCCTCGTCTTCTCATCCTCACCTAAACCCTTCATTATTTCTTTCTTTCTCATCTCACTATCTGTGCTCTCTCAAGTTTTCTCATCTTCTTCACATTTTTTCTCTCTCAAAATGCCACTGCATCATCTTGTCTTTCAATATATTTTCACCTCCTCTGTTCATATATACATATACCAAAGCGCTTTTATTCTCATCTTTTTACTTTTGGTTTCCCCTGTAACATGGCCTATGCATCATCTTTTTCCTCATTTTTTTTCACTTCTGCATTTCGGCCAAATCTTTAATTTCAGCCAGTATTAACCAAAATGCTCGGAATGGGCTGAAATTTCATCCGAGGTGGAATATGGGGGTTATCGTTCGGGTTTGCATGCTAGTACAGGATTTTCCAATCGGAACGAAACAGAATCCATAACAATGCTTCAAAGGACATGCCATTATTTTTCCTATGCATGTGAGACAAAAAGGTGATGATTATAAAAATGTTCAATTGCAAACTACACCCTTAACGTTTGGGAAAATCTGAATTTTACACTTTGAATTTTTAGAATTTGAATTTTATCCCCTAAAATTTAGGGATGTTTGGCTTTTACAGCCCCATATTATGAAATTTTAGGGAATAAAATCCAAAAATCCCCCAAATTTTAAGGAGTAAAATTCAAACACCCCAAACTTTAGGGGATAAAATCCAAATTTTGAAACACAAAACGAGGATATAAAATCCAAACACTCCAAAATTCAATGGTTAAAATCCAAATTCTGAAACTTTGAAGTATAAAATCCAAACACACCAAACTTTAAGGGTGTAATTTGCAATTTAGCCTTATAAAAAGTACAAAGAATTAATCCATGCCTCCAATGTGACATTTTATTAGTAAAAATATTTGTTTGAACTTTTTTTAAATTTGAAAAAGAAGCAATCAAAGACATCGACTATTCAATGGGAAGATTTTTTTTAGAGGAAGCATTACAGGGGCAAATTAATAATGATGTCAAGCAGTGTTATTCAACCTAGCCCAATCGGTCGAACTAGTGACCCGATGACCCAGCACATAGACCAGTTCAGGTCATCAATTGGATCGGATGTGCACAAGACCCGGTCAAAACTGGTAAAACCCGGCAGGTTTTAAGCAAACCGTGTGATCCGACTAGGTTTTAATAACCTAGTTGGGTTTGCAAATTGTGTGAAATAACATTAATAAGTCCATCCCATTTAATTTTTTACAATTTAATGTGTGATAATATGGTAATTTAAATATGAGAAACCCTAAAGAAATTAAAAAAGAAAATGCACTTTTCAATTTCACGTAGTTAGTTAACACACAGGTATGAATATATCAATATATCTTATATAATTTATTACTTAAAGCTTCTTTTCTCTTCTTTCGTTTACATTTTTTTTTTTTTTTTGCTTTATTTGTTTATTGCTTTAAGTTTAAGCTTTTAACCCTTTTCCTTTCTTTTGTTTGTATAATTTGAGATTTATATTTTTCTTTAATATAAAAAATTTTAAGACATGTAACAAGATTTTATTTAGCAAAAACTTTGTTGCAATCTTATGACATTCATTTATTTTGCTTGTGAATTTTATAGAATTTCTAATGCTATTGTTTGTGAAACCTTGATTTTGAATTGTAATACTGAGTTTAATTTAGGCATATGCCTTTTTTGTTTAATTTACATATTCATGTTATGTTTTCTCAAACTTAAATTTATATATATATATATATATATTTAATTTTAAAAATCTTTTTATTTGGCCTTATGGTTGACCATTGACTTACTGGTTGACCTAGTGACCCAATTCATAAACAAGGTCAACATCCGATCTAGATTTAATAACAATAATGTCAAGTATACGTTATTATGTAGCGTGTAGAATGGTCCTATCAGGCTATCACTTTGCTAAATAGAACCTTTTGTTAGTAGATGGAATTTTGATTTCTTAGTTGGGTAGTGTAAACTAGCTGTAACTTCCCGATTAAGAAATAGTTTTATATCAAATCATTTTGTTTTATGTTAGAGTTTTTTACCAGTTTTATAGGGTATAAAGACAATAGAGCTAACTTTTTGAGTTCCACTTGTTGCTCTAGTAATATTTTTAGTCCAATTATCAATTTATACCAATTTGTTTTTAGGTGGACCCTACAAGGCTCCATCTATATATATATATATATATATATATATAGAGAGAGAGAGAGAGAGAGAGAGAGAGAGAGAGAGAGAGAGAGAGAGAGAGAGAGAGTCAAAGCTCGGAGAAAATCCAATTAGATTTTAATTAAATTATCAATTTTACACTACGTGTCCATTATAATTTTTAATTTTGTGCCAAGTGAATTATTAAGTGTAAAAATTGAAAAATCCAAATCCAATTAGATTCTAAATAAGCTTTCAATTGGAGTCCAATTTTTTGCCACGTGTCCATCTAAGTTTTTATTTTTGTGACAAGTAAATTATTGAGTGCAAAAATCAAAGAGTCTAAAACCAATTAAATTCTAAAATATATATATATATATATATATATATAATAAACTATTACATATTTTATAAATCTATGATTTAAAAAATGTAAGTTAATACCATGTATAATTTGAATCATATAAGTAAGATTGTTTTTAATTGTATTCGTGCATATGCATGGGGACACACACTAGTCTATATATATATATATATATATATATATATATAGAAAAAGCTTAGAGAATATTCAATTAGATATTCAATTTTGCGCCACATGTCCCATTTAATTTTTAATTTTGTGCTAATAGTGAATTATTGAGTGTAAAAATCAAAGAGTCCAAATTCAATTAAATTTTAAATTGGATTTCAATTGGAATCCAATTTTTTGCCACGTGTTCATCTAAGTTTTTTTTTTTTTTGTGAAAAGGGAATTATCGGGTGCAAAAATCGAAAAGTCTAAAACCAATTAAATTTTAAATCTCTCTCTCTCTCTCTCACACACACACACACACACACACACACACATATATATAATGAGAAACCATTACATATGTTAGAAATGTATGGTTTAAAAAAAGTGTTAGCTAATACTATGTATAATTTGAACATTTTCTAAAACACACACACACACACACACACACACACACACACACACACATATATAATGAGAAACCATTACATATGTTAGAAATATATGGTTTAAAAATATGTTAGCTAATACCATGTATAATTTGAACATCTTCTAAAAAAATATAATTTGAACCATATAATTGTGGTTATTATTAATTGTATCCATGCATATGCACGAGGTTACACACTAGTCTATCTATATATATAAAAGTTGAAGCATAGCATTTATTGTTGCTACACTCTAGTTGAGTCACATCAGTGTCCATGTCATTATTTTTTTTGAATTCATATCCCGTGCAATACCTACCGTGCAATACCTCAAATCCTAACCTTCCATTCAATCTAATGGCTCTAAAAGAACTCCACGTCATCAATCTGCATCACTTAGAAAAAAAATCTAATTCACTCTCATTCCTTTTTTCCCTCTCTTTTATTTTTCCTGTTCATGCCTTTCTCTCTCCAACTCTTCACTCCTCATAGTCCTCTTCTCTGTTCTCTCTAATTTTCAAAAAATCTCGATGTTGCAGTCACCGCTTCCGCTCTTGCGATAAACCACCGTCATCATACGACCAAGTCTCGAGCCAGCCACCATTGCGCCTCCCATCGGCCAACGTTTCTCCCCTCCAACGATCTATCAACCCCTATTACACATTTGCTGGCTCCACTGCTTAGCATCTCCAAACTGTACCGCCAGCCCAATCACTTCCCAGTAAGTTCTCTCTCTCTGACTTTTCATTGGGAACACGAAAGAAAATAAATTGACATTGGAATTTTTTTGAATTTTTTTTAGTTGCTTTTGAGATTAAGGATTGAAATTAGATGGTGGGTTTTTTTGGCTGTGGGATTTATGGGTTCTTTTAATCTGGGTTTCTTTTTTTGTTTGTTTGTTTGTTTGTAAAGTCGTGATTTTTTTTAAAAAAAAAATCATTCTCATGGTGGTGATTTGTACCAAGACCCAAGAAATTGATGGGTGTTTTGTTTTGCTCTATATTATGGGTTGGATTATTTATCTATTTTTGTTTAAGTTTCACTTGTTGGTTTTTCTATTTGATGGTGTGGGTTAGGATGGAAATAAAAAAAGTGAAGAATTTAGTCAATAGTTGATGTCACTGGTAATACCATTTGGAAAATAATAAATGTTGTTATTGTTGAAATAAGGGTTGTCACTGGTAATACCAATTAGAAAATTTTGTTATTGTCTCTCTCTAATTTTTAGGACTAAGCTTTTTTGTTGTTATTGTTGTTGTATGTATTTTTTCACTATATATTATTTGGCAGTTTTTTGAAGTTTTTGTCATGGTTCCAAGGGTAATCAAGTGTTGACTATGAAGCATCGATGTGGATTCAGGATTTGGATTCAATATGATATAGATATTTTGATGTGAAAATTACATAAGTAGGATGAACTAGGACATTGATACAATGCTTAACATAATAACTTATTGTTTTATATTAATCAGACAAGCATCCCTTCTTTGTACATTGGTCAGAACATATGTTTTAAACATTTCCAATGCTTTAACTTGTAATTATGTTCCTTTAAACTGAAGGTCATGTCCTAATGTTACATGTTCAGGACAATGCAAGAAGTTATTCCACATGTTCTAAACATTAAATTTTTTTTTTAAAAATAAAATTTTAAGTATTGGATGCTTATCTTGGAGTATATGAGAAGTACTGGACACCTTTTTGTTTGTTTTTTTAGCTAGAGTGGCAAATGTATGGCCTACACCTGCTTTTCTTATAACTTGTTTTTTGTTTTACAAAGATTTACATGTTTCCTTATTGTTGCAGGAAAGAAGAAAAAAGAACAACATGATGCTCAAGCTGGATTGGGTCTGAATCCTGCTTATGTTGGAGCTTATGGAGCTGTGCCTCTAGTAAGCTTGCTTTCTTTTTTGGGACCACTTCTGAGTTCATTTGAACTGTGGTTTCATGTTTCAGTCATTTTTCTTAATCCCTTGTGCTCTTTATGCTTTCATATGGGTGTGTCAATACTTTATATTTTGTAATTCAATCCTTATCATGTTGCTCTCTCTCACTCTCTCTCCAAAATGTTGCAGCTATCTCAAATACCCTATCCGGGTGGTGTAAAGTCTTTGGTACCAGATGCACCCGCTCCACCAAACAACATACTGTTCGTGCAAAATCTTCCCCATGAGACAACTCCTATGATGCTACAAATGCTCTTCCACCAATATCATGGTTTTAAGGAAGTTAGAATGGTGGAAACAAAGCAAGGAATTGCCTTTGTGGAGTATATAGATGAGATGCAATCAACAGCTACGATGCAGGCACTCCAAGGTTTCAAGATAACCCAACAGAATCCAATGTTGATCACATATTCAAAGAAATAGACAAATTAGGTTTTACCCTTTCTATCCACATGGGGGAAGGCTGAAATGCATTTTCAACTAGGATATTACCTATTGAATTAGATGTGATCTCTTCTCATTTGCTAGTTATCTTTGTTACATTCTCATTTTTCAAAAGTAGCATTTAGAAGTGATCGTGTATCATTGTAATTGTAATTCTTTTCATTGTTGTTCTACCCCTTTGAAAAAGAATTAAGTAGCTTATCTGACTCCTATTTGAGTTATCAACCCCCTTTAAGTTTCATTTCCGTTGTGCCTCTCAAGTACCTTGAAATTTAGTGACATCTCAGTAGTTTGGAACACGATGATGGTTTTAACTTTTAACCATATATTGAAAATCTGTACTAGCGTAAAGAAATGGTGGCAACCTGCAAGGCTTATTATCCTTTATTGCCTTCTGCGTATTCCACAAACTTATAAAGCCAAAATTGTGCTTTGAGAGATCTCAAAATTATTGCCCTTCGGCTTGCACAGCAGTGCAATTTACCAGCCAGGTCAGCTTATGGTACTGTTGACATGGCATTTCATGATCATTTCATTCTGCACTGGTATACTAAAATAGAACTGGATTGGCAAATTTTGTTGTTGATTGTTTTTTTTTTCAATATATACAAAGGAGAAAGGAGGCAATAGAAACTCCAAGAGGTGCCAATTGAAATTTTCAATTGGCCAATGTTAATGAAGAATGTTAGATAAATCAGTCTTCAAAGATGACTGTTCATTTTTTTGCTCGTTAAAGGCAAATCACATACATTACACTGCATAGAATGCTACAGCTTGCAACACTTTGAGTTTAAAATTGTTAGGGATTCAAGAATTGTTTCTAATTCACATTTACAAGCTACTCAGGCAACAAGATCTTTTAAAAAATTCCATCAGATTTGCCAGGAGCATGATGAAGAAAAGTTAGCCACCAATTGGAAGAATCACTGCAAGCTTATTGCTCAAAAACCACACTCTATACCCTCTCCAACTCGGCATTGTGCTTGTCCAATGGGTCTTTCAACTCTTTTCTCCATCCTTGGATCAGTCTCTCCTGCTTCTTGATAATCTCAGTCTTTATCTTTAATTCTTCCTCCATCATAGCAATCTCCTGTTAAAAGCAGAAATCACAATGAAAATGACTTATTTCAACAATAATAACGATAACAGCCCACACCTTTTGAAATCAGAACAACCCTTATTTCAAGCTTGGCTAAAAACAGACAGATATTTCCATGACAAAGACAACCCAACAGAAGAAAATCTACATCCACCATAATTCAAAAATTTATCTATAATTTATTGCAATTAGAGCAAAAGCAAGCCTAATTGCTGTATACTTGAACAAATGCACCCCCATCATTTGTAATTGCAATTTGAACCAACCAAGTGATGTAAGAAAACTGCCAACTCGGGCTCACTTATAGCACTTTGGCACCTGATCTCACCATTGTTTCAAATGAAGCTAATTTGATCAAATTTGTTAGGACATATGTAGTTGTTCAAGATTGTGAACATATGTCGATATTTTTTGTAATTGGCTTATCCTTAGACAAAACGCACTTTACTTGTAATTGGGTAGATCTAGGATGTGTTAAACACTTCAAGAAACAGTGGTTCAAGTTTAAGTGTTGAAGCCGTCAAAGTCTGTCCAAGATACAAGCAAGGAAGTGCAAGTTTTTAAAGCTCGACACCTACCTCGACAGATACATCTATCGAGCTTTAAAGAAGCAGTTTTGCCCGAGCCTCGACAGCTGGCTCGATACCTCTCGATACCTCTATCTATCGAGAATTAAAGAAAACAGATTTTCTGATCTGTTTCAAGTCCAATCCGTGTGTGTGTCTTTGGGACTTCTTTTCTCCTAACCCTAGACATATAAAAGGATTATTTTAAGGGCCGTCAATGAGTGCATCAGTGCAAAAAGCAGAAATCACAAGATACACTTTGCATCTTCTCTCTCTCTCATGCAAACTGTGTTTTGTGAAACAAAGTTCGTGCCCTAGTTCATCTCTGATGATTTGAAGAACTTTGCAGCCAACATTCTTTCTTCCTCAAGTTGGTGAGTGAGTCACGTACTGGGATTCGTGCAAAGGAGTAAGACGCGTACTGGGATCCGCGCATCACATTGGTTAGTCACGTACTGGGAGCCGTGCATTAAACTGGAGAAATTGTCACTACAGAACGAGTCTAATTGGGTATTGGGGTAAGAGTTCAACTGTAGGTTGGTGAGGTACTGGGATTCCTTACTTGTAACTACTCGTTGTGATAATAGTGGAGTTTCGGGAGTGGTGACCTTAAATCACCCGGTGGGGTTTTTGCCGCAAGGTTTTTCCCCATTCGTAAACAAATCACCGTGTTATTTTAATTTCCGCTGCTTAACTTAGTTTGGTGATTTGTTTGTGCTGCCACGCATATTTGCATGTGAATTGATTAATTAATAACTGGGCTAATTTAATTAATCTAAATTATCACAAGGGGTCAACGCGTTTGTGGCCTGTCAAGTGGTATCAGAGCAAGCACACTCTGATTAGGGCTTAATCTACTGTGTGTGATCCATTGACCCCTGTTGTCATGGATAGAGGACAATCTTTAATTATACCTCCTTTATTTGATGGCACTAACTATGCATACTGGAAAGTACGCATGAGAGCTTTCTTGCAGTCTTTAGATGAGAAAGTGTGGCAAGCTGTGGAGATAGGCTGGACCAAGCCTACAGAAGCGCCGGCCGTATGGGATGATGCTAAGATCAAGGCGGCGAACTTCAACAGCAGAGCATTGAATGCCCTATTCAGTGCAGTCACCAATGAGGTGTTCAAGAAAATTTCCTCAACTGAAACTGCGAAGGAAGCATGGACCATCCTCCAAACAACCTATGAGGGTACCAAGGCTGTCAAAGATTCAAAGCTGCAAAGGCTCACCACACGCTTTGAAGAAATAAAGATGGAGGAGGATGAGTCGTTCGATGAGTTCTATGCCAAGCTGAAGGACATAGTGAACTCGGCCTTCAATCTTGGGGAAACCATCCCAGAACCCAAGATTGTAAGGAAAGTGCTCAGATCGCTGCCGGAAAGATTTCATGCAAAGATCACGGCGATCGAAGAGTCAAAGGATATTGACCAAATTCCTCTGACTGAGCTGGTTGGAAACTTGCAAACCTATGAGTTAGGGCTGACTAGGTTAGGCAAGTCGAGTAAGGGCAAGAGTTTGGCACTGAAGGCCAAAAACAGTGATACGGATGACTCGTCAGATGATGAAGATTCCAAGATGAAGTCCTATATCACAAGGCAGTTCAAGAAGTTCATGAAGAATGCCAACGGAAAGGGCTTCAACAAAGACCGCAGACAGTCCAGTTCTTCACAATTCAAGAATCCGGATAGAATGAAGAAGGATGTCAAGGATGGCGGTCAGTACACTGTTCCCACTGGACCGAAGTGCTTTGGGTGTCAAGGCTTTGGACACATGAAACAAGAGTGTCCTACGTACCTTAAGAGCATAGGGAAGAGCAAGGCACTTGCTGTCACCTTAAGCGACACAGAGCCCGAGGATGATTCCGAGGATGAGGACGACGGAATCTTGAATGCCTTCACTGCTACTGTTAATCCTACTGATGGGGTTACAGAAGATGTGGATGAAGAGAAGGAATTGGTGGAGTCCAAGTGTGAGATTATGGATGAACAAGATGATATCCACACTGCCTATGAGAAGCTATACAAGCTTTCTGAGAAACACGAGAAGCTCTATAGGCTGGCCACCAAGAAGCTCAGTGATGTGGAACTTGACCGTGAGGAATTGTCCACAAAGGTTGATCAAGCGAATCAAACCATTGGAGCACTGAGGTTCGAGAACAATTTCTTGGCTGAGAGGACCAAGAAGCTTGAAGCAGAGCTGTTTCAAGTCAGAGCACAACTTGAGAGGACGTCAAGCGCCAAGCTGGACAAAATGCTAGATGCTTAGAGATCTTCTTCAGATCGTACTGGATTGGGGTATGAATTCTCTATCTCTAATACTCCTTCTGCTAGTACTACTGTCTTTGTTCCACCCGCTAATAACATTAAAACTGATGAGAATAATGTTAAAACTGGTTTAGCTAGTGAGAACGTAGACAATGGCAAGTCCATTCTAGGAGCACCCCCTAAAATTGTAAAAAGGGAAACTAGAAACCCTAGGAATAAGAAGGCTAACTCTCAAAAGGCCAAACAGAAGAAGCCGCATCTCTGTTATCATTGTGGTCTCGCCGGTCACACTCGACCAAATTGCTACAAGTGGCTTGCCACTCAACAGAGCAATGGCGCAATAGCATCTGGGAGCCAGAATCAGCTTCAGTCTTCTC
This sequence comes from Castanopsis chinensis, assembly GCA_032878915.1. Taxonomy (NCBI): domain Eukaryota; kingdom Viridiplantae; phylum Streptophyta; class Magnoliopsida; order Fagales; family Fagaceae; genus Castanopsis; species Castanopsis chinensis. Next base: position 3,877,962 of record JAVQMG010000084.1, read on the forward strand.
TCGCTCCTCTTGGAGATGTTCTTAAGGCCCTCATGTTCCTTTCAAACTTGAACGGCTCATATTCTTCTCCCTCTTTACCGGTTCAAGAGCCTACCAAAAGGAAAGGATCTTCCAAAATGTGGAAGCCAAAGAGTTCTAAGTGATCTTAGTCACTTCTTCTTCTCTCCCCTGTCTTTCTTGTGATGCATTACTTGTGTGTTTCTTTACTGTTTTGAGTCAGTCTAGTTTTATGCATTGTTTTGCTTTACTTGTTTTTGTTTGTGTGTTTTCAGTTTTGTGTTATTTTTGCTTCTTTGATAAAAATAAAAAAAAAATTGAAAAATGAAAAATACAAAAACAGTGTGTGTTTGTGTGCATTAGTTCATGCAAACTTTTGTAATGGCCATTGAAACAGAGTTCTCTAAACTTTGTATCATCTATAGCTTAGATGAGCACTTTTCTGCACAACTAAGCGAGTGAGCTTTGTAGCTCTTTGGTTGTGATGAGTAAGGTTAAGTGATCTCTTCTTCTTAACACTCGTGTCACTCTTTTTGACGGGTTGAACTAGAAAATCCTAAGAGAAAGGCATAAATAACCATCTCACCACTGTTACTCGCCAATCATAAAATGACATCTGTATGCTTCGGCATAGCAAAAGTGCAATGTCATAAGACACTTGTATGCTTCGGCATAGCAAAAGTGCAGTGTCAAAAGCTTAACATCATTGGGTATTTCTTTTCTTACTCTTGTATGCCCATGCATGATATGCTTATTAAAAGAAAATATGCAAAGAAATAAAAAGCAAAAAGATTAAAAATGCTTTAAAATATGGTTGCAAGTGTGTTTTCTAGGAGATGTGGGAGTTATAGGATGTACCTCAAAGGTGATAGTCCCCATCAAACGGTTATGATTGTGTGTGAGTTAAAGTGATTTTCTCATATCTCAAATCGTCATAACATTGAGACACTTATGCAATCTTGCGATGTTTTCACACACAACACGCAATACTCTTTGCTATTCTTGATACATGTGCAGGTACAATGTGATTTGGCCATCACAAGGTTTACATGCGTTAATGTATGATCACTAAACTGTCTTAACTTGTTTTTGGAATATAAAATTGGTTAGACTTGTTTAGTGTGTGTGTGCGTATTTTGAGATACATGTGCATTTTTTTTTCTTGTTGAAAGATGATTTTGAGAGCTTAATGTGTTGATTGTATCTTTGGTTGAGTTGCATGCATGATTGCATTCATGTCTGTGTTTTTCCTCTTTTGAAAAACTGCTCTACAAGGCAGCTCGACACCTCCTCGATACCTCTCGACACATAGCCATCTGTCGAGACCCTTGGACTTCTTCTTAACGTAGTCTCGACAGATACCTCGACAGCAGCTGGATCGATCGAGAAAGTTTCTGCTTGCTCGATAGCTCCTCGATAGCTGCTGGATCGATCGAGGTCACCTCATGCTTGTTTCTTCTCCCTCGATAGCTGCTTCTGTCCACGTTCAAACCTCGACAGCTTACCTCGACAGCTATCTCGACAGCTCTCGATACCTGCAGCTGTCGAGATTTACTGAAGCTCTATAAATTGCTTTTTCGCGATTTTTCAATCATTCTCTCGATCTCTCTCGCTCGAAAACTCTCTGTTCTCTCTCAAAAACTTTTCACTTTCCCTCCAAACCTTTTCCAAGACGTTTTCAAGTGTTTCCTTGCGATCTTCATCTTTGGTAAGCATCTTTTCCCTCATTTTCATGCATTTCATTGTTTAAAACCCTAGGTTTTGTGTTTTTGAAAAATTTTTGGGAGTTTTCAAAATTGTTGGGTTTGTCATGAAATTTTTGGGTTGGTTTTCTAGATTTGATCTTCAAAACCACATGCATTGCATCACATTAGCATTCTCATTGTATTTTCATGCATTTAGATGTGTGCAAATTGAATGTGTGCTGTTAGGTTTGGATTGGGCTGAGCCCATGATGTTTTTGAGTTGCATGTCACATGCTCATGCATTTTCATGCATACGTTCTTTTCATTTCAATATTATTCTGTCAATATTGATGTGTTTGGGACTTTTCTGCTTGTCTCTTCTTTCCCCCTCTTCTATGTCTGCGTTAGTAGCGTCTATGGCTCCTAAACGTAAGTCCATTCCTCCTAGGAACCCTGTGCGTTCTAAAGGATCATCTTCTTCTGACCCTACCCCCATTTCTGTTCGGTTCCGTGATGAGAAAGCCCATAAGGACTTCTCGGAGAACTTTTCCAAACGCGGTGTTCATTCGGAACGCCACGTGGTCCTGGCAGACTTTGCCGATACCGACCTACCCGATGTCATTCACACTCGGGGTTGGGAGTCACTGTGTGACGTCCCGGTCACATCTCCTCTCGTGCTGATTCAGGAGTTTTACTCCAACATCCACGGGATAGATTCTTCAGTACCTTCTTTCTACTCTAGCGTTCGAGGTACGCGCTTTTGTGTCACCCCAGAGCTTGTCTCTGAGGTACTCCATGTCCCTAGGGTGGATCATCCAGATTACCCTAGTTGTGAGCGTCTCTGGACTGTGTCCAAAGACGAGATGATCTCGGCGTTCTGTGAACGTCCTACCCCTTGGGGAGATCACATGTACACACCATGTAGACCTTTTGCTAAAGGTCCTCGTTTCCTCAACATGGTGATGACTTTTGTTTTGCACCCTCTTTCTCACTACAACTCGATCACAGAGCCTCGTGCTCGGTTCTTGTTGTCCCTCCTTGAGGATCTCTCTATAGACTTTCCTTCTCACTTCATCTTTTCTATTATCGATGTCTATAGAGATACGGCCACCCGTGATAAGCTCATTTTCCCTTCCGCTATCACGAGGATCTTAGGTCGTTTTTCCATTCCCTTCCCCATGTCCGATCACTTTCATGTCATGTCTGCCATAGACGCCGCTACCGTAAAACGTAGCGAGGCACAGTTTAGATCGCGACAGACGGATGCTGCCGCTCCTTCCACCCGCCCGACCTCCTCCAGATCCGCTCGAGCTTCTGCCTCTTCATCTTCGAGCGACGTCACCTTGAGCGACATCATGGCGCAGCTACAGCGCATGGATGCTCGCCTCGATACACTCTCTACAGAGTTGTATCAGGTGAATGTCCGTGTTGGTCGCATCGCCAGGCGACAGGCGACCATGGGCGGCTTTGCCTCCGAGGTTTCTCCTCCGCCACCTCATGTGTCGACTGAGACCGAGGCTGATGATGGCGATGATGATGATGCTTCCACAGATGATGATGATGGAGATGCTACCTCATCGGATGAGATGTCTACTTGACACTCTACCCTTTGTCACTCGTGACAAAAAGGGGGAGTAGTTTTGTATGAGAGTAGTCATACTTAGGGAGAGTGTTAGCATAGGACATTTTTGTCACTACTTAGGGGGAGTGTTAGCATAGGACATTTTTGTTAGGGGGAGTGTGCATTGAGGGATGTAGTGAGGTGATCAGATGTATTTTCTTTCTTTTCTTATCTTTTAGAGATACATTGATCATGTATTGCCATACATTGTACTTATATTCTTCTTATATATGATGATGTATGTTTCTTTCACCTACCTTTCATGTGTTGTTTCTTTTCTGTCTTTATACACATGCTTCTTTACTTGTATGCAATCTATTATTTCTGTTTCACACAAAGATGCCTTGATGTGTTTTGTTTATAAGTGTTTCAGAAATACAGGTTGTCAAAGTCTTCTTGCCATAAACTCTCTTCTTGTAAAGTTTTTCAAGAGTTTGTGATAGGATAGATTTTATTGTATGTAACAAGTGAATATGAGTTGAGTGATTTATGACTTCTCTCATATGTTCATTTGTTTGTTGTGGTTTTGTCACGGATTGCCAAAGGGGGAGATTGTTAGGACATATGTAGTTGTTCAAGATTGTGAACATATGTCGATATTTTTTGTAATTGGCTTATCCTTAGACAAAACGCATTTTACTTGTAATTGGGTAGATCTAGGATGTGTTAAACACTTCAAGAAACAGTGGTTCAAGTTTAAGTGTTGAAGCCGTCAAAGTCTGTCCAAGATACAAGCAAGGAAGTGCAAGTTTTTAAAGCTCGACACCTACCTCGACAGATACATCTATCGAGCTTTAAAGAAGCAGTTTTGCCCGAGCCTCGACAGCTGGCTCGATACCTCTCGATACCTCTATCTATCGAGAATTAAAGAAAACAGATTTTCTGATCTGTTTCAAGTCCAATCCGTGTGTGTGTCTTTGGGACTTCTTTTCTCCTAACCCTAGACATATAAAAGGATTATTTTAAGGGCCGTCAATGAGTGCATCAGTGCAAAAAGCAGAAATCACAAGATACACTTTGCATCTTCTCTCTCTCTTATGCAAACTGTGTTTTGTGAAACAAAGTTCGTGCCCTAGTTCATCTCTGATGATTTGAAGAACTTTGCAGCCAACATTCTTTCTTCCTCAAGTTGGTGAGTGAGTCACGTACTGGGATTCGTGCAAAGGAGTAAGACGCGTACTGGGATCCGCGCATCACATTGGTTAGTCACGTACTGGGAGCCGTGCATTAAACTGGAGAAATTGTCACTACAGAACGAGTCCAATTGGGTATTGGGGTAAGAGTTCAACTGTAGGTTGGTGAGGTACTGGGATTCCTTACTTGTAACTGCTCGTTGTGATAATAGTGGAGTTTCGGGAGTGGTGACCTTAAATCACCCGGTGGGGTTTTTGCCGCAAGGTTTTTCCCCATTCGTAAACAAATCACCGTGTTATTTTAATTTCCGCTGCTTAACTTAGTTTGGTGATTTGTTTGTGCTGCCACGCATATTTGCATGTGAATTGATTAATTAATAACTGGGCTAATTTAATTAATCTAAATTATCACAAGGGGTCAACGCGTTTGTGGCCTGTCAAAATTCAACAAACTATTCTTCTCAATTATAGCCAATGGCCTTTTGGCCACTGTTTACAAATCAGATTTTTCATGAAAGACATAAAACAAGCACAAAATAAAAATTCAACCTTTAGCCAACAAAAAACACATTTTGAAGAAATAACAGTAACACATATCCAATATCTCAAATCAAAAGAAACTCAACATCCAAAATCCTGCAACAAGATAAATCCTAAAGCCTCCGTATCAATCTAAGATATCAGCTAACTGCTAAGGAGTACAATCAAATCATAAGTATAGCTAACCCAATGGCACTTCACAGCTCCCTGTATGAGGGAGTTTGACCATCAGTTCTCACAAGTCTTTCAAATAGATCTACTTTGATCAAATTCAACAAAACTATTCAGCTCAATTATTACCAATGACATATCAAATTAAAGAAATACAAGACAAGCACAAAATAAAAATTCGATCTTTAACCAACTAAAACAAGTTTCAAATCCCATCATTTTGATAAAATAACCGAAACCCAGTTCCAATAATTTCATTTAAAACAAAACCCAGACTTTTTTTTTTTACTTTACAATTTCAAAATAATTGATCTTCAACTAGAAGAAACAAAAGGGTTGAATCTAAATTTCCTTACTTGCTGACTACCGCAGTTCAATCCACAGCCACACTGAGGACACTCGTAGAAATTATCGATAGGAAAAGAAGCAGAAGCAATCCCAACAGAGAAGTAAAGGTCATCACCATCCCTGCCCACCTCGATGATGTTGAGCCATAAGAACAAGATCTTGACGCCGATCCCAGTGAGGCCGGTGACAACGGATTGAAGGAGAGGCAGTTGCGCAGGGGAGAGAGAGAGAGAGAGAGAAAATTTTGAGTTTATGAAAAGTTAAGGCTGAAACTGAAACAGTTGGCGGGTGAAATTTTTTAAGGGTAAAGTAGTATTTTTGTTATTTGTTGAGGTGTCAATTATTTAAGTTATTAGATTAAATCTATGGCTGAGATTTTAGGTATTATTGTATGGGATATGGATCCATCTTTTTTCTTTCCAATCTTCATTTAATTTTTTTTAACAATTATTCTAATATTTACACTTCTTCACCCTTTCTCTCCTCTTTACCTTTGCATCTCTCCACTACTTCTTCAACCTTTCTCCCTTCCTTATCTTTTCATCTTTCCACTACCCTTTACATTATTATCATTCTTTCACTTTCCCTTTATCTTCCATTATTTTTGTCTCTTCTTATTCTCACTCTTTTACTATAAATTATGAATATCTCTTCCATTTTATACATAATTTTCCCTCACAAAAAAATAAACAAAAAATTTCTCTCTCTCTCTCTCTCTCTCTCTCTCTCTCTCTCTCTCTCTCTCTCTCTCTCTCTCTCTCAAATTTTTGGTGGATTTTTTTGTTTTTCTTATATCTCTTCTTTAGTTTGATAATTTTTTTATATTCTTTAAAACTCTACTTAGGATTAATGCAATTTAGTTTAGTTTTTTAAATTGTTGTTGTTGTTGGTTTTTTTTTTTAATTTATTTTTTATTGTTAAATGTTATCCTATTGTGGTATAAAGAAATAAATATAGCATATCTATATCTATATATCTCTATAAATATATATATATATATATATTATATTTAAAAGCTAAAGCGAAGTATTTATTGTTGCTACACTCCAGTTGAGCCATATCAGCGTCCACGTCGTTATCTTTTTTCTTTCCAATTTTTTTATAATTATTTTTTAACATTTATTTTTTTAATTTTATACTTCTCCAACCTTTCTCCCCACATACATTTTCATCTCTCCACTACTTCTCCAACCTTTCTCCCTCCCATACCTTTTCATCTCTTCACTACCCTTTATATTAATGTCATTCTACCTCTTTTCCTTTCATCTATATATATATATATATATATATATATATATATCTAAAGTTAAAGCATAGTATTTATTATTACTATGCTCTAGCTAAACCACATCAGCATCCACGTCGTTATCTTTTTTCTTTCCAATTTTCTTATAATTATTTTTAACATTTTTTTTAATATTTACACTTTCCCAACTTTTCTCCCCACCTTACATTTTCATCTCCCCACTACTTCTTCATCCTATCTCCCTCTTTTTCTTTTTCTTTTTCATCTCCCCGCTACCCTCTACATTAATATCATTCTTCCTCTTTCCCTTCACCTTCCTTTATTTTTGTCTCTTCTTATTTTCACCATGTTACTATAAATTTGTCACTATCTCTTTCATTTTATACATAGTTTTCTTTCACACAAAAAAAAAGTTCTCTCTCTCTCTCTCTCTCTCTCTCTCTCTCTCTCTCTCTCAAAATGTTTTGGTGGAATTTTTATTTTTCTTATATCTCTGCTTTAGGCTAACATTTTTTTATATTCTTTAAAACTCTACTTTGGATTAATGCAATTTAGTTTTGTTTTTTAAATTGTTGTTGTAGTTTTCTTTTTTTGGTTCTCTTCGATTTTTAAATGTTATCCTATTGCATTATAAAGAATTAAATATAGCATATAAAAATATAATGTTATTCTATTACATAGCATGATTTGGATAATTTTGTATTTATTCTATTACATTGCTTGATTTTTTATAGTGCTCAATTTAGATGTTAAACTATGAGACTTTACTAATTTTTGTTTATTTTTAAATTATTTGTGGCGGACAAAGTACTTTTACTAGTTGTATTAGAAATACTTTATAATGTCATTTAGCTAGAGAAAAGCAAAGGTTTTGCACTCTTAATCAAATGAATGACAAATTTTAGCTTAGGCAATTTTATTTTAATTATTATTATTATTTTATAACAATGCATATACAGAAATTTAATTATTAGATTTTACTAATAATTGTTTGTTTGATAATATGTTTTGGGTGGACAAAATTACAATTTTCTGCAAAGAAAATAACCTTGATAGATTATCAACAACATATTGTTTTCCTAATCGGTCCAATTAATCATTATTAAGTTTTATTAATTTTTTTAGTTACGTTTTGCGGTGTTTTGGGCTACAGGCAAAAAAAATAATGTTTGAAAAAGTTTGTTTAAAACTAAAAGAAAAATTTCCAAACTTAATATTCTTTTTAATGATTCACAAAGTGTTATAAATAAGTTTTATTAAAAAATGAAAATTTCCATTAACTTGCCTTTTGAATTTTTGAGAAAAATCGTATTGTTTTCATTTTGGTACGACAAAATTTATATTTATAATTGTTCTTATATTACATTTATGATTTTTCTTATAATAAATAAAAATATGATTACGAAATACATTATTCTTTATTAAATTAATTTAAATTGTAAAAAAGATATTAATAAAACCATCTTAAAAATAATTGTCATTTGCAACGCGAACCGGGTTCGCGGCTAGTATATATTAATAGGCAAAGCTTATAAAAAGTTTAATTAGAATTTGAAATAAGAATCCAATTTTGTGCCATGTGTCTAAATTTATGCGTGGACTACACTATAATTATCAACTTAAGTTTGTGCTATGTGTTCATTTAAATTTTTTAATCTTTGTGTCAAGTGAGTAATAATCAAATATTAATGAACTATAAAATTAAAAAGAATAAAAAAAAAAAAAAAAAAAAAAAAAACCATATGGCTAGTAGATAGCTTCCATTTCCAATTTATTGGAAACCAAAAGCAAAGTCACCAGAAGGCGATGCCCAGTAAGAGCCGTTTTCCTGTGCAATAAGGGATGAGCCTAGAGATTGGTTGCTGGACGCTTGAGCAGTGGTGGAATATGGCAGCAACAGAACAAGAAGCAATAGGGAGAGAAGATATGATAGTTGTAAAGCCATAGTATTCGGAGTTTATAATGGATACACTCAGTAGTATAAATGGTAAGCTGTATTATGACAAATCTACTGGTAGAGGAAGATTTGCATGTGGAACATATTTATAACAAGATGAACTTAAAAGAGTCCTTTTATTATGCTTTCTTTGCTTACTGTGAAGAATGACTTTTCCCTATTCTGCTATTTATAACAAGACATCAAATTTTATTCATTGACTTTGTGATGATGTAGTGCTCTTTTTAACCCAAAAAAAAAAAAAAGATTTAGTGCTCTTAACGTGCTGTTTCTGCTTCAAATAATTCATGGTGAGCAGAGTCAACCACAGCTTATGTTTTGGTCTTAATGTTATTATATGGGACCTGGATTCCTCTACATGCATGTGTCCACGATTGCATTCACTCAATAAGATTAAAATTTTATCATAATGTACTGCTCATTATTGCAGCAGATTAATAATGATGTCAAGTATAAAAGTGATATATAAGCTTCCCCTCGTTAAGCTGCACTACACGCGCGCACGTTTGATCTCCTATCTATGCGTTGACCTTTCAAATTATACCCACAATCTTGGAATTATTCAAGGTCTAGCAGTATTCTAAATCTAATAGGTGTTTACTTTTTCTTTCATAAATAAATAAAATAAAAAAATCGTTGACTTTGTCAATCTATTTTTTATCCAGCTTATTCATTTGAGGAATAGAACAATTGGATCACAAAGCAAGAAAATCAATGAAAAAATTGAGAAGTATTAGGGGTCGTTTGGTAATATTGTTCTAGTAACGTTGTTTGTATTTTTTGAAAGTATATATAGGTGAAAAAGTGTGTGAAAATACGTATAATATTGTTTACACACTGAAAACTATTACTCAAAACACCCTAACAAATAGGCCTTAGTATTTTCCATATTTATACTATTAAAGCATTAGAGCGGTGGAAGATTCGTGTAATTGATGGAGGTGAATCAAAAGTGGTTGGTTGTTGGTCTTGCCAAGCAAATATGGTAAGAGGTGTTTACTAATTTGGGGTATTACCAATAATAGTTTTGAATATCAAACTATGCTTATAATGAAGACACACTTTTATATTCTTTAAATATTTTATTTGGATATTATATGAAAAATTTTTTTTTTTTTTTTTTTTTTAGAGAGTTTCAACCTATGGCGTCTGCTCCTGATAATAGCTCTTTATTATCAGACTAAGACACCAATCAGTTTTTGGTGTAGGCGGGGATTGAACCCCAGATCTCTTATACAACCATCAAAGACTTTACTAGTTGAGCTAACTGGAACCCACTTATATGAAAAACTTGACTATTATTTTTTGAAAACCTTGTGAGACAAGTTAGATTTATTTAATCTAATTGCAGACCCACGCGATGTGTAAGAATAAATAATTATTTTGTAGTTGTGGTATATTACAAAATTTCATCCACCATATTATTGGTCCATGAGATTTCTGGGATATCTCATAGATAGTAAATGAAATAATTTGGCCAAAGGCTAAGATACTATTTTCTTATATTGAAAAAATAAAGAAATAAATAAACTTATACTTTTAAGAAAAACTCAACTCAATAAACACCTAGCAAACCCAAGAAAAACAAATTCATTGCATCTAGATTGGATTGAGTCAAGTTATCAACTTCTATGCGCACCCCTAAAATCAGAATTATGGTGAATCATAAAATATCTATAAAACTGTATAAGACCTACTATGATCTATGGTACAAATTGTTGATCTGTTAAGAAGTTACATGTTCTTGATACAAGCATAACCAAAATGAGAACATTATGATGGACGAATAGGTATTCTAGGAAAGATGGATCAAGAATGAAAACATAAGTTCGAGGTGAAGGTGGTTCCTCTTAAGGAAAAGATAAAGAAGAATCACATGCAATTGGAAGCATATGCATAAGTTTTAGATGATTGGGCATATGCAATTGAAAGCAATCAATGCAATGTTGAAAAATAGTGAATTAATTAATTTTAAGAAAATTAAAGGAGATAGATGAAAGCCTAAAATATTAGTTATTAAAGTAATGAAGAATAATATGTTGATTAGGGAGGGAATAAATAGTGTAATTTTTTTTTATTTAATAATCTGATAGTTGGGGAACGGAGATTTGAACTCTGAATGTTTCCGTTAAAAATACTAAAAAATATTAATTGAGCTACAAGACGAAGCTAAATAACATGATTTAATAAGGTTATAAAATGACAGAAAAATACAAGTCATCCATTCGATTAGATATTAAACTCATATCCACACCTAATTTGATTGGGATTAAGGTTCATTGAATTGAGTTTATTCTTCAGCATTGCCCAAAATTTTTCAACATATTGGAAGGCCACAATTTCGGGGGAACCTATAAAGCTTTTGGGCCCCTTGGAGGCAGGGATAGATTTTAAAATTGTGTCATGTTTACAAAAGGAACGAATTAAGACATATAACGTTTACTATACAGCTAGCTAGTGATGTCAAGGGAGCATGTAGCCTCATTGGAGATAGTGCTTCTATTAGTGTGTGGTCTGATCCGTGGGTTCCTTGGATCCCTGGTTTTAAGTCTGTTCCCAAAACCGATTCTATGAGACACACTCCTCTTTAAGTATCGCTGCTTTTCGATGCTTCTACTCATTGTTGGAATTCAAGGCTCATCTATGAGTTATTTGATGAGGCTTCAGCTCATGCCATACTAAAAATTCCTCTCCATGTCAGTCCTGTACAGGACAAACTTTATGTGGATTTTGGATCCCAAGGAGAGGTTCTCTGTTAAATCAGCCTGTAAGGAAGCTATTGCTCAGGAGCCAGGTCCCAACCCCTCTGAAGGTCTATGGAAGAAGCTGTGGAAGGCAAGATTGCCGAAGAGAATCAAAATGCTACTCTGGAGGATAGGCTCAAATTCGATCCCCACCAAGTAAATCTTTCAACTAGATTGGAACATGTTGACCCTTCCTGCCCCTTATGCAAAAGTGGTACAGAATCAAGTTTGCATCTCTTCTTTGTATGCCCCATTTCCTGGTGTCTCTGGCATTCAGCTTGCTGGGGGTTCAGAGCTGACTTGGAGGGGGTCCAATATCATAAAATTAATCTTGGAGCCTCCTATCTCAGCTATCCCTACTCAAGAAGCGTGGCTTATCACCTTAAATATGGCCCTCATTGTGGATGAGATTTGGCATATTAGAAATTGTGTTTTATACCAAGAAGACCACGTAGACATCCATAAGTCAGCAAAATCTGTGCAATCCAGGTTCTTAGAAAGCTCCAAGCTGGTTGCTAATGTTCCTCCTATGCCTTCTTCTGAAGCTGTCACTACCCGGTCGCCACCTCCCACAGGATGGATCAAGATTAATGTTGACGCTGCTGTCTCCAGCTCTACCTCAATTAGCTGAGCCTAAGCATCAAGCAGCTTAGTTTGGGCTCTCTGTGGCTTGCCTCTCTACACCCCTAATAGTGACTGAAGTACCCAAGGGAAATAATCTAAGCACCAAGGCAAGTTAGTGCATGAAACCACTAATGAATTCTAATCCTTTAGGGGGTGGGGGGTCAAAAAAACAGAAGCTAAGAATAAAGAAAAAAATATATTTGATACTGACATGTAATAACATCTAGCAATCTGAAATGTTAAAAGAGTATGTAAAGTGAATCTAATCCATCTTGTTTATTCGTTTATTGTTCATTTATTCACTTGATAGCAAAGGGGAGTAAAGGGTGTCTTCATGCTGGACAGGAGACTCAGAACCCAGCTCTAGTTCCCCTGACTAATAGTGATTCCTAGCCAAGTACCAATAATTTGCAGAGACTCAGCAAACTGCAAACAAATACTCATTATTTATCTATCTTTCCCTACTTCATCTTAAACGAGGAAATACTAAATAAGGAGACTTCGATCTTACAGCAGTAACATCAGGAAAAGCTTGCAACACATACCTCTTGACCTGGCTCTAGTTTAATTTTCAGGAGCTTATGACCTGCCTCCTCAAAATCTACACTGGACATAATTGTTAGATAGATTGTCCTCCGAAGATTTACAAGATTTGTCTCTGTTTCATCCCTTATTTTCGTCTGCTCCTCATCATCTTCCTCGTCATCATCCTCATCGTCATCATCCTCATCATCATCATCTGAACCTTCTTCATCCTCAGAATCGTCACCCAAAATGGTTTTCTTCAACTCTTCATAACGCTTCTCATTCTCAAGGAAATTAGGATCTGGCTTGAAAATATCTGAACAAGGAGAAAGAAAAATATAAATTAATACATAACCATAGCTAGACCAATCAAGAAGCACAAGACATCTCAGCATAATGCCATACCAAGGGCATTCTCTGGATCTATTTCCTCTTGGAGAGAGATCTCATGGGTTATCTGATCTTCCTGCTCTACAAGGTCCAGACCTGGACGAACAGCTGGGTACTCCTGCAAACGAATACATCACAGAGGGTGTCTCTATTCTAGCTATCCTTGGACACTAATAGTATTATGTCATACCATAATTCTAAAAAAGAAGGGAGAAAAAAAAAGAACATACCTGAAACTTGGCTTTTCTTATCGCAAATAGCCCTTCTATCAGAAATTGAACCCTTTTGCCTATTTAATCTTCATGAAGAATCCCACGGAAACGCTCAAATATTCCTGTAGAAGTGTAAACCTTGAGAACACTGTACAGTAACTAAAATATATTCCAGTAAAAATAAAAGAAAGAGGATAGGAACATTATGACATATAATCTCATTGAAAAAATTGATTGCTAAGCATAGAACATAATGGCTCAAAGTTTGACATAGCTAAACACGTAAATAATCAAAAGAAACTCTATACTTGTCTTTCATAATAGGAGTACTACATAAGTGAACAAATTTTGAGTACTAAACAATATTTTCAAACGCTAACCATTTAACACTGGGCCACCATCCAAGGTTACATATATGCCACAGCCATAAGTGGCACTAATCCAGATACAATGTTTCTATATCGTCAAGACAATTGTTAACTTGTGTTATCATATATAACAAAGGATGGCAACTTCCCAATGGAACCTAAGACATCTCTGATCTCACTGATCAGAAAACACTGGTTCAGCCAATATTAAATTCAAATCAGATAGGGATCAGAATAGGCACAGGGTTTTGATCCCAATCTGATTTGAAATAGAGATCATAATATTTATTTGACTTTTTTAAATCTATATTTCTTGTCGGTAATTCCACAAAATACTAAAATACCAGACACATGCCAGATTTAGGCATGATTACAGCCCCCCTTGTAATGAATATCACTTAGAAGCTGTGGACTTGGCTATTCTGCCTATCCGAAGTTAGTTGGGCTATGCCTAATTTGATAATAGTTTGTTAGTCTCTTGGAAGGGGAATTTTGGCAAAAAATAGTGGGGATATTTGGAAGGTAGTGTCTGTATGTCTTATGTGGTGCCTTTGGGGAGAGGAACATGCACATTTTTGAAGTAGTTAAAGGAGATACTGGTGAAACAGCTCCAGTTCAAATTACTCAAGTTGGAATTAAACTAAAGCTAAATCCAAACCAATATAAATCCTGGTCTCTCAATGCAAATGATTAGTCAAGCAAAAACAAAGATTATGATTTAAACCTTCCACAATGAAGATTTATAATCTGAATTCTGACAGAAAATAAGGTACGGATACCCACCATGCAAGCCTTTAGGCGAGAGATCTTGCAAAAGTGATCCACATTCTGTGACAAAGGCAACAGCAACGTCAACACTCGAATCGGTTGGATTCTCAAGCAGCACAGTAAGCAGCTCCAAGGCAATGATCTCATGAGCCACTAGTTGGTTCACTAAATGTGCAATGAACTTAACAGCAGCTAGTAATTGAGGCTTGTCGTTCCGTTTATATGCTCTCTTGAGCTGCAAAACGACCCTCCTCAAAAGAAGCTCGCCAACCTCAGGAAACTTGGTGTTGACAACAGCAACCAGTGCTGCAAACACGTCTGTAAAACCCGGGGATGCCATCTGCGACTTCATACAGGACCGACAGAATAGGCCACTTCCCCGTATCAAATTCTCCAAGAAGAGTTCTGGGATAATGTTCTTTACGTTGGCAGCATTAACCCTGTTCACAAGCCCATTTATACTCTTCCGAAGGGCATCCCATGTCAACCGCTGATATTCGACACTGCTTTTATCTTGAACCTCTTTCATCATCCGAGCCAACTTAAACGGAGGAAAATAAACAGCCTCTTTCATCATCCTAGCCAAGGTAGGAATTACTGTACCTAAAAAGGAAAAGTTGCTTGCTCCGATGACTATAGAGGTGTTAACTTTTGCTTTAACAGTTCAAGCACATCAATGGCGTAACACTCTCTCTTACAAGACTGGCAAGACAAAGAACTGCCTAATATATACGGTATATATTTATGTCATAGGTCGGCAACAACAGGAATTATATTCCTTGTTGTTTTCGGTCATGCTTGACCGACTTATAAGCAATGGGCCTTGTGGGCTTCAGTGGCCCACAAATTTAACCAACGTCAACAAAAAGAGTTGTGGATTACAAAAATTATTAACCTCATTTAAAAAAAAAAAAAAAAAAAAAAAGCCCAAATTCTGGCACATTATATTTACTGAGTTCTATATCAGTTTCAACAAAACAATGAATAAACTCAAATCAACAAATATAAATAACCAAGAATACTGAAATCCACATGTTAAACACTTAAATTCCTAACAAATTAACAAACAAACATAGCAAAAGTTATACAATGGAGCCAAGAATACCAAACAGGGGGGAAAAAAAAGCTAAATAGAAAACAGTACCTCACTCGATAAATGGTGAGAAAGAAGAGCACCCATACAAAGGAAACATAACTAAAGAGAAAAGTTGTACTAAATTACTTTAAATTAGTCCAGTCCAAAGATACACCTATTTTATATAATTTTTTTTCTCTTTTATAGAAAGTCTTTAGAAAAAAATGACAAAATTGACATATGCTAATGTGGTTAATTGTTAGTAATAATAATAAAAAAAAGATGTCAATAATGAGCCCAAATAAGAACCTACAAGATTGTAAATTTAACTGGTATAAAAAATGTTGTCAAATTTTTTTAGTTTATTTTATTAAAACAACTAAATTGTATAAAAAGCTTAAACATACTATTCCTTCAAAGTGAATCATCATTACAACTAGTGTGCTTCAAGAAGAAAAGGCGGGAAAAATATAGAAGGTATTCAAAGTCTAACTCAAGGGTAAGAGTTGGGTCTCTTGTTGAGACGAACACTGGATCCAAGTCGGTTCTTATGGGTATGAAAAAATTTGGTCCTAGTCCCAAAAATAGACTGGATGGATTGAACAGTAGGTATATAAATTTTTAAATGTTTTTTTTAAAGGGTAAAATTTAGTTATAAAATTGGTTTCAGCCTAAGTTACAACCGTAATCAATATCTTTTTATTGAAGATAAATTTTGACAAATCCACCATTGGATTATATATTCTTCTTATATCCTCTATACTTGCTAAATTTCTAGAAAATTAAATATCAACAACTGTGTCATCAATAAATTGTTTAAATTGTAAGTTTTTGTAATTTAAAATTATGCATAAAATATAATCTTATAGATTATATAGTAAATATTATCCGATTGTAACAGAATTTGGCATATGTATTAAGAGCATAAAGAACATGTAATCTAACAACAGCTGCGCAAATGGGTTTTACTTTTATATTAAATTTAAATATCTACATCTAGAACATGTACTTTTCAAGTCATCATTGAATTTCTTCAGTTTGCATGTTTGTTCATTTGTTTGCTTGCTATGTGTTCTTTGTTTCAAGTCCTAGAACAATGTCTAGTCCTAAACGTGTGATCCAAGGTAGCTTGGTTCTATAGGGATGTACTGAAACTTACTATGTTGAAGAAGTCAATCTAAGCTCAAGCAATGATTATTCAACATATGCAATACAATTCCAAAATAAGTTATTTAGAACGACTTTAATTTTTATTTTTTTTTGGTTCAGTATAATTTATCATGTTTCTTTCGAGATAATTAAGAGGAAGAGTGCTGGTGTAATTTAGATGTTCGTTCGATGCTACTTAAAATTATTACCTTAGAAATTTGATCAAGTCATACAATGCAACTGAAATTTTCACTTGCAATGCAAATGAAATAATGGTTACAACTATTGAAGGTCTTGAATGGGTTAGGGAGATATGAGTAGAAGTGTCTGAAAAATTCAATATGCATCATTCTTTATCTATTTCTTTGGAGAATTCAGGTTTAGTTAGAAAATGGTGACCTTAGACCAAGAACAATATATTATATCAAGTTGCAGTGCATTCTAGTGCTACTCGGTATAAATGTGACTTGATGATAACTCTTTTCGGGGTTCCCCATCCGGTGACTTTGCTGTTGGATTCCAACCAATTGGTGCAATAGGCTTCTTACTAGCTATATGGCTTGAAAAAATCCCAGAAAAAACCATAATTTGGTCAGCCAATGGAAATAGTCTAGTCCAAAGAGGATCCAAAGTTGAGCTTACAATATGTGGCCAGCTAGTTCTCTATGACACAAACGTTCAGCAGGTTTGGGCTACTGATGTTGCTGCTAGTGGAGTTAACTATGCATCCATGCTCAACACTGGGAACTTTGTGCTTGCAAGACAAGATTATGTCAACTTATGGGAAAGTTTTAACTCTTTCCGATTGACACCATATTGCAGAGTCAGATGTTAAATCAAGGCAGGAGGATCCATTGCTAGGACCTTCCATGAAGAATGTTCTACAAATGTTTGGCGGTGCCACTGAAGTTTTAATGCCTTCATGTCCTTTTCCAACTACTTCAGTAAAATCAATTACCTACAGGTATGCATCGATGCATGTTACTTGCTAGTACTTGAACCATGTTTGGTTGTACTATTTTAGTCTAATACATGAAGCATACTTGGTTGTACTGTTTTAGATACTAGCTTGTTTTTTTCAATGTAGGAGTATGTTCACATGTAATCTCTTGTCAATTTGGTATTTTCTT
The DNA here is from genome assembly GCA_032878915.1 of Castanopsis chinensis. Taxonomy (NCBI): domain Eukaryota; kingdom Viridiplantae; phylum Streptophyta; class Magnoliopsida; order Fagales; family Fagaceae; genus Castanopsis; species Castanopsis chinensis. Next base: position 3,895,645 of record JAVQMG010000084.1, read on the forward strand.
AATGCAGCTGCCTAAAAATTTTAGTCCCATTTATGGTTCAAATCAGCACTTTCCCTCCCAATAATGTTCTAATTTCATTTTGGAATACTATTTATAGAATATTAGAAAAAAATGTCCCTCAAATGAAGAAAAAAAAAAAATCAGTTGATAAAAAAGCTCACTTTTGGAGTCAATGAGTTAAGCCTCAAGAAAAAGGGAGGGGAAGATTCAAACTAGTGATCTCCATATTATAAGGCATAGTCTCTTACAGATTGCACTATATCTTGGTGTTGCACCCTTTTTTTTTCCATAAAAGAGAAGCAAAGATGCTAGGACAGCAAGTACTACTCTTCATATTATAAAACAAAACAAAATATCATTTTACTAATATAAAGGATGACTAGGGACAAAGGCTGTATGATTGTGATTCCTTTTCAGTTTTCACCCCACCATTTTTTTTCTCTATTGTTCTTTTCAATTTTTGTACCATTAATCCTTCTATATCCCATCCATGAATCCTTACATGGCACTGACAAATAGTCCTAAATGCCCAGATCATCTTTGTATGCCATTTCGTCAAAAGGCAATTTTACAAAGGTGTAGGACAGTAGTTTTAATCTTGTGAAGTCTAGCCATATTTCATCTAAGAAGGCCTGCCTGAAAATATCCTCCACGGCAAAATATATCAAACATAGTGACTCCAATTAGTTCTAGAGTCTAGTAGACACTAGACACTGTCCTGACCTTGTCAATTGGAGTTTCCTAAAATTAGTAGAGGGATTCTGCAGGTGAATCAAAATTCCACCTATAGCATGCTACTCAGTTTTTTGATCCTTATGAATGATGGCATTAACTGTTGAGTTTTGTATCAGTTTTATTGTGGTTCAACACTCAACAGAAAAGGATTTTTATTTTTGCAGTACTGAACAAAAACTTTATCCTGCAACCCCTTTAAATTTTGTTTGATACAAATTTTATATAAAGAATAACTGGACAAAGAATATTTGTCATTTTATTGAGACTACTGGGACACAGATAATCATCATACATTTATGAGTATACCATTCCTGGATATTGCTTGACTTGCCAAGCTGATAGTATTGACAATTAAACATGCATAAAGGCTTAAGCAATTTAGAAAGGTAAGTACATAAGAGGATTTACATTGAACTAATAAATGAGGATGGACCTGGAGGAACTGAGACCTCAATAGATCCTTCCCTCATTTGTATCACTTTCTTCATTGTTGGCCTTAGTGATGGATCCTCCTGAATGCACCATATTGCAATCATCACATATTTCTCCAATCTCTTCATGTCATCTGTTGCCTCCACATCATTCTCCACTAACAGATCCAGTTTCTTGTCTTTATAGCAATCATATGCCTAGTCAGCTAGTATCATCTGATCCTCATCCTTTGCCTGTGCTTCAAAACTCTTCCTGCAGCAAATGAGCTCTAGCAACAAAATGCCAAAGCTGTAAACATCCACCTTGATTGTAACAGGCATGTTTCTGAACCATTCGGGTGCAACATACCCCTTGGTTCCCCTGATTCCAGTAGTAGTATGAGTCTGGTCCGTTTTCAAAAGTTTAGCTAATCCAATGTCAGAAATTCTAGCTGTAAAAGAGTCATCCAGGAGGATGTTCTGCGGCTTGATATCACAATGTATGATTTGGGTGCTGCATTCTTCATGCAAGTAAAAGAGCCCTCTTGCAGTTTCTAATGCAATTTGAATTCTTTGGTACCAATATGACCGCAAACCCCCAAATAGAAAGCTTGCTAGAGAACCATTACTCATGAATTCATATACAAGAAGCTGGTGCTGCCCCTCGTTGCAGTATCCTAGCAGTTGGACCAAATTTCTATGGTTTGTACTGCCAATAGCACTCACTTCAGCTTTGAACTCCATATCGCCTTCTTTCACCAAATCATTCATCCTTTTAACAGCAACTAGTTTTCTGTCCTCATATTCTAGTACCCCTTTATAAACTTTTGCAAAGGCACCCCTCCCTAGCTCTTCCCTGAACCCATTTGTGGCTTTTGTTAGTTCCTCATAAGTGTAACTTTGCAAATTCATGCCTGGCGTGAATGGGTATGTTTTGAGGGCCTTTGATTTCCAATATTTGAAACGAAAAACAGTCAGAAAGGCAGCCATCAGGAAGAGCAAGTTCAGAAACATCGAGCTGCTAAGGAGCACCGTCACAATAAGTATCACAGTTGAATGATTTTTCTTCTTCAAATCTGCACCCAAAGGGTTAAAAGTAGAATTATCTTTCCTTATTTTGATTAGAACTTTGCTTGCAGCGTTGTTGGGGTCCTTCATCCCATTTGAGAGAGGAATTTTCTTTTTCCAACACTGCCCAAATCCAAAACAGCCACTGCACAAAAACAATCACCCAAACAAGCGTTCCTGCACCAATCCTCAGTTACGTTTACATAACGTCCATAATCGGAAAGGGGCCAATTTATACTTTCCATTTCAATTAAATCAAATTGATCTGTTTTTGATGATGCTTCATAACAACTTTGTGGAAGAAAGTCCTCTGTGCAACCTTTCATAACATCATTTGGATCAATGAGGGTGTACCTTGTTGGGCACTTGCAATTTGGTCTTCCATCCACTCCTAACTCGCAGTTGCTGTTGAACCCACAAGCTCCACTGCCTATGTCTTCCGTAATTTCGCATATATTTGGAGGCTTAACGGACAAAATGGACCAGGCATTTGAAGTATTAGTGCTGCTTTTTGGGTAGACATAATGTATAAGAACTCCATCATATTCCATGACTGCTCTTTGATAGAAGTCCTGTTTAGAAACAGAATTTGATGATACGGTCGTAAGTATGCTTCCGTTTGTAGCTGTTAGGTATGTATCGCCAGACTCATTGAAGACCACCTGAAAGCCACTGTCTATTGGCCAATAAACTGTATTAGACCAATCTGTAGGGAATGCTAAAGTTTGAAGCACAAGATTTCCATCCGTTTGTAGTGCAAATTGGAACCTGCCATTAGAGTAATTCGTTTCTGAGTAATGAGCTACAAGCTTGCTTCCCATATTCATTGTCTGTGTTGGTAACATTGTGTCTGTTGAATGATCAAAACTCTGCCACAAATGGCTACCGTCCTGGCTTGCCAGCACTAAGTTTCTGGTGTCAAGCATGGCTGCATAGACAACTCCTAAACCGCTTGACTCAGATTGCCATATCTCTGTGCCTGTTGGTGTTGGGTCACTGACTACCAATTGGCCGTCATTGGTAAGTTCAACTTTGGATCCTATTGGCACTAGATTATCTCCATTGGTTGACCAGACAATGGTTTTTTCAGGTATTTTGTTGAACCATATGGCTAGTAGATAGCCTCCATTTCCAATTTGTTGGAAACCAAAAGCAAAGTCACCAGAAGGCGATGCCCAGTAAGAGCCGTTTTCCTGTGCAATAAAGGATGAGCCTAGAGATTGGTTGCTGGAAGTTTGAGCAGTGGTGGAATATGGCAGCAACAGAACAAGAAGCAACAAGGAGAGAAGATATGATGGTTGTAGAGCCATAGTATTAGGAGTTTATAATTGATACACTGTTTATAAATGATACACTGTATTATGACAAATCTACTGGTAGAGGAAGATTTGCATTTGGAACATTTTGTTATAAGTATTGGACAATGGAACACTTCGTTGTATAAATGACAAACTGTGTAGTGAATTATAAATTTGAGAGATGCTACATTCACAACATTTTTACAACATTTTCACAACAAATCATCGGTGGTTAGTTGTTATTAGTTTAAATTTGAACCTAACACTAAGATTACTTTTTTACCCCAACAATGATAACCAATAATAACCTACCACTTAAGATTTGTTGTAAAAATGTTGTGAAAATATTGTGGACATATCATTTCTCTAAACTTGTATAATGACAAAGACATCAGATTTTCTTCATTGACTTTGTTTTGATTCGCTGCTCTTAACCTGCTCTTGAGATTTATTGCTTTTTTATGTTCATTGAAGAAAAAAATGTTTCTAAGAAGTTACTGCTCATAATAGTTATAGACCATTTTCTTGTTTATGGTGCGTGACTTTTCATACTTCAAAGCAATGTTGTGAATATCGTTTCAGGCCCATTTTGGTTTGTCTATTAGAATGAAATATTTCAGTACTAGTCTATTTTGACGTACCGTTTGGGGTTGTTTCTAAGTTACCGCATATGTGTGTGTATAGATATATATATATATATATATATATTAATATTAATATTATAGAAAACAACAAGTTTAATAGATTTTTTTTTATTTTAAAAGAATCTCAAATACAATGAGCATGTTATTACTTACTGATAATAAAAAATTACTTATGACTTTTTTTTTAAAATAAAATTAAAAATTCCAAATAAATCAATATATGTGTGTATATATTATTATTACTATCTATATATTACTAAAAGCTGAAGCGTAGCAATTATTGTTGCTACGCTCCCGTTGAGCCACATCAGTGGCCACATCATCCACTTATTTTCTAATTTTTTTTTTCTCTTAAAAATAAAAAAAAATAATTAAAAATACATCTTCTTCTCCCTATGAGTCCACATTTACTATTACTTTTTTCCCAACCTTTCCACTTTCTCCAACCTTTCCCCTCCCTTTTTGGCTCTTCATCTCCCCACTACCCTCTTATGAGTCCACATTTACTATTACATTTTTCCCAACCTTTCCACTTCCTCCAACCTTTCCCCTCCCTTTTTGGCTCTTCATCTCCCCATTACCCTCTTCTTTACCGTTACACTTAATTATTTTTTTCCTTATATTTTGACTCTTCTTTCTCCCCATTTTATTTTTGTATAAATTCGATATCATTTCTCTCATTCAATCAATATTTTTCCTAAGAAAAAACTGTGAGTGCTCTCTCTCTCTCTCTCTCTCTCTCTCTCTCTCTCTCTCTCTCTCTCTCTCTCTCTCTCTCTCTCTCTCTCTCTCTCTTAAAACTGCATTATAACCTTTCACGTTCCTTACCTAATTCCCTACTCTGCATTCTCATCGTCTCCACCACCACCTTTTTTTCTATTTCCATTTCCAATCATGGTGTTTTCAACTTCCTGGTATTGGTCATGTTCTCTCTGTTCGGCAGGCTACAGAAACAGAAGTTTGAACTTTTTCACTTACTGGGAGACAATACGGTGTGTTGGATTTTGCTCCTCTTACTCTGCATTGCTTTTTTTTTTTTTTAATCATTTTATTTTATTATTTGGATATGGGTTTGCATTAGAGATTTCAAATGTTAAAGATGATTACAGTTACTTTGTATTGATCCTGATGTTAAGTTTGTCTCATAATTTCACTATATCAGTTATGCTTATATACCGCACTGATTCCATTGGCAAAAGTCAATATTAGTTAGATTTCATCAATTCCATCTTGAGTTTGACCCGAAGCAAATGTGAGTATGTGTCATATAGGTAAAGCATCACATGGGTTTTTGAAGGGCAATTTGTGATATTAAGATGAAATGGTGGCATCTATCATCAATTCATAAGTTAAGCCACTTAACAAAATTTTAAACTTTTTAAGAAAAATTGTAGTCCCACATTTAAAACAACTTCTTCTACTGTTATGAAAAAAAATTATATTCACCATTTTTCCTGATTCACATATTTGAACTTATTAAAACTTTATCCCTTAAAAATAGAGGTTAGTGACTCTTATATCATTTTTTCCCTAAGAGGAATGAAAGCTATAATTGTTAGTGCTTTAAAATAGTGTTGTTCATCTTTATGAGATCTCAAATGATTAATAAAATATAAGTTTCATTCACTTTGGTCTATGTTGTTTTAGATTTTATTTCATTTTAAATTCAGTTCTGTCATACGGGACTCTTAAATTGACATGTGACATATAGTATATTATTAATATCATATCCTATTTCTAAGCATTTTATGTGTTTGCTATGCATTGTGTTAAAAAAAAAAAAAAAAAAAGATATTTGCATCAAAACGCATTATGTAGCTTTTACCGTGCATTGCACCTTTTTACTATTTAACCAAAAAAACCAATTTACAAAGAGCAATTTTGGAAAAGACCCACATATTTCTTGTATTTTTAAGAAAGATAAAGGAGAAGAAGTTACCAAATGAAGAAATCATTTAGTATTACTGTTGCTAACGTTGGTGTAGCTTCATTCCAAGATCTTTTCACTATTTAACCAAAAAAAAAAAGAATTACAAATAGCAATTTTGGAAAACACCCATAGGTTTCTTGTGTTTCTAAGAAAGATGAAAGAGAAGAAGTTGAGAATAAGTTACCAAATGAATATGAACCGCTATTTATACTTAAAGAATTATAACCCTTCAACAGACACCTTTTTCATTCAATATGCACATTTTTTATCAATAGGCACAATTTCACTTAATAGGCACCTTTTCGTTCAAGAGGTACCTTTAATATATATCCAATATGAAGGGTTATGACCTTTCGATAGGTACCTTTTGGTATATCGAATTTGAATGGTTATGATATTTCAATAATAACATTTTGGTATATATTACAACTTATTTTGAATATACCTATTAATACAACACAAACTAAATTAATTAGAGGTGCAACATTATGTCTCTTATTCCTTTTCACAAAAAAACTAATAAATAAAACAATATTACTTTTTTTCCCCCTTGAAAATCATCCAATAGCTATTCCCGTGCATCGCACGGGTTAGCGACTAGTATATATAAAAGTAGAGACCTCAAATGGGAATGCATGAGGTCTTGCTATGTGGCTCTTTAATATTGCATTTAGTTTTTTTATTTTTTTATTTTTTTATTTACCTCTTTTCGTTAAGTTTTTTGTATTGTTACCCCAAATATTACATTAACTTATTTTTACCGTTATTTCATTAATCTCTCATTAATTGCCTAAGCTTACACTATACCTTTCTCTCTTTTTTATGACTTTTAGCATACTCATTGTTTTAGCATTAAAAACAAAAGCCAAAAAAAAAAAAATTTCTAAAACAAAATACACTTATGGAGGAATATTGTAGAAAATATTAATATTTGTTGTTACACTGTTGCCTTTTCTTTCATACATGGTTTGTCTCTCAATTTTGATCTTTTTTATTTTTTATTGTTTATTTTTTTTATGGGACTCTTTTTAATCTTTAACTCATTGTTGTGATAAAGAAAACTTTGCCATTGACTCATTATATAGTTTGGGTAGATAAGTTACTACTAATTTTATTTTTAATATCTCAAAATGCATATGTTTTTTTTGCTCTAATTTTTAAATTAGTTTAATTTTTTTATAATATATGTATACCATTCTCCAAAACTGTCTTACATCAAACATCACAACATTATCTGTGCATTGTACGGGCAACTTATTAGTTATGTATTAGTTGTTGTTCTCTCCAAAACAACATAAGAACAAAGTTATAGAAGTTGTTATTCTAGTAGCCACCAAATAGTTTTTTTTTTTTAATTTATTTATTGTACTTTATTATTCTTTTTTTTTTTAAGAAATAATTACAACATGCTGCTAATCTCACAGCTCAAGCTCTTTCCCCCCTAAACCCCCAAGCACTTTGTGCATGAGGAGGTGCCAATTCAGCTACAAAGCTTGTGGCTTTATTATTTTGATAGAGCTGAGCTATCTTGAAAAATTTGGAAGATATGGGTGGAAAATCTCGAATATGATGAGCTATTGAGGAGTACGGCCACAACAATTATTTTTTTGTTAGCTATTTATTTTTAAGACAAACGAAATTGACTTGTGCAGCAGTGGTGGTAAAGCACAAAAGCTGCTTGAAACAACATGGCCTTCCTCCCATAAGATTATGCCTAACCACAAGTAATCATAATTTTCCACTAAGAAAAGAAGATAATCTAGTATTTCTATAACACTCTTCCAGGAATCATCCTAGCAAAACATTGACTAGAAATTATTTTTAATTGTACTATATAGGATAAACCCTTCCCCAAGTAATTGGTTGTTTAACTGTTATGAGTCAAGTCTATAAATCATTTTTTAATTCACTCAATAGTAAGACCAGTAGTAATAAAATTTATTTATATAAAAAAATGAAAGAACAAAGAACCAAGATTTTTTTTTCCTTTAATAGAGTTGTTATGCAAGTGGTCATCTCTTTTTTCCTAGCATTTTCTAGGAAAAACCACTGAAAATGAGAGCTGGCAGAAATGAACATTCATAGATAGCCTCTTTTTGACATCAATTATACAATGCATTTTAACCAATTCAAACTAACAACTATGTCTCTTTAACTGTAGGAATTAGATGAAGCAAAAGGGGATCAGTCTCCAAACACCAAGCCAACTTAAGTGTGTGCTGTTGTAAAATAGCGGAAACTAAAAAATTATCAAGATTGATTGTGAAAATATTTTAGGCCTAAGAAATATCTCAAACAAACAATAGGAATGAAGAAAATAAATCAAAAGAAAAATAGACACAAAACACCAAAAATTACGTGGTCGGGCAATAGCTTACATCCACGGGCAACGAAGAAGAATTTCCCTATATCAAATTTGGGATAATACAAATTGATGTAGAGACACTCTCACAAACCCTTATCCTAAATACACTAAAATAGGTCTCTCTCACAAATACAAACTGTTAGATTCTAAATATTTAGGTTAAATATTTAGATTCAAAATTTATGTATGTTGGCAAACTGAGAACAAAAACATGTCTAGATTAGGTGGTAGACATTGCTTAAGTTTGTTCAAGTCAAGATTTAAGAATATTCAAGTTGCAATTAAAAAGAAGAGTTTAAAATCTGTGAAGCTCAACCGATCGAAAGAAAGACTTGACTGATTGAAAGTCGTATTCTACAGATTTCAAATCAAGCCCAAAGCCCACGAAAATGTTTAGGGTTAGTGTCTAACACTATCTAGTATAAAAGGAAAACCTTAAATATGTTTTAAAAGTTCTTGGAAGTTTTGTGAGTAAATCTTGTGAGATTTGTGAGGTTTCCATAGCCTTCTAACTTTACAAGCATCTACTGGAAGCTAGATCTACAATCAAGAACTAGTTGGCCAATGAAATTTACATTTCATGTCTGTGTATCTTGTTTAGCTTTGATGAGCTACTTTTTGCACTTTGTTAGTTTTTGCTATGTAGTGCTTAATTGTGTGAGTTGTTTATAATCTTTAAATAAACGATCTTAATTTTGATGTTACTACTGACGATGGTCTAAACCTTTGAATGGAATCTTAGAGTCACAAACATGGGTATTTTGTGTGTGAAAAATTCAGATAAAATTAGGTCTATGGATTTGAAGTTGCACGTGATCGTGTAAGTAAGTACTACAAGAGGTAGCTTTAGATTTTAGGAAGAAAATCTATTGTAAAATTTTCATTCTATCATAGCGAATTTGTTTACCTTGAGGATAGTTAGGTTAAATCATCCCCAGGTTTTTTGCTTTGAAACTAATGATTTCATTAGTTTTCCTAGGTCATCATATTACTTAACTTCTTTACTTCATAGTTAGGTTAAATCATCCCCAGGTTTTTTGCTTTGAAACTAATGATTTCATTAGTTTTCCTAGGTCATCATATTACTTAGCTTCTTTACTTCTCTACACTAAGTAATATGATTGCATGTGTTTAACCTAGATCTCAAAATAAACCTAAGTATCAGCTTAGTAATCAATTAATTAAGTTCAACAATCTGAGTATATAGGGGTTTAAACAAACAAACACAAACCAAAGAACCAAAGTTTCACAAATACCAAATACGAATTACGCACGAACCAATTAAAGAGAATGTAGACACGCACGCAAGCAAATTTGATTTTTCATGACAAACCCCAATTATACTACTAAAGTTGACATGGTCATTACAATTAATCAAATGTGTTGTCCAAACACACACGCAAACAACAGAAAATATAGCGGAGATTAGAAGAGATGACTATGACTATTGTGCGTGGCTTTACATTTGAAATGGGGCTACTAAGGTAAATATAGTTAAGTCAAATCCTCTCGTTCCACCACTAATCCGCTAAATTGTCATTGAGCAGCTACAAGCATATACTGAGCAATCATGCTTGGTATTTTCTTCACCTAAAGGCTTAATTAAGTTTTCAAATACTCAGCTTTTCATACAGTTAATGCAAGCATGAAACCACATCTTCACACCCCGTGATGTGCTAAACTATAGTCTTTATTAATCATATATGTATAAGAATCTTTCCGTAAAAGCAAGAAAACCCATTATAAAAAAGGAGCTTCTTTAGTTGGTTTTTCATGTAAAGAAAGTAGAATCATAATCCCGCTGGCCGCTGGCTCTTGTTGGTGGGTATACTTAGTGAAAGGTGTACTCACGCAATGTGAGATGACTCTCACACGGATGTGTTCCCCAGGGGACCCCGGCTCCCTGCCCGGTGGCGTAATATAACCATAAAATCCACCATTTTTTTATTACCAAAAAAAAAAAAAAAAAAAAAAAAAGAAAGCAGAATCATAAACAACTATTGTACTATTCTACTAATTATTGCTTTCTAAAATTAAGACTGGATATTGAGTATTAAAATCAAAGCGACACAGTCACGTACAAGCTTTAATATCCTCGGTCAACAACTCACAGTTTAAACAAAGTTGGTGTGAAAGTGAGAAAACAACCGGACATTGAAAAATAAAAAAATAAAAAAATAAAAAAAAAAACCTATTCAACTATGTTTGTTGACGTCATCAACATATACAACAAGGAATTTCTCTCTAAAATCAGCAAATGTATTAATCTTAGAATTTTGTAAATTTCTATTTTGTTCTAAAAAAATTAAGACTTCGGTAATGGATTTGCATCATGATACATTGATACAAAGGAACTAAAGCAGCACTAGAATAAAAATGTAGAAGACTAGAAATCCACTTTGTGTTATCGAAGCTAAAGTTTATAAAGAAGTTAGGAGAAGAGATCTCATGCGAGTTCATGAGGTCCTGCTATGTGGTACTTTAACAATGCATTTAGTATTTTTTTTTACCTTTTTTTATTAAGTTTTTTTATAACTACCCAATAGATTATAGTAACTTCTTTTTACTATTATATAAATTTAGTATTTTTTACCTCTTTTTATTAAGTATTTTTTTACTATTACTCAATAGATCATAGTAACTTTTTTTTATTATTATTATATAAAATATGGGCTACTCTTGAATTGAGAATTGAGAATGCATTGTAGTGGCATCAAACAACAATGGAATGGAAATATGGTAAGATTTTTAGTTATGCAAATGTGCATTTTATTTGTTTTCATTTAGACTTGACTTTATATAATAAATTTTATGGTTTATAACAGAATTTAGGCGAGTTAAGACTCATTGACCTAAGTGACTCTCAAAATTTGATTGAAATGCTAGACCTTAGTAGAGCCCCAAAGCTTAAGCAATTGATTTTTCAACATTGTACAAGACTATATAAGATTCATGCATCTATAGAAGATCTCAAACAGCTTATTCGATTGGATTTGAATGGGTGCAAATGTCTTCAAAGCCTTCCTCACAAGATCAGCTTGGAAGCACTTGAAATTTTTGATCTAGGTGGTTGTTCAAGATTGAAGAAGTTTCCAAAAATTGTAGGAAATATGTCATGTTTGTCGAAACTTTGTTTGAGTGAGATAGCTATAAAAGATCTACCATTATCAATGGAGCATTTAACTGGCGTTATTGAATTGGATCTAAGAGACTGTAAAAACCTTTCAAGTCTTTCGAATGCATGTTGTTATTTGATGTCTCTAAAAAATCTCACTCTATCTGGTTGCTCAAAACTTAATGAATTACCAAAAAATTTAGGTAATATCGAAGGCCTAGAAAAGCTAGAAGTGAGTGGAACTACTATAACAGGGTTACCTTTATCTATTGTTCACTTAAAAATACTCAAAGTACTATCTCTTCGTAGATGTGTGGGGCTATCATCTAAATCATTCAGTAAGCTCTTAAGTTCTCCTTTAATGCAGCAAAAAAGAAAACCTAGTCCCATAGGCATGTTAGAGTGTTCTTTACAAGGCTTATGGTCTTTGACGCAACTGGATTTAAGTTATTGCAATATTCAAACTATTCCTGATGCTCTTAGGTCCTTGTCATCTTTAATAATATTAAATCTAAAAGGAAACAATCTAAAAGTATCATTCAACTATCTAATTTGAAATATCTTTATATGGGTGGTTGCACTCAACTTCAAATGTTGCACAAGCCTCCATTAAATATGCATTTTATCGATGCAACAGGGTGTACCTCACTGGAAACATTATCATTATGTCCAGAATATGATTTTTGGCCGAATATGATGTATCTTGTCAATTGCGTCAAATTGATTTATAATCAAGGCAAAAGTGACTCGTTGTCAACAATTCTAAGACATTATATCATTATTAAGGTCTGTCTATCTCTCTCCCTCTCTCTATTTCTCTCTTGCTTTGAGTGAAGTTCTAAACATCATGGTTTATTTGTTTCAGAGATGCTGTAACCCGAATGGGTTCACATATCTCACAATTCCTGGAAGTGAAATTCTGAATTGGTTTAAGCACCAAAATGTGGGGGCTTCATTGAATTTGCAAGTGCCTTCACATTTATTTTTAAGTGGTGAATTTATGGAAATCGCTATGTGCGCTGTTTATATATTCTGCCAGCATCATCCACTTCACCAACTTCATAATAAAAATTATGCATATATGACATGTACGCATGAGCTTCATTGTTCCATTAAAACCAACAAATATCGATCTTCCGGATTGTGGCTTCCTTTATCGAAGGAATTTGATAAGATTGAATCGAATCATCTTTTGCTCAAATATTTTCCCTTTACACTTTGAAAGCCACTGGAAAGAAGTATTGGATGCTAATGCATTCCTCCAAATTGAGGTTACATTTGAAATGGAAGGTCCAAGCTTGGAGGTTACGAAATGCGGAGCCCATTTGATATTCGAGCAAGATATTGAAGATCTCAAACAAACTAAGCTTGGGTCTAGCAGCTGCATTATCACTCCTTATTATGAGGATGATGATTCAGGAGATTCAAAGAAAGATACCAGAATAAAGGAAAGCCGTGATGATGAACCACCACAAGCCGTGACTTTGATTGTGAGTGAGGAAAGAGGAATCCCAGTGAAAGTGGCAACATTGATGAATCTACACAGTTGAGAAACTTCTTTTTTCTCTTTGATTATTTTTTTGTAAGTCACCTTTTTCTCTTTCTTATGGGACTAGTTTGCAATTGATCGTGTGTTCATCATTTTTGCTCAATTATGCCAAAGGGTAAAATCAGCACTTTTGTTGTTCTATCTATAGTATTTGCTACAATATTTTTCATAGGAGAATACAATTGAATATATGCATCCCCACTTTAGTGTTGTTGTGGTTTTGTTTTTCTTCATCACATCAACCCTTTTGAAATCTGAAAATGGAGTCAATGATTTTTTTTTTTTTTTCTAGTTGTATGAAGCTTTGGATATTTGCCTTTTAGTTTTCAGATTTTGTGTTGAGTTTGCCCTATAATTGGGCCTATAATAGTTGAATTAGTTTAATTACAATTTTATTTTTCATTTAGACAATTTGATTTTAGAAATGAAGTTTTGTCTAGAAGTCCTGATGTGTTTGTGTGTGGATTATCTTTCCTTATAATATTGTAGTTTATGGATTATCTTCTATCAATTAAATATCATTTATTGTGTTATTGTTGATCAGAATAGTCTTTATTGTTGTGCTCTAAACAAACTTTTATTTTATTTGTTTATTTAGTTAAGTGTGTGTTTGGTTCTAAATTAAAAGCCAGCATATTTTACTATTCAACTTATTTTTACTACTATTCATGAGTCTCACTGTACTATTTCAACTAATTTTTACCTTTATCTACAATATTTTCAGCAAAATAAGCAGATCCCAAACAGACCCCTAGTCCCAAAAATAGACCGGACCGAACAGTAGGTATATAAAATTTTATATGTTTTCTTTTTAAAAGGACAAAGTTTAGCTACAAAATTGGTTTCAGCCTAAAGTTACAACCTTACTCAATATCTTTCTATTGGGAGGTGAATTTTGACAAATCCACCATTGTATTATATTTTCTTCTTATATCTTCCATGCTTGCAAAATTTCTATAAAATTAAAGATCAATAAGTATGTTATCAATAAATTTTTTAAATTGTAAGTTTTTATAATTCAAAATTATGCATAAAATATAATCTTATAGATTATATAGTAAATAATATCTGATTGTCACAAAATTTGAAATATGTATTAAGAGCTTTCGAGATAATTAAGAGGAGGAGTACTGGTGTAATTTAGATGTTCGTTCGATGCTATTTAAAATTATTACCTTAGAAATTTGATTGGTTAATGCAACTGAAATTTTCTCTTGCTATGCAAATGAAATAATGTTTACTACTGATGAAGGTCTTGAATGGGTTAGGAAGATATGAGTAGAAGTGTTTGAAAAATTCAATATGCATCAAACTTTATCTATTTCTTTGGAGAATTCAGGTTTAGTTAGAAAACTAGTTGCGAATCTGTGCGTTACACATGATAATTATTTTTACGGTAGTTTTATTAAATTTTTTTATACAATTTAAACTAATTTAATAAAAAGTAATGTATTTTGCAATTATATTTTTATTTATTATAAGAATAATAATAAATGTAATATAGGAACAATCATAAATCATAAATTTAATAATTGTTGTCGTGCTAAAATGAAAAAAATACAATTTTTCTCAGAAATTCAAAAGGTAAGCTAACAAAAATATTTATTTTTTAATAAAAATTATTTATAACATTTTGTGAATCATTAAAAAGAATATAAAATTTGGAAATTATTCTTTTAGTTTTAAACAAACTTTCTCAAACTTATTTTTTTCTGCCTACAATCCAAAACATTGAAAAAAGTAACTAAAAAAATTAATAAAACTTAATTATGATTAATTGGACAAATTAGGAAAACAATTTGCTGTTTATAATCTACTAAGGTTATTTTCTTTGCAAAAATTGTAATTTCATCCACCCAAAACATATTATCAAATAAACAATTATTAGCAAAATCTAAGAATTAAATTTCTATATATGCATTGTTATAAAATAATAATAATAATAATTAAAGTAAAATTGCAAAAGATAAAATTTGTCTCTCATCCAATAATTTTTGTTTAGCCAACCTTTGCTTTTCTTTAAATAAATGGCATTATAGAGTACTTCTAATACAATTATTGAGAGTACTTTGTTCACCACAAAGGATTAAAAAAAAAACAAAACAAAAATGATTAAAGCCTCATAGTTTAACATCTAAATTGAACACTATTAAAATCATACTATCAAATTACAATAACTATCAAATTAAATTATCCAAATCATGCATTGTAGTAGAATAATATTACATTTTTATATTTAATCATTTATAATGCAATAGGATAACATTTAACAATCAAAGATAGAAAAGAAAAAAAAAAAAAAAAAACACAACAATTAAAAAAAAAAAACAAAATTGAAACATATTAACCTAAAGTAGATTAAAGAATATAAAAAATTATCAACCTAAAGTGAAGATGTAAGAAAAATAAAAAATAAAAAATAAAAATCCATCCAAAAATTTTGTGTGTGTGTGTGTGTGTGAGAGAGAGAGAGAGAGAGAGAGACAGAGAGAGAGAGAGAACATTTTTTGTAAGGGAAAACTATGCATAGAATGAAAGAGATATTGATAAATTTATAGTAAGAGGGTGTGAATAAGAAGAGACAAAAATAGATGAAAATAAAGGCAAAGATGAAGAATGATATTAATATAGAGAGTAGTGGGGACATGAGAAGATGAGGGAAGGAGAAAGGTTGGAGAAATAGTGGGAAGATAAAAATATAAGGGAGGGAGAAAGGTTAGAGAAGTATAAATATGAAATAAGAAAATATTAAAAGTAATTATAAGAAAATGGAAAGAAAAAAGATAATGACGTGGATGCTGACGTGGCTCAACGTGAGCGGAGCAGCATTAAATGTTATTCTTTAACTTTTAGTAATAATATTTAATCCTTTATAGCGTAATAGGATAACATTTAACAATCAAAGAGAGGGGGAAAAAAAAACAACAATTAAAAAGAACAAAACTGAATCGCATTAACCTAAAGTAGAATAAAGAATATAAAAAATTGTGAATCTGAAGCGAAGATGCAAGAAAAATAAAAAATAAAAATCCACCCAAAAATTATGTGTATGAGAGAGAGAGAGAGAGAGAGAGAGAGAGAGAGAGAGATAACTTTTTTTTTTGTAAGAGAAAACTATGCATAGAATGAAAGAGATAGTGACAAGTTTATAGCAAGAGAGTGTGAATAAGAAGAGACAAAAATAAAGGAAGATGAAGGGAAAGATGAAGAATGATATTAATGTAGAGAGTAGTGGGGAGATGAGAAGGTGAGGGAAGAAGAAAGGTTGGAGAAGTAGTGGGGAGATGAAAAGGTAAGAAAGAGAAAAATGTTGGAGAAGTGTAAATATGAAATAAAAAAATATTAAAAATAATTATAAGAAAATGGAAAGAAAAAAGATAATAACATAGACACTGATGTGGCTCAATGTGAGCACAGCAGCATTAAATGCTACGCTTCAGCTTTTAGTAATACTAGTCGTAAACCCGCGCATTGCGCGAGATAATTTTTTTTTAGGGTGATCTTATTAAATATATTTGGGATAATAAGTAATATCACTCTCTCATTCTGTTTATGTTAATAACAAAATATTTTAAATTTATTTAAGAATTTGTTTATAAATGTTTAACCATGGTTAGTAAAGACACTACTCATAACTTTAGAATTAAAATACAAATTTATAAAATACCAAAACATTTGAAATGACAAATCTCTCCATAACTCATTGGGAAAAGAAAAGGGAAAAAAAGCCAAAAGACATTACTTAATATTTTGAAATACACTTTAATTTAAAATTTTAAAATAAGAGAATTTAATTTTAAAATTAAGGATAATTTTGGAACCTACCTTAAGCACAAGTAGGTTAGTACACAATATTTTAATATTAATTTAACAAAGTTTGGTCAAAAAAATGTAAAGGATGAAAATATTTTTAATTTCCTTTCAAGTTTAGGTTAGAGGGTCATTTCCTCAAACCTCAAGGAATGGGAATGTAATTACCCCTATATTCTTCTTCTTCTTCTTCTTCTTCTTCTTCTTCTTCTTCTTCTTCTTCTTCTTCTTCTTCTTCTTATTAATAATTGATTTTTCATTTTCTTTTAAGTTAATAAAAACCTTACATATACCTTTTTATTTATTTATTTGTAGAATATACAATTTTTTAGCCGTTATATATCTTTTTTTTAATGTGAATCTTTCTATATATTCCACTTCTTTAGATGTGTAAAATCATAGACTACTACTTCATAATGATAGTACCTAATTAGTTTTATGGGGGGTAAAAGCGCCAAAACACCATATGGGCCTTGGGCCTAGTCCGAGGACGTGAATTCCTCTAAAAGGGCCACTTGGCGGGAGCAGGGCCTCCTAACACTAGGTCTCAAAGGCCAGCCGATCAGACCACCAGCCTGTCGGAGACTAGCCGAAGAGAGTGCCCCCTCGGACGAAGGATCAGGAACAGAACACGATAGCAAAACGCCCAGGAAAGGGCCCCTAGAGCTCGGCGAGTCATTCTACATCCCAATGAGGTGCCGAGGTGGGAGACAAGGAAGACGTGCGTTGCATAAAGCTGCTGCCACCGCATTAAAGACTTCTCACCTACCCGCCTGGCCGCATTAATGGAGAAATGACTACTGAGAGGACGGCGAACAGCCTTAAGGGCATTGGGGAGCGTTTTCAGGGAAAAGACAGATGGGAACCAGGCATGGGAAGTATAAATAGAAAAGGAAGGGCTACTAGAAAGGGATCTGGAATTTCTGGAGAGGGAAAAGGAAGACTCTCTCTCTCTCTCTCTCTCTCTCTCTCTCTCTCTCTCTCTCTCTCTCTCTCTCTCTCTCTCTCTACCTTGAAGGCAGTAGACACAAGCTCTCGGCCTACGTCCGAGGAGAGGCAGAAGGTGCTACCTCAAGCTCCTAGCACGCTAGCGATAAACCTCAGCCTTACTCCACAGCTTTCCAGAACCCCAAGAGGTTAAGGCTTTAAGCCCATTCTCTACAAATTCTATTGTAAATGTCGCTTGGGCCAGCCCATTCACGCATTGGGGCCTAAGGCCCATTTTGTGCTCTTACAATTGGCGCCGTCTGTGGGGAGCCTCAACCGAAGGGACTAGAAGTGCCATGGAAGGTTCCGGTTCACGTCATGCGGAGTCTAGGGGATCCCAGCGCGAGGACCAATTTGTCCGGTTAGAGAGAGAGCACGAAGCTAGTGTGCACACGGAACGCACGCGCGGGAGGAGCCACGAACGTGGGGGAAGTCGAACCTCCCACGAAAAAAGTGTTGAGACCTTGCAAAGGGAGGTTGACCACCTGAGAAGGAAGCTGCGCTGGGAAAAAAGAAGGCGCACGCCCTCCCCGTCAAACCAGTCCTCAGCGGATGCTAGCAATAATGCTAGCAGTGGCTCCGACGGTTCCAGGTCGAGGACTCCCCCTAGCGAGTCCTCTTCCCAGGAGGAC
Organism: Castanopsis chinensis; assembly: GCA_032878915.1. Lineage (NCBI taxonomy): Eukaryota > Viridiplantae > Streptophyta > Magnoliopsida > Fagales > Fagaceae > Castanopsis > Castanopsis chinensis. The sequence goes on from JAVQMG010000084.1 coordinate 3,914,188, forward strand.
ACGCCCCGTCGCCAACCTAAGGACAAGAGGATGTCCTCTAGAGGCCTAGCCAACAATGCACTGAGCAGGGCACTCCACCAGATTTCCAAGTCACCATTCACCCGAAGGGTTGAGAAGGGAAAGCTTCCGAGGCGGTTCATCCAGCCGACCTTCACAATCTACAACGGAAGGACGGACCCGGTTGAACACGTGAGCCATTTCAGCCAGAGGATGGCAGTGCACTCGAAGAATGAGGCCCTGATGTGCAAGGTCTTCCCTTCCAACTTGGGACCTGTCGCAATGAGGTGGTTCAACGGCCTGAAGGCGGGCTCTGTAAATTCCTTCACGGAGCTCACCAGGGCGTTCGGTTCACGGTTCATCACATGCAGCAGGGTTCCTCGGCCACTAGATTCGCTGTTATCCATGGCCATGAGAGAGGGAGAAACTCTCAGGGCATACACTGACAGGTACTGGGAAATGTATAACGAGATTGATGGGGACTTCGACGAAGTTGCCATAAGCACTTTCAAGGTCGGCCTTCCAAACGAGCATGACCTGAGAAAGTCGCTGACGAGGAGGCCTGTCAAAAGCGTTCGTCGGCTCATGGACCGCATTGATGAGTACACGCGGGTGGAGAAGGATCAGTTGCAAGTAAAGGCTAGAACGAAGGTTATCCCTCAAAAGAGGAGGGATTTTAGGTCGGACCGGTACAGCAATAGTAGGCCGAGGAGAGAGTTCGTCGGGCAACCCCGTCAAGAGTTGACCCAGGTGATCGGTGTAGTGTTCCGCGAACCAATACAGCGGGTGTTTGAGAAAATCCGTCACAAGCCGTACTTCAAGTGGCCCAGCAAGATGATAGGTGATCCCGCGAAGCGCAACCAGAATCTCCACTGCCAATATCACCAAGACCACGGCCACACGACTGAGAAGTGCAAGAGTTTGCGGTACTACTTGGAACAACTGACGAAGGAGGGGAAGTTGAGACAGTTCGTGCACCAACCCGAGGGGCAGGGGGAACGTCCTAGGCCATCGAGCCAGGGCCATCAGGCCCCGAGGCCTCCCTTGGGGACCATCAACGTCATTCTCGCCGCCCCTGGGAGGACTAGCTCGCGCCCGTCCAGGGTCATGTCTGTGGCACGAGCACATGTTGAGGGTTCTGGCTCCGAGGCGAAGAAGATTAAGGGCGGCGAGCCGCCCACTTTGTCCTTCTCGGATGCGGACAAGGAAGGGACCATCCAACCCCACGATGACGCCCTGGTCATAATGCTGAGGATTGGCAGTTACGATGTGAGGAGGGTGATGGTAGACCAGGGAAGTGGCGCGGACATCATGTACCCCGACCTTTATAAGGGGCTGAACCTGAGGGAAGAGGACCTCTCAGCCTACGACCCGCCACTGATAAGCTTCGAGGGGAAGGAGGTGATCCCAAAGGGGCAGATCAGGTTGCCCGTACAGTCAGGCCCAGCAGTAGTGGAGGTGGACTTCATAGTGGTGGACGTCTACTCCCCTTACACAGCCATCATGGGGAGACCTTGGCTGCACGCCCTAGGGGCTGTTTCCTCTACCCTCCACGCCAAGGTGAAATTCCCTTTCGGCGGTCAAGTCGAGGAGATTATTGGGAGTCAGTCCGCAGCAAGACAGTGCCTGACCGCGGCAGTTCTGCACCGGCCAGACCCCGAACCCTCAACTCCGGCCGCTCCCACCTCATAGCAGTTAGCCACTTCTGCCACCACGAGAGGAACAGTGGCAGAGGAGCCTACATGCGAGGGGTTAGATAGGGTCCTCGTGGACGATGACCCAGAGAAGGTCTTCTAGATTGGTGCTCATCTACCGACGGAAGAAAAGGAAGAGTTAGTCGCATTCTTGAGAGAGAATCTCGACGTGTTTGCATGGGACGAGCATGAAATGCCTGGAATCAACCCAAGCTTCATATGCCACCATCTGAACGTTAACCCGACTGCGGTACCGAGGAAGCAACCACCTCGGCGCTCCTCCACAGAGCACGCCGAGGCCGTAAAGGAGGAGCTCATCAAACTTAAGAGAGCTGGGGCTATTAAAGAGGTGTTCTATCCGGAGTGGTTGGCACACACAGTTGTGGTGAGGAAGAAAACAGGGAAGTGGAGAGTATGCGTAGACTTCACGGACCTTAATAGAGCATGTCCCAAGGACCCATTCCCAATGCCTCGCATAGACCAGTTGGTGGACGCGACGGTCGACCACCCGCGCATGAGTTTCCTGGACGCCTATCAGGGGTACCACCAGATACCTTTGGCTTTGGAGGACCAGGAGAAGACCGCTTTCGTGACCCCCACCGGCAACTACCATTACAAGGTGATGCCATTTGGCTTGAAGAACGCAGGGGCTACCTATCAGAGGATGATGACCCGGATGTTCGAGGCACAGTTAGGAAAGACCATCGAGGTATATGTAGATGACATGGTTGTCAAGAGCAAGGCCATATCGGACCACGTGGCTGACTTGGATAATACATTCCAGACTCTACGACAGCACAAGTTGCGTCTGAACCCCTCCAAATGCTCCTTCGGCGTAGGGTCCGGGAAATTCCTGGGCTATGTGCTTACTCATAGAGGTATTGAGGCTAATCCCGAGCAGGTCACCGCAATCTGCAACCTGCAGCCGCCTCGAAACCCGAAGGAAGTCCAGAGGCTGGCCGGAATGACGGCCGCCCTCAGCAGGTTCATCTCCCGATCTGCGGACAGGTGCCGACCCTTCTTCCAACTGCTAAACAAATGGAAGGGGTTTGAATGGACCGAAGAATGCTCCTCGGCCTTTCAATAGCTGAAGGAGTATCTCTCTCAACCACCTATCATGTCCCGCCCGGATCCAGACGAAGTGCTATTTACGTACCTAGCTGTGGCATCCCATGCTGTCAGCCTAGTCCTGATAAGGGATGACGGTGGCATACAAAGACCGGTATATTACGTGAGCAAGTCCCTGCAGGAGTCCGAGATCCGGTACTTACCTTTGGAAAAGGCTGTTCTGGCCGTGGTGCACGCGACGCGCCGGCTCCTGCACTATTTCCAATCTCACAGGGTCGTCGTACTGACCCAACTCCCGCTTAAGTCCGTCTTACGGAGCGCCGACTACTCCAGCAGAATTGCCAAATGGGGAACCTTTTTGGGGGCCTTCGACATTAAGTACATGCCTCGCGCATCTATAAAGGGACAAGTCCTAGCCGACCTGGTGGCGGAGTTCACTGAGCCCTCCCTGGAAGAAAGCCTAGGGGAATCTGGCCCGGGGAGAAAGCAAGTCGGTGTAGCCTCGTGTGAGAAGCTCCCGGTATGGGAAGCTTATGTGGATGGAGCCTCCAATCAAAGAGGTTCAGGCGCTGGGATAGTCCTGATATCGTCAGACGGGATCGTTATCGAAAAATCCCTGAGAATAGCGTTCCCGGCTACTAATAATGAGGCCGAGTACGAAGCCCTGCTGGCTGGAATGTGCATGATTCGGAAGATGGGAGGAAAGGCGGTGCGAGCGTTCTCGGATTCTCAGCTGGTGGTCGGCCAAGTGGAGGGAAAGTTGGAGGCCCGGGAGCCTAGGATGCGAGAGTACTTAGCCCGCACCAGGCACTTGCAGGCCGAATTCGAATCCTTCATGTTGTCGCATGTCTCTAGAAGCAAGAACACCCATGCGGATTCGCTGGCCACCCTCGCAACCTCCTCGGCACATGGCCTCCCTCGGGTCATCCTCGTTGAAGACATGCTCAAGCCCACTGGCCAAGGTTGTCATGCCATCAGGGTCCAACAGGTCCGAGTGGAGCCCAGTTGGATGGACCCCATAGTGTCCTTCTTAAAACACGACACACACTCGGAAGAGAAGTCTGAGGCTGACAAGATCCGTAGAAAGGCACCCCGGTTCTGGCTGTCTGAGGACGAGAAGCTCTATAAGTGCTCGTTTTCAGGGCCCTACCTGCTGTGTGTACACCCGGACGGGACAGAGCAGCTCTTGGAGGAATTGCATGAGGGAATTTGCGGTAGCCACACGGGCGGGAGGTCATTGGCTCACAGGGCCCTCACACAGGGGTACTTGTGGCCGAATATGCAAAGGGAGGCGCAAGGGTACGCGAGGAAGTGCGACCAATGTCAGAGGTATGCGCCCAACATCCACCAGCCTGGCGGCGTTCTTAATCCATTGGTCAGTCCATGGCCGTTTGCACAGTGGGGCTTGGACATAGTGGGACCCTTTCCAAGGGCGGCAGGCAACAAGCGATGGCTGCTCGTCGGAACGAATTACTTCACTAAATGGGTTGAAGCCGAGCCCCTCTCGAATATCCGGGACGTGGATGCGAAGAGATTTGTTTGGAAGAACATCGTTACCAGATTCGGGATCCTGCGCACTCTCATCTCGGACAATGGATTGCAGTTTGACAGCAAGGCCTTCAGAAAGTATTGTGGGGACCTCGGCATCACAAACAGGTACTCCACTCCAGCCTACCCGCACGGGAACGGCCAGGTTGAGGCGACCAACAAGTCGATAGTCAACGGACTCAAGAAAAGATTAGACGACGCGAAGGGCAAATGGGTGGATGAGGTGCCCCATGTGTTATGGACTTACCGGACCATGCCACGAAGGTCTACAGGAGAGACCCCCTTCGCGATGACTTATGGCGCCGAGGCCGTGATTCCTGTAGAGATAGGGTTCTCGACGATGAGGGCGCAGTCATTCGCCCCAGACGCTAACGATGGCATGCTACTGAAGGAGCTGGACTTGGTGGAAGAAAGAAGAGAAAACGCCATGGTCCGATTAGCCTGCTATCAACAGAAGCTCAAGCAGGGATATGACTCTCGCGTGCGGTCTAGACCTCTCGCTCCGGGAGACCTTGTCTTGAAAAAGGTTGTTGGGACAGCCAGGGACCCATCGTGGGGAAAGTTGGGGTCGAATTGGGAGGGACCATACCGGATAACCTCAGTGGCCGGTGTAGGGGCATATTATTTAGCCGACCCGGACGACAAACTTGTAAAGCGACCTTTTAATGTAAATAACCTTCGAATGTACTACTACTGATTAAAGGCTTGTCTGCCATATTTTCAGATATCATCGGCTTATGCTAATTATCAAGTACTATCATCTCTATCGATTCAATTTATTCCATTTTTAGAGTGTTAAATGTCAACTGGGGCTAAGCCAGGTCCTCAGACCTTCTGCCTAAGGAAAATTTTAACACCTACGCTATGTTTAAATTAAGTGTTAATGTCAACCTCGGCTAAGCCAGGTCCTCGGACCTTCTGCCTTGGGAAAATCTAACATGCAATTTATTCCATTTTTAGAGTGTTAAATGTCAACTGGGGCTAAGCCAGGTCCTCAGACCTTCTGCCTAAGGAAAATTTTAACACCTACGCTATGTTTAAATTAAGTGTTAATGTCAACCTCGGCTAAGCCAGGTCCTCGGACCTTCTGCCTTGGGAAAATTTAACATGCAATTTATTCCATTTTTAGAGTGTTAAATATCAACTGGGGCTAAGCCAGGTCCTCAGACTTTCTGCCTAAGGAAAATTTTAACACCTACGCTATGTTTAAATTAAGTGTTAATATCAACCTCGGCTAAGCCAGGTCCTCGGACCTTCTGCCTTGGGAAAATTTAACATGCAATTTATTCCATTTTTAGAGTGTTAAATGTCAATTGGGGCTAAGCCAGGTCCTCAGACCTTCTGCCTAAGGAAAATTTTAGCACCTACGCTATGTTTAAATTAAGTATTAATGTCAACCTCGGCTAAGCCAGGTCCTCGGACCTTCTGCCTTGGGAAAATTTAACATGCAATTTATTCCATTTTTAGAGTGTTAAATGTCAACTGGGGCTAAGCCAGGTCCTCAGACCTTCTGCCTAAGGAAAATTTTAACACCTACGCTATGTTTAAATTAAGTGTTAATGTCAACCTCGGCTAAGCCAGGTCCTCGGACCTTCTGCCTTGGAAAAATTTAACATGCAATTTATTCCATTTTTAAAGTGTTAAATGTCAACTGGGGCTAAGCCAGGTCCTCAGACCTTCTGCCTAAGGAAAATTTTAACACCTACGCTATGTTTAAATTAAGTGTTAATGTCAACCTCGGCTAAGCCAGGTCCTCGGACCTTCTGCCTGGGGAAAATTTAACATGCAATTTATTCCATTTTTAAAGTGTTCGATGTCAACTGGGGCTAAGCCAGGTCCTCAGACCTTCTGCCTAAGGAAAATTTTAACACCTACGCTATGTTTTAATTAAGTGTTAATGCCAACCTCGGCTAAGCCAGGTCCTCGGACCTTCTGCCTTGGGAAAATTTAACACAATTCTATTAATTTTTGTTAAGTGAAATGCCAACCTCGGCTAAGCCAGGTCCTCGGACCTTCTGCCTTGAGAAAATTTAACACAGCTCCTTTAATTTTTATTAAACATTAAGGTTAAAATTTTTATTATGCACTAAGGTTAAAATTTAAAGAACACCTTCGCCAGAGGTAGAAATTCTCTCGTGGCAGAACCTCGTCTGTCCTAGGTCCGAGCTTGCCCAAGGGCACAAAGCTACTACCTCAAACGTAAGTTTACTTAGCAATAAGGGCACTAAGCTACTACCTCAAGCGTAAGTTTACTTAACAATAATGCGCAGCACACAATAAACGCAATATGACAAGGAGATTATGCTATAAAGGAAAGAGAATGGAATTCATAAATAAAAAGCTGTCCGATACAAGGCATTAATAAGGAGGATTACAATAAGAACGCTAAGGACCTACGCTAAAAGCAACTAAGTAAAACAAAAATTTTCACAAGAGAAAGCAAGAGTCGAGAGCAGAAGAGCTGCGCCGAGGAGAGGGCCTGAGACCGCCTACGCCTTTATTTTCAAGGGGGGATCCTTTGCTGACTTGGTTGAAGGCTCTTTGGCTTGACCTCCTACCTCCGCTTGCTTGGGTCCAGCCTCGGTTGGATCTTGGACCTTCTTCCCCTTATCCTGTGGCTTGGACGACTCCGCCGGCTTTGGCTCGGCCTCCTTATCGGTAGCAGCAACCTCAGCGGGGGACAGGAACTGTTCGGGATTAGGTGAAGGCAACAGCGAGGCCGCACCCTCGGGAGCGACCAAGGTGGGGGGAGCATCTTCGACAGGTCTGATATCCTCCGGATACCAGACCCTCTCAGCTACCCTCCGCTCGGAGTCGGCGGGGACTCCAGCAGCGTTTAGGGCCTCCGCCCAAACCTGCTGGCAATACTCCCGGCACAGCTCGGCCAGCTCCTCCGTCAGGCGGTTCTCTGTTTCCTCCACCCCTTTATTGAAAGCAGTTGTCGTGGCAGCCTCCACGGTCTCCCTTATCGTATGGGCCGCTTCTTTGGCCTACGCCAGCTGCTTCCTCAGGTTCGCGATCTCCTCCTCCGCCTTGGACAGTGCCTCGTCTCTTTGGCGCAGGAGCTTGCGATGGGCCTCCGCCTACGCCGTGGCCGTCTTTAGCCCAGCGCCAAGGCTCTTCCTCTCACTTTGCTTCGCAGTTAGCTTAATCGCCAGCTCGGCCTTCTCCGCATCAACCCGGCCAAGGTCCTTCTCGACCTCGGCTTTCGCTGCCTGCTCGGAGCCGACCTGAGTCTGGTAGTGCTCGACCAGGGCATCGGCAGCGAAAGCCTCCTGGATGGCCTGTTGGGGATGGTACCATCAGAAGCGTGTTAGATACAAGTTATACCGCGTAAGGACTGAGACAACAATAAGGAACCAAACGTTCGGTGCTTACCAGGCCCAAATTCCTCTTAAGGGAGAGAAAGAGGCGCGTGCGGCCCGTCCTCCCCAGCTCCTCCATATCTCTGGGCAGAAGTAGAGGCTTCTCCAGCGAGTTGGCCAGGTGGAGGGCCTGACCTCTCTGGTAGTCTCAAAGGCTCGCCTGGGTTGATATGGGAGCCCCGTCCACTTCCAGAGGGGGAAACCAGCTGGGCTCCCCTCGGCGGACCTCAGCTTGCCCGCGGATTTCCCCACTTTCCACGGAGGAGGCCCGTCCCCCACCTTTAGCAACTTGCTGCTGCTGCTGATGCTGTTGCTGCTGCAGCTGCCTCTGGTGCTTCTGTTTTTTCTCTTTTTCTCTATCTGCCTCCTCGTTCTCGTTCCTTCTTTTCTTTGGAACGTTGGGAGGAGGGGGGAGTAGGTCGGAGGGAGGAGGAGGAGGAGGCGAGAGTATCTGCGGCTGGGACCCGGAAGCATCGTCCTTGGGGATTTTGATCCCCCTCTTCTTGGCAAAAAGCTCCTTCAAAGACGTCATGTCGTCGCCTTCGTCAGAGGATACCTCCGGTATTGCAATGACCAATCCCGGAATACCCGAGTGCCTGTCCAAACGGCCTCTTCCTCGTCTGAAATATCGACCACGTGGCCCGCCAACGGTCTCTCGGCCTCCTCTAGATTGAATCTATCAATCTCGTCGCCAAGGGATGAAGAGGAAGTCGCGGGGTCTTCTCGGACTGCCTGGACTTCTTGCTGTGCAGCCAAAGGAATAGCCTCAAGAGGCTGGCCGTACAAGATTGTGGAAGGCGCGTCCGGCAAGGCGCGGGGAGCAAGGAAGCCCTCGTGGCGAACGTCTATCCGAGCTCGCCTTCGATGGCCGGCGAGAATAGCGTCCTCGACCTCACCAAAAACTTTGGAAATGGGGTCGTACCCCAGAATCAGGTGGGCAGCTCTCACTTGGAGATCGTCGTTCACAAAAACCTCGGATCTCAGGACCTTGTTGAGGTCTGAGATGTTGACGTTGCCCAAGTGGGGAGACGTGTGTCGCTTATCTGCAAGAAAGGAGAAAGGGCAAACGGAGTTAGACACACGCCGCGGAAACAATAAGAATGACAGCAAGTAACAGCAAAACTACTAAGGGAGTTAAAATGGGGTAGAATCTCGCAAGCTAAAGCTCTTAAACCCTAGGGAGTCACACCTGGTTGTCCCGCCCTCACTGGGCAATGGAGACCGTCATACCACCTCCCAGTAACGAGGAGATAGTCGTCCTTCATGCCCTTGTTGGACTTTGGCAGATAGGAGACCAGCCGGACCGCGCTAGACCTCGGCTTGAGGTAGTAGCCTGCGTCTTTCAGCCGGTGGCACTCATACATGTAGACGACGTCATGCCATGTAAGGTGGAGGCCTATTTGCTCGTTAAGAGCATCGACGCAACCTAAGATCCTAAATACATTGGGCGCGCACTGGTCTGGACATAGCCTATGGTTGCGGAGGTACTCCCTAGTCACCTCCTTCATGGGGAGAGTCATCCTGCCCTCTAGAAAGGCAATTATGGGGATGACGACCTGCCCCTCTTGCCTAGAGCCCGCCACGGCCCCGGGGGGACAGTATTCCAGGCCCACATCAGAAGGGATGTGATACTTGGCCCGGAATCCTTCCATGCCGGAGGGCGTATCTACTAGACACTTAAACCTACCCATGGAATCAAAGCTAGAGATGTAGATTCGTAGAGAGAGGAAGGAAGAGTTGACAGCCGAGGAGAAACTTACACAAGAAGAGACGTGCGCACTTTGGGAGCTTGTTGGGAGAAAGAAAGAAGTTGGATGGCTCTGCAGTGAGTACGTTCTTTGGAAGAAATGATGGATATCGCGTCTACCGAAGTGTTTTAAATGATTGGGAGGCGGCGGCTCATGGGAAGTATCCCGCTCAAATTTTCGGGGGCGAATCCAGGCCGTTGGATCCCCATCTCACCGTAGAATGTGCGCGACAGGGAGTTACTCAGCGCATTTAATGCAGGCGTTGCGTGTTACGAAGCGCCAAGGAGGCGTCCAGAAGACGCGGGCGTACTCCGCACGTGTGGCAATTTAAATATCACGTGGAGGGAAGATTCGTGGGTCAAAAACCCATCTGCCTCCTCGGATCAAAGTCAGACGACTTTTTGAGGGGCTATTGTGGGGGGTAAAAGCGCCAAAACACTATATGGGCCTTGGGCGTAGTCCGAGGACGTGAATTCCTCTAAAAGGGCCGCTTGGCGGGAGCAGGGCCTCCTAACACTAGGTCTCAAAGGCCAGCCGATCAGACCACCAGCCTGTCGGAGACTAGCCGAGGAGAGTGCCCCCTCCGACGAAGGATCAGGAACAGAACACGATAGCAAAACACCCAGGAGAGGGCCCCTAGAGCTCGGCGAGTCATTCTACATCCCAATGAGGTGCCGAGGTGGGAGACAAGGAAGACGTGCGTTGCATAAAGCTGCTGCCACCGCATTAAAGACTTCTCACCTACCCGCCTGGCCACATTAATGGAGAAATGACTACTGAGAGGACGGGGAACAGCCTTAAGGGCATTGGGGAGCGTTTTCAGGAAAAAGACAGATGGGAACCAAGCATGGGAAGTATAAATAGAAAAGGAAGGGCTACTAGAAAGGGATCTGGAATTTCTGGAGAGGGAAAAGGAAGACTCTCTCTCTCTCTCTCTCTCTCTCTCTCTCTCTCTCTCTACCTTGAAGGCAGTAGACACAAGCTCTCGGCCTACGTCCGAGGAGAGGCAGAAGGTGCTACCTCAAGCTCCTAGCACGCCAGCGATAAACCTTAGCCTTACTCCACAGCTTTTCAGAACCCCAAGAGGTTAAGGCTTTAAACCCATTCTCTACAAATTCTATTGTAAAGGTCGCTTGGGCCGGCCCATTCACGCATTGGGGCCTAAGGCCCACTTTGTGCTCTTACAAGTTTTATCACTTTTTTTTTTTCATAATTTCATTTATAACGTTTTTTACTATTATCATATATTTACTTACTAATGATTTTCATAACAAAGAAGTCAAATGAGATGTAGCATCGTTTATTAGATTTTTAAATGTAATTGTGTATGAATATTATATATATATATATATATACACACACATATTTATAAAGTTAAATGAAATGTCAAAAATGAGATTTTAAAATTTTCTAACTTTATTTCTTATGTAATTTCTATTATTACATGAGAACATCTCCTTTTAGTTATGAATTAGAGTTTGAATAGTTTTAAGTTTAAATATATTGCTATGATTGTGTTTTGTAAGGACACAAAGTAAGTCTTAAGGCCCAAACGTGTGACCGGGCCGGCCCAAGTGGCCTATACAATAGAATTTGTAGAGAATGGGCTTAAAGCCTAGACCTCTTGGGGCTCTGGAAAGTTATGGGGAAAGAATGAAGTCCATCGCTGGCGTACCAAGAGTTGGGGAACGCCTCTACCTCTCTTCGGACGTGGGCCGAGAACCTATATCCTGGCCTTTCTCCTGTTATCTTCGCAGTAGAGAGAGAGAGAGAGTCTTCTCCTTTCCTTGGGGAAAATCCGGATCCCCTTCTTGTGACATCTCCTGTTCTATTTATACTCCCCCTCTCTGGTTACCACCTGTCTTGTCCCTGAAAATGCTCCCCAAGACTATAAAGCTGACCGCCGTCCCTTCAGAAGTCATCTCCTCATTAATGCGGCCAAACGGGTAGGTGAAAGCCTTTAATGCGGAGGCAGTAACCTTGTACGGGACACGTCCCGCTTGTCCTCCCTTCTCGGCGTCCCATCGAGGCCCCGTATGACTTATTGGGTTTCGGAAGCTCCTCCGTTGGCTTTGGGTCTCGTCCCTCGGCCTTGCTTCCGTTGTCCGAGGTCATGTTCTCCTCGGACTCTCCCAAATGAGCCATGACCTATCTGGCGGGCCTCTGGGCCCTCACGCTTTGGTGGACCTAGACTTACTCGTGGCATCTCGGGCGAACCCGTGTCCTCGGACTAGGCCCAAGGCCCATGTAACCGTTTTGACTTTTCTGCCCCCACATCAGCCCCTCTAAAATTCATTTGACCTTGATCCGAGAGGGGAAATGAGTTTTTGACTCATGAGCGTTCCCTTCACGTGACCCTTTAAGTGCAACACGTGCAGAGTTTTTCCCGCGCCTTCCCAGACAGCTTGCAACACCTCGTAACACACAGCGCCAGCATTTAATGCGCTAAGTAACTCCCTGTCGCCCACGTTGGACGGTGAGATGCGGATCGTGCGGCTCTGATCCTTTCTGAAAGTTCGCGCGGGGCAGGCCTCATAAATGTTTGCTTCTCAAAAATCCCTAAGTGTTTGGGAAGTCGCACATCCAACTTTCACTCCCAAAAAGCAATTCCGCTCCTGGAAACGTATACTTTCATTTCATCTCCTGAAGCATTCTCAAAGTCATGTCCTTCTTTCTTCGTAAGTTCTCGTTCCCTTAGCCTTTTTCTCCTCGGCTGTCAATTTTTCCCTTTCCCTTCTAGGTTTACTCCTTAGTCTGGGCCATATGGGTAGGTTTAAATGTCTGGTGGACTCTGAATCCGGTATGGAGGGATTTCGAGCCAAGTTCCACATCCCCCCGAAAGTGAGACTTAAATATTGCCCGCCTGAGGCGGTGGCTGATTCCAGGGGGAACGGGCAGGTGGTCATTCCCATCATCGCCTTCCTGGAGGGTGGCATGACCCTTCCCATGGGTCCTGTCACCAGGGAGTACCTTCGCAACCACCGGCTGTGCCCCGATCAATGCACGCCCAACATGTTTAGGATCCTAGGGAGTGTAGATGCTCTAAATGAGCAGATGGGTCTGAACCTCACGTGGCGGGACGTGGTCTATATGTACGAGTGCCACCCCCTCACGTCCAAAGGGTACTACCTCAAGTCCCGGTCAAGTGTCGTTAGGCTCATATCGTGTCTTCCTAAGTCCAATAAAGGGATGAAGGATGACTACGTCGTCGCCTCTGGAAGATGGTACGACGGAATCCATTGCCCCGTCCAAGAGGGAAAACTAGGTGCAACTGCCTTAGGTTTTGGGCTTTTGTTCATGTTTTAGTTCCTTTACCTTCACTTTTGGGAATTTGTCGTCTGTTGTCTTTGCTGCCTATTTTTGTTGCCGAACTTAATTGTAATTCTTCCTTTGGATGTCTTTTTCGCAGACAAGCAGCACGTTTCCCCCAGCCTCGTAGACGTCAACGTCCGAGACCTAAACAGGGTGCTAAGGTCTGAGGTGTTTGTGCACGAGGATCTACAAGTAAGGGTTGCCCATCTGATCTTGGGGTACGAGCCGCTGTCCACCGCCTTTGGGGAGGTTGAGGACGCAATCCTTGCCTGTGATAAAAGGCGGAGGTGAATAGACATCACAAAGCCTAGCTTCCTCGCCCCACGCGACCTCCCCGACGACCCCACAGTGATATTGTACAACCCCCCAGTGCGCGCAGTTCCGATCTCAGTTTGGCCTCCAGAAGTTGCCGCCGAGGGAGAGGGCGACGTCGTCGAGGTCTCGGACGACGAGGCCACACAGTGCTCGGGTATTAAAGGCCTAATAATCTCCAAGGTAGACAGCAGCACTGAGGAGGAAGACATGAACAGCTTGCGATCGCTCATGGGCGCGCGAGGCGCGCAGGTGGCCAAGAAGGGTGCCATCGGGCCTCAACTTCCCCCTCCTCCTCCTCCTCCTCCGGCCGACCCCAAAGTCCATGCTGCTGACCTCAAGAAAAAGAGGAAGAAGGAAGACGAGGAGGCCGAGGCGGCTCGTCAAAAGAAACTCAAGCAGCAGCAACACCATCAACTTCAACAACAACAACAACAACAACAACAACAACAACAACAACAACAACAACAAAAGGGCGCTAGAGGCAGGTCGCGGGCCCACTCAGTGGAGAGTGGGGAGAGTCAAGGGCAAGCCGAGGTGCGCCGTGCTGCAGCCATTTGGTCCCCGACGTTAGAGCTGGACGGGACTCCCATCTCCGAACGCGCCAGCATAAGGGAGTATCAGAAGGGGCACGCTTTGCACCTCGCCGAGGCCTTGGAAAAGCCCTTGCTCCTCCCTAAGGACATGGCAGCTCTTGAGCAACTGCCGCAGCCACAGCTGTTCCTATCCCTGAAGAGGGATCTAGGCCTGGTACGTTCCAAGCAAACCTCATCTCATTTGCGCCCGTTTGGAATACGTTTGCTGTTCCTCTTATGCCCTTTACGTGTATGCAGGCTATCCAGGAGGTCGCTATGGCCGAGAGGTGGGTCGAGGACGCCCGGAAGAAGGCCTCCGCCGAGCTCAATGTCCGAGTCGAGACGGAGAAAGCCCTCTGCCTTGCCGAGGCCGAGAACGTCAAGCTGGGCAAGAGGCTGACCGCAGAGGAGCAGGCGAAGAGGAGCGCCGAGGCCGGCTTAAAGAATGTCACTGCTCAGGCCGAGGCTCAGCGGACGGAGTTGCGGGGCTGCAAGGAGGACCTCGTTAAGGTGAACGAGGAGAACGCCGCTCTGAAAGAGGAGCTGGCGAAGGCAAAGGAGGAGGCCCAGACTGCCAAGGAGGCTGCGGACGCAGCCGTGGCGGCCTCCTTCCAAAGGGGGGTCGAGGAGACGGAGACCCGCCTTGTCGAGGAGATGGCGGACCTGTGCAGGGAATACTGCCGACAGGTCTAGTCGGAAGCCCTTGACACGGCAAGCGCCATTTCTTCCTCTGAACTGAGGAGGGTCGAAAGCATGTGGTATCCCCTGGATATCCGCGAATTCGATGCTCCTCCCACCACAGCCAACCCCACCTCTTTTGTGGTCCCAGCAATTCCTTTTGCCTCCTCGGATCCTGTCCAGGCCGTTCCTCCGGGAGAGCAAGCCAAAGAGGGGCAAGGCAGGCAAGGCGGCCAGGACATCCCTCCACCAGATGCCAGAGGAGCAGAGAGCCAAGTTATTGTGGATGGCGAAGTGCCCAAAGAGGATCTCCCTCCGACGACCAAGGCTTGAGCTGCTAGGCCCTTTTTGCTTTTCCGTAGGAGTTCTTTTGTTTTTGTTTGAAGGACATTCTTGTTTGTTTTTTTTTTTTTTTTTTGTGTTGTTTTTCTCCTCTTTTTTTATTTATTTATTCATGCCGAGTCTTGTAGTACATTCCTATTTTGAATTTAACGTAAAGACTTTAGTGTTTCACTTGTGATCATTTTACTATGAACATGAACTATCTTTGCCTGCGGTTCCTTTGTCAATAGTTACCTTGTATGTGAGAATTGCATTATGTTTTCCCTTGTTTCATAACATGCGAAAGACTTAGCCCCAGCGCTCTAAACTTAATTGAAAGTGGTATTGGTACGCCAGTCTTTCCAAAGCAGGAGGTCCGAGGTTCTAGCATAACTTGGGCTTTGGGTAATACTCCGATAAAAAAAGAAAAAGAAAAGGCAATGTGTTGAGTGTGAAGCCCCCCCCCCCCAAGGCAGTATGATCAAGACTTTGGCGGGGCCTAGGTGTGCGTTAATACTTAAAGAGAATAGGTGTGATACCGGCGCTTAAATAAAAATTGATCCGCGTTGAGGCTTGACCAAAGCTAGATAAAATTGACACCAACACTTAGTGAATAAAATTGACATTAACACTCAATGAAAATTGAACTGTGTCAAACTTTCCCAAGGCAGATGGTCCGAGGACCCAGCTCCGCCAAGGTGGACATTAACATATAATTTAAACGTGATGTCTGTATTAAAATTTTCCTAAGGCAGAAGGTCCGAGGACCTGGCTTAGCCCCAGTTGACATTTAACACTTAAAAAGAATGAATTGTATGTTAAATTTTCCCAAGGCAGAAAGTCCGAGGACCTGGCTTAGCCAAGGTTGACATTAACACATAATTTAAACATGATGTCTATGTTAAAATTTTCCTAAGGCAGAAGGTCCGAGGACCTGGCTTAGCCCCAGTTGACATTTAACACTTAAAAAGAATGAATTGTATGTTAAATTTTCCCAAGGCAGAAAGTCTGAGGACCTGACTTAGCCAAGGTTGACGTTAACATATAATTTAAACGTGATGTCTGTGTTAAAATTTTCCTAAGGCAGAAGGTCCGAGGACTTGGCTTAGTCCCAGTTGACATTTAACACTTAAAAAGAATGAATTGTATGTTAAATTTTCCCAAGGCAGAAAGTCCGAGGACCTGGCTTAGCCAAGGTTGACATTAACATATAATTTAAACGTGATGTCTGTGTTAAAATTTTCCTAAGGCCGAAGGTCCGAGGACCTGGCTTAGCCCCAGTTGACATTTAACACTTAAAAAAAATGAATTGTATGTTAAATTTTCCCAAGGCAGAAAATCCGAGAACCTGGCTTAGCCAAGGTTGACATTAACATATAATTTAAACGAGCGATAGAGATTATAACATTGACAATCAGAATGATACAATGACATCTGAATAGATGGCGGGAGCGCCTTTCATTAGTAGTAATACCTTCGAAGGTTATTTACATTCCAAGGTTGCTTTACAAGTTTGTTATCCAAGTCAGCTAGATAATATGACCCCACACCGGCCACTGAGGTTATGCGATAGGGCCCCTCTCAATTTGGCCCCAACTTCCCCCACGATGGGTCCTTTGCTGTCCCGACGACCTTTTTCAAAACAAGGTCCCCCGGAGCGAGAGGCCTGGACCGTACGTGGGAGTCGTATCCCCGCTTGAGCTTCTGTTGGTAGCAAGCTAGCCGGACCATAGCGTTTTCCCTTCTTTCTTCCACCAAGTCCAGCTCCTTCAGGAGCATGCCATCATTAGCGTCCGGGGCGAAAAACTGCGCTCTCATCGTTGGGAATCCCATCTCTACAGGTATTACCGCCTCGGCGCCGTATGTCATCGCGAAGGGGGTCTCCCCTGTGGACCTTCGCGGTGTGGTTCGGTAGGTCCACAACACGTGTGGCACCTCATCCACCCATCTGCTCTTCGCATCATCTAATCTTTTCTTGAGTCCATTGACTATCGACTTGTTGGTTGCTTCAGCCTCGCCGTTTCCTTGTGGGTAGGCCGGGGTGGAGTACCTGTTTGTGATGCCAAAGTCCCCACAATACCTCCTGAAGGCCTTGCTATCGAACTGTAGTCTGTTGTCCGAGATGAGAGTATGCGGGACCCCGAACCTGGTGATGATGTTCTTCCACACGAATCTCTTCGCGTCCACATCCCGAATATTTGAGAGTGGCTCGGCCTCTACCCATTTGGTGAAGTAGTCCGTGCCGACGAGCAGCCATCGCTTGTTACCCACCACCCTCGAAAACGGTCCCACTATGTCCAAGCCCCACTGTGCAAACGGCCAAGGGCTGATCAACGGATTAAGAACGCCGCCAGGCTGGTGGATGTTGGGGGCAAATCTCTGGCACTGATCGCATTTCCTCGTGTATTCCTACGCTTCCCTCTGCATGTTCGGCCACCAGTATCCCTGCCTGAGGGCCCTGTGGGCCAGCGACCTCCCACCCGTATGGCTGTCGCAAATTCCCTCGTGCAACTCCTCCAGGAGTTGTTCCGTCCCTTCCGGGTGCACGCACAGTAAGTAGGGTCCCGAAAATAAGCGTTTGTAGAGTTTCTCGTCCTTGGACAGCCAGAACCGAGGAGCTTTCCTGCGGATCTTGTCGGCCTCGGTTTTCTCTTCTGGCAGTGTGTCGTGTTTAAGGAAAGATACTATGGGGCCCATCCAATTGGGACCTGCTCCGATTTGGTGGACTCGGATGGCCTGGCAACCCATACTTGCTGGCCTGAGCAGGTCCTCAACGAGAATGACCCGAGGAAGGCCTTGTGCCGAGGAGGTTGCGAGCGTGGCCAGTGAATCCGCGTGTGTGTTTCCGCTTCTGGGGACATGTGACAGTGTGAAGGATTCGAACTTGGTCTGTAGGTGCTTGGCGCGGGCCAGATACTCTCGCATCCTCGGTTCCCTGGCCTCTATCTTTCCCTCCACTTGGCCAACCACCAGCTGCGAGTCTGAGAATGCTCGCACCGCCTTTCCCCCCATTTTGCGAACCGCGTCCATTCCCACTAGCAGAGCTTCGTACTCGGCCTCATTATTGGTAGCCGGGAATGTTATCCTTAGAGACTTTTCGATCACGACCCCATCCGGAGATATCAAGACTATCCCAGCTCCTGAACCTCTCTGGTTGGAGGCTCCGTCTACATAGACTTCCCACTCCGGGGGCTTCTCACTCGAGACTAGGCCAACTCACCTTCCCCCCAAGTTGCATTCCCCTAGGCCTTCCTCCAGGGATGGCTCAGTGAACTCCGCTACCAGGTCGGCCAGGACTTGCCCCTTCACAGATGCACGTGGTAGGTACTTGATGTCGAAGGCCCCCAAGAAGGTTCCCCACTTGGCGATTCTACTGGAATAGTCGACGCTCCGTAGCACAGACTTCAGCGGGAGTTGGGTCAGGACGACGACCGTGTGAGACTGAAAATAGTGTGGGAGCCGTCTCGTCGCGTGTACTATGGCCAGAACCGCCTTCTCCAATGGCAAATAACGGATCTCGGCCTCTTGCAGGGACTTGCTCATGTAATAGACCGGTCTCTGTATACCGTCGTCGTCTCGTATCAGAACCAGGCTTACTGCGTGGGTGGCCACCGCTAGGTATGCAAAGAGGACCTCATCCGGATCGGGGCGGGACATAACCGGTGGCCGAGATAGGTATTCCTTCAGCTGCTGGAAGGCTAAGGAGCACTCCTTGGTCCATTCAAATCCCTTCCATTTGTTCAACAGCTGGAAGAAAGGTTGGCACCTGTTCGCAGATTGAGAGATGAACCTACTGAGGGCTGCCGTCATTCCGGCCAGCTTATGGACCTCCTTCGGGTTCTGAGGCGGCTGCAAGTTACAGATTGCGAAAATCTGTTCAAGGTTGGCCTCAATACCCCTGTGGGTAAGCATGTAGCCCAGGAATTTACCAGATCCTACCCCGAAGGAGCATTTGGAGGCGTTCAGTCACAACTTATGTTTCCGCAAGGTCTGGAACGTGTTATCCAGGTCGGCCACATGGTCCGACATGGCTTTGCTCTTCACAACCATGTCGTCTACATATACCTCAACAGTTTTTCCCAATTGTGTCTCGAACATCCGAGTCATCATCCTCTGATAGGTAGCCCCTGCGTTTTTCAGACCGAAGGGCATCACCTTGTAATGGTAGTTGCCGGTGGGGGTCACGAAGGCGGTTTTCTCCTGGTCCTCTAAAGCCAAAGGTATCTGGTGGTACCCCTGAAAAGCGTCCAGGAAACTCATGCGAGGGTGGCCGACCGTCGCATCTACCAGTTGATCTATGCATGTCATCGGGAAGGGGTCCTTAGGACAGGCTTTGTTGAGGTCCGTGAAGTCCACGCACACTCTTCACTTCCCACTTTTCTTCTTCACCACGACTATGTGCGCTAACCATTCGGGATAGAATACTTCCTTGATAGCCCCGGCCCTCTTGAGCTTGATGACTTCCTCCTTGACGGCCTCGGAGTGCTCCATGGAAGAGCGCCGAGGAGGTTGCTTCTTCGGTACTGCCGCCAGGTTAACGTTTAGGTGGTGACATATGAAGTTTGGGTCGATTCTAGGCATCTCATGCTCGTCCCATGCAAACACATCGAGGTTCCCTCTCAAGAACGCAACCAACTTCTCCCTTTCTTCGGTCGGCAGCTGAGCCCCAATCTGGAAGAACCTCTCTGGGTCCTTGTCTACGAGGACCCTGTCTAACCCTTCCCACGCGGACTCCCCTGCCACTGTCCTTCCAGCGGTGGCAGAAGAGGCTAATTGCTATGAGGTCGAAGCGGACAGAGCCGAGGGTTCGGGGTCCGGTCTACGCAAAACTGCGGCCATCAGGCATTGTCTCGCTGCAGACTGGCTCCCAATGATTTCCTCGACTTGTTCACCGAAAGGGAACTTCACCTTGGCGTGGAGGGTGGAGGAGACGGCCCCTAGGGCTTGCAGCCAAGGTCTCCCCACGATGGCCGTGTAAGGGGAGTAGGCGTCCATCACGATGAAGTCCACTTCCACCATTGCCGGACCTGACTGCACAGGCAACCTGATCTGCCCTTTGGGGACCACTACCTTTCCCTCGAAGTTTATCAGTGGCGAGTCGTAGGTCGAGAGGTCCTCTTCCTTCAGGTTCAGGCCCTTGTACAGGTCGGGGTACATAATGTCCGCGCCACTTCCTTGGTCCATCATTACCCTCTTCACATCGTAACCTCCAATCTTTAGCATTATGACTAGCGCGTCGTCGCGGGGTTGAATGGTCCCTTCCTTGTCCGCCTCTAAGAAGGCTAGTGTGGGTGGCTCATTGCCCTTAATCTTCTTCGGCTAGGAGCCAGAGTCCCCAGTGTGGGCCCGCGCCACATTCATCACCCTAGAAGGGCGCGAGCCAGTCCTTCTAGGAGCAGCGAGGATGACGTTAATGGTTCCCAGAGGAGGCCTCGGGGTATGGTGGCCTTGGCCTGTCAGCCCAAGGTGTTCTTTCCTCCCCTCATGGTCGTGCACGTACTGTCTCAACTTTCCCTCCTTCGCCAGCTGTTCTAGGTAGTACCGCAGGCTCTTGCAGTTCTCCGTCGTATGGCCGTGCTCTTGATGGTACTGGCAGTGGAGGTTCTGGTTCCGCTTCGCGGGATCACCTATCATCTTGCTGGGCCACCTAAAATAGGGCTCATGACGGATTTTCTCAAACACTCGCTGCATGGGTTCGCGAAACACAACGCCGACCACTTGCGTCGGCGTCCGACGAGGTTGCCCGACGAAGTCTCTCCTCTGCTTGCTGTTGTTGCATCCGTCCGACCTGAAATCCCTCCTTTCCTGAGGGATAACCTTCGCCCTGGCCTTTACTTGTAATTGATCCTCCTCTACCCGCGTGTACTCATCAATGCGGTCCATGAGACGACGCACGCTCTTCACAGGTCTCCTGGTCAGTGACTTCCTCTGGTCATACTCGTTTGGAAGGCTGACCTTAAAGGTACTTATGGCAACCTCGTCGAAGTCCCCATCGATCTCGTTGTACATCTCCCAATATCTGTCGGTATATGCTTTGAGGGTCTCTCCCTTTCTCATGGCCATGGACAACAGTGAATCTAAAGGCCGAGGGATCCTACTGCATGTGATGAACCGCGAGCCGAACGCCCTGGTGAGCTCCGCGAAGGAGTTGACAGAGCCTGCCTTTAGGCTGTTAACCATCTCATCGCGACGGGTCCCAGGCTGGAAGGGAAGACCTTGCACATCAGGGTCTCATTCTTCGAGTGCACCGCCATCCTCTGGCTGAAGTGGCTCACGTGCTCCACTGGGTCTGTTCTCTCGTTGTAAACTGTGAAGGCTGGCTGAGTGAACCGCCTCGGAAGTTTTCCCTTCTCAATTCTCCGAGTGAAGGGTGACTTGGAAATCTGGTGGAGCGCCTTACTCAGTGCGTTGTTGGCCAGGCCTCTGAAGGGCACCCTCTTGTCCTTAGGCTGGCGATGGTGTTCGTCTTCCTGGGAAGAGGACTCACAAGGGGGGGTCCTTGACCTGGAACTGTCGGAGGTACTGCTAGCATCCGCTGAGGACTGGTCTGAGGGGGATGGTGTGCGCCTTCGTTTCTCCCTGCGCAGCTTTTTTCTCAAATGGTCAACCTCCTTTTACAGGGTCTCGACGCTTTTTTCGCGGGAGGATCTACTTCCATCTCGTGCATGGCTCCTCCCACGCGTATGTTCAGTGTGCACGCTGGCTTCGCGCTCTCCCTCCCGCTCCAACCGTGCAAATTGGTCCTCGTGCTGGGACCCCCTAGACTCCGCACGACGTGAACCTGAAACTTCCATGACACTTCCAGTCCCTTCGGTCAGGGCTTCCCACAGACGGCGCTAATTGTAAGGACATAAAGTAAGTCTTAAGGCCCAAACGTGTGACCGGGCCGGCCCAAGTGGCCTTTACAATAGAATTTGTAGAGAATGAGCTTAAAGCCTAGACCTCTTGGGGCTCTGGAAAGTTATGGAGAAAGAATGAAGTCCATCGCTGGCGTACCAAGAGTTGGGGAACGCCTCTACCTCTCTTCGGACATGGGCCGAGAACCTATATCCTGGCCTTTCTCCTGTTATCTTCGCGATAGAGAGAGAGAGAGTCTTCTCCTTTCCTTGGGGAAAATCCGGATCCCCTTCTTGTGACATCTCCTGTTCTATTTATACTCCCCCTCTCTAGTTACCACCCGTCTTGTCCCTGAAAACGCTCCCCAAGACTATAAAGCTGACCGCCGTCCCTTCAAAAGTCATCTCCTCATTAATGCGGCCAGACGGGTAGGTGGAAGCCTTTAATGCGGAGGCAGTAACCTTGTACGGGACACGTCCCGCTTGTCCCCCCTCCTCGGCGTCCTATCAAGGCCCCGTATGACTTATTGGGCTTCGGAAGCTCCTCCGTTGGCATTGGGTCTCATCCCTCGGCCTTGCTTCTGTTGTCCGAGGTCATGTTCTCCTCGGACTCTCCCAAATGAGCCATGACCTGTCTGGCGGGCCTCTGGGCCCTCACGCTTTGGTGGACCCAGACTTACTCGTGGCATCTCAGGCGAACCCGTGTCCTCGGACTAGGCCCAAGGCCCATGTAACCGTTTTGACTTTTCTGCCCCCACATGTTTAATTATTGATTATTGATTCAATTTTTTTAAGTGAATGTAACAATTAATTTTATTGCACTGTAAAGTTTTTAATGTTTTCCATATTGGTCATATTTATTTTTTATTTTTACTTCTCCTTACAACCTCTTTATTTTCCAATTAATAGTTACTAATTGACATTTGATTTTTTTTTTCCTTTAGCATCTCTCTCTCTCTCTCTCTCTCTCTCTCTCTCTCTCTCTATAGGCAACCTACTATTTTCCAAAATTTGATGATGATTTTATTGCATTAAATATGCATTGTAGTTTTTTTTTTTTTTTTTCATTTAATTTTGCTACCCTTAAGTTAGTATATCCTTAAATATTCTTTATATTATATTTGGTTTGATATCATTATTATTATTATTATTATTATTATTATTATTATTATTATTTTTAATTTAGTGTTTCCCAATTGGCATTTGTTTTGTATTATATTTTTTCTTTGATGTATTGGGTTTGAGAATGAGTGTGTCCCTAGTATTACTCCACTTTATGAGGACACTTTTATTTATTGAATTTCAGTAAAATTTTAAAATTTTAATTTTTTTTTAAATAAAAATGAGAGAAAAATATAAATTATTTAATGATATGGAAGATGTGGGGAGATGAATAGTGATATTAAGGTAGAAGGTAATGGGAAGATGAAAAGATAAGGGTAAGGAAAAAGATTGGACAAAGTGTAAATGTAAAAAAATAAAAAATAAATAAAAAATAAAAAAAAAAGTAAAATTTTTTAAGGATAATTTTATTGATTTGAATTTAAATAAAATATTCCATGTTTAATTATTAAAAATAAAAAAAGAGAGAAAATATAAATAATTTAATGAAGTGGAAGATGTGACTGAATTTAAATGTTGAATAACATAAGATGAGAAAAAAAAAAAAAGTAAAAATAAAATATATAACAATAAATACCAATAAAGAGAACAATTGCACATAAAATATTTTTGTTTTTTCATATAACTCTAATTAAGATTGATGGTTTTTTTTTTAATATGTGTTTTTGTATTGTGTTTTTTTAATTTCCCATCAGAAAGTCTTTTCTTTCCCTTTTATAATTTTGATTGAATTTTGGTTTGGATTAATACATAGCTGTTTTTGGAAATAGGAATTTGAATATGCCTACCAGTTTTTGGACTAACAAATTATTATAAAATTTATTTTTTATTTCTTTAGTTTTATTTTAATTTTGGTTAAGTTAACATTGTAATGTTGTGATGATTTTTTATTATTATGATAATTTCCTGATTCCTTAAGAGATGAGTTGTATATTAAGCAAATGTAACACACTACAACAAAGTTAAAAGAATATGGTTCACCTTAAAAAAATATTAATGAAATACACAAAAAAATATTAAAATGATATATTTGTAGAGATAAAAAGATTAAAAAAAATAAGTGTAAAAATCTTTTTTTTTTTTTTTTTGAAAAAAAGACAATGCCTGAAGTAATTGTTACTAATTATATATTACACTTCTTTGCATAATATTTATATTCCCACGCATCACGCGAGTCTGCGGCTAGTTTCCTATAAAAACTAAATGATTCTACAAGTCTTCTATTGGGAATAAATTTTAATCTTAGGTTGCTAAATGCAAATGTAGTAGAAACATGGTGAGCAAGAATAATGGGTTGTGCTCATGGTTAGTGTAATAAGCATGTGATATGATTGTGGGCTTCCTTTATAATATGATCTTTTGTTACTCTTAGAGCAAACAAAATGATGCCCTTATCCCCATCCAAAATGTTTTCATAAAATGACAAGCTTTATCTTTTAACATCTAAGAAATGCAATGCAATGGCCAAATGATATGCCCCTTTAATATATTGTCTCTAATCAAATAAACAGAGGCTTCTATCCCCTTTAGGTACAGGTTTATACGAAATTCAATTGTTTTCAATTTTTTCCTTTCTCTATAAGAAAGAACCATCAACCTTAACAAACCAAAAAAAAAAAAAAAAAAAAAAAAAAAAAAAAAAAAAAAAGAGCCATCAACATTAATTAGAGTTATAAGAAAGAACAAAAATAGGATAACATTTAACAACTAAAGAGAAAAAAAAAAACATTTAAAAAAACAAATCTAAATGGCATTAACCAATGTGGAGTTTTAAAGAACTCTTGGTTTACCTAGAATATAATAGAGAAAATAAAAATGAGACTAATACTAATTCTAGGAAACATATATAGAGGAATAGAAATAAGGATGCAAATTAAAGAACATTGGCAATACCATCAATCTCGTTTGAAGCTTAACTATAGCGCCACTAATTTATTGACTTTCAACTTTTGACTGGTATATATTTAGGCATTCTCCAATGCCGTAAAATTCTTTATTGTCTGGTTTTACTTGAATTTCGACAAACTACCCAATTAAATTTAGTGAGAAAATGAGCATAATGATTCTAGTGTAGAAAAAAAAAAAAAAAAAATTCTCAAAGATTAGTAATTTGGCATAAATAGAAGAATGTATTAAAAAATTCATCAAAAAATTGAGAGAGAAAGATAGAGAGAACCTTTTTTTGAATTTCGGCAAACTACCCAATTAAATTAAGTGAGAAAATGAGCATAATGATTCTAGTATAGAAAAAAAAAAGGATCCCCAAAGATTAGTAATTTGGCATAAATAGAAGAATGTATAAAAAATTGAGAGAGAGAGAGAGAGAGAGAGAGAGAGAGAGAACCTTTTTTTGTGAGAGAAAACCATACATAGAATGGAATAGCTAGTTACAAATTTATAGTAAGAAAGTGCGAATAAGAAAAGACAAAATAAAGGAAGATGAAGAGAAGAAAAAGAATAATATTTATGTAGAGGGTAGTGGGGAGATGAAAAGAAGAAGAATAGTATTTATGTAGAGGGTAATGGGGAGATGAAAAGATAAGGGTGGAGAAAGGTTGGAAAAAGTATAAATATTAAAATAAAAAGTAAATGTTAAAAACAATTATAGGAAAATTGGAAAGAAAATGATAATGAGGTGGACGCTGACGTGGCTCAACTGGAGCATAGCAATAATAAATGCTACGCTTCAGCTTTTAGATATATATAGATATAGATATAGATAGATGGTGACCTTAGACCAAGAACAATATATTAGCAGTGCATTCTAGTGCTACTTGGTATAAATGTCACTTTATGTTTGAAAAATTAGTAATTATATGTATCATGACCAAAAAAAGTGTAACTTGTAGAGTCTAACCTAGTCTGATATGGTGCGTTACTAAATGGGTCTGGTAGCATCAATTAAAAAAAAAAAAAAAAAAAAAAAAAAAACCAAAGATCTCATGTAATTATTCACTAATATATTTGCTCATTCCAAGTAAGATTTTTAGTATCTTCGCCTCAGAAAACTCTTAAGCCTAATAGTATGATGACTGATGATTGCGTACATTATATAGGCTACTGAGATCAACAAATTCATTTTCTACTGAAGAGCATGAAATTTTGATCTCAATAGATTTACCAAGTCAACTAGACTCTGTTCATCAACTTTCTCACATCTTTGTTGTTTGATTACAGGAGTGAGACAATTAACCTATTGTTATAGAAAGAGCCAAAAGAGTCTTCCAAGAGGAAAATCCAGTATAACTGGAAAGATAACTCAAAAAAATTATTAGTTTGACATCAGAGAGCTACTAAGTCCAACATCAAAGTAGTTTATATGAACTTGAGCTTACACCCAAGACGGTCAAGTCATAACTTGAGCTACTAAGTTCCACAAACCATTTGAAAGCTTTCAGTTCAGCTTGATGTCCAAAAATAATTAGATTGAGGTTTTCTCTATACTACTATCTTCATCGTATCATAACAAAATCAGACTTCTAAGTTCTGACCATGGCTTTTGTGCTGTCGTACTGTATCCATTACTTGTTCTTTCTTTGGCTGCATCCCTCTTCCACTTCGGCTAAATCTAATGCAAACATAAGCTTGGGATCTTATCTCACTGCTCTTGATGAATCTCTTCCTGTGGTTCCCCATCCGGTGACTTTGCTTTTGGATTCCGACCAATTGGTGCAATAGGCTTATTCCGACCAATTGGTGCAATAGGCTTCTTACTTGCTATATGGCTTGAAAAAATCCCAGGAAAAAACCATAATTTGGTCAGCCAATGAAAATAGTCTAGTCCAAAGAGGATCCAAAGTTGAACTTACAATAGGTGGCCAACTAGTTCTCTATGACTCAAACATTCAGCAGGTTTGGGCTGCTGATGTTGCTGCTAGTGGAGTTAACTATGCATCCATGCTCAACACTGGGAACTTTGTGCTTGCAAGACAAGATTATGTCAACTTATGGGAAAGTTTTGACTCTTTCCGACTAAAACCATATTGCAGAGTCAGATGCTAAATCAAGGCAGGAGGATCCATTGCTAAGACCTTCCATTGCAAATGTTGGGCGGTGCCACTGAAGTTTTAGTTCCTCCATGTCCTTTTCCAACTACTTCAGTATAATCAATTACCTATAGGCATGCATCAATGCATGTTCCTTGCTAGTACTTGAACCATGTTTGGTTGTACTATTTTAGCCTAGCACTTGAAGCATACTTGGTTGTACTGTTTTAGATACTAGCTTGTTTGTTCCAATGTAGGAGTATGTTCACATGTAATCTCTTGTCAATTCAGTATTTTCTTAATGCAGAACATAAAAATTTTAGTCCCATTTATGGTTGAAATCAGCATTTTCCCTTCCCAATAGTGTTATAATTTCATTTTGGAATACTAATTATAGAATATAAGAAAGAATGTCCGTAAAAGAAATAAAGAAACAAAAAAAAGTCAGTTGATAGCCTCTACTTATACACATGGGTAAAAAAGTTCACTGTTGGAGTCAATGAGTTAAGCCTCAAAAGAAAGGGAGGGGAAGATTCAAACTAGTGATCTCCATATTGTTAGGCATAATCTCTTACTACGTCTTGGTGTTGCACCCTTTTTTTGTCCATAAAAGACAAGCAAAAATGCTAGCGCAACAAGTATTTCTCTTGATATTATAAAACAAAACAAAATATCATTTTACTAATATAAAGGTTGACTAGGAATAAAGACTGTATGATTGTGATTCCTTTTCAGTTTTCAACCCACCATTTTTTTCTTTATTGTTCTTTTTCAATTTTTGTACCGTTTATCCTTCTATATCCCATCCATGAATCCTTACATAGCACTGATGAATAGTCCTAAATGCCCAGATCATCTTTGCATGCCATTTTGTCAAAAGGCAGTTTTACAAAGGTGTAGGACAGTGGTTTTGATCTTGTAAAATCTAGCCATATTTCATCTAAGAAGGCCTGCCTGAAAATAACTTGCACAGAAAAATATGTCAAACATAGTGGCTCCAATTAGTTCTAGAGTCTAGTAGACACTAGTTATTGTCCTGACCTCGTCAATTGGAGTTTCCTAAAATTAGTAGAGGGATTCTGCAGGCGAGTCAAAATTCTACTTATAGCATGCTACTCATTTTTTTCAATCCTTATGAATGGTGGCATTAACTGTTGGGTTTTGTATTAGTTTTATTGTGGTTCAATACTCAACAGAAAAATGATTTTTTTTTTCAATACTAAACAAAAACTTTATCTTGCAACCCCTTTTTTTTGTTTGATACAAATTTTATATAAAGAATTACTTGTCAAAGAATAGTTATCATTTTTTTGAGAGTATTGGGACACACATAATAATCATACATTCATGAGTATACCATTCCTGGATATTACCTGACTTGCCAAGCGGATAGTATTGACAATTAAACACGCATAAAGACTTTTAAGCAACCAGAGAGGTGATTACATAATAGGATTTACATTGAACTGATAAATGAGGATGGATCTAGAGGAACTGAGACCTCAACATAAGACACATTCCTTCAACTTCAAACTTGAAAGATTCTGCATGTGTCCAATATTTCATCTAATCTTTTATATGCTCGTCATTTATGCAAAATAATATCTGATGGAGTTGCTTTGATGCTCAACACTTCTCTAGTCAGGATAGTTCTACAAGGAAGGCACTTTACCAAGGCAAGAATGAACATGGATTTGTATCTCATTCACTGCTCTGTCTTGCCAAGTATCGCCTCCTCACTTTTCTGTTTCTTCTACCAATTTGGTTGCGGAAGTTAAACTAATCTTGTGGCAAGATCGATTATGTCAAGTTAATGTCGTGAACCATGACAAATTGTAAGTCTTGTTGTAAGACAATAGTTTGGATCTTGATAAATCTAGCTAGATTTAATCTAAGAAAGCCTGCCCGAAAATAAACTATATAGCAAAATATGTCTATGATAGTGGCTCCTACTAGTTCTAGAGTCTAGTAGCCACTATTCTTTGTCCAGACCTAGTCTATTGGAGTTTCCAAAATTTGGTAGTGGGATTCTGCCTATGGTATATTACTTGGTTTGTCAATCCTTATGAATGATGGCATTAAATGTTGGGTTTTGTATTAGTTTTACAGTGGTTCAATATTCAATAGAAAAGACACATTTGTGTAGTACAAAAGGAAAACCATCTAGCACCGCACCCCCCTCCCCCCCTTTTTTTATATTCAAATTTCATATAAAGAATTACTTGGCACAGAAAAATTGTCATTTTATTGAAAATCTTGGGACATATGGATAATTATAATTTATATTAGAGTACCCAATTCCTGGATATTACTTGACTTGCAAAGCTGATAGTATTGACAATTAAACATGCATAAAGACTTAAACAACCAAAAATGGTAGTTATATAAGAGGATTTACATTGAACTAATAAATGAGGATGAACCTGGAGGAACTGAGACCTCAGTTTATCCTTCCATTATTTGTACCACTTTCTTCATTGTTGGCCTTAGTGATGGATCCTCCTGAATGCACCATATTGCAATCATCACATATTTCTCCACTCTCTTCATGTCATCTGTTGCGTCCTCATCATTCTCCACTAACAGCTCCAGTTTCCTGTCTTTATAGCAATCATATGCCCAGTCAGCTAGTATCATCTGATCCTCATCCTTTGCCTCTGCTTCAAAACTCTTCCTGCAACAAATGAGCTCTAGCAACAAAATGCCAAAGCTATAAACATCCACCTTGATTGTAACAGGCATGTTTTTGAACCATTCAGGTGCAACATACCCTTTAGTTCCCCTAATTCCAGTAGTAGTACGAGTCTGTTCTGTTTTCAAAAGCTTAGCCAATCCAAAATCGGAAATTCTAGCTGAAAAAGAGTCATCTAGGAGGATGTTCTGCGGCTTGATATCGCAATGGATGATTTGGGTGCTGCATTCTTCATGCAAGTAAAAGAGCCCCCTTGCCGTTTCTAATGCAATTTGAATTCTTTGGTGCCAATATGGTCGTGAACCCCCAAATAGAAAGCTTGCTAGAGAACCATTACTCATGAATTCATATACAAGAAGCCGATGCTCCCCCTCATTGCAGAATCCTAGTAGTTGGACCAAATTTCTGTGGTTCGTTCTTCCAATAGCACTCACTTCAGCTTTGAACTCCATATCACCTTCTCTCTCCATATTATACAACCTTTTAACCGCAACTGGTTTTCTGTCCTCATATTGTAGAACCCCTTTATAAACTTTTGCAAAGGCACCCCTCCCTAGCTCTTCCCTGAACCCATTTGTGGCTTCTGTTAGTTCCTCAAAAGTGTAACTTCGCAAATTCATGCCTGGCATGACCGGGTATGGATCAGGGGCCTTTGGTTTCCAATATTTGAAACGAAAAGCAGGCAGAAAGGCAGCCAACAGGAAGAGTAAGTTCAGAAACATCGAGCTGCCAAGGAGCAGCGACAGAATAAGTCTCACAGTTGAATGATTTTTCTTCTTCAAATCTGCACCTGAAAGGTTAGAAGTAGAATTATCTTTCCTTATTTTGATTAGAACTTTGCTTCCAGCGAAGGAGGGGTCCTTTATCCCATTTGAGAGAGGAATTTTCTTTTTCCAACACAGCCCACTTCCAAAAACAGCAACTGCACAAAAACAATCACCCAAGCAAGCTTTCCTGCACCAATCCTCAGTTACGGCATCATAACGTCCATAATCGCCTAAGGGCCAATTTACACTTTGCATTTCACTTAAATCAAACTGATCTGTTTCTGAAGATGCTTCATAACAACTTTGTGGAAGAAAGTCCTGTCTGCAACCTTTCATAACATCATTTGGATCAATGAGGGTGTATCTTGTTGGGCACTTGCAATTTGGTCTTCCATCCCCTCCTAACTCGCAGTAGCTGTTGAACCCACAAGCTCCACTGCCCACGGCTTCCGTAATTTTGCATATATTTGTAGGCATAGGGTTAGAAATTAACCAGGAATTTGAAGTATTAGTGCTGCTTTTTGGATAAACATAATGTATAAGAACTCCATCATATTCCATGACTACTCTTTGATAAAATTCCTGGTTAGAAACAACATTTGATAATATGGTCGTAAGTGTGCTTCTGTTTCTAGCTGTAAGGTATATAGAGCCAGACTCATTGAAGACCACCTGAAAGCCACTACCTGTAGTTCCACTTTGCCAATAAACAGTGTTAGGCCAATCTATAGGGAATTCTAAAGTTTGAAGCACAAGATTTCCATCCGTTTGTAGTTGGAACTGGAACCTTCCATTAGAGTAATTCCTTTCTGAGTAATGAGCTACAAGCTTGCTTCCCAAAGTCATTGTCTGTGTAGGTAGCATTGTGTTTGTCGGATGCTCAAAACTCTGCCACAAATTGCTACCGTCCTGGCTTGCCAACACAAAGTTTCCGGTGTCAAGCATGGCTGCATGGACAACTCCTAGATTGCCTGACCCAGAATTCCATATCTCTGTGCCTGTTGGGTCACTGAGTACCAATTGGCCGTCTTGGGTAAGTTGAACTTTGGATCCTGTTGGCACTAGATTACCTCCATTGGCTGACCAGACAATGGTTTCCTCAGGTATTTTGTTGAACCATATGGCTAGTAGATAGCCTCCATTTCCAATTTGTTGGAAACCAAAAGCAAAGTCACCCAAAGGCGATGCCCAGTAAGAGCCGTTTTCCTGTGCAATAAGGGATGCGCCTAGAGATTGGTTGCTGGAACTTTGAGCAAAGGTGGAATATGGCAGCAACAGAACAAGAAGCAACAAGGAGAGAAGATATGATAGTTGTAAAGCCATAGTATTAGGAGTTTATAATTGATACACTGTGTAGTATAAACGATACGCTGTATTATGACAAATCTACTGGTAGAGGAAGATTTGCATTGGGAACATATTGTTATAAGTATTGGGAAAAGTGGAACACTTGGTAGCATAAATGATAAACTGTGAGGTGAATGATAAACTTGAATAATGACGAATCTACTTGAGTGCTCTATAATGTTTTCTTTGCCCTCTCTTAAAAATTTCCACGTTTTTGAATTTGACCCATTCTCTCATATTGACTACACTACGGCCCACTTATGATTTTTTTTTTTTTTTGTAAATAAATTAAAAAGTACAAACTAATCACGTATTTTGTCCTCGACAATGCTTATACAAATGGGCTCCAATATGTTGGACAATTCTACCCAATGAATTGCCAAGACGGTTCCTAAAAGGTGAAAGCCACTCGCCATTTCTCAAACCCACCCGCGTGAAAGCCACTCACCATGTCAAGGAGAGAAGATATTTGTAAAGCCATAGTATTAGGAGTTTATAATTGATACACTTTGTAGTATAAACGATAAACTGTATTATGTCAAATTTACCGGTAGAGGAAGATTTGCATTTGGAATATTTTGTTATAAGTATGGGCAGCGGAACACTTTGTAGCATAAAAATAAAACTATGAGGTGAATAATGATTTTGTATAATGACAAATCTACATGAGTCCTATATTATATTTTCTTTGCAGTCTGTGACGAGACTCTTTCTCTATTCAATCACTTGACCATCAGAAATTTCAAATGTAATGAACTTTTTTAATAATTGTCTAAATGGTAAAAAAAGATCCAGAAAACAACAATAATAATAAATAAATAAAAGCTTTACCACCAAACTTCTACACGTATAGAAAGCCTAATAATAATAAAAAAACCAAAAGGTATTTATTAAAAAAAATAAAAATAAAAATCATTTTTCTTTGTCTGAAAGAAAAAAAGAAATGAAAACTAAGCAGAATTTACAAAGCATCAAGCGAAAAAAAAAATCTATCAAAATGAACTTCAAAACGACAAAACCACATATCAATATGTAATGAATGAATTAATTAATAATATTTTCTTAACATGAAGTGTGGAAATGGCTAGAAATTTAATGTCTATGGATTAACATTACAAGGAAGCATTTAATGCTATCTTGTATGAATTGTCAAAGAAAACGGAAAGGAGCAACACTAACTTTAACTATATTCATGCATAGCCGAAATGTAGGACTCTATAGGCAATAAATGGAAGCATTCCCATGTTAGAAAGTATAACTTGATCAACAAAGTCAAAGATATGCAATTCAGCATGTAAGCTTGCGTGAAGAAATACTACACTCATGCATTAAATGTTGCAAGGATTGCTTGGCCACTATTGTTGACTTCCTTAAACAATAGAAATCTCTCATGTGCTGAAACTGTTGGTATTTCGGCTGAAGTTTGGCTATAAATATAGGTGGAGCAAATGAGAACAATAGAGGTGTGTGATAGTTCATGCGGGAAACAGAGAGACAGCAAAAGAACTTCTTCTGTATGCGTGTCCACGATTGTATTCACTCAATAAGATTAAAATATATCATAATGTACTGCTCATTATTGCAGCAGATTAATAATGATGTCAAGTATATGAGTTATATAAGTTATGTATAAGCTTCCCCTCGTTAAGCTGCACCACACACACGCACGTTTGATCTCTTATCTATGCGTTGACCTTTCAAATTATCCTCACAATGTTGGAATTATTCAAGGCCTAGCAGTATTCTAAATCTAATAGGTGTTTACTTTTTGTTTCATAAATAAATAAAATAAAAAAATCGTTGACTTTATCAATCTATTTTTTATCCAGCTTATTCATTTGGGGAATAGAACAATTGGATCACAAAGCAAGTACATCAATGAAAACATTGAGAAGTATTAGGGTCCGTTTAGTAACATTGTTCTAGTAACATTGTTTGTATTTTTTAAAAATATGTGTGGGTGAAAAAAGTATGTAAAAATATGTGTAATATTGATTAAACACTTAAAACTATTACTCAAAACACCCTACCAAGCAGATCCTTAGTGTTTTCCATATTTATACTACTAAAGTATTATAGTAGTGGAAGGTTCGTGTAATTGATGGAGGTGAATCAAAAGTGGTTGGTTGTTGGTCTTGCAAAGCGAATATGCTAAGTGGTGTTTACTAATTTGGGGTTTTACCAAAAATAGTTTTGAATATCAAACTATGCTTATAATGAAGAAACATTTTTATTTTCTTTAAATATTTTTCTTGGATATTATATGAAAACTTGACTATTATTATTTGAAAATCCTGTGAGACAAGTTAGATTTATTTAAACTAGTCGCAGACCCAAGCTATTCGTGAGAATAGATAATTATTTTGTAGTTGTGGTATAATACAGAATTTCATCCACCGTATTATTGGTTCATGAGATTTCTAGGATATCTCATAGATAGTAAATGAAATAATTTGGCCAAAGGCTAAGATACTATTTTCTTATATTGAAAAAATAAATAAATAAACTTATACTTTTAAGAAAAACTCGACTCAATAATCAGTATACACCCAGCAAACCCAAGAAAAACAAATTCATTGCATCTAGATTGGATTGAGTCAAGTTATCAAGTTCTATGCGCACCCCTAATCAGAATTATGGTGTAATAATAAAATATCTATAAGACTATATAAGACCTACAATGATCTATGGTACAAATTGTTGATCTGTTAAGAAGTTACATGTTCTTGAAACAAGCATAACCAAAATGAGAACATTATGATGGACGAATAGGTATTCTAGGAAAGATGGATCAAGAATGAAAACATAAGTTGTTCAAGGTGAAGGTGGTTCCTCTTGAGGAAAAGATAAAGAAGAATCACATGCAATTGGAAGCATATGCATAAGTTTAAGATGATCGGGCATATGCAATTGAAAGCAATCAATGCAATGTTGAGAAAGAGTGAATTAATTAATTTTAAGAAAATTAAAGGAGATAGATAAAAGCCTAAAATATTAGTTATTAAAGTAATGAAGAATAATATGTTGATTAGGGAGAGAATAAATAGTGTAATATTTTTTTATTTAATAATCTGAGAGTTGGAGAAGGGAGATTTGAACTCTAAATATTTCTGTTAAAAATACTAAAAAGTATTAATTGAGCTACAAGACTAAGCTAAATAACATGATTTAATAAGGTTATAAAATGACAGAAAAATACAAGTCATCCATTCGATTAGATATTAAACTCATATCCACACCTAATTTGATTGGGATTAAGGTTCATTGAATTGAGTTTATTCTTCAGCATTGCCCAAAATTTTTCAACATATTGGAAGGCCACAATTTCGGGGGAACCTATTAAGCTTTTGGGCCCCTTGGAGGCAGGGATAGTTTCTAAAATTGTGTCATGTTTACAAAAGGAACGTATTAAGACATATAACGTTTACTATACAGCTAGCTAGTGATGTCAAGAGAGCATGTAACCTCATTGGAGATAGTGCTTCTATTAGTGTGTGGTCTGATCCGTGGGTTCCTTGGATCCATGGTTTTAAGTCTGTTCCCAAAACCGATTCTATGAGACACACTCCTCTTTTAGTATCGCAGCTTTTCGATGCTTCTACTCATTGTTGGAATTCAAGGCTCATCTATGAGTTATTTGATGAGGCTTCAGCTCATGCCATACTAAAAATTCCTCTCCATGTCAGTCCTGTACAGGACAAACTTTATGTGGATTTTGGATCCCAAGGGGAGGTTCTCTGTTAAATCAGCCTATAAGGAAGCTATTGCTCATGAGCCAGGTCCCAACCCCTCTGAAGGTCTATGGAAGAAGCTGTGGAAGGCAAGATTGCCGGAGAGAATCAAAATGCTACTCTGAAAGTAAATCTTTCAACTGGATTGGAACATGTTGACCCTTCCTGCCCCTTGTGCAAAAGTGGTACAGAATCAATTTTGCATCTCTTCTTTGTATGCCCCATTTCCAGGTGTCTCTGGCATTCAGCTTGCTGGGCGTTCAGAGCTGACTTGGAGGGGGTCCAATATCATAAAATTAATCTTGGAGCCTCCTATGTCAGCTATCCCTACTCAAGAAGTGTGGCTTATCCCCTTAAATATGGCCCTCGCTGTGGATGAGATTTGGCATATTAGAAATTGTGTTTTATACCAAGAAGACCACGTAGACATCCATAAGTCAGCAAAATCTGTGCAATCCAGGTTCTTATAAAGCTCCAAGCTGTTTGCTAATGTTCCTCCTAAGCCTTTTTCTGAAGCTGTCACTACCTGGTCCCCACCTCCCACAGGATGGATGAAGATTAATGTTGACGCTGCTGTCTCCAGCTCTACCTCAGCTCTAGGTGTTATTGCTCGAAATCATAAAGGAGAAGTGATCAGTATTTGGGGGAGATGCCAATCCTCATGTCCCCTCCTCCAAGCCGAAGCAGCAGCCTTGCTATGGGCAGTTGAGATTGCCAGCCGGGAAAAATGGACCCCTGTGATTTTCGAGGGTGATGCTAAAGCTTGTTTTGACTGCTTATCAACTGAAGACACCATACCAGACTGGTTGATCAGCACCTACATGAGCAATATCCATAGTCTTTCTTTTAGTTTTGTCTCTGTTAAGTTTAGTTGGGTTAGGAGATTAGGCAACGCAGCAGCACATGAAGCCGCCAAATTTGCTCTAACCTCATGTCACTCCTTTTTCAATAATGGTAATCTCCCTGCTGTTTTAGAGTCTTTTTGTAGGGCGGATTACCTTCCTTGTTCTCCTTATCTGGTTAACGTTATTGCAGATTATCCAAAAAAAATAAAAAGACAATGAATTCTTTTTCCAGAATTTTATAGATAGCATGTAAACTTTTACACAACGTTTTCAGTGACCAAGTTTAGCCTAGAAATATCTGAGCTTCTTGGAACCCATCAGGGCTCTGCAATCTTTAATCTGCTTGTCCATCAGAGTGATTTCAAAGCACGTTTAACACCTCTCATGAATATTTTACGTAAAATTAACTCAATAGAGATAAATCTTCCACAGGAAGAGTATATGTGACATTCCGAAAAAAAAAAAAAAAAAGTCATATGTCACAGATAACAAAAAAGACAACCCTCAAGGACTCCACAAACGCAGAAAAATAGTTACTTGTGTTTTTTATTTGCCTGTGAAAATACAGTCACAGGAGCTCTTGCTCGCTTCTTGTCAAATGCACTTGCTCTGCTGTATAAATCCTCATCATCGTCATCCTCATTATCACCTCCATCTCTAGCAGATTGAGTATATTCCTTGGCACTAATAGCAGCTTTTCTTTTTCCAGTGTTTAACTTAGCACGTAGTTTCTTTTCAAGTGGATCGTTTGAAGGCCCATGTTTAGGTTGGCGTGAGAGCTTCGCACCCAATCCAAGCCTACAAGAAAATGTGAAGGGTTGTGATGAACAACTTACAATCTCCCACTAACAATAATGGCCATAACAGAGCAAAGATGGTTATACTACTGACCCATATGGTTGACCCTCTGTTTCTACTTCTGGCTGTTCATTCTCTGCAGCTTTAGTCATATTATTAACCCATTGTTCAGCCTGCATATTAGAAGATTGTATTTGTCATGCCCAAAAAAAGTCATCTTGAACATAATTACCTGCCCTATTGTGTCCATACTCGTGTGTTTATTCTATGGGCGTGAAAGATAACCCAAATACTCCACATGACCTTTGGCACTCTAGATAAGACAAGTATGCAGTATATTAGCCCACATAAACCTCATGCCTTTATTGATACCCAATGCATGCAGATAACGATACTGATTACTTTGATTGTACTTTGTGT
The DNA here is from genome assembly GCA_032878915.1 of Castanopsis chinensis. Classification (NCBI taxonomy): domain Eukaryota; kingdom Viridiplantae; phylum Streptophyta; class Magnoliopsida; order Fagales; family Fagaceae; genus Castanopsis; species Castanopsis chinensis. The sequence goes on from JAVQMG010000084.1 coordinate 3,951,350, forward strand.
TAGTGTCTCATGGGAGAAAGCACAAGTTTAAAATAAAAAATTATAAAAAATAATTATATAAAAAAATAAATAAAAATAAAAAACTGGAGATCTGATAAGAAACCACCTAATCAAGCAGAAAGCATAGAAGAGTTCTAAAAGCCCATCATTTTAGGGCTTTGAAATGTAGCAATTCCTACCTTGGCACAAAATTCCTTCCGAATTGGTTTGAAGGAATTTCCTCCAACGCGTGGAGATTAAGTAGACTCCAAAGATAGCACAATTGACCAAAGACTTTGTATACGTTTTGATATTGCTTATTTTGCTAAAAACTGAAAACAATAAAAAAATAATTTCTGTAACACTATTCACTCTTTTAACACTATAGCTTTGCCTACTTGCACTGTTCATGTCCTGTGAATGGTGCAAGAGGCGCTGGTCAAGGAAAAAAATAAAAATAAAAAGAAGGCAAACGCAGACGTGAACGTGAACACGCAATACAAATGGAGCCTTTGCCTCACAAAGCGAAGGTCACTAATTTGAGTCTTCCCTACCACTTCCCAAAGAGACCAAAACTTATCCAAAAAAAAAAAAAATACGTGGTGATTAAATGACCATCCACATTTATTTTAATCACATGACCCATTAAGTTTAAATAAGTCAGTATGAACATTACATAGTGTTAAAATTTTAGTTGGCTGATATTTGTGAGTGTACTTAGAATAAGTGTTTCTATTCCTGGGTCAATAAAAAAAAGTCCAAAGCAGCTCAAAGTGCAATCTATTTATCCTCAATAGTTCCTCAATCAATAGAGAGAGACATATTTCAACAAATTCTCGATTGATCAAGAGCCACAGTTCAATAGATCCCTATAGAAACTCAGTCCATTGAGATCCCAGTTAGACTACTATTCATTTAGAATTTTGCTTAAAACATTGCTTTTGGCCTGCTTAAAAGCAATTGAGACCTCCTTGCTTAAGCCATTAAAGCCTGCTAGAGCAAGCCATTAAGTTTTTGAATTCCACAAAGCGTGTAAAGGAAGCCGCTGGAAGCCTTTAGTTTTCAGCAAGCAGAATTGACTAATTTGAAGTTCATTTAATGCATGCAGTGGGGTTAGAAGAGATTCTTCAAGTTGGCTGCTGCCGTTTGGAAAAAGCACATAGAGAACAAAACCAAATCTTTAGAACTTCAGCCATTTCATTTGTCCATCTAAGAGAGAGAGAGAAAGTTTTTCCATCTGGAGAGAGAGAGCTTTTGAGCGCCAAACAACAAATATTCCCCTCTCCCTCATCTTATTGAATTCTTGATCGTGAACATTCTTTTACACTTCATTTTCAAGACAATATCATGGAACTCATTTATTTACCCACCTATATTTCAATCTCATTGTGAGCAAAGTGCGGTTGAAACCATAGAGCTAAAATCCAGTGGGGGCTCACTAAGGAAAACCTTCAGGAGCTTCTTGGATTAATAAAAGTTTTGGTTAAGAAAAGACAACTGTACAAGGATTCCGGAGAATCTGGGACTACTGCAGTAGGAAGCCAAGCAGGGAGTTTGCAATGGTTGCAATGGTCTAGGCCAGGCAAACGTTTCATAAGTCACTGACCATGTAACAGTCCCTTTATTTCAATGCAATAGTCTTGTCCACGTAGTGATTTTTCCACTGGAAAGGTTTTCCTTTGGTTTTCCACTTCATGACCATTCCATGTATCACCACTTTCGATTTTTGAAATGGTTAGAAATCTCTACTTTACTACCCAAACCCCTCCCCTCACCCTCACCCTCAAACCGTACCATAAGACCAAAGGGTTATTGGTGTGTAACCAATTTCTTATTCCTTTGATATTTATCTATGGTATATATGTATAATCTGCTGAGTAATTATATTGTGAATATATATACATATACTGTTGGGTAATAGACTATTATTTTGTGTGATTAACTATTAAATTACTTACTCCTCATTGTTAATCACCAAGAGATCTAAACATAAATCCATTGAGAATTTTTCACATAGATATAGTGATTAAAAACATACATAGATAATCATTTGAGTTGTCATGTAGTGGTTTCTGCACTTTCCTAAGTGTTTACTATAACTACTTTAAATTTCTCCAAATATTTAGCATGAGCTAATGAAAGATATTCCTATAATTCTCTAAGATTTCTACTGGACAAATTGCCATTATCCTTCAGTAGTCAGTTGGAACATGAATCAGTCTCACGTTAGAAAATTCACCATAACACAATTTAAAGAAGCAAATCCATGAATCAAATATGTAATCAATAACATCACTTGTTCATTATTAAGATTTCAAAAATAAGGAATAGTTACCAATTTCAATCCCATATCCAACTTAACAATTTGTGGAAGGCCAATTTTGTGTGGCGTCTCTTTAGTGCTCATTGCAACTTCTTCGCCAGCCTCCAAAATTAATGTTCTCAATCACCTGCAAAGATTAATCTATTATTCAACTTGTAGCAAAAACATAAGCAGTAATAATTTGATAGTTGGAAATACTAGAATTGCCAACTAGTTGAGCTACAAGGCTCTTGCAACTTGGGTCTTATTCTAACTAAATGAGGACAATATTCATTTGGCCTGAAATGAATGAAACATTGACTTGGGGGTGCAATAAAGCATGATGTTTTTCCAACAAATGTGAAATCCAAAGTTAAAAGGAATTGGATCTTTGTTCATAGACTACATATAGATTTAAGGAATCAAGTTTTCTACAAATGTACATAAACCCCTTTAAAATGATTCATCTATATATCAAAACCAAGCTATCATCAACAAAGATGCTAATTTTTTTTTTTTTTGATAAGTAACGAAAATTTTATTAAAAAATGAAAAACAGCCAACCCGAGTACTTTGGAAATGTACCATGGGGGCATAAATCAATAACCAAGAATCAACAAAGATGCTAATTGCAATTACTATATCTTATACTCAAGTATAATAGCCAAAACTTTTGCATAGCCAATCTCTCAAACACTTTGTGTGCACACGTAAACATATAAACAATGTCTATACATAAATACACAAAATTTACATATACGAAATGTGCCAAGGCGTAGGAAAGAGGAGAACCTGAAGAAAGTGTTTTTGTTATCAAATCACAGTTTGGGCATTGTACTTGCATCCCCATACTCCCCACTTTTAGTGACCTTCGCTTCATGAGGGCGAGGTCTCCAATCAATTGTGCTATTCTTGGAGTCTACTTAATCTCCACGTGTTGGAGGAGATTCCTTCAAACTGATTTGGAGGGAATTTTGTGCCAAGGTAGGAATTACTGTACCTAAAATGGAAAAAAAGTTGCTATTAGTGCCCAAGAAAACAATGTTTAGTTAATTTTACTCTTCATGTGGAAGATTCGACTTTATTGATTTAATTTTATATAAAATATTAATGACAAGTGTTAACTTATGCTTTAACAATTAAAGCACATCAATGCACCCAAGAAAACAATGTTATTAGACTGTAATATTTAAAGCATGACGAGAAAACCTCTAACGTGATCGGACAATCATAATACCCTGTAAGTTCCTTCGGCAAAATCACCGAGTAAAGCTCACTAAATTCGTATGCCAAACAAATCCAATTGCTTCCACTTTCAGGTCATCAACCTTAATGTCCTTCAACACAACTACCCCAATAAAGCTTTCAAAAAAAAAAAGCTAGAAAATTTTAAAATCCCTTTTTTGATATTTCATTTAACTTTTTATATATATATATATATATATATATGTATGTATGTATGTACGTGTATGTGTGTGTATATATAGATGTGTGTGTGTGTGTGTAATCTTTATACACAATTACATTTAAAAATCTAATAAGCAATGCTACATCTCATTTAACACCTTTGTTATGAAAATCATTAGCCAGTAAATATATGATAATAGTAAAAAATGTTATAAATGAAATTATGAAAAAAGTGATAAAACTAATTAGTTACTATCATTATGAAGTAGTAGTTTATGATTTTACACATCAAAATAAGTGGAATGTATACAGTTTACTTAAAGTATATGTAAAGATTCACATTAAAAGAAAGATATGTAAAGGTTAAAAAAAATGTATATTCTATAAATAAATAAAAAGGTACATGAAAGGTTTATATTAACTTAAAAAAAAAAATGAAAAACCAATTATTAACAACAACAACAACAATTGTGAGGACAAAAGGTTTAAAGCATGTTTTTGGGCTTTGAGTTTGACCTGAGGATACTTACCTATCCGAGGACGAATTGATGGTAATAAAGATGTCAAACTTAAAGGCCACGAGTTGACTATTGCGAAATGGGTTAGTGGAAGTAGTCTGAGGAGGAGTATCTCTTCGACCAAAAGAAATGAAGAACAGATGGTACGCTATGTCAACTAGGATGATATTTTTGTAGGTCTGGTGAGTGAGATATGTTTCCCAAAGGCACAAAGAGGAAGAATGGATAGGAAATATCATAGAAAAAGCTACTACCACCTCATTGAATGCTCAGTACCTAAATCTCTGGCCGCATTAATAGGGAAATGATATTTGAATAGTGATGATCAGCCTTACAACTATTATTTAAAGACTTCAGGAAGGTATTGATGGGACAAGGATCCAGGTGAGCTGCCTAAAGCTACATGTGGAGAGCGAGAATGAAAAGGGGGAGGATGTATAAGAAGAAGGGAGGTTCCAAAGAGCTAGAGGCAGATAAAAAAAAAGAGAGAAGACAGTACTATAGTAAAGATCAAAAGTTGTAATCTATACTTAAGAATAGTAAAATATAAGACCCAATATTCTCGGCTTGAGTCCAAGAAAAAATCCTGTTATATATACTACTCCATTTGTATGATGTTGTAAACGAGTCCGTCATCGTTCTTATTCAGAATCACTAGAACTTAGGTTTCAAGCCCACTCTTTAAAAATTCATTGTATTGGGTTTTTTGGACCTATCTCAATCACAATATTGGGTTTGGGTGCAAATTGTGACCTTACAGCGATAATAATAATATAGGGGTAATTACATTCCTCTTCCTTGAGGTTTGAAAAAATGGCACTCTACCCCAAACTTAAAAAGAAAAAATATCTTCACCATTTACATTTGTTTGACCAAACTTTGTTAAATTAATATTAAAATATTGTGTACTAACCTACTTGTGCTTAAGGTAGGTTCCAAAATTATCCTCAATTTTAAAATTAAATTCTCTTAATTTAAAATTTTAAATTAAAGTGTATTTCAAAATATTAAGTAATGTCTTTTGCTTTCCCCCCCCCCCCCCCTTTTCTTTTTCCAATGAATTATGGATAGATTTGTCATTTCAAATGTTTTGATATTTTATAAGTTTGTATTTTAATTCTAAAGTTATGAGTAATGTCTTTACTAACCATGGTTAAATATTTATAAACAGATTCTTAAATAAATTTAAAATATTTTGTTATTAATATAAACAAAATAGGAGAGTGTTATTACTTATTACCCTAAATCTATATCTATATATATATATATATATATATATATATAGATATCTAAAAGCTGAAGCGTAGCATTTATTGTTGCTACGCTCCAGTTGAGCAACATCATCGCCATGTCACAAAGTTTTTATTTTCCTTTTTTTTTTGGGTTTCTACTTCATATATTCTCTTTAATCATTCCCATTCTCTCTCTCTCAACTCATCATCTTCCCATCAAGCAAACGGCTAATGTTTACACTATTAATGACTTTTCCATTAAATTCAAATTCCCTTAAATTCAGCAATCAATCATTCTCTCTCTCTGACTTATCATCTCCTTATCAAAAAAACGGCTTCTTTCCCCCATCAAAACATTTAATTGCCTCCCTTTGGATTTAAAACCAACTGATATATATATATATATATATATATATATATAGGGTGTGAATTGCTTTCTTTCCACCCCATCAGTCACCAAATTACATCTAGAATTTGAAAGTCCATTTGAGGTTAGTTTTTCTTTTTCTTCCCTTGAACTTCTTTGTTTTTTTCTTTTTTCCAATTTTCAATTGATAGTCTATCTCTTTGTATTCACGTGTACAATTTTTCTTTATATTATTATGTTTTACCCATTAAAATTGTTAGTGTCTAAAGAATTGAAATGCATTTTATTGATTTAGTACATGATCATTTGCCTCCCATTTGTTCATTTATTTTCAGAATGACTTTGTAATTTTTAAATTAAATACTACATAAATTCTTGCTACTTTTCTTTTAATCTCATCTAAATCTATGCTAATTTTTAACTTTTTAGGATAACTTGGAATAGGAAACAAAATATTATGATTGATAGATATGGACGATATGTTGTTCCTCTTTTTCTTTGTATTTGGGATTATAACTTAGTTTAATATGGTTATTTTCATTAATTTTTTGACAAATTACGATGTAAAGGTTTGTATTGGATTTTCTTTTCTAGGGTTGTAAATACCATGTTTCTTTTTTTCTTTTTCAATTGATATTCTATTTCTTTGTATTCATATTTACAAATTTTTTTACATAATTGTGTTTTACCCATTAAAATTGTTTGTGTTTAAAGAATTGGAATGCGTTTTATTGATTTAGTACACGATCATTTGCCTCTCATTTGTAAATTTTATTTTCTGAAGAGCTTTGTAATTTTTTTAAATTAAATACTACATAAATCCTTGCTAATTTTCTTTTAATCTCATCTAAATCAATTAATACTAATTTATAACTTCTTAGGACACCTTGGAAGAGGAAACAAAATATTATAATTGATAAGTATTGACTGTATGGTGTTCATCTTTTTCTTTGTATTTGGGTACCATTTATCTTCTCAAAAAAAAAAAAAAAAAAAAAAACAATTCTTACAATTTATAACTATTGCATCCATTTTATGGCTATGGACATGCATGCAATATTTCTTTATGTTTCCATGGTAATACTAATGTCCATTACTTTGAAATTAAAAAATTCTTTCAATCTTTGTTAAATTAGTTTAAATTGTATAAAAAAATTTAATAAAATCACCATACAAATAATTATCACGCACAACGTGCAGGTTTGCGACTAGTATATTTAATAAAACCACCATAAAAAAAATTATCCCGTGCAATGCGCGGGTCTGCGACTAATATAAGTAATTTTCAACTTAGGATACATTCCTTCAAGTTCAAACTTAAAAGATTCTGCATGTGTCCAAAATTTCATCTAATCTTTTATATGCTCATCATTTATGCAAAATAATATTAGAAGGTATTGCTTTTATGCTCAACACTTCTCTAGTCATGACAGTTCTACAAGGAAGGTACTTTATCGAGGCAAGAATGAACAGGGATTTGTATGTCATTCACTGCTTTGCCTTGCCAAGTATAGCTTCCTCAGTTTTCTATTTCATCTATTAATTTGGTTGCGGAAGTTAAACTAATCTTGTGGCAAGATCGATTATGTCAAGTTAATGTTGCAAACCATGACAAATTGTAAGTCTTGTTGTAATATAGTAGTTTGGATCTTGCTAAATCTAGCTAGATTTAATCTAAGAAAGGCCTGCTTGAAAATAACCTGTACAGCAAAATATGTCGAAGATAGTAGCTCCAACTTGTTCTAGAGTCTAGTAGCCACTATTCATTGTCTGGACCTTGTCAATTGGAGCTTCCAAAATTTGGTAGTGGGATTCTGCAGGTGAGGAAATTTTCTGCCTATGGCATATTACTCGGTTTGTCAATCCTTACAGTGGTTCAATACTCAATAGAAAAGACACATTTTTGCCGTACAAAAGGAAAACCATCTAGCACTCCCCCGCCCTCTTTTTTTATATTCAAAGTTCAGATAAAGAATTACTTGACACAGAAAGTTGTCACTTTATTGAAAATCTTAGGACATGTGGATAATTATTATTCATATTAGAGTACCCAATTCCTAGATATTACTTGACTCGCCAAGCTGATAGTATTGACAATTAAACATGCCTAAAGACTTAAACAACTAGAATGGTAATTATATAAGAGGATTTACATTGAACTACTAAATGGTGATGAACCTGGAGGAACTGAGACCTCAATTGCTTCTTCCATCATTTGTACCACTTTCTTCATTGTTGGCCTTAGTGATGGATCCTCCTGAATGCACCATATTGCAATCATCACATATTTCTCCACTCTCTTCATGTCATCTATTGCATCCTCATCATTCTCCACTAACAGCTCCAATTTCCTGTTGTTATAGCAATCATATGCCCAGTCAGCTAGTATCATCTGATCCTCATCCTTTGCCTCTGCTTCAAAACTCTTCCTGCAACAAATGAGCTCTAGCAACAAAATGCCAAAGCTGTAGACATCCACCTTGATTGTAACAGGCGTGTTTTTGAACCATTCAGGTGCAACATACCCTTTAGTTCCCCTGATTCCAGTAGTAGTACGAGTCTGATCTGCTTTCAAAAGCTTAGCTAATCCAAAGTCAGAAATTCTAGCTGACAAAGAGTCATCCAAGAGGATGTTCTGTGGCTTGATATCACAATGTATGATTTGGGTGTTGCATTCTTCATGCAAGTAAAAGAGCCCTCTTGCCGTTTCTAATGCAATTTGAATTCTTTGGTACCAATATGGCCGCGAACCCCCAAATAGAAAGCTTGCTAGAGAACCATTACTCATGAATTCATATACAAGAAGCCGATGCTCCCCCTCATTGCAGAAACCTAGTAGTTGGACCAAATTTCTGTGATTTGTTCTTCCAATAGCACTCACTTCAGCATTGAACTCCATATCGCCTTCTCTCTCCATATTATTCAACCTCTTAACCGCAACTAGTTTTCTGTCCTCATATTCTAGAACCCCTTTATAAACTTTTGCAAAGGCACCCCTCCCTAGCTCTTCCCTGAACCCATTTGTGGCTTCTATTAGTTCCTCATAAGTGAAACTTCTCAAATTCATGACTGGTGTGACCTTGTATGGATTACGGGCCTTTAATTTCCAATATTTAAGACGAAAAGCAAGCAGAAAGGCAGTCAACAAGAAGAGTAAGTTCAGAAACGTCGAGCTGCTAAGGAGCACCGATAGAATAAGTCTCACAGTTGAATGATTTTTCTTCATCAAATCTGCACCTGATGGGTTAAAAGTAGAATTATCTTTCCTTATTTTGATTAGAACTTTGGTTCCAATGTCGTTGGGGTCCATCTTTCCATTTGAGAGAGGATTTTTCTTTTTCCAACACTGCCCACCTCCAAACACAGCCGCTGCACAAAAACAATCACCCAAGCAAGCTTTCCTGCACCAATCCTCAGTTACGTTTACATAGCGTCCATAATCAGTAAAGGGCCAATTTACACTTACCATTTCACGTAAATCAAATTGATCTGTTTTTGAAGATGCTTCGTCACAACTTTGTGGAAGAAAGTTCTGTCTGCAACCTTTCATAGCATCATTTGGATCAAGGAGGATGTATCCTGTTGGGCATTTGCAATTTGGTCTTCCATACTCTCCTAGCTCGCAGTAGCTATTGAACCCACAAGCTCCACTGCCTATTTGTTCTGTAATTTCGCATATATTTGGAGGCATAACAACGGACAAAATGGACCAGGCATTTGAAGTATTAGTGCTGCTGTTTTGGTAAACATAATGTATAAGAACTCCATCATATTCCATGACTACTCTTTGATAGAAGTCCTGTTTAGAAACAGAATTTGATGATACGGTCTTAAGTATGCTTCCGTTTGTGGCTGTGAGGTATATAGAGCCAGACTCATTGAAGACCACCTGAAATCCACTGTCTACAGTTTCACTTACCCAATAAGCAGTGTTAGACCAATAATCTATAGGGCATGCTAAAGTTTGAAGCACAAGATTTCCATCCGTATTTAGTGCAAACTGGAACCTTCCATTAGAGTAATTACTTTCTGAGTAATGAGCTACAAGCTTTCTTCCCCGGCTCATTGTTTGTGTAGGTAACATCGTGTCTGTTGGATGATCAAAACTCTGCCACAAATGGCCACCATCCTGGCTTGCCAGCACAAAGTTTCCGGTGTCAAGCATGGCTGCATGGACAACTCCTAAATTGCCTGACCCAGAATTCCATATCTCTGTGCCTGTTGGGTCACTGAGTACCAATTGGCCATCTTTGGTAAGTTCAACTTTGGATTTTGTTGGCACTAGATTATCTCCATTGGCTGACCAGACAATGGTTTTTTTAGGTATTTTGTTGAACCATACGGCTAGTAGATAGCCTCCATTTCCAATTTCTTGGAAACCAAAAGCAAAGTCACCCAAAGGAGATGCCCAGTAAGAGCCGTTTTCCTGTGCAATAAGGGATGAGCCTGGAGATTGGTTGCTGGAACTTTGAGCAAAGGTGGAATATGGCAGCAACAGAACAAGAAGCAAGAAGGAGAGAAGATATGATAGTTGTAAAGCCATAGTATTAGGAGTTTATAATTGATACACTTTGTAGTATAAACAATAAAAACTGTATCTATGACAAATCTACCGGTAGAGGAAGATTTGCATTGGGAACATAATGTTACAAGTATTGGGCAGTGGAACACTCTGTAGCATAAATGATAAACTGTGAGGTGAATGATGAACTTGTATAATGACAAATCTACTCGAGTGCTTTACTATATGTTTTCTTTGCCCTCTCTTAAAAATTTCCACGTTTTTTAATTTGACCCATTCTCTCATATTGACTTCACTACGGTCCACTTTCGATTTTTTTTGTAAATAAATTAAAAAGTCCTACCTAATCACGCGTTTTGTCCTTGATTAGTTAAACAACGAAAAGGTGAAATCCACTCGCCATTTCTCAAACCCACCCGCGTGAAAGCCACTCACCATGTCAAGGAGAGAAGATATTTGTAAAGAAATAGTATTACGAGTTTATAATTGATACACTTCGTAGTATAAATGATAAACTGTATTATGTCAAATTCCTGGTAGAGGAAGATTTGCATTTGGAATATTTTGTTATAAGTATGGGCAGTGGAACACTTTGTAGCATAAATGATAAACTATGAGGTGAATGATGATTTTGTATAATGACAAATCTACATGAGTCCTCTATTATATTTTCTTTGCAGTCTGTGACGAGACTCTTTCTCTGTTCTACCGCTGGAAACAAAGAAATCAGGATTTGCTTCATTGACTTTGATTTGATTCGATGCTCTTAACATGTGGTTCACATTTACTGCATTGCATTAATTTGCACTCTATTAAAATTCCCACTTTTTCGAATTTGACCCGTTCTCTCGTATTTTTTAGAAATTTAGAATCCTTTGTCACCAAGAATTCTCTCCATTTGAAGTGGGCTCGTTCCATGATTCAAATTTAATATTACAAATCTAAAAACGTATTGGACTATCACCTCATTTAAAATTTTAAATAATGTAATATAGTAATAGTCTATTTTCCGTTAAATCCAAAAAAGAGAAAGAGAAAAAAATAAATATATATATATATAAGTATATATATATATATATATTATACCTGTTGTACAAAGTTAGACGTTGTAATCAAATGCTTGAATAGAAAAGACAAAATTTGCACTACTAACAGAAATTTTTTACCTAGGAACCATTTTATAGTGTGATAAAAATTATATATAAACAATTACTTGACATAGAATAGTAGTCATATTAATTGACAGTTGAGATATACAGACATTTATCATACATACATTCATCAGAACACAAGATCTGTAGCAAAGCTGGTGAATTAAACATCCAACCTTGCCAATCTTCTCTTCAAAATCAATACACAGGTTTAGAGTTAGTCTCAGCGGGCAATAAACATGAACTTACAATCACCCATATAAGTAATTTTCAACTTAGGACACGTTCAAGGGCAGAGCCAGAAATTTTGGTTTAGTGGGGGCCAAGTTGTGATGCTAATATATTAGTTAAGACAAATCTCTACATATACACACACATACATAAATTAATTTACGAAGAGAATTTATCATCTTCTAAATTTTAATAAGTATATAAAAGTCATGTATTTCTTCTATTAGACATGTACAAAAATTTATCACTTTCTACATAGTTTAATTTGTTATACCTCTTAAATTATATGATTTTAATATAATTTCTCTTTCTTTTAAGAGCACCATTGAAATGACTCAAAATTTAGGGGGGCTAACTTCAATTTTTACATGCTATATTTTTTAAAAAGTAAATAATATATATACTATAAAATAATTTTTTAAAATTTTGGGAGGGCCTTGGCCCACCACTCTTGTGTGTGGCTCCGCCATCCGATGGGTCAAATCCGGGTTCATACTTGCCTCTGTAAAGTACCTTCCTTGTTGGACTATACAAATCCGTGTTTATTTTTGCCTCCGTAAAGTACCTTCCTTGTTAGACGGTACAAGAAAGGTACTTTATGGAGGCAAGAATGAACATGGATTTGACACATTCTCTCATATTGACTAGTATGGAGTATTGACTTCACTCCGGTCCATCTACGTTGGCATGTTTGTCTTTGGCACAAAAGTTTCCATACCCTCAATTCCTTTGTCACCAAAGATTCTCTAGGTTCATTTCATGATTCAAATTTAATGATAAAAATCTAAAAATGTACACTATTACATCATTAAAAATTTTAAATGACATAATAGTCTATTAACAATTAAATCTTAATCATGAAAATAGACGTAATTGAGAGAACTTGAAATATGGAAGATCTTATTCCATTGTAAAATTTTCAAAATGTTTATGATAACGTCACATGAAAAAAAAAAAATTTCTAATAAATTACTGCTCATAATAGTTATAGACCCTTTTCTTGTTTATGGTGTGTGACTTTTCGTACTTCAAAGCAATGCGGTGAATATTGTTTCAAACTCTACTTTAGTTTGTCCATTGGAACAGAATATTTCGGAATCGATTTATTCTGGCGTACCGTTTGGGGGTGTTTATAGATTACCGCATATGTGTGTGTGTGTGTGTGTGTATAACTATTATAGAAAACAACAAGTTTAATATATTTTTTATTAAAAAAATCTCAAATAAAAAGAGCATGTTATTACTTATTGTAAAAAATTTTAAAAAAAAAATACTTATGATTTTTTTGTAATTAAAATTAAAAAAATCCAAACTGAGGTTCAATCACGCGTTTTGTCCTTGAAAACGCTTATCGAAATGGGCTCTAACATGTTGGGTAATTCTACCCAAAGAATTTCCAAGAAGGTTCCTAATAACTCCTTTCCCATTTCCCAAACCCAGCCATGTGAAAGCCAATCACGAAGTCAAATTTATTCCCTCATCTTCTCATCCTCACCTAAACCCTTCATTATTTCTTTCTTTCTCATCTTACTGCCTGTATTCTCTCAAGTTTTCTCATCTTCTTCATATTTTTTCTCTCTCAAAACACCATTGCATCATCTTGTCTTTCAATATATTTTCACCTCTGTTCATATATACATATACCATAGCGCTCTTATTCTCATCTTTTTACTTTTTGTTTCCCCTATAACATGGCATGTGCATCATCTTTTTCTTCATTTTTTTTTTTCACTTCTGCATTCCAGCCAAATCTTTAATTTCAGCCAGTATTAACCGAAATGCTCGGAATGGGCTGAAATTTCATCCGAGGTGGAATAGGGGGGTTATCGTTCCGGTTTGCATGCGGGTACGAGATTTTCCAATTGGAACGAAACAAAATCCATAACAATGCTTCAAAGGACATGCCATTATTTTTCCTATACATGTGAGACAAAAAGATGATGATTATAAAGATGTTAAATTGCAAACTATACCCCTAAAGTTTGGGGATATCTGAATTTTACACCTTGAATTTTTAGAATTTGAATTTTATCCCCTAAAATTTAGGGGTGTTTGGCTTTTACAACCCCATATTATGAAATTTTAAGGTATAAAATCCAAAAACCCCCCAAACTTTAAGGAGTAAAATTCAAACACCCCAAACTTTAGGGGATAAAATCCAAATTTTGAAATGCAATGCTAGGATATAAAATCCAAACACTCCAAAATTTAAGGGTTAAAATCCAAATTCTGAAACTTTGAAGTGTAAAATCCAAACACACCAAACTTTAATGGTGTAATTTGCAATTTAGCCTTATAAAAAGTACAAAGAATTAATCCATGTCTCCAATGTGACATTTTATTAGTAAAAATATTTGTTTGAACTATTTTTAAATTTGAAAAGTAAGCAATCAAAGACATCGACTATTCAATGGTTTTTTTTAGAGGAAGCATTACAGGAGCAAATTAATAATGATGTCAAGCGGTGTTATTCAACTAGCCCGATCGGTCGGATTGGTGACCCGATGACCCAGCACATAGACCAGTTCAGATCATCAATTGGATCGGATGTGCACAAGACCCAGACAAAACTTGTAAAACCCGGCAGGTTTTAAGCAAACCGTGTGATCCGACTAGGTTATAATAACCTAGATGGGTTTGCGAATTGTGTAAAATTACATTAATAAGTCCATTCCATTGAATTTTTTACTATTTAATGCTTGATAATATGGTAATTTAAATATGAGAAAACCTAAAGAACTTTAAAAAAAAAATGCACTTTTCAATTTCACGTAGTTAGTTAACGCATAGGTATGAATATATCAATATATCTTATATACTCTATTACTTTAACCATCTTTTCTCTTCTTTCATTTACATTTTTTGTGCTTTATTTGTTTATTGCTTTAAGTTTAAGCTTTTAACCATTTTCCTTTCTTTTGTTTGTATAACTAGAGATTTATATTTTTTTTAACATAAAAAATTTTAAGACATGTAACAAGATTTTATTTAGCGAAAACTTTGTTGCAATCTTATGACATTCATTTATTTTGCTTGTGAATGTTGAATTTCTAATGCTATTGTTTGTGAAACCTTGACTTTGAATTGTAATGCTGATTTTAATTTAGGCATATGCCTTTTTTGTTTAATTTACATATTCATGTTATGTTTTCTCAAACTTACTTTTATATATATATTTAATTTTAAAAATCTTTTTATTTGGCCTTATGGTTGACCATTGACCTACTGGTTGACCCAATGACCTAACTCATAGACAGGGTCAACGTCCGGTCTGGATTTAATAACAATAATGTCAAGAATACATTATTATGTAGCGTGTAGAATGGTCCTATCAGGCTATCACTTTGCTAAATAGAACCTTTTGTTAGTAGATGGAATTTTGATTTCTTAGTTGGGTAGTGTAAATTAGCCGTAACTTCCTGATTAAGAAATTGTTTTATATCAAATCATTTTGTTTTATGTTAGATTTTTTTACCAGTTTTATAGGGTATAGAGACAATAGAGCTAACTTTTTGGGTTCTGCTTGTCACTCTAGTAGTATTTTCAGTCCAATTATCAATTTATACCAATTTTTTATTAGGTGGACCCTACAAGGCTCGGTCTACATATATATATAGTTAAAGCTCGGAGAAAATCCAATTAGATTTTAATTACATTGTCAATTTAACACCATGTGTCCCTCATAATTTTTAATTTTATGCCAAGTGAATTATTGAGTGTAAAAATTGAAAATTCCAAATCCAATTAGATTCTAAATAGGATTTCAATTGGAGTCTAATTTTTTGCCACGTGTCCATCTAAGTTTTTATTTTTGTTGCAAGTAAATTATTGAATGCAAAAATCAAAGAGTTTAAAACCAATTAAATTCTAAATCATATATATATATATATATATATATAAAATGAGATAGGTTCAAGTTATACCAGGTGTAACTTTACAAGAGTTACACCTTTTACGGACCATTGATTATTATTAGATTTAAGGGTCAAAAAACACTCATAGTAATGTCATTATTACTCCTTAGAAATTAGTAATTTAGGCATTATCTCTTATTATTAAAAAAAAAAAAAAAAAAAAACCACAGCATTAACTCTCTTTTTTTTTCTTCCATATCATCATCTTCCTCCACATTTCTTTTTGCACTATACTTTCAGGCCTCCACCATTCATAAAATGCTCAAGATTAAATTGTTAATACAAACTATCTTTATTTTGTTTTAATAAACAAAATAACAATCGTTCTCTAACAGAATTTAGGTCCACTGGGAGACCATAACAAAATTTTAAAATGATTTCAAATGTTTCTGATCCTTCTAGGAAGTTTTCAAGCTTGAGGTCGTACCCATAATTTGAGATTGAAGGTTGAAGTTCCAATCGGCCTATGTAGCCACATTTTGACACCAAGGGATACTGTTTCAGGAGAATTGAGTTATGAAATGAGTGAATACTTCTGGTTATTTACCTTACCCTCTATATTCATCTTTAATTCTGATGTCAAAGTAATATCTGGCCCCCAAAAAAGAAAAATCAGTATGACAAAAAATCTATGGTTTTATTTATGCATTTAAATTCTCACATGGTCACATTAAAAAGGAAGAAGTCTCCGGAGACTTCTTGCTTAGATTGCTTCACAATGGTGTGGTTTTTTTTTTTTTTTTTTCCTTTAATAATAAGAGTTAATGCCTAAATCACTAATTTCTAAGAAGTAATAATGATATAACTATGAGTATTTTTTTACTCTTAAATCCAATAGTAATCAATGGTCCATAAAAGGTGTAACTCTTGTGAAGTTACACCAGGTACAACTTGAACCCACCTCATATAAAATAAACTATTACATATTTTAAAAATCTATGATTTAAAAAATGTAAGTTAATACCCAGTATAATTTAAACCATATAAGTATGATTGTTTTTAATTGTATTCGTGCATATACATGGGGACACACACTAGTCTATATATATATATATATATATATAGACAAAGTTTAGAGAATATCCAATTAGATTTTCAATTTTGCGCCACATGTCCCATTTAATTTTTAATTTTGTGCTAACAGTGAATTATTGAATGTAAAAATCAAAGAGTTCAAATTCAATTAAATTTTAAATTGGATTTCAATTGGAATCCAATTTTTTACCACGTGTTCATCTAAGTTTTTTATTTTTGTGACAAGGGAATTATTGGGTGCAAAAATCGAAAAGTCTAAAACCAATTAAATTTTAAATCTCTCTCTCTCACGCGCACGCGCGCGCGCGCACACACACACACACACACACACACACACACACATATATATATAATGAGAAACCATTACAAATGTTAGAAATGTATGGTTTAAAAAAAGTGTTAGCTAATACCATGTATAATTTGAACATTTTCTAAACACACACACACACACACACACATATATATAATGAGAAACCATTACATATGTTAGAAATATATGGTTTAAAAAAAAGTGTTAGCTAATACCATGCATAATTTGAACATCTTCTAAAAAAAATTAATTTGAACCATATAATTGTAATTATTGTTAATTGTATCTATGCATATGCACGAGGCTACACACTAGTCTATATATATATAAAAGCTGAAGCATAGCATTTATTGTTGTTACGCTCCAGTTTAGCCACATTAGCGTCCACATCATTATCTTTTTTCTTTCCAATCTTCATTTAATTGTTTTTGACAATTATTTTAATATTTACACTTCCCCAACCTTTCTCCCCCCCTTACCTTTTCATCTCCCCACTTCTCCAACATTTCTCCCTCTCTTATCTTTTCATCTCTCCACTACCCTCTACATTAATATCATTCTTCCACTTTCCCTTCATCTTCCTTTATTGTTGTCTCTTCTTATTCTCACTTTCTTACTATAAATTAGTAACTATCTCTTCCATTTTATACATGGTTTTCCCTCACAAAATAAATAAAAAATAAAAAAATTCTCTCTCTCTCTCTCTCTCTCTCTCTCTCTCTCTCTCTCTCTCTCTCAATATTTTTTGGTGGATTTTTTTGTTTTTCTTATGTCTCTACTTTAGTTTGATAATTTTTTATATTCTTTAAAACTCTACTTTGGATTAATGCAATTTAGTTTTTTTTTTTTTTTTGTTCTCTTTAATTGTTAAATGTTATCCTATTATGTTATAAAGAAATAAATATAGCATATATATATATATATATATTTAAAAGCTAAAGCGAAGCATTTATTATTGCTACGCTCTAGTTGAGCCACATCAGCGTCCACGTCGTTATCTTTTTTCTTTCCAATTTTTTTATAATTGTTTTTTAATATTTATTTTTTTTAATATTTACACTTGTCCAACTTTTCTCCCCCCATACCATTTCATCTCTCCACTACTTCTCTAACCTTTCTCCCTCTCATACCTTTTCATCTCTCCACTACCCTCTATATTAATAGCATTCTTCCTCTTTCCCTTCATTTATATATATATATATATATATATATCTAAAAGCTAAAGTATAGTATTTATTGTTACTATATTCTAGTTAAACCACATCAGCATCCATGTCGTTATCTTTTTTCTTTCCAATTTTCTTATAATTGTTTTTAATATTTTTTTTTTAATATTTACACTTCCCCAACGTTTCTCCCTCCTTACCTTTTGATCTCTCCACTACTTCTCCATCCTATCTCCCTCTTTTACGTTTTTATCTCTCTGCTACTCTCTACATTAATATCATTCTTTTCTTTCCCTTTATCTTCCTTTATTTTTGTCTCTTCTTATTATCACTCTCTTACTATAAATTTGTCACTATCTCTTCCATTTTATACATAGTTTTCTCTCACAAAAAAAAAAAAAAAGTTCTCTACATAAAAATGCTTCTTATTCTCGCTCTCTTACTGTAAATTTGTCACTATCATTCCAATGTGCTTCTTTTTTTCTTTTTTCTTTTTTTCCGCATCCACGTATTTTCAAGTTCTCCTCCCTTTTCCACACCTACGTATTTTCAGGTTCACCTCCCTTTTCCACACCCATGTATTTTCAGATTCACCTCCTTTTTCCATACCGATTCAAACACCTTAATATACAACTCCCCTCTTCTTCAATCAATGCTATAGAATTTCAAAAGAATCTCTCGGTATCAATGATACATGTATTTGGGTATTTTTGTATCTTATACAAGAAGAGGTTCTCTAGATATTCCGATTGTACTTGTCTTTACAATTTTCATAGTCCTGATTTATACTCTGCAAAATGAATTCTAATCATTCCTAATATTTGATTACTACTTTCTTTTATCTACTTATATTGTTGTTCTTTTTTGCGTAAATTTTTTATTGTTTTTGTGGTTTTCCTATGATTGATGTTGCATGTTTATTTTCTTTCATCTGCCTATACTTTCTTTCCTTTTTGTCAATAATTTTTATTGTTTAATTATAAAATTGTTTTGTTTTCTTATCATTGATGTTGCATATTTCTTTTCTTTTTCATAACACGTTATCAGTACGAGTCTCTACTCAATTTCGAAAGAAAGTTGTAATCTCATTATTCTTCAAACATCAAAGATCATTTGTGTAGTTTTCTCAACTCACTATAAATTTTCTTTTAAGGAATTAGCACTTGTCCTATTTGTTTCTCTTTACATTTTATACTCATAATTTTAGTTATTTTTAATTGATTAAAAAAATTTTATGAGATTCACGTTATTCTATTGTTATATATTATTATGAAATGCATGTTATGAGATTCACATTTAATTGATTAAAATATTTTTATAAAAATGGTTTATGATAAAAAAACTTAATCATATCTATATGTACCGTGTATGAATCAACCTTGAATATATATGTCTATGTAGCATTCTTTTATTAGAATTTTGTATGATAAAAATATTTGTTAAAAATTTACATAATGCTAAGTTTTATTAAATATTAATAAATTAAGTCTTTTAAACATGACTAAACTCATGATTAATAAACAAATAAAAAAAAACCAATAATATCACTTAAATAATAAAATAAAATATATTTTTTTCGATTGTTTTATTAAATTATATCTATTCTCACGCGGTAGCATGGGTTACATACTAGTATATATTAATAGGCAAAGCTTGGAAAAAGTTTAATTAGAATTTGAAATTATAATCCAATTTTGTGTCATGTGTCTAAATTTATGCGTGGACTATACCATAATTATCAACTTAAGTTTGTGCCATGTGTCCACTTAAGTTTTTTAATATTTGTGTCAAGTGAGTTAATGAGTGCAAAATGCTAATAATCAAATATTAATAAACTAAAAAAAAAAAAAACCATATGGCTAGTGGATTGCTTCCATTTCCAATTTGTTGGAAACCAAAAGCAAAGTCACCAGAAGGCGATGCCCAATAAGAGCCGTTTTCCTGTGCAATAAGGGATGAGCCTAGAGATTGGTTGCTGGACGCTTGAGCAGTGGTGGAATATGGCAGCAACAGAACAAGAAGCAATAAGGAGAGAAGATATGATAGTTGTAAAGCCATGGTATTAGTAGTTTATAATTAATACACTTTGTAGTATAAAAGATGAACTGTATTATGAAGAATCTACTGGCAGAGGAAGATTTGCATTGGGAACATATTTATAACAAGATGAAATTAAAATAGTCCTTTTATTATGCTTTCTTTGCTTACTGTGAAGAACAACTTTTCCCTATTCTGCTATTTATAACAAGACATCAAATTTTATTCATTGACTTTGTGATGATTTAGTGCTCTTTTTAACCCAAAAAAAAAAAGATTTAGTGCTCTTAACGTGCTGTTTCTGCTTCAAATAAATCATGGTAAGCGGAGTCAACCACAGCTTATGTTTTGGTCTTAATGATATTATATGGGACCTGGATTCCTCTACATGCATGTGTCCACGATTGTATTCACCCAATAAGATTAAAATTTTATCATAATGTACTGCTCATTATTGCAGCAGATAATAATGATGTCAAGTATACAAGTTATATAAGTTATATATAAGCTTCCCCTCGTTAAGCTGCACCACACACACGCACGTTTGATCACCTATCTATGCGTTGACCTTTGAAATTGTCCCCACAATCTTGGAATTATTCAAGGTCTAGCAGTATTCTAAATCTAATAGGTGTTTACTTTTTCTTTCATAAATAAATAAAATAAAAAATCGTTGACTTTATCAATCTGTTTTTTATCCAGCTTATTCATTTGGGGAACAGAACAATCAATGAAGAAATTGAGAAGTATTAGGGGTCGTTTAGTAATATTGTTCTAGTAACGTTATTTGTATTTTTTGAAAATATATGTGGGTAAAAAAGTGTATGAAAATACGTATAATGTTATTTAAACACTGAAAATTATTTTTCAAAACACCCTACCAAACAGACCCTTAGTGTTTTCCATTTGTATACTAGTAAAGCATTAGAGCAATGGAAGATTCGTGTAATTGATGGAGGTGAATCAAAAGTGGTTGGTTGTTGGTCTTGCAAAGCGATTATGGTAAGTAGTGTTTACTAATTTGGGGTTTTACCAAAAATAGTTTTGAATATCAAACTATGCTTATAATGAAGAAACATTAATTTTTATATTCTTTAAATATTTTATTTGGATATTATATGAAAAACTTGACTATTATTATTTGAAAACCTTGTGAGACAAGTTAGATTTATTTAAACTAATTGCAGACCCACGCGATGTGTGAGAATAAATAATTATTTTGTAGTTGTGGTATAATACAGAATTTCATCCACCATATTATTGGTCCATGAGATTTCTAGGATATCTCATAGATAGTATATGAAATAATTTGGCCAAAGGCTAAGATACTATTTTCTTATATTGAAAAAATAAATAAATAAACTTATACTTTTACGAAAAACTGAACTCAATATACACCCAGCAAACCCAAGAAAAACAAATTCATTGCATCTAGATTGGATTGAGTCAAGTTATCAAGTTCTATGCGCACCCCTAATCAGAATTATGGTGAATCATAAAATATCTATAAAACTGTATAAGACCTTCTATGATCTATGGTACAAATTGTTGATCTGTTAAGAAGTTACATGTTATTGAAACAAGCATAACCAAAATGAGAACATTATGATGGACGAATAGGTATTCTAGGAAAGATGGATCAATAATGAAAACATAAGTTCAAGGTGAAGGTGGTTCCTCTTGAGGAAAAGATAAAGAAGAATCACATACAATTGGAAGCATATGCATAAGTTTAAGATGATTGGGCATATGCAATTGAAAGCAATCAATGCGATGTTGAGAAAGAGTGAATAAATTAATTTTAAGAAAATTAAAGGAGATAGATAAAACCTTAAAAAATTAGTTATTAAAGTAATGAAGAATAATATGCTGATTAGGGAGGGAATAAATACTGTAATTTTTTTTATTTAATAATCTGATAGTTGGGGAAGAAAGATTTGAACTCTGAATGTTTCTATTGAAAATGCTAAAATGTATTAATTGAGCTACAAGACTCAATTGAATAACATGATTTAATAAGGTTATAAAATGACAGAAAAATACAAGTCATCCATTCAATTAGATATTAAACTCATATCCACACCTAAGTTGATTGGGATTAAGGTTCATTGAATTGAGTTTATTCTTCAGCATTGCCCAAAATTTTCAACATATTGGAAGGCCACAATTTCGGGGGAACCTATTAAGCTTTTGGACCGCTTGGAGGCAGGGATAGATTTTAAAATTGTGTCATTGTTTACAAAAGGAACGTGTTAAGACAATAGACATATAACGTTTACTATACAGCTAGTGATGTCAAGGGAGCTTGTTACCTCATTGGAGATGGTGCTTCTATTAGCGTGTGGTCTGATCCGTGGGTTCCTTGGATCCATGGTTTTAAGCCTGTTCCCAAAACCGATTCTATGAGACCCACTCCTCTTTTAGTATCACAGCTTTTCGATGCTTCTACTCATTGTTGGAATTCAAGGCTCATCTATGAGTTATTTGATGAGGCTTCAGCTCATGCCATACTAAAAATTCCTCTCCATGTCAGTCCTGTACAGGACAAACTTTATGTGGATTTTGGATCCCAAGGGGAGGTTCTCTG
Source organism: Castanopsis chinensis (assembly GCA_032878915.1). Taxonomy (NCBI): domain Eukaryota; kingdom Viridiplantae; phylum Streptophyta; class Magnoliopsida; order Fagales; family Fagaceae; genus Castanopsis; species Castanopsis chinensis. The sequence goes on from JAVQMG010000084.1 coordinate 3,974,108, forward strand.
TTAAATCAGCCTATAAGGAAGCTATTGCTCGTGAGCCAGGTCCCAACCCCTCTGAAGGTCTATGGAAGAAGCTGTGGAAGGCAAGATTGCTGGAGAGAATCCAAATGCTACTCTGGAGGATAGGCTCAAATTCGACCCCCACCAAAGTAAATCTTTCAACTGGATTGGAACATGTTGACCCTTCCTGCCCCTTGTGCAAAAGTGGTACAGAATCAAGTTTGCATCTCTTCTTTGTATGCCCCATTTCCAGGTGTCTCTGGCATTCAGCTTGCTGGGGGTTCAGAGCTCACTTGGAGGGGGTCCAATATCATAAAATTAATCTTGGAGCCTCCTATCTCAGCTATCCCTACTCAAGAAGCGTGGCTTATCGCCTTAAATATGGCCCTCTTTGTGGATGAGACTTGGCATATTAGAAATTGTGTTTTATACCAAGAAGACCACGTAGACATCCATAAGTCAGCAAAATCTGTGCAATCCAGGTTCTTAGAAAGCTCCAAGCTGTTTGCTATTGTTCCTCCTAAGCCTTCTTCTGAAGCTGTTACTACCTGGTCCCCACCTCCCACAGGATGGATCAAGATTAATGTTGATGCTGCTGTCTCCAGCTCTACCTCAGCTCTAGGTTTCGATCAGTACTCGGGGGGGATGCCAATCCTCATGTCCCCCCTCCCCCACACCCCCCCCCCCCCCCCCCCAGGCCAAAGCAGCAGCCTTGCTATCAGCAGTTGAGATTGCCAACCGGGAAAAATGGACCCGTGTGATTTTCGAGGGTGATGCTAGAGATTGTTTTGACTGCTTATCAACTTAAGACACCATACCAGACTGGTTGATCAGCACCTATATCAGCAAATATCCATAGTCTTTCTTTTAGTTTTATCTCTGTTAAGTTTAGTTGGGTTAGGATATTAGGCAACGCAGCAGCACATGAAGTTGCCAAATTTGGTCTAAACTCATGTCAGTCCTTTTTCAATAATGGTAATCTCCCTGCTGTTTTAGAGTCTGTTTGTAGGGCGGATTACCTTCCTTGTTCTCCTTATCTGGTTCAATGTTATTGCAGATTATCAAATAAAAAAAATAAAAAAAAAAAGACAATGAATTCTTTTCCCAGAATTTTATAGATAGCATGTAAACTTTTACACAATGTTTTCGAGTGACCAAGTTTAGCCTAGAAATATCTGAGCTTCTTGGAACGCATCAAGGCTCTGCAACCTTTAAGCTGCTTGTCCATCAGAGTGATTTCAAAGCACTTTTAACACCTCTCATAAATATTTTACATAAAATTAACTCAATAGAGATAAATCTTACACAGGAAGAGTACATGTGACATTCCAAAAAAAGAAAAGTATATGTGACAGATAACAAAAAAGACAACCCTCAAGGACTCCACAAACACAGAAAAATAGTTACTCGTGTTTTTTATTTGCCTGTGAAAATACAGTCATAGGAGCTCTTGCTCGCTTCTTGTCAAATGCACTTGTTCTGCTGTCTAAATCCCCATCATCGTCATCCTCATTACCACCTCCATCTCTAGCAGATTGAGTATATTCCTTGGCACTAATAGCAGCTTCTTTTTCCAATGTTTACCTTAGCACGTAGTTTCTTTTCAAGTGGATTGTTTGACGGCCCATGTTTAGGTTGGCGTGAGAGCTTTGCACCCAATCCAAGCCTACAAGAAAATGTGAAGGGTTGTGGTGAACAACTTACAATTTCCCATCTATATATTACTAAAAGCTGAAGCGTAACATTTAATGTTACTACGCTCACATTAAGCCACATCAGCTGCCATGTCATTTTCATCTTATTTTCTGAATTTTAATTCATTTTTAAAAAAAGTTTTTACCAATTAATAAAATACTAATAAAACGAAAATTATATCCAGCCCTAACTCTACTTTAAAGTCCACTTCTTATACATTTAAATCCACTATAAAGCCTAAGCCCACACCCAAAGCCTTTTCAACTAACTCCCTTTGTCAAACCTGATTGCCTTTCACGTTACAACCTATGCTATTCCCTTGCCTTCTGTTACAACTTATACAACTTATGCTTTAAGTTTTCACGGTTACAACTTATTCATTTTTTCAGGTTTGGTTTCTTCCCCTTCCCCACCTTTTGATTCTCACGGTTTCATCTTTCTGTTCTACGGTTTCAGCTTCTGTTTTGGATTCTAACGGCAGCCTCTCTGTCTTCCTTCCTCTCCTCACATCTATATAAAAACTAATGTAAGCTGGGTGGTTCAGTTGAGGTATCCCTACATCCCAATTTCTTTCTCTATTATTTTGCTTAATGGTTTCTTTTTCCTTTCTACGTTTGTTTTTGCCTATTTCATCTGTGGTGTGGCTGGTTTCATTTTTGTTAAGGTGTTGAATTTTTTATTGCTGGGTTACTTTCTATTACGTTACATGCCTAGGTATCCCTACATCCCAATTTCTTGCTCTATTATTTTGCTTGATGGTTTCTTTCTTGTAAAAATATATATTCTTTAATTTCTTTTATTTTCTCCCCTGTCCTTGAGTCCTTCTCTAGAAAACTGCCCACGTCTCTCTCTTTACATCTTCCTATATCTTTTAAAATTTGCTTTTGTTAGATGCACACCAATTGTTTGATAAAATAGCTGAGTGTTTCAATTGTTTATTTATTATATATTCAAAACTCAACAAATTTAGTATTGGTAGATTGTTTCCTAATTCTTAAGTATCTTCTTGCGAAAGTATATATTCTCTATTGTCTCACCACCCAAATTGGATTATGCAACTACACTTATAAATTTAATATCCATTGATATTTCAAAACCAATGGTAGCTAGACTTGATATTTAGATGAACCCCAAGACGTGGCTTGGTGACAAATGGGCATAGGTACAACTAACAATACAATACAATACAATATAATTTGATGAACAAGTACTTCACCATTACTAGATGCAAAACAAATCAGGAGTTTGAATTAACTGTAAAATTTGAATTTTCTCTGTTGGGACTATATGATTCTGGGTGTTGGTATTTTTTTTTTTTAACATGTTGCAATACCATTGGACTAATATTCATATTTTGAGATAACGTCAGATGAGATTGTAATATATTCAGAGATTAGATATTTTCTATTGAAAAGCATGACTGGTGCAAAATATCACATAATTTTTATCTATGTTTTGCAGCCACAATGCTTAATAAAGGGTATTTATATTTTCATTATATTAAATCGAGCAGTTTTATGCTCCAATGCAAAAAAATAAAAACTTTAAACTCCACTTGGGGTTTTCCTCATTAAATGTTAAAAATGGTTTTGTATTTTCTTAATATAATGAAAGATGCATAATGAGCATATGTGCATATGAAATAAATTTAAATTTAAATGTAAATGTAAATATACCTTAGAGGGTATCAATATTTTAGTGATGATCTACATGTCAAATTAAGTTGCATTTTTTTGTAAATCATCTACAACATTGGTGGTTCACTTTAGGGTTAGCAATCAAGATTCATGAGTAACCTTGCACACCTTTTTATGGACTAAATGTTTTTTGAAATGTCTTCAAAGGAATTTCAAATCCAGGTTTAGGACCATGAATGATGGGAATATTTGGCGTTGGGAGAGAAAACGACACAATGCACATTTGAAGGTATGATTTTTTAATCCCTTACAAAATTGGACTATTAATTCCATATGCATGTTTTTTTCAAACCAAATTTGCATCATTGTAGTTTCCTCTCTTGGTGTGTTTTACCCCACACCATTTATAAGGCCCGAGGTTCCCAAAATGATTTGGTAGGTGAAGGAGATTCCCTTTTGATGTAGCTTTAATGAACCAAACACACATCTAAGATTTGGTGATTTGGTTCAGTTTGGTGTGGTTAACGTGTGGGGAAGTTCTAGGTAGGGATAAGCCAAAAATAGTGTGACAATCATGTAGTGCAAAATCAGACAATATTGTAGCAATTTAAGAAAATTTTTCGATACAGCATTATACCTGTAAACTTTCATCCGGCCATTATCTCTTGCCACAAGCTGTGATGCAAGAGCCACATCATCACCTTCCATAGTATCCCATATGCCTTTTGGGATATGATTTTGCAGATTCTCATTTGTAACACACAATAAATAACCGAAGTACATCAGCCATGTGCCTCCTTGGTCCACAAGTGTCATAGATAGATCCAGAGCTATTACCACTATGGAGGCAGAGGTAGCATTCTATTTGGCTAAAAAACCAAATATGCATGCGGTCAGAGCTTGATACAGTTGCACATAATCAAAACATATTATTTCTACTTTTTTGCAGTGTATTGTTTAATGAATTCCATTGTAAATAAAGTTGGAATGTTTCTTCAAGTATGTCCAACACTCAATTATAAATAAAATGAAAAGGCAATGCTAAAATATTTTTATATTATCTTTTGGCATGCTTGAATAATTTTATATTATCTTTTGGTTGTGTAGGGTGTTTAGTTCAAAAGCTGGATTGTTTCTTCAAGTATTTGTAACTTTTAATTATAAATAAAATGAAAAGGCTATGCTAAAATATTTTTTATTTTTATTTTTTTGGTTGTGTAGGTGGTTCATATTTTCTACCACTTGATTACAGATTATCTATTAAATTGCAAGTTCAAGAGCTGAATTGTTTCGTAAAGTATGTCCAACTCTCAATTAATGAAATTTTACTATGGTATCTATCTTTCAATATGAAATTTTACTGAATTATATTCCCACAATACAAAAGAATATAAAACCCAAACAAGTTGGGAAAATGGGGGAATTTTATAAATTAAAAAATTTCCAAATACTTTAAAACCACATGATATTCAAATTTTGAGATAACCGTCAGATGAGATTGTAAAATAATTTAGTAAAAATTCCAAATTTTTTAGAACCACATGATGTTCAGATTTTGAGATAATTATAAGATGAGATTGTAATATGTTCAGAGATTAGATATTTTCTATTGAAAGCATGACTGGTGCAAAAATATCACATAATTTTTATTTATGTTTTGTAGCCACAATACTTAATATTTTATTTATATTTACATTTTGAATGCAATTGCATAAAGGTAGGAATCTCCAAATAGTATTAGAAAAATGCCCTTCATGTTACATGTGTGAACTTACTTACCAACTAGGAAGACACTATAAATAGATGATAGCAAAATGAATGCACCCCTAAAAAGAAGGCTAAAATATTTTTTATATTATCTTTTGGCTATGTAGGTTGTTCATATTTTCTACCTGTTGATTACGGATTTTCTATTAAATGTTCAAAAGCTGGATTGTTTTGTCAAGTATGTCCAACTCTCAATTATAAATATAATGAAAAGGCTATGGTAAAATATTTTTATATTTTGTTTCGGTATGCTAAAATCATTTTTATATTATTTTTTGGTTGTGTAGGCTGTTCATATTGTCTACCAAATTATTGTAGATTATCTATCAAATTGCAAGTTCAAAAGCTAGAAGTTTTCTTTAGGTATGTCTAAATGTCAATTGTAACTAAAAAGAAATATTTTTCTAAAACTGTCCTCATATTTTTTTTTTGATAGTGTAGGTTGTTCATATTATCCACCAATTATTTGAAATTATTTTTTACTATAATGACAGTTAGTAACTGATGGTTTGTAGGTACTATGGAGTTGTGAATGCCCTTACCGATATGGAAATGAAGAATTACATGTAACATGCAAAATGTGCTCAATTGACTTGGAAATGTACAAATTAGCCAACCAAGTTTGGAAGAAAATATGTTTGCAAAAAACATAATACAATAAAATTTCCTTATCCTATTTATAATACTAATCTCTATCTTCAAAGGAATAGATCTTTTTTTAATATTAATATTTATTTAAAAAGACTTGAAAGAACTTAATTACAGTCCTCTAAAGTTTTCACCTAGCATGACGCCAACTTGAAATTTATAAAATCCTTTCTATCTAATTTTAAGTTAATTAAATTTTACTAACTTGGGAAGACGGTTGATCAACTCTGGACTAACTACAAGGCCAAGTATAGTTGTATCCTTTCCACACCTAATTCCAAGACCAATACCTTCTATCATCATGAATCCTACAATATATTGTTCATACATATATAATGCAGCTTAAGTAGTAATACATTAAAAAATATTCAAAATAATAACACAATGATAAAAAAAAAAATTATCATGCGCAACGCGCGGATCCGCGACTAGTTAACAATAATAGCCATAACAGACAGCAAAGATGGTTATACAATTATATTGACCTATAAGGTTGACCCTCTGATTCTACTTCTGGCTGTTCATTCTCTGCAGCTTTAGTCATATTATTAACCCATTGTTCAGCCTGCATATTAGTAGATTGTATTTGTCATGCCCAAAAAAGTCATCTTGAACATAGTTTGGAGAATTAACAATAACAGCAAAGTGGGGAATGTATTGTACTTAGGACCTGTCCTACGTACATAATTACCTGCCCTATTGTGTCCACTTTTGTGTTCCTATTGTGTCCATACTTTTGTGTTTATTCTATGGACGTGAAAGATAACCCAAATACTCCATATGACCTTTAGCACTCTAGAAAAGACAAGTATGCAGTATATTAGCCCACATAAACCTCATGCCTTTATTGATACCCAATGCATGCAGGCAACGATACTGATTACTTTGATTGTACTTTGTGTTAGTGTGTCTAATGCATTTTATAGCCTCTGGTCACCCAATTAAAACTAATTGGGAGAAAGCACGAGTTTAAAATAAAATTAAAATAATTAAAAAAATAAAATAAAAAAACCGGAGATCTGATAAGAAACCACCTAATCAAGCAGAAAGAATAGAAGAGTTCTAGAAGCCCATCAATTTCGGGCTTTGAAATGTAGTAATTCCTACCTTCGCACAAAATTCCTTCCGAATTGGTTTGAAGGAATTTCCTCCAACACGTGGAGATTAAGTAGACTCCAAGGATAGCACAATTGACCAGAGACTTTATGTACGTTTGGATACCGCTTATTTTGCTAAAAACTGAAAACAATAAAAAAAATAATTTCTGCAACACTGTTCACTCTTTTAACACTATAGCTTTGCCTACTTGCACTGTTCATGTCCCGTGAACAGTGCAAGAGGCGCTGGTCAATGAAATAAAGAAGAAGGCGACGCAGACTTGTTCGAGAACATGAACGTGCAATACAAACAGAGCCTTTGCCTCACAAAGCGAAGGTCACTAATTTCAGTCTTCCCTACCACTTCCCAAAGGGACCAAAACTTATCCAAAAAAAAAATACGTGGTGATTAAATGACCATCCACATTTATTTTAATCACATGACCCATTAAGTTTAAATAAGTCAGCATGACCATTACATAGTGTTAAAATTTTAGTTGGCTGATATTTGGGAGTGTACTTAGAATAAGAGTTTCAATTCCTGGGTCAATAATATAAAGTCCGAAGCAGCTCAAAGTGAATTTATCCTCAATAGTTCCTCCATCAATAGAGAGAGACACATTTCAACAGATTCTCAATTGATCGAAAGCCACAGTTCAATAGATCCCTATAGAAACTCAGTCCATTGAGATCCCAGTTAGACTACTATTCATTTAGAATTTTGCTTAAAACATTGCTTTTGGCCTGCTTAAAAGCAATTGAGACCTCCTTGCTTAAGCCATTAAAGCCTGCTAGAGCAAGCCATTAAGTTTTTGAATTCCACAAAGCGTGTAAAGGAAGCCACTGGAAGCTTTTAGTTTTCAGCGAGCAGAATTGACTAATTTGAAGTTCATTTAATGTATGCAGTGGGGTTAGAAGAGATTCTTCAAGTTGGCTGCTGCCATTTGGAGAAAGCACATAGAGAACAAAACAAATCTTTAGAACTTCAGCCATTTCATTTTTCCATCTAAGAGAGAGTGAGAAAGAGTTTTACCATCTGGAGAGAGAGAGAGAGAGCTTTTGAGAGCCAAACAACATATATTCCCCTCTCCCTCATCTTATTGTATTCTTGATCATGAGCATTCTTTTACACTTCATTAATCAAGACGATACCATGGAACTCATTTATTTACCCCACCTATATTTCAATCTTATTGTGAGCAAAGTGCGGTTGAAACCATAGAGCTAAAATCCAGTGGGGGCTCACTAAGGAAAACCTTCAGGAGCTTCTTAGATTAATAAAAGTTTTGGCTAAGAAAAGACAACTACACAAGGATTCCGGAGAATCTGGGACTACTGCAGTAGGAAGCCAAGCAGGGAGTTTGCAATGGTTGCAATGGTCTAGGCCAGGCAAAGGTTTCATAAGTCACTGACCATGTAACTGTCCCTTTATTTCAATGCAATAGTCTTGTCCACGTAGTGATTTTTCCACTGGAAAGGTTTTCCACTTCATGACCATTCTATGTGTCACCACTTTCGATTTTTGAAATGGTTAGAAATCTCTACTTTACTACCCGAACCCCTCCCCTCACCCTCAAACCGTACCATAAGACCAATTGGGTTATTGGTGTGTAACCTATTTCTTATTCTTTTGATATTTATCTATGGTATATATGTATAATCTGCTGAGTTATTATATTGTGAATATATATACATCTACTGTTGGGTTATAGATTATTATTTTGTGTGATTAACTATTAAATTACTTACTCTGCATTGTTAATCACCAAGAGATCTAAACATAAATCCATTGAGGATTGTTCACATAGATATAGTGATTAAAAACATACATAGATAATCATTTGAGTTGTCATGTAGTGGTTTCTGCACTTTCCTAAGTGTTTACTATAACTACTTTAAATTTGTCCAAATATTTAGCATGAGCTAATGAAAGATATTCCTATAATTCTCTAAGATTTCTACTAGACAAATTGCCATTATCCTTCAGTAGTCACTTGGAAAATGAATCAGTCTCACATTAGAATATTCACCATAACACAATTTAAAGAAGCAAATCCATGAATCAACTATGCAATCAATAACATCACTTGTTCATTATTAAGATTTCAAAAATAAGGAATAGTTACCAATTTCAATCCCATATCCAACTTAACAATTTGTGGAAGGCCAATTTTGTGTGGCGTCTCTTTAGTGCCCATTGCAACTTCTTCGCCAGCCTCCAAAATTAATGTTCTCAATCACCTGCAAAGATTAATCTATTATTCAACGTGTAGCAAAAACATAAGTAGTAATAATTTGATAGTTGGAAATACTAGAATTGCCAACCAATTGAGCTACAAGGCTCTTGCAACTTGGGTCTTATTCTAACTGAACGAGGACAATGTTCATTTGGCCTGAAATGAATGAAACATTGACTTGGGGGTGCAATAAAGCATGATGTTTTTCCAACAAATGCGAAATCCAAAGTTAAAAGGAATTGGATCTTTGTTCATAGACTACATATAGATTTAAAGAATCAAGTTTTCTGCAAATGTACATAAACCCCTTTAAAATGATTAATCTATATATCAGAACCAAGCTATCATCAACAAAGATGCTAACTGCAATTACTATATCTTATACTCAAGTATAACAGCCAAAACTTTTGCATAGCCAATTTCTCAAACACTTTGTGTGCCCACGTAAACATATAAACAATGTATATACATACATACACACAATTTACATATACGAAATGTGCCAAGGCGTAGGAAAGAGGAGAACCTGAAGAAAGTGTTTTTGTTATCAAATCACAGTTTGGGCATTGTACTTGCGTCCCCTTACTCCCCACTTTTAGTGACCTTCGCTTCATGAGGGCGAGGTCTCCAACCAATTGTGCTATTCTTGGAGTCTACTTAATCTCCACGTGTTGGAGGAGACTCCTTCAAACCGATTTGGAGGGAATTTTGTGCCAAGTTAGGAATTACTATACCTAAAATGGAGAAATAGTTGCTATTAGTGCCCAAGAAAACAATGTTTAGTTAATTTTACTCTTCATGTGGAAGATTCGACTTTATTGAGTTAATTTTATATAGAATATTAATGACAAGTGTTAACTTATGCTTTAACAATTCAAGGTGTTGTCCAAGGTGTTGGCTAATAGGTTAAGGGCGGTTTTGGATAATCTCATCTCTGAGTCTCAAAATTCATTTGTTGGCGGAAGGCAGATTTTGGATTCAGTGCTTATTGCAAATGAATGTCTGGACAGCAAATTGAAGAGCAGAATTCCAGGTGTGGTTTGCAAGCTTGATATTGAAAAAGCTTATGATCATGTGAGCTGGGAGGCCTTGTTTTATTTGCTAGGCCGTTTGGGTTTTGGGCTGAAGTGGAGGGGGTGGATTAAGGCTTGTGTTACATCGGCCCGTTTTTCAGTCTTGGTTAATGAATCCCCGGAAGGTTTTTTTGATAGCTCCCGTGGGCTGAGACAAGGGGATCCCCTATCCCCGCTCTTGTTTCTTTTGATAATGGAGGTCTTAAGTAGGCTCTTGAAGAAGACTGAGGAGTGTAATTTTATTCGGGGTTTTCATGTGGGAGCTATGAACACTGTTGGTGTGCGTATCTCCCATTTGTTATTCGCTGATGATACTATCTTATTTTGTGATGCCTCTAGGGAACAGTTGATGTCTATTAGGTTGGTGTTGTCTTGTTTCCAGGCATTTACTGGCTTGAAGGTCAATGTTGGGAAAAGTGAAATTGTCCCTGTTGGGGACGTGAATAATCTAGATGCATTGGCTAATATCCTTCAATGTAGAGTGGGCAGGATGCCTATGAAATATTTGGGGATGCCGTTGGGTACTTCTTTTAAGACTGCTTCGATCTGGAATCCGATTTTGGAGAAAATGGAGAAGAAACTATCTAGGTGGAAGCGTCTTTATCTATCTAAGGGTGGTCGTCTCATGCTAATAAAGAGTACCCTCTCTAGTCTCCCTACTTACTTTTTATCTCTCTTTACTATTCCTAAAACTGTGGCTGCTAGATTGGAAAGTATTCAGAGGAATTTTCTTTGGGGGTCTTCTGAGGGGAGTTTCAAGTATCCTTTGGTGGCTTGGAAAAAGGTTTGCTCACCCATTGAGATGGGTGGTTTGGGGATTAGAATTGTGGTTTCTTTTAATCAAGCTCTTTTAGGGAAATGGTTGTGGAGATTTGGTCATGAAGTTACTCATCTCTGGCGGAGAGTTATCTCTTCTAAATATGGCGAGGGTCTAGGGGGGTGGTGCACTAAACCTTGCAGGAGGACTCATGGTTGTGGCCTATGGAGAAGCATTCATGAAGGGTGGGAGAGCTTCTCTAAGCATCTATCTTTTGTAGCGGGGGAAGGCACTCGTATCCGTTTTTGGCATGATAGGTGGATTGGTGATGTTTCTCTTAAAGATCTCTATCCTGAGCTCTATGTATGCTCAGTGGTCAAGGGTGCTTTCATCTCTGAGGTCTTGTGGATTCCAGAAGGGAGCACGGCTAAAGTGTGGAATTTGAGGTTTTATAGAGCCTTTGAAGATTGGGAGTTGGCTGCTTCTTATTCTCTGCTTCAGTTTATCCAATCTCGTATGCCTCAGGGTGAGAGGAGTGATACTCTTTGCTGGCGACTTAAAGGTGATGGTATTTTTGACACTCGGTCTTACTATCAGGTGATTCGGGGTGCTTCGAATTCTTTGTTTCCTTGGAAGGGGATTTGGAAACCAAAGATTCCTAAACGAATGGTGGTCTTTTTGTGGACAGCTGCTCATAGCCGGATCCTTACTTTGGATAACCTTATGCTTAAGGGTCGCCCCTTGGCTAATTGGTGTGTTATGTGTTACCAAGATGGAGAGTCGGTTGACCACCTTCTTCTTCATTGTCCTGTCACTCATTCCCTATGGTCTCTTATGCTTCAAGCTTTCGGTATTCATTGGGTTATGCCAGGTTCGGTGGCAGGTTTGTTATCTTGTTGGCATCAGTGGCTTGGGAAGCATAGTTCGAACATTTGGAATATGGTTCCTGCGTGTTTAATGTGAACTGTGTGGTTGGAATGAAATCGTCGTTCTTTTGAGGACAAGGAGAAGTCGTTGGATAAGTTAAAAGTTTTAATTCATCGCAGTCTTTGGGAGTGGTCTCGGTGTTGGGGTTTTACTGATTGTTCTTCTCTCTTTGATTTTGTGTCTTCCCTTAGCTTAGTTTCCTGATCTCCCCCTTTGTGTTGTGCTATGTGCTCTTTTTTTTCTTGTTGTTCATCATCATGAACATCTTGTACTTTTCTCTCTATGTTTTATCATTAATATTATTTCTCTGATTACTTATATAAAAAAAAACAATTCAAGCACATCAATGCACCCAAGAAAACAATGTTATTAGACAGTAATATTTAAAGCATGACGAGAAAACCTCTAACGTGATCGGACAATCATAATACCCTGTAAGTTCCTTCGGCAAAATCACCGAGTAAAGCTCACTAAATTCGTATGCCAAACTAGTCCAATTGCTCCCACTTTCAGGTCATCAACCTTAAATGTCCTTCAACACAACTACCCCAATATGAGAAATCAACAAACAAATTGATATTATGAGATAATAATTTCCCCATAATCTAGATTCAGTGAGTACTAATAATTTTCTATCAATCAAAAGAGTTGTGTATTACAAAAAATAATAACCCCGTTTAAAAAAGATTCCCAAATTCTGGCATATAATATTTACTGAGTTCTATACCAGTTTCAACAAAACAATGAATAAACTCAAATCAACAAATATAAATAACCAAGAATGCTGAAATCCACACATTAAACACTTAAATTCCTAACAAATTAACAAACAAACATAGCAAAAAATATACAATAGAGCCAAGAATACCAAAAAAGTAAAAAGAAAACAGTACCTCTGTGAGTTATAACAGTACACGGTGAGAATAACTTAATTTTGTTTTTTTATTACAACGGCGCGGAGAGAGAGAGAGAGAGAGAGAGAGAGAGAGAGAGTTGGGAGGTGAAGGGCTGTGCTGTGCGTTTGAAAACAATCGGGATGTTTTTTATTTTTTTGAAACAAATAAATAATTACAAATTAGTGATGTGAAAAATTGGAGAGTCAAAAAAAAAAAAAAATGAGATGCTTTTTGGTGTGTATATATATTTTAGAGAGTTTCACTTAAGTCTTGTCGACCAAGATACTAATCAATTTTTAGTGTAGGTAGAAATTAAAACTTAGATATTTTATTCAATTATTAGAAACTTTACCAGTTGAGTTAACTAGAACCCACCATTTATAAATTAATCTCTATACATTAAGAGAATTTAAAAAGTTAGTTATGCTTTTCAAAAATGTCAAAAATATCATTAATCTAATTAAATAATTTTTATTCTTAAAACATAAAAAATAAGGTTAAAATTGTAATTCAAAAGAAAAAAGTTACACTATCTATTTAAATATATATCTCACACAGGTTTTATATAATTTTTTTCCTGAAAATTAGCACACACTAAACCCTGCAATTTACTCAATTTCAAATCTTAAATTTTAATTTCTTAGAAATCTTTTTTGTGTAACCCCACTAATAGTAGAAAAATTCAAATTAATAAATTATATTAAACTCAAAATTAAAAAAAAAAAAAAAGCCTCATCACACGTGCGGAATGCGTATGATGGGGCTAGTACTAATTAACCTCTTTAGATCATCCACATTGTTTTCTCCAAATTAATGGTGTTAAAATTACTAAAAAGCTATTTTAGCATATTAAATATTAAAAAACCTCCTTCAAGTCAAAATAGTGTTATAGTTAAAAAAATTTGGCTCTCTATTGCAATAAACTCTTACTTGTAGTAGTTATTGTAGCTGGTTGCCAATAGTGCAGGGCTAGCCCTACCCTTAGGCGAATTAAGCAATTACTTAAGGCCCTAAGCCCAATATTTTAGATAAGAAGGGGTACTAGGGGCACAAAAAAAAAAAAAAAAGTTTCAAATGAATTAGAAATATCTGTTCCATTCTATTAATTAAAAAAACAAAAATTTTGGTAGATTTGATTAAACATTGGTTCTAAACAAAATCATTGGCCAAAAATAACATTATTATCCTCTAGACAAACCAAAAATCAACGAAATAAACTACAAATCCGATCTAAGAGATTAACCACAAACAATCACAAATCAAAACAAATAAAAACCTCAAATCCCTAAAATTTCTTTCACTCTGCTTCTTTCTCTCTGCTCTCTACCTCTCTCATTCTTTCCCTGATTCTCACCACTGTTGCTGGCTTCCTGGCTTAGTGGCTCAACTGCTCCAGCTTGAAGCTTCCTCCAATCTAAATCATCTGATCACATCTGATGATTCTGATCTGAAAAGTCTGATTCTCTGAACTGTCGTGCTAGCTGCCTTTTTTTTTTTTTTTTTTTTTTTGGCGATGCTGATTTGTTGTCGTTGCAGATGCGTTTTGATTGATTCTGCATCTGCAGGTTTAGAGTTTTGGCTATCACAGTATCACCATAGCAGGTATAAAGAATAAAGACTTGGGCGCTTGGCTTTCTCTTCATTTTATTTGTTATCCATATTTTGGGCTTATTTTGCGTTTTGTTTATATTGAGTTTTGTTATGGTTGGCTCATGACTGCACGTTTCACGTTTGGTTTGGGCCTTCAAGTTTTTTTTTTTTTTTTTTTTTTTTTTTTTAAGTTTGCGTGTTTTGTTTATTTGTGTGTGTGTTTTTACTTGGTGGCAACTGGTAATATATTGAATAAGTCTTTATTTATGCAGGTTGAGATTGCTAAAAACTTGTTATTATTCGGTGAAACTACAACAATATTTTTTATATAAGTCAAGTTTTATTTCTCATTTGCTCTACACTTGAAAGTTATTTTTTATTTTAGTCCTTATAAATATATTGTTTGATTAGAAATGTCTAGTAAAAAATATGCATCTAGATATGAAAAACTTAAAAAAAAGAAAAAAAAATTAATTGAGTCTCAAAAAGGATCAATGGATAAGTTTGTTATTAGTAATAAACAAAATATAACACAAAATTTAGATGAAAATATCACAAATGAGCAAGAAAAATAAATTAAGTGGATTAGCTATATTATCGATTGAAAAAGAGACGTTAGAAGAACTTGAATACAAAAATTTAATTAGTCAGTATCTCAAAAGGCAAGAAAAAAAGATTTTAAATGAAATATATTATAATATAAAAATATTCAATAAACATTAATTTAATTAATATATAAATATAAAAAAATATCCCATTTTTAGTTCTCGCCAAAGGTCCCAAAATGTCTAGCAATAGTATTATGTTGTAACAGTTATTGTAGCTTGTGATTCTTAACCCTTTTTTTTTTAATACCCCAAATGTCTTTCTCTCTCTCTCTCTCTCTCTCTCTCTCTCTTCGTTTCTCGCTTCTCATACTTATTTGGGCTGGTGGTTTCAAAATGCGCTTTTTGGGCTGGAAAAGTTGAAACAAACAGGCACTTAGCCTCTCTTCTCATTCTCTATCTCTTCGTTCTCTCCCCCTCTTTTTCTTTTGGTTCTCTTCCCTTCTGTTGTGCATCTCTGGCTCTCTGGGTGAATCGTCGTCGTGGGTTGCTGGGTTTTGTGGTGGGTTTGTGACTTTATGTTGTGGTTTTTTATATGATTGGGTTTCGGTGGAGTTGAGGTTGCGCTGTGTTGGTTTTGGATGGTTTGGATTACATGCAACAGTGCAAAACAGAACCAAAATGTTAACAGGTCCTCTAAGCTGTGTTGGTTTTGGATGGTTTGAATCACATGCAACAGTGCAAAATAGAACCAAAATGTTAGCGGGTCCTTTAAGCCATTTGTCAATAAAGAGAAATACTAATGCCTATTTATGATGAAATATTCACGTTTTATAAGAAGAAGAAAAGAACTCTGTTTTCAGTCACTTTATGTCAAGTTCATATTTCTTTCAAGGATGGCAATGGAATCGATTAAGAAGAGAAGTATTAAAGGCTCCTTTACATGCCCTTACCGCACCCCAAGCAAAAGCCAAAGAGATAATAGGTATTTCTTCTTTTATTTTACCCTTTGGGTTGATAAAAGAGGTTGTGTGGGACCTGTATTTTTAGTTGGTTTATTTGCATAGTATTTATATTTTATGTTAAATTTGTGACCCAAAAAAAAACTAAAAAACTAAGTTTTTAATTATAAAAAGTTTGTTAAAGTAATTTTGATGTAATTGGCTAATCATTTGACAAAACACATTTTATTTGTAATTGGATAAATTTAAGATGAGTTTAGTACTTCATGAAACAAGTGTTCAAGTTTAGTATTGAAGCCATGCAAGTTTGACCAAGAAATAAGTAAAGAAGTGTTATTCATTAAAACTCGACAGATATCTCGACAAAAGCTTATCTATCGAGGTTTAATGTGAAGCTCGACAGAAGCTGAATCTATTGAGAATTAAGAAATCAGACTTTTCAGAGCTGATTACATGCATAACTTTAATTATTTGTGTAGGGTTTATTCTCTCACAATTGTAGACATATATAAGGATTATTTTAAGGGTCATCTCAGATGATGCAAGGTGATTTTTACATGCATATTGTGACCGGAGACAATCTACCTTAGTTCATCGTTCTTTTTAGAAAACACTACGTTTTTACGCCAAGAGTTTTGTGACCAAGGAGCTTCTTGATCTTCATGTTGATGAACTGAAGAACTTTGCAGCCAACAATCCTTCTCAACTTGGTGTGTTAATCATGTATTAGGATTTGTGCATCATTGGTTAATCACTTCTTAGGATTCATGCATTGAACGAAGAAATTGCCGCAACATTATAAGTCCAATTGAGTATTGGGGTAAGGGTTCAACTGTAGGTTAGTATTAGGTATTGTGATTCCTTTTACTTGTAACTGCTTCTTTTGATAATAGTAGATTCTCGGGAGTGGTGACCTTAAAATCATCCAGTGAGGTTTTACCTCAGTAGTTTTCCCCATACGTAAACAAATCAACTGTGTCAAAATTTAATTTCTGCTGTACTTAGTTATTTGGTGATTTATTTGTGCTACCACGTTATTACATGTAATTGAATTAATTTATTCACTTGGCTAATTAATTAATTGATTATATTGACATAGGGGTCAATACATTCTTGGCCTATCAAAGTTACGTTAAAATATTTTTGCCAAACATAGTCTCCTTGCTTTTGACTAGATTATAATATAACATCTACCTTCGTCAAAAAAATAATTGTTTACTTGGTTTTTCAATCCATATGAATGATGGCAATGGCCTTAAGCCATTAACTGCTAGATTTTGTAATAGGAGGTCAGTTGTGATCAAATGCTTGAATTGAAAAGAAAAAAAATTTGCACCACTAGCAGAAATTTTTTATCTAGGAACAATTTTACTGTGTGATAAAAATTTTATATACATATAAACAATTACTTGACATAGAATAGTAGACAAATTAATAGACAATCGAGATATACAAACATTTATCATACATACATTCATCAGAACACCAAATCTGTAGCAAAGCTGGTGACTTAAGCATCCAACCTTTCCAATCTTCTCTTCAAAATCAATACACAAGTTCAGAGTTAGTCTTAGTGGGCAATGAACACGAACTTACAATCACCCATATAAGTAATTTTCAATTTAGGACACATTCCTTCAACTTCAAACTTGAAAGATTCTGCACGTGTCCAAAATTTCATCGAATCTTATATATGCTCATCATTTATACAAAATAATATCTGATGTTGTTACTTTGATGCTCAACACTTCTCTACTCAGGACAATCCTACAAGGAAGGTACTTTACTGAGGCAAGAATGAACATGGATTTGTATCCCATTCATTGCTCTGCCTTGCCAAGTATCACCTCCTCACTAATCTGTTTCATCTATCAATTTGATTGCGGAAGTTAAACTAATCTTGGGGCAAGATCGATTATGTTAAGTTAATGTTGCAAACCATGACAAATTGTAAGTCTTGTTGTAAGACAGTAGTTTGGATCTTGTTAAATCTAGCTAGATTTAATCTAAGAAGGCCTGCCTGAAAATAACTTGTAGAGCAAAATATGTTGATGATAGTGGCTCCAACTAGTTCTAGAATCTAGTAGCCACTATTCATTGTCCGGACCTTGTCAATTGGAGTTTCCAAAATTTGGTAGTCGGATTCTGCAGGTGAGGCAAATTTCTGCCTATGGCATATTACTCAGTTTGTCAATCCTAATGAATGATGCCATTAAATGTTGAGTTTTGAATTAGTTTTATAACGGATCAATACTCAATAGAAAAGACACATCTTTGCAATACAACAGGAAAGCCATCTAGCACACCCCCCCCCCCTCCCCCTTTTTTATATATACAAATTTCATATAAAGAATTACTTGACACAGAAAAGTTGTCATTTTATTGAAAATCTTGGGCTATATAGGTAATTATTATTCATATTAGAGTACCCAATTCCTAAATATTACTTGACATGCCAAGCTGATAATATTGGCAATTAAACATGTATAAAGTCTTATACAACCAGGAAGGTAATTATATAAGAGGATTTACATTGAACTAATAATTGAGGATGGACCTGGAAGAACTGAGACCTCAACAGATCCTTCCATCATTTGTACTACTTTCTTCATTTTTGGCATTAGTGATGGACCTCTTGAATGCACCATATTGCAATCATCACACATTTCTTCACCCTCTTCAAGTCATCTGTTGCCTCATCATCATTCTCCATTAACAGATCCAATTTCTTGTCTTTATAGCAATCATATGCCCAGTCAGCTAGTATCATCTAATCCTCATCATTTGCCGCTGCTTCAAAACTCTTCTTGTAGCAAATGAGCTCTAGCAACAAAATGTCAAAGCTGTAAACATCGACCTTGATTGTAACAGGCATGTTTTTGATCCATTCGTGTGCAACACACCCTTTAGTTCCCCTGATTCTAGCAGAAGTAGTCTGGTCTGTTTTCAAAAGCTTAGCTAATCCAAAGTAAAAAATTCTAGCTGTAAAAGAGTCATCCAGGAGGATGTTCTGCAGCTTGATAGCACAATGTATGATTTGGGTGCTGCATTCTTCATGCAAGTAAAAGAGCCCTCTTGCTGTTTCTAATGCAATGTGAGTTCTAGGAGTTGCCTTCCGACAAAGAATATTGGTTTTTTTTTTCTAAGTACAAGACTATTGAATCATTGATAGAAAGGGTTAGGCTGTTTGAAACATGATGTGTAGTGCAAACAAATGTGTGTGGGTAACACATTAACATCGAGTAAGGATGAATTGTTGGGGAATGATATTGCTTTAGCATTACTGCAGGAAGAGTGCAAAGGTTGAAGTGGTAGGTTATGTGCTCGACATTACTTCACTGGGCAAGAGACTCTCTCACACTCACCACCATCCCTTTCATATTTGACTTTTTATTATTGTTTGAGAAATGTTATGTCAACAACATTTTCACAGCAAATATTATGTAGCCGATTGTTATTTACTGTTATTAGTAGGCAAAAAAGTAATTTCAGTGTTGAATTCAAATTAAAAACCAGTAAAGCTGTAGCAACCTGCCAATTAGAATTTATTATGAAAGTGTTGTAAAAATGTTGTGTACGTAACACTTCTTTTATTGTTTAGTTCTCATGTAAGGCACATTGTGAGTGAAGAAGCAAACAGGGCCACCATTGGAGTCTCCATAGAGTGACCGAAAATATTTATCTTAACTTCAGAGTTCAGTAGTGTCAAAAGTGCATGGGTATTAAAAATTCCAAGTAAATAATTACGGTAAACACTTTTTTGGACATGAAAAAACTAAATTTCAAGTAAAGATAGAAGTGCAAATTCATTATTGTTTGAGAAATGTTATGTCAATAATATTTTCACAACAAATACTATATAGCCAATTTGTTATAGTGGGCAAGAACAATAATATAAAAACTTGACTTAAGTGTGTAACCTTTTTCAATCACATCCAAACTATTTATGAATATAAAGTGTAATCATCCACTAATTAATTAAATATATACTGAGTTATTTCCACGACAAACACCACAAATTTTAATTTTGACACTAACCATATTATGATTACAAAAGCAATATGTTAGGCTAAAATCAATATTTATTAACCATCTAATAAAGTAACCATATGGAGAGGTGGCCTAACAAAGTAACAATAGAAAGCCCTTGTAATCCATCCACCATCCCAACTGCAAGTGTAAGAGTTGTAGCCTTGTATATTCAAGTAGCATCAAGTTCTATTAGTGCTCAAGTGGCCGCATGCCATATCACACGGGAGTTAAGTGGTATGCAGGAAAACAAACGGCAAACATCAAACCCAAAATTTTACATGCCAAGGTAGAGCATCTATGCCAAAATTAAGACCCTTTCCCCATTAGAGAGAAAAACAAAGTTGCTATAATGCTAAATTCATATCGATGCAAAATTTTACATAATGTGAAAACAAATTGATTCTATACATTACATATGGCAGACATCAAACCCAAATATCTATTGCACATCATAACATTCCCTTAGTCTCTCCTCCTCCGCTTCCTGTGTCTGTCATCCCTTTCATTCTCATCTGAACTTGATGAATCCGATTCTGAGCTAGCTAACCCTGTAACCAAACTACCAGAACTATCCGATTCTTGCTCTTGTTGCATAATAAGGCGTGGCATATTCTTCAAGTACTCACGTAAGTTTTCAGTGATGCCACCAAGTCCAATGGATGTGAAGAAGTTAATTGAAAACCGTGTGTTCTTGGGATTGTCCCTTGGGAAGATAGATTCAAAGGAATCCTGCATTGTGGGATCGTTAAGACGCTCATTCAGCAGACGGATGCCCAGATGCTCTGACAATTCCTGCAACAAAAACAACACAACTGTGAATACAACAGCTTCTAGAAGAAATGCTAGAGGGAAAAACATGAGGGGAAAAAATTGGTGTCGGTTTTGATACCTGGAATAGAATCTTAATAAATATACGAGATGAAGAAGTGGTGTCCTCCTCCGTTAGGCGAATATAGGCTAAAACATGCCAAAGCAAAGCATCTGTGCCGAGTAAATGAGCAAAAAACTTCGCCACATTACGCAACTTATTTGTTTCAAGCCGGTGAATCATGGAATATTGTTGGACAAAGCATTTGTCAAAATTTTCCTGATAAACTTTGTTGATCATACAGAATTGTTGCCCCAAAAGACCATAATACCGGAGGTAAGTTCTCTCCTGACTACAGCATTCCAAGAGCATAATGTTCAACTCCATCTGCATAAGCCACCAAGACAACTGTAAATCTTCAAGTAGTACAGAATTTGATTCATGATTTTTTCTTTAAAATAAATTATGCTAATATATTATTATTAATAAGCTTTCAATTTTATTATTTTAAGCTTTTAATTGTATTATTGTAAGGATTTTTTTTTTCTTTTATTATTTTAAGTAATCAATTTTAGGAGTTATTGAATTCTTCAAGCCAAACTCAACTCTATGTCAAGTCTCAATTAGCTGAGCCTAAGCAGCAAGCAGCTTAGCTTGGGCTCTCTGTGGCTTGCCTCTCTACACCCCTAATAGTGACTGAAGTACCCAAGGGAAATAATCTAAGCACCAAGGCAAGTTAGTGCATGAAACCACTAATGAATTCTAATCATTTAGGGGGTGGGGGGTCAAAAAAACAGAAGCTAAGAATAAAGAAAAAAATATATTTGATACTGACATGTAATAACATCTAGCAATCTGAAATGTTAAAAGAGTATGTAAAGTGAATCTAATCCATCTTGTTTATTCGTTTATTGTTCATTTATTCACTTGATAGCAAAGGGGAGTAAAGGGTGTCTTCATGCTGGACAGGAGACTCAGAACCCAGCTCTAGTTCCTCTAACTAATAGTGATTCCTAGCCAAGTACCAATAATTTGCAGAGACTCAGCAAACTGCAAACAAATACTCATTATT
Organism: Castanopsis chinensis; assembly: GCA_032878915.1. NCBI lineage: Eukaryota > Viridiplantae > Streptophyta > Magnoliopsida > Fagales > Fagaceae > Castanopsis > Castanopsis chinensis. Next base: position 3,995,848 of record JAVQMG010000084.1, read on the forward strand.
TATCTATCTTTCCCTACTTCATCTTAAACAAGGAAATACTAAATAAGGAGACTTCGATCTTACAGCAGTAACATCAGTAAAAGCTTGCAACACATACCTCTTGACCTGGCTCTAGTTTAATTTTCAGGAGCTTATGACCTGCCTCCTCAAAATCTACACTGGACATAATTGTTAGATAGATTGTCCTCCGAAGATTTACAAGATTTGTCTCTGTTTCATCCCTTATTTTCGTCTGCTCCTCATCCTCTTCCTCGTCATCATCTTCATCATCATCATCTGAACCTTCTTCATCCTCAGAATCGTCACCCAAAATGGTTTTCTTCAACTCTTCATAACGCTTCTCATTCTCAAGGAAATTAGGATCTGGCTTGAAAATATCTGAACAAGGAGAAAGAAAAATATAAATTAATACATAACCATAGCTAGACCAATCAAGAAGCACCAGACAGCTCAGCATAATGCCATACCAAGGGCAAGCTCTGGATCTATTTCCTCTTGGAGAGAGATCTCATGGGTTATCTGATCTTCCTGCTCTACAAGGTCCAGACCTGGACGAACAGCTGGGTACCCCTGCAAACGAATGCATCACAGAGGGTATCTCTATTCTAGCTATCCTTGGACACTAAGAGTAGTATGTCATACCATAATTCTAAAAATGAAGGGAGAAAAAAAAAAAAAAAACATACCTGAAACTTGGCTTTTCTTATCGCAAATAGCCCTTCTATCAGAAATTGAACCCTTTTGCCTATTTCACCTTCATGAAGAATCCCACGGAAACGCTCAAATATTCCTGTAGAAGTGTAAACCTTGAGAACACTGTACAGTAACTAAAATATATTCCAGTAAAAATAAAAGAAAGAGGATAGGAACATTATGACATATAATCTCATTGAAAAAATTGATTGCTAAGCATAGAACATAATGACCCAAAGTTTGACATAGCTAAACACGTAAATAATCAAAAGAAACTCTCTACTTGTCTTTCATAATATGAGTACTACATAAGTAAACAAATTTTGAGTACTAAACAATATTTTCAAACGCTAACCATTTAACACCGGGCCACCATCCAAGGTTACATATATGCCACAGCCATGAGTGGCACTATTCCAGATACAATGTTTCTATATCGTCAAGACAATTGTTAACTTGTGTTATCATAGATAACAAAGGATGGCAACTTCCCAGTGGAACCTAAGACATCTCACTGATCAGAAAACACTGGTTCAGCCAATATTAAATTCAAATCAGATAGGGATCAGAATAGGCACAGGGTTTTGATCCCAATCTGATTTGAAATAGGGATCATAATATTTATTTGACTTTTTTAAATCTATATTTCTTGTCGGTAATTCTACAAAATACTAAAATACCAGACACATGCCAGATTTAGGCATGATTACAACCCCCCTTGTAATGAACTGTCCTATCACTTAGAAGCTGTGGACTTTGCTATTCTGCCTATCCGAAGTTAGTTGGGCTATGCCTAATTTGATAATAGTTTGTTAGTCTCTTAGAAGGGGAATTTTGGCAAACAATAGTGGGGATATTTGGAAGGTAGTTCCTGTATGTCTTATGCGGTGCCTTTGGGGAGAGGAATATGCACATTTTTGAAGTAAAGGAGATACTGGTGGTACAGCTCAAGTTCAAATTACTCAAGTTGGAATTAAACTACAGCTAAATCCAGACCAATATAAATCCTGGTCTCTCAATGCAAATGATTAGTCAAGCAAAAACAAAGATTATGACTTAAACCTTCCACAATGAAGATTTACAATCTGAAATCTGACAGAAAATAAGGTACGGATACCCACCATGCAAGCCTTTAGGCGAGAGATCTTGCAAAAGTGATCCACATTCTGTGACAAAGGCAACAGCAACCTCAACACTCGAATCGGTTGGATTCTCAAGCAGCACAGTAAGCAGCTCCAAGGCAATGATCTCATGAGCCACTACTTGGTTCACTAAATGTGCAATGAACTTAACAGCAGCTAGTAATTGAGGCTTGTCGTCCCGTTTATATGCTCTCTTGAGCTGCAAAACGACCCTCCTCAAGAGAAGCTCGCCAACCTCAGGAAACTTGGTGTTGACAACAGCAACCAGTGCTGCAAACACGTCCGTAAAACCCGGGGATGCCATCTGCGATTTCATACAGGACCGACAGAATAGGCCACTTCCCCGTATCAAATTCTCCGAAAAGAGTTCTGGAATAATGTTCTTTACGTTGGCAGCATTAACCTTGTTCACAAGCCCATTTATACTCTTCCGAAGGGCATCCCATGTCAACCGCTGATATTCAACACTGCTTTTATCTTGAACCTCTTTCATCATCCGAGCCAACTTAAACAGAGGAAAATAAATAGCCTCTTTCATCATCTTAGCCAACTCAATCAAAAGGAAAAGTTCCTCCGATGACTATAGAGGTGTTAACTTTTGCTTTAACAATTCAAGCACATCAATGGCCTAACACTCTCTCTCACAAGACTAGCAAGACAAAGAACTGCCTAATGTATGCATATTTATATTATATGGCATAGGTCGGCAACAATAGGAATTATATTCCTTCTTGTATTCGGACATGCCTGACCGACTTATAAGCAATGGGCCTTGTGGGCTTCAATGGCCCACAAATTGAACCCATGTCAACAAAAAGAGTTGTGGATTACAAAAATTATTAACCTCATTTAAATTTTTTTTTTTTTTTTTTTAAAACCCAAATTCTGGCATATTATATATTTACTGAGTTCTATGCCAGTTTCAACAAAACAATGAAAACTCAAATCAACAAATATGAATAACCAAGAATACTGTAATCCACACATTAAACACTTATGCTATATATGTTTGGATGTTAGGAAAATGAGGGGGAGTAGATTAGAGAGAGGAAGAGAAATTAAATTACCTTGTTTGAATGTTTTTTAAGGAATGAGGGGGAGGGGTTTAAACTATTTCTAACCTCTCATTTTTAATTCTCCCAAATTGGAGAGACTAGATGATGTCCCATGCAATGCACGGACTATTTTACAATTTCTTTTGAAATTATATATATATATATATATATATATATATTAAGACCTACATATAGTACTTATTTTGTTATATAATATTTATGTTTGCCCACAATATTATTGAATACTTTAAAACTTGATTTTCTTAATCCATATTTTATTAAAAAAGTAAGACTAAGCATTAAATGAGTTTGAAACCTAGAAATAAGAATTTAAATCATAAAATATTTGTATATTCTAAAATTACATAAATAAGCAACCTACCAAACACTCCCCCAAATTCACAACCAAAATGGAGACCTTCGCAAACGCTCAATTCATTATCTCATGAAATTAACAAAATCAACATAAAGAAAGCAGAAATTGGCTAAAAACATATCAATTTATCAAAATTTAATTGTTTTTAATTTGACTCTCGTATCCTTAAAAAAAAAGCAGAAAATACTTTGAAATCATCATCAATTTTTATTTATATTACTATGGCTCATTCCGCACAAAACAACAGTTAAGAAAAAAAAAAAAAAAAAAAAAAACCTATACAAAATCCACAACATCCGACTTCAACATCAAAATCGTAAGCTACCATCACTGAATAAAAAATGCAATCCCCCTTCCTTGGTCATAGCCTACTCGCACGGGTTAGAATCAAATGGTACCACAATGTTGAAGTTATGTATGTGTCTTTGAAAGGTTGAAGGTAAATAACATTGTTTTTGCCTGGGTTTATTTGAGATGAAATGGCATGAAGAGTTGTGGGCATGTGTATATAAAGGAGTAGAAGTGAAAAGGTGAATATAAATGCAAAGAGTTTTTTATGTGTGTGTGAGATAAAAAATCTTAAAACATTGAACCAAATAAAAGAAATTATAGTCTTAAAACATTGAATAAAAAATGTAACAAAAAGCAGTCTTGAAACATTGAACTAAAGATAATAAAGAGTCTTTATTTTTAAATTTGTTTTTATCCCTAATGTAGCTTAAGAATATTTCAATTCACTTTATAGAGTGCGCTACATGGCAGAACCTCATGCTTTTTTATATGAGGTCTCTGCTTTTATATATATATATATATTGATATTGATTTGGAGGAAAAGTGAAGCATAAAAAGGCTTGGCCAAATGAATTACCAAATTTGCCCTTATTATATTAACAAAATTACAAATGAAAAAACTAATTATTCCCTTCCTTCTTACTTAATTTTAAAAATATCCAAACAAAGTGGAGAATAATCATCCCCCTCTACTCTCCTCTCTCTTAAAACTTCCAAACATAGCATTATAACTTGTTTGGATGGATGGGGAGTAAAAGAGAGTAGAGTAGAGGCAGGGAGAGTAAGTTCAATTACCTTATTTAGATGCTTTTTAAGGAATAATGAGGAGAGATTTAGAGGGGTTCTAACTACTTCTAACTTCTCATTTTTAATTCTCCCAAATTATAGAGATTTGGAGGGAGAGTAGAGTATAAAAATGCTTAACCAAATGAATTACCAAATTGACCCATACTATATTAACAAAATTATAAACTATAAAAAGACTAATTATTTCCCTCCGTCTTACTTAATTTTAAATCATCCAAACAAGGTTGAGAATAACCATTCTCCTTTACTCTCCTCCCCATTACTCTCCTCCCCTCTACTCTCCTTTCTCTTTAGACTTCCAAACATAGCATTAAATTCCTAACAAATTAACAAACAAACATAGCTAAAGTTATACAATAGATCCAAGAATGCCAAATGGGGGGAGGAAGCTAAATAGAAAATAGTACCTCACTTGACAAATGGTGAGAAAGAAGAGCACCTATACAAGGAAACATAATTAAAGAGAAAAGTTGTACTAAATTACTTTAAATTAGTCCAATCCAAAGATACACTTATTTTATATAATTTTTTTTTATTTTTTATAGAAAGTCTATAGAAAAAAATGACAAAATTGACATATGTTGATGTGGCTAATTGTTAATAATCGAAAAAAAATGATGTCAATAAAGAGCCCAAAGAAGAACCTACAAACTTGTAAATTTAACTAGTGTAAAAAATGTTGTCAAATTTTTTTTTTGTATTCTACGTTGTTCTTTTCCTTTAATAGATACAAGTTATTTTATTAAAAAAAAAAAAATTGTATAAAAAGCTTAAAAATACTATTCCTTCAAACGACTCATCATTACAACTAGTGTGCTTCAAGAAGAAAAGGTGGGAAAAATATAGAAGGTATTCAAAGTCTTAACTCAAGGGTAAGAGTTGGATCTAATGTTGAGACAAGAGCATTGGATCCAAGTCGGTTCTTAAGGGTATGAAAAATTTGGTTTCAGTCCTAGTCCCAAAAATAGACTGGACCGTACCGAATAGTAGGTATATAAATTTTTAAATGTTTTTTATTTTTTTTAAAAGAAAAAAATTTAATTACAAAATTAATTTTAGCCTATAGTTACAACCTTACTCAATATTTTTTTATTGATTGTGAATTTTGACAAATTTACTATTAAATTACATCTTCTTCTTATATCTTTCATCCTTGTAAAATTTCTAGAAATTAAAAATTAACAACTATGTCATCAATAAATTGTTTAAATTGTAAGTTTTTTAGTTCAAAATTATGCATAAAATATAAATTAATAGATCATAAAGTAAATAATATCCAATTATTTTAAAATTTGACATATATATTAAGAGCGTAAAGAACACATAATCTAATGGTTAGATTTTTAAAATATGTAATAATGTTAATAATATTAAGTAAAAATATCCAATTTTGCAGCTAAAGAATAAAAAGAAATAAGACAAACGCTCTCATTCTCTTATTTTCTCTGACGCTCTTAGCTGTCTCTCCCACCCTCTCCGAAATTCCGTCCCTTTCACTGTCCCTCCCCTGCCACAGTTCCCACAGTCATAAAAACAAAAGCTTTTTATGTGGCAAAACAATTGAAGCAATTGGGCAAGTGGTTGCAACTTTGAGTGCCAGAAATGGCTCCAGTGGGAGTTGGGGGAGGAAGCTATTCAAGCATAAATTTTTGGTCTTTACAACAGCTGCGCAAATGGGTTTTACTTTTATCTTCGGCTAAAACTTAGGTACAGTTCTTCTTCCTTAACTATATTAAATTATTACGTTTCTGTTGAGATAATTCAGAGGAGGAGTGTCGGTGTAATTTAGATGTTCGTTCGATGCTATTTAAAATCATTACCTTAGAAATTTGATCAGGTCATACAATGCAACTGAAATTTTCTCTTGCAATGCAGATGAAATAATGGTTACAACTGGTCAAGTTCTTGAATGGGTTAGGGAGATATGAGTAGAAGTGTCTGAAAAATTCAATATGCATAATACTTTATCTATTTCTTTGGAGAATTCAGGTTTAGTGAGAAAATGGTGACCTAGCATCTCGAGTCTCCAAGACTCGCTTTGCACCGATGAACTCGAGAAATCCACATGGATCTCGAGTCTCTCAGACTCGAGTTCTACCAAAGAGAGAAACCCAGAACGCGAGGAAGAACAGAGAACGCGAGGAAGAAAGAAACGGAAGAGTAAACCAAGAACAATATATTATATCAAGTTGCAGTGCATTCTAGTGCTACTTGGTATAACTGAGACTTTATGTTTGAAAAATTAGTAATTGTGTGTATCATGACCATAAAAAGAGTGTCATTTGTAGAGTCTAACCTAGTCTGATATGGTGCCTTACTAAATGGGACTGGTAGCATCAATAAAAAAAAAAAAAAAAAGATCTCATGTGATTATTCACTGAAAAATTATAATTGTGTGTATCATGACCATAAAAAGAGTGTCATTTCAATGTGATTATTCACTAATATATTTGCTCATTTCAAGTAAGATATTTAGTATCTTTGCTTCAGAAAACTCTTGGCTAAAACTAATGCAAACATAAGCTTGGGATCTTATCTCACTGCTCTTGATGATAACTCTTCCTGGGGTTCCCCATCTGGTGACTTAGCTTTTGGATTCCGACCAATTGGTGCAATAGGCTTCTTACTTGCTTGAAAAAATCCCAGAAAAAACCATAATTTGGTCAGCCAATGGAAATAGTCTAGTCCAAAGAGGATCCAAAGTTCAGCTTACAATAGGTGGCCAGCTAGTTCTCTATGACACAAACATTCAGCAGGTTTGGGCTGCTGATGTTGTTGGTAGTGGAGTTAACTATGCATCCATGAGTCAACACTGGGAACTTTGTGCTAGCAAGGCAAGATTATGTCAACTTATGGGAAGGTTTTAACTCTTTCCGACTGACACCATATTGCAGAGTCAGATGCTAAATCAAGGCAGGAGGATCCATTGCTAAGACCTTCCATGAAGAATGTTCTGCAAATATTGGGCGGTGCGACTGAAGTTTTAGTGCCTCCATTTCCTTTTCCAACTACTTCAGTATAATCAATTACCTATAGGTATGCATCAATGCATGTTCCTTGCTAGTACTCGAACCATGTTTGGTTGTACTATTTTAGTCTAATACTTGAAGCATACTTGGTTGTACTGTTTAAGATACTAGCTTGTTTGTTTCAATGTAGGAGTATGTTCACATTTTATCTCATGTCAATTCAGTATTTTCTTAATGCAGCTGCATAAAAATTTTAGTCTCATTTATGGTTCAAATCAGCACTATCCCTTCCCAACAATGTTCTAATTTCATTTTGGAATACTATTTATAAAATATAAGAAAAAATGTCCCTCAAAGAAAGAAAGAAACAAAAAAAGAAAAAAAGTCAGTTGTAGCCTCTACTAATACACATGCGTAAAAAAACTCACTTTTGGAGTCAATGAGTTAAGCCTAAAGAGAAAGGGAGGGGAAGATTCAAATTAGTGATCTCCATATTATAAGGCCTAGTCTCTTACAGATTGCCCTATATCTTGGTGTTGCACCCTTTTTTTTCCATAAAAGAGAAGCAAAGATGCTAGCACATCAAGTACTACTCTTCATATTATAAAACAAAACAAAATATCATTTTACTAATATAAAGGATGACTAGGAACAAAGGCTATATGATTGCGATTCCTTTTCAGTTTTCACCCCACCATTTTTTTTACTTTAATGGTCTTTTCAAATTTTATACCTCTAATCCTTCTATATCCCATCCACTAATCCTTACATGGCACTGACGAATAGTCCTAACTGCCCAGATCATCTTTGTATGCCATTTCGTCAAAAGGCAATTTTACAAAGGTGTAGGACAGTAGTTTTGATCTTGTGAAGTCTAGCCATATTTCATCTAAGAAGGCCTGCCTGAAAATAACCTGCACAGAAAAATATGTCAAACATAGTGGCTCCAATTAGTTCTAGAGTCTAGTAGACACTAGTCATTGTCCTGACCTTGTCAATTGGAGTTTCCTAAAATTAGTGGAGGGATTCTGCAGGTGAGTCAAAATTCCACCTATAGAATGCTACTCAGTTTTTCAATCCTTATGAATGATGGCATTAACTGTTGAGTTTTGTATTAGTTTTATTGTGGTTCAATACTCAACAGAAAAAGATTTTTATTTTTGCAGTACTAAACAAAAACTTTATCCTGCAACCCCCTTTTTTTTTGTTTGATACAAATTTTATATAAAGAATAACTTGTCATTTTATTGAGACTATTGGGACACAGATAATCATCATACATTTATGAGTATACCATTCCTAGATATTACTTGACTTGCCAAGCTGACAGTATTGAGTATTGACAATTAAACATGCATAAAGACTTAAGCAACCAGAAAGGTAATTACATAAGAGGATTTACATTGAACTAATAAATGAGGATGGACCTGGAGGAACTGAGACCTCAACAGATCCTTCCATCATTTGTACCACTTTTGTTCATTGTTGGCCTTAGTGATGGATCCTCCTGAATGCACCATATTGCAATCATCACATATTTCTCTACTCTCTCCATGTCATCGGTTGCCTCCTCATCATTCTCCACTAACAGATCCAGTTTCTTGTCTTTATAGTGATCATATGCCCAGTCAGCTAGTATCATCTGATCCTCATCCTTTGCCTCTGCTTCAAGACTCTTCCTGCAGCAAATGAGCTTTACAACAAAATGCCAAAGCTGTAAACATCCACCTTGATTGTAACAGGCATGTTTCTGAACCATTCTGGTGCAACATACCCTTTAGTTCCCCTGATTCTAGTAGTAGTACGAGTTTGGTCTATTTTCAAAACCTTAGCTAATCCAAAGTCAGAAACTCTAGCTGTAAAAGAGTCATCCAGGAGGATGTTCTGCAGCTTGATATCACATTGTGTGATTTGGGTGCTACATTCTTCATGCAAGAAAAAGAGCCTTCTTGCAGTTTCTAATGCAATTTGAATTCTTTGGTACCAATATGGCTGTGAACCCCCAAATAGAGAGCTTGCTAAAGAACCATTACTCATGAAATCATAAACAAGAAGTCAGTGATGCCCCTTGTTGCAGTATCCTAGCAGTTGGACCAAATTTCTGTGGTTTGTACTGCCAATAGCACTCACTTCAGCTTTGAACTTCATATCACAGTTTTTCACGAAATCATTCATCCTTTTAATCGCAACTAGTTTTCTGTCCTCGTATTCTAGAACCCCTTTATAAACTTTTTCAAAGGCACCCATCCCTACCTCTTCCCTGAACCCATTTGTGGCTTTTGTTAGTTCCTCATAAGTGTAATTTCGTAAATTCATGCCTGGCATGAAAGGGTATGTTTTGAGGGCCTTTGGTTTCCAATATTTGAAATCAAAACAGGCAAAAAGGCCACCAACAGGAAGAGTAAGTATAGAAACATTGAGCTGCTAAGGAGCATCGACATAATAAGTATCACAGTTGAATGATTTTTCTTCAACAAATTTGCACCTGAAGGCTTAAAAGTAGAATTATCTTTGCTTATTTTGATTAGAACTTTGTTCGCAGCGTTGGTGGGGTCTAGTCTCCCATTTGAGAGAGGAATTTTCTTTTTGAAGCACTGCCCATCGCCAAAAATGGCCACTACACAGAAATAGTCATCCAAGCAAGCTTTTCTACGCCAATCTTCGGTTATGCTGCCTCCTCCATATTTTGCATAATCAAATCCGGATTGGGGCCAATTTTTATTTTGCATACTAACAAATGTTTCTGGAGATGCTTCATCATAACTTTGTGGACGAAAGTTCTGTTTGCAACCTTCCGTAGTATCATTTGGATTAATGAAGGTGTATCCAGGTGGGCATCTGCAATTTGGTTTTCGATCATCTTCTAGGACACAATAGCTATTGAACCCACATGCTCCATTGCCTATGTCTTCCAAAAGATAGCATATATTAGGAGGTATATAGACCAATGAGGACCAGGCCATAGGCCACCTCTGAGCATTTGAACTATTAGTGCTGTTTTTTGAGTAGACATATTTTGTAAAAAGTTAATCATATTCCATGATTGCTCTTTGATTGAAGTCCTGTGTAGAACTAGGATTGGATGATATCACTGTAAGTATGCTTCCGTTTCTAGTTGTGAGGTATATAGAGCTAGACTCATTGAAGACCACTTGAAAGCCACTGCCAATAGTTCCACTTAACCAATAAGCAGTGTTAGACCAATCCATTGGGTATGCTAAAGTTTGAAGCACAAGATTTCCATCCGTTTGTGGTGCAAACTGGAGCCTTCCATTAGAGTTATTCCTTTCTGAGTAATGAGCTACAAGCTTGCTTCCCAGACTCATTGTTTCTGTAGGTAATATTGTGTCTGTCGGATGATCAAAACTCTGCCACAAATAGCCACCATCCTGGCTTGCCAGCACAAAGCTTCTGGTGTCATGCATGGCTGCATAGACAACTCGTAAACTACCCAACTCAGATTTCCATATCTATGTGCCTGTTGGGTCATTGAGTACCAATTGGCCAACTTTGGTAAGTTCACCTTTGGATCCTATTAGCGCTAGATTATCTCCATTGGCTGACCAGACAAGGGTTTTTTCAGGTATTTTGTTGAACCATATGGCTTGTAGATAGCCTCCATTTCCAATTTGTTGGAAACTAGAAGCAAAGTCACCAAAAGGCGATGCCCAGTAAGAGCCTTTTTCTTGTGCAGTAAGGGATGAGCCTAGAGATTGGTTGCTGAAGTTTGAGCAGTGGTGGAATATGGCAGCAACAGAACAAGAAGCAACAAGGAGAGAAGATATGATAGTTGTAAAGACATGGTATTAGGAGTTTATAATTGATACACTGTAGTAGTATAAACAATAAATTGTATTTATGACAAATCTACTGGTAGTGGAAGATTTGCATTGCGATCATAATGTTATAAGTATTGGGCAGTGGAACTGGAACACTTTGTAGCATAAATGATAGGCTTGTATAATGACAAATCTACTTTTTTTTTGGAGAAAGAAACTGACTTTGTTTTATTGAATTGAATCAACTACATCCGATTGTAAAATCGAAACAATATGCAATGGGACATCTTCCATCCATACTTGAAAATCTGGTATGCGTAATGCATTTTTCGCTAGACTATGAGCTACTCTATTGCCGTTTCTCTTAACATGATAATACAACAATCTTACAAAATTATTAGCAACACTTTTCACATCGTCTATTAGCAAACCTATTGGAGATAGGCTACACTTTGTCGACTTCAAAGCTTTAATCAGACTGAGAGAATCCCCTTCAAGAATAGCACTTCGGAAACCTAATTCAAGCGCGAATGACACATCCCTTAAAGCAACCAGTGCCTCAACCTCTTCAGGTTTGTAAGCTTGATGGATTTTTTCTGAACAAGAGGCCAACATAGCTCCATTATTATCCCGAATTGCCACTCCAATTCCGGACTGATTAGATTGATTGGAAACAGCTCCATCAAAATATACTTTCACCAAGCCAACTTGTGGCCTTCTCCATCTAGACCCTCCAATACTGCTGTTCGTAACCTGCACTTCATTATTCTGCAGGTCAGCTCTGAATTGCGCCAGTTTTTGCTTTGCTTGTTCAGCTACTTGATGGAGACGAACAGCTTATTGGTTCACACGAACTTTATTTCTTTGATTCCACACCATCCAAGCCGTATAAGCAAACAACTCCAGTGACTTACCTTTTGCAATCAGCCATGACAGCAACTCCGTCACGTTAGTAAACTCAACCTGAGATCTGAAGCACCATTCTTCACTATCACCCCAAACCACTTCCAACTCAGGGCATGACCAAAGAGCGTGCACGGACTCCTCCACAGCAGCGTGGCACCTCTCATAGATCAGGTCAGCTGAAATTTTCCTCTTCATCAACGCCTCTTTTGTAGGGATAGCATTGCGACATGCTCGCCAAAGGAAGTTTTTAATTTTTTGTGGAACTTGCAACTGCCATATCTCTTTCCAGACCTATTTATCGTGAATTGGTGTGACTAGTTGGTTTACTTCCAACTCTGATTCTTGTTTGAGGAACCTATGACCAGACTTTCAAAGCTCAAACAAGAATCCACCGTATGATTTTCAAAGCTCTCTAATGGACAAGTTGGCTGCCTTGGAGGGTGTTTTCTTGGCAGCCAATGTTGCTGCCATATATTAATTTTTTCCCCACTTCCAATCCTCCAAATTGCCCCCCTTTGAATAACGTCTCTCCCCCTAAGGATGCTTTTCCAAGCATAGGAACCCAACCTTGAATCGGCAGCCTCCATTATTGAAGAATTTGAGAAGAAACGAGCTTTAAATACCTTATAGAAGAGTGAGGTCTTATCATGCAGGAGTCGCCAAGCTTGCTTTGCTAAAAGAGGATCATTGAACATGGCAAGATCACGAAAACCCATACCGCCAATGCTTTTTGATTTTGTCATATTGTCCCATTTAACCCAATGTACTTTTCTTCGGTCACCTCGTTGTCCCCATGAAAACTTCTTAATCAGGGACTCAATCTCATTACACAAAATTGCCAGCAATTTAAAGCATCCCATGGTGTAAGTAGGGATAGCTTGAATAACTGCCTTTAAGAGTACTTCTCTACCGGCTTGAGAGAGTAATTTTGCTTCCCACCCTTGAAGTTTCCTCCAAACCTTCTTTTTTATATAATTAAAACTCTCTTTTTTCCCTTTACCAACTAGAGAGTGCAGTCCAAGGTATTTCTCATAGTGCTTGATCTCTGGCACCCCCAATTTCATCTTTATTCCATGTTTGACATCTTCCGGTACAGAGTTGCTAAAGAACAAAGAGGTCTTGGTTCTATTTACTTTTTGCCCTGATGCTTCCTCATACTTGTTTAGTAAGTCCATCACCTTGTCACACTCCTCCATTGTAGTCCTGCAAAAAATAAGACTATCATCTACGAAAAGCAGATGTGTTAGTTTAGGGCCTCTCCTACAAAGGGAGTAACCATGGATATCGCCTTGTAATTCAGCCTTTTTAATCAACCCATTCAGCCCTTCTATACAAAGAAGGAATAGGAAAGGAGAAAGTGGGTCTCCTTGCCTAATCCCCCTTGTAGGAAACATCATCCCACATGGTTCTCCATTCACCAAAACAGAATATGAAACTGTTTTCACACAACCCATCACAAGATTTATCCACCTCTCCCTAAAATCCATCTTCTTCATTATTCCCTCTAAATAATATCACTCCACCTGGTCATTAGCCTTACTCATATTTAGTTTTAGTGCCATATACCCAAATGAGCCCCCCTTATATTTCTTCATACTAGGTAAGGTTTCGAAAGCCACCAAAATATTATTCGAAATTAATCTTCCCTTAGTGAAGGCTGATTGGTGTTCTGTGATAATGGAAGGAAGTATTTTTTTAAGGCGATTTGCAAGGACTTTGGAGTATATTTTGTAAAGTACATTACAAAGGCTGATGGGGCGAAATTGATGTGCATATTTAGGAGAGTTTATTTTCAGAACAAGAGTAATAAACGTATGATTTAGGGGAGATGGTATGATACCTGAATTCAACCAAAACAAAATGGAAGAAGTGACATCATGAATTACCATACTCCAAAAATGTTGATAAAAGAGCAGTGGCATACCATCAGGTCAAGGTGATTTAAGGGGAGCCATTTGTTGGAGAGCACTAATGACTTCACAAGCCTCAAACTCCTTACATAGGACTGCATTCATCTCTTCATCTATCACAGAAGGCACACATTCAAGCATGCTAGCAGAAACATTACCCTCTGTTGAAGTAAATAGTGACTTGTAGTAATTTACCTAGATTTCACCTACATCTTCTTGAGTATTTTTCCATACCCCTTCCTCATCTCTAATACCTTCCATAGTATTTTTTTCGGAATCTCTTTGTGGCACAACAATGGAAATACTTTGAATTTTTATCCCACTGGTTAGCCCATAGTACTCTAGAACGTTGAGCTCACATAGTAGCTTCCCTTTCTTGTAAGACCTCAATCTCTTTTTTGATTTTTCTAACCTGGAAATTGTTCCCACTAATCATGGCAGCCCTTTCTTCTTTGGCTAAAACCTTCTTTAACTGATTCAACTCCATTTGACATTGCCAAAAACATTTTTCTCCTAATACCCCAAATCTTTCCCACCTCTCCACTTTCCTCAAAATATTTTCTCCATCATCAAGTCCACTTCCACTTCCCCAAGCCGAGTACACCACTTCCTCATAGCTGGAATTTGAGAGCCACATTTGTTCGAAATGAAATAATTTTTTCCGAATTAATGGAATCAAACCCAAGAGTGAGATGAGAATTGGAACGTGATCCGATGATGTACAAGTTAAGTGGAACACTCTTGAACCTGCAAACTTCATGAACCAGCTATTTGTAACCAAACACCTATCTAACCTCTCCCAAATAGAATTTTCGTTCTCAATGTACTTGCTCCAAGTAAACTTTGAACCCTCAAAACCCAAGTCCATAAATCCACACTCATCGATCACCTCCCTAAATTGTTGCATTTGCCAATGGGATCTTCTTGCACCCCCAAGTTTCTCATCTTGTCTAATAATTTCATTAAACTCCCCAAAACAAAGCCAAGGCTTCTCTAGTTGTGAATTTAAATTCCTTAGCTTACTCCAAGCTTCATGTCTCCTAGCTGTATCGGGTTCACCATAAAAACCCGTTAATCTCCATTCATTCTCTGAATTTTTATCAATCATTGCATCAATATAGTATTTATCAGAATCTTCCACTGTCAAATTTACTGAAGCTCTCCAATAAAGAACCAATCCTCCACTCCTTCCCACTCTTGGTACCACCCATCTATGATCAAAACTAATACTACTTTGAACAAATTCTAGCCTTGCATCATCTGTAAGTGTCTCGGCTAAAAACACTACAGCAGGATCTTTTGCCCATACAATTTCAACGAGCTCCTTCCCTATACGCAGGTTCCCAAGCCCACGATAGTTCCAAGCTAAACAACTCATTGCTGTTGGCAGGGCTGAACATTAGCTCCCGCCACTACTGAAGAGGTGATTTCATTCCTGAGGGCCACCTGAATTCTTTTTGCTTTTGGATTGGATTGTTCTGCCTTTACTTTAGCTGCTCTTTTTTTTCCTATGGGCTTGGAGGTTTCTGCTGTGTCACTTGAAGTGTTTCTTTCTTTGCGTTTCCAGGTAGAGGTTGCACAAATTGGATCTAGATGGAGAGCCCTAGTTGTTTGTGTGTCACGTGATTTATTAAACTAGTCACTTGCACGGAAAAGTTTGGAAATTTTATTTATAATTATTATACATATTTGTTTTCTTTATTAAGTAACAAATAAATTAAAAAATGTCAATTTAATTTACATAGTTGTTAATACTAATATGTAAATATCAATATTATATATGTTATCTTAATAGTACCTTGAGGGTTATTTCATAGGTTCATATAACAATTTCCACATTGAAATTGCAATAATATAACAACAAAAACTCAAATACAAATAAATACAAAAATAATTTGTTTATACTTGAGATGTAGTCTCATTTTTCACCCCTAGCAATGTTCTTTCTTTTCCATGATACTCCCAAAAGTGCAGCTTATTTGCTTATTAACTTCCTTGTGTCACTAATCCATGATTTATTAAAGTTTCTTCCTTTTGGAAGGATTACTTAAAGTGTCAAGTGAGCTGAAGGGTATCAATCACATATTTGTGAGAAAATGTTTTATTTATTTATTTTCTACAATGGCAACCTTCTAGGTTGGACCATGTTGTCCTTTATTTTATGGTTGTAGTCAATAAAAATCAACATTAAGCAAGCAAGAATTTTAGTTCAAGTTGATCAAATGATGCATGTGAAGAGTGGCCACAAGAAAACATCTTTGAATGTAAAATAGGATTACACTCATCATATTATAACTTAAAGATTACTTCCAAATAGCTTTGTTACGTTAGTGAAGTCAGCAATAGAAAGCATAGCGATGTGAAGGTCTATTGACATATTAGAGACTTGCAGTAGAATTTAACTTGCATTTTCTCTATGCCTAACATCATAAAGAGAAAGGCATGACTTAATATACAAAGAAAACAAAAACTTGGGAAGAGAACAACTTTTTGATAAAACAGTATTAAAATTACTACAACTTGTATCACTTTACAATTCAACAAATATAGCATAGCCTCCTCTAATAATGCTTTGCACATAACCTCTCATTATATATGCAAATATATATATTCCATGTAATGAGGAATTACGTTTAGGATGTAACCAAAGACTAATTTGTACATGAGTTTTGACATCTCATGATTTATATCAATTTATAAACCAATAGCCCACAAATTGGAAAAAAAATCTTAAAAATTATTAAGAAAATTTCTAAAATTAGAGCATAAAACCAAGAATGCACAATCCAAACATAAATCAAAAGGTGTGGGAATGAACACATTAGATTCAAGTAATTATATTTCCACTATTCAAAACCAACACAGCATATCCCCATGCATAAGAGCACACCTTAGATATTTATGATTATTGTGATAAATAAAAGTAAATAAGAATGTGTGTCACATGATATTTAAATTAAATTTGAGGCCTTTTGATATATTACTTGGTTAATCTATAAAGTACAAATTCATATTGATGCCTCCTATTAGAAGCAATAAGATTTTAATTTCACTATTTTCAAAAGAAGAGTTGCTAAGCATAAAAAGCCCTTCAAGGAGATTTATATGCTTATACAACAGTGGCGGTGAACAACAAAAAAGGCTAACTGTTATAATAGTGCTTTTTTTTTTTTTTGCTTTGTTTCTGCTTCTCTATTTCATCAATAGACATGATGTCTATTTCAAGTAATTCAGCCTCAACATTGCAAGTGAAGGCTATGGCCAACCCTAGGAGTATATTTCTGCAGGGAGTAAGGGAATCAATTAAGATAGCCCATCCAGCTGCACACTCTATTGTCTTTGCATCTTTGTATTACATCAACCCCTCTAATTGACAAAGCCTAAAATTGTCTTTCAAAATTATATACCAAATGGCTAGGACCAAGTCCAAGTTCAATGTCAATCCCACAACCTATACTTAAGCAAATCAGTAAAAATCTCCAAGGTACAACCTTATATTCACCCCAAATTCCTTAGCCAAGCATAACTCCTCATTATTTGCTTCCAAAACAGGTTCAGTTATATTAGGAGTCTTCAATTCCACTGGAATTCCCTCATTAAATATGACTTTTAAAGCCGAATCTTCCTTTCCCTTTTCGCCCCCATTATTGCGAGTTATTGAGGAGTAATTTCATCTTCAACGCATTCATCCCTGCCTACCGTTACACCTTGTGACTGCTTCGACATCCTCTCTCGACCTGAAACTGAAATTTGATTAGAATCACGAATCTCCGATGAACCTGAACTTCCTTTCTTCTTCACTGCATAGTAACCAGGGACAAGAATTGCATTTTTCCTAGTTGCAATGAAGGGGGGTGCTCTCAATTGTGGTCCAAACTCACGCTATTCTACTTTGAGAGTGCCTTCGACATCCTCTCTCGACCTGAAACTGAAATTTGATTAGAATCACGAATCTCCGATGAACCTGAACTTCCTTTCTTCTTCGCTGCATAGTAACCAGGGACAAGAATTGCATTTTTCCTAGTTGCAACAAAGGGGGGTGTTCTTTCAATCCACAACTCACAATCTTTATCATCATGAGTAAGTCGCCCACACCAGTAGCATAAATTTGGTAACCTCTCATGCTTGAATGAAATCCACACCTGTTTAACTCCCTCACCAATAGATATTAATCTCCCACGGCACAACGGTAGAGATAAATCGATGGATATCTGCAAACGAATAAAATGACCCCCATCATATAGTTTTGGATCCTTCGGAGCTGAAACTTCTCCCAACACACTACAAATTTTCTTTGCTGCCTCAATTGTCATATATTTTGATTGGAATTCCATGCACCTGAACCCAAAGCTTAGTTTTCACAAATTGAATATCTTCAAGCAGCTGTTCATTTTCATATCGACTCATCACCACCAAGTGTTTGTCAAAACTCCATGGTTCGCCTTCTAGAATCCTGTCCACATCCTCCTTATTGTCAAAAGAGAAAATAATTTTATGGTCTCCAAAACTTTGAATTTTGAAACCATTCCTGGCTCTCCATAGTGAGGTGAAAGTCTTAGCTATTATCTCCATATTGATGGCTTGTCTAGTTAGAAACTTAGTAGCAATAGAGAAATTCTCAACTTTTTCGTCATCAAGTATATAGCAACCTGGCCCTTCTCTCTCAGAGAGAGTAAGTCGATTTCATGATTGAGCCAACTCATCCATCTTAGTCACACTCAACTCTGTTTTCCAAAACCCCGAAAAAGAACCTAACAAGCCTAGGAATAACCGTAATGAAGTCAATATGAGAGAATGGGTCAAATTCAAACTGAGATGTAATCATATTTTTCTTCATTTTTTTTTTTTCACTTTTGCATTTCGGCCATATCTTTAATTTCGGCTGGTATCAACCGAAACACCCGAAATGGCTAAAATTTCATCCAAGGTAAAATAGGGGAATATCATTCCAATTTACATGTGGAGATTTTCCAACCAGAATGAAACGGAATACATAACAATGCTTCAAAGGACAAGCCATTATTTTTCATATACATGTGAGACAAAAAGATGATTATAAAAAGGCTAAATTGCAAATTACATTCCTAAAATTTTGGGGTGTTTGGATTTTACACCATGGACTTTCAGAATTTAAATTTACTCCTTATACTATCGTTTGGCTTTTACATCCCAAATTCTGAAATTTCAAAGATATAAATCCAAATATTCCCAAACTTTAGGGAGTAAAATCCAAACATCCCAAACTTTAGGAGATAAAATCTAAAATTTGAAACATTAGGATATAAAATTAAAATCTAAACATCCCAAAACTTCAGTGGGGTAAAATCTAAATTTTGAAACTTTAAGATGTAAAATCCAAACACTACCTAACTTAAAGGTTATTTACAATTTAGTCTTATAAAAAGTACAAGGAATTAATCCATGTCTCCAATGTGACATTTATTAGTAAAAATATTTGTTTGAACTGTTTTTAAATTTCTACTAACTATACAGTGTTTTTTTGGTTTAACTTTTGTCTTTTTGTGAAGCTAAAACAGTGCATTTGGCTAAATAAAACAATAACAATAACAATTAAAAGGGAGAGAGACAATAACAAAGGGAGAGAGGAGAAAGGTCTGGAAAAAGGTTTTTAGACCTGAACTGAGAGGTCGGACCGTGAAAATCGGGAACCAAATGGAAATCCGGTTTTTTAAGCATAGAGAACCGGGCATATGTGGCAATTCCGTAAATCCCTAAAACCGGGGTTGAACCCCTAAAAAAAAAAAAAAAAAAAAAAAAAAAAAAAAAAAAACTTAACACAATTTTATTCTACTTAATTAAATTATTCGTCTCTTACAAGGAATAAAACAAAATTATAATTAAAATCCTTCAAAGATATTCAACTTTACTTTAAAAATTGATCATAAATTTTAATGTTTTCATGGTTATTATTTTATTTTATTAACTTGCTTATTTAAATATTAAATATATGCTTGAAAATCATTAAATTTCCCTCACATATATAGATATATTAGTCAATTTTGCTAGTTTTGTAAATTTAATATCTATATTTAGGCTTTAATTAATTATGACTTCATCAAGGTTTGACCTCAAAAACCTTGAACTGCTTCCTTTTACAATTCAATGAACAGTCTGGGTTTGAAAACCTTGGTCGGGAACTCTCTCCCGACTCTCCGTATCTCTTCTCTCTCTCTTTTCTCTCTATCATTTCAGTGAAAGGTCTCTTTTTTTTTTTTTTTTGGTTCTTAAGATCTGTGTTTGTATTTATTTCTTTGTGGGTTTCAATCTTTGATTATTTGCTAATACGGGTCTTTTAGGTTTATGATATTGATCTTAAGTGGGTATTTTGGGTGTCATTGGCTTCTTAAGTGGGTTTATGATAAAGAAAGGAGATTTGGTTCCATTTTGGGTATTTTCGGCTTACACAAGAAATAGAGATGGGAGTGGATGAGAGCGACAAATAGAGAAGGGTGAAAGACGAGAGACCTCATCAGTGATAGCAGAGCTAAAAGAACTCTGAGTTTCTCTCACCGATCCGCACTCTATTTGCTAAAAGAGCAGAGAGGGCTTTGCCTACTTGGATGGAGAGGGCTTTTCACCTATTATATGAATCAAAGGTCTAGTTTGTGGCTTTGGTTTTTCTCTCAACTCATACTATAGGTATTTACCTTCTCTAAATTTATCTTCTTTATGATTTCCTTGATTTCTTCTCTTCATTTGCTAATATGGGTATTTTGGGTTTCTTTTCTTCTAAACTTTTAGCTGCTGGGTATGGAGTTATGTGTGCATGAGTTTCCCCTTTCTAAGGTGAGAAGATATTGAAAGAGGGAGAGAGAAACAAATCATAAAGAAAGGGGATTTGGTTCCATTTTTGGTATTTTCGGCTAATACACTATAGGTAAGTGCTCTCTCTCTCTCTCTCTCTCTCTCTCTCTCTCTCTCTCTCTCTCTCTCTCTCTCTCTCTCTCTCTCTCTCATATTTCTACTTTGAAGTTTCACTAATCATAATTTGGTTCCATTTTTGCCTAATCCCATGTCATCCTCTCTATTTTTTAACAACGGGAAAAACTAGACTAATGATACAGACCTATAAACTAGAGACAACCAATTTTGCCAAAAAGAAAAGCTGCCTACTCCATTCGATTGTAAAGTTGCTGTTTTTCCATCCATTTCATAGCAAAATTTGTGCTTTATGTTTCTCTCTATACACATAAATGAATGATCCTACCGATAGAAAGAATTAAAATAACCATACAAATTATAATATTCTAGAAGAATATATCAATTGTTGTTGTTTTTGTTTCTGGTAATGGTGGTGGTGGTGATGTGGTTGGTCATGGGGCTTGTAACCTTCTTCTTTTTTATTTTTTTGGTTTAAACAAATTTTTTGGAAGTGCTAATTTGTTATATTCGATTTGTAGCCACCAAGCTGATCTATTTGATTCAAAAGTAGGGACTAATCTTTTGGATATCATCCTCACAAAGGCAAGGTATGCTTTGTGTTTTTAGTAAAAATGTTAGGTCTTTGAATATATATATATATATATATATATATATATTTGTAAATATTTGATATATTAATTCTAGGCATAATGTGATCAGTGATCTGTAATCAAATTAATTGTCACTCAAATTAATCTCTTTTCTTCTTGTTTGATTCATTTTCATCATGGGTTTTGCATTTCATCTCATCTTTCTTATTTCTAAAAATGCGCTTCTGTCACTCTCTCTTATTTAACTCTATGTTTCTGTTATTTTGGAATGTTAGTTTCATAATTCTTGGAAAATTTTGGGAGGATGATCAATTTTGTTCTTTTATTATTTATTTTAAGCTTAGTTTGGCTGTTGATCTAATCTTTATATATGTGTGTGTGTATATATATCTTATATTTTAAATGGGAAATCTTACACTATGTGATCTGAACTTCTGAAGCATATTTGTATATTAAATCGATGTGTATGACTAAATTTTTTTACCCCATCTATGAATATTAATTTTGAATAACATCATCGTGTTTCTGTTAAGATGTTTCATTCCTAATTTCTTTGCCTTTTCATTTGTTAGATTTTTGAGTTGCTATTTGGAAAATTATTTGCATTAAATCAAGTTAGCATAACTAAAAAGAGCTTGACCAAACAGAAGTGCCAATTTATCCAAATTATCAAGGATCAGATTCTATTAATCTAGGCAAACCTGAATCATGGCAGAATAGGTTCAATCATATCTCATCTCTCTTTCCCCCTAATGTATATTCCGATTCCAAGGCTATTTTTTGTGGTTTTGCTTCTAAAATCATCATTTATGTACATAGCAAATGGAGAAGGTGTTCTTGATTCTGCCCAAAGTTTTCCTTATGTAAGATTTCTCATTTTCGTTCGAATATAGCTAAATCCATGCTTCTTTTCTTTGCTTTGAAAATGTTGCATGTGTGTCTTTTGAGATGAGAATGGTTAAGAGCAAGGTTTGGATTTGTTTTCTTTTAATATTCTGGCATTGTCTAATTTAGCCAACTGAAGTTTGTGTAATCAATTGGAAGGCTGTTGGTTACTGAAACTGGATAAGAAGAAAAGTATAGAGATCTAAATTTTGAAATTCTTAGATCTTTTGGGTTTTGTGTGTGTGTGTGTGTGTTCACATATGGGGATAGTGAAGGGTGAGTATTAAAATTTGGATTTGATTTCTTTTGTTTTCTGACATTTTCTTGTGTAAGCAAACGAAATTTGTAAAATATATTGGAAGTCTATTTGGTAGCTCAAAAAGGATAAGAAGAAAAGTATTAGCGATTTGAATTTTACAATTCTTAGATATTTTGGGTTATAAGTTTTTTTTTGGAGTTCAAATATTATCTTTCCCCTTTTGTTTCTATTTGCCTTATCATTTTTCACTTAAATATTTATTTTCATACTTTTTGTCATTTGTAATTAAATTTTGTTTAATATATGAATATCGCATAAATATGTTTTTGTTAATAGTTTTGCAAATGTGTGGTTTTTCCTCATTCGTTACATTTTATAGGAAACTACATAATACTTGCTTGTGGTTTAAGCCTATTTTGGCTTTGGAATATTTCAATTTCATGGTTCACAATTTTCATTAAGACAAATGATATAGTAGATGTTTAAATGAGATTTTTCTTTGCAATTTAAACTCAGTTCAACCATAATTTTGAATTTGCCACCAAGATAAATAGAGAAACAAAATTTAACTTACATGGTTTGTTGAAATTATGCTTTCTTTGTTAAAGCAAGAAATTATGTTGACTTCTTTAGAAAAATGTGCTTCTTGGAGTTAAAGCTCCTTTCTTGCTTGTCAAGCCACAAGAATTGTAAATAGTAATTAGGAAGCCAAAGGAATGAACAATTTTGATTTATGGCACATCACATAATGATATATAAGGTTGTGTTTTTTTCTAATGTTTGTTTCATGGTCTTTTATATATCACATCTATGTGTGTGTGTGTGAGTGTGTGTTTTATTGTAATTTTGGCTTTTTAGAAAATAAAAATAGAAAAGAAAGTGAGCTTTTTACTTTTCATGCTGAAGCTATTAGCTTATGTAAGAATTAGATTATAATAAATCCAGAAGATGACAAAAGTATAAATTAATGAAATGGTACAAGTTTTGTTATTTAAGGATGTCTTTTCGTAAGAGAAAAATGGAAAAGAATGTGAGTTACTTCTCTTGTTGAAGTTATAAGCTTAGTTGAGCTAATGTGAGTTCAATTACGAGAAACTTAAGAGGGGTGAAAAAAGAAAAGAAAAAAAATAATAGTCCAGATTGTGTCATTTTGGATTTTGGGTCTTTTAGTAAGAGAAAAAACGGAAAAGAAGCTAAGGTTATTACTTGTCTTGTCAAAGCTATGAATTTAGGAATCTGAGGTCAAAGTTAAAATATAAAAACCCCAATAGAAGAAAAGAGAATGAATTGCTCAAGATTTTTCTTTCTTTCCTATTCTTAAGTAAACAAATGGAGAGCTTAACAATTTTGCCTCTCTTAGGAGAGGTTGTTTGAATTTTAAGCAATAAAATTAAGTGAATGCTTTTTTTTTTTTTTTTTAATTCGTCAATAAGGATCAAACTTGGTGCATAATTAGGCAATGAGGTTACTAGAACTTGTGAATAAGTAGCTTACACTCTTGTCTCTTAGCTTGAGCTTTTAGAGTAATTGGTAAATTCGCCTGACATGGGATGTTTCTGACCCTCTTGTCTCCAATGCAAATAGAACTCAATGAAATACAATACAAGGAATATTTGCATATTACAATGAAAAAATTTGGCATGGAATTATCCAACACTAGAAATCCAAAAATATCTCAATCCTGTTGTTACTTGCAGACATCTGAAATAAGGTTGGATATTCTTCTAAAGGCAATTGGATGTCATCATTTTTGTAGTTGTTATTTATGTGCATCTCAAGTGTTTGTACACTGTCTATTTCTTGTTACTTTGATCCAAACATCTTGCAGTAGACTTACTATGTGGCAATTGCTGGTCTGCAATTGGTGTTTTGTTCAAGAGAGAATCTAATGAAATTGCAGAAAATTGATAAGTTGACAGTAATAAATGATTAGTTTTCTCCTCTTTCTCCCTTTTGTCACGGTGCATTAAAGGAATTTGTCAATCTCAAAGTAGCTATTAGAGCACGAGTCCTCTCGGAACTAATGATCACCTTTCATCATAGTAGGAAAGCTGAATTGTGAAAAGCAACCTAAGCATTCAAAGGATATTTTCTTTCTGCATTACACTTGAGGTTCCTTAAAGTTTTTGTTTTTGAAGTTTGAGGTTTGTTAAATAATCATATTCCTAGTATAAATTAAACTATTTATTGAACACAAATGCTTAAAGAGTTTACAAAATTGATGCACTTCATTTCTATTTGTCTCTAACTCATCCTTTGGTACTCTTTTCATAGGGATTAGGATTGTAAGCTTTCCTAAAATTTTCATTATTACATGTCATTATTTAGTTAGTATCATTCTGTAATGTTTTGTGGAAAATAAGTACTAGCATATTCACAGCCCTATGGCTAGACCTTACTTTTTCATGCTTTACAAACTTTCTATTTTACATTTCACTTGCCTTTTCTGCAAACATTCAGGGACAACCAATATTAAGCATGTAGATGATAATGTTGGCTCCTTGAAAGTGAAGCTCACTGCAAAGGACTGGAAAGAGATTGCAGATGCTATGGCCATCAATGAGGTGGCTGGTGCTAGAATCCATGTAGGGATAGAATTGTACTCTTGGAGGTTTGCAAACATGCCTTCAAAGAGTGACAATGCATCAGAACAAGACTCATGATTTATTCGGTTGAGCTTGACTGGCTTAATGTTCTTATAATTATAAAACTACTTTGAGGAAGGAGATTAATGGTGTTATGGTGGAGGTGCCAATTCATGAAGGTTTTATGGCTTAACACTACATATACTTGAGAGCCTAAACCTTTGACAGAGTAGAAAGTGTGGATCAGCAAATGAGATTAAGAGTATAAAAGGTTGAGAGAAAGATCATTGTTTATAAATTCTTTATGATGTTTTGAATTTTGATAATGTTCAACGTTTTGATGGCATTGAAAAGTACATTGTTTCATGACATAGAATATATGTGGCTTCTTTAATTAGGATTTGATTATAGAAGTGGGTTTGATCTAAATTGGAATTTATATTATAGAGACAAGCTAATAATAGGTTCTGTATTTGACTTTATTTGACTATTAAGTATAATGGCAAGCACGTGCCTTGCAAATGCTGCCCCAACTAGTAATAAAGAAGCAGTCAAAGAGGTCGGCTATTCAATGGGAAGACTTTTTTTTAAAGGAAGCATTATTGGAGCAGATTATTAATGATGTCAAGTATACATTATTATGTCTCAACCAAAAAAAACACAAGTAAACATTATTATGTAGTGTGTAGAATGGTCCTATCACTTTGCTAAATAGAACCTTGTGTTAATAGATGGAATTTTGATTTCTTTGGGCAGTGTTAATGGGCCATAAGTTGCAGTAAAAAATAGCTTTATGTCAAATTATTTTGCTTTATGACACATTTTTATCAATTTTATAGTGTAGAGTCAATTGAGCCAACTTTTTGAGTTCCACTTTTTACTTCAGTCATATTTTCAATCCTCTCATCAATTTATACGATTTCTTTTTTTTGTCTTGGCAAAAGTTTTAATCAACTTTATTTAGTTGTTAGAATCTGGTCATGTTGAATGAATTGCCATGTTGAATGAATTGCAAAACCTACAATATATAAGACTATAACTAGTCTTTTGAGAGTCAGGTCAACCTAATAATGCCAGATCAATCCCTAGGAAAGCCCTAAAATAGGAAAAAAAAAAAAGGAACTATGATATAATAATAATAATAATAATAATAATAATTTCAATAGTTGAGACGGGGGATTTAATCTATGGACATCTTCCTTGAAAACGTCAAGAGGTGTTGGTAGTTGAACTGAAGTACAAGGCCCCATAATCTATAATACATTAATAATTTAATACTATACTTTTATACCATCATAAAATAAAAATATATTTAATTTCTATAATATAATATCTACTTTCATCTAAAAAAATCTATTTACTTGGTTTTTCAATCCATATGAATGATGGCAATGGCATTACTAGAAAAGACAATTTGCACTACTAGCAGAAAATTTTTTTTCCAGGAACCATTTTTCTGTGTGATAAAATTTTATATAAACAATTACTTCACATAGAATAGTAGTCATATTAATAGACAATCGCAATATACAAACATTTATCATACATACATTCATCAGAACACCAGATCTATAGCAAACCTAGTGACATAAACATCCACCTTGCCAATCTTCTCTTCAAAATCAATACATAGGTTTAGAGTTAGTCTCAGTGGGCAATGACCAGGAAATTAGAATCACCCATCTATATCTATCTAAAAGCTGAAGTGTAGCATTTATTGTTGCTACGCTTTAGTTAAGCCACATTAGCGTCCACCTCAATATCATTTTCTTTCTATTTTTTTATAATTGTTTTTAACATTTACTTTTTATTTTAATATTTTCACTTTTTCCAACCATTCTCCACCCTTACTTTTTCATCTCCCCACTACACTCTACAAAATATTATTCTTCTTATTTCTCTTCATCTTTCTTTATTTTGTCTCTTCTTATTCACACTCTCTTACTATAAATTTGTAACTATCTATTTCATTCTATGCATGATATTCTCTCACAAAAAAGGTTCTCTCTCTCTCTCTCTCTCTCTCTCTCTCTCTCTCTCAATTTTTCGATGAATTTTTTATACATTCTTCTATTTATGCCAAATTACTAATCTTTGGGAATCCTTTCTTTTTTTTTTTTTTTTTTTTTTTTCTACACTAGAATCATTATGCTTAATCAGGTAGTTTTCTGGAATTCAAAAAAAGGTTCTCTCTCTCTCTTTCTCTCTCAATTTTTTGATGAATTTTTAGGCATTCTTCTATTTATGCCAAATTACTAATCTTTGGGAATTCTTTCTTCTTTTTATTTTTTACTTTTTTTCCTATACTAGAATCATTATGCTCATTTTCTCACTTAATTTAATTGGGTAGTTTGAGGGAATTCAAGTAAAACCAAACAATAAGGAATTTTACGGCATTGGAGAACGCCTGAATATATACCAGCCAAAATTTGGAAGTCTGCAAATTAGTGGAGCTATGATTAAGCTTCAAACGAGATTGATGGTATTGCCAATGTTCTTTAATTAGCATCCTCATTTCTATTTCTCTATATATGTTTCCTAGAATTAGTATTAGTCTCATTTTTATTTTCTCTATTATATTCTAAGTAAACCAAGAATTCTTTAAAACTCCACATTGGTTAATGCCATTTAGATTTGTTTTTTAAATTGTTTTTTTTTTCTCTTTAATTGTTAAATGTCACCCTTTTTTTGTTCTTTCTTATAACTCTAATTAATGTTGATGGTTCTTTTTTTTGGTTAGTTAAGGTTGATGGTTCTTTCTTACAGATAAAGAAAAAATTGAAAACAATTGAATTCTGCATAAACCTATGCCTAAAGGGGACAGGAGCCTTTGTTTATTTGATTAGAGACAATATATTAAAGGGGCTTATCCTTTGGCCATTGCACTGCATTTCTTAGAGGTTAAAAGATAAAGCTTGTAATTATAGGAAAACATTTTGGGTGGGGATAAGGGCATCATTTCGTTTGCTCTAAGAGTAACAAAAGATCCTATTATAAAGGAAGCAATATCACATGCTTATTACACTAACCATGAGCACAACCCATTATTATCTC
Organism: Castanopsis chinensis; assembly: GCA_032878915.1. Lineage (NCBI taxonomy): Eukaryota > Viridiplantae > Streptophyta > Magnoliopsida > Fagales > Fagaceae > Castanopsis > Castanopsis chinensis. The sequence goes on from JAVQMG010000084.1 coordinate 4,024,052, forward strand.
TCACCATGTTTCTACTACATTTGCATTTAGCAACCTAAGATTAGAATTTATTCCCAATAGAAGACTTGTAGAATCATTCAGCTTTTATAGGAAACTAGCCGCAGACTCGTGCGATGCGTGAGAATATAAATATTATGCAATGAGGTGTAGAATATAAAAAGTAAAAATTCCTTCAAGCATTTTCTTTTTTCCAACACAAAAAAAAAAAAAAAAAAAGATTTTTATACTTAATTTTTTTTTAATCTTTTTATCTCTACAAATATATGATTTGAATTTTTTTTTTTGTGTATTTCATTAATATTTTTTAAGGTGAACCATATTCTTCTAAATTTGTTGTAGTGTGTTACATTTGCTTAATATACAACTCATCTCTTAAGGAATAAGGAAATTATCATAATAATAAAAAATCACCACAAAATTACAATGTTAACTTAACCAAAATTAAAATAAAATTAAAGGAATAAAAAATAGATTTTATAATAATTTATTAGTCAAAAAATTGGTAGACATATTCAAATTCCTATTTCCAAAAACAACTAAGTATTAATCCAAACCAAAATTCAATCACAATTATAAATGGGAAAGAAAAGACTTTCGGATGGGAAATTAAAAAAGCACAATCCCAAAACACATATTAAAAAAAAACCCATCAATCTTAATTTGAGTTATAAGAAAGAACAAAAATCTTTTATGTGCAACTGTTCTCTTTATTGGTATTTATTGTTATATATTTTATTTTTACTTTTTTTTTTCTCATCTTATGTTATTCAGCATTTAAATTCAGTCACATCTTCTACATCATTAATTTGTTTATATTTTCTCTTTTCTTTTTTAATAATTAAACATGGAATATTTTATTTAAATTAAAATCAATAAAATTATCCTTAAAAAATTGCACTTTTTTTTTTTTTGTTACATTTGAAATTTTTCCAAGCTTTTTCCTTACCTTTATCTTTTCATCTTCCCATTACCTTTTGCCTTAATATCACTATTCATCTCCTCACATCTTCCATATCATTAAATTATTTATATTTTTCTCTCCTTTTTATTAAAAAAAATTAAAAATTAAAAAATTTACTTAAATTCAATAAATAAAAGTATCCTCATAAAGTGGAGTAATACTAGGGACACACACATTCTCAAACCCAATACATCAAAGAAATAATATAATACAAAACAAATGCCGATTTGGAAACACTAAATTAAAAAAAAAAAATAATAATAATAATAATAATAATAATGAGGATATCATACCAAATATAATATAAAGAAACTAATAGTTATGGATATACTAACTTTTTTTGAGAAGGGAAGACACTAACTTAAGGGTAGCAAAATTAAATGAAAAAAAAAAAGAAACTACAATGCATATTTAATGCAGTAAAATCATCATCAAATTTTGGAAAACAGTAGGTTGCATATGGGGAGAGAGAGAGAGATGGTAAAGAAAAAAAAATCAAATGTCAATTAGTAACTATTAAATGAAAAACAAAGAGGTTGTAAGGAGAAGTAAAAATTGACAGTTACATTAAAAACTTTACAGTACAATAAAATCAACTGTTACATTCACTTAAAAAATTGAATCAATAATCAATAATTATACACAATCATAGCAATATATATATATATATATATATTGATAAGTCATGGTAATATATTTAAACTTAAAACTAATCAAACTCTAATTCATAACTAAAATGAGATGTTCTCATAAATTAAGTTAGAAAATTTTAAAATCCCTTTTTTGACATTTCATTTAACTTTATATATATATATATATATATATATATATGTATGTATGTATGTATGTATGTATGTATGTATGTTTGTACGTGTATGTATGTGTGTGTATATATATATGTGTGTGTGTAATCTTTATACACAATTACATTTAAAAATCTAATAAACAATGCTACATCTCATTTAACACCTCTGTTATGAAAATCATTAGCCAGTAAATATATGATAATAGTAAAAAATGTTATAAATGAAATTATGAAAAAAAGTGATAAAACTAATTAGTTACTATCATTATGAAGTAGTAGTTTATGATTTTACACATCTAAATAAGTGGAATATTACTTAAAGTATATGTAAAGATTCACATTAAAAAAAAGATATGTAAAGATTAAAAAAAATGTATACTCTATAAATAAATAAAAAGGCACATGTAAGGTTTTTATTAACTTAAAAAAAAAATAAAAAATCAATTATTAACAACAACAACAACAACAATTGTGAGGACAAAAGGTCTAAGGCATGTTTTGGGCCTTGAGCCTGACCTGAGGATATTTACCTATTCGAAGACGAATTGATGGTAATAAATATGTCAAACTTAAAGGCCATGAGTTGACTATTGCAAAATAGGTTAGTGGAAGTAGTCTGAGGAGGAGTATCTCTTCGGCCAAAAGAAATGAAGAACAGATGGTACGCTATGCCGACTAGGATGATATTTTTGTAGGTTTGGTGAGTGAGGTATGTTTCCCAAAGGCAAAGAGAGGAAGAATGAATTGGAAATATCATAGAGAAAACTGCTACCACCGCATTGAATGCTCTGTACCAAAGTCTCTAGCCGCATTAATGGGGAAATGATATCTGAATAGTGATGATTAGCCTTACAACTATTATTTAAAGACTTTAGAAAGGTGCTGATGGGATAAGGATCTAGGTGAGCTGTCTAAAGCTACATGTGGAGAGCGAGAATGAAAAAGGGGAGGATGTATAAGAAGAAGGGAGGTCCCAAAGAGCTAGAGGCAGATCGAAAAAAAGAGAGAAAACAGTACTGTAGACCTAAAGATCAACAATTGTAATATGTACTTAAGAATAGTGAAATATAAGACCCAATATTCTCGACTTGAGTCCGAGAACAAATCCTGTTATATATACTACTCCATTTGTATAATGTTGTAAACGAGCTCGTCATCGTTGTTATTCAGAATCACTAGAACTTAGGTTTCAAGCCCACTCTCTACAAATTCATTGTATTGGGCTTTTTGGGCCTATCCCAATCACAATCTTGGGTTTGGGTGCAAATTGTGACTTTACAACAATAATAATAATATAGGAGTAATTACATTCCTCTTCCTTGATGTTTGAAAAAATGGCACTCTACCCCAAACTTGAAAGGAAAAAATATTTTCACCGTTTACATTTGTTTAACCAAACTTTGTTAAATTAATATTAAAATATTGTGTACTAACCTGCCTGTGCCGAAGGTAGGTTCTGAAATTATCCTTAATTTTAAAATTAAATTCTCTTAATTTAAAATTTTAAATTAAAGTGTATTTCAAAATATTAAGTAATGTCTTTTGCTTTTTTTTCCCCCCTTTTCTTTTCCCAATGAGTTATGGAGAGATTTGTCATTTCAAATGTTTTGATATTTTATAAAGTTGTATTTTAATTCTAAAGTTATGAGTAATGTCTTTACTATCCATGGTTAAATATTTATAAACTGATTCTTAAATAAATTTAAAATATTTTGTTATTAATATAAACAAAATGAGAGAGTGTTATTACTTATTACCCCAAATCTATATATTACTAAAAGCTGAAGCGTAGAGTTTAATGTTGCTGCGCTCACGTTGAGCCACACTAGCGTCCATGTCATTATCTTTTTTCTTTCTATTTTCTTATAATTATTTTAATATTTTTTTATTTCATATTTACACTTCTCCAACCTTTTTTCCCTCTCTTATCTTTTTATTTTCCCACTACTTTTCCAACCTTTCTTCTTCCCTCACCTTCTCATCTCCCCACTACCCTCTACATTAATATCATTCTTCATCTTTCCCTTCGTCTTCCTTTATTTTTGTCTCTTCTTATTCACACCCTCTTACTATAAATTTGTCACTATCTCTTTCATTTTATGCATAGTTTTCCCTTACAAAAAAAATGTCTCTCTCTCTCTCTCTCTCTCTCTCTCTCTCTCTCTCAATTTTTTGGTGGATTTTTTTTTTTTTTTTTTTGCATCTTTGCTTTAGGTTGATAATTTTTTATATTCTTTAATCTACTTTAGGTTAATGCGATTTAGTTTTTTTTTTTTATTTTTGTGTTTTTTTTTTTTTCTCTCTTTGATTGTTGAATGTTATCATATTGTGTTATAAATGATTAAATATATCATATAAAAATATAATATATTCTACTACATAGCATAATTTGGATAATTTAATTTGATAGTTATTGTAATTTGATAGCATGATTTGACAATTTTACTTTAATTATTGTTATTATTATTATTATTATTATTATTATTATTATTATTATTATTATTATTATTATTATTATTATTATTATTCTTAGATTTTACTAATAATTGTTTATTTGATAATCTGTTTTGGGTGACAAAATTACAATTTCTGTAAAGAAAATAACCTTAGTAGATTATAAACAACAAATTGTTTTCCTAATTGGTCCAATTAATTATAGTTAAGTTTTATTAATTTTTTTAGTTACTTTTTTTTAGTGTTTGGGATTGTAGGCATAAAAAATAAGTTTGAGAAAGTTTGTTTAAAACTAAAAGAATAATTTTCAAATTTTATATTCTTTTTAATAATTCACAAAATGTTATAAATAACTTTTATTAAAAAATAAATATTTTCATTAACTTGCCTTTTGAATTTCTGAGAAAAATTGTATTTTTTTTTTTTTCATTTTAGTACAACAAAAATTATTAAATTTATGATTTATGATTGTTCCTATATTTCATTTATGATTATTCTTATAATAAATAAAAATGTAATTACAAAATACATTACTCTTTATTAAATTAGTTTAAATTGTATAAAAAAAATTTAATAAAACAACCATAAAAATAATTATCATGCACAACGCGCAAGTTTGGGACCAGTATATTTAATAAAACGACCTTAAAAAAAAATTATCTCGTGCAATGCGCAGGTCTACAACTAGTATAAGTAATTTTCAACTTAGGATACATTCCTTCAAGTTCAAACTTTAAAGATTCTGCATGTGTCCAAAATTTCATCTAATCTTTTATATGCTCATCATTTATGCAAAATAATATTTGAAGGTATTGCTTTTATGCTCAACACTTCTCTAGTCATGACAGTTCTACAAGGAAGGTACTTTATCGAGGCAAGAATGAACAAGGATTTGTATGTCATTCACTGCTTTGCCTTGCCAAGTATAGCTTCCTCAGTTTTCTATTTCATCTATTAATTTGGTTGCGGAAGTTAAACTAATCTTGTGGCAAGATTGATTGTGTCAAGTTAATGTTGCAAACCATGACAAATTGTAAGTCTTGCTGTAATATAGTAGTTTGGATCTTGCTAAATCTAGCTAGATTTAATCTAAGAAAGCCTGCTTGAAAATAACTTGTACAGCAAAATATGTCGATGATAGTGGCTCCAACTTGTTCTAGAGTCTAGTTGCCACTATTCATTGTCTGGACCTTGTCAATTGGAGCTTCCAAAATTTGGTAGTGGGATTCTGCAGGTGAGGCAAATTTCTGCCTATGGCATATTACTCTGTTTGTCAATGCTTACAGTGGTTCAATACTCAATAGAAAAGACACATTTTTGCCACATAAAAGGAAAACCATCCAGCACCCCCCCCCCCTTTTTATATTCAAATTTCATATAAAGAATTACTTGACACAAAAAGTTGTCACTTTATTGAAAATCTTAGGACATGTGGATAGTTATTATTCATACTAGTCATAGACTCGCGCGTTGCGCGTGATAATTTTTTAGATAAAATACTATTTTACTCCCTAGAATTTATAAAGAGTTTTTTTTTTTTTTAAATAGTTTTATCATATTTTTCATAATCTTGTCTATAATATTTTTTACCATTATCATATATTTATTGGTTAATGATTTGTATTAAATAGACATTAAATAAGAGGTAGAACTATTCAATAATTTTTTTTTAAGTTATGGTGTATGAAGATTATGATTTTATATATGTACACACACACACACACACACACACTTATATATATATATATATATATATATATATAATTTCCCTAGTTAGAATTTGATTAGTTTTAAGTTACTATTTTGTATTATTATATTTAATTGTTGATTTCATTTCTTTTTATCTTCCTTCATTTATTCTTTATTACTTTGTATGTTCCCTTGCTAGTTGTAAATAGATATCATGGATGGCTTGAATAGTTATAGATGTAGTTACGTTAGTGGTATGTTAAAGGGTTTTTTTTTTTTACCTTTTGAATTTTCAAGGAAATACAAAAGACATTTCTCTAGTTTGGTCTCAATCAATTAAGATATCCATAATATATTAACGGAAGTAATAATGAGCCTTAAATTTTTTTTAATGTATGAAGTGGTTAAGTGGTATGTCAAAGGTTTTATAAAAAAATAAATAAAAAATAATTCCAAGGAAATGTAAAAGGCCTTTTTTGAAAAAAGAAATTGTGACTTTTTGAATTGTACAAATATGATTGTTTTAATCACCTTGTTTATAGATTTCATTATTAAGTTATAAACATCTAAATTAAAATAGATGAATATGTAAATGCAAAAGTATATGTAAAGTTAAAACAGCACAAGATAGATATGTATAGATATTTTTTTTATTATTCATGGATTATTATTTCATTGTTTACTTATAAATATCTAAATTAAAATTTTATTTTGGAAAAAAAATCTAAATTAAAATAGATGCATGTGTAAAACATTTTTAGTAGATTGTAATATAAAATTTTTTTTCTCAATATTTTATGTAACTTTTCCCATAAGATCAATATTGTTGGCATCCTTTAAAGATGATACATAATATATTTCTAAGAAGAAGAAGAAGAAGAAATAGAGACTATGCTAACACATAATATAAAATTATTAAGTTTGTGTGATTTAAAAATGTGGCAAAAAAAAATATATTAATGTATCTATGATAAAAGTTTTTATCTAAATAATATATAGTAGTTCATATTTTTTTTTAGACTTAATTCAAAAAGTTCATTCTCAATAGCCTTTTTAAGTCTACAAATTGCTCAATCTATGGGCCTATTCACATTCAAATGGTGCTATCTAAATTATAAATTATGTGACCCTTTATCACACAAATATATTGATTCCCCCAACATATGGTAAAGGAAGGCAAGTTTGTGTCTAGCCATTTTCTTGATTTGTGCCGCATAATTTAACAGTACGAAGGATGTGACTTGATTTAAATGTTATATAAAATAAGATGAGATGAAAAGAGATTAAAAATAAACTATATAGAAATAAACATCAAATTATCCAAGTCATTCTATGTAATATAATAACATTATATTATTATATACTATATGCATAATGCAGTAGGATAATATTTAATCAAAGAAAATATAAAAAATAACAACTTAAAGCACAAAAATAAATTGCATCAACCTAAAGTAGAATTCTAATTAACATAAAAATTCATCAACCTAAAGAATTGATGCAATGAAAAAAAAAATCAAACAAAAAATGAAAAAATTGAGAGAGAGAGAGAGAGAGAGAGAGAGAGAGAGAGAGAGAGAGAGAGAGAGAGAGAGAGAGAGAAGTAACTTTTTTTGTGTGAGAAAACTATGCATAGAATGAAAAGGAAAATGTCAAATTTATAGTAAAATATCGAGAATAAGAAGGGTCAAAATAAAGGAAGACAAAAAGTTAGAGAAAGAATGATATTAAGGAGGTAGAAAGTAGTGGGGAGATGAAGAGGTAAAAGGGAGGGAGAGTTTTGAAAAATTAATAATAAAATTAATGGTTAAAAGATAGTTTAATTTTTAAATAATGTAATTTTTAAGTCACCTTAAATGAGAAAATGTTTAAAAAAATATATATAACAAAAATTAGAAACAAAAAATGATAATGTGACTGTTGATGTGGCTCAATGTGAGCGTAACAACACTAAATGCTACACTTCAGCTTTTAGTAATATATAGATTAGAGTACCCAATTCCTGGATATTACTTGACTTGCCAAGTTGATAGTATTGACAATTAAACATGTTTAAAGACTTAAACAACCAGAATGGTAATTATATAAGAGGATTTACATTGAACTACTAAATGATGATGAACCTGGAGGAACTGAGACCTCAATTGATCCTTCCATCATTTGTACCACTTGCTTCATTGTTGGCCTCAGTGATGGATCCTCCTGAATGCACCATATTGCAATCATCACATATTTCTCCATTCTCTTCATGTCATCTATCGCCTCCTCATCATTCTCCACTAACAGATCCAGTTTCTTCTTGTTATAGCAATCATATGCCCAATTAGCTAGTATCATTTGATCCTCATCCTTTGCCTCAGCTTCAAAACTCTTCCTGCAACAAATGAGCTCTAGCAACAAAATGCCAAAGCTGTAGACATCCACCTTGATTGTAACAGGCATGTTTTTGAACCATTCAGGTGCAACATACCCTTTAGTTCCCCTAATTCCAGTAGTAGTACGAGTCTGATCTGCTTTCAAAAGCTTAGCTATTCCAAAGTCAGAAATTCTAGCTGAAAAAGAGTCATCCAAGAGGATGTTTTGTGGCTTGATATCACAATGTATGATTTGGGTGCTGCATTCTTCATGCAAGTAAAAGAGCCCTCTTGCCGTTTCTAATGCAATTTGAATTCTTTGGTACCAATATGGCCGCGAACCCCCAAATAGAAAGCTTGCTAGAGAACCATTACTCATGAATTCATATACAAGAAGCCGATGCTCCCCCTCATTGCAGAATCCTAGAAGTTGGACCAAATTTCTGTGGTTTGTTCTTCCAATAGCACTCACTTCAGCATTGAACACCATATCGCCTTCTCTCTCCATATTATTCAACCTTTTAACCGCAACTAGTTTTCTGTCCTCATATTCTAGAACCCCTTTATAAACTTTTGCAAAGGCACCCCTCCCTAGCTCTTCCCTGAACCCATTTGTGGCTTCTATTAGTTCCTCATAAGTGAAACTTCTCAAATTCATGACTGGTGTGACCTTGTATGGATTACGGGCCTTTAATTTCCAATATTTAAGACGAAAAGCAAGCAGAAAGGCAGTCGACAAGAAGAGTAAGTTCAGAAACGACGAGCTGCTAAGGAGCACCGATAGAATAAGTCTCACAGTTGAATGATTTTTCTTCATCAAATCTGCACCTGATGGGTTAAAAGTAGAATTATCTTTCCTTATTTTGATTAGAACTTTGGTTCCAATGTCGTTGGGGTCCTTCTTCCCATTTGAGAGAGGAATTTTCTTTTTCCAACACTGCCCACCTCCAAACACAGCCACTGCACAAAAACAATCACCCAAGCAAGCTTTCCTGCACCAATCCTCGGTTACGTTTACATAGCGTCCATAATCAGTAAAGGGCCAATTTACCCTTACCATTTCACGTAAATCAAATTGATCTGTTTTTGAAGATGCTTCGTCACAACTTTGTGGAAGAAAGTTCTGTCTGCAACCTTTCATAGCATCATTTGGATCAATGAGGATGTATCCTGTTGGGCATTTGCAATTTGGTCTTCCATACTCTCCTAGCTCGCAGTAGCTGTTGAACCCACAAGCTCCACTGCCTATTTGTTCTGTAGTTTCGCATATATTTGGAGGCATAACAACGGACAAAATGGACCAGGCATTTGAAGTATTAGTGCTGCTGTTTTGGTAAACATAATGTATAAGAACTCCATCATATTCCATGACTACTCTTTGATAGAAGTCCTGTTTAGAAACAGAATTTGATGATACGGTCTTAAGTATGCTTCCGTTTGTGGCTGTGAGGTATATAGAGCCAGACTCATTGAAGACCACCTGAAATCCACTGCCTACAGTTTCACTTACCCAATAAGCAGTGTTAGACCAATAATCTATAGGGTATGCTAAAGTTTGAAGCACAAGATTTCCATCCGTATTTAGTGCAAACTGGAACCTTCCATTAGAGTAATTACTTTCTGAGTAATGAGCTACAAGCTTTCTTCCCCGGCTCATTGTTTGTGTAGGTAACATCGTGTCTGTTGGATGATCAAAACTCTGCCACAAATGGCCACCATCCTGGCTTGCCAGCACAAAGTTTCCGGTGTCAAGCATGGCTGCATGGACAACTCCTAAATTGCCTGACCCAGACTTCCATATCTCTGTGCCTGTTGGGTCACTGAGCACCAATTGGCCATCTTTGGTAAGTTCAACTTTGGATTTTGTTGGCACTAGATTATCTTCATTGGCTGACCAGACAATGGTTTTTTTAGGTATTTTGTTGAACCATACGGCTAGTAGATAGCCTCCATTTCCAATTTCTTGGAAACCAAAAGCAAAGTCACCCAAAGGCGATGCCCAGTAAGAGCCGTTTTCCTGTGCAATAAGGGATGAGCCTGGAGATTGGTTGCTGGAACTTTGAGCAAAGCTGGAATATGGCAGCAACAGAACAAGAAGCAAGAAGGAGAGAAGATATGATAGTTGTAAAGCCATAGTATTAGGAGTTTATAATTGATACACTTTGTAGTATAAACAATAAAAACTGTATCTATGACAAATCTACCGGTAGAGGAAGATTTGCATTGGGAACATAATGTTACAAGTATTGGGCAGTGGAACACTGTAGCATAAATGATAAACTGTGAGGTGAATGATAAACTTGTATAATGACGAATCTACTTGAGTTCTTTATAATGTTTTCTTTGCCCTCTCTTAAAAATTTCCACGTTTTTGAATTTGACCCATTCTCTCATATTGACTCCACTACGGTCCACTTATGATTTTTTTTTTTTGTAAACAAATTAAAAATTCCACACTAATCATGCGTTTTATCGTTGAAAATGCTTATCCAAATGGGCTCCAACATGTTGGGTAATTCTACCAAAAGAATTGCCAAGAAGGTTCCTAAAGGTGAAAGCCACTCACCATTTCTCAAACCCACCCACGTGAAAGCCACTCACCATGTCAAGGAGAGAAGATATTTGTAAAGCCATAGTATTAGGAGTTTATAATTGATTGTAGTATCAATGATAAACTGTATTATGGCAAATTTACTGGTAGAGGAAGATTTGCATTTGGAATATTTTGTTATAAATATGGGCAGTGGAACACTTTGTAGCATAAATGATAAACTATGAGGTGAATGATGATTTCGTATAATGACAAATCTACATGAGTCCTATATTATATTTTCTTTGCAGTCTGTGACGAGACTCTTTCTCTATTCTACTGCTGGAAACAAAAACATCAGGATTTTCTCCATTGACTTTGATTTGATTCGATGCTCTTAACATGCATTTACTGCATTAATTTGCGCTCTCCTAAAATTTCCACTTTTTTGAATTTGACCTGTTCTTTACTGCTGTCCATCTACGTTGGCATGTTTGTGTTTGGCACAAAAGTTTCCTTACGGTCAATTCCTTTGAAGTGGGCTCCTTCCCTCATTCAAATTTAATATTACAAATCTAACAACGTGTTGGACTATCACCTCACTTAAAATTTTAAATAATGTAATGTGGTAATAGTCTATTTTCCGTTAAATCCAGGAAAAAAAAAAAAAAAAAAAAAAAAAAAAAAAGACTCTGCATGTGTCAAAAATTTCATCTGATTTTTTATAGGATTTTGCTAATGTGTGCCTTTGGGGCACACAATAATTAATTATTTTTGAAAAAAAAAATTCATGAATTGAAAATGTATTAACAACTTTTTCAATTCTCGAATTTTTTTTTTTTTAAAAAATGGATTCCTTAATATGTGAGGGCACACATTAACTAGACCCTTTTTTATATGCTATCATTTATATAAAATAATATCTGATGGGTCAAATCCGTGTTCATTCTTGCCTCCGTAAAGTACCTTCCTTGTTGGACGGTACAAATCTGTATTCATTCTTGCCTCCGTAAAGTACCTTCTTTGTACAGTCCAACAAGGAAGGTACTTTACGGAGGCAAGAATGAACACGGAGTTGACTCATTCTCTCATATTGACTTCACTACGGTCCATCTACGTTGGCATGTTTGTGTTTGGCACAAAAGATTCCATACCGTCAATTCCCTTGTCACCAAAGATTCTCTGGGTTCATTTCATGATTCAAATTTAATGATACAAATCTAAAAAAGTACCAAACTATCATTTCATTTAAAATTTTAAATGACATAATAGTCTATTAATAATTAAATCTTAATCATGAAAATAGACGTAATTGAGAGAACTTGAAATATAGAAGATCTTATTCCATTGTAAAATTTTCAAAATTTTTACGATAACCTCACAAGAAAAGAATGTTTCTAACAAATTACTGCTCATAATAGTTATAGACCATTTTCTTGTTTATGGTGAGTGACTTTTCATACTTCAAAGCAATATTGTGAATATCATTTGGAACTCTATTTCAGTTTGCCCATTGGAACGAAATATTTCAGTACTGGTTTATTCTGGCATACCATTTGGGGGTGTTTCTAGATTACTGCATATGTGTGTGTGTGTGTAACTATTATAGAAAACAACAAGTTTAATATATTTTTTATTAAAAAAATCTCAAATAAAATGAGCATCTTATTACCTATTGTAAAAAAAAAAATTACTTATGATTTTTTTTTTGGTTAATAAAATTAAAAATTCCAAACTGAGATTCAATCACACATCTTGTCCTTGAAAACACTTATCCAAATGGGCCCTAACATGTTGGGTAATTTTACCCAAAGAGTTTCCAAGAAGGTTCCTAATAACACTATTAGGTTCTAAGACTTTAGGAACTAATGTATTAGAACTTCATTATGTAATGTGTTGGCAAACTATGATCAAAACATAGAGTCTAGATTCGTGACTTGTGAGTTGTGAGAGTTCTACTTCCTTCTTAGAAAGCGATTGTGATGTGTTCATGTAGAATAAAGCCTCACTCATATATAGCCACTTGTCAAATATTGTCTTAGCTTCAAGATTTAGATATTTTATATAGGACCACCTTGAATTTGTTAACAGCATTCACACTGGAAATGACATATTAACCAACACTTCTTCCCAAATTCAAGGTGGTCCTATATATCTTGGAAATAGTTGTTCCAAAATGAGATATATAAATTGCCAGTCAAGTCTAGAACAAAGAGATTCGTATTGTGGCTCTGTCAAGTGTCATCTTTTTCTCTTTCAGACTAACAAATGTTGATAACCACTTTACATCAAGGAGTTGAGGACTTGACTAATAATTTGATTCCCGTTTAATTTGATTAGGATTTAATGTGCTGGCTTTGTGTGGTTTATAATCAACGTACGTGTTGCATGGCTGTTAGAAAATAGAGCACTCAGTAGAACTCGCTAGATTTGGGTGTTTTTGTAGTTTTAAGTTTTAACTTGCATCACAATGTTTAATTTGTTTTGTTCATAATTATTTTGTTGGACATTATGCTTGACAAAGATAAAGTTCAATTCATTTTACAAATTACAATATGTTAACATGTAATAGGTTGTGGGCTTTAGGCCCACCTTATGCTTGAAGAAGTGTTTACTATAACTACTTTAAATTTCTCCAAATATTTAGCATGAGCTAATGAAAGATATTCCTATAATTCTCTAAGATTTCTACTAGACAAATTGCCATTATCCTTCAGTAGTCACTTGGAACATGAATCAGTCTCACATTAGAATATTCACCATAACACAATTTAAAGAAGCAAATCCATGAATCAACTATGTAATCAATAACATCACTTGTTCATTATTAAGATTTCCAAAATAAGGAATAGTTACCAATTTCAATCCCATATCCAACTTAACAATTTGTGGAAGGCCAATTTTGTGTGGTGTCTCTTTAGTGCCCATTGCAAATTCTTCACCAGCCTCCAAAATTAATGTTCTCAATCACCTGCAAAGATTAATCTATTATTCAACTTGTAGCAAAAACATAAGCAATAATAATTTGATAGTTGGAAATACTAGAATTGCCAACCAGTTGAGCTACAAGGCTCTTGCAACTTGGGTCTTATTCTAACTGAATGAGGGCAATACTCATTTGGCCTGAAATGAATGAAACATTGACTTTGGGGTGCAATAAATCATGATGTTTTTCCAACAAATGTGAAATCCAAAGTTAAAAGGAATTGGATCTTTGTTCATAGACTACATATAGATTTAAGGAATCAAGTTTTCTACACATGTAGATAAACCCCTTTAAAATGATTAATCTATACATCAGAACCAAGCTATTATCAACGAAGAGGCTAATTGCAATTACTATATCTTATACTTATAACAGCCAAAACTTTTGCATAGTCAATTACTCAAAAACTTTGTGTGCGCATTAGCACATAAACATATAAACAGTGTATATACATACATACACACAATTACATATGCAAAATGTGTCAGGGCGTAGGAAAGAGGAGAACCTGAAGAAAGTGTTTTTGTTATCAAATCACAGTTTGGGCATTGTACTTGCGTCCCCTTACTCCCCACTTTTAGTGACCTTCGCTTCATGAGGGTGAGGTCTCCAATCAATTCTGCTATTCTTGGATTCTACTTAATCTCCACATGTTGGAGGAGATTCCTTCAAACCAATTTGGAGGGAATTTTGTGCCAAGGTAGGAATTACTGTACCTAAAAAGGAAAAAAAAGTTGCTATTAGTGCCCAAAAAAACAATGTTAAGTTAATTTTACTCTTCATGTGGAAGATTCGACTTTATTGAGTTAATTTTATATAAAATATTAATGACAAGTGTTAACTTATGCTTTAACAATTCAAGCACATCAATGCACCCAAGAAAACAATGTTATTCAAGTTAAATTAAAAATATGAAAACATAGTAGACTGCAATATTTAGAGCATGACGAGAAAACCTCCAACATGATCGGACAATCATAATACCCTGTAAGCTCCTTCGGCAAAATCAAAGCTCACTAAATTCGTATGCCAAACAAGTCCAATTGCTTCCACTTTCAGGTCATCAACCTTAATGTCCTTCAACACAACTACCCCAATAAAGCTTTCGCAAAAAAAGCAACAAATCAACAAACAAATTGATATTTATTACATAATAATTTCCCCATAATCTAGATTCAGTGTGTACTAATAATTTTCTATCAATCAAAAGAGTTGTGGATTACGAAAATTAATAAGCCCATTTAAAAAAAAAAATCCCAAATTCTGGCATAAAATATTTACTGAGTTCTTTTACCAGTTTCAACAAAACAATGAATAAACTCAAATCAACAAATATAAATAAGCAAGAATACTGAATTCCACACCTTAAACGCTTAAATTCCTAACAAATTAACAAACATAGCAAAAATTATACAAAAGAGCCAAGAATACCAAATAACAAAAAAAAAAAAAACAGTATCTCCGTGAGTTATAACAGTACACGGTGATAAATGGTGAGAAAAACTTACTGGTATTTTTTTTATTACAACGGCGCGGAGAGAGAAGGGTTTGAGGGGACTGACAGGGAGACTGAGAGAGAGAGAGAGAGAGAGAGAGAGAGAGAGAGAGGGTGAAGGGCTGTGCCATGCCGTGCCGTCCGTTTGAAAACAATCGTCAATCGGGATGTTTTTTTAAAAACAAGTAAAACTTAAAAAATAAATATATAACAAGATATTTTTCAAAAAAATATATATATATAGCGGGAGAAATTACAATTAAATTGTCTACGTATAATTTGGAATTTGACATTTTAGTCACCTGAAGTTTGTTTAAAGTTTAAGTTATCTATCTGTAGTTTGAAAGAGGTAATTTGCAAGCTAGCATGCATTTGAGAGATAGCGTTAGTTGGCATGCGTTAGAAATGATTCAATAAAGTAGCATCTTGAGTTTTATTGGCTCGAGTTCCACTTGCTCATCTGGAGGTTTTTTGCCACATAGATCTCGAGTATTATAGGACTCGATGTCTATAAATGAAGATCTAGAAGAAGAAAGAAGAAGAAGAAAGAAGAAGAAGAAGAATTAGACCTAGAAGGAAGAAGGAAACAACTGAGGAAGAGGAAGAAGAGGTCTATTCATGGAATGTAGAGAATGGGAACCCGAGTTTTAAATACTCGATTTCCACATGGATTTTTTTCCACATCAGACTACCATCACATGCAACTCGAGTTTTAGAGTCTCGGGATGCTAGTTTACTGCATAGTTTTGCAAACATGACAACTAATTAAAATATTTCAAAAATAATGTTAAATGCAAAAAAAAAAAAAAAAATCTAGTTTGAAATCCCACGACGCAAGTGTTCCATTGGTTTTTTTTTTATTTGATCTTTTTTTTTTTTTAGGAGAGATATAAAAGTGAAACAAAATTATATATTTAGTCCTATTTTTAACAAAACTGGATTACGAAATTCTAACTGAATCAAACCTCAATTGGATAAAGTGTCAAATTTCAAACCACATGTAAGCAATATAAATTTCAATTAAACCACATGTGAGTAAATCGTAATATGCCATATATAATAATTAGTAATGCGAAAAATTGTAAAGTCAAAAAAAAAATTAGGTATATTTATCAATTAATACTAACCCCATTAGATTGTTTACATTGATGGTACTAACAACAATAGTGTTATAGTTAAAAAATGAGTAAACATTCGGTCAGGCTATAGCGTAAAACTAGTGTTTTATGCCAGCCAATAGGAGGTTGCCACATCATCTCCTTTAATATTTTTTTTTCTCTCTCATTCTATTCACTCCCTCACTCTTTCTAAACATCTCTTTGTCCCTCACTCTCTCTGAACTCTCTCAAAGTCCCTCATTCTCTCTAAACTCTCTCTCTGTTTTACAGTCTCTAACTCAAGCTTCTCATCCGACTTGTCGTGGAGCTCGATGGTGTCGAAGAAGATGAGGAGGTAGAACTTTCTCTCTGTTTTTCAGTCTCTAACTCAAGCTTCTCATCCGACTTGTCATGGAGCTCGGTGGTGTCAAAGAAGATGAGGAGGTAGTAGGGTCTTGGGGTTTTTGTGGAGGTAAGGTAGCAAGAGACGGAGTGGTCATCGAGGTGGATTATGCCAGTTTTGGATCGAGATTTTGGATCGGGATTGAGGTTGAGATGAGAAGAAGGGAAATGAGGAGAAAGAGGGGGAGAGAGTGAGTGAAAGACATGGTTATAGGTTTTTTAGGGTTACAGAGAGAATGAGTTTGGTTTGTTTTTGTTTTGGATCTTTGAATTTTTGTTGTGTGGCTTGATGATGGTGATTGGATCTTTGGATTTTTGAATTGGTATGTGAATTTCATTAATGGTAGCTTAGTTGAATGGGATGGTGGCTGGGTTGTTGTTTGGCTTAATGATGGTGGTTGGGTGGTTGGATGATGGTGGCTGTGTGGGTTGTCTTGGGTCCGTGAGAGAGGTGAGAGTCTGAGGTGGAGGTTTGGGCAAGCAAAGATGGAAGAGGGAGGAAGCTTTTGTCTAACGATTGTGGGTCTTTCTTAATTTGGTCTCTATTCCCTTATGTTTCCAAGCTCCATGCACAGCTCTGGCAAACTCCAGCGAACTCGGTTTGTGGTGTGGTGAAGGTTCGAGCAAGCTTCAATCTGAGGGCTGTGGGTCTTCTTTCTCAATTCGGTCTTTGTTTGGATTCTTTAGAAAGGGATTTAAGTGAGTTAGAGACTGAGAAATAGAGAGAGAGTTAGAGACTGAGAAACAGAGAAAGAGTTCAAAGAGAGTGAGGCACTTTGAGAGAGTTCATAGAGAGTGAGGGACAGAGAGATGTTTAGAAAGAGTGAGGGAGTGAATAGAATGAGAGAAAAAAAATAATAAAATATTAAAGGAGATGACGTGGTAGCCTCCTATTGGCTGGTGTAAAACACTGGTTTTACGCCACAACCTAATCGAATATTTACTTTTAAAAAATCTTGGCTCATGGCTATAGTAAACTCTAACTTGAAATAGTTACTGTAACTAGCTGCCAAACATTAAAACCTTTTTTTTAATACCCTAAATGTCTTCTGCTCTCTCTTTCTTCGTTTCTCACTTCTCAAACTCAGCCTCTTAGCCTATCTCTTTTCATTCTCTCTTCGTTCTCTACCTTTCTTTTTCTTTTGGTTCTCTACCCCTTTCTATGTCTTTCTGGCTCTTTAGGTGAATCGTCGCCATGGGTTGCTAGGTTTTGTGGTAGGTTTCAGGTGTTGCTGGGTTTGTGACTTTGTGTTGTGGTTTTTTATGTGGTTGGGTTTCGATGGAGTTGAGGTTGGACTTTGTTGGTTTTCAATGGTTTGGATCAGTGGTTAGTGGTGGTGTGGTTGTGGTATAGTCGGTGGTGGTGGTATTTGATTTTAGTTGTGGCGGTGGCTGGTGGTGATGGGTTGTGGGGGGGGGGGGGGGGATTTTTTTTTTTTTTTTTTTTTTCCTGTGGTGGGTTGTGGTTGTCTCTAGTGAAGTGATGGTGGAGTTTTGGTTGGTGAAGTGGTGGTGGAGGTGGTTGTGGCTAGTTTCAATAGGTTTTATGGTGGTTGTGGGATATTTTTTTTCTTGCGGTGGGTTGTGGGTTGCCACTAGTTTTGGCTGGTGAAGTGGTTGTGGAATATTCTCATCACTATTTAATATGGGAATCACACGTGTAACCTAACATAGGATGTTTTATAACTTCAAATGAAATGATTTTTTACTTTTAGATAAGTTTTGGTATCAACTTATATAAATTATTATTACTTTGAGCTAATTGTGACTCGTTGAGGTCGTATATTAAAATGGTTTAAAAAGTTAATAGTCTTATTTCTTATCTTAGGTAATTTTTAAAAAAAAAAATTGAAATATACATTAACTTTGAGTGCAAGTTGATAACATCTTTTTGGAATAATATCTCTTCCAATTAAATTCCTTAATTTTTATTTAGATATAAGATATTGCATATGTGACATTTAAACAAATAAATAGAAAGTCATGTATCACATATCCGATTAAAAATAAGAAGGAAAAAGAGGATTTGTTAAGGGGAGATCCTTGGTAAAGAAATTATAATGTCTCCAAAAGGATTTGTGTATTGATAACATAGGCTTTCCCAATTTTGCAAACATAAAGGATATAAGAAGAAGATGTAATCTAATGGTGGATTTGTCAAAATTCACCTCCAACAAAAAGATATTGAGTGAGTTTGTAGCCTAAGGCTACAACCAATTATGTAGCTAAACTTTGTCCATAAATAAAAAGTCATGTATCACATATCCGATTAAAAATAAGAAGGAATAAGAGGATTTGTTAAGGGGAGATCCTTGGTAAAGAAATTATAATGTCTCCAAGAGGATGTGTAGTCAAGACCGGCCTAGGCCTAGGCCACTTAGGCCATTGCCTAGGGCCCCCCTACTAGAGAAAGGCCCCAAAAAATTAAATAATGTTAGAGATAGAGATAAAACAAATTTAAATAAATAGGTCTTATAAATAAACGTGTTACTAATCACAACTAATTCAAATAAAAAAAGTTAAAAATATTATAAATTTTATTACATAACTTTTGTAATTTGATGTGACAATAAATATGATAGGTGGGCTTCAACAAACTATTAAATACATTTTTGAATGATTTTTTGTGATTGGTGATATATCTTTGTAATTCTCATGTAGTAAATTTTATAATATCTCTAAAATTTTTGCAAGTCTCATGTCACTGATCACATCCGTTACAACTGTTAAGGACATATTTTATGTAGTTGGCTAATCCTTTGACAAAACGCACTTTACTTGTATTTAGATAGATCTAGGATGTATTTAATACTTCAAAGAACGTGTTGTTCAAGTCTAGTATTAAAGCCATGAAGATTGGACCAAGAAACAATTGAAGAAAAAGTGTTCACTAAAGTTGGACACCTGCTGGACACCTGCGGACAGCTTTTCGACAGATAGCTATCTATCGAGATTTAATGAATAAAACTCGACAGCTGATGGATCGATCGAGAAGCTATCGAGGTTACGGAAATCAGAATTTTCAAATCTGATTTTTGGGCCAGGCTTTTGTATTTGTGTAGGGTTTCTTTTCTCATAACCCTAGGCATATATAAGACTTATTTTAGAGACCGTCACATAAAATAATACAAGGAGAACACATGCAAAAGATGACCGAAACCTTATTTTCTCAGAAAGAAGCTACTGCGTCTTTGCGCCTTAAGGTTTTGTAACCAAATGCTTCTTGATCTTCATTGTTGATGAAATGAAGAACTTTGCAACCAACATTTTTCTTCCCCAAGTTGATGAGTGAGTCACGTACTGGGATTCGTGTAAAAGAGTTAGTCACATATTGGGATCCGTGCGTCAAAGAGTGGCGTTCATATATTGAAGAGTTCAGAGGTTCTGAAGCGATAGAAGGTTTCTGCTGTGAGTTCATCTACGGGGATTGTAGAGTCTAGGGACAAAGGTTTTGTACTAGATCTGAAACTTCCCTTTACTATAGTGAATTGCTTTTCGGGAAGATTTCCCCCTAGGTTTTTTACTGTGAAACTGGTTGGTTTTATTGGTTTTCCTGAATTATCATATCTTGTCTTATTTATTTTTCCGTTGCACTTAGTTTTGACATGATATTGATGTTTGTTTGTTTTAACAAGTGTTATGCATAATAAATCTAATTAATAACTTGGATTTAAAACTTGTTAATTCTATCAACCGAGGTCTAAATTTCCCAATAACAACATTAGTTTGTAATAAAATTTGTTATAACTTTAGCATTTTCTAAAAAAAAAAAAATCATATCAAAAAGTAAAAAGAATGGTTTTTTTTATAAAAAAATTATTATATAAAATACTAGTTAAATATTATTTAAGTGATAACATAAAGACCCCATTTAAAGATTCTACCTTAGGCCTCCAAAACATTTGGGCTGGCCTTGTGTGTAGTCTTATAATGTCCCCAAGAGGACTTGAAGTTAAGGGGAGATCCTTGGTATAGAAATTATATTGTATTGAAAAAGAACACTTTGGTTTTCTTAAAACTATAAGTGTAAATATATATAAATATATATAAAAAAATAAAAAAAAAATAAAAAAAGAAGAAGGATAAAGAGCCATTTGTTAAGGACTTGAAGAAATCTAAAATTCACTTCCAAATAGAAGCTTCTTAAGAGTCTTTCATATTAGCAGACTGGATTCGTCTTAACCCACTGAGTACCTCACCAAATAAATATAAGAACATAAAAATAAATAAATAAAAAAGTGAAACGAAAGCTACATGAGAAAATCATGCATTTCATTTTTTTTTTTCTTTTGTTTACACTTGTGGCTGGTTTCTATAGGTTTTTGTGGTGGTTGTTTTTTTATTATTATTTTAATAAGTTGTTTATATTATTTTAAATGGAGTGGTAAAAGTATAGAACATTTGACATTGGAAGTATTATAAGGTGAGATGGTAAATAGATAAAGTAACTTTTTAAAGTACTAAAAGCTAAATTTTTTAGGATCACCACTTGAATGCTCTTAGACATTTTTTTTTTTTTTAAGCAATTGGAAAAAGAAATACAAAAGAAAAGAGAAAGCAATATAATGAAATTTATTAAAAACAAATGGTATGTTCATACCCTTTTAATTGAGTTTAAGTGAATGTCTTCATTTGAAATTAGTGGGAACCGGGAAAAGATGTGTAGGAATGGATTTGATTTTTTAGAATATGAAGAAGAAAGAGAAAATATGATAAAATTTGAGAGACATATAAAATGAAATACCTACTTGTTATTGGGAGTATAAAATTAGTGGGAAAATGAGAATAGATATTGTGGGAGCAGAAATATCAAAACACGTATTTGGGCCTTGTGCCTGATCCAAGAGCGTCAACTTCTCCGAGAGTTGTAGGGTGAAGACAAGGACAATGAACTTGAAGGCTCATGAGCCCACTGTTGGGTTGTTGCCTATTGAGAACGGTCCGAACGGTCCGAGGAGGAAGGTCTCCTCGGACCAACTGAAACAAGTACCGAAAGGTACACCATGATGCCTAAGAAAGAATCCATGAAACTCAGCAAACAAGGTTACACCCCAGTGGAATGCAAAGGAGGAGAACAAGTGGGAAGTACTCCGCAGAAAGCTACTGCCACCGTATTAAAGACTTCCCACCTACCCTTTTGGCCGCATTAATTGAGAAGTGACATCTGAGGGAACGGTGATCAGCCTTATAGCCATCGAGGGATTTTTTTTTTTTTTTTGTAAACTTCTTCTTAAGGAACAGGGGAAACCAATTCAGAACGTCCTCGGCTCATATCCGAGGAGAGCCCGCACTGTACCATAATCTCATTGCATGCAACTGTGGTTCTAGCCCAACATCGTTGCTTTCTATCGTCCTAAGAAACCTAGGTCTCAAGCCCACTCTCTACAAATTTTATTGTTCGAAGCTGTTTGGGCCTGTACCATCACGTATTTGGGTCTGGGCTCGATCCATGCTCCTACAGATATGTTTAAGAGAATGAAGGGGAAAAAAATGTAGGTAACTTTCTTTTTTAAGGAAGAAAAACCATTTGTTGGTAAATTCGTTTTTAGGACATTTTGGGCATAAAAAAAATAGAAGTCTAATACAAGTCCAAACAAGATAAACTCCTTAAATAATAATACCGAATCTATCGATATTTATTATCAGGGTAAAATATGTATTTGGTCCATATCTCTTACACCATACATCAATTTGGTCTTTAACATTTCAATTATGTCAATTTAGTCTCTAACTTTATAGCATCATTTTAATTTAGTCTCTGCTACTATCTTTTTGATGGAAATTGTTGACATGACTAATGGCAAAAAAAAAAAACAATTAGTTTTCATTGATATGACATTAAACCTTTTTTTTTTTTTTTTGCCATTTGTCATGACAACAATTTTCATCCAAGAAATAACAACATGGACTGAATTGACATGGCACTAAAATCTTATGGATCAAATTGCCACTATAAAAAGTTAGAAATCAAATTGAAATATAGTGTAAATGATAGGAACTAAATATGAAGTTTACCCTTATTATTACCGTTTATAGTATTTAAACCATTTAATAATATCAAATTAAAAATCATAAGAAAAGAAAAGACAAAAATAAGTCCTCACTCGTGTTAACCCGCCAAACCTTCCCATACCTTCTACTCTTCCACTCTCTACAAAACCCTTTCCGATTTTCATTTCGTTTCTTATTTTAAGTGGGTTTGTGGTTACATTTTTTTCATTGACTACTTATTTAATCTTTTCTATTCGTGAAAGAATAAATAGTATGGTATGGTTTTATTTCTTCATTATCTTGTTAAACATGCTCATTTAGACTGTATATGTGCATCTTATCAACCAAAAAAAAAAAAAAACTGTACATGTGCAGTTTCAAGTTTTCAATCTGTAGCTATAATCCAGATTATGATTAACTGTATCTCTTTAAGTTATTACTGTCAGATTTTCCAATTTGAATGATTTTATTTGTTCTTTTACTAGTTTTGGCAAATCAGATATTGAGGCTGAAAATATTATTTTTTTAAATTTCATAAAATTTGGTTCAATGCATTCTCCTTCTAAACAGGAATCTCAAGTTTTGGTATATTTTAATATTCATCAGTATCACAACTTCATAATGTTAGAGAAGAAACCAATGCGCTGGCCATGCATTTGTTACCCCTACTATACTTACTATCAGGAAAAAGAAAATTGATACCCCCTAATGCTTGTTGGGTTTCCAAAAATCAATATGGACCTTAAAATTGAAATGCCAGTAAAACCCATGTTAATGTAATAATAGGTGCTTTTTTTGGGTCAAGAGGTTTTTTTTTTTTTTTTTTTTCTGGGTAGATTCTGTAAAATTGGATTTTCGTGCAGGAAAATATTGTTCAGGTGCTACCACATATCTACATAATGTATTTATTAGAGAAAATTTGACATTTGCATCTATGAGTTGTAGACAGCATGAATTTTACTTGGAGAGTGCTTGGATGTTGGTTTTTTGCTAAAAGTAAGTTAAACGTATAGTTGTGCTTTAAAAATGCGAGTTTTAAAAAATTGTACATAAGTAAGTAAGCTAAAAAGCTAAATGAATAAGCTATATTAGGGGCTCATCATGATCTTACTATCTGTTTTCAAGGTAAAATTATCCTCCTTAGATGGTCCCAAAGCTGAGGGAAATAATAAGTCAGATCAATTGGTATTAACAAATTTATGTTGTATGGGGTGAGGTTGGTGATGACCTAAGACATAATTTTTTTTTTTTTTTTTTTTTTTTTTTGATGATCAAGACATAAATTTTTTGAGATCTTTAGATAATCTAAATAATTAAACTTGTATAATATACATTGAAAGCATAGCATAATTTTGTAAAATACTTCTGTTTCCAGTTCCACTCCTGAATTCTATGCTTGTAGGAGTACAATTTGATAGACTGGACATCACATCTTCATAAAATTAAGATGGAAATATGCTCTGTTAATTCTGGAGCTTTAATAAAATTCTCACCCTTTTTTTCTTGTATTTTTAAAACTGTTGATCAGCCATTATTTTTTTTATTCAAGTCATTGTTATTGCTATTTTGAGCCTGATTATCTTCTGTTCCATTTCCATGCTTTAACTCTCAAATAATGTTGTTAGCCCGGTCATGCAACATTGCATACTTAAAAACTGTTGCATTTTTGTTCATTTAAGTTAAACATGCAGCATAACCTCTGTTATCTGCATTCAGATTCTGCCATGTCTAAATTATGTAATGGCATATAAACTCCAATTATATAATAGCAACTAGAGCTATTATCCAAGGTGGCCAAAAAGCGGTGACAAAATAAAGGAAATGTCTACTGTCTACTAACAAATGTTATTTAAATTTACAAGTCACAGACCTTGAAAAACTCATACAAACATACCTTTGTATGCATATATATATATACTGTGTTACCAGATCCTTCACTTGATCCTGCCATATCCT
Organism: Castanopsis chinensis; assembly: GCA_032878915.1. NCBI lineage: Eukaryota > Viridiplantae > Streptophyta > Magnoliopsida > Fagales > Fagaceae > Castanopsis > Castanopsis chinensis. The sequence goes on from JAVQMG010000084.1 coordinate 4,048,772, forward strand.
TGGCTGAGTCCTTTAACTTCAAAGTTTTCTGTGCCGTAACTATGCAATATCAGTGCAGCATCAAGCCATACATGAGTTGTATCCATAATAAAAATAAAATTTTTAATTTATGAATACCTTATCTTATATGTAACCCAGCTCCCAGGTTTGGGTAAATGTCTGATATGATAATATATATATATATATATATATATAAAACAAAAAAATAAATACTATTTTGAAGTGTATATCCATGCTTCTTAGCATAATGGTGCGCTAGGTTTGGCATTTCATAACATTACATCAAAAGGTGGGTTTTTTTAGGATAAGAAAAAATTAGTTTGTTTAATTCAGAAAATGTAATTTAAACAAAATATTTTCTGTGTTGTTTATTCACTGCTTAGAGCTTTACACTGGAAGTAATACTGATGTTGCAGCCTTGTTGGTTGGATTTCCCGCCATGTGCACTCTCTCTTAATCAGACAAAAAAATATTAATTAATGTTGTAGAATTGTTTTTGTGACTAAAGGGCCAAACCCATTTCCATCTTAGTCATCATTCTGTATCTAAAGTTGCGAAAATGTAAAAATTCTTGAGCCTATCTTTGGTAGTGGGAATTATCTGTGGGCCCACGTGATTCGTGGGAATAAATAATTATTTTGTATTGTAATATAATGAATAATTTTTTTTCTCTAAAATTTGTTGAAGATAATTTGTTCTCCCTAAAAACTTTCTATTCAGTCCAATTAGGTCTGCTTCAGTCCCATTTGGTCCAATTAGGTCTACTTCAGTTCAAGTTGGTCTACTCAGTCAATTTCGGTCCTCTTCAATCCATTTTAGATTAATTGGGTCTTAAATTAATTCTTTTTGTAGGTAGCCTTTTCAAGTTTAGTTCAAAATTTCAATTTTTTTCTTAATTTTTGGGTTGAAAAGTATGAAATTTTATTATATTTGGGCTAAAATCTTTAGTTTTTAGTTAAAAAATACAAAGAAAATAGATATTAGAAATTAGAAATATGAGCCCTAAAATGCAATAAAAATTATAAATATTCAAAATTCTTATTCGGTCCACATTGGTTATATTCGGTCTATTCTGTCATATTCGGTCTAATTTGTTTCTATTTGGACGAATTTAGTCTATTCTGTCCACTAAAGTTCTATTTAGTCCACATTGGTTCTATTCGGTCCATTCTGTCATCTTTGGTTTTATTCGGTCCATTCTGTCAACTTTGGTTTTATTCGGTCCACATTGATCCTATTCAGTCCATTCTATTCACTTTCGTCCCCTTCAATCTAATTCGGGCCATTCGGTCCACTTAGGTTATTTTCAGTCCATTTTATCCACTTTAGTTCTATTCGGTCTATACTGTCCACTTCGTTCCTATTCAATCTACATTTGTCCTATTCGGTCCACTTTGGTCCTAATCTGTTTATCCTTTCTAATTTCGCGCCATCATTTTTTTTACACAATTTTTTAGCTGACTATTTTCCTACAGACTATTATCGCACTTCTAATTAGCTACTTGATGAATGATCAATGTCACTGTATATGTACTGTTGATCCCAAAGATCCTTTGAAGGTACTATTGGTCAAACTTTTTTTTTTTTTGGTTGAGAAACGTACAATAGGTCAAACTAGATGCCTTGGTCTAATAGGGTGTTTGCTTTTGACTAATTGTTCTCAAGAAAATATTGCAGAAACTTCTAAATCCCTATGTAGAAATTCCCTTGCACTTGTCTAAAAACATCCAAAGGTGTAATAAAATGACTGCTGCAACCACATTCAACTACAGCATTAATTTTGTTCTTAATCCATCACATAGATATAAGAGATATGCCCAGTTCCAGTGTCAACTATTTAGCCTAATACCCTCTTCATAAAATGGAGACCTCAGCAGAGCTTGATTCATTTGGAAGTTGCATACACATATAATTCTAGGATAAGAATTTTTATTCATTAGAAAAAAAAAAAAAAAAAAAAAAAAAAAAAAGAAGAAGAAGAGAATGAAGTTTTGGACAATGAGTCCAAATTGCAGATCTAGGTCACTAAATTTTAATAACATGCATGGTTCGACACATGAGAATTGGATCTAAAGGAAATTGTCGTCTCATGTAAGGAAAAATTTTATTGTACACGTGTGCATTTACACATTGTCAAAATATAACTAAAAACATGACTCTAAGTCACATTTTCAACTCTTAAAACCTAACTTAAAGTCATCATTTATGTTGTCTTGGGCCATGTGTAAGGACACAATGTGTGCAATAAACACCGTTTTTGTGTAAATCTTGAGCTTGAAACTTGCCAAGATAAAAAAAATGGTGGAGATAAGAAGATGATTATGAGGATTGTTAGGAGAACATAAAATATGGCCTGTTGGGGTTAGTAGGCCACCATTTTGATGAAAAATGCAATACTGTTCATGCTTGGATTACTGTTTTTGTATAGTTATTGTTAGGTTTCTTTCTTTTTCATTATATATTAGGGTCAGAGCTCCTCAAAACTCCCTTTATGATCCTTTGTGGCCCTATTATTTTGCAAGCAAATGAACATAGGAATGTCATGTTTATGTACAAGAAATTGCTCATTGATGTTAGGGAGGACTGTCATTTTCTGTTATGTGTTTGCCATTGCAGGTGTGTAGGGGCACTGCCGTGATGCTTGTTTCCCCAACAGATGTCAATGATGATGAGATTGCAAACCCTTTCACTCAGGCAAATGGACTGTAGTTGATGACATTAATTGTTATCCTTCAAAATGATTGTTTTATAAAATAGACATATTTTGCTTAAACTGATTCCCTTACAAACAGTAAATATTGTTTCTCCTTATTATTTTTGGAAAATTCCTTGTTCAGTGGGGCGCATGTGAAGGCCAATAGGCCATGCCAAATATTCACTGTTGAATCTTTATCGTATCATATAGTATATTGCAAGAGTTGTCCATTTCTTAAAAGACATCCTAGTAATTACCAATATATAAATTTATATGTTATCACTGATCACTAAAAGCTAAGTTGTCTTGTATGTTTTTGGAGTATGGTTTTTCCCTTGCTTCCAAAAACTATGGTTGGTAGTATCTATCAACAAAGAATCAATTTATGTGAATTTCTTGGAAATGAAGACTAGTAGCTATGAGTCTACACACTATTACGTACAAATCAGCGTCACTTAGATTTGTACTCTTCTTCGACAGCTCGTGATCCTTGAGTCAATGGTTCCCTAATCCAATTAGCCCACACCCCCCCCCCCCCCCCCCTATTTTTTTAGGTTGTGACTTGTAAGCATCATGGAAGTTTCAACTGCTTTCTTGTCTATTGCACTCACACCACACGTTTTTGTTGGAGCTGCTTGTCAATCTGATGTAGATCAAACCTCTGCTCATGTCTTCAGCAAATTTATGTTAATCTTGAGAGATTCAAATAGCAAGCAAGTACCTAACTTATAAGTGAATTTCAATTAACTCAACTAATAAAGTTCTTTATCATTAAATAAGAATTCTTGAATTCAATTCCAATTTACACCAAAATTAGATTTTATTGTTTTAGCCTGACAATAAAGACCAATCATCATAAAACGAATATTATAAGTTTGAATTGCTTTCATATTTAAAATAATAATAAATAATAATGAATAAAAAAAGAAGGTACCTAACCATAAGGTCTAGTGTCTATTAGTTCCTCAATTATGGTAGATATTGATTATAAGGAAAAACTAATACATTATACATATGGGTCCTGATTGCTTTTTAGAGTCGAAAAGTAGGAGGTTGGAAGAGGATAAGTATTCAATTAGTCACCCCAAGAGTCATACATATCATATATGTGTTAAACAATTAATAAAGCTAGACTTTTGCAACCGACCATAATAAAAAGCCCTATTTTCAGAAAGTAAGCCTAAAGTATTAGAAATCTGTATTTTCGATGTATCAGTCAAAATAATTATGATGACCAATGGATATGACATGTTTATTCATTAAACTTTAAAGCCCAAATTCCGCAGAGCTCCCTTGACTACTTGAAGGAGAAGAGACCCAATTGTTGTAAGACCATAAAACTACACATGGAAAAAACTATGCATTGGTAATGAAAGATGCCATGTTGAACGTCAAAAAAAATTGAAACAAATGGCATAATTGCAAAGCAAGGATTCCGATGCTTGGTCATGGTCAGAAAAGAGGCATATATTCATCCTCAAAAAGTGGTCTTTTCTTTGTGAAATTGCTTAATATTTACATGATCATGAGACCCATTCAAAGGGTACGAGAGCTTTGACGTTAATTATAAGTACATTTCATTGGTTTGAATCCTGGCTATCCGTAGCATAGATTGAGATAGTTCATCGACCTTTAAAATCATGGGTTTAAACATAAAAAAGGAGAAAAAAGAAAAGAAAGGTTTACTCTTAAAACATGATTTCAAGGTCCATGCAAGTCATGCACACGGCATTTGCACGTGCCCACAGCTTTCAAGACGTCCCGACTTTACCATCATTAAACCTTGCCCTTTTCTTAGGGTATTTCCTTGAACAAAGTTGTCTAAATGGGTTACCAAGTTATGCAAAGATCACCGACACGGACATGTTGCATTTTTTGTTCACACTGATTGTTCATTTGGTTAACTTATACGCTAAAAATCATTTTCTTTGGTTTCCCCTTTTAAGTAGAGAATAAAGTTTAGTTCTAAACTAATTTAGAGTTATTTGTTTTAACCAACTAATGTGACTAAAATTGCTCGATGGTCGGTGACCTTTCCAATTATCACATGGTAATTAAGTTAAAGGAAGATAGTTTTGAACTGCTTTAAAGCTAAACAATTTCATAAAGTAAATAAGTGCGGCCAAACACACAACTATATTAAAAGAGAAAGGTGAGAAATTTAGGGTTAAAGGCAAGCAAAAACAAAGACAAATGCTTGGAAATTGAAAACACAAGGCCATGGTACCTTGTGTTTTTTTATTAATTAAGAAGGGGATGTAACTATGTAGTTATAAAGGCCACACCTAAGCCTCACGCTCATCCCTATCTATAGGGCAGCAAGTTGTTTTCATGTGAAGGGCCATAGTACTTATATAAACTACGTACAATAAGCCAAGGTACAGAGGAAGAAGACAAATTAGGCTTGCATTTGGCATATACTACAGTAACGAGAAAAACAATGAACATGTAGCTAGCCTTAAATTAGCCGACAAATGGAATTATTGGCTCATCCTATTACCTACCATATAGGGAACCATTTCCTGTTTTTGTTGTGTAAACACTTGATGCCAAACAATAGATCACTTGTTATTACAAGTGGATGCAAAATTATATTAGCAATTTAACATTAATGTCATTTAGAGCTTGTTTCTATCTATATGGTATTTCCTTTGCACAATGCATTTAACAAGTGACATTATTACCGCACACCCTTTTTATGATGGTCACTCCACAAGTATAAATATTTATAAAATGTGGGGGGCAAAAATTAGGGTTCAAGTCTCCAAAATGAAGCTTTACACATATATACTCTTAGATTAGGTTAGAGTAAAATTCTACCTTGTATAAAAAAAATAAAATAAGATAAAAAAGTGACATTGATTTGCCCATCAAAAAGAAAGAACAAGTGATTAATTTACCATAGATAAGAAGTATTTCTTATTTCGCATATAGATTTACATTACTATAGATAAGAAGTATTTCTTATTTCGCATATAGATTTCAATAGCAATTTAACATTAATAGTTTATTAACTTTATTGTTACTGTTTGGGTTTGGTCCATTTGCAGGATTTCTTTAATTCTTCAAAGAATTTCAAAAGGTGTTCTAACATGTAATTTATGGCTTTTTTTTTTTTTTTGCCAAATATTCTATTTTTACAAAAAAAAATTACTGAAAAGTCTATGCCAAATTTATTTAGTTATATAACTCATTTTTAATGCTCGAGTTCTAAAAAGGTATTATAGAGCTAAATAAATTTGGACGGAAACTTTTTAATAAAATGTTTTGTAAAAATAGAATATATGGCAAAAATAGACCTGAAGTTTATTCATGCAATTAGTAAAGTAATCTATATATTGAAAGTCCTAAATTCTTGTAGCCTTTGCTCTCTTGATTAAACTGTTATATATTTTGAAAAATAGAATAAATAAAATGCAAGCCATCCAGAATATTAATAATGACATCATTTATAAACTTTATGACGTAGGCATGCAGTCACTGTTGAGGACATGTATGTAAAGTAAAACAGTACACAAAGAACGCTCATTTCCAGGCAATATGATGAGAATAAGAGGAGGGAAATCACCAAACTATTTTAAAAACGACATGCTAAACTCACCAAACAATATTTTAAAAAGCGAAATGAAAAAAATTGTCAAAACATTTATTACTTTATTTCATTATATATATATATATATATATATATATATATATTGTATCTTTTTCATCCACTTTACCGTAAAAGAAAAGATGTACAGTCTCCAAAGCTAGTAAACTTTATAGTTTTTGCAAACGAGTGGCCCATATATTATGTCTAAATCATCTCAATCCACGTGCTCATTCATATTTCGACTTCCTCCCCCCTCCTCACCCAAATTTTAATTAAATTTTTTTAAAAAAATAATATAAAATAAAATAAAATTCTCCATCGATTGTTTTCTATTCAATATAAATTTTTTTAATCTCGAAGAGGGGACTAGAGGGTGGGCAAATTTTGTCCACACTGCCCCACCTCAAATGGTATATATATTTTATTTTCTATTAGTGCCAAAGTTGCATAATTAGTATGGCAAATATTTGCATCAAGAAAAAATCCTATACATGTTCGGCATATATAACTTATGTGAGATTGATATAGAGGTTTCATAACTGTGGAACCCACATGTCAGTCTCACATGAGATTTATACGCTGGACGTATAAGATAACTTCTCTTGCATCAATCTATAACTTGAAAACAAAAAGAATAGAAATTTGGCATCTATTATCTGGCCTCGTCTCACCGTGATATTAATTCTAAGTTTATTTTCATTGGTTCTTTTTTTTGTTATATATATATATATATATATATATGTATGTATGTATATGTAAAAATACTATTGTGGATTAAAAGTTGGAGGTGAGAATAGTTAACATTTTAAAGTTTAAACTGAATCAAACCAATCCTAAATGTACCATCATACTAATTTCATTGTTTTTTTTGCTTTCTCTGCCAAAATAACGAAACCCTGTCTCTCGTAATAATATTACATGCTTTTCCTTTTCTGGCCAGAAAGCTTTGATGAATGAAAATCATTTACCATTATCATATTTTTGGGAAAAAAGGTTCATATGGGCTTGGGAGCACGGTGGTCCAATGAAGATCATAGTTGGTATTGTAGAACTATTTATTATAGATCATGTTCTTTGGCACTGAATATCATGATTAAGACAGGTTAACATGTACACCTTAACCTACCTGATCTTTTCCTCTTAACATTAAAAGTTGTTCTAATATAATTAATTTTTATTTTTTTGTGGCGGGAAAGCTGTGATAATTGCCAATAGAACCTCTTGGACAAACAAAGGTGAAAGTTATATTAATCGTTCACAAAAGTTGGGAAAAAAATAATTTAGGCCAATAATCTTCCATCATACCCCGTAATTTAAGAACACTTTGTCCCGTAATAATAAGAATGTTCATCATTTTTGTATCGAAATCTGTTGTTAATTAGTGAAACTATCAAAACTAATCTTCCAAGTACCTTCCTTCTTCTTCTTTTTTTTTTTTTTTATTCTTGAAAATAGATCCCACAAGCATCCAAGAATAATTTTAAAAAATTCTGACAATTTCAAAATTTTATAACAAATGTTCGTACTTCGGACATGCTTGCATCTATATATTTTTGTCTCATCATGAAATTAACAAAATTGTGAACATTAAAATATATTTATAATTTACCAATTTTTTTTTATTTAAATAAGTAGACAAAGATAGGTTTAGTTAACTCGATCGATCTGTAATATTTTTTTACTGTCGAATAAAACATTTGAAATCGAATCTCACTGTACCAAAAGAAATTCATTAATGTTTAAAATAGACTAATAACTACCATAAGTTCGAATCTACTTGTATATAGTTCAGAGTTTTATAACTCCATTAATTGGTATCTCTTCATTTATTCAATAAAAGACATATAGATTTCAAATCCCTCACTCAAAACTACCGAATTATCAAAAAAATCTGTCCATATATATAAAAAATTAGACAAGTTCAAACAATTGAAGCCCATAAGTTAGAGCACGTGTCATAGGACCACACAAACTTTTAGCTTTGTAAATATTTTAGCAATAGCTAATTGAGGTAGTAGTATGGCCACTCTTCACGGATCAAACAGTGTTAACAATAATTATCTTTAAGTGATATATGGTGAGTAAAATGATGTTGATTTTTAAAATTCTTGACCCTACCACTTGGAGAAACCGAGGTCTTTACCTTTGTAGATCTACTTACAAGTTACAACATACCCAAAAACAAAACCAAAAACAAAATTTCATTATCATCTTCTTTTTGTTCAAGCAACTATGTATCATGAATTGCAAGATGTGTAAGAATTCAATTTCTTTCACGTAAAGTCAAGAAGAAGTAATACTTTTGTACCAAATAATTAAAGAATATAAATTAGACAAAAAAGAAAAGATAGCATAATATTGTACCTTCAAGGAAAAATGTTACCATATATTTCCTACGTTTCTTGCAATCAGTAGAGCGTGAAAGTACGCGCCAAAAAGCAT